>OW052221.1:302133143-303596893 GCA_932526605.1 Nephrotoma flavescens
AACACTTCAACTAACGTCGATAATTAATGTAGCCCATCTGAAATCCAAGTAATGTAGCTTCAAGATAACAAATTAATTCTCGACGGTACCCGAAGTCTAATTTCTTAATAATTTTTCTTTTGAAAAACGTTACACACTGAGACGAGCACGAACCTTCTTTACACGTCGTACAGAAATAAGCTATATTATTTGGATTCCAGACAGCCTACACTAATTATCGACTGTAGCCTAAGTCTCAGGCAATCAAAATGACAACCGCCACAGAAGAAAATTTCTTATGGCCGGTTGCACAGGAAAATGACTAACGGCCGGTTAGTTGTGCACTAGTTATTTTTATTATATCAAATCTGTTTTTGCAGTCACAAAAAAAATCAACGCAAACTTGGTTATATATATGTAATAACTTAGAAATATTTAACGATTAGTTAAAAAGTTATTATATTAAAATTCGCCACGGAATAAAATATAGTTAACTAATTTTTCGTTGATTTTTTTCATATATAAAATTTCATATATAAAATTTAACTGGCGCACAACTAACCGGCTGTTAGTAAGTTTGACATTTTTCTATGCAACCGGCCATTAGTAAATTTTTTGTTCAAATCCTCAAATTTTTAACACTGTTTGCCGTAGGCACTTGGCGAAATACACTAACACTTAATAAACACATTCACTTAAAATTTAATTTTCTATTTCGTAAAAATTATTTTTTGAATATATGAATTAAAAAATTTGTTCAAAATGTTTAATAAATCACTCGATCGATTTTGACATGTTAGGTTATCATCAGGAGTATTTACTTATTAGTAAAAGTAAAATTTTTGTTACATATACATAGTAGAAAAAATCAAAAAAATTAATAAAAGAAAGAGGGACAAAAACAGGCAATAAAAAATAATCTATTGATCGCACCCAACCAACTGTTGTTCATCCGCAAAAATTAATAATATAAAAAATTAATAATATAATAAAAGGGTCATCAGCTGAGTAACAAAATTGAAGATATATTGAAGTATACATTTAATTACACCCCCCCCCCCCCTCATGCCATCAGTCTCAGTATCGTTACATGCTGAGACTGGCACGAACCTGCTTTCCACCCCTTACAGAAATAGGGCTACATGATTTGGATGCCAGATGGCCTACACTAATTCTCGACTGTAGCCGAAGACTCAGGCAATCCCTGTAAAAACCGCCACTAAACAATATTTCTTACTATTTGTTTGTTGAAAGTCTTTAAATACCGAAAATGGCACGAACCTTCTTTCCACCTGATGGCCTACACTAAAGGGGTGATTGTTGTATAAATTTTGTCTGACAGACATAAATAAAAATCACTCGGAATGGTTGATGTCGTTCATATTTTTTTTATCGTACGCTAAAAAATAAAAATTGAATCTTGCTCAATTTTGTACATATTTTAAAATATAAAAAAAAATAAAAAAAAAAATAAAAACACTTTTTAGGTTGGTTGCTTTGTAAAATGTCAATTATTGCTTAAGTGTGAATTTCGTTTTTATCGTATAAGACAAAAAAATAACCAGCAAGACTGATTATTATTTATGTCTTTCAGACAAAATTTCTACATGAATCATGGCATAAATTCTGGACAGTGGCCGAAGCTTCTTCTTTCCTGTGAAACCCACTTAATAAGAAAATGTGCTGGTATTTTTTTTTTCAGAATCTTACGTAATATCATTATACTCGTATAGTGTATACTATACATTCAAATTTTTTGAAATTGTCAAAAAATTTGCTTTTCATATAGTTATTGTGTTGTATTCATTAAAATATATTCCATTTTTTAGTGTTGGCTAGTAAAATAAAATCTTGTTGTAGTACGCTGGTGTAAAAAATCGGGCTAGAAATTAATGGTAATGCAGTTTTTCAAATTTTTTCGGAAAATAATACAGATTAAGCATTTTTTTCGGGCTACGTTTCGGGCCAGTTTCACATACATAACATTTCATGTTTTCGCATAACTTTAGAGATTCAAATTATATTGCTATTTGTACATTTTAATGGTTAAAAAAATTTTCTTACGAAAATGATTAAAATTATAAGAAAATTTAAGCAGATTTTGTTGATAAAATTTCCTTCGGGATCACTCATTAATTAAAAATATAAACAACGAAATTCCTTGTTTTTCTGAGAAACTATAAAATCTTGTAACTTCCACAACAGAAAATGAATATAAATTAAATAAACTAAAATAATTTAATGAGCAGTTCCAGTAAATAAATTATCTATATATTTATTTGTATTGCAACATTTCAACACTATATATTTACTCACATAAAATCCGCATTGCAGGCAGAAAAATAAAAACGCCATTATAAATTATTCATTATATCCGGAAAACAAAATTCAACAGGACGAAATACCATTTTTGGTCCACTTTTATAAATTGGTCTGTAATAAACTATATATGTACACGACTCGTATATCGCAACGACAGTAAATAATTTTTAACTCGAATGATTTTCATCTCTCCATTTGAATGAATAAATTTTGATTATGCTGCTGTATATTTATGGTATACAGAATAGAAAATTAAAGCGAATTTTATTTAAATAAAATATACATTAAACTTAATAAGATTTGGGAGTTGTACGAGTATACCAATAATATTCCACCGGATCCCAAACATATTAAAAAATTGGTTTAATTTGTAGAATTTATTTATCTAAAATCAAAATTGATTTTTTCGAAAGTAACGAGATTTTTATCAGAAATATCATCTCTCGCTATTGTTCAGTTTACTTAGTTCGGTTCGACAACGTTACACAGCTAAAAATATATCTAAAGTCCGCCGCCCAAACAAAAGGTTGTGCGAGCTCTAATTTTTTTTATATTTACAAATACCCCTTATGGCTATATATAGTGAGCTTTGCTAAACACTGAAGTTCTGAAAACCATTTGAATTATATTTAAATTCCCAATGTTAAAGATTTTCCATATTAAATTTTCCCAGCGCAATACCACCACCGAGATTGTATTTTATTTATTTGCATTAAACTTTCATATACTTCATCACCTGTGAGTGTTTACTTTTCCAATTTTCCTATTGAATTAAGTTTATGTTTCATATCGATGTTGCATATGGTATGCTACCTATAATATGTACACACATTCGGATATATAAATTATCAATTTGTTGTTATTGTTTGTTTGAATTTTGCCATAAACATACTGAGTGTAATATTATAGAAATGGAAATATACATTTCCATCTCATATTTTCTATATTTTTATTGTTATCCGAATCGTAAAACAGCAAGCAAAAAAAATTTCAACGAGAATGGAAAATTGTCATGGGATTTTCAATGATATACCGTATTTCAATTGTTTGGCAACGTTGTTATACAATCCTTGTATGTGAGAAAATTTTCGTTTACAGCTTTTCGGTACGAATACAATTTTTGCCTGATTTTTTTTTAGTATTTCATTTATTGAAAAAGTTTAGTGATTTTTGCTGTTGTCGCCAATTTCATCGCAACAAATACGATACGTACGTATATAGGCCTTTTGTAAGCGCAAGTATATTAATTAATTCAGCTCAAAAAAAAAAAATTCACACTACATCGATTTTTTAATTTGAACATATATAAATTTATATATCTGTACCCCGGAGGAATACAACACTTTGTCCAATTTTTTCACAAAATGAACTGTCCACATTGTGGGTTCATTATGTTTAATTCTCTTTTTATAAAGGAATATCAAACTATGTGATCCTTAAAGTCCTTGCGGTTCACATGAAATAATACTATGTGCAGTTTCCGTTAGAGGCAGAAGGCAGTCAGTATCTGGACCTAAATTCATATACCTCTGAATTTCACATGGTGTCGTATGCCTTCGAGGTACAGAATACATATATATATATATATATGTATATAAATTTAGTACAAATATAAAACATGCAAACTGAAGCTTGATTTACGATTTAGTTAGAGCTTTACATTTTTTTGAAATAAGCAAAGTCCCTTGTCGACAGTTAATAAAATCGAAATGACAATAATTGAGGTCGAAATCGAGGTTGACGTTAAAATAATGAAAATCCATCAACTGATGGATTCATAAAAATGATTTTTATTGATTTATTGTTCATCGAGCTTACTAATTACTTAATTAAATAATTTGTGCTTATTTTTCAAATGCATATTGTGTTAATTATGAAGGCAAACCCGTTGATTCCTTAAAAAAATTCAATATAAATTTCGTTTCTAGTGCAACGCCATTTTTTTAAAATTAAATTATATTGGACCATTTTTAATTTTTTTTTAATAACCCTTTTAATTGACAACCAACCTATGCGGGTAAGTTTAACGTAACATGCAAAGAAAAAATTAATAAAACAAAACTTTATTATTTATTTCAATCTTTATTTATAAAACTAATAAAATGTGGAATAAAATTAATTTAATTGCGACAACGGAAACAACATTTGCATATAACAATTCGCTGAATATAGAACCCTTTATGCCTAATTCGACCACTAGCCTTTCGTTCTCCTCCGGAAGGTTATCAACTAGTTATAGATTCAAATTCTAGTGTGTGTATCCCAACATACTTTCAATTACAGTTGAAGATTGTTTGGTTGCCAATTTTAAGACCGGACTGTTCCCATAATAAACTATATACGCTGCTAATCCTACGACGTCCAAAATATTATATGTACTTAAGTATGGACATCTTCCTTTTACATGACGCTTATAATTTTTTCCGTATTATCGACTCATCCGTTATGTCGGTTGTAATCTAAAATTATAATTGGTTCATTGGCTGCTCCCTGGATTTCCTTATCATAGTGCATAGTCGCACATTGTGACGTTATCGGTTGGAAAATATTACAACATAAATCTTTCACTACTCGCTCTTCTTGATTGGTTTCTCTTTGTAGATTTGGGCATATCCAGGCATATACTTGTCATTTTATTGGGTAAGATGTTTCCGAATCACAAACCAACCATATTTTAATTCCATATCTGGCCGGTTTCGATGAGAAATGTGTGAAATGTGTACCACCTCGATATGGAAATAGCTGCTCATCTACTGTTATGCTTCCTCCAGCAATAAAACATTCCCTTAAATTTAGGTTAAACATAAGCCATATGCCTGAAATGACTGCTGCTTTGTAGGTGAGTTAACGTTGCACCACCATTAAATTCAAAAGCAGTTATTGGGTTCCAAGTACTCTAAATACGATTTTTTCCCGAATTTTCATTGTTCCTTGTCTGGTAATTTTGAGCGCCTCTACGATTTGTTTCACGAATTACTATATCGCAAATTTCTTTACTAATTAGCAGCTTGAATGGATGTATGATGCTTAGGTCAAATGTTTTGTTTGTTGGTCCATGTGTGAATGATTTTAAACGTTGTGGGACAGATTTGTACGAGGTGTAGGAGGTACTTCACTACAAATTGTTCCATCACTTGCCTTATACTCAGTATGTGACGGCAAGTAATATTAAAATCTGAATCATCGTTTGGATCATATTGTAGTTGATTAGGTTCCTCGGCGTCGGAATCTGGATCAATTTTGACATGTTAAACGACAGCTTCTTCTTCTGTCTCATCTATTCGTTACGGTAATCTAAAGCAGTATAACAGGGTAGTACTAAAATAAAAATATGATCAAGTTGTATTTTAACAAAAAAAGAAATTGTTCAAACAGTATTTATTATAGTTTAAAATAAAATTATGTACAAACTATTATTCAATATTAAATATATGGCGGGAATGTTGGTTCTAAAGATGAAGGATAAAATTTGGTTCTAAGATTATAAGGGTGTTTGGTGGTAATGTGTCGGATGGCAGTCGTAAATTGGGATATGAAATTGAAATGTGCGGAACAAACAAAAATTCTTCAAATCAAAACTGATGAATCGGTTGAAGAAATTCGGCCGGTTGGACAAATTCGGCAAAGGTTTGGATTCACGTCGGGTAGAAATTCACCATCCTGATGAATTTCAGAATGAGTTTAATGATATATGATATTTCATTACATTTTAAAGTGACCGGTAGGAACGATGAACAAATGCAAGATAGACCTGGGGTCATATTAAAGTGATTTTAGTTTCCGTCTTGTTCTTTTAAAAAGGTTTTAAAATACAAGACGAGTTGACGAGGAACATTAATGCTGCGTAGATGCCCTACCTTCAGATGCTTTGAATCTTCTTTTTCATGTGTAAAGGCCTCTACACACAGGGAAATATATGTTATATTTCAGAATAACAGGTTGCTCTTAAGTTTTGTTATCCCTGTGGGCCGATCGAGTAGAGAAATTCTTGGAGAAAGTGTAAACACTACTTAAAAAATATCTTCAGTTTTATTTAATGTTTTTAGATTTAGTAGAATGTTATTCTTACTAAAAGAATCTAAAGTTGTTCTATACGCAGAAAAATTCATGCTATGTTGTAGCATAAAATTTTTGTGGTGAGTATTATTATACTTGCGGATTTCTTTGGTGTAATTCTTATATTATGCATAATGACAGGCTAAAATAATAGCTCCGCCCTAAATTAATTTTCAAATTTTTGTACAATCTAATTCTTTATAAAAGAAATTCAATACTAACAAGTAGAAAATTTTATACGTCCCATAAGCAAATGAAAGTTTATCAATAGTATTTTGATGGCATAACATTCTTCCAATAAGAGTAATAAATTTACATGATTTTAATAGAAGATGATTTTTCTTTAAATAAACATATAAAAGGAAAACATTTGCTACAGTTAAGACAAAATTTCTTATTTGAAGAATTGAAACAATTCCACGTAGAACTACAATATTTCAAATAAGAGCCTTCAGTTTAACATACAATTTGTATGCCCTTAGATATATAACTTACGTGCTTAATCCCAGAATAAACAAATATTACTAGAAAAATTTGATTCTTTCATTTATTTCAATTTATCTTCTATTAAGAACTTGATATGTGCATTGAAACATCATATTACTCTTCACTTAAGCCCATTTGATTAACATCATACTTACATATAAAATAAAAATTCTTAAACTGAAATAATTTTAAGCTTAAAATAAAACAAAATTGGAAGAATTGAATTATTGAAAATTTATTGTTATTATATAAAAAAACTGATATAAACACATACACTTTATGTAACTAACTTTCTACATTCTAAGAAAATCAAAATAAAATTTTCATTAAAACTACAATCAAAAAGATAAATAAAACGATATCTTTCGCATATTATATTTGTAATCCAAATACATTACCAACATTGCATACATACAATATTTACATAACTTATTTTCAACCTCTTAATTTCATATAATTAAATTTCAGTATATTTTTAAGATAAAATTTAAAATTAGTTATTAGCACGTATATAATTTTTTACAAAAACTGCAATTATACATAGCTAAAAATATTTTAATAAATAAAAAAAATAAAGATAAAATATGAAATTATTAAAATTCGATAATATTCCATAATATTGTAATGACGCTCCACTCAATCAAACGCTTCCACTCCACAATTTTATTTCGATTTTCTGTTAAATTAAAATAATGAAAAAGAACACAAAATTAAATTTTTTAAACTCGATAATAACTTAATAACTTAAATTGTAAAACATTTTATATGTTAAACAGTTAAAATGATGTAAATATTACAAATAAATGAACCACCTTGCACAAAGTTTCAATTATTTTTTTCAATTGAAACGACGCTAGTGCAGCGCCATTTTTAATTTTAGATTCACATGCAAAAACACTTTTTAATACACTGCTTTAAAACAAAGAATATTAACTTATCATAAATATTCTTCTATGTCACTACTATTTTAGTTTCACTTAAATTAAATGATTTGTTTTCAAACTTATTTTTCTTTTTCTACACAAATAAAATCACAAATTAAAAATGTCCACTGATTCACTGAATTTAAATGACACGATTTAAATGAAACGACGTAATCACTGAGAAGCACAAGCCCCACAACTACAGAAGAGGTGATTAGAATTTGATTTTTCTGTAGCTTAAGAATATCTTTTAAAAAACTTACAGAAAAATAAGAATGGTTGTTCTTGAATTTTTAATATTTTAAATTCCCAAAAATTTGTCATTATTCATTTTTGCAATGTATTCTCGATGAGAGCGCAAGAAATTTCCAATAAGCCTAGAAATTTGTTTAAGAAAAAAAACCTTTTTTTAAGAATTTAAATCAGTAATGTGCTCAGCGCAAGAATTAACTTCTTTCTTTTAATAGTTTTTTTTGCATCAAGAGAGAACAATTTTCTTGCCAAAAGTTTACTTTTTTCTAAAAACAAAATGCTTATTTAAAGGTTTCATATCTAACACAAAGTATGGTTATATTATATTTCAGATAGATATGCTTAGGGAAAGTTTTCTCAGCCATTCTTGAAGTAAGAGTATTATTTATATTTTAAGAACACTTGAAATAAAATGTTATGTTTTATTGTACTAAATGCCAGTGTAAATATTTTTTCTAATACAATTATAAGCTATATTTTAAAATAAAATCTTATATTTGAAAATATCCACAAATAAGATTGGCTATTCTTAATTATGGACAAAATATTTTTCTGTGTGTATTGTAAAAATTTTATGTTGCAAAACGATTGGCGACTTCCTTAAATGCACCGTAAGTTGATGTGACGATGGTCATGAAAGCAAGAAATTTTTATTTATTCTTGTTTGCGCTATCCAGGTAAAGTCATCTACGGAAATATAAGCCTCACAATCCTTGGAGGACTAATATCTTATACGTTTTGCCATACATTTGTTGACAAGTGAGTAAGCTATATTCAATTTGATGATGATAACCTAAAAGTAGATATTATATCCTATTGTAAGGAAGTTATAGTTCACATCGGGCTCGTAAACAAGGTGCAATCGATTTGCTCTGATGCTGACAATTGGACCAGTTTTAAATGCGGTGCACATGCATCAGGACTAAGTCATCAGTACAGCTTATGTTTGTAATAAGGGGACGTTTTAATCTCGTGATTAATGTGGCTCCATCAATATCATCCACACAAGTGAGATAAGGCTTGCATCTAAAAACGTGTTCTAAGTTATTGCTAGCTACGTATATTTAAATAAGTGAGGTTCTGTTAATTCTATATGTCGTTTTCCATAAAAATACAAAATTTTCCTCTAATTGATGGAATATGGATTTAGATTAAACACCCCTTTGACTTCATAATACCCAGAACTATACTTACAACCAGAGAAGTGACAGTACACTATAATGAGGAAAAATCCTCTTCTTAAAAGTAGTCATAGTCCATAATTTAGTAATTTTTTAAATTTAGTACTTTGTTAGATTTGATTTGTTCCACAGTTTATGACACCTCTTATTCCCGTTTTTAAGATCATGATTTTATCCAGAAATCTCCCAAGCGCTATAGAAGCGAATCAAAGGTAGCTTGAGTGGTTTACTTCTTGTCTCGACGAGGTCATTCACAGTTTTTTTTAAAATCTGCGATTGTTTTAATATCGGCTTTTATTCCTGTTTTGGTATCAGTATAAGATTTTTACTTTCTTAAATAAACATGATTGAAACCAGCTAAAAATTATGATAAACACTGTAATTCCACTTACCTCAAATGTTTTTTTTTAAATAAAAGGGATCTGCCAACCATATTAATGTGACGAAGGTCATTCTTGTAGCTCTTCCACGGCAATATGTTTGTTCGAATTTTCTTGTAAAAATTACAGGTGGTCAGGTCACAGAACGAATTTTACGTCGATACATGCTAGTTGAGGATGAAGATGATCGAACACAGCACTGATAAGGTGAAAGTCCCATATTTCTCGATGTAAATCATTTATGAAAATCGCTTCTGTGTTAAGCGCCATAATGTTATTAAATAAAAAATATTCAAAATTTGATCACCTCTTAAGTCGGTGTTAGCTCTTCCGCAGGCTTTGTTATGTAAATTGCATCACTTCCAGAAAGAAATATTTTTGATAATGATGTTTATTGGTGAAGTCCTGTATGATGACAAGCAAACGATCGTTCTCGTTCTCGTTCTCAGAAAATTAAATGGAGGATAACTATCTGAAAATAAATTTTTAATCAGGTGATATTAAGAGAAAGTTGAAAACTACTAACTGTCCTTAGTCTGCCGTCTCCCCTGTTATAGATCACCTAACATATCTTGCTTAATATTCCACTTGCAACATACGTCGTCATTTCATCGCCGTAAATTTGGAAGGTTGTGATAAATATAGATTTATCGACGAATAACGAAAGTCTAATGGCCCTAACGCCTGAATAATGGTAGCCTTTTAAAACGCATGTTAAAATAAAAGAATATGTTGTCAGAAAATCATTGAAAAAAACGTGAACGGTGGGTCGGCCACTCCATCAGAGGATCTTAGTTGTGTTTATTAACATCATTGTAATCGTTTCATCATCGATGCGCCTCTAGCATCTAATTGGATTCGAATATAGTACCTCCCGGTCCAAGTGCCAAAGCTTTAACCATTACACCACTGGTTTGTTCAGAAATATATGTACCTTTTGGTATTTTTTATCGCACCTTAACTTGATTATGCACTAGAAGTTAAATATGTTTTAAAATGTAATCAATATAATTTACGTCAAACTTGAACGATTTATCATTTTAATTAAAAATTTTTAACACAACTCTAGACAGCTTTCTGTCTTTAAATACAAACTCTTATAAACATTTCTGATAATATGTAAAATGGAAATATTACGTAAAGCCAAATAAAAGATATTTTCAGAATTGTAATCCCTGTTCTGAAAAATATTTTTTTTACAATTATTATATTTGTCCTGAAAACCTTGACGTTTACTTTAAAATAAAATTCCAACTATAGCATCACCACGTTTTTCCATATTTTTAAATATTTAAGTGGTGTCGGGTAAGAAACGTTTAGTTTTCGTCTGTGTTTACATATATACATTAAATAACCTGCGATTTTAAAATATTTTACTATGCTTATTTTATTAAATTACCTTCGAATTCACTCAATAACATTTTTCTAATTTTCTGAATTATGCTTTTACAAAAACTTTAAGCATTACAAAACTTAAGAAAACTTTTATATCTAAACTTTTTAAGAAACTTAAAATTAATTACCTAAAATGCATTTTTCATCGTAAAAATCTTTATTATTCACTTAGGCTAATTACACAGTACTATATGTTTCCTTGTATATTTTGTGCATACCTAGCTCTTGCACCACATTTTAAATTAATTATAAAATGTTGGAGTTCTAAATTTTTTGTAAATTTTAATGCAACTGCTCTAATTAAGTTTTTCTTCTGAAACTGGGTAAGTAGCGAAAGGAATAAAAGTGTTTAATTGAAAATTGTTTTAAAGTTTCTAAATAGATAAAAATTAAGGTTGGTTTTCAAGGACCTTAATAGTTTGCTAAGCTTTGCAAAATTTCTTCAATAATTCTCATTTTCAATCGTGTGTGCAAAACCAAAAAAAGTAACAATTGTCATAAATCACTAAGCTCACAAAACATTTTTCTTCTTGTTATTTAAAGTTTTCAGCCAAGTGAGCACCAACATTGTACATTTCCAGAAAAAACTTTGAGAAAAATTGTTTAACGTTTTCAATTTGTATTAATTTCAAATACATCAGCCTCTACTGTAAACAATTTATATAATGAGGAGAATTTTCAGATAACTTTGATAAAAGCTCAAAAAACTCGTCTCGTTCGGTTCTATGAGCTGCTTCATCCTTAGCATAAAACCCACCTCATAAAATTATTACCTAAGGGTTGAATCAACGTTATCCGAGCTCCGAATACAAACTATAATGCAGATTTTCAATTCGAATGTGGTTTTACAAAGAAGATATTCTAGAACGTTGTAAATAAAATTGTTTAGAATAATTTGTAAAGTATTTTGTAACTCTGTTTTGCTCATAATTAAGAACTGTTTTTTTATTAAAAATAGTTGCCATAGTTGTTCATTCGCTTATGAAGAACGAACGATTAAAACTTTACTCGATTGACTTACTATCCCGAATGCACTAGACCTCGAATACATTGCTTGAGCTTTCTAGACCAAAACATTAAACTTACTGGGATTTTGGTTTGCTGAACAGTTGCTGAAAGTTTAATATATGAATTTATTTGAATCATTCAATTCCTTCTATAGTTTTCCACTGTACCAGATTTTAACTGCGTTTGGCAAGGATCGCCCAATTTTTATAAAAAGCTTTTAATTATGAAATTACATTCTATCATGAGCATCTACAGTTCACAAAATGCAAAGCTGCAGTTTACGCTGTGGCGTACCTATGTTAGAAGCTCTTCTCAGATGACCGGGCATATGTCACACTAAGCAGAGATTGAAAATCTCTGTTGATGCTCCCACTTTCAACACACTTTTTTTATGAAAACTCGTCGTTTTTGAACTATTTTTGATTGAAATTTAGTTTACAATCCTTTCGTTTTTTATCTTGTTTTCGTAAATCTATATACTTTTCAAAATATTTGCGAAAGAATGCTCGGGCAAATGTCAGCCAACTCACTGATACCTCCCAATATATGAAACGATCTAAAATATAACTTTTCATCCCGCTCGATAATCACAGGGACAAAACTTTTGCTGAGATAGTTTTTTGTAAAAATTTGTAATTTCTGCATAAATTTTGGAAAACTGATCTGCTTCGGAATGGTTGTAAAATTAACTAACAATCTTTTAGATCTTGTGAATTTTCTCATGAATGATATTATTTTCAAAATATTTGAGGAAGCAAAAAGTTCCGAAGAAAGGTTTCACTTCCGCTGGGCCGATTTCAAACATCATTGGGACTTCTTAAATAACAGCATTTGTCAAAAATTGGTATTTTCGATTAAGTTTTGCATAACTGGGTTGGCTGTTACTAGAGCAAAATAAATTTTGAATCGTAGTCGTTTGTCTTGTAAATTACATTATTTTCAAAATATTTGCAAAGAACGAAAAAGGACGTTTGGTGGCAAACAATTCGTGTATACCGATTTCAGTTTAAAATCATTAAAATCTCCCCATCATGTGTACATTAGACTTAAGTGATATTTTGAATGCGTAAATCTACACAAATCTTGAGGTCATCATTTTTCATTAAAATAAAATATTATTTTCTTTTACTTAGTAAAATAAAGAATAGTAATTATAAAAAATCTGATTGATGTCCTAATTTGAGCTTTCGTCATAAACTGAAAGACACCAGTGTTTTTTGGTTGAAATTAGTCTACGTGAATTTCAAGCTTCCGTCGAGCTTTTTCGTTTTTTTCTTATATTTTAAATAGTATATAACATAATACAAAAGAATTGTAAATTAAATTTGAAGAAAAATTACTGTATAGATATTATTTTTCATATTTACCACGATTTGATAAAAAAAGTTTTTTTTTTCAAAATTCGACATCTCTACAGTCCAGGCTAGACTATTCGTTAAACAAATTCTTACTTAATCTTTTTCGTTAATTGGGATATACTTTCAAAATTTGGTGAAAATCTGTGTACAAGAAATGGCACCTTAAAAAGGAGCTCTTTCTATTTTTAAAATGCTGTTGATAAAATTAGCATTTACAAAAACGACAAAAAGTTAAAAGACTCAAATAAATTTAAAGATAAAATGTTCACCCAACAATAGTTGCCCATGTTGGTTATCAGGAATTACGCAAGTAAGTAAGTTAAATAATATTTTCTGACTACACAAGAAAGTTGAACCATAAGTCCGTTAAGTTTAATTTATCGCTTTAGAACTCAAGAGTTGCGTATTCGAGATCTAAGTATACTTCTGTAATAAAATAAAATCGAGTTTTGTCCACATCCATTTTCCATTTGTTTAATACATGCTAAAGTAAAATCTCAAACATTTGTACTTTATTTTACCTAGTAGAATTAAGCATTAATCATGAAACGGTTGACCTCGAGATTTTTGCAAATTTACCATTCCTTATTACGCCTAAATCGAAAAAAAAACTGTTTCCTTACAAACAAAATGTCTGAAGCTTATCTACAACCGATTGATTAACCAGGATCAAACTTCATAAATTTTGAGATCTAAAAAATTTAAATTATTTTTCCAACAATTCCTGTCGAGATAAGTTTCCATTTCTTAACTAGAAATGACGTGTTTTGGTGAAAAACTGTTTCACTGATTGGAGTTAAACTTCATAATGAAGCTCCTGATGAAATTTGCCTACCACATAGATTTTTTGGTCGAAATCCGTCCAATAGAAGTAGCACCTCCCAGTGATGTTTGGTCAAAATCAGTCAACGAGAAGAGGCAGCTTCCGTAGGAGCTTTTTCGTTTTCAGAAATATTTTGAAAAGTACATATCTCATTTATGAATCAACGATCCCAAACAAATTTTGAAATAATATCGGTCCAGGTAACTTTAACAAAATTTTGGCAATAATGATGTGAAAAAAATGTTTTTAAACTTAAATTCGGTTAATTGATCGAGATAAAATGACATTCCTTACTCCATAAATAAAAAGGGTATTAACTGAAATGGATCTACTGCAAGTGGAAACTTCAATAGGAATTTTGTCATTTTTAAAGAAAATTTTGAAAGTAGAAAATAGCATTTGCGAAAAAAACAATTAAAACAAAAAGCTTGTAAATCATGTTTTGAACAAATTGTTTCCGTATCATACTTTTTAATTTGACCGGAAATGACGAATTTAGATAAAAAACAACTTCTCTATACAGTCCAGGCTGATTGACTATTGGGACACAAATTTCATGTTTTCCTTTTTCCATTAATTGGGAGATCCTTGCGAAATTTCGTGCAAATCTGTGAATCAAAAGTGTTTTTTTATTTAACCAACAGTTTTAAAAGGATTGATTGTTTTAGGTGAATTTAAACATAAATGCTTACAACATAAATTCTTTAATAAAATTCACTTTTAAATGGGTAATTTGAATAAACAGTGTTAAGTTACAAATAAATATTAATAAGGGTACCTAAAGCAGGTTGAAGTTTTTCAACCTTTACTAGGATCTCATGACAAGGTAGTCTTAAACTTAGATGAGATTTTTTAAATTATAATAAATTTAATTTGAAGGGAAAAATTAATGTGGGAATAATATAAGACGAACACGAACGAACTTAAATTACCCATAACATCGATCAAACCGTTTTGTTCCATACCATCAACCACATAAATTTTTAATTAAAAGCTAATATCATGTGTTTATGGTGTATTACCGAACAAACAATTATTAATTAAACAAAATATTTTTTGTATTTAAATAATTAATTAAATATACAAACATTTTTAATAAAACCACCTACACAACACCTTTTGATGATTTATGTTCTATTATTTTCCAAAAAAATCTACCTCAAAATGTGTTTTTTTATTTATTATTTAATATCCTGTATATTCTTCCGTTCAACACGAAATTTTAATTACATTTGTGAATATTTTTTATCAGCTTTTCGACTCGTATTTTATTCATATACATATACAAATTTTGAAGATAATCCCACAAACACCGCATATCTTATATTATATACACCAATTTTGTATACGTTATTAGGTTTCATATATGAAAATTTGAATATTTATGAAAATAAAATGTGCGTGTGGCGCGGCACGGTGTCATTTTACTTTTTACCATAATAAAATATTTAACCGTATATAAAATTGGTATATTTAAATTAAATAAACATCTAAAACTCATTAACCCTTTGTTGCTGTGCTATTTTGTTAGAGCGTGAAATAACGGATGGGAGACAGGTAAATTTTATAGGTACTCAACACTATGTCAATAATCAACTTAACCAAACAATATGTCGAACAAGATTCTGTAACCTAAATTGTATCAATTTCTTAAAAATGAAGAAAATCGCATAAAAGCAAAGTATACTAAAACTATTTATTATCAAGGTTCGGTGAAGTAGAAAATTGAAAATAATTGAAAAATTCTATACAGAAGTGGATCTAAAAACTACATTGTGAAAATTATCAGAAAATTGCGAACATCATAATGTTTAATCAAATCACGGTATACAATGCTAAAATAGGTTGAGTAAATGGTTTATTATATAGGAAATATCAATAAAGCTCAATGATCGATCACCACTATAACATTCCAAATTCCATTCACAGACTGGCAGGTATAAATAATTTATTTACAAATAACAAATAATTTAATTTTATATGTTTTTACAGATTCCACTTTATCTATACGAGAACCGTATATTTTTAAAATTATTTTAAATATTTTTTTGCATTTTCTCCCTATAAATAGAGAACATGCATACAAAAAACCCTTTTTCATACTAATAAATTTTTAATCAGATCTAAAATAATATTGAATTTTAGTTTCCAACAAAAAACAAATATTTTTAAAATTAAAATTTATGTGTCTGGTCTATTGGAATTTTTTTTACGGTTTTTGTAAAATTGAAATATAATATATTAGTTATATCTCGTAGTTTGTGTATCGTATTTACCACTACAAAATATCGAGATATATACAATTTTTAAAATAGTTAAAAAGCTTTGGATATGTTTATCTGCAATTCATGGTTTAATATCATATCTTACTTATTCTGAATAATAATTTTACCCATTTTTTCTAAAAACTTATAAAATACCACTAAATTATAGTGAAATCGTATCGGTACATGATCAGTACGCTACATTTATAAAAGTTAACAAGTATGTTAATAAATACATTGTACAAAAAATGGGGAGTGATTATTTTGTGACAAATATCGACTATAGCTTACCAAAAAAAATCTGCTTACATTTCAGAAACCAAGAAGATTACAATCTTTTTATTTTAGTGTTTTTTTTTGTAAATGATACGCTTTTCAACATCAATGTAAAAAATTTAAAAGTTTTCTTCGAAGCTGCCTCTTCCGGTATAGAGGTTTCGTCCAAATTTCACAAGGATGTTTAAATTAAGGAAAAACTTTAAGAATGAAGTTTCTTAGGTTGTAAAGAAATGTCAAATTTGCCTGCAATAAAATTGTCCTTCAAAACTCGTAGTTTCCTCGTAAAATTTTAAAAAATTATCAGAATCGTAAATCGTTTTTATTTGTAAATGCTACATATAATTTTCGATATATTTATTAACAATGCACGAAAAAGCTCATATAAAAGCTGTTGGTTAATTTTTTTGATCTCCTAAATTATGGAAAAATCTTAAGCACCAAGTTTCATCCCCATCAATCAATCCATATGGGCAGTACACAGACACAAAAGTACAAAAAATGTCATTCCCACTTAAATCTTGGAAAACTGATTTGGATCAATATTGTTGCAAAATTAATTTACATTTTTCCAAATATTTGCAAAATATTAAAAATCTCTCTGTTATACTTTCGGCTCGCCGATTTCGACTAGAAGTAACTGAGATCTCCCAATTTATGGAAAAAGCGTAAGTATGAAGTTTGACCCCGATCAATCAATCAATTGGTAGTGTATGTATAATAATATGTGGCTAATTTTTACTTGAAAATCATTATTTTTTTTCATAAATCGTAATATCCGCCTTAATTTTGGAAAGCTGTAGAGAATTGAGAAAAGTATTTTCGTAGCATTTTTGTCGAAATTATATTTTTCTGGCCTACTGAGGGAAAAAGTTTGGAGTAAATATTTTTGAAATAAAAGGAAAACTGTTTTCGAAACGTATTCTTATTTGTGGAACCTATAACTTATTCAAATAAGTAAGCTGGCGAGGTTACTTATTTTCTGTCTCTTTCTTCTACATGTCAATATTTTATTATTCTAAATTAAGGATGATATATTATATAGAAAACAAATTGATCTTTATGGATAACAAAATATATAAAACGATTAAAATAAAGATGTACAAAAACCCAATTATATATTTCATACATTAAAATGTTTTAATATACACACACAATTTATGGGAAGAGCATGGATAATATTCAACATGGGGCCATGTAAAAAATATTGAATGGTTTCCGAGGTAGAATGACGTTAACTTCTGTAACATTTTCCCATTCGGTATTTACTCTCATCAGCAGCCAACTCATCAGCATCAGAAACTTATATTTATTGTCACTATCATTATAGTCTGAAAACGTAATGCATCTCCCATTTCACTTTTCATCAATAGAAATGCTGAATTCTAAACTCGTCGTCAGTTTACTGCTAATATCATTGAAATTATTGTCATCGTCGCATATTATTCTTTCAG
Organism: Nephrotoma flavescens; assembly: GCA_932526605.1. Lineage (NCBI taxonomy): Eukaryota > Metazoa > Arthropoda > Insecta > Diptera > Tipulidae > Nephrotoma > Nephrotoma flavescens. The sequence continues at coordinate 302,151,301 of OW052221.1, forward strand.
AATATCCCGCCATATTTTACTATTTCAAACAAATTAAAATATAATAAACCTAACTGTGTAAAATAATTCCTGCAACGCGCACGCTCTCTTGAAAAATTAAAATAAGACTGAATTTGCATGCGAATAACGCAAGTGCACGTACGCAAAAAACGGTAAAAAATAACAGAACATAGGAAACAAATTCACAGATAGGACATGACACAATACTTTACTAGTAAATATAATAACTAGACAGTAATAAAAATATGAAAATCTTTATTGCCGCCATGCGGTATTGGACAAGTGAAACCGCCATGCCGCTTATGGCGGATTGGTCCGTTATGGGTAAATTGGTATAAATAATATTTATATTTGTTATTTTATTTAATTATAATATACATTAAATTATTATTAAAATATTGGTTGAAAACTTTTCATTGAGAATAGTAGTTGCTTTTCATGTTGCTGGCAAAATAAGTAAGCAAACTAATTTCTTTAGAACTTATTCCTTCAGTGGGCCAGAAAATGCAATTTGAACAAAAAATGTTATGGAGACATTTTTCCCCATTTCTTATTCCCAGAGAAAGCCAGAATAGTGCCACTAGGCTTTGCTTCTTAAAATATTTGCAGTGAACCGATTTCGGCCAAAAATCTGGGTCATCCCGAATAGTGAGTTACGGATGACTCGCAGTCAACCCGCAATTATTCGCTAAGTACGCAAAGGCCTCTTTCACGGTGATTTTTTTCCGACTAGACCTCAGGGCAAAGGTATGGGTTGTGGGGTAATTTGAGGCTTGTGTGCTCCTGGTCTACACCGTGGAACAAAGCAAATAATAAAAATTGAAATTAAATTACGTCAGCCAGAATTTGTCGAGCGAAACTTAAGGAACTGATAGAAATTAATTATAACCGGCTTTCCGAATAACAAATACCCAGTCTGCTGAAGAGACCCTTCGAATAGCTCATGGACCCCGAAATGCCGATGCCCAGCCACAACGAAGCAGCATAAGAGGGTAGGAACGTCTCCTCAACAGACTATTCCTCTCTTCACACGGAGAGACCTCTATCAAATCTCCCTCAATTCATACTTCGACATCATGAGACTGCCAAAGTGCCACGGGAAGACCTCGTGGATTTTACGGTTTCCTCCAAATTTACGACAGATCCGCTAGAGTCACCACTCCGACCCGTGCCAGTCCTTCGCACCGCGCGACTGCCATGTACGACAAAGCGAGAAAACACAACAATAATACTTCCCTCTATCTACGCTGTTGTTTGTAAAAGGGATGGACAAAAAGAAAACACAATATAAAATGTCACGATGGGACAAATGACTTCAGTATTGCTTCTTCCTCACAGATGCCACGCTTCGAGGCATTAATCAACTGATTAAAATGAAATTAAAATCCAGAATAAAACTGGAAAACAATGTTAGGATCATGAAGTCGTAACAAGTTGCAAATTTTATTTAGCATCTTTTAGTTGTTTGATTTTGTCCGAATTGTTTAATAAATATGTCTAGCACAATTTTTTGACACTGTAAAAAATTTTCTGCGATAATTTTTTGAAAAAAATTTTCCGCCAAATTTTCCTCAGTTTTAGTTCTAATTTGAAATTATTGGTTATGAGCATTATAAATTTACGATTTCGTTATAATAATTAATTCGCTTTTTAATTTATTTAATCCCTAAAGAGGTGCATACTATAATTTTAATGCGATTAAGGGATGGAACACACAAAGCAGCAGCAGCAAGCAACAAATTTAAATATTAGCTTTTCGCTTGTGTTATGATACAAAATCTTAGTTAGAGAATATTGAATGGAGTAGCATATAACGCGGCATCAATAGGTTCCACACCCAGCAGCATCAATTTAGTGTTCTTGGTTATAATGTCGATAAAATTGACACAATTATATTTTATAACTAAAACAAAACAAACTGCTGCGCTGTATGGTTTGCACGCCTAAATATGCAGCTACTAGTGTTGATTGTTGTGAAGATGTGCCCTTGATGAGTTTCATCCTTAAATCATCATTTATCTGCCAAAAATTAGTATGTATAAAGACTGTAATAATTTAGGTGCGTTCATTATTTTCAAAACATTATAGTACTAAAAAATATTTATTATTGTTTTTTTTTGACTAAATTGTTTTTTTCGACAATACTTTTCAAAATATTTGCAAAAATGGAAAGGGGCTTTTCCAGAGAAGTTACCACATCGGGTGGAACGATTTCGGCCAAAAGTCACTGTGACTTCGCGGTTTATGGAAAAAATTTTAGTATGAAGTTTCATCCGGATGAATTAATCAATCTGGGCTGTACATGGGCCGAATTTTTGTTGAAAATGTGTTTTTTTGTCAAATTCATTCCAACTTAAATTCTAGAAAACTGATCTGAACCGGTATTGCTGCAAACTTAATTTTTTTGAAACTTTAAGTTTAAAATTGTTTTCTCGTCAATAAAACACTTTAAAAAATAATTACAAAAAATTCTGCCACTTCCGGTGAAACAATTTTGGCTAAAAACCACGGGGATTTCCTAAATTGTGAAAAAAGCTTAGTTGTGAAATTACATTAAAAAAATTTAAATTAATTAAACAATGAAATTATTTAATTAAATAGTTTTTATTGCTTTGTCCCAATTGTAAAACGTTGTCTGGTCCATCAATTACCGATAATTCGCATGTTAAAAGTGCGGATCTTACCAACATTTTATTAGTTTTGAATCACAGCAATCAAATCGCTGATTCGAGGAACCCAAAATGCAACTAATCATCATTTGGCGTCACAAAATATTAACGACCTCGAACAATAACCGCTTAAACGCTATTGAAAGTGAACACGATAAACTCACGTATGTGCGAAGATAGCCCAAATTCCATCCCCGAAAATGCGATGGCTACACTAATTTCTGCTATCATGATATTTTTTACTCTCAGCCCAATAAAACTCCACATTTTTACTCTCGTAAACTTTACTCTCATGATAGCTGAAACTATCAAGAAATATAACTTTATTTTCAAATAATATCTTGTGTAAAAGAAGACTTTCTTTTCTCAGGCCATGATGATATTCCACCCATAGTATAATTGCGATACCAATATGGTCTACCCTTCGCTTCTCGAAAATATGTAAATATGGTCTACCCTTCATCGGGGTAACAGTTCATGAAAGTGTGACTTTGTTGATATCCTCAAAAGGTATCACCCATTTGCATGCCAGATGGTGGACTGCAAGTCACAAGTGAACAATTTCGGCATAGTGAAAGAGAATGGGTGCCCTAACAAGGTATTCGACGCTCTGTCCTATCACAATGTTCGCCCAATAGATGGAAAAACTTGTTTGAGTGTTATTCCACAAATAAGGGCCACTGCGTTGAGCGACGTTATCTTATATGAAAACTAGAATTTTTAGCCGTTCATTTTTCATATTCATAAAAAACGACCATAAATGGCAATTCTGCGGAGCGAGAAAATGTTGGCAAATAGCTTGATTGAATAAATGTGGCGTCATGGAGATTGTCATTTAAGAATACAGATATTGCAATAAATGAAGGCTGTGCAAATTTAGAAGGGCTACGCGCCATATTTATTAGGATCGTCAGGATGGCATATTTCAGCTCGTTTATTTCATCATAATTATAACGCAAATGTTCGTATTTCGATATTCTGTTGAACGATTTCTGTAGATGCATCATTTTGGTTCATTCATTTTTCATAATAATGGCTTTTTCTAATTTATACTTATTATAAAACTAACGAGCCAAGATAAAGTTTCTTCATGATACGCATATACATGTTGCGTATTCGCTCCACAGGGTTTTCAGTTAAGGAATTTTTCGTCATAATGAAAATTTAACAGGCCAAAACTAGGCGTCCTGGCGATCTAAGGGAGGATGGGGTACATTTGACACAGGTGATTTTTACTGCTTAAATTTATGCAAAAATCATAAAATGAACTTTTCTCATTTAACTAATTTTTAATGAAAAATTTCGGAATTTGTTAGGAACAAATTTGTTGGGAATAATGTTATTTTGTATTTATATATATATATTTCATTGGTAATTCAGTAAAAATAATAATTTAATTCAGTTCAACAAATTCCATTTTTTTGTCACATTATCTTAATAAGTATTTATGTCGACTTTAAAAATATATTTAGTTTCCGATCGTGCGGTTTCCGGCGGATGAATCGGCATTGGCAATTTACCCTCAGTATCACTTCGAAGCACCAAAGCTACACCCTCAATAGTTGACTCTACGAGCATCAAGGCATTTGGAGATTTAGTTAAAAATCTAATTGTTAGCGAAGTTGGGTTATTAACCTCAATAATTTTACCGGCAAAATCGTTCTTATCTTTATATTTAACCAATACAAAATCTCCAATGTTAGTTAAGCATATTTTGGAAATTTCTGTAAACCAACTTGTTCAAAATCAGAATTATCAGAATTCTCTTTGCAGAAACAATTCGAATAATCTGGGGTCGTTTTTTCTTTTCAGTTTTCCGATGTTGCAGTTATTTTTTAATAACCAACTCATCCAGCCTATTTTTGTGTAGTATTCGTTAATATACGAGATTTTCCAGTTCGATTTATCTTTGGTTTAGATTTAATTTTAGGTATTGGTCTTAAAATCAGAACTATTTTGCCAGCATTGTCGATTTCTAATGTTGATCGATTTTCTGGTCCATTTGAAGGTACGCTGGTAAACCTAGCAATTGAGTTTTCATCATTAGCAGGGACAAATTGATTTTCGTTAAAAATTGTTGAATTAAATGGTACAATGCCTGTTACACTAAACCCTTTTATTATATTTTCCATTGAAAATGATATGCTAAATGTCTCGTTTGTTAATGAAGCTACACTCAAAAAAATAATCGATGCGATTTTTACTTAACCTGTTAAGTAAATTTAAAATTGTAAAGCTAACATGATATTTTAGATTATTTACCCATGCTCAGTACAAATTTTATAAGTTCTCTTTACTCAGCCTAGGTCAAAATAACATTTTTTGAAATGTAAAAACAATTTGTCAAAATAAAACGAAACAAAACTTTTTAAATAGTTAAAAGAACTTAATCATATGTAAAAAATCATGTACATCAAAAAATCGTCATTATATTCTTATACTTATTGTTAACAAGTAAAATTTACTTAGACAATGTAAAATACATTTTTAACCAAAATTTACATTTGCAAGGTAAAGGTTGCAAACTGGTGTGTTAAATTTACATCGACGATATTTAACAATTATTATTGCATTTTTAATATAATTCGCTAGGTCAGTTGATGTAAACATCATTTAAATTCATGAAGTTTGAAACGTTATGTTCGTAGTTTGATAACTACATAATCTGATCTGATGATGAGGATATCGAATCTTTTAATTAAAAGATTCAAAATTTGTATCTCACTGGTTTTGAAAAGGTGAGACCTCATCTCGATGTGATAACAAATATTTTGTTATCATGCAAAAAAAATCACGATCTTATTTTTTATTAAGCAAAATGTAAATTTTTCTTAAATTAAAGTTAATTCAACATTTTCATTTTACGTATTCTATATTTCCGATTTCTTTCATCCAATAAGTTGAACCAACAAAATGCGAAGTAAATATTACATGCAACGACATAATTTTATTATAAAATATTCTTACATAGTATGAAGTTAATTTCACATTTCAAAATTTATGAAATTTACTTTGCGCTACTTAGGCTCAATTTCAACAACGATTTTAGGTTAAATTTACTTATATTTTTTGTAGACTTCACCCTATTATTTTTTTCAGTGTACTTCGTATGGCTACAAGCGAGTACAATGGAGTTTACAATGGAGTCGAGCTACAGTGCGATGAATGGTTGTCTAATAAAAGAAGAATCGGGATTTCTTTGCTGCAATTAACATTTCTTTTAATATGCTTCAAGACGTCCATGAACACTTCTATCGTCATCCATTTACTTTTACTTACGAATCCAATACATCCGGTTGGTCCTCTTTTTATAAAAATATCCTTGTTCCGTTGCCTGGAAAAAGTATAAGCAGGTAGAAGATAGTACCCGATTGCATTTACAATGCCAAAAAATGTAACTAGCGAACTACGTTCTTACGAAACACACTGAGAAACTTGTTTGGTTCCTTTTTCAGCTAGCACTTAAAAGTTACATGATAAAATAAGATCTTAACAAAACTGTTCAAAAAAATCAATTCAAAAAAATTATGTTTATAAAAAATGTATGTACCTTTGGAATATCCATCACCGTTGTGATGCCAGTCTCATCCGTGTTGTATATATATCCTTAGGTTAAAAATTATATTTTTTTAACACATTTTTTGAATTGGTAAAAAAATCTTCAACAACACTATGATTAAACCCTGTCAATCTAGCCAAACTAGTTTTCTTATAGAAATAGTTTCTTTGCAAAAAGCCACTTAACCAATCATTTCTTGCTCGATTATTATCATCCCAGATGGACGATCAATTCGGGTGGCTTGTACGGATTTATAAACAAATTCGCGTATTTTAGTATAAGTAAGACCATACTGCAATCAACTATATTTTTTTATACATTCTACCAATTCAGTTTCCTTATCTTGTGTCAGAGTTTGCTTCGCAGTGATTTTGGATTGATATTTTATTTGAACCTTGGAAATAACTAATGGCTCATCGTCGCTGCTATTGCCGGAATCATCACCGTTGCCTGTGTCGAAATTTATCAGTGTGGTTCGTTTAATGCCATATTACCTAGCAGCGCTCGTTCTAGTTTCCGTTTTCCGAATGATGTCCGAACGAGCATTTTTCATGACGGTTTCGTCAATTAAATGCCTTTTGGTTTTCCGTATATATTTTCGAACAATTGTTTAAAATTATTTACCAATTAATAAAATGTTATTTAATGGGCTACATTTAATAACTGTACCCCAGTGTGGTACATTTGACATCGTCAAATGGACCCCTTTGCAATATGTAAAATGTGGCCCACAATTGGTTTTTTTATTAATATTTTTGTATCTTATTTACCTTGAATAATATTGTAAAATTTCTTTAAAAACTTATATTTTAATTTATTTTGTAGAGACACAAAAATTTTACTACAAGATTATGCAATAAATCATATGAATTCAGTTTTTCGAACTCACTCACTCAAAAATTACAGGTAACCCTCCAAGAACACGGCATTCGAGGAACACGGTTTCGAATAACACGCTTACCCATCTTCTCAAATTACTCCGTTTCAATAAACATTATTTTCCACTTAGTTTTCATTCAGGGAGTTTTTCTTTACACTGTTGATAAACTCTACTGGCCAATCGGGCACCCAATTGATAAGGCACTTGCCAATTGGATTTGTACAATTGCATGAACCAGAGTCGTCTTCACCATTTAACGTCCTTGATCTTCGAATTCCGTTCCTACCTTAAAAGCTCGTCTGTTGACAAATAAAATAAAATCACAATCATTCCAATTGGTTGCTGTGGCTATTTATTGGATAGATGCAATTTTTGTTTATTGCCCAGATGTCGTTAAGAAAATTTTTTTGGAAATTTGGCGGCTGTACGGAGACATTAAAATATCAAATTTTTATGGGTGGAAGGTAGAGACAATGAAGAAGAAGGAGAGGGAGGTCGGTCGTGTTTGTTTCACCATGTCCGGTCGATCGAAAATAGAAAAGATATGCAAATGACAACGCAAGAATTTTGTTGTATTCCAACAAATTTTTATATATTGGTGCCGATCGAGTTATTGTTTAGTTTATAAAAAATATATACCCAATAGTATTTAAGTTTATTTTTGGATGCAAATACTATAAATGTTTATGTGACTTGAATGGAACGCCGTTTTTTCCTTTGATTTTTGTGCAAAAATCAAATAGAATTTGATTATATTCCCAGGCATAGTGTTTATGGAATTTGTAAGTACGATCGAAAATAAATTGAATGAAGTAAAACTAAAATATTCAAGCAGTTTTGGTGTAGAATAATCGAAAAATTCGTTCGAGTCTTTGATAAATATAAATGGCCCGCCCGCTGGAGCCGAATAACTGAATCAAGCGGGAAAACAACGGAAGCTACATAGCTGCACAAAGAGGTGGAGGAACAGAGGTCAGTCAGAAGGAACAGAGGTCAGTCATCAATTTCATAATTTATTTTTCGACGTATTGTTTTTTAAATTTTCCATTTTGGAGTTTTGGGGTATTTTGTGGTGTAACCTCGCCCGTGTTGCCCTGGGCGGAATCATGAAATACGACCGGAAAATTTAAACGGATTTTCAAGATTATTAGATTAAAAGTATTCAAATTTTTCAAATTTACCATGATGGATACAGACTGATGTATAAATGCAACTTCTATAATATTTGAAGAGCAATGGCTAACCTCCTACAAGATTTTCGAAATTCTTTATTTACCCGTACAACATTTCCGTTTAAAACTGCTCGATTATGAAATAGTTGTCGAACACAATTTTTAGGTTAAACTTTCATTTATTTGTGTTTTGATACAAAATATCTACGCCAAATTTGACCATTTTTCAAATTTTTTTGTGTTTGTCCATTGAAATATTTTCTAACAATTCAATTTTCCGGTCGGATTTCATGACCTTGCCCCTGTATACATCAAAATAATTATTTATTTCCGAAATTTTTACAATTTTGAAATACAAAAGACTTCAATGCGATCTCATGAAATGAAACGGCGACGAACCTGCGGCGAAAAAAATGAATTTCGAAAATCTTGTAGGAGATTAGCCATTGCTCTTAAAACGTTATAGAAGTTGCATTTATACATCAGTCTGCATCCATCATATTAAATTTGAATACTTTCATTTTCTGATAAATTTGAAAATATTTTTAAATCCGTTTAAATTTTTCCGGTCGTATTTCATTATTCCGCCCCTGCTCAGATCATTCACTTCACAGAATTTTCTTTAGTGTTCGTTTTTCGTTAAACCTATGAAAAATAAGGAGCCAATACGTGACACTCCAAAACAAATTAATTAAATAAATTAGTAACATTTAAATAGTTTGCGAAAGCTTTTAAAACTAAATTTTTTTCTGTGATGAGTTTGATAATTCCCTCTATATTATATTCCATTTGATGAACAGATCATTTAATCGGTTCATCAATCAGTAATTACTCTGCAACCATGATAATACACTAATAAACAAATTGGTAACCAAAACATAAAAAAATTGAAAACTATAGAACAAAGCAACACTATTTAATTATGAGCACACACACGACTTTATGAAAGCATTTCAATAAAACATTTTTGTAGTACGTTCACAGTTAATTACAGATTAAATAAATTACAATTTAGCGATACAACATCAAATAATTACAATAGTAACGAACTAGTTATAAAAAAAGCTTATAAAATTAAAAGCTTTTATGGTTGATAATGTGTTGTTGTAATATTTTAATTTGTTTTATTGATCAAATTGAACAAAAAATGTTTTGTTTTATAATTTATGGTTGTTGGATCGGTTTATGTGCATTACACACAATACATAATGTTTTCTATATGTTAAACATAAATATAAACACCACACGAGTATGTTTAATGGTAAAGTTCAATAAGTTAAACCATTTTTAATTAACTCTATTTTATCGGTTGCCTTTATATACAGTAAACCATAACTAGAACTAAATTAAATCGAGTAATACGTATAGATTTACAATTAGTCTGATTAATTAGTGCATGCATATATTTTAAATAAAATTTCCATTACAAAAATTAAAAACTTTTTACATAAAATATATTACACTAATAGAAAATTTGAAAATTGTTTCCACATCCAAAAAAAAAAAAAATTATTTAAATAAAAAATTTTATGTTAACACATCAAAATGATAAACGAGATTTTAACTTCGAGAAGATGATGATAATGATGGAAAAACTATTTTCTTCAACAAATTTGCACAATTAGTGTATATAACTTTTTTGGTATCATTATGTCGAAAATTATTTACTTATCTCACTGCGGAAAAATGGAAAACTTTATCACTGCAAAATGTTTATTCAACAGCTTTTAAGAATTTTATAAATTTATTTAAAAATTATTGGTTTTATAAATTATTTTAAAATAATAAGTGTAGCGTTAATAATAGACAGATAGAAGTTTTTGAAAATCTAAATACACTTTGGTGGTTGTGTATTATGCTGTGCAACTGTTCCCCTTATTTATTTATTTATCTTTTCAGCCAATATTTACAATATAAGTAGTTCATGATGATTTATTATTGCAGATAAACACATCAGTTGGATGAAAATGTTTGTGACAGTATGCAAAAGTACGTACGATTTGAAACTAAATTTGGGGATGCCAGTCAGGAATGAAGTAGAGTGGAATATCATTAATGACTTTTTACATAGTAAAATAAAGTTTAATAATCATTCAAATCTCTGACTACAAAATTTTTGCAGATTTACCATTCGTGCCGCAGTCAAAAAAGTGTTTAAAAAAAAATCTGTTGTGCATGTATGTGGTTTCGCGCAGACTTAATGTTTGTGGCTTTTCTACAGCCCAGACACGATTTTTGGCTCAAATCGGTCCACGAAAGGAAGAACTAGAATATTTTAAATTAATTTTGCAACTATATCGGCCCATGACAGTTTTCCAAATGTTAAGCCGAAATAACTATTTTTGGAAACAACTATTTTCTAACAGAGGATTTCACCATAAATATGGGAGGTTCCAGTGATGCTTGTTCGAAAGCGGTATAGAACAGAAATTACAGATTTCTTCGTTTTTTATCGTTACATTCAAATATTTTGAAAAATATATAGCATTTACAAATAACGAATAAAAACTAAAAAATTGTAAATTAAATGTCATAACAAAATTATTTCAGAAGATTTGTTTAATTTTATTGAAAAATATGAGTTTTGATAAACAAAATTGTATTTAACCAACATTCGGCATCTATCTATATCTCTATATCCAAAGCTTTTGGTACAAATGAGGATTTAAATCGTTTGGTCATCGTCTCGTCAGAATTTGTCACAAGTTTTCAAGCTTTGACAACACGATTGAACGGTAAATAAACAATGAAAATTTGAAAAAAAATCCCAGGTAGCACCTCATTGCAAGAAAATTATACCGTTTTCACATTTCTCGTTTAGTCACCACATTTTTATTGATACGCCATCATATTTGTATTATTTCATTAAAATCAGGTTCGTCGCTTATTCGGGAATTCTATTTTACAAAATTGTATAAAAATATATCTTTTTTCAAATAATTGTATATAAAGGTAAAATCAATTAATTTTTTCATTGTTCATTATTTCACAATAATTAGGTAAATCCAAAATTGTATTGAGAATAATATGCGAACCGTACTTCGGAAAATATTTTACATTGCATTTTACATTGCAGAATATTATCACAAATCCAACGATGGGAATTGTTTGGTCAACTAAAAACCATTAAAAAGTCATATTTACATCAGATTCTTACAGTTCGGGTGTGAAATGCTTACCATTACTACTAATTTTATTAATTCAATAAGGATTGGTCACTAGCTCTTTTCGGTTGGTCATCCCTAAGTAATGATATATCCGAATCTGATAGATAGATGATTTTTAACGAATTTTTGCAATAAATTGTTACGTTACGGATGACCTAACGAAAACAACTAGTGACCAATCCTCAATGACTGGTGACCAAACGATTCCAAATGTAGAATTTATAAAATTGTTAGTATTGGTTGACTTTCAAGGCCGGAGTGGGATATTCCAATCGGATTTTGTTTTATTTTGTAAACTGAAGTTCCCGAATAAGCGGCAAACCTGATTTTTTGCAGTAATACAATTTTGATTTCGTTTTATCGCAATAAAAATGACCCATTGGTGGCCAAACGGGAAAATGTGTTGGCCAATCCAGACTTGCTACTTGAGCCGTTTGTTTCTTCAAACAATCATTACTTATTAACGAACTCTATGACTCACTGCATACACATTTGTGTACACTATTTAGGCTAGTAATACCGCTGCCTTCGTTTTGCTCAGGGGCCCTATTATGAAACCGGTCGCATATCGCATTTTTTGCGATTTTGCGGATCTGATCCGCCGCTTGCGTTTCTATTATGAAATGCGATTATCGCATATCGCATTTCCTATAGGGAAATTTTCATTGGGATTTTTTTTTACGTGCGTCTACAACATCGTCTACTTATAATCTCAAGTGCGTCTACTTATTATCTCAATTAACTTTTCGTAATGATTTTGCATTTATTTACGTGAAATTTTATTTACCAAAGTCCGGCAAAAAAAATTGATGTACATCAAAAATTTTGTTCTATTTGCCAGAAAAAATCAATTTTTTTTTTGATGTACATCAATTTTAAAAAATGTAAATTTTCTCGGGAATTTTTTTTTTTGATGGAGAAATCCAATACAAAATGAAACGTCAATTTTTGTAGAAACGTCAATTGGTGTGTTAAATTATTAATAAATTAAAGCATGTGCTTTAAATTTAATTGAAATATATTTTAATCGTTCATTAATAAAAATGTGACGATTATTCGTTCGGAAATATATACATAAAATTTCGTATAGTGGAGTGCACAATTTATGTCGTTTTGATGTGACATTTCTAAACTTCAAAACCCTATTTAATATTTCCAATACATACATAAAACCACATCAATTTTGATATTTTGTTCTATTTGAACCACAAATTTCACATTGATTTGGAAAAGTAAATAGTTCCACACTACTCTTTAAATAAATTTCAATGTGGACTGTGTTGATTTATATATATTTAAATAATTGTGAGAATGATGAAGAAGAGCGTCAAAACACGTCAAAACCCTTTGAATTATGTGAGAAAGTTTATATTTTATTTTTAACAACAATGACAAGATATTTATAGTCCTTTTATATTTAATATATTTAAAAAAATAAAAGTTTATCACGTATGTGTATTAAATAATGCGATATCCGACTGCTATTGATCATTCGCATTTTAAAAAATATAGTTTCGCAAAAATCCGCCTTAGCTTTTTATAATATGGCGTTCGCATCCGACTTAGAGCGCATTTTTGCGAAAATCTTAGTCTATAATACCAAAATGCGATATCGTATGAAAATGCGATATCGCATTTTTTTCATAATAGTATTCATTCTCAATATACAAATTTCGATAAATTAAAATATTTATCGAAATTTGTATATTGAGTTGAATGTCAAAATTCCCCCGCCATAATATTTAAAAAAAGATGAAAAAATTGATAGTTTTATTAAGTGTACTAAGTTGTGAGAGCTGTCTTTGCTGCGGTTAATTATAATTCTATACATATAAGTTGTATATAAATTGGGAAGTTGATTTTGGTGTTTTACAATAGATTAATTTTGTAAATATTTCTAATCACTCAAACTTTTTTTTTTAAATTTCTGAAATGAGATTTTCTTCTCATACGGAAATATCTTTCTTGGTAGGACATCTTTATAGGATTAGGAGCTAGTTTTGTGAATCATTTCGCAAAACAAACGGCTAAACGAAGGACACCAGCTATTTTTGGACACTTTTTTTTACTTCATATCAACTTCTTGAACTCCTGTCGATACAAAACATAAATGCTACGGACACTATTCTGATTAATCATTTCAACAATCCAAGTATCTCATCCGATAAGCAAATGCAGAAGAAAGGCCGCCGAACTTCGTATATAGATTTGTAGCAGAGATGGATAATTAGTTTGTTTCGACCAGGCATATATTGCAGGTCTAGAAAGGTCTGGGTCTATTAAGGCATTTGAAATTAAAGCTCGTTATTGATTTTTATAAAATTTGATATAAATTAGAATTTGGATATCGGCTGTGGTGTGTATAGAATTGCAGTCCCATTTTTGCACTGCTATAAATAAATTAATCGTTGAGGCCTACTAATTCATCAAACATATCTATTTGAATAAACATGAGTTGTTTCGATATAGGGTCACATGGGTTTATTAGTAAGATGATAATTTATATAACTGATTGGAGACTTATTGGCTAAAAACCTGCTCGTCAGAGTCTTCTCCACAAAATTTTTTCAAATTCCAGAAAGTAGATTTGTTGTTTTTCAAGTTTATAATTTAAGGTATCTTGATCTTAATGTTGTTCTGTGTTAAATAATTATTAGGATTAATACCGCGGAGTTTGTATGATCGAGTATGATCGAGTATGATCGAATGATCGAGTTTTGGAGCATACTAAACCAAAATCAATTTAATGTTCGTTTACAATTTTATTTTTATGCTTCAAAAGTTCGACGTAGTATTGTTTCCTTCAAATCCCTCAATAGGTTGAGTGTAGAGATTTTGTTGGTTCGATTTGGTATTCATCTGAATAGGGGTAACAATACACATAAAGAAACAAAATTAATACATTTTTTTTATTTTCTTGTTTGGAATGCATTTTGTATTTATGATAATATTGATTACCAACACTTCCTCTTTTGGTATATAGTTGGTACATTGTAATGAATTTCTTTTGTTATGTTTTTTTTTATTATATTTAGCTCTTAAATTTTGTTTGGAAAGCACCGAAAGCTGGATAATTGGTACTTGCAATTTTCAAGTTTTTGGTTTGTTTCGAGTAATATCTATCGATTTGGGTTGGAAATTAAAAAAAAAAGAAATAAAGAGCGTTCTTTTGGATCTGAGACATCGAGCGGTACACATCAGGCGGTACACCTCAAGCGAGCGGACTAACGATTGCGGAAAATCATCATTGGAGTGGGAGCAGCTGAATACTTAGAAAATTTTGATTTTTATGAAGTGTGGCCACATCGCGCAAGTATAACCCTCGAGTTGATAGTCGGATAAGTATACTTAAGATATAGATGATATATATATATATATATATATATATATATATATATATATATATATATATATATATATATATATATATATATATATAGTATTATTTTTATGGTGATTATTACGTGCACAAGAAAAAAATACATATAAATTAACTATTATCCGATAAAGATTATATAAAAAAAAAAAAATAATAACTTGGTGTTGTGTAATAAAGTGTTTTGGGACAGTGCAAAAACCACGAGTATGTGCACCTGTTAGTGATTGGATGATTTTCGGACACCGCAAGATTCGAGTTACACCACGAGAACAAATTATTACTCCGAGCACTGGGACAACGTGTGTTAAACGCTCTATGATAAGAATGCTGCCGCCATGTAAAAAGAATCCGCCAGAGCTCCGTGCTGTACCACAAAGCAGCAACATTGATGGTTCAGATCGTTTAGAGATTAAATTTTAGTTATTTGTTTTTATTTTATTTAAGCAAAGTTTGTGACAAGCTTTGAATTGGATATTTTGGTAATTAGTGTTTTTTTTCTTTTTTTCATAGTGTCACACGAAATCGCTAGCCCAATTGTCCACGCCCTAACGCTCATCCAAACATCGTAGCCGGGAAAACGTAAATTAACGCGTGTTTGGGTTTTGCCAAGCGGCAAATGGCGCCCAAAAATTAACTACTTACCGAAAGGGGGCAGGATCTCGTGTGGTGGTCTACATTGCTAATTTAATTTTTTTTCTAGTGATTTTCCTTATTACTTTCTAGTTATTAATTTTGTTTTTTTTTGTTGTTTATTTAGATCTCCTTTGTTTTATTGTGGGTTTACCAGATCATCCCTCCATTTTCTTGGATTTCGGTTTCCCAGGATCAAGGGATTAATATTTTCATGGATAGGTTTTCGGTCATCATTTGTATATGGTTTTCGTGAACCATTAATTGTTAATAAATATTGATTATTATGATTTATAATGTTTGGAAAATAAGTGTTTATTATTTTTGGTTTGTTGCAATTTTATTTTCGTTAATTGGGAGCTAAGCACGCGTTACATATACAACTATAAGTTTGGGGCGTATAGAAAGGACTTGGCTGACTTTATTTATTTAGATTCGATTGAAAGTTCATGGGTTCAACACAACTGTTGCCTGTTGCTGTTCAGAAATGCGGGCGATAAATGTTTTAAATTTTCAAAGTTCTGGCGAAAATGTGGTGAATTAAGGAAAAAGGTTTGTGATTGTAGTAGGTTTTCTTTAGATTCAATGGCCTAGGACATAGCAAAGGTCTTTGAATTTATTTTAGTAGAATTGTGTTATTTTTAGTCAAAGGTGTTTAATTCCTAGTGTAGACATGTTTTGTTCATGTAAACATACAAATTGAACGCATCAAAGGTTGTTTCTGTATCTCTAAATCGAATGCTTGGCCCTAGTGGTTGGTTTATTTCAGCAAGGAATATGGCTTTACACATTTCCGGTATCAGTTTCTCTTTGGTATTTTTAGAGTTTAATCTTTCTAATTATTCGTCTTTTTCTTAAAATTTTTCCTATTGAATTTACAAGTTTGTTTGGTCTTACGTTTGTGATGTTATCCCAGCATTACATAACAGATTTTTTTTTATTCAGGCGACACTATCAGATCAATAACCAATTTGCTTTTGCGGATAGCTAGTTATTTCCCAGATTTCGATTCATTTCCTTCAAATATATTTTATTTGTGAAGTTAGTCCAGCTCAAACTTTTTATCAAAATTAATGAAAAATTGAAAAATTATAAAATGTATATCCAATTCGTTTAAATTCATTTATCGGGAGCTAATTGCCATAGAATGATTTCCTTCTAACATGACTTAAAATTAGCTACCATATACATTTAAAAATCATGTAGCCCTGATCCGAGACATTATTGGTTTTTGGCGAAATCTATTTAGTTTTAACGAGAGGGACGAAAATGTTAATAACAATAAAATTCTTATAGCCCTTCAGAGTTAACTTTCAATTGGTTGGTTTAATAATTTTGATCAATTTTTTGGGCTACGCTATATGTTTGAATGAAATGAATCGAAGTCTGCGCCGGGTTAACTTCACACAATGGGCGAAGTGAATAAAAAAAGTATTTACTTCAAAGTTTTTACTTTTGACCAAATTTGTGTGAATAATCTTTTACTTTTACTTTGAAGTATCAACTGGGAAATATTCAAAGTATTTACTCTTAAGATACTTTAATACTTAAACTTGCTTTAGTATTTACTTTGAAGAAATTTAATCTCAAAAATATTGTGACTCAAGTGACATTACAAGTAAAATATATTTTTTTATTATTAAAATTTCAGTGATAATCTGCATCAGCCTAACCTCTCTAATCAGACGATCTTTCGGACCAAATAACAATGGTCCGATTTAGAGGTGGTCCGTTTATGGAATAATAAATATAAGGTTGAATAAAAAAACGTAACAGTTAAAACAAGACTTTCAGGTGATTTTTATTTTAATTATATTCGTACTGCAAGTAAATATTTCAAAAAATATAGTTCAAAATAATACATAAAACAAAAGGTATGTACAGCTACATAACAAGCCAGAAGATACATAAACTTTACATCGTAAGAACGATGCGCAGTTTTAATGTTTGACGGTGCTTTAAAATTAAAACTTCTTTTTCAATTACTTTTTGATCCGATTTTTCTAAGTGATAATACTTCTCCTCCAAACCTTTAGCGCTTGCATATTCTTTAACTTTTTTTCACTTCTTTTGCACTTCGATTTATAATTCAGACTCCACTGTTAAATCGGTGAACCCCATTTCCCTGAAACAATTCGTAATTATTTCAGGTGAAACCTTATTCCAAGCTTCTGTTAGCCATGAACAAGCATCTATATGGAATTCATTTTCTGGGATAAGTCATCGATTACAGTTGATTCAAACTTTACCTTACTGTATTTCTTGTCCGGATGACAAGGTGCGTTGTTTAAGAACAGAATAAGTTGTCGCTTCTGTTTTGCAATTTTTTTATTAAATTTATTAACCAATTCTTGAAAAATCTTTTTAATATATCGCAAAGAGATTCCAAACGTTTCTTCAATGTTTGATTTTTAAACGCGTGTGGTTTTTTCGGTTTACCGATCAAAAGAAGAGGTTCCTTATCTCGAACCATATTACATAACAAAGCAATAGTCAATCGCTCATTACACATTTTTCTTCCAGTACTTTTTTTGATTCATAACTTTAACGATCTCGATGGAGTTACACGGAAAAAGAGTTCAGGGTGCTATTTGGGAATACGATTCGATAACGAGAGTACAAGATTCATATTTGATTTTAAATAAGAATCGTTCGAATCACATTCGTTTGAATCTTGTACTCTCATTATCTAATCAAATTCCCAAATAGCCTTCCAGTCTCATCCAAATTAAAAATATTTTTAGCTTCACAGTAGTGAGTTAAAGCCTTTAAAGTGTCCCGGAAATTTTGTACGACATTAATATCAACTGATGCGCGTTCTCCACTTAAACAAGCAAAATTAAGTTTGTGGCGTTCGTTAAATTTTCGCATCCATTTATTGCTCCAAAATTTGTAAATTCTAATAATTTCAACGCTTTAGATTGTAAAAGTGTGCAATAAATAGGTAAATTTTTTGAACGGGCGGGCCATCATTATCCATCGAAAAAGTGTCGAGAATTCAGATTTTTTTGAAGCTATTCGCTTTCTTTCAATGAACCCGAGATTTTAAACTGCCTACTTAATACTCAACTTGTTCTCCTATATTGAACTTGCGTTTTACTGATATTGAATTTTTCACTTAATTTTTGTTGTGACAAATGTCCGCTCTTTTTATTCACTTCACCTAATAGCAAATTGGTTATTGCTATGTTGGTATTGCCTGATTAAAACGTTTATTTTTTTGGATAGATTGCTGGGATAACTTCATGTGAAGATAAAGCAAAACATTTACCTATAAAACGATGTTCAATGTTAGTTAGGCCAACGAACAGTTTCTAAGTTCTATGAATTACATCTCAGCAAATATGGAAAAAATAGTTTCTGTGATAGTGTTATCGAGAGACACATACAAAACAATGTGTTTTTTTAAGTATTACTTTTACTCTCAACTCCGAAAATTTCGATTGTCATGATAGTTTTTAACTATACTGATAGCAATAATATTTGTGACTGAAGCCGACTGCATGAGTGCAAGCGAAAATTTATTTTTGATCCACACGCTAACCCAATAAAAACGCTTCAAAATATTTCTGCAACATTTTTTTTCATATAAAAATTCCCCTGCGTGTTAAAATATTTTTATCTTTTCGCTATTTGGTCCGCAGACGACCAACCTACAGATATAAAAAATTTTGCTCAAAAAAGAAAATGAATTTTTGTTTGGTTTGTGTTCGCAAACTTTTATAAATGAATATAGAATCAAAATAATTTGCTCGGAAATTTTCTTTATTGATAATGTGAAAATGGAGCAAATGTAATCGTCTAGATCTAGAGCAACCGCGTGGTACTGTACAAATATTAACCGCTCAGTCGAAATTTTTCCAGAAAATCCCGTTCGGACAGCGTCTGCATTTCTAATATTTACGATTTATACTCATAATAGTGTCTATCTTCATAGAGGTTTCCTTCAACCATCATGAAAGATATGAGCAGCTTTTTTGCCAAATTTTTCATCAATTACATTCTCAATACAGGCACATGTCGACGACATTTTGACTGCTCCCACTATCTCCGGCTTTATTAATAAAATTCATCGGATCCATAATAATCTATATGTACTGATGCAGGTCTTCTAATCATATCAACATTTTTTTATCACACATTAATTTCTAGGAGGGAAGGGAGGCGGTATAAGTGCCCGCTTAGGGATCTTGATGTTTCTGCAGTTGGAGTAATACAGGGGACACAATACGCAAAAAATCTTTCGATGATAATAAAAACACAATGACAGCAATTCCAATGGAATGATGGAAACAATGGAATCAAATAATGTAGACGAATTTTATTGAGCAAAAATTTATTAGTTAATAACTTCAGACTGTGAGTGCGGGTAAAATCTCACAGTCGTGCAGCAGCCTTGATAGTAAAATTGTGTGGATTTTTTGGGCTCAGAGTAAAAATTGTCGTGATAGAAATAATTATTGTTGACATTTTGCGAATTAAGGTTAAACAAGAGCGCCGGGCCATTCAATGAAATTTCCAGAAACTGATCAATGGATTTTTTTTTTCAAATTACACCCCGTACCCCCATCAGAATTTCTTCAAAATTAGAATGCTGTTAGCAGGCATTAAGGCCTATCAAACGGCTTTAGTGGCATCAATGCGAATTAAGGCTAAGCAAGAGCGCCGGGCCATTCAATAAATTTTTCAGAAATTGAGCTATTGAAATTTTGTTAAATTACACTCCCGTATTCCTATCAGAACTTTTTCCAAATTTGACTGTTATTACAAGACATTAGGACCTATCAAATAGTCATAAAGGTATCAATTTGAATTAAAGTTAAACAAGAGCGCTAGGCCATTCATTGAAATGTTCAGAAATTGAACTATTGAAATCTTGTTAAATTACACCCCCGCATCAGAATTTCTTCAAAATTGAAGAAAAAACTTTTATTTTAATATCAACTTAAACAAGTTAATAATATGAAGGAAAACGTAATTTTTTTGCAGGTAACTTTCGGCTGAAATATATTGATCAACATTGTTGATTTTTTTTTTCGGCTATCAAACCAAAGACACAATCTGCATTATCATTTTTTTCCGGCTGGCAACTTTCGGCTAACAACAAGGTAATCACAACGTAATTTTTTTCCTGTTTTGATTTATCGGGTTCCATTGATATTTGAAAGTTTTCGCTTTTGTGATTTTCACCATTTAAAACAACAATGGGTTTTCTTCACTTTCCATAACTAAACTTACTTACCTAAAAAATATTTTTATCTCTAAATTTCATTTTGGTAAAAATTACTAAAGAGGCAAAATATAGGTCTAAGCACTTAAATTTTTTGAAATTAATACATATTTAGCATTTTGCTAAATAAACGAATTTGATACTTCTTTTATTCCATAAATAGCTCTTTCAAATATAAATCAAATGAAATGTCATTTTTGGCAAAATTTAGAAAATCATCATAACTCAACTTTGCATTTGAACGACACATTCTACTAATTAAAACTTGGGCGATATTTGTACTGGATTAATTTTATTTAAAATTAGCTTGAAGAACTCGTTTGAATTATAAAGTGAATGTTTGGCAAGCTAGCTGATTATTTCCACAATATAGGTAACTGTGCAGAAAATTTGCCATACAATTCTGTATTTCAATAGGTTTTTGGGGTTGAATAACAGTCGGACAACAAAAAATGACAATCCCATCATAAATTGGTATAATTATGCAAGAAAGCAGAAATTTCATGGAATTGCTGCTTTTATCATAAATACGTTATAAAATATTTAACCTTTAAATTAGTAATTATGCCAGTTCTATAGGTCATTATCTCGAAATCATCCCAAAATATATACCTAAAATGAATATAATTTATTTTAAAAGGGAGGTAATTATTTTAAAAGTACCTTCCCGATTAACGATATAGTATAATTTCAATCTATATAAATTACGTCTAGAGAGATGTTAAATGCCACAATAAATTCAATCTAGAAAGTATACGACCCTAACAAAAATAATTCCTAACCCTTAAAATTGATTTATGTAGAGAACTTTTTTGTGTTGTTTGTCTTATTTCATTTTAACTTTATATCTTGTTTCGTATTGTATACCGTCGGTATATACCGACTGTATATATAGGGTTGAGCGATATAATCTGTAAATTTTCCCAATTTTCTTATGTTTATATGAACAGCATCTTCATTTTTTTGTGATGCCGCTCTCTTGTACTGTTTCATTTGATTTATTTGCTTTGTACCAAAAAAAAAATAAAAGTATGTATTCTAAAAATAACAGCTTTGGTAAATAAAAACCGGAACATAAGAAAAAAAAACTTTTCTTTATTCGCTTCTTTAATTTACGAAAGTTATCTGCTTTTTGCCTCATACTCGATCAATACAATATACAACCGAATTTCTTTTTTATAAATTTGGCAAATATTATATTTGTTAAAATTAGTCGATATAATATTATTGTGTGTGTCGTGGGCATGGAAAATACACATACAACATAATAATAATAATAAAAAAAGGATTGGATAATTTTCCATTTCAGGATTGACGTATAGGAATTATTTTGATTGTAAATGCTTTATTTGGAAAAGGGTATAAAATATATTCGATGACCTAAGATTTTATTTATTTATTATATAAATTTTACACATGCCGGCAAATATTATATACGTATGTATATGACGAAACTTACAGTTAGCTTATAGCCTGCTACATCACATAATTTCACCCTTTTAACGATACGTGTACCCGTATAACAATAATTTTTGTTTTTTATTTTTCCGGGTTTTTGTCACAATCTATGTTATTTTCCACAATCGTTCGTTTTTTTTTTTGAATTTCGGATTCGTTATGTTTGTTACCGTATATACACAACACACTCGTACAGTTTCCTAACGATAATGATAAGGACCACGAATTAAGCATGAGAAGAATTTAAAATTAGTCACAAAAAAATTCTTTCCCTTTCGGTTACAAGTTCTACATGAAAGCACACAAAAACTAAAAATTAACAACTCTTTTAGGAGCTTTTTTATTTGATGCTTTAATGATTTTAAAAATTTTTATGTTTTGTGTGTATTATTTAAATTTAATTGGGTTTTGGTTTTGTCATTAGATTGAAAATATATGTATGGAATCGCTTTAAATTTTTTGTCAGTGTTATTATGTATATATGCTGATAATATATTCTTGTCACGAATGAGTTATTTCAGTTTTGTTTTTTTGTTGTTGAAAATTTACTTGAAAGTCAAAAGTTAAAAAAATTTGATTGGAACGAGTTATTTATTTATAGTAATGTGAAGGCTGATGAGTTCAAAATATATACTGAGCATGATATTTGTCATTTTCATGTACCCTCTAGCCCACCCACCCAGTCCTTCGGGATAAACTGTTTCACATACATCGCTGTATATTGTTTAGAGCCAAACATGTCAATAGTTTTAGTTCAACGTGCATAATTAGCTCGAATTCATTCGACTTACTCAGCCACATAATCACAAGAATGCATTAGTACCACTACTGAATTCCAGATTCAACTTCGATAAAACGAATACAGCTGTTTATCATAATTATATATATTACTAGCATCGTTTTATAGCGAGACGTGCTGTGCCGTTTGCTTCGTCGAATGCTATGAAGCATTTTAAAATTAGTTAAATAACGCCATTCGAGAGCTAATGGGATCCTTCTCAAGGAATGACTACCAATCTATCTATCGATAAAACACATAATAAATTGGTGAAAATTTGTGTACCGGAAGTGATAGAATCCATGAGAGCTTTTTCAATATTTGCAATGCCGTTTAAAACTGTAGCATTTGCAAAAACAGCAAAGGTATAAAACAGTCAAATAAATTTGTATATTAAATTTTCATCTTGGGTTTTCTAAAAGTCCGGTATAATTTTCCTTTCGAGAAATCATGTGTATTGTATTCGAATTCTTCATATAAGCTTTTCTTTTTTTTATATTGTGGAAATTAATAAAAATATAATTTACGAGAACAACGACTATTAACTAAAAGACCTTAAACTACTTTTGCAACAATACCGGGTCCAGATCAGTTTTTCAAAATGTAAGCGGAAACGATTTTTTACATACATCTCAGCCTGTTGTGCATCCCAGACGGTTTGATTGTTCGAAATGAACGCCATACTTAGGCTTTTTTCATAACTTGGAAGGCCCCAATTCACTGGAAGTGGCATCTCCCATAAAAACTTTTCGTTTTTTTTTTAATATTTTTAAAAGTAGAGCGCACTTACAATAAAACGGCCAAAACTAAAACATGGTAAATTAAATTTGAAACAAAATAGGTTCAGATCATTATTAAAATTTGTCCGGAAATGACGAGTTTTGATAAAAGACTTTAAATAACCTAAATTCGGCATGTCACAGCCTAGGTGGTTTGACTATTCGGAATTAATCTTCACACTTATCATTTCACTTTAACTAACGTAATAAAAAAAAGTCTAGCAATTATGAAAATGTTGACCTCTATAGGTTTTTTCAGATCCGCCATTTGCTATATTGTCGAAGTCAAAAAAAGTTGATTTTAAAAAATCTCCGTGTGTCCAGGTGGGTTTGCTAATAGGAATGAAATCTATTACTTTAGCTTTTCTCATAAATTAGGAGTTCCCAGTGGATTTTGGTCGAAATCGACCTTCCGATAGTGGCAGCTTTCATAGGAGCTTTTTCGATTTTTTTAAAATGTTTTAAAAAATATATCATGTACAATGGAAACGACTATGAATTAAAAGATTCTAAATAAATTCTGCTACAATATCCATCTAGACCAGTATTTCAAAATGTTAGCGGGCATGACTAAATTCGACAAAAAAAACTGTATAAAAAAAATCGGACACTTACAGCCTAGACGAATTTTCCTATCGCGATGGAACTTCAAACATTAGTGTTTACCATTATGGTATTATCACTGGTAGGAATTATCACTGTCTTATTTTAAAGGACAAAACGAAAATTATGCATTTTAAAATTTGTAACAGTCACTGTGTACAACAAGTGTAAAAGATGTGTTATGGAACTAAAAAATGGAATCAATAATGATTTAAGTGTAACGAAAGCTCCAGGTTATGGTTTAATAACTGCAAAACTATTTAAGCCATTCCCGCGAAAGACTTGAGTAAATTAGGTCAAATAATTAAACTATATCCCACGGCAGTGATAGGTGGCTGAATAAATTATGATTCCTAATACTTAGTTAAGGTAACCAGCTAACGATAAAAAATATTTGAAAAACAGTTTGCACTAGTGGCTGAAACCTGTAATAGAAGAAAGATGTATAATTCCACCACACACATGCGTATTTAGAGAAAATCACTCTATACTTTTGAACATCTTCAAAGAAGAACGGATGCTATTGAGCATGGGCTTGAACGTTAAAAGTAAATTAAAAATAAATAAATAAGATATATCAGAAGCAACAAGCCAACTTTAAAATGTTGGTAACACAGTGAGTAACTTTACCTTAAAATGGCGCGTCATATTAAATTAAGCCAAATCTGTATATGCCAACTTTAGAAACCAAAATGTAAACTGTATTTCTGTGGTTCTTAATTCAAATCAAATTCCATATGCAAATTCAGTTAAATGCTGGCATGACTCTTGATGCTAAGCTAAGTTGGAAAGATCACATGAAGAAGAAAAAATAAGATTTAAACATCAAATATTGGAAAAAGGTTCTGACTACCGAATAGAAATTCTAAGCTCATAATGCATAACAAATTACTTCTGTGCAGACAAATGCTTAAACCAGAATGCATCGATTGATCTAATTTTGGAGTTGTTCCAAGAAGACCAATGTTCGAAGTGTTGCAAGGGGTTGTAAATGTCTCATGGTACATTAAAACCGATCATCATCAGAGCGACTTAAAGTTAGAATGCATTACTGAGAAAATAGAAAAACAAACCAGCTCAGACATACGTCGAATGTTGGGCACCGCACTAATGAAGTGAAAAAGGCTCCAAAGGCGAAAACTGCCGAAAATGGGCAGTTCCAAATAGAATAAGAAATTATGTTGAATATCATAAGAAAAAACAATAATTTGGTGGTCCCAATGATGTTGCAAAAACCATTCTTGTAAAACCATTAAGATGGTTCTGCATGAACCGTAACAAATGGTAGTTCGATGGTGCAAGGTCAGGACTATATGGTGGGTGCATGAAAACTTGCCAGTCAAGCTCTCTCAAATTATGCCTGGTCGTCAATAATGTGTGTGGTCTTGCGTTATCTTGATGAAACACAGCGCAATTTCTGATTATCAAATCTAGACGTTTTAACTGGACTGCCTGTCTAAACGCGTTAGTTGCTGACAGAAATGATAAAAATCAATCGTTTGGCCCGGTGGTAGCACTAAAATGCACGATCCCTTTCCAATCCCTCCAAACACACAGCAATATCTTTCTTGGCGTGTATCCTTTGAGACCGTTTGTCGTGTCTTGTCCACTTTTTATCACCGGTAAACATTCGCTTGATTTAGTTCCATTTCAGAAGTGATTTGTAGATAGAAATCCGGTCCATTAAATGTTTATCTGTTAATTTATGTGGTACCCCAATTTTTTTTGCGTCCAGCCATTTTCAAATGGTTTAAAACTGTTTTGTGATCAATATTTAGTTCTTTAATAATTGCATGACTATTTATATGCCGGTTTTTTCAATTTTCTGCATGATTTCATCCACTTTTCAAATGGTTGGTCGATCAGTGCGAAGTGCATCTTTGACATCCATGTTATACCAGAACGAAATAGCGCGTTATTTCTTTACTTGTGATTTTGATAAAGCACCTTCTCCATAAACAGCACAAATTGTTTCGCAAGCCTAAGCCACGTTTTTACCTTTGTCGTAATAAAATTGCAAAAGATATCGATTTTTTCATTATTTTTATCCATGTTTAAAATGTACCTTTTTATTCACTTCACCGATTTTAATATTTTGTATGTCAAAGTGCAAGTGAAATTGTCACCATTTAAGTAGACGATACGATGAACGGTTACTGAGATATATGATTGTAAGTAAAGTCATTTACTGGGAAAAACACTACGACCTATTCCCGTACTCTTTATATTATTTATGAGAGAAAAAATTATGAACTAAAAAATTCAAAATTAAATTTGCAACAATATCGGTCCAAAACCGTTTTCAAAAATTTAAGTCGAAGCAAGAAATTTCGAAAAAGCGATCTCAAATGCAAACGAAAAAGTGTTCGTTCATCAGGAAATTGTACCGTGCCACAAGTTGTTTGCAACAATGGCAAAATTGCACGTTTTAAGATCGATCCACTTCATCATCCACCGTATTCTCCTGATCTGGTCCCGATCAGGAGAGCGACTGGTACATGTTTGCGAACCTCAAAAGAATGCTTCAGAAAAAGAGTTGTGACTAGAAAATCGTCTATTTTGAGGCCAAAGATAAATCGTTCTAATGGGTGCCCCATTAAGGCTGGCTAATTGGAACATAGTGCCACTACTTTTATTTCGTTAATTTAAAGTTTTTTCCACAGCTGTGATTTGTAGACGTTGAGGTTTAGTCATGGAGAATTACAGAAACGCACAATGCAGTCACCATAATGCAGTATCGTCTTACAGTGGTCTGACTAACCGAGAAATTAGGGGCCATTTGGCTAGCAGAGTGATTGGACATTTCTTATTTGAGAATGAGGCTGACAATGTGGCCACCGTCAACTGCGTTTGTTACCGTTATAGGTGACAAACAACTTCTTCTGATAAAATAAATAATGGAGGTTATTTATGGAATACAACACTCTTTATTACAATAAAAATATCCACACTTTTCAAATAAATCCTTTGTTTTTTTCAAATTTCAAAACAGGTGGTCTTAATATGACAACCTATATAAAAATTCAAACAAAATGTGGGAGAAGCGTTGCAATGAATAAATTCTGAGTGAAATCAAAAAATGTATATTAATAAAAAAATTCAATTAAGTGTGGTGTCCTAAAAGTTTGTGTCCTCTCTACAGCCTAGACGGATTGACTAATCGGGGTAAAACTTCATACTAACGCTCATCTTTTAAATTGGGATACCCGAGTGATTTTTGGTCAAAATCGGACAATTGGATGTATCGGATTCCCAAGCAGCTTTTACGTTTATTGAAAAAAAAAATGGAATGTATATCATCTGTCAGAGAAACAATTAATAACTTAAAGATGCTAAATTAAAGATCGGAAACTTTAATTTATTTATTTTGCTGGCGCTACACATTCCTTTGACGAATTAAATTTCAGATTCATGAATGGTTGGTCCGTTGAACCCTAGCCAGGTCCCAGGACTGCTATAATGTGTATACTGTGCTGGATAATGATTAATAACCTATATTTCTTCCATTTTGAAAATTATTTGTATATTTTCCCATACGGTTACCCAAATTTTTACTAACCTCGGTAACGATTGTTTGACATTGTTGGTGAAATTGTTGACGCAATAACTCTCTCTCTGTTACGCACACCTGAATGTATGTTCCCCTCATACTTAAACTGTTATCAAAACTGAAAAGTCCCAGTGATGGAAATTTCTTCAGATAATTTTTTTTTAATTTTTCGGGCTAATTACCTATTCCGAATCAAACTTCTGAATATAAGATTTTCTGTTAATTTTAAGATCCTTGCAAAGTTTTGTGAAGATCTGTGTACCGGAAGAAGGAAGCTTGTCCAGTTTTGGAAAGTCTTGAGAAGTTTAACATTTCCAAAAAACGGCAAATAATTATAAAATTCAAATAAATTTAAAATTAAATTTTTAACAAGGAGTGGCCTAAGCTCGGTAAGTTTAGTTTCTCCGCCTAGAAATCAAGTGTAGTGTATCCATGATCTATATATACATTCGTGGTAAAAAAAAGTCAGGTGTTGGCCACAACATATTCATCCCTCTATTTTTTTATTTTCTAGCTGCCAATAAAAGTTTTCCTTTCTTTGAAAATACTGTGATATCCTTTCAAACTATTTCTTAAACATGTACACACACACACATTATAAAATGAAACATCAACCAACACGATACATTTTAGTACCTGGGTTGAAATAAATTTATCCCAAATGCTGTGTATATTCACCCCATTTCATAATAAGCTATATACATTTTTTTTTATTTATTTTGTATTAGACTTGTTATCCCCAATTGACTTAATATTCCAGCAACAATAATATCTATTTTATATATCTTTGCTTAGCGTGTCAATTTCAATTTAGAAATGTTTCGACGTAGCACTATAGACATTAAATTATTGGCATCTATAGGAGGCTGAGAGAAGAAGATAAAATATAATACTTAATTTTTAATGGTTAAAATGTTTTTAATGTTGTGTCATTCAGCTTTCTATCGATATGCTAAAAATATATTTTAATTTGGATATGAAAATCACCAATTTGTTAAGACAAGTGATTTTGAAAGAAAAAATTGTATAGTAAATTTCTCGCTACCTATAACAACTAATAGGAACATGATACTTTTAAATGAACATAATAAGTATTCCATACTTTGTTTCAGCTTTGCTACGGAGACCTGTGTATAAACTCTTGCATATACAGCGGAACAATATTGTAACAGACGTTTTACTGCCAACTCAGTTATACATTTTTACTGCAGAAAAATAATTTCGTCTTATTGTTTTTATTACAAAATCAACTTTGTATATTTATTGCAACTGGAATAAAACGGTTAGAAATAAAATGTTAAAAAAGCTCTTTACAGTGCTTTCATATACTACGGGAAAATAAATAACTACTTTTTTCATTACATGAATACAAAGAAGAATGGATGTATTACTATTAATATCGCCCCCAATTAGATACATTTGGATCGGTAAACATGATTCGCGTGTGAATGACTTTTATGCTTCGATAATGAAAGTTCAAATGAATACGGCCACCTACGCGTATTTTTACAAAGACACAATATAATGGAAATTTTTTATTGAACAGAATATTGCGTGCGTTATAGTTTAGTGGTTAACACTGTCCACTGAAGTGGTCGACCGGTAATATTATACGTATCAAAATCATACATCGTTTTTTATGTGGGTGGATCGTTTGGCGCTTAGACAAATAATAATTCCATTAAAACAATGCTAGCTGTAAATTTTATTTGGGAAGTCTTGGAAGCTTAACAAATAAATAAATGTAGTGGAGTAGCGTGCGTAACCCCAGACATAACCGAGACACGCACAAATTTATTATTTTAATAAGCATTGGGTATTTGGGATACATTACCGCCAATACGAACATTAAATACCATTTGTTATAAGAGCAATATATTTATTTAGTCTAATATCAAAGTTAACATTTATAATTACGCGTGTATACAAGTACGTACAAATGGATGATTGTTGTTGGTCTCCCTCCATCTCTCATGCCATTTTATACTAGCTGTTTTGAAAAGGATGATGGGCTTAATTAATGCAATCTAAGGTCAATTATACGAATTTTGATATTTAGGTATATCACGTAAATAGTTCGATTACAATGCATTTTATACCCTCAGTTTTTGTTTAATTAAAAACTTGATTAAAAATTCCGATTCTACCGATGGCCATTTTAGATTGAATTTGACTCATTTCTGATGGTCTTGGGATTGACTTAGTCAAATGACTTAATTTACAAAAATTTAAGCGATTCTCATGAAAGAATATTATAAAAATGTGCAATATACCATTGGACTAAATGGCTTATCGCGTACTATTTAGGTAATTTTCAAATTATATGATCAAATTATCAACTTTTTGATTAATCCATCATGTATGGAAAATTAAAACCAATGGGGATATTTTTGTAAATATTATATGCTTTATATACATGAATGGCAGCTTTCAATATTCATATATGCTCAAATAAAGGAAACTTGTATTTTTCCGTATAAACTAGTTGCAATCAGCCCTGTGGGCATACAACATTTTTCAAGAAAATAAAATATAAATTTCCCTATAGAGCTTTTCATGCTTTATTTAGTCCGATACGAACAATTTTTTGTGTGTTAAAAGACAAGTATGAATTATTCAGATTTTTAAATTTGTGAAACATATCTCTTATCCTTTTTGTCTATTTTAGCCGCTGAACATTTCCTTTTTTGTGTTATGTTATGTAATAAAATTAACTTTGACGAATTAGGTCTTCGGTGATTTTTATCTATTTTCTACATAAAGCATAATATACTGCATATGAAGACTAGCACTTGTTGTGCGCAGATTTTACAAGAGCAGTTATTAAAAATCATGTGTTCTGATTGTCTAGTAAAATTTTGGTTTTTCTGTATGTATCTTTTGTGAATATATATATATGGTGCACGAGTTCAACGTGAAATTATATCCTGTTTTTAGGAAAACAACAAAAAAAAGTGGAAATGAAAAATTGTTCCCAAATGACCAAGCATACAGAAACAACGAAATTATAGAGATTTTGCAGTTTTATACTCATTCATCTTAATTTGCATTGTCATGAAAAATTACCTGAGAATTACATAAAACTCGATTTGTATATTTTATACTATAGGGGAGAATATTAATATTAGGTCTTGTGTGTTTTTCGTATATTTTAATTTCAAATATATCTACTTAGTTCAGGTTTAGTTTATAATTTCAATTTACTAAGCTTTTTTTAAAAACACAATTGTTGTAAATGCAATGCTAGAATTTATCAGTTAAAGAATCATTATCAACGGTATTAAATCAGTTATTAGTAGGGTAACCAAAAATATGTTCTTAAAAATAGGCTTTAGGGGTATACCCTCTATTCGGTCGTAAAATATTTAATTGCGAGGCGTAATATGGTTACTAGATTTATAGTGACACATTTTTTTTAAATTTAAATTTGTTTGCGATTGTAAAGCAGAAATACACAAAAATACTGTTACTCATATTTCATCTCAACCATAGTTTGCGACCGGATTGAGGATAAACCCTTAAAGCCTATTTTTAAGAACAAATTTTTGGTTGCCCTAGTTATTAGTCTAGATGATGAATATTATACTAAATGAATATTATACTGAAACAGATTTCATTGATTAATCTCGAAGCATTTAAGGAGATAAATTACAATATTCAAACACTACTAATTTAGAGACGAAACCCAATCTACTACATAATAATGCTTACGTCGGAAAACAACAAGGTACCGTAATATTTGAAATTGCACATGTGGTACAGAAAAACTGACTTTAATCGACTTACTCTTAGTTGGAATTTATGGCTTTGACTAACGACTAAAATTACCACATAAATATAAAATTCTGCATTGTTAGACCGTTTAAGATTGCCGCGCATGTGCACAATTGTTAATTCTCCACAGTCCAGATGAATTGAATGATAGGAGTGAAACTTCACATTTAAGCGTTTCAATTAAATTGGCAAATCTCAATGATTTTTGGCCAAAATCATCCATCGGAAGTGACAGCTTTCATATGAGCTTTTTCGTTAAAAATTTTCTTGTTTCCATATTGACATTTCATTATTTTAAATAAAGGAACAAGTCATTAGCTAATTAACAGTATAGGTAAACTTTTGAGAACATTTCCATAATTTAGCTAATCTCTAGTAGAGCTCACCCTCTAAATTACTTTTAAATCCCGAAAAATGCTAATCATTCACAGCCAATAATTTAATTCAAGTTATTCAAGCTTCTTTGTTCCCGTATTGACATATCAGTATTTTTTAAGAAAGCCCTAGTCATTAGCTGATTTACAGAATAGGCAAAACAACAGAGAACTATAAGATTCGTAATAAAATTTGCAACAACACCAGTACAGATCAGTTTTCCAAAACTGAAGCGCTAATGATGATTTTTACCAAAAACTATTTCTCAAAAAATATTGCTTGACTGATCGGGATGAAATTTATAACTTAAGCTTTTTCTATAATTCGGGAGGTCTCGCATTTATGAAAAATTTGTTTAGATTTCGCTGTTCTGGAACTTGTTTATCCGGATAATATCAAAAGTCTGGTGAGCTGCTTTTTTGTCGTATTGATATGAAAAATATTATGATTGTAAAAATTGTATAGGATCATGTCATTCAAACCTAGCGTAATATATTATTTTTCCCGGGATAACACTGAAAACACTTGTGATATTCATATTGTAGTATCCCCATTGCCTTTTTTTGGGAAATATGTGTATTGGGCAAACTTCACAGGCATGTTGACACACTGAAACAATTTTCACATGGAAATAAATTTTGAAAAACTGGATCTCCGACGAGGGTTTGTGGCTTTGTGTGGAACAATTGGACATTGCTGTTAACATCTTGACAGTCTATGAACACTTGAACTTGTTAGATCTTTTTCTGTTAGATATCGTGTACTGTTGATATTTATGAGAAAATCCCAGGTGATCGGTTATGTTATTCAATATTGGGCATAAGGGTCTGAAATTTAACATTGCATCTATTTAGAACGTATGTTATTTATTCGTAGGTCAATGCATTATTACCTACGATCCTCATAATCACAGAAATAAGATGATGCTGGTGGTTGAAAATACTATCCTGCCCAGTCCAAAGCTGGCTGTTCCATCACGATTTAATATAGCTTTGTTTCCTATACCATTGCTCGTTTAATTTGTACAGGGCCTACTTGATTAATGCCAGTGTAAGTGGCGGCCTTGACGGCTGGACTATTTGGTCTTTGGTGTAGGTTTCGCATTAGCAAGTTTTCTAGATAAGCTCTAAAGCTGTGACAAATGGCATATTTTGAAACCAACGCAACGACGAATAGCATTATTTCAATTCAACTATACAAATAAACTAAACTAACCAAATAAATTAAAAATTTTTACAATATCTATACCGATCAGTTTTTAAAATTTAAGCGAAAATTACGATTTTTGATACCCAAAAGACATCGGCTCATCGGAATAGACAGCTTATACATATGCGCACTACCTTTTTTGGTACATATTTTGAAAAGCATATAACATTTACGAAAGAACGATTTCAAACAAAAAGATTGTAAATTAAATTTCAAATAAAATTAGTTCAGATCATTTTTTAAATTTTACCGAAAATGACGAGATTTGATAAAAAACCGAATTCCAGCAAAATTCGGTGCATCTTCAGCTCAGGCGAATTGACTATTTGGAATAAAACAAATTATTATTAAAGTAGATTGGGAATTTGAATCATTTTCTTTTGTTGTCGATTACACATTTAGTCGGATATTTTATTTATGATGAAACGATTTTTGATAGTAATTATGATTTACTGTAATCCGAAGTCTGCTCAAACTTAAGACCAAGCTAAATATTTTAGAAAATATTTTGAGAACGACTAAATCTGTAATTATGAATTGTTGAATCCAAATTTAATTTGTTGTAGTGAAAACATATTTCTTTTGACATTATTTTGATACAGTTTGTTTTGGTTTAATGTTGGTTGAATTTAATATAAACCCTAATTACAATCCTCTACACATGAAACAACAACAATGTAATACAACGTAATCCATCAATTATTATAAATAAATTTTATTTTTAATAAATAAGTTTTGAAATAAATGCCTTATGGAAATTTTATGATATTTAGTTATGATTTAGTGGTTATTTTAATAAATATTGGTAAATAAGTCAATATTCACTTCGCGCATGTAATAAAATGATTATTTAATATGCCAATAAACGCCTTACGGAATTTTATGAAATTTACTTATGGTTTATTTGTTATTTTAATAAATAACAATTTGTCTTTTTAATAAAAATTGGTGAATGAACGTCACAATATTCACTTCGCGCATGTAATTGAATGATTATTTAATATGCTAATAATAATTTAAGTTGCGAGTTAATCAACCCGACTCGATTGGTTTGCTTTAGTTAAGACACAAAATTGAGTAATTTTTTATTTTGATTTAAACTCTAATTCATATAAGGTGGTAACAATGGATAGATTCACTTCCTGCTTGTAATTATTTTACCCAAATTTTATTTTTGTTAAATATGTATTGTCATAAATGCCGTATAGCAAATTTAATAAAATTTACTAATGGTTTATTGGTTATTTTAATAAATGTTGTGAATGAACGTCATTATTCACTTCGCGCATGTAATAAAATGAATCATTAATATCCCAATAATGACTAAAGTTTCGAATTAGAACAACCAATGATTGGTGTTCTTTAGTTAGGACACCAAATTGAGACATTTTGTATTTTGATTTAAACTTTAATTCATATAAGGTTGTAACAATGGATAGTTTCACTTCTTGCTTGTAATTATTTTACCTAAATTTTATTTTTGTTAAATATGTATTGTAATAAATGCCTTACTGAAATTTTATGAAACTTAGTTTTAATTTGTTGGTTATTTTAACTAAATGTTGGTAAATGAACTTCAATGTTCACTTCGTGCATGTAATAAAATGATTATTTAATATGCAAATAATAATTAATTTTGCGAGTTATAACAACCCTCGATTGATCTATTATAGTTAAGACAACAAATTGAGTCATTTTGTATTTTGACTTAAACTCAAACGCACATAAAGTTGAAGCAATGGATAGATTCATTTCCTGCTTGTAATTATTCTACCTATATTTTATTTTTGGTAAATATTAATTGTTATAAATGCTTTAAGCACCACAGAAATTTAAAATAAAAGAATCTCTAGGATTTAATAATTCAAATTACAGAATCACTTTGATAGTCTAATGAGATTGGAGACGATGCGACAACTAAACGTAACCTTATGCAGTGCTAAATCTGTTCTTATAATAACCAACTTAGTATTTAAGAAGCAAGCTTAACGCTGAGCTTCCGATTGATGTAGAAAATGGGTATATAAACATCAGTCCGACAATCAGTAACGACAAATTAATCATTCCGAAGGGAACCTATCTCTGCAAAAATTGTTATGTAGCTTTAGAAGTTGTGTATTACGGTAAAAAATTGCATACTTTTGTGATCGAACACCGAACAAAGCCGACTTGTTGAAGAAAACATATCGAGCAGAATCCCATCGCAATAATATTCAAAACGATACGTCGATTCAAGTCAAGGTGAAATATTATCAAATTTAATTAGAACAGAATATATGTTACGCAGAGGAGTACACGGAACTTTTAAAGTCAATGCCATCAATATGAAAAATTATTTTTGTGAATAAAATATCGTCTGTCTTTTACAAATACTGTAAAACATAAAATAAATCTGAAAGATTGAAACCCCGCCTTTACCAAAAGTAATCGATACCTTTATGTTCATAACCGCAAGTTCACTTCCTCCACTATTGAAGATCGATTTTCTGTAGAGGTGAGAAAACAAGACATCCAATAAACCACAGTTTTCGTCGATCGCGGGCATTATGAATCCATAAGAATGCTTTCAGGCTTAAAAATTTCCATTTAATGAAACGTTGAGGGGGTGGGGATGGATAATTGAGTCACGGATAATGCATAAAAATATGTTGAAATTCTATGTATTTATAAACACATTTAACACATTGTTGACATACCAGGTGTCAACATTATTGATTAGGACACTTTCTGTAATTAGTTGTTAAGTTAGCGTCAACATAAAAGACATTTTTTTAAATTAAAATCTCTACACTTAAAACATAAGCCCTTCAGAAAACGAGCTAATTTACCGCCAATGTAGAACTATTAATGCTGCAATAATAAAGAGCCTTAACTAACTGCTACTCTTGGTATAAACGATACTTTTATACACCTTAAATCTTATTTGAAAATGTAAGGAAGACTTAAAGATCTTAAAGTCTTGTTGAACATTTTAATACCCATAAGCAAAATACCATGCTATATCAGTGTTTCTTTGACTTCTTGAAGTTAAGCCAGCTTAAGTATTTCATAACAAAAAAAAATTGAAATTAATATGAATAACAGAGGCATTATACAATATCATATAATGTAATGGATATAAGCCATAAAAGTGGAACATGAGTACATTTAGAAATTAATCGAAAATTTTTACCAAAAAAAATTTCTAATCAAATTTTATATTGTCAGCAAAATTATTTAATAATAATTACCTCAGGGTACCATAAATGTTTATTTTTGGATTAAAATCGACATAAAATTGTTTTTCTGGTTAACCACAAATATGTTTTTTCGTACGATGTGTGTGAAGGATATATACATAATATAGGTGCGTGGAGACTGGGTAGGCCTATTAAAAGTATAAATATTATACATGTTAATTAATTATTTTACAAATTTTTATTAAACCTAATTTAATTAATGTAAATTGGATTCTAAATTTAGATGAGTGTTCGCGGTGAAATAATTTTACTATATCTACAGTATGTATTGAACATTGCACCAAGACAACAATTCATGTTATCAAAAGTTAATCTAAATTTCATTCAATTAATACAAAATCAAAATCATATATCCTCAAGCGCAATATTTTTTTGTTTTAATACTCGTATGTGCTGTTGCTGTTTTAATTCGAATTCAATCTGATTTTGGTGCTGAACAAAAAATAATCCATATATACCATTGTTTTATACCGAAATAATTGGAGCACATAACAACATCAGTTAAACTGGGAGAAAGCAGCTAAAAAAAATAAAATTTATAAAAAATCTGTAATAGCTTCTATAATTGATTTTCATTTTATATAATATGTGGAACAAAAACGATATATATACGAAAAAGAACGGCAAGTAAACTTCTTATCTCAAACGACGTGTTTCTATGCTTCATATATATGAAAGAAATCGTATACGGTGTTTTTTAATATATAGGGATTTGAAAATCTTAATCTATCTATAAATTTATCACACCGTACAGTAACATCCATGGTATAATAGTTTTGTAAATCTTTCTATAGGGCATTGAAAATTTTTATTTGAAACTTTTCAATTCAATTATCGGTTTATTGTGTACAATTTGAGTTAAAAAAAATTAGAACACGTTTAATTAAACGTATTATACAAGCGTATAACGATTGCATTTTTAATGGACCTGTTTTATTGTACATAACCCTTTTAATGAAAAATTAATAAAATCATAAAAAATAAAATTCCATTAAAATTAAAAATAAATTTAGAATTCCTTCTCCATTTTTCGGAGGATAAAATAAAAAAAGGCAGCACGGTGGATTTTAATTACACAACCAATACGGTAAAAACACTTTAATTTCGGTATATAAATACCTGCAGTATTTTAATTCACATCTCCCGTGTCTTATGTTTTATATTGGTATAGGTACTTGGTACTCGAAATGCGCACAAACCGAATTATTTATGTGAAATAATTTAAACTTCAATTTTATGATACGAAAAAAAAAATTAAATAAAATTTGGGACATCGTACACCGTATATACGTTACGTTCGTACCTACTGTTGTGTAACGTATGTACAAGTAAAAACTTAATGAATAATAAAAATGCTATTAAATTTTATGTTAAGTTTATAGCGGTGGTATATTACGTGAATATAAAGGAAATTGTAGATGAATTTAAAAAGGCGCGATGAAAATATGACAGTAATAATTTTACAGAACGTATACTCGTTTCGTACAAAATATCTGCTTCATTGCAGACGTTTTTATTTTTTGTGTGCTTATGCTGTTAATTTTTTACATCCACATGCTCAGGTATATGTATATTACGCTAACACTTTTATTACGCGAGTATTTAGGTATGTGAGTTAAACAAAAAAAAAAGTTTTTCATAAAAAATGGAAAATATATATAACTGGATCGTGGAATGAAAATTCTATCATCCTTGTGTATACCCTTAATACGATTTAATTTGGATTTATGCAATAAAATTATTTTTAATGTTTTGTATTATTCCTATAGGTACTTACATAAATTTGTTAATTTGATTTAACTGGATCAAGACCACGTTAACCATATTTGTTGACTTATTTAGTCAGATATTATTCCGGATTTATAATTAATCTTGCCGCACTTTATTTAAATTTAGTTTTTATAAGAGAGACATAAATCCTTATTTACACCTTGCCTATATAAAATGACTAGCAACATTTTATTTCTAACTTAAGTTTGCTATTTTACTATATGTTTAGGATGCCCCATTTCTCCAAAATGCTATCTACTGTTGGTTCTGCCTTGCACTGGCTATACAGCTAACTAAACGGTTTTACCGTTTTGAGCCTTCTACCTTGTAAGTAAACCCAGTAATTTATTGCATTTTTTTGGATGATGTTCTGGTTACTCGGAGTAGTACAACCCCACAGCTAAATACCATACGTCGATAATGGCTTTCACATTTTCACTTTTCTTATATCTAGGCATTTTGTTCAGTTAGCATGTGGTACAGTATTGAAATCTTGAATAAACCAAAAACCTGTTAACTTTCGAACCTTTAGTCCGCGTGTTTAAAACAAAATTTTAAGTAAATTGCTATACAATGCAATTCTGATGAAATGATATCACACGTCAAGGTGGTTGGTCCTCTTTATAGAATTCCGAATTTTTGATTAGTTGAATCACGCATTGATTACCGCTAAAGAAAGTCATCTTGCCCAAATCAGTTCCACCAGTAGTTGGAAAGATCTTAATAAGTAATCTGCTCGTAAACAAACATATTGTTAAAAATTTTCCAGATCCAGCCAAGCCTAATTATATTTGTGGTCCAATTAAATGCAGGCGATGAGGGGGTACGGCAAAGTAAGCATTAAAATATCTCAAGTTTGAGCCTAAGGCTAAAAATTTAAAAATCGAAGATGAGGCTTGAAATTTTGCTTAATGCATAAATAAAAAACCTTGAGCCTACTGATTTGTTTTGGGCTTGAGTGCTTGTATTTATATAGACCTAATAATAAACAATAAAAAGTTCGAGCCCAAAAGTTGATTTTCGGTTACGAAATTTTGTTAATATTTTAATAATATTTATGTTTGGTTATTCATACTTAATGAAAAATAATGCATATTTATGCAGATAACTAACTCATGAAATATGCGTGTTAAAAGATTGTTTTATGCTTTATATTGCATAACTTGTATAGCATAAATTGTGCATATAATTCATATACTGTGTCTTATTACAGATTATGTTATGACTTATATGCTTAATATTGACCAAATTTTTGGCTATAGTTGTTCATTACTTATGAATAATAGTGCATAATTTATTAATTAACGCATGGCTTATACCTGTTAATTCATAACTTTATGCTTTATTTTGCATGATTCATAGTTAAGATGTATAAATTTAATACACTAAATATCGCGTGGTTGGTTTACACTCGCTGTAAGCTTTGAATTCACACCTGTTAAATAAAAATCTGTTTTCCATATTTCTCTAAATTTATTTACAAAAATATAGTTACATCTTATATTATTTACATTAATTATTATTTACATATAGTTATTTTCAATGGTTTAGTTCATTAAAATCTAATAATACCTTGGAATATTTCTTTTCCATCAATCATTGTATGAATTTCAAACGGTTTTTTATTTTCAATTTACTTTAATTTTAATTTACTTGTAATTTATTTGAATTAATAAATTTTCAATTAAAAAAAACATAGTGTTAATTGCGTACTCTTGAAATACAAGATAGACCACATTTGTTTCTAATAAAATTTCAATGATTTTAAAAAGTTTTTGTCCATAGTTACAGGTTGATAACTTATTTGAAATGGTAAAGAAATATACGCAAAATAGTATCGGTCATTAAGATTAGTTTTTTTGCATTTTTTTACAATAAAATCACTTCCTAAATCTCGTTGTTCTAAAATATTGTGAGCAAATTTCATGCATATTTCTTTGCAAGGGAAAAAAATAATTCTACACAGGACCTAGATGCTTTGGAATAGGCTTTTGCGTCTTTAATTTTGCTTCCCAACGTCATGCAGCTTACCAGTTTTACAGGACCTGATTTTCTAATTATTTCAGGAAAATGATGTTTTGGTTTTAATTTGTCTTTGAAACAGCTTATGAACAACAACAACAGCAATGTCAATCTAGAATTTTGAGTCATATTAATCAAATGTATGTTAATCTAAATTATATCTATTTAACTTACAAGTCTATAACCTTTAGAAGATTTATTGAGCGGCCAATTTGTTATAAAATCAACACAATTATTGCCGCATTTAGATAATTGTTCTTGTCTAGTTTTTAATGTGCTCTTCCATTTCGCTTCCACTGTTTCCCACGGCGAGAAGTGAATCTTTAGCCACTCTTGCACCTGTTTATCAAATTCACCTGTTAAAACAACAATAACATTACATCAATTAAAATGTGAAACTAACAATCTATGAAAATAAAAAATTAAAGAACTAGAATAAAAGCTATTGAGTTAGAAAAAATTCTCCAATAGAAGCTGTTCAATGCACATTGTATATACAAGTTGAAAAGGGCGACTTCTAAAATATTCCAAATTTTTTTTTCTAAATCTTGCGAAGTTTTATTATTTTTTACAGATCACATCTTATAAAATTAAACAAATCAGACTTTTCGATAAATACACGTGCATTACATATTACGAAAAATGGCGCTTTTTAACTAATTTATTTTTCCCTAGTACATGAATTATACATGTTTAACCCTCGTCCGGCGGCATAATTTTACTACGCTAAAAGGCGGCAGACGTTCAATTGTACTTTCATATATTTTATACCAAAATCGTCACTGTAGTCATAATTTTTGTAAATACATAATATTTGGAATTTCAACATTATTA
Source organism: Nephrotoma flavescens (assembly GCA_932526605.1). Classification (NCBI taxonomy): domain Eukaryota; kingdom Metazoa; phylum Arthropoda; class Insecta; order Diptera; family Tipulidae; genus Nephrotoma; species Nephrotoma flavescens. Next base: position 302,192,378 of record OW052221.1, read on the forward strand.
AAATGTAGAGATCTCACAAATTTTTAACTCTCTTCGGCTTCTACAAGAAGACTTATTAGTATTTAAAAACAGAAAAGGTACAATTGTACCTATGCCGCCTGACGAGGGTTAATTTATACAAAACACTATAATACGTATAAACACTAAATTTTCCCAGCACACACTAGTTCTAAATTGAATATTAATTGTATACTTACGTGCTTTTTATTTAATAATTTAATTTTAGCAATTTCACTTTAAAATTAGCACAACCTAACTCTTTTCACAATTTAAACTAAATTGATTGATTGAGCATGAACAACTATACGACACGAAATGCCTAGAAAACCGAAACAGCATCAAATGTTTCACTTTTGTGATCCATAGTCATAAAATGTGCATAGTATACATAATATCTGCAAAAATCGGACAATTTTATCGAATGATTCAAATAAAATGAACAAATATATAACTAAGCATGCGCACATTTAAAAACAAATGAGCATCTTTAAATATGCGCATGCGTTAATTAAACGTGCATAATAAAGTATGTAATATGAGTTATATTCATGGTTGAAACCGTCAATATTTTTTTAAATATTATAATTGATTGGATTGAATTATGAATAAGCATGCACTGATATTTATTCATGATTCCTGATTATTATTCATAACTTCTGAATTAAATTCATAAAAATCGAAAAATATCCATTTCATTATGCATGAAATTGATATTCATGGTCCATGCAAAGTATTTTCTCTCTGTGTACAATGCAATTCTGATGAAATGATATCGCACGTCTATGTGCTTCGGCCTCTTTATAGAATTCTGGATTATTGATTTGTCGAATCACGCATTGATTACCGATAATGAAAGTCATCTTGTCCAAATCAGTTCCACCAGTAGTTGGAAAGATCTTAATAAGTAATCTGCTCGTACACAAACCTATTATTCAAAATTGTCCAGATACAGCCAAGCCCAATTATATTTTTGGTCCAATTAAATGCAGGCATCAATATTTATCGTTGAGGTGTTTGCATGTACGATGAGGGGGTACAACAAAGTAAGCATTAAAATATCCCAAGTTTGAGCCTAAGACTAAAAAATTCAAACTCAAATTCAATTCAAGCTTCAAATTTTGCCTAATGCATAAATAAAAAAGCTTAAGCGTACTGATTTGTTTTGGGCTAGAGTACATGTGTTTATATAGACCTACAAATAAAAAATAAAAAGTTTGAGCCCAAAAATTGATTTTCGGTTATGAAACTTTCTCCATAATCTATATCGTAGGTGAGAAAAAGCGCACCAGCGTGTTTTGGTTCTCTCGTATTTATATTTTTGGTTTTTTATTTGTATATTACGCTCACTAACTGATATCGTAGATAATAAATGGCCCGTTCCATACACGGCTTCAGCTACGCTTCAAACTAAGTTGTAATAGATATTTTATTGCAAATTTAAACCATTATTTTATGTTAAAACACCAATAATTTCTGTATGGTTTTATTCTGTTCTCTCGAAAATAAAATTTAACCAAAAATCTACATCTCGAAAATAGTCTTAAATTTTTTTATTTTCATTTCCATTTTTGCGTTACTGCAGCTTCACCGAAAAATTGTACAAAATATATTGTACAAAATAAATAGCCCGTTCCATACACGGCTTCAGCTACTGGCTTCAAACTAAGTCGTAATAGATTTTTTATTGCTAATTTAAACCATTATTTTATGTTAAAACACAATTTTTTTTATATTGTTTTATTCTGCTCTCCCGAAAATAAAATTTAAACAAAAATCTACATCTCAAAAATGGCCTTAAATTTTTTTATTTTCATTTCTATTTGTGTTAGTTCAGCTTCACTGAAAAATTGTATGTCGCACTTAACATCGATTTTATAGGTAAAAGGGGAAAGAGACGAAGGTGAAGCCGGTCTTTTGAAGCCGTGCATGGAACGGGCCAATAGGTGTATAGAAATAGAGCACAAAACAAATTTGGTGCACCAGCCTGTTTCGGTTCTATCGTATTTATTTTATTTTTTGATTTTTTTATTTCGTTGCATATTCTTGGGACAAAATTTTGTTGCATTTTTCTTTAAAATGCGACCCCACAAACATCTTCGATGTTAAAAATCATTGTATATTTCGTTTCACGGAATCTATTAACTCTGATAGTTTGCCGATATCTTTTACAAGCCAATTTAAAAACTGATAAAATGGTTTGGCTGTTGTAGGGCATTTTGATAGTCGACTCAGTATTTTTCAAAAATGATTGAATTCTTGTTTCAATTCGGATGAATCCTTTTGTCCTTATCCTTCGACCCAATTGATGTTGTAAAGAAACGAGCTGGGGTGAGCAATTCTTAATTATTACCATGTGACGTTAGGTATAGCGGTCGTGAATTCTATCTGTCATTTTTTTCATTGATTTAAGTTCTGTCGCGCCATTTACACTCTCAGAGCCAGTCAGGAAACCATCGACGTACAGATCGTTTATATTATGTTGTGATATATTTTCATCCCTAAAATCGTTTGCTTAAAGTTTGTGTCATCGAAAGAAACCGTTATCTGCCTATACATCTTCTCCATTTCGGCGGTTATTGTTATCTTGTTCTTTCCAAATCGGTTTAAAATAACCCAGATGATTAGTTGAATAGTCAGTTCAACTGTCAGAATTTTATTTTAAAAAGCTCCGTTTTTCGCGAATTCGAATACTACTAGTACCCGTGTTGGTCTACTAAACTTCTCTACGACGGCATTAATGCAAATACAGTTTCACTTAATTATATTAAATTTGCTGATTTTGAAGTATTTCTACGGTCTGTTCCCTTTTCATTTATTACTTAATTTACTCTATGTATTTTATCCTTATAAGTTCGTCGTTCAAATGCTTCGACACCAGGGCGATGTATCGTCTGTTAGCTACCAACAACGAATTCTCCAGTTTGGCCGAGGATTTCCGAAAAGTAAATGTACTAATGTATTGCCCGTTTGCTTTTCTTTTAAGTATTTAGTTATAAAGTGCTACACATTCCAGATCTTTGGTCGTAAGTTGTGTTCTATGAGGTAACCCTTCAATTTTCCGAAAATGTTTTATCAAATCGAATTGAATTGGTTGATGCCATGAAAACAAAATTTTTGGTGATTTAGGCTGCCCGCAGATAAAACCGATCTTATTAAAGTCTTTTGTTAGATTATCGACCTATAAGCTATCTTTTCTCGTTACTGAGAATCGCGAGAACTCTATGTGAAAGTCTGGATCAGCTAAGTAATCATAACAGCTTAGTTATTATAACAACACTTGCAGTTGGTAAAATACCTAGAATTAAAAGTGTTAAGTGTTATACAACTCGGCTTCCTTCACCTTGGTATCGGTTTCTTTTACTCCGGTTGAATCTTGATCTGCATAATATAACTTGATAACTCGATGACAAACAATTGAAGTAAAGTTTTTTTACTGGTACTACTAATCTCGGTGCTGCTATTGTAAGTATTATGCATTTCCCATGATAATAGTCTTCGGTGCATAACGGATACGAAGCTTGTTTTTGCGACATCAACGAAGTATTTGTTTTCATATAATTAGGTTTAGAACTTTGTGTTTAATTTAAGCTTTCATGCGAATCACACCTCGAATTCAAAAATTTATAAATTAAATGCTATCAACTTCTACGGTTTTATGCTTCAATTCTTCCTTTGCCTAATTGTCCAACTTGTTTGCCACGACTTCTATAAGTTTTGGCATGCACGTTGTAATATCATCGCATAGCTCCTTTGTAAGACTGTAGAACTGCTGTTGCAAGTATATACATACTATTTCCCTTCGATGTTGGCTAATCCACACTTTTAAGTGTCGTTCATATTGAAGCTGCCAAACCACAATTTATTATTTACACGTCCTGGTTTGGAACCATTCTGTTTCCATGTTTTAATATTCATTAAACAATCTGCATCCGAACCCGTTGGTTTTGATAAGTGCCAGCCACTATATCGAAGAATTCACTGGCCACCAAAATTTGGCGCACCTGCATTTCCATGTGAGCCAATTTTCACCATCGTCCAATTCCATAACCTGTCCATAACCTGTTAATTCTCTTAATTATCTAACCTTCAGTTCAATACGCAATGGAACGAATGTAAAAAATTCTGGCGTGTTTTAAACATAATTTTATTTTTACGAAATGCTGTGTTTATTCCAGAGCTACAAAAATTGGTAATGATATATGCAAAATGACAAGTGTAACACCTATTTTTGGAGCTCAGCAACCTAAAATTTCGAATTAATTTGAAAATGAAATTTATAGTATTTCCAATTTAGCTGTAGAATAAACGAGCGAAAGAATACTATAGCAGCGTGTTTCTTGTTCGCTGTCACAAATACACTGGCCGACTTTAAAACCACGAAGCACACTTTCATTTCAAACCGGTTACAGCTTTAAGTAAATTACACCAGAGAGTACTTTCACTAATTTAAATAAATGGGTCCTAATTTAGTACGACGCATTGCGTCTGTTAGAGTATGAACTTAACGCGAGTCATTATCACAGTATCCCATCTACAAAAGTTATAATTTTTATACTGAGTGCGATATCAAATTCCAATTTTATTCGCCCGAAATTGCCATAAAAAGCTTAAATAAGTTTTAATATCTGATGTAAAATTTCCAAGAATCTGTAAAGCTCATTTTATTGTTAATGAACTACCAGTAAACTTAAATGTTTTTATAAATATTTTTTTCAATGAACGAGTAATTTTGCGTCTTATACTTTGAGTACGCATACAAATTTGAATTTTTAATGACAAAAAGTTTAAATCGGCTAAAGAGATTAACGTTTTATAGATAAATATTTCATTTTGGCTTTCCAAATCCGCCTTTAATAATATGAAAAATTCTTGGAATACCAATTAAAATTTGAATCTGATAAACATACAAATGCTACTACCATACCAAAAAATTAAGTTTATTTAGGCTCAGATAATTTATTAGATGTATACCAAAAACTAAAAGACTAACTTAAGCATATATTCATTTAAAGAGGATATATCCCCATTGAACCTACATCCCATATAATAAACCTTACATCTATTGTTGACTATTTCGAAATAACAATTTTTTTTAGGTTATGTAAGACATATGTACATATATGTAATATAATGTATATATCTACCATATCATAAAATAATTGATATATTTATGAGATGATTTAGAATTGTGATAAGAAATATTCTTTGAAAATATACCCAAAAGCTATGACAATAATATAAATGATGATGATGATGATGATGATAAGAATTAATACACGATATAAAGTTATACATACATGACTAAATTTAATCCTCATATAATAAACATATTAAATTATGAAGTTTGTATCTCTTATATATATAGAAATAAAAATCGAGTGACATATTGTGATATAGAACTAGACAGAAGTTATATCGATTTCGCATTTATATCTGCAAGATAATATTTTTTGAGCTTTTTATGTTGAACATGATGTTTTTCGTACTACTGCAACTGCAAAACTTTTCAACAAATCATTAAAACACTTTTGAACAATAAAAAATATGCTCATGTTGAAACAAATAAAATACACGAAATTTACAATTTCTGTATTATGAAAAATAAAATTTTAGCCTGGAAAAATAAATAAAAAAAAGTTATTTCAAAAAGTTTTTGAAAAACTCAAGAGATTATACAAAATGTTTTCCGTTGTTTTTTTTGCCCTACGACGATGCTTTCAGTATTTTTTTACGTACATGGGAGTATGCAACAAAAATTCGGGATTTTCCTATACCATGAAAGGTAGTGTAAAATGCTTAAAAAATTATTCGGATAGAAATTTTAGATAGACCACTTCTTCCTTTTAGAAACAGGATGTTTTGTTAAAACTACTCAGACAGGAGCACGTTAGTGTTTGGGTGCAAATAAGTTATAAGAATATTTACGGTACGGAAAGTTCCAATCATTAAAAATAGATAGAAAACAAAAAAAATTAAATAACAGATAATAATGCGCAGTTATTGGCAGTAAATTCCGTGAACTATTGATCCATTTGTGTTTAGCTATCAAATCAATGCATTTTGTATTTAAATTAAAATTAGAAATCATATATGACTGTAACAATGGGTTGATTCACTTCCTGCATGAAATAATTGTAATCTAATTTTATTTGTGTAAATGTTATTATTATTGCTTGAGTGAAATTTAAGTATATTATATATTTTGATTACATGTGATTATTTTAATGAAACTTACTAAATGAATACTAATATTCACTTCGTGCATGTAATAATCTGTTTTTATAATTTGCAGTGTACGAGTAAAGTGCAGTATATTTCGTGAACTATTGATCCATTTGCGTTTAACTATGAAATAAATGCATTTTGTATTTAAATTAAAATTAGAAAACATATATGACTGTAACAATGGATGTATTCACTTCCTGCATGTAATAATGTAATCTAATTTTATTTGTGTAAATATTATTGTTATTGCTTGAGTGAAATTTAAGTATATTATATATTCTGATTACATGTGATTATTTTAATGAAACTTACTACATGAATACTAATATTCACTTCGTGCATGTAATAATCTGTTTTTATAATTTGCAGTGTACGAGTAAAGTGCAGTATCTTCCGTGAACTATTGATCCATTTGCGCTTAGCTATCAAATAAATGCATTTTGAATATAAATTAAAACTAGAAATCATATATGACTGTAAAAATGGATAGATTCACTTCCTGCATGTAATAATTGTAGTCTAATTTTATTTGTGCAAATATTATTGTTATTGCTTGAGTGAAATTTAAGTATATTATATATTCTGATTACATGTGATTATTTTAATGAAACTTACTAAATGAATACTAATATTCACATCGTGCATGTAAAAATCTGTTTTTATAATTTGCAGTGTATGAGTAAAGTGCAGTATATTCCGTGAACTATTGATCCATTTGCGTTTAGCTATCAAATAAATGCATTTTGTGTTTAAATTAAAACTAGAAATCATATATGACTGTAACAATGGATAGATTCACTTCCTGCATGAAATAATTGTAATCTAACTTTATTTGTGTAAATGATATTATTATTGCTTTAGTGAAATTTAAGTATATTATATATTTTGATTACATGTAATTATTTTAATGAAACTTACTAAATGAATACTAATATTCACTTCGTGCATGTAATAATCTGTTTTTATAATTTGCAGTGTACGAGTAAAGTGCAGTATATTTCGTGAACTATTGATCCATTTGCGTTTAACTATCAAATAAATGCATTTTGTATTTAAATTAAAATTAGAAAACATATATGACTGTAACAATGGATGTATTCACTTCCTGCAGTAATAATGTAATCTAATTTTATTTGTGTAAATATTATTGTTATTGCTTGAGTGAAATTTAAGTATATTATATATTCTGATTACATGTGATTATTTTAATGAAACTTACTGAATGAAGATTTATATTTACTTCGTGCATGTAATAATCTGATTTTAAAATTTGTAGTGTACGAGTAAAGTGCAGTATATTCCGTGAACTATTGATCCATTTGCGTCTAGCTATCAAATAAATGCATTTTGTATTTAAATTAAAACTAGAAATCATATATGACTGTAACAGTGGATAGATTCACTTCCTGCATGTAATAATTGTAATCTAATTTTATTTGTGTAAATGTTATTATTATTGCTTGAGTGAAATTTAAGTATATTATATATTCTGATTACATATGGTTATTTTAATGAAACTTACTAAATGAAAATTAATGTTCACTTCGTGCATGTAACAATCTGTTTTTATAATTTGCAGTGTATGAGTAAAGTGCAGTATATTCCGTAAACTATTGATCGATTTGCGTTTAGCTATTAAATAAATGCATTTTGTATATAAATTAAATTAAAATTAGAATACAAATATTTGTGGCAGGGATGGCAGTGACTTTACCTTTTACATTATTTAAATTTAAACCACTATTATTCAAATTATTTTCTACAAATAAATGAAATAATTAAAAATTGAAAAATGGTTTCCTCTTTTATTCTTTAATGCATATAGGATTTCTGGATTGGATTAGTTTTATATGATTTAATATGTTTTTGGGAAACCAGTTTAATTTTGTTTATGAACGATTGAACTATTTAGTTTATGGAAAGTTCAACTTATAATAATAAAGTTATATTGCAGGATATGTACCATTATAAATAAGTACTTAATTAATTATTAAATTTTTTTTAGGACGCTGATTGCTGAGCTTTTGTACCATAAAACCGAAAATAATTGTGCTCTCTTGTGCTTAACAATTTACTAACTATTGACCATTTAGGTGTCTGTAACCGGATCAAGTCTATCATATCTAACAACCTTTCTAAATCCCTCCATCTTGTTATATGTAAAGGGGGTGTACGGTACGCCCGGCGTATTCGGGATCCCTGCTTAGTCTTGGCCGTTCATTCTAATCAATCAATCAATCAATCAATCAATCAAAGGTAATAATGCGCAGTTAATGCCATTCATTTTAATCCGACCTTCAAAGAAAAATAAGTAATCAAATATTTTTTTAAAACCCCGTAGCAGCCAACGTAAATTGGTATTAAACTAATTAGTTTTAATTTGAATAAGCTTCCTTTTAGAATTTTAGGAAGAAGATTTTTTTTTCGGTTAACAGAACCTGTTAGTTAACTATAATATGCGTTTTCGTACTGAGCCGCAACCCTACTAGAAATATATCCTCTTTATGTACAACATTTGCAATAAAATTTCAATAAACTAAAAATAAAATACGCGAATAATGATAATATTTCAAACTGAAAAAAATTGGGGGAGTGGAATACACGTGGAAATTTCAAAAATTTATATAAACTTAGCGTTTAAAAAGTTATGTCTTGAAAAGGTCTCATTTGAATCGGTTCGTCGATGGTTTTTTCTGGAAAATTTTCCAAGTCAAGTTTCATGTTGAGAGTCCGAGGAAATTTTGGGAAGTGAAATACACGTGCAAATTTTAAGATTTTATAAAATCTTAGCGTTTAAAGTGTTATATCTGGAAAATATTACGACCAAGTTGATTGGAGGCGGCTTGTATTTTGGATTAACCTCTTCTTGAGTATTTACACTTTGGCTCTCTTCCGCAACCTTTTCAGTAAAAGTTTCAATTCGGTTGTTAACGGTATGTTGAATATTTCTACGTTCGACTACCAGTTTGTGTCATAAGCGATCGATACCAGTTTGTGTCATATGATCATTGCGTTTAGTGCTCTCTTTAATGCTTGTGTCGCTACTGTGCTTTTCAAGGAGTTTATTTGTCGACTCATGTATCACTTGTGGCTTCATTTTCAACATTGAAGTTGAAATTGATCGTTTCACAGTACTTGCGGCAGACGGTTTTATGGGCGATCTTTTCACCATACCTTTTTTAAAGAGAGGACCAACACCTTAATTGAAGTAAAAGGTGTTTGTACCTCCGTCAGCCGTACTGTATAATCCACCCACCAGACTGACAACTTCAGCGGTATTGCTTGTAACCGTATATGGTGTAGTAAGCAAGCGTTGAATCACTAAAACACTTTGGTCTCTCGACGACTGGGATCCTGTTTGCTCACTCCCGAGAGTCGTTGGTACTCCACATCCGGTTCCATGTACCGTATCTTTGTTTTGATTGATTGATTCCATTAAATATTTAGATTCTGGGTGCCTTCCCTTAGCATTTTATACCTACTGCCAGGTTTTTAACAGCCGCCTCTTACATGGAAAACTGGGAATGCCGCCCGTAACATGGATAACAGACGCTTCATGATTTGCCATGGGTATTTCCAACTCAAGGCAAGTAGCTAGAGTTTCACCGCGTCCATACTCATGGAGTTATACTTTTAGCGTTACCCAATGTGCAGCAAGAAGAGCTTATATAACCAGCGCACCCTTCGATGGTTATTGCTGGAAAATTTTCTAGGTCAAGTTTCATGTAGGGATCCGAGAAAATTGTGAGGTGTGAAATACACGTGCAAACTTCGAAAATTTGTAAAAATTAACTTTTGAAGTGTTATGTCTAATAAGGTCTTATTTTATTTAAATCGTGTTTTCGATGATTATCGCTGGAAAATTTTAATTCTAAGGTTAAATAAGACCTTTTCCAGACATAACACTTTAAACACTAAGTTTATATAAATTTTTGAAATTTGCACCTGTATTTCACTTCCCACAATTTTCCCTGACTCGCAACATGAAACTTGACCTGGAAAATTTTCCAGCAATAAATATCGATGAACCAATTCAAACGAGACCATTTCTAGACATGACCCTTTAAACGCTAAGGTTTTATAAGTTTTTGAAATTTGCGCGTGTATTTCATTGGCTCCAATTTTCCTGGACTGCCAACATGAAACTTGCGACCTGGAAAATTTGGATATCAAAGGGCCGAATGTCGAAGGACCGAATTTCGAAGGGCCGAATGTGTCGAAGGGCAGAATGTCGAAGGGCCGAATGTCGAAGGGCCGAATTGTACTTATCCCTTTTTCAACCAAAAAAAAAAAAAGTTGGCACCATTTAAGTCCAAACCACACAAGTGTGTAGTAGCCAGGATTTCGGCTATCTACCTCATTATCTAACTAAACAAGTTGTTTTACTTTTTGGTTTGAAGAATTTCTGTTCTTTTGTTCTCTATTTTAAAATAAGTTCGCCTAAATGTTTTCTTTTTTAACGTATATCTACTAACACACACACAAAATTTTTACTTAGGATTTTTTTAAGGAACTATTTCATGCTTCTGTACAGGAGCGTGAAATTTTTCCTAAACCATTCCTAATTTTTTTTTACTAAGGATAGAGTTAGCAAGTATTTCACGCGCATCAAGCTGGTATCATAAGCTTCAAGGCTGTTCGACTCAATGGATTGGTTATCTCCCAATACTATTGCAATCAAGATTTTCTTTCAATCGTTATGGTTGTAGAAGCTGGAGGCGAATGACAAATTGCCATTCGGCACTCTAGAAACTTGGTTAAGGATTCAGACAGAAATGCAAATGCCGGAAAATATCAAGGTTAACCGCTACCTAAATTTAAACTCAGAAAGGAATGGAACGGAATGGCTGAAAATTCACCAAACTGCTTGGCTTTAAGCCGCCCCTATACAAATCGGCAACATTGGTGACGTGATGAAGGAACCGACAAAGTTGATCAATATACATATGCTTACAGATGTAAAAGTCATTTGCACTTTATCGAATAAGTACTTCAGCATTAGGAAAATTTTAAGAATTGTGGGTTGGGTCTATGACTTTACCGATAAAGTAAGATCTATGAACAAAAGTGATGAGAAAAACTATTCGTCAGTTTATCATGCATTCAATTTAGACGAATTGGAAAGGGATTTATTCTGTATTATAAAAAGAGCACAAGAAAACGACTACGGTAATGAGATTCAAACAATAAGACAAGGTGGTGGAATAAGCAAAAAATCAAAACTAAAAAGCTTTCCTTCATTTTTAGATAAGCCTGAAATTCTAAGAGTTGATGGGAGATTGGAACATCTAAAATTACCATTCAATGTTAAACATCCAATGGCGGACACTTGGTAACAACGGAAACATTTACAGCAATTTCACTTTAACAGGGGGCTGATATTATTTTCATTTCCATCATCGATCGTAATCAGATGATGAAAATCCCAAACCGTTGAAATCAGGTGACTAATCATGCGGATTGACTGATCCTGTTGAAACTTCGTGCTTAAAAGGTTTTCATAAATTCAATGATTTTATTATGAAAAAAGGGTGGAAATCTATTAACGGAAATGTCAGACCCAAAGGAATAATTTCTCGTTTTTCATAGTTTTTACCAAATATTTTAAAAACAACTATAAACAAACATATTCTCAATAAAATGTTCTACTAAATTGGACCAAAATTTAAGCGAACATATTGTCAGAAGAAACAACTGGTCGGTATTAAGGTTTATAGGTCAACTTTTTCGATAATTTGGGTGATTCTGCTGAAATTTGGCAAAAATCAGTATACCGAATGTCAGATCCATCGTATACGATTTTTCAATTCTTTCAATTTTGTAGAAACGTATAGCATTTGTAAAAACCAATCCAGAATCTTTAGATTATATAATGAATTTAAAGAAAAATTTTTCCAGAAGTGTTATCATTTTAGGGTTTTTAAAAATCAATCGTAAATTTAAGGTTTTTGGTTAAACAAGACAGTTTTTACGAAACTTCCGATAAATTGACATGAAGACATCAAGTGTGGTATTACTCGAGATTTATATGCGTTCGTGATAAAAGAAAGTCGGGCGTTGACCACAACATAGCCAAATCACCGGTTTTTAAGTGTTGTGATGATGAGCTGACCAATTTCAACCCACCAACAACAATGCGAAGTAGTTTGATTTTCGCTAAACTTAATAGGGCTAATTATAAGCATTAAAGTTTATTAATTGCAAATGGCATAATGGAAATACTTATTATTATTGAAAATTTTAAGTGAACCAGCCAACAGTTCAAAATGCCACAGCTGATTTTAAGCTTATTTATTCCGAAAACCAAAAAGCGTTGGTATAATTAAAATATAATATTCTGTACCAAACCAGAAAACGTTATGAATCAAAATACCAGCCACCACAAATATAAAATAAATTCTGTGAAAAATCAGCAGATGTGGTTTATGATTTTTCCCGCTCGAGTTTTTCTCTGTGCTTTTGTTATTTATTAAAAAAAAACACATAAAGCGTTTAAAGCTCTCTTCCAATTTTAAGTAAATATTCATCACGTAACATATTTTTGTTACATAATCTGCTTACGAGTATACGTACGATTTTTCAACATATATGAAACCATAAACAATTAATTAATCAGTTTAAGAGTTCATTATGTATAAATGTGGTGGATTTATCATCATGGTGTGTATATGATGAAAGATCAAAGTGCTGAATAAATCCTCAATGGAGTATACCTACAGGTAGAACGTATTGATCCGTATACATTTTGAGATATTTTTCAACACTTCAAATTTTTTTTTTATTATTTTTTTTGTTTGGTTCATTATTTGTTTCACAAATTTTCCGAATTGAAAAATCCATTTTCATATCATATTTTTATGTATTTTATGTTGGTATGTAGTGTACATGTACGTACTCTTATGTGTGCCATATACACGTTGTTTTTATTGTTGTTATCTCAATCGAAAATATTGTCATGGGATTTTTATTTACAAAAATAAAACGAAATCATATTTGAAGTTCAATTTGCCCAATTTTCTATTTTATATGCCTTGAAGTTTTGTGTTTATGTATACATATTTCCAGTTAAGTGGTGGGGGTGATTGTTATGTTATTTTTACAGTTTTTCCATATTTTTTCGAGGGTTCTAACAATGTTAATATTCCTTGTTTGTCTGTTTCTTTATGTATTTTGATTTTTCGAAAATTCAGTTCGAAAAAACACATTTTTTCTGATTTTTTTTGTATACATTATGGAGGTGATAGAGCACACACAAATTCTTTACCCTATACTTACGAAAACAAAGGCTGTTTTCTTATCTCAATATATTCGGCCAAAAATTAATTTCGTCTATATTTTATTCTGACAAAAAACAGAAGACTTAAACGTTTCTTAATTAGAAAATAATGGTTAGATCTACTGGTATACATCCATTTATATGCAAACCCAATTAATTTCCATTAGCTTGTGAACTTAATTTTCGTTTTGGTTGTTGTTTCTTTAACGGCAAAAGGAAGCAGCAACCTAAAAATAATTCGATCGATTAATTATTAAATTTGTAAATGGTGAGCGAATATTGCGTTTTAAGTTTGTGTATATGTACATGTACTTACCGAATATAAAACTAGAGGTAAGATATGAACTTTTTTGAAAATGACACCAATGGTTATCGACATTTTAAGACCGAAGTAGCAATTTCGAACGTTTGAAATTATTTCGGAGGGCTCAGAGTTTCGCCGTGAACGTGTTACAGGCTGGCTGCTGCCAACCTGCAGATTTTCACTAAGCACCTGCAGAGGCCTCCACGGTGATGTTTTGCCGGCTACGTTCTCAGCGGAGAAGTGCGAAGGTCGTGGGGTTTGAGGCATGCAGGGCTCCTGGCCTACACCGTGATTAAATACAGAAAATTATAAAAAAAATGGGAAAACGCAAATAATAAAAACCGATGTTCCGCCGAAACTCGTCGGCCGGAACCTGAGGAACGAACAGACAAAATCAAAAAAAAATAAAAAAAAAATAATCATAATGGTAGAGCGGTGCCCTGGTGCGCGCATCCATTCGAATTCAAACAGGGTTACACCCTGGTTATGAAATTGGATGCGGGCACCAAGGGACCGCAATCACTATGCCGACACAGGATGAGAAATCCCCCTCATCATACCCAACCCGAAAAAAATTTTAAGAATTCATTTTAATTTATTTAAACCCACAAAAAAAATATAGAGAACCCTCTTCCCACGAGGAAAACAGCAAAGAAAGGGAGCAAATGAAGGAGAGAACGAGAGAGAGAGGGAAACGAGAGAGAAAGAAACAATGCGCATCGAGCGTGCACCCGCTGTGCGACGCTCGATTACAAAATTTGAAATTTAATTTATAATAAATATAATAAAAAAATATATAAGAAAAATCAAATCAAAAAAATTTAACAAAAATAAAAATAAGAAAAAAATTGTACCTTAATAATACTAACCAAAAAAAATGACCGATGCGGGGCCTCTCCCCGATACCAAAATTAAAATAGCCGGTTGGCCACCCGTTGAACTTGTACGGCACCCGTTGAAAATATGCGGTACCCGTGGAAATATGCGGCACCCGTTGAATAGTAAAAAATGACCCGTTGAAAATATATGTGGCACCCGTTGAAATATACGGCACCCGATGAAAATATGCGGTACCCGTTGAAATATGCGGCACCCGTTGAGTAGTAAAAAATGACCCGTTGAAAATATATGTGGCACCCGTTGAAATATACGGCACCCGATGAAAATATGCGGTACCCGTTGAAATATGCGGTACCCGTTTAACAATGTGGTACCCGTTGAAAATATACGGCATCCGTTTAAATATATGTGGCACTCATTAAATTTCGCGCTGCGGTAAAAATTGTATTAACCGTAATAAGACACGTCTACAGTGTCTAAATCACAAAAAATTCACCATACACAAATAAATTGACCTTTTAGTTTTTTTAATATTTCACAATTTATTTTTAACAAGATAATCAACGTAACTTTTAATTAATTATCGATAAAATATCATTGATTTTTACAACAAAAAAATAAACAATTATTTTTAGTTTAAAACTCTATAATTTAAATATGAAAGCACATTTCGTAATTATTTTATATTTATTATTATACAGATTTTATTATAATGTTATTCATCCATGTGACCAAACGCCAAAAAAAAATCTTTTTTACAACAAATTTGCAACAAAACTTTATTCTTCTTCACAAACTCAGCGAAAAATCTTTATTTGCAAGCAAAATTACAAGAAAAATTATTTTTCTGTTAATTAATCAAAAACTCGACTCAAAAATCACAACTCGAATGACATGATAAAAAAAAATTCGAGCGTCGCACAAACGACGCGCAAAACATTCCAGAACAATTATCTTTCTTCTCTGTTTCTCGTTTATATCAATTCGCATTGATATAAACGAGAGGCATATAAGAAAAACATTCTTATGGAATGTTTTGCTTTACGCACACACTCGATTCGCATTGTTTCCTCTCCTCTCCAACATCTTTCTCACCCTCGCGCCACCTTACAAAAGGTACGTACAACACAACATCCACAAAAGTGGGGACAACAACCAACACTGAGAAAACATAGCAAGTGGAGGCACAAACCAAATGGAATAAAATACAACACAGCGCCGGTCACGATTATGTAATCGTAACAAACGCTGTACCGTATTCCACTCCACCCGATCGATGCGATTACACTTGTTATGATTACACAATCGTAACAAACGGTTCTTCTGGTGTCTTCAAGTGCAGCCTAAATATTAGAGGCATAAAATTTACCACATTGTTCTAAGCTTTCTGTGAGGATTGCGTCGATAACTGATTGGCAACGGTCGTATTAAATCTTGGTTTAAATTAGCATATCCTTCCTACATAGGCTTATGAACATTGATCTCAGTACATGTTGGAGCGATTGTTCTTACACAAGTCATTTCAGTGATCCGCCTTAATTCATTTTCAAACAATGATTGGCACACAGATGGAAGCTAAGCCATATTTGTTCACAAATTTGCAAAGTCGGATCGTGTTTTTGCTCGATTGTTAATTGTTTATAACTATCTTCAATTGTTATTTGTTCGGAAACATTCAATTTGTTATAAATATCGATAAAAGTCTTAATATTTATGTTAACTTATATGCTAGAAGAATGTCTCTTTGTGGTTACGTCATTATGTTAATTTGATATTCCTTTGTTTTAATTCAAAAGCTGTAAGTGTTATACTATTAAAGTACGCCAAAATACGGCATCCGAAAATAATCGATAATGCAGAAGCAGCAGTATCAACCAAAATGCAGTGGCCGAAAATAAAAAATGACAGTCTATAAATGTTGGTAAAGCAGATTCATACAAATAAACCAACGAAATATGTCGATAGAGCAGATATGTCATAGTGATGAAAAAATTACTTTTTTTTAAAGCAGAATTGTTTATTTCATTCCAATAACGAACAATTACAAACTTAAAACTGAAATTGTTTTAACTAAATCCTGGAAATTGGTTGCACGAAAGATCTCTGGATAAAATTTCAGGTCACTTTTCATGTAGAAAGCTTAAAGCTTTTATCAAATGTTTAAAATGCCAAGAAAGAAGTTCAAATGAAAAATTTAAGTTTTATAACAGAAAAAAAAATTTAAGTCAAAAACTCGTTTGAATGTAACATACATACCAAAGTTTAAAATTTTTAAAAATTTATCATTTAAAGTGTCGTGTCTGATAAGTCTAGTTCAAATCAAACTTGATGGTTATATTTACTTCTGGAAAATATTGCAGGTTAGTTTTAATTTGGAAAACCTGGTAAAACTCGTTTCAATAGATCAGTGTGAAAATTTAAAAACGTTTAAAACTGTTTGGCTGGAAAATAATTCAAATGAATGGTGTAAATAAAAATAACCTCTGGAAAACACATACGTTGTTTTCATGTGGAGGGCCTGGGAAAACTCATTTATATATATCACGTATAAAAAAATTTAAAATTTCTTAAAGTTAGCTGTTTAAAGTGTCATTGCTATAAAATGATTCAAATGAAAGGTCTTAGCGATAGCTGCGAGGGTTGCCATAAAACTGTTTAGAAAATGGTAATACTAGGGTTTTCCGATGCAAATCTCTATGTCAGTCAATAAGTGTAACTTTTTTGGATGTTATGTTTCTCAGAAGTCATCTGTCATTTCGCATCAAAACATTGTTTTTTATTTCTTAGAAAATTGAATTCAGTGATAAAATGAAATTATCGCGTGAAACTTTTCGCGTGATGATGTTTTACGATTTTCGAAAAAGGCTAGCTCAACAACAGTGCTTCGGATCACTTCATTTGGCTTTTGGCGACGAAGCACCATCTTTGACTAATGTTTATAATTGGTACAATGAATTTAAACGCGAACGAAGTTCACTCAAAGATGTGCCTCGTGATGGGTCGTCCAAAAAAGATATTGTGCCAGAAAAAATCGATGCTGTGAGAAAACTGATCAAAGGGGATCGTCATGTGACTTATGGTGAAATCGAGGCATGCCTAGGCATTAGTAAGACTAGTGAACATACGACCCTACACGAACATTTAAAGGTCCAAAACCTATGTGCACGATCGATTCCACTTTTGTTGACATGTGAAAAGGTGCAGCCAAATGCTTGAAAAATTCGTTGGAGCCAAAAACGTATATACAAGATCGTGACAGGTGACGAATTATGGATATATTATATACGTATGAGCAGGAAAAAAAAGGGCGATAAACTGTTTGGTTCTTCCAATTCGAAGAAAAACCAACAAAAGTTGTGCAAGTTCGATGCGTTGGGAAGCAAATGGTAACGTATTTCTACACGAAAACCGGTCATGTGGCTACTGTTGCTCTTAAAAATCAAAAGACAGTCAAGTCAGCTTGGTATACGACCATTTGATTGCCCGGGGTTTTCAGCAAATTGAGCTAAAACAACCCAAAACGGCGAATCATTTTGCATCACGATAATGCGAGCTCATCACACATCCCATCAAACAAGCGAGTATTGGAGTACTCAAACGATCGAATTGATGGGTCATCCGCCTTTCAGCCCCAACTTGGCACCCTATGACTTCTTCCTGTTCCCAACAATCAAAGATAAGATGCGTGGACAATGATTCTTATCGCCTGCAGAAGCGATTGATACGTTCAAAAACCATGATTGGGAGCTTTCATCTTCAGACTGCCAAAAGTGTTTCGATAAATGGTTTGAGCGTATGCAAAAGTGTATAGATCTTAAAGGCGAATATTTTGAAAAACAATAAAGCAATGTTTGATGAAAATTTTAATTTTTAATTACTTTTCCTTAAATTTTTTACGGCAGCCTTCGTATCTCTGAAAAAAAAATCAAATTTCTTTTCATGTAGAGAGCTAGGGAAACTTCTTTCAATAAATCATATATTTGAAATTCTAAGAAAATATTTTTTATGGTGTCATGGCTGGAAAGTAGTTCAAATGGAAGGCCTATATGAAAAGAATATAAAAACTCGTTTAAATATAATGCACACACAAAATTGAAAATTTCTGAAAATTTGACGTGCGTATAATGTGTCATACTGGAAGGTTTTAACTGATAGGTCTTAGTGACAGTTATCTCTGGAAATATTTTCAGCTGAAAAGTCCGAGATAATTAGTTTGAATATATCGCACAAATAAAATGTGTTGTTTGCTTAATTGGAGTGTTTTATGTGGTTTGAAAAGAATTCAAATTAAAGGTTCTAGTGAGGTTATCTCTAGTCAAAAATTTCACAAAAGATTTATTTTCGGATTAATTAATGTTGTTATTACTACTGTAAAAACAGATGGCGATATAGATTATCATCCTACAGATGATGCCCCATCAAAATTTCTTAACAAGTGCTTAAAAATTTTAAGTGAGTAAAGATTATAAAACGCAGTTGTTATAGATTTGTTAAATGGTTTTAAAAGTCCTTAAAAGTCCTTTAATTATATATAAGCACGCATTTTATAACTAAGCACAAAGGTGATCCATCTTGAACTGGTAAGTGATCTTGCCCATTTTTTCGGGACTGACAACGAATTGAAGTACGGATTCAACAGACTGATACGGACTTCATATAATATTATCAATTTCTTCACAAATCCGCATAATGTGGGATTTCATCCCAACTTACTCCTCAAATTTGGGAATTTTGTGATAATTTTATCTGTCGAAAAAAACAATCTACTTGCCGAAATAGAATAAATTATCAATTAACAACCGTTGTGTGTTCTAAATAAAACCGAAGTCAACTCAATCACCCCGTCACACTTTTTATTGAACATCCATAATATCCAAATTCTGGAGCTATACCATACTCATCTACAAATTTAATTTCTCAATTACCAACATTCCCGGCAGGGATGGTAGATCAAGTATCTCACCTTACTTTAGCAAAGAGTGAAATGGAAACCAATTTATAATCCCTGCGTGGTAATGTTACCGAGTTTAATACTGGTTCACTGGTTACTAAATCAGATTGATTCAATTCAACCACATTTTCATGCCCAGTTTGTTCATACAATGATCACCTACAATTTCAATGCAGAAAGCAAATGACAGTCGAAGGGTATTGCAAACAATTATTGCCTGAGTCACTCTCACAAGGTTATATGTTTTACAAGCAAAAAGAAGTGTCACCACTGCCATAGTATACTTCTTCATTTGGATACTGAGAAAAATGAGTCCTGACCTGCAAACAAACCAAATTCTTAAAAAAGCTAACCATCGGTCACCGAAGTTTCTTTGCCAAGTAGAAGGATCATTTGCCAATATACTTGGACTAAGAACGGATACGTCCAGTATATTACTGTAAAGTTATGCGCTTGACACTGGATTTTAAACCTCATTTATTTCAGGGTAATGTGCTTAATGTTTTGCGTTAAACCAAAGAGGTTATTCAAACAAAAGGGGACGAACCAAAGGGGTTATTCCTTTGGAAGTTACACACTATTTCATCACGGATTTTAAGCTCGTATTATCGCTTTTATTCTACCTACGATCACATTCATATATACACTCAATCTTTAGTCTATCACACTTTGCCAAAAGCAGGTTAACCACTCATCTGTTTGCCAGAGAACTATAGGATTCAATGGACAATACAAATTACTTATAACATTTTAGAAATATAGGGTTTTCCAATAGGAATGTTTTTTAATGATTTTAAGTGACGTTTCGGCCATTTGTAATATGTCATTTTTTGTTTCAAATCTGTCATTTTTTGTTTCATTGTATTCAGTAATGTTTATAATTTCATCATGGTGAGATATACGCAAGAACAACGTTTACAAATTATTCACTGTTATTATCAATATAATCGTTCTCCAATTGGAACTTTTCGTGCGCTATTGC
Source organism: Nephrotoma flavescens (assembly GCA_932526605.1). NCBI lineage: Eukaryota > Metazoa > Arthropoda > Insecta > Diptera > Tipulidae > Nephrotoma > Nephrotoma flavescens. The sequence goes on from OW052221.1 coordinate 302,212,956, forward strand.
CATTTTATATTCGTAATAATCGTCCAAGTGTGCTCGCTATTCGTCGAATTGTTGAAAATTTTTAGCGTACATTTTCTTTACATAATGTTCAAGTGCCAATAAGACAAAGAAACGCTCGAAGTAATGCAAATATTGCTGCCGTTCAGACAAGTGTTGCCGAAGACCTCAATTTGTCGATTCCACGACGTTCTCAAGAATTGGGACTGTCTCAAACCACAACCTAGTAGATTTTAAGAAAGGATTTCTGTTTGCATCGGTATAAAATTGTTCTCACTCAAGAACTGAAGCCATTGGACCACAGTACACGTCGTGAATTTGCTGATTTTACGTTGGAACAACTTGAAAACGATATCGATTTTTTTAAGAAAATCATCTTCTCCGATGATGCTCACTTTCATCTGCACCAGGTAAATAAACAAAACTGTCGATTCCGGTGCGAAGAAAATCCACAAATTATTCATGAAAACCATTACATTTACCTAAATTGACAGTTTGGTGTAGTTTTTGGTCTGGTGGAAAAACCGGTCCGTATTTTTTCGAAATGAAGCTGCTAACACCGTTACTGTCAATGGAGATCGATATAGATCGATGATAACTAACTTTTTATGACTGAAATTGGAAGAATTTGATCTTGACAACATTTGGTTCCAACAAGACGGAGCTACGTGCCACACAGCAAGTGCAACAATTGGATTATTGCGAGAAAAGTTCGTGATTCGAATATTTCAAGAAATTGTGATATTGAATGGTGTGATTTAACACCATTAGACTATTTCTTGTGAGGTGATTTGAAATCACTGGCCTTTAGCAATAAACCAAACTCTCTTCAAGCTTTAGAAGTCAATATTGAACGTGCATATTCATGATATACGACTTGATTTAGTGGAAAAAGTGCTCGAAAATTCGGTTCATCAAATTCGTTCCTGCAGCAGAAGTCATGGAGGCCATTTGAATGACGTTTTATTCAGAACTTAATTGTATCGATTGTACTCATTTTAATTTCCTTAACAGTTAGTGTGTTTTTTAAAGAAATCATATCACTCTTATTGGAAAACCTTATATTAGTGTTCTTGAAAAAGGCGATGTTATAAATTTTTCATAAGCCGTATCAATCGCAAATAAATGAATTTTGACTACAAAAAGATGATTAAGCAAAACACTTTGTTGAAAAATATTATTTTTTCACGAGTACCTTGTACTTAACAATATTATTGCTTCGCAATTTTAGGCGCTCTATAATATTCTACAACGAGTCGGGATTTTAAACTGTTCACCGAATTTCAAAATTTCCAGGAAAATCACCATCAATTTCTGATCGATGAATGAATGAGAGGATAAATAGAAGATTAGTTTTGCTCAGCCGTCTTCGATGTTATTTTTTTTAGACATTTGTATTTTTGTGAGTATAAAGTAAAAAAAAAAATAAAAATGATTATTTTGTGGCCAAACCCGATTTAAACGTAAGAAAATAAATTAAACGGACTTTCGGTAAAACTGTCTTGTATAAAAAAAATTCATTCAAGGACATCTTTTGTTTAAAATTTGATCTTTAAATTAATTGAAATTTTTTAACTCTTTATCCTTTTATGAAACATTTACGACCAAATGGCACAGTGGTTAAAGGTTTGACATTTGAATCGGGAGGTACCGGGTTCGAATCCCGATAGGGGCAGGATGCAAAGGGAAATTTAATCACAGATTTTCATCGGTGGTGAAATGTAACACATCTATGACCCTATGTCTGTGTGCAAAACCCATGGGCCGACCCATCTTCCATGCCAGTATAGGCTGGCATAGAGCTTGCAATGCGCAGATGGTCTTAAATCGGTCCTATAACCGTACTTTCTCGAATTGGTCGGGAGACGTAAAAGTAAGGACGTAAAAAGCATAACCGCGGAAGAGCAGGGTGAGCCTTGAGCCCCAAAACAGATCGCATATTTAACAATAAAAAAAAGTTTTATTTTAATTTCCGTTTGGGCAGAATATTGCCGATTTTTTTAAGAAACTTTCGGCATCTTTACAGTCCTTGTGGATTAATTAATTGGAATAAAGCTTCATATTTAAATTTTCTCTATAAATTGGGAGATCCTTGGAAAATGTATTGATATTTAAGAAAAACTTAAATTTAAGCAGGAATATTGAGTTTTCATTATGCAAGACATTGCTTACCAAATGCTCATTAAGTTAATTTGTTCACTTTGGAAATGAAAAGTGGTGTTTTCGAGATGTAGGTACATATTCTTGTGGTAAAAAAAGCCACAAAATATTCACCTCTCCATTTTTTAATTTTGTAAAAGAAAGTAAAGTCAGATTTTACGATGAAAACTGCAAATGAATTTCATTCAACTAAAAATGCTGTTTTGATTAGTGTAAATAAGAAAAAATATATTCTTGGAGCGCCCCGGATGCTCTATTATTGAACTATTACGAAAATTTTCGGTACCTAAAATTTCCGTAATCGTAATGGAGACATCATAATCTGGTATTCTTGAAACCATTACGAAAATAAGAAAAAGGGGAATAAAAAATAATGACATTTCGTGATGAGGTGATTGAAAGTTTCATTCCAATTGGAAACCTCAAGCGAAACGGACGTTTTTTTAAATTATTGTTGTGTATTTTTGTGCTTAATATTATTCAATTTTTAATATTTTATTTTATAATATCCACTATCCATAGTAAAAAAAAATCTCAAATAAAATAAAAATTTGCTGAAATGCCAAAATATTTAAATTTGTATAGTTAAATCAGCTGTGCTTAAATAAAAATTATGGATTTCCAAAATATAAACTACTAGTTGTAAACGGAAGATAAAAGTTGTCAAACCTGAAAAAGACTCATCTGAAATTACCAATTGTAGATATTCCCATATTTTTAAGAATATAGGCGGTATAAACAAAAATGTCTTTTCTTTTAGGGAATAAAATGTACAGAAAAAAATAGAATTTTTATTATTATCTCCGTCCGCTAGCAAAACATTATTTTGGACATCAAATAGAAATAGAGTTGTATTTAAATAAAATTAAAACCGGGGTAATTCTAAAAAATGAATCCAAATTTTCCAAAAAATCACCCACAGTAATAGAGAAAAAAGTGAAATCACATTTTTTACTACCTAGGTATAACAAATGTCCATTGCATCTCTAAATAAATAATTTGGGTCATAAAACTGTTTTAACTACGAATATTTAAAAAAAAACTAAATAATTTTATTACGAAATAAAATAAGGAACGAAAAAAAAATTACTAAAATTTTAGTAAAGTTCCATTTTAAGATTTTCGTCATACTTTGACAATAATTCGGTACCAAAAGTTTCGTAATAGTTCAAGAATAGAACCCAATTGTCCTTCTTAGTTTTCAAGTCTTTTACAGATGATGATGGCGGAAATGACATGAAATGGTCTCTAAATTATGAACTGCATATTTGACGCATTCAGTGTGTTCAATCCTAGTACAGCTATAGTTTACGCTATATTCCTCCCTACTACAGTTGAGTGCTGGTATATTACCAATCCAATCGAAGTGGTTCTCTACATTGGCCAGAACTTCGTCAAAAACCTGGTAAAGTAAGCGATGGCAACTATTTTAATGCATATGGATCTGCTGCTGTTAATTTTAGTTCGCACGTGAGTATAGAAACCTTTATACCTTGAGGACTGATATTCTGTGGGGTTTCAGTACCTGCAGAATCTTGTGGGTTGATATGGACTCCTATATGACTCATCAGTCCGTGGTTTGTATTGTTCTAGACTTGCATCTGTGTGTCTACGTTTGGCAGTGAAACTAACACGAATCATCATCTAATCGAAACCTAACGTCATATGTATACCCCAAATTTAAATTTTTTTCTTTGAAATTACCTCGATCGTGATACATTTCACATTTAAAGTTGTATCTGTTCATAATGCACTCTACGCATTTGGAGCTTTGCCCATTGTAATATGTAGTATTTTTCAATAACTAAATAAGAATCCGTTGAGCTAAGACTCACGGTCTGTGTTATCATTATAATTTGCCTTTAGTCGGCGTGTGAACGTTTCGAGAAATATCTAGGCTAACCCGCCTCAAAAAATGTTTTAATTCCTGCGACTTAAACGAGGTTCCATTATAACTGACGATGATTAATAACGATGATTGATGACGATGATTAATTGTGGCACGCCGTTACGAGTGCATAAATTGATAAATGCTTTCTGCAGTATGTTTTTTGAGATTTGTCGTAGTGCAGACATCTCCCCATCTTGAAGCGCATTTATACGTAAACCAGAAACTTTTTGCTTTTAGATAGTTTCGCAGAATCCACGTGAATTCGTTCCCAGATTCGGGAGGTTCGATCAGAACTACCTGACTTTCCTGACAACTTTAACATTGTTTTACAAATTTTTCAATTTCTGAATCAAGTTTTAGCCACCAAACATAATAACGAGCTATTGTGCGCATATAGGAACAATACCCTGATGACCAGACTATAACCGTTGCAGTGCGGCTGTGCGTAATACTGTAATTAATACGATCCTCATCCTTGACTGAGTTTATTTAGCAGATTTCATCTTGTTGTGATTTGGGTGCCTTCGATGTCAAGCTGTGGCATTGTTATGATAGATCTTCCTTTTTGGAAATGCGGTGGACTTAAGATCTCATCATATTTTAGGTAGTTTGAGAGAGGAGTGGCCTAGAATTCAAGCACGCCTCTATCCCCTCCAGCACGAATTTGACAGTCTCCCTACTACTCTAAGTATATCATTTTCGTTATATTAGAAAGAAATCGTAGGCAGTATGCAAAAGTGCAAACAAGCCATTGTTTTCACTGGTATTGTTAATGACCTTATGAACTTGCATTCCATGCTACTTGCTTGTTCCGTCTATTGACTATCGATGTTGGTTGTTGGATAGCTAAAACCCTTTAGCCATCATGATGGCCATTCCCACCATAACATGTGAGTTAATAATTGGACTAATCCGCAAGATAAACAGTGGCTAGGATTGGTATTGGATTGAATTTCTGATATTCTGTTTGCCACAAATGTTTTATTATTTTGAGCTTTTCCTTTAGTCCAACCTGGTACTGCTGTAGAATTACTCCAGCAAAGTGTTTTTCCAGTGTTGTTATTGTTATTAGGATATCTTCGTATTTGTTGTTTAGATTTTCGTGGTGTTGGTCTACGAAATAATCTAAGTTAGCTTCTTGGTCTTCAGAATCTTCCATGCAGATCTGTTCATGCATATCAATGACCTGCATCGCCCTTTCGATCGATTTTATTTTATGGTTGAGGACTGCTCTGGACTTGAAGAATTTTCCGATATAAACTTCGCATTTTGATGTTCTATTGTTTTAATTGCTGGATTAACTTCATGGGCTGATTTTGTAAGGATTATTGATTGAGACGTTGCCGCATATAATCAATATACTATGTATAGGTGTCCCATACTATCAGTATGACCTTGTAGTATTGGTGCGTTACTTCCAATGGAGGTATAAAACTCCTAATTTCGTTGTCACCGTCAACGTACTCATTGTACAACTTTTTTTAACCTAGTCCTTTTTATAGTTGGAAATAAATTGTGTTATCTCACTTGTCTTAGCTAATTGGTTCTGCAATAGGCCCTCCATGTTTGTGTTTCGCTGTGCAGCTGGCAGGTTGCCGGTTGGGGTTCGGCGTTGATTTAGACTGTATTATCTGCCTGTTGTTGATCGGCGTGGACTGTATTATCTGCCAGTACTTTTAATGGCCTCGAAGGACTAATGTTTAACTAGGGAATTGGGGGCTTGAACATTATTTCTAGATAAGTATTGAAATGAATATAAAACAAGAACGTGTTGCTTAAGAATTATAGAAAACTATACAAAAATGTTTTAAATTAAATTTCGATATTGCTAAACGAAACTATTTGTAATTGCTAAGTTACCATAATTGTTTACTGTTGCACTCAACAGTTGCAATATATAGCTAGAGCGTCTGCTACTCAAAACTGTAATCTATTATAACATTCATATTTGTATATGTGGAGTTTATTAATTAATTATGACAAGTATAATTTTTCAAATCGATTTCCATAAATTGCTTTCTTATTGTTAACAAGAAATACTACAACTAATGTTCATTTATTGTTTGTAAATCTACATATTATATAATAAAGACAAATGTTTTACATACAATAAAATATAACATTATGAAAATTATGTTAAAATGTTTTGTGCCTGAATATTACTCCTTTCCGTAATCCTAATAATAATAAATGGTATTGAAAGATAGATAATTATCATTAATTTAACATATACGATGTAAACATTAACTATTGTGAATGAATTATGTATTATCAAACATAATTTAATTAAAAATAATAAATAACATGTTGTTCAGTTTATCAATTTTTAATTAATTAGATTTTGGTGTGTTAGTTTCATGTTTAAAATATTTATCAACTCATTTGCATAAAGAAATGTTAGTTCAAACGAAATTTCATTCGGTTTAGAAAATGTTTGCTTTACCACCTTTTTACAGTAGCTATAAATGAATATAAATTAACGACCAATTTAGCTGCATGAAAAAATACTTGTAGTTAAATAAAAATGCTATATAATTGTTAAAAGTTAATTTGTGCAGACATGATTTATACCGCACTTACACCATAAAAATTATTTTCTGTTTTATGTGGCGTGGCAAAAAATAAATATATAAAAATCCAACTCATTTGTATAATTCATTTCTACGATTCTTATAGGACATCAGAATGAGCATAAAATACAAAACACTTTGCACGATATATATATAGAGCTATTCGTATACATTCTGCACGACTTGAAGATTTTAATGGTGGCATATTTTACTCTTCTAAATACTTAAATAACGAAATGAAAAACTAACTATACACAATGAAAAAAAAAAAAAAATCTTGTAATTGTTGTTGTCAGCGATTACATAAAATATGAAAGTTGTTAGGATTGAGTAAAAACGTGATCAAGATGTTGTATGATGGTATACATAAGAATAATTTGTAACATTTTGAAATACTTTGTACTTTTTTATAAAAGTGTTTTTTTTTTGTGTGTACTTTCCGTAAACTTTAAATGGCATCCATGAGCACAATGATTTTGTATATGAAATTTAGTAGGAAAAGAGGGTAATAATTTTCCAGTTAGGCTTACACCTCGGTCTAGACACTTGGCAGCTGTATCAAATTAATATGTATCTTTGGCGTACAATATAAAACTTTGCATATACCATTTCATTTTGTTTATATGAAGCAAGATAAATATAATAAATTTCTCACCTTTAAAACAAAAAAAAAATCATCCCGCCCTTGTTTCGCATAAATACATAATTTTGAAACGCCTATAAAAGTTAAATAATTAAATCATCGCTGTGTTTATTTTGTAATGTAAACGACAATAAATCATTTCATATTTAACAAACATTAATTAATAAAATTTAGGTGTGTACCTAGATATCTTAATTATATTGTTATGCCCCAGTTTTTCAGTTTTTTATGTTCTACGTAAATATCAAAAATTATAATTACGTTTTAAGCCAATACATACATCTAATTGTACACAATTTATAATCACGGTAATTTGTTAATTATGCTATGGCTGAATCCTGTACTTAAAGTTGGAATCTAAATTTTATCCAGTACACTTTTTTTGTGATTTTTTCAGTTGGCACTTTAAAAAAAGGACACAATAAATTCGATAATTTTTTTCACATAGTCGTACAAATTAAATTTAATCCAGATGGTGCAGCTACGACATAAACGACACAGACTAATGATTCCAAATTAATTTATGGTGTAATGTACATACTTTGCTTTAAATAAACAACCATAAATTATTATTTTTTGTGTATTCGATGCGGGGGAAAATTATTTTCATTTTTTCGATATGTTACTGCTACTGCTAAGACACATATTAATTCGAATTCGCCTAAACTAAAACAATGGCGTAAGATTTTCCAGAAAAAAATCGTTTTTAGAAAATTCATTTTGTACAAATTGTCCCACTTGTAAAACTGACACGCTCGAAAAAAATACAATCTTTCCTAGAATACAACAATATCAAAATATGTGTATATGTGTATATAAAATAACTCGATAGAAGGAATTTTAGAATAAATAGTTATATAAAAATATTTTCCTACAAAAATGTTAGTTTTTATAACTTTTTTTTGGGAATCCCCTCTACGCTGGTTTATGCTTGGTAAGTGATGTATGTACTGAGATGCTATTAGGTCCTATCTAAAGGAAAAACTTTTTTGTTTTGCTCAATTTGGACAGCGAAATTGACATTGACCCTCTTTAAATCACTTGTACGGTTTTCCCAATGCTTTTTCGGAAAATCCAAGGAGCCCAACACAAAAATGATATGTCATTTGTAGAAGATCACACACCACTTAGCATCCTGGTTTTTAAGAATATTCTTAGGAAAGTTCAGGAAATCTTACGTTCCATTTAAACTGCTCTGAACTCGCAGCAGGCAAACATTTAAAATGCGAGTTTCACTCAGGCGGTACAACAACCTATTGGCCTCCGGATATCAGTAAGACTCCAGATCTTAGAGATTTCTGATAATTATATCCATATAGAGAACAGTGAAAGTCTATCATCAGATCATTCACCAGGTATTATGATACTTAGCGAAACAATGATTATGAAAGAAAGCAACCCGAAATTAACGAACTTCAAAACCAATTGGGATCTCTTCCTAATACCGTTAGCAGAAAGAATTAATCTGCAGAACCTAATACAGGGGCCAGCCTAAATAAAAGACGAATTAGATAAACTCATCCATAATATCCAAAATGCTGTGTGGGTAAGCACTCCTAATAATAGTAAGGAATTGAAGCTCAATACTAGCTATCCAGAGGGAGTGAGAGAACTTCTTAAAAATAAAAGAAAAGCCCGGATGAATTGGCAAAAAAAATCGAAACCCGGAAAATAAGAGGGGTGTAACAAATTAAATGCCTAATAATAGACATTAAAAATCAGTCACTTAATAAATAGCTCGCAGCACTCTAACTGGGCAAAAAGATACTGGTTATTCATTATGGAAAGCAACCAAGAATCTTAAAAGACCCAAACTTCAGGTTCCTCCAATTAAAAATAAAGAAAATTGAGCCCAAAATGCTAAATAAAAAGATTTGTTTGCAAGTCACCTTGAAGAAATATTCCAACCTTACCCCAAACAAACGGAAGAGGAAAATATACCTTATTAAAGTTAGCCGAAAGTTTCCAGCCGAAAGATAAAAAAAATCGATAGCAGATAGTGTCTTCGCTCTCTTAGCAGAACGTGTAAAAATGCGTCACCGTTGATCAACATTCTAGAGCCAAAAGTCGTCAACCGAATAAATTATTTCAACGACACATCAATTGAAACCAATTTGAACGTTTTAGTATGTGAAGTTTGTTGTAAAACCTAACTCTATATTTAAACTTGTGAAATACAAATGTTTAAATCATTCAATCATAATTTGAAAAGCAATATTGTTAACCTTGCTTCAAATGAACATAAAGAATGGTAGGGATGCCACTATGGTCATGTGGTAGGTCACCACCATGTTGGTCAACTTCGTCCTAATTGTGGACAATTTCTGAAGGGGATTCTGAAGGGATGTAATTAATTTTGGGAAAATTTCCCTAATTCAATATATCGGAAATGAATTGAATGGCCTGTCGTTTTAGGTTAACATGCCGTGTCATTGATGCCACGATGAAAATTGATTTGTGGCAGATAGGATCATGTTTTGAAAATGGTATATGAGTTACCTTGCTAAAGTTAGCCGATAGTTTCCAGCCGAAAGATAATGCAGATAGTGTCTTGACAATTTTTAAACTCTCTTTATACACTCGCTCCTATCGATTTTTAAATTTCTATAAACTCAAATAATTTCTCCTTCACCCGAATGATGTAACCCGATCCTAAATTCTCCTGAATTCGAGTTCATGACTGATTTTTGCTGTATTCAAGACACTATCTGCATTATCTTTTGGCTGGAAACGTTCGGCTAACTTTAACAGTATAAATGAGTTGTACATTGATGGAACTGTTAAAGAAGTGAATTTTTCTAATAGTGCTCCATTGGATTTGACCCTATTTTATCTTATATCCCATGTTATGATTGTACCGTACGTAATTTTATCTTATATACCATTTTTATCTTATATACCCTTTGTCTTATTCCATGTTAATCGGTTGGTTTGTGCCCTTGCTAGAATTCATTGCAATCGGTTGATTGCTGCTGTCTAGGTTTTTGTACACCGTTTTTGTTTGTTGGTGCGACGAAATAGATGATGGAGCGAGAACAATGTTAGCCCTTGTCGTGCGTGCAAGCAAATGTATGCAGATTGTGTTTTTTTGGTGTTGCTGGTTTCGTGTTTGGAGCGATACACATATAGAAAATATATTTTTTTGCATCGTGATGTGGTGCGCGAAATCTTTTTAGTGAGTCGAGTCGTGATTTTGAGTTGTAATTAAATAAAAAATTGAGTCTTGATTTGGATGTAAAATAAAAAAGACGTAATAAAATTGTATCCTAGCTTAAAAAGTAATATAAGCAGTTTACGTGTTTTTATTGTACGGATGCAAAATGTTTCTACATAATACTGTATAACTCTATACGAATGTTTGGAAATTTAATAAAATTTCAACGATTTTCAGTGTGTTCAAGGGGTGCCAAAATTCATTACGGGTATGCCCCAAATTATTCTCGTGTGTCGAAATTTATCAACCGCTTGTTCACCGCTTGGCGGGTGACCAGGTGAGGCCACGTTAATTAATCGCGAGTAGCGGCGAGACAACGTCCAATAAACGAGTGGCCATTTAAAGCTACGGTTATTGCAGTACGGCGATCCCACGCCCAACGGTTGTATTGACTTGTCAGGTCAAATTTTTGTATATTCGGGATTGGCAAGATAACGCCCAACCACAGTGTAGACAAATGGCCAGCTGAGGCTATTTGGACAAGTTTGAATGGAAGGCAAAAAGGTCACCCAACGAGGAATTGTATCTGGATTTTGGCGGGCCCGAGCCCAATCCATTAAATACAGGTAGCCCAACGGAAAAAAATTCTCAAAGGCAAAAAGGTCGCTCCAACGAAAAAAAAACCAAAAAATTATATATACAGGGTTTGGTGAGCTCGTGCCCAACGATCCAGGGGCGGCGGCTCTGAGGCTTGACGATGCCAAGGCCGCAACAGGGATGTACGATTTTTTTTATTTGAATTTTTTTTCATTTTTCCATTTTGTTTTTTTTTTTTACATACATTTATTCTAAAAGTTTACTTTTCAATTTTTTGTAATTCCTGTTATTTCAATACTTTTTTTCGATTTTGTATTTAAAATTTTGTAACCGAGCGCCGCATCTTGGTTGTTTGTTTTATCTAAACATTCAATCTGCTCCTCCCAGTATTGATGGAGATTTTTTCCCCTTACTTTCTTTTAAATAAAAACAAATTAAAATACAGCATGGCGATCCCCGGCATTTGGTTTTTTACTTCTTTTCTTCTTTATTTTCTCATGGTCTTGCTGTTTCTTTCCTGTTTTTTTTTGTAGAAGTATGAATAAAATGAAGTATTAGATTCTTCGGTTCGGTATGATGGGAGCGGAGACTCCGTTCCGTGTCGGCGGAGTGTTTGCGGTCCCTTGGTGAACGCATCAATTCGAATTCAAACGGTGCGCTGGTTTCGAAACCGGGTGCGGGCACCAAGGGACCGCAAACACTCCGCCGACACGGAACAGAGTCTCCGCCCCCATCATACCGAAGGCACTTTTCTCGGGTGTAATTGTTTGTTAGGATCCTCGAGTTTCGCCCCACCAATTTCGGCGGATATCCGGGTTTTCTTTTTATTTAATTTGCGTTTTTTTATTTTTCACTATCTGTAATCACGGTGTAGGCCAAGAGCTACGCAAGTCTCAAATCCCACGACCCATAGCATTTATACCTGAGAGCTAGCCGGCAAAAGATCACCGTGTGAGGCCTCTGCGTATGGTTAGGTGACATCTGCAGAATGGTGTTAAACCATTCCGTAACAAAATCCTAGCAGAAAAATGTTGACAATGCAGATACCAATTTTATGCCGAAAAGTGATTATTTATATTAGAAGTTTTTATTTTGTTCTTCCTAAAAACCAACTAAAATATTTAAAATAATAAATTTTCATTCGAAACAATTAAAACCAAATTTCTCTAAGTGCTGTATTAGATGTTTGGGGAGGTTAGAAGTGAAATGCATCAATAGTTACATGTTTGAAGAATATTTTAAATGAAGTGCCATCTACAAGTTATCATTTAAAGCTCAATTGATCGATTGAATATATCGCACACACAAAATTTGAAAATTTCTAATTTCTAAAAATTGGCTATCATTTAATCTTTTTTATATTTAATGTGCTTTTTCGGCATTTTTCGACAGGTAATTTCTGTACATTTTTTTAATCATTTTATATGTTTTATTCAACCGAATATTTGGAGACTCCCCACAAAAATATTGACCTCAAATTGTATTCAAGTGTGAGCATCAGTAAGACCTTTTATTTGAATCTATTTTCAGCCATGACACTTTAAACGGTCAAATGTTTGAAATTTCCAAAATTTTTGTGTGCGTTATATCGGTTCACAGTTATTCCAGAGAGTGAGGTAATGGTTGGCTGTCCATATTTCTGACTTGTTATAGCTTCGAAGTTTCCCAGGGTACGTTAATAATTGCTTCAGTATTCCAAGGCATATCTCGCAACTACTAAGTGGTCTTAACGCATACGTTTGATTTCCACGTGTCTTTATGAATTCTCTTCATGGAAGTACTAAATAATTAAATTATAAAATAAATCTTTATCACGTTTGGATTTCAACAATCAGTAATTTGTACCTTCCATAATAAGGATTGCAATGTTCTTCTTCACCTGCGCAAATTTTAGAAACATTTCATTAAGATGTGTAATGAGTGAGCGTATTTTGATAAACCGATCCGTAATATTTTTAATCGAATCGATATCACAAAAATGAATATTAATAAAATTGCCTTCAAATCCGTTTCGCCTCATCCATTGTGTATACTGATTTGAAGACAACATTGGTATCAGGAAGCCATTTCATTATTGACACAAATTTAATTTCAATTTTTACATCAGTTATTTTCTTTTGAGTTTCACCAAACTGGTTCAACACAGCTCGTAACATTGGATAATAATACCTGCTAGTGTCGCAAAGCCATTTTAAATATGTTTCTATAAATTCTGATTTTTTTAAATGAATAAAAAATACATGTTTCAATTATTCAAGACAAGAAATATGAAACTTTCAGGATAGTTATTTTCGTAATGATGGCCTGCATTGCTTTTTGCACAACAATGAAAGTTAACGAGCGAATTAACTTTTGCAATCATTGGAGTGCAAACAGAATTGTAGACACTTGAAATGGAAAAAAAACATTTTGTTTTACAATTTCAGTCAAAAAGTTCAATAGTTTACATTTAAACCTTATTTCCGATCGAGTATGTAGCTCTAGTGCAAAAAATTTTTATAAGCACGCTGTTAATGGCAACCAAATAACTAAATTTCAATGAGTTAAAGGCAAGCTTTAGAAATTGCAATTGCAGTTTAGAAAACACTGCTTTAACGAATGGGAGTAGAAAAAAATATTTTTTTTACTGCTTTCATCACACAAATCATAAAATTAAATGTAAGTTATAACTCATTTAAGGGTTTGACAATAAAAACAAACGTGTTAAGCCGTCCTCATCGTTTATTTGAATGTCCTTTGAGATAACACGAAGCATAAATTAATTCATGGCTTTGTTTACATTTTGAATATTTTTTATGACTTTTCCGCAAACCAAACTACAGAAACGTTCGAAAGATACGCTTTTTGTTAAATAAAATTTGGTTATAAAAAACGTCAAAATACCACTAAAATTATATTCATATTTAGAAGAAGACGTACATTAATTTCTCGATGACAAAATTTTTTGCTTAACTCGTTTTGTTTTATTGCATTTTTCCTCGTGCGGAAATTCCAACGTTATAATGTCTTATATTTAGTAGATTCTCTTAAAATTTTAATGTTATGTGATGCATGCACACCATAACATGTCTTATAAATTATATAAACAACAGTAAGGATCTGCTTTATGTGCTTTCCCAATTTAACCTAAAGTTTATAAAAAAAAAATTCAAAATCCAAATTTTTGTTTTCTCATAACAATCGGACCCATATTTCACGGGAACACCCCAAAAAAATTTGTGTTAGGTAAAAACATGCTCGTTCGCATATTTTTTTGTTGTTGCTCGTGTTCGTTTTATGGATGTTAAGACAGAAAACTGCGGAAATATGCCAGATGTGTTTCATATCCATTTTATTTTTTATATGATTTTGATTACATAATTTTTTGTTATACTTTTTGTTTGAGGAAACCTTAAAGAAGATGGCAAATTCGAGTTAAAAAAAATTAAAGCCTGAGAGATTAAGAATATATTAGAATATGTTCAAAATTATGTGAATATATGCAAACGAGACCCTATAGGCAATTTGTAAAGGTTTTTGAACCAAAATTTATCAAATTCAATCAAATAGAGTCGTCCATCAATGCATGTCTCTAACGTAAAGTTTGGCAGTTTAGATGGTATGTTTACTCAGAACGTTTTTTGCACCGCTTATAAAAGCGACATGTGCCTTAATTCGACATTTGGCGATGGTTTACAGAATTGAATCATGGCCGCAAATTGCTCAACTACGAATTTCGTGAAGGTTATTCAAAATCGGATGTTGTTGCGACAGCATCAATCTGTACATGAACTAATACCGCAAGATCGCCATGTGAACTATCCTGAGATTGAAGCATCATTGTGCATTGGGGACCAGGACATATTCAATACTGCATGAATATTTCGCCGTCAAAAAAATTTGTTCACAAAACGCTTTAAAAAAACTCATGTCAATTGATCGAAAGAAATTCTCAAAAAACATGATTGCGGTGCTTTAAAATATGCCTATAATATTGAGAGAGGTGACGAATCTTGAATCTAGCCGTACGAGCCCGAAACAAAGCAGCAGTCCACGGGATGTTTGTTCCAATATTTGCAAAATCCAACATAAGTTAACGTACGAAGCGTTTCAATGCAAATGGTTGCCTATTTTTGCGAAAAAAACTGGCCAAGTCAGAAGTATGCGGCGAAATAAGGAAAACCTACCGCCAACTACTGATCATTCTTTAAAACAACAATACGATCTCTCGCATTTCTGCACAAACAACTGAATATTTGAGCGGTCAAGATATCGAATAATGGATCATCCGCCTTATAGACCTGATTTGACACTTATAATGACTTCTTTTTATCTCCGCAAATCAAAAATAAATTGGGAGGTCAACGTTTTCCGACATATGCAGAAGCGGTTGAAGCGTTCAAAATGTATATTTTACAAGTACTTCAATCGGAGTGAAAACATGTTTTGAAAATTGGTTCAAACGCGTGCAAAAGTGTATTAATCTTAATGGATAATAATTTGAAAAACAGTGAGTTTGAGTGAGACCATGTGAGTGTTTAGTGAAAATGGAAAAAGTCGAGCTTCGAGCCGCCATAAAATATTTATTCTTGAAAGGCAATACGTGTATACGCAAATCAAATACGAGTTGAACGCTGTGCACCCCTGCAACATAGTTTACCACTGTGAAATTTGGAAAAAAACATTGCTCATCGCAATGGATATGTGCAAATAACGTGTTTATTACATATTGAATAAAGATTTAGGCATTAGAAAACTGCCTGCTCACAACCGCTCACTTTTTATCAGAAACGTTTTCGAATGAACATTTCCAACGTTATACTGGCGCGCGGGTTGTGCCAATAAACCAATCAACTCCAGAATCACAAGCTCAGTCAAAACAGTGGACTGCCAAGGGAAGATCTGCTAAAAAAAGGTAAAAGGTTGTTACTTCGGCTTGGAAAGTAATGGCGATTGTTTTTTGGTACTGTGATGCAGGGTCATCATAATTGATAACGTTCAAAAAGGGAAAACCATTACAGGAACATACTAAACTTCACCGCTTTACAAGCTGAATGCAGAAATTGCGGTAAATTGGCCACATTTGCAGATGAAAAGTCTTGCTCCACCAAGAAAATGCGCCATTTCACGCCTCAGCAGCTGGCTGGCAAAAATCAACCCTCATACTCACCAGGTCTAGCCCTAAGCGACTTTTTTGTTCTTCAAGCTAAAAGTGGTGCTAATTAGACAGAGATTTTCGTTGAATGACGAGCGTTTTTATACAAGGTCAAAATGTAGAGAATCAAAATAAAATTTGAAGGTAAATGTCTTGTATCGTTGTTAGGTTCGAAACTTTTCCGACATCCTCGTATTTGTATCTATTCTCTAATGCCGAAATACAAAAGACAACCCTCCTACTAGGAGAAACGGAAAAATTAAAAAAAAATATGCTCAATATCACGACATATATAGCAATAGAAACCTAACATACTGTTAAACATCTACCGACATATAAATAGAAACCTAACATATGGTTAGAATCTTCATGCTGGGTCAGTTTCATGAAACTGCTAGACATCCAAGCGACACAATTGAATGTTTAGTTCCGAAAAAGATTAAACTTAAATGATGAAACTTTTGTGCCTCAGTCGCTTCCACAGCTCATTTTATCTATAAGTGCCTGATTGTGGAAGCGATCAAGCACAAATAGATTGTTTAATTTTGAGCTTTAAATTTAATTGTGCCGTTTCGCATAGAAGTTCAAAAACACATTCGTCCTAATCCGACACTTTTATAGAATGGTCTATGGAAGCGATTAAACATAGAGAGATGGAGTAATTTAACGATTTTCGGAACTTAAAATTAAATGTTGCGAAGATTGCCACTTTTAAAAAACATTCGCTCTAATCCGACGCTTTTATTGAATTAGCTAAAACTGACCAAGTATAAAGATGTTAGTATGCCTTTCTCAATCCGATTGGCAAATAACAAACTTTACACTAGAGTTTGACATTTTATATAAAAGCTAATTTATTTAAAAATTTTAATACCTTATATGGGATGACAAATATCCTGTGGTGTGTAAACTTTAATTATTATTTCGTTGCTATATCTTCCATAAATTGGAAAAATATCTGGACTGACAGTAAGATCCTGCGATGAACGCTGTCGGGAAAGTTTAGTGTTACCATCAACAATATTTTCTTTTTATAATCGCATACACTTGAGAAGCTGCACCGATTGAACTTGATCCCAAAAGTTCTGTGTCGTTTGCTGCACAACATCTGCATCGACATGTATCACGATTTGCCATTGCCAGAAATCTTGACGAATAATGAAATCGACGTGTAAGCAGCAAAATTAGAACCTGTTGTAGCACCACCACCTCTAATTGGTGGTTTTCGGCGCCCAATTGTACGAACTCAAATTGTTGAAACGTTCGACCAAAGTTTGGCTGCTGGTGTTCGCATTGATACGCGCGAACGTCGTGTGGAAATACGCCACCAAAACAAGTGCCGTAAAATTTCCGCAAACAAAAAAGGCAAAGAAATCAACATAAATATACTTTTAATCAAAACGTGTATTTTTAAATGAAAGACTTTCGACTTTCAATTCATCTGGTGCTGTCTGCTCGGCAATGCTCGAATGAGAATTGCCCTCTCTTGTGGTTTCGTCGTTGGCGGATGACACTCTGCGGTATGTTGATTGATGAACGTTTCCTTTCTCATTGAATAAATTGACAGATCGTTTTTCAGTTTGTTGTTTTTGTTGAGGAGCAGGGAATTTCCCCTTCCACATATTCAATTATGGTGTCGGTCAATTCTAGTGAGATTTCAGCATTCGCAGAATTTCCATCATTTTGGTGTTTTTGCGGTGATTTTTGCTTTTTTGGTCTGAATAGTTGAGGAGTATTCTACTGGATGTTCGTTCAATTGCAGTGAACTCACAAGGTTCGCAATGTCAGCAATTATGCTTGTAAAAGAAAAACAAACAAGTTCTGCTGTAATGTGGTCAATGTCGCATCCCACAATTAGGATTGCTTTCGTTTCATCTTCAACTTATCCTGTTTGATGGTCAATTCCTCCTATATCGCTTCTGCGCAGTATTCATTCAGGTTACGATTACGTCCATTCGTGTTACGCTTTCGTTGACTTTGCTGCTTTTGGGTGGCAAAGTATTGAGCAGATCATGTCGTATCAACTAATCGATTGACAGTCGTATTCGATGGAAATTTAAGTGCAGAATTCAATTGAATTTAAGGTGCGGCGGTCGATAAAAAATCATGCTCGGGAATCGATTGAGCATCCGTTAAAGCCAAATTACAACGATACCACTGGCTTACTCGATGTTATCGCTTTCCAAGGCGATGATGTTGCCATTGATTCTGGTTGGCTGTTATTGTTTACATCATCAACCACGTTGGACGACAGTGCTATGTCCTCCGCCAAAACCGAAGCATCGCTGTCTATTAGGTAGAGCCCACCCAACTACACTTGAAGCGATCCCGTGTAATTTTTCACGGCAACCGATAGATCAAAAGACAGTTTCGGAGCTTCACCGATGGCAGCAGCCTCTAGCAGTCCGCTCTTTCAACATACTTGCGTCTCGTTGCTAAACGCCAGGCGAAGCATTGAACACTCGAGCGATATGGTTTTGATGGCACAATCAATAAATTGGAGTATTCCAAATTCAATACCTTCTTGATTTTTCGATTCGTCATTGCCTGCTTGTCGTCACTTGAAATTTTGTCTCATCGTTGATTTTGTTTCTGTTGCGGTGGTGCACAAAGTTTCTTTTTTTACTGATAGCGAATTCTTTTACGTTTTTGATGTAAATCAAATTTCCGATAGTTAAAAAGAATACGAAAAAATTGATGTTTTTTTATCGTAGTGTTCCTAAACCCGAAAGGGATGCCGAAAACAATAACAAACCATTTTGAAAAAATTTCAAATGTCGCGTTTGACGTGTGTGCAATATTTACGATCGACGTATTGTATGTATATAAATAGGTGTATGTGGTAGTTAAAGTGGACGAAAAAATCTACATTTCCATTTTTTGATGTACATCAAATTTTTTTGCTATTTTTTTCGCTAAAAAAACTCGAAAATTTGATTTACATCAAAAAATTTTGATGTATACATCAAAATTTTTTGCCATTTTTTTATAAAAAAAACGCCATGAGACAAACGAAAAATGTTCAAAAGAATAAATAAATACATAGAAAACAATGTGTACGCTTTGGTGTGTGTGTGTGTGTGTGTGTGTGTGTGTGTGTGTGTGTGTGTGTGTGTGTGTGTGTGTGTGTGTGTGTGTGTGTGTGTGTGTGTGTGTGTGTGTGTGTGTGTGTGTGTGTGTGTGTGTGTGTGTGTGTGTGTGTGTGTGTGTGTGTGTGTGTGTGTGTGTGTGTGTGTGTGTGTGTGTGTGTGTGTGTGTGTGTGTGTGTGTGTGTGTGTGTGTGTGTGTGTGTGTGTGTGTGTGTGTGTGTGTGTGTGTGTGTGTGTGTGTGTGTGTGTGTGTGTGTGTGTGTGTGTGTGTGTGTGTGTGTGTGTGTGTGTGTGTGTGTGTGTGTGTGTGTGTGTGTGTGTGTGTGTGTGTGTGTGTGTGTGTGTGTGTGTGTGTGTGTGTGTGTGTGTGTGTGTGTGTGTGTGTGTGTGTGTGTGTGTGTGTGTGTGTGTGAGAACATGAAGTGGAATTGCGGCTGAAATTTATTTATCATAATGCGCCGTCGGTGACCGGGCAAATGCCACAATTTCACACACATGCCACACCAATAACACGAAAAAGGGACATTAGACGAAAAAAAAAAACCATTTATTAGACAAATGCATGAAAGTGCACCTTATATGGAAAGCGAAATAACAAATGGCTGTCAAATGGTTGGTAAATGGAGCAAATCTGACATTTCAAGGCCGTTAAACTTAAATCGAATAAAATAATTCAAACAGATTTAATCCAAAAAAGTAGTGAATAATATGGATATGATTAAAAAGTTTGTTACGGGTGGCATAAAGCCAACCCGCAGTTAAGGATTACGTGCTGACGCACTACACTGTGTAACAGAATAAACAAAAATTAAAAGTAAACTAAAAAATTGAAATTACGTTAAATTTACACCAGAATCCGCCAAACAAAAATTGAGGAACATGAGTAAAATTAATAATAACCGGGTGTGCTCATCCAGGAAAGACCGGATCTCCCCGAATGACAAGTACAATCTTCGAAGAAACCTCCCCTGGACCCTACAGGCCGTCCCCAGACACAACGATGCAGTATAATAGGGTAGCGACATTTGTCCAACAGACACAGCTTCTTTTCACCCGGAGAAACCTCTAGAGGATCCCCCACAAGGGGGATGAGAGACTGCCGGAGTGCTACGGGAAGACCGTGTTGATTTTACGGTCGTCCCCGAATGGGATGATGAAGAGTGACAAGCCCAGCCTGCGAATATGGAACCGACATGAAATGAGAATCTCCCGAATCCCCTCCGAACATACCGACCCGTATTTTATATAAAAAAAAACAAAAAAAGAAAGCAAAAATAGGTTAAAGGACTCGAATATTAGCTGAAGAAGGAGAAAGAGAGATAAAACCGAATGCTAGGTATCGCGGTGCAATTTTTTATTCCATTAACAAAAAAAATAAATTTTCCAAAGAAGATAAATCAGAAGGGATAAAACAAAAATAAATCAAACTAAACTGGTTGAGAGGAAAAATAAATCAAACCAAAATATGGTTGCCGAAGGTGAGTAACTTTGAGGGCAAAACCAACGTGCACCCCAATCATACGCACAACAACCGCTATTTGGTGCTCGATTACAAAATTTAATTTAATATAAAAATGGAAAATTGTAATTTAAATGGAAGTTAACATAAACAAACCAAAAAAAAATTAAATAAAACAAGGAATAAAAAAAAACTTTACCTTTCGTCCTTCTGTATGAATGACCTCATAACTGCATGTGGATTTTATTTGCGTTAAATTGTTAGTGGAATGAGATTTTGTAGTAAAACATAATAAAAAAATTGAAAATTCAAGTAAGCGAGAAAGAGAAATATAAAAAAAAATCTCATTCCATTCCGACTCACCAAGCGGGAACATATGTCGATGGCTTATTATGAATAGGGCGTAAGCCGCATTTTGAAGATTTTACAGGAGAGTGAAAAAACTTAGTATTTTATTCAAATTTAAATTTTAAAGAAATCTAAATTTTGTTATATAAATTAAATATGCCGTTCTTTTCATTAATTTAATTAAATTTAAAATATTTTTTTATTAGATGTGTTATTTGCTTGTTACGTCCTATTGCTAAAATATTGTTTAAGATGTTACGACTTATTCTCTACAGAATCTTAAATAAAACCAAAAAAGCTGGTTTAATAAAATAGTTATTTATTGTTATTAATTGCACAAAATTCAGTCTTATTTTTACATTTACTGTATGTAACAGTTACCACATGTGTGTAATAATATAATATAGTAATATAAATAAATAAAGGTACTTCAAGTTCAGTTATAAAAAGGTACTTCGATTGAAAAATGTTACAAAATTATTTTTTTATCTTTGGTTTATCAGGATGGAAGGGAATATTATTATAAAACGCATGAGTGTCAGTGGGAATGAACCCTTTCAAATCTTGCAAATGATTGAATTTACTTTTCGAAATTGACAACCGTTCCAGATACATTCGTTCAGGTTCCCGATGTGTCGAAATGGTAGTGCATCGTTGAGGTAGAAGATTATAATTTTCATCGTCAAAATTGATTTTATAAGTTATGCCCTTATTAGGTGTTTACTTGAGACATCTTAACTGGTTAACAGTGGGATCCCCCGGTAGCTTACCTGTAAAATATAGTTATAAATACAATATTTAGCTTAATAAAACGAATAAATTACCTGGACGAATCGACTTGTATTTTTTAAGATCTGGGACATCGTAGTTATAAAAATAATCAAAGCTTAGGAGATGTACGTCCAGCGGGTATGGCTTTTTGCGAGCCTCCTTTGCGAGAGCAACAAATTCACTTGGCAGATTTATAATTTTACCTTTAATTTTTCGCTCAATAAGAGAATGCGTAGAATCACAATGATTTTGGGTGTGGCCTTTCTCTAGAAACTTCTGTTCTATAGATATATTCAGTTTTGAAGCCAGATTGAAAAGTGCATTCGAAAGAACTTCATTTCGGTTTTGGTAACCGCAGCCATCAGAATAAATTATGATAGGCACTTTTGCGTCGTTTGCTTCAGATGATCTTATTATGTGCTTGCATATTATTGTAGTGAAACACGATGCCAGTAATTGTCCTTGAGTTTCATCCCACATATATTTGGTTGAATTATGAGATGCAACATTGTTAATAGTGAAATTGTGGATTTGCAATTTCATTTTGTAGTATTGTGAACTTGCATGAAGCTGTGGACACAAATTCACGGCTTGCACATCCATGCAATACATCATTATTTGTCCATCTTGTGCCAATTTTTGGTCAACTTCCATTTGTTTTCGTGCTTTTTCTACTCGAGATCTGTGATCGTTATATTTCTCTAAATCCAAATTCCCAACTTTGTATTCTGTGCACGTGTCACACTGATCTTTTCGCGGCTTAAAAATTGAATAATAGTTTTGTTTCAAAAAGTTTGAAAATCCACTAATACTCAAGGGGGAACCCATTTTGTCTTTGGTACACTGTTCTTTGTATTCTCTATATAACGAGGTTTTGCTATCACTCATTGTTTGCAAGTAGATTTTTTTCGTATCCTTTCGGCAATAATGGGATTCCAGTTTAGGATATGATTCAAAAAACAGTTTTAAATGAGATTGACGTTTTTGATTATTAACGAACTTTTCTGTTGCATTTAATTTTTTTTGTGTTTTTGAACTAGTCTCAGCTGGATTTGCTTGAAGACCATGTGGTAAACTATTATTTAGCCATACTCGCAGCATCTTTTCTTGTACGCCAAGAGTATCGAGGAACATTTTTTGACACACCTGTAATAATTCTCCCGTTCTGGATTTTAAATAATAACAAAGTGATCTATTTCTTCTGGATGGGCCTTCTGTGTACAACCGTTTTTTAGATATTTGTTTTATTAAATTACAAGCATAAATACGTTTTTGGTCCCAGGTCATTTTCCAAAACTCTGTAAAAAGTTGTTCTCTTTCTGGTTAAGTAAGCAAAGAACAGTTTCGCATTTTACTTTTAAGGCAATATTTCGATACACACATTTTACCAAGAGTTCTTTTTGGTCGATTTATGCCGTACGTTATTTCCTTATTTGCAGCTCTTTCATAACCTTGGTACTCCGCACCAACCATTCGATTATTTTTCGAAATGGTTTTGGCATAATTAAAACTATCTAGTGTGACATTTCGTTTTCGGTCGATAATAATTTCGTTCCCAGTATCAATATCAGTCTGGATAACACTATCGTCAATATTATCCGAACGTTTTATTTCTTCACTTGCATTTATTTCAAATCCCATTTCGTTATCGTTAAAACTGTGATTGTTCCCAACGGTCTCGTTTATTTCAATTTCGTACTAAACGTTTTCGATCATGTCATTGATATCCATAATTGCTTCAGATGATGTATGATCAGTACATACATTTTCGTTGTTGAACTCATTTTCTGTTACATCAAAATTTGTATTTTTGGATCTTTTGCTGTTTTGGGCAATATGTTTTTTGGCCAATTCTAGCATTACATAATTTCGACTTTTATAACTAAAATTAAATTAGAGGTACACGCCAATTAAAAAATACTGGGAAATAATACGACGTAACAAAAATTATATACTCGAAAAAATAGGACGTAACAACATTTAAGTTTTATTTCTATTGTATTTTATACAATTTTGCGATATTTAACTTAATTTTTTCTAAACATAAAGTAAAAAGTCAACTACATAAAATGAATCTTATATTTTGTAAAACTTACCCGCTTTTAAGCATTATAACCACAATTATACAGCAACAACTGAAGAACACGACTTACACCACTCAAAATAATTTACATAATGTGTGTTACGGCATATTATTTTGACGTTTTCAATCGTGATTCAATCGTGATCGCTGGTCATCCGTGATTTTTAATGGGTGCCTTTCACCGCTACAAACCAAATTTACAAAGGCCCGGTTGCATAAAAATGCTGATAAGCGCCTTCCCGCCGTAAACCGTAAATTAGATTGGCCTCAACTGGCCACCCGTTAACCGTAGATATCGTTGGGTGTCTTCCCGCTATAAACCGTAAATTGAAGTGGCCACTGGAAACCGCCCCACAACACCTACGGTAATAAAAATTGTCACTTTAAAGGGGATTTAGCGTTTTTTTTTTAAACATCAATTCCGTTCGCAATGGTATTCCATTTTATACGAAAAAACTAAACCGTTTATAAAACTATCATCACGGAAAACAGTGTTTTCGTCCGAAATTATAATTATCAATATTTTTTTTTCTATTTTATATTCGTGATCATTCCCACAATCAACAAGAAACTCGATAAGTAATAAAAAAAGCTAGACGACATTAAATTAATTTTCTTTGCACAGAATTTTATTAATTTCTTTAATTGTGATTTTTTCTTGTACATACTTTCAAATATACTAATAAGACTAATATAGTTCATCTAAATTATTAATTTTATTTGACCACGTAAGTTATTTCAAATACAAAATTTGTCGTTTTTTTGTGTGCATCACTTGCCTACCCTTTCACAACGCACAGCTAAGACGCCAAAATAAAAACATACCAAAAAAATATTCCTCTATATTTTTACGGTCGTACACACACACATACACAGTGTGCACATTGGTCTCGCTCTTAATTTACTCAACGTTTACGTAATACAATAGGAATTGGTAAAAACATAAAACAGCATGTTAAAGCCCATGCCCAATTAAACTTTAGTGATATTGACATAGGGTAGATGGCAATGCCATCAGAAAAATGTAGTATTTATTTGATAGTAACGAAATTTAAAATGCAAAATAAACCACATATGAAACAATGTTATGACCCCTCAAGGTGTCGTAACAATTTTTTAAAACCGTCCAGGACATTCATTTATTAAAGTTTTTTTCGGACAATTATTATTTTTTATGGCATTTATTACTTTTCCAGTCGTAGAAAACAAAGAGGCGTTTTATTCACAATATATCTACCACAAAGGTAAAAAAACTGGACTCGCCACCAATGCATGGTAGCGGGAAGCGGTATTTTTAAAATGGGGAGGGGCAGTGCATTTTTATACTTTTTATATATAGAAATTTTAAGTTTAAATGGCCTCTTTGTTTTCTATGACGTCGTAAACATTGTATAAATGCCATTAAAAATAATATTTTGTCCGAAAAGCCGAAAAACATCTTATGGTTTAAAATTTTCTGGTTTGAAATCAGGTGGTTTATTTTGGTTTAAAACCATTCAAACCACGTTTTTAACCAAATGAATAATATTGCCATAATTGATGCATTTATCTAAACTATATATTTAATTACGATTACTAAAGCTCACCCTAAAATATTCAATTTGGTAATAAATTTTGATTTAGCCGTATTCCATTTCACATAAAACATTAATTTCTATTTTATTTTATTTTTATATTGGAATTCAATTTAATTTATCTGCTGTATACCATACCATCCACATTCTTCTATAGTCAAACAAATTGTTAAACAATTTCTCTTTCGATATCTCAAAAATATCCATCTTATGTTGTTTGCTTAATGTACGAGTACATATTACATAAAACATATATTAGAATATCCATTACAATAAAATACCATAAAAATGAAAATAGAATCATGCATTATATATTTAACCCATACTCGTACATACCCTGGCGGGAGAAGGAAAATCTATATATGTATGCAGAAGA
This sequence comes from Nephrotoma flavescens, assembly GCA_932526605.1. NCBI lineage: Eukaryota > Metazoa > Arthropoda > Insecta > Diptera > Tipulidae > Nephrotoma > Nephrotoma flavescens. The sequence continues at coordinate 302,238,802 of OW052221.1, forward strand.
TGAAATAATTTTTTTGTTCGGTTAAGCTTTCGATATTATCTTAAATCCATCAAATCGCAATCAAATGAAAAGCAGCTAAAAAAATGTTTCCAAAACTTAAAAGATGTTTTATGTATTTTTGTTGGTTTTATTGCTTCTCTTGTGTATATGCGCGATAACATAATATGTGTTATGTATCTGCGCGCTTTCTCGGTGGATACATAAATATAATATCCGATAGATTACAGATAATATTCTGGCCATAACATATAGAACCAAACACAAAAATATGTTTATTATGCATACAATAATATATCGACATATGCGGTGGTAAAATATGTATAAGATATATCCGTCTACATCTATTATACATTTCGATATAATGATAAGAACAGAAAAGTTTCTTTATGCCTTTTGTTTTCACCCACTTCTAGTCAATCTTAATTACGTTTTTATTATATTCGTTTACACACACACACACGTTAAACTTTACTTATGTATACATTTCACCTGTCTAATTAAGATGTGTATATACATAAATGAGCATGTTAAGCGAACGTCATTTTTATTAAATTATAATTGACAATCACGAATTATTTATTCCTTCTTACTGTAATATTTTTATTTTGCCATTTAGCATGGCGTACCTAAAAGTTTTATGTGAAAGTTCGTTTGGAAAAATAAAAGCAATAATTCCAAGCAGGATTAAACAGTGATAAAGCATTTCGTGGATTGGTTATCGATTTTACGTTAATGAATCGCAAAGTAGACATTTTAATAAAACTACTTTAGAAAAGCTCATTATCCACAAAAACTTTAAAATTCCAGATTAAAAGGTGCCCCTGTCGCTAGTATATAGGATTAATGTACAACAGATTTACAATATTTTATATTCCACTGTTGATAATTTTTGTATACGTAAAACGACGAAAAAAAAGCATGAAAAAAGTAAATTTGTTTAAATGAAAGCACGGAAATACCAAATTATTTTCTTCTTCTTTATACGTACGTTTTCGAGCTTTTTTACTTGTTTGTTTAATTAAAAATACAGTAACAAAGGCACACTGAATAAAACGTTATGTCATCATGAGTTTATTTTATGTGTATCGCGTATTTGTTTTATTCACGGAGCTTTTCCCACTGTTGTTTTTATATTTTCGTTTTGTTTTTTTTATTTGACAATTATTATAAATTAAAAATAATAAAATGAATTATTTAAAAATGCACGCGATACCAGATACTGAACGAAGATTTTTTTTTGTTTTGTTTTTGTTTTATTTATTTAAATTAACTAAGTTTTTATTGTATTTTTGTATCGTGATGTTATCCAGTTTTATTTACATTGAAACGAGGAATTTATGCAAAGCTAAAAAAAATATAAATAAAATTAAGTTTTTCTCTTCGTGCGCTTTTGTTGTTGCTGATTTTAGAGTGATCTTCTTTTTATGTTGATGCTGTACATAACATATTTTAATAGAAGGTTCCGCCAAGAGGATGTAACATTGGATTAAAAAGATAAATTGTGATGATTTGAATAGAAAAAGTTCTTCTTCCTATATTTTGAATTTATGCTTCCTAAGAAACCATCATTTCCTTAACCTGGGCCTGGATAGATGAGTTTTATGTATAATCTTTCGAGCGTCATAGTTCATTTTGAGAGTGTTTTTTATGGCAATTGAACTATGACCACATACGTTTTTGCGATTTCAAAAACCCTATAATAATATAAAATAATGAACTACACTGAAAGAAATACTGTAAAATTTTCCGTTTAAATAACGAGTTCTTCTATTGCATGATGGATACCAACGTCAAGTGTGCGTCTCTGCAGACTAATTTAACGGTTCAGAATTTAGTGATTTTTTATTCGATATCAAAATAATTTTTCTCGATCATTATGAAACCGTTTGAATATTGCTAGCAACGTATTCGCGTGGTCATGTCTTAAACAAATTCTCAGTGAAAACCTTCGGATTGTTGCTGATAATCTTTGGTGCTTTATTTATTTTTTTGTTGTAAGAACCAGAGTATTTGGATATTAGAGTGACCCGTGGTAGAATGAAGTTGCCAAAATAGTTGCTCTTAAGTAATAATCGAATGCCGAGAGAAGTTTGAGCAAAGGTTTATCAATTCAAATCTGAACGTTTTCAGTGTTGTGTGGGTAAATTTCACTAACCTCAATAATTAACCTTGGTTATAAAATTCGACTGAATCTGCAGAGTTGTTTGAGCCTCTATTTCATCAATAGTCAGTTTAATTGCGATTTTCAAAGCGTCAATCATCTTTGGATGATTAGCGTAACATTTGTCCTGGACGGCTTCCTACAAATAATGATTCAACGGAGTGAAATAGCAGCTCCCGATTATATATTTGGCTGTATGGACAGTGGCGCCATCCTGTTGAAAAAAATGTAGGCCAATTCTTCCTCTTCAGTCGTAAAAATTAAAAAAAAACAGTTTGCTTGGCACGATAACGGTAGCCATTGTCTGTTAGTGCACCTTCTTTTCAGGTTCTGATTTCAGGAAAATTTATTTTGGGTCATCGGGTCCAGTTTAGTTATATATATTTTTTTCGGTTCACACGGTTTTTAACAAAATTTTAAATGCCAGGAATTGATTTCGATGGGTTGTTAGTTTCGGAAAAATTCATTTTGGGACCCTTTATTAATTTTTTTCCCTTTAAACCATCTCGATAAAAACTGCAGTGATAATGTTTTTCTATTGGTAGGAATCGGCTGTAATTAGCCCTAATTTCGGGAAATCCATTTATAAAGTCCTTTGATGAGGCGTCTCATTTAAAAACTGTGGCTCGAACGATTTTAATAAATATTTTGGTTTTTCAAATACCAGGAATCGAGTTCTGATTTCCTAATAATACATATAGCAGTCGTCCGGTTGTGTTGTCAAGGTGTACAATGTTGCACCATTTTGCATGTTGCAATAAAACTATTTAAAAATATAAAAAAAACTGTTGGCTCGCGGCCTTTATTTAACATTTTAATTGGTTTGAACCATTTTGATAAAATTTGGCGGAACAGGGGTTTCGAATCCAACGGAACCATTACAAGCAGTTTTGATGTGTGCCATCTTGCACCATGTTGGGTGATGTTGGTTGCTTACGATGATATTGGATGAGTAAAATGTATATAATATGAGTAAAATTATATGATTTGTAGAACTCACAATCTAATTAATGATTTCACTGTGGTCCAATTTTCACATTTTCGTCAGCCTAAAACAATTTTGACATCGTCCAGTAAGCCATGTTTTATAAAAATTTGTTGGATGGAGAGTGCCAGAAACTGATTGCAATAAGTCTGGATTTCGGAAAAATGTATTTACATGATCATCCAAGTAAGCAGAGTTTCTAAAAAAGTCGTTTGAGGGTACCAAAGGAATGGTTTTTGAGTGCCAAGAGTAAATTGCGATGGGTTCCAATTTTGGCAAAATAGAGGGGAGTATATTTTTTGTTCGATTTGCATAACCAAAATCAAACTATTAAAATTAAATAAATTAATGAAAGCCAAATTTATCTAACCAAACATTAAAATATAAAATGTGGTAACTACCGCCACAAGAAAGGTCATTTGTGGTAGAATTAATTTTAAATATTAGCAACCGTAATTTTACTTCTCTTTACACTAAAAAAAATAATGTAAAATCTACAAGCATATAGGTAAATGACAATGACCGATGCAGGAATTGAAAATACTGTAATGTTGTTGTGCCCAATGTGAAAATTCTACACGCGCGATAATTGATTTTTAAGTCTGATTTTATGTGTTGAATTTCTCCCTCTCAACCAAGTTTTGGATGAAAAAAATAGAGACCGGCGTTTTTGGAGTTTTTTTTGACCGGCTTTCCGTTCGATTTAATTTTAGGAGTCAGTTTTTGAGTTAGACCAACGGTGGTCGATATAAGGGAAGTCAGTCTTTAGATAGACCAACGTATGGTGAACAAAGTTCTGGTTTATTTTAAAATTTTGTTAAGTAAATTTTAGTTTTGGCGTTAAAGTTTCTTTTTTAGTGGGTCATAAGTATTTTTTTGTCATTGTTTTGTGTTGATACTTAATGCGGGTTGGTTTAATTATATAATTATAATATTTTTAGATTTTTTTATTTTTGCGGGGACATTTGTTTTCGGTAAGTAAAGAAGTGAAAGGTGGTATCTAACAAATTAGAATAATAGTGGGTTGCTGCCGACATCTCGTGAAAATAAATTGTTGATGCTAGGCGGATCTTTTCTTTTTACGGGTCTATAGCATACCACTATCAAACCGTTTACTAACCTTAGCCCCATTAGGGCCTATGTACCAAACAAAGCTGGGATAAGTTAAAATGTTTACTTAAACATTTTTACAAATACAACCATGGTCTGATTTGCTTAAGTGATGAATATATAGTACTATCCACTACTTCGGGGTCCAATACTTCAACCATATCCTTTGCTTCAGTTTTTTTTGGTATTTTAAACCAAAACTTTCCGCATTAAACTAGGCTGTTATTCAAGCACCTCATCTAAACCTGCATCCTCGAAACGACTGAGCAGCAGAAAACAACGCTGCGTGAGGTGCTAGAGGATAGTGGCACTGTAAAACTGAGGTTAGCTTTAGCGGTAGCCAATGTTTAACCTGCTTCAACTTATTGAATGAAATAAACTGAAAATATAAAACACGTAAAATCAAAATATGTATACATGTTGAATTAACTTTAATTTAAGTAAAATTTAAAATTTGCTTCGTAGAAATAAAATTAAAAGAATACCTTGTATTTCTTAGGATTATGATAATTTTACTTATGTGTAGCAAAATAAAATTAACATCTTAAGAAATTTTAAATTCGTCTGAATTAATTACTTTAAAGATTTTCGGCTTTTTATAGACAAATATTATTTTCTATGACATTCATTCACATTGTTCGAGACCTTTCGGGCCACCAAAAAATGATGTCATTTACTTACAATACTCTACTAAAAAGAAGTAGAAAATTCACTCAACCCCCCATTAACCCCAAGGGTACTTGTGTGTACAGAGCCATACAACAAATACCCTTGGGGTTAATGGGGGGTTGAGTGAATTATCTACTTCTTTTTAGTAGAGTATTGTAAGTAAATGACCGCATTTTTTGGTGGCCCGAAAGGTCTCAAACAATGTGAATGTCATAGAAAATAATATTTGTCTATAAAAAAGCCGAAAATCTTAAAAATTAACATCTACACTAAAAATCGTAGTTCTTTTGGATGATAACCAAATATTTGTTTAACATCAGTCTCACCTTTTCAAAACAAATGAGATAAACTTTTGAATCATTTTAATTAAAGATTTGATTTTCTCGCCAGATTAAGTTGTTATCAAAATGCAAAAAAACTTCATGAATTTAAATAGAGCACATAAGTGTTTATTAGTTACAAAAACTTCCAATTCCAAATGATTTCCTATGGGAATAACCTATTTTTAATAATAAAATTAGGTTATCCCTTTTCCTGCCGGTAACACAATTGTGTGTTTTCAACCAACTTACACATTTGTGCATCGATTTTAAATTTATTTTTGCCCAAAAAAACTTTGGCACTATAACTATAGTTCAAGTAACACAATTGTGTACGTTGATATTGCGATGCTGAAAGGTTCAGCAAACTTTTATGTTATCGAATTATTATTTTTTTTTTTACAAAACCATTCCAAATCAACTAGAAAAAACATTTTTTAATATTTAAAAAAAATATATTTTTTAAAGAAAAAGCAGTACCCACACATTTGGGTAAGTTGGACTGAAAATCATTCCATATTAAATAAAACGTGAAAACCTTTTTAGTAAAAAAATTATTTTTTTTTTCAACAAAAAAAAAAATCCTAATTTTACTCACGAATCATCACTTTTTTAAAACATGAAACTGTTTAAAACAGTTTTTTTTATGAAAGACACAAATACACATTGCATTTCTCGCAACGGCAGCGAGTTTGAGTTTAACAAGTTTCTAACCTGCAAGATCTGGCATTACCTAATGAATTGAATACCGGCCAATGGTCGCATCCATCCGATCTTTTGGCCGTGCAGGGTAGAGGCGAACACAACAGCGGGTGTTTCGAGTTTGTCGCCTCGTCTTCCTCACTGCTTTCTCTTTTCTTTCGTTTTACACTGGCATTTAATGTCTTGGGCGGTATCATGAAATACGACCGGGAAAATTTAAACGGATTTAAAAATATTTTCAATTTATTAGAGTATAAGTATTCAAATTTACCATGATGGATGCAGACTGATGTATAAATGCAACTTCTATAATGTTTTAAGAGCAATGGCTAGTATCCTACAAGATTTTCGAAACTCATTTTTCTCGCCCCAGGTTCGTCGCCGTTTCATTTTATGAGATGGCATTGAAGTCTTTTGTATTTTAAAACTAAAAATTCCCTAAATATATAATTATTTTGATGTATACAGAGGTAAGATCTTCAAATCCGACCGGAAAAATTAATTGTTAGAAAATATTTTAATGGACAAACACAAAAAAATTCGAAAAATGGTCAAAGTTGGCGTAGTTATTTTGTATGAAAACACGAATAAATGAAAGTTTAACCTAAAAATTGTATTCGACAACTATTTCATAATCGAGCAGTTTTAAATGAAAATGGTCATGGTAAAAATGAATTTCGAAAATCTTATAGGAGATTACCCATTGATCTTCAAATATTATAGAAGTTGCATTTACACATCAGTCTGCATCCATCATGGTAAATTTGAATACTTTTAATCTAATAAGTTTAAAAATATTTTTAAATCCGTTAAAATTTTCCGGTCGTATGTCATGATTCCGCCCCTGGCCATTTCTAATTTAAGAAATTTAATAAATCCATTATACGATTTTTGGGTACATTTGAATCAACACAATCTTTGCGGTACTCCATCCATGAATTAATCACTGCCAAATCTATCATGTAATTTATCACTTTTAGTGTCCATTTTTCCGCCTTAATGATAGTTCTGTAATAAGCTAACATTTGGTCGACAAAGTCAAAACCACCCATATTTTGGTTATATTGCGGGGTATTATATTTGGACAATTGAAAGACTGGAAACATTTCGTATGTTTATTACAACGAATGACGTTTGTTATTGGATTATTACCAGATATAGTAGAAAGTGCGGTTACATATTTTAAGTCTTTTCACTTAACACAAACTAATTCGTCAGTTTTATTATTAGACAATAGTTCTTCACTTTCACCTCTTTCCATATGGCGATCGACTATAAACTTTGCTTTTTTGATTCTACTTGGTATTACCGTTCCTAAAACAAAATAATTAATTATTGCAAATATAGAACAATATATAATCATGCAATAGCTTGAGTAAGAGCGGCATTGTGATCAAAAAATATACAGCTACCTTTGGGAATCGTTTCGTCTAGTCGCAACACCACTGCTAGGCCTAAACCCAATGATTGATCACCAAGAACAGTTTTTTCACCTTGGTATAACTCAAAGTAGAGAACGAAATCCTTAGATGTCGTTATTACAAAATTTTTTAAACCAGTTAAGGGGAGCATTTGCTCGACCACCGAATAAACAGAAAAGTGGCTGGGTAAAGATCGACACGTATCTCGCACAGTATTAATTATTGGCTGAATCTTCCAAAACACATTGGTCGAACTTTCCGAAGTTTGGTTCACATCCAAGCCGCACGAATTTTTTAAATCGTGTTTTCGGCATTGCTTTGGCAATTAAATCGACGCGGAACCCCTATTTCCAATACATATCCACTTTGGAATAAGAAATACAGCCTATTAGTAAGAAAACACCATATATTTTTTTTTTAATTCCAATGCGGAGGTATTCAACTTAGTACCACAAATGTTTATGTGGTACATATTGGTGTATGTTGCGGCATCTGTATAATGACTATCTGGAAAATATTGTTTAAAATACTAAAACAATTAGTGAATGAGCCGATTGTGTTTCATCAGAAAGTAATTTTTCCTCGAATATGCCTGAATACCAAACGTTTTTGGGGCTTAAATTATTGCAAAGGGCTCGGCGTCATATTCCGTATGGTCTGGTAGATCGGAGTTCTCCTCATGCTTTTGTACAATACAATCATTTGGTACATCTTCTTCTGAATCTGATGCTGATCCTTCTAAAATTCATTGTTTTGTATAATGCTAACAAAAGTAAAAAAATAGTTATAGTTGAGGTTTAGCTTACACGTTTGTGTATGTCTATATTTAGATACAATTTTCAATTTATTCTAACATTTATTGATTTATTTCATATTATTTATAAAACAGGCAGTGTTTAATTAAAAGTATTCCATAAACAAATAAATAATTAATTAATTCCTTCTGTATCATATTTTACTTACATTTGTAATGCGCACCCATTTTGAAATTGTTATTTTTTGGTTGCGAATTTGACAGGCAAATTTATTCCCATAAAACCAAATTATAAAATGTATAAAAACTTTAATGTTTCAGATAACAGATAAAACTATAAATTAATAAAAAGGAAAATTAGAAAATACACACACAATTGTCGAAATTGGTCATTGACTAATATTTATTTTCTAAAATGTCAGAGCCACAACAAAAATACACACAATTGTGTTGGTTGTACTTCAAATGAAGCGAAATTTTTTATCAAATACGCCATTCCATATAATGATTTTTTACTGTGTGGTTTGGACTTAAATTGAGCAATTTTTTTTTTTTTTTTTGGTTGAAAAAGAGATATTCCCATAGAAAACCTGATTTGATAATCAAGGTTAGATGCAAAAACCACTGATTACCACTAATTTGTCAGGTTTGTCTTCAAATTGCTTATTATGGAATTGGGGTTTGTTGTAAATAATAGACACCTGTGTTTACCAAAATATTATAGTGGCAAGTTTGCAGAAGTTTATTAAAATCATGATTTCGTGGAAATGTTGGGCTTCACAAATTTGTAGGTATGTAACATCTAATATTATTTAAAATTGTCCTAGTAAGCATCTAGTATTTCTAAAATTATTTTTCTTTAATTTTGAGTACTTAGACGGAATAAAATGCATAAGTACTTAACAATTTGTTTTCGGCTGTTTAGACAAAATATCATTAACAATGACATTCCCAATGTTTGCGACTGTTCAACTCACCAAAAAACAAAGAAGTAAGCTACTCATAATATCTACCACAAAAAGTAGAAAATTTACTCCCCCCCTCCTCAATTCTTACAAAAAATGGGAACCTCCTTAAGTTTTTTCTTGGCAGTTGGGTTTTGTTCCGATAAAAAGTTGATCTACTCATCAGGTTGCATAAACCGCAAAAATTCAAATCTTGCTTTATACTTACCAAATCAAAACTCCTGGAAGTTGTCATTAAGTGTACGTGTGTTAAGCCCACACTAATTTTATTTAAAAAAACTTGAAACACATCTGTATTAATTTTTATTTAATGTTTTTTTAGATAAAAAGCTTTTTAAACAAATTATTAACAATGATGTTTCCAATGTTTGCGACTGGTCAAGTCAGCAAAAAACAAAGAGGTCAAAAAGTAGAAAATTAACTTCCCATTTTTTACCTCGAGGTCATTGTGTAAAAATACACACAACCCTTACAAAAATGTGAACCTCCTCAAGTTCTTTCGTTAATGTGGGCTTAACATGAAAATGTTACAATAAGATGTTAAATGATGTTACTTCTAGCACAACATATTTTCTCTACAATTTTATGGTGATTGCGGAACTTAATATAAACATTGTGAAATTAAATTATTTGTAAAAGTTGTAATACATTTTTACAATTTGTTTTATTTTAAATTATACTTTTTCCTAAAATAGTACTAACCGCCATTTTTATAAAGTATAGGATAAACTTATTAGCGCATTATTATACTCAATGGTCAATGGTATATTTGCGTTGACGGGACGGGGAAAATACTACACTCGTATCAACAACCAGGAACATCCCAATGGTGAATTTCGAAATCGGCTACATCGGATTAGTAGTAAAATCGCCAACTAAAACGCAGCCGGACACCATGTTTTCAACACCCAATCAAGGTTATTGTGATTTTAACATATTTCGCAATTGTACAAATTCACCCTACGCATAATCGGATGATGTCGAAACTGAAGGACAAGGGCTGTTGGATCGATACGGATTACAAGCCGCTGTGCAGGCACCAAATCCCTTCATAAGATGTAAAAGCTGGTAGTTATACCGGAAATAATTTAAACTTTAGATCATTAAGAATCTATATATCCTGAGCATTGAAATACCTTTGACTTTACAACCAAAATATCTTAGGGCTCCGAACTACCACTAACATTTTATTTTCGAGAAATTAATCATAAATGTATGCACAGCAATGAAAAACTATTGTTGTAAAATCTGGTACAATTTATGACAGCTGAATGAAAGCTTAACATTATGTGGCACAAGTTGAGTGTAATATAAAATATTTTTCACACATAACATGTTTTTTGACCATTTTCTGCTGATTTGTTGAAATCGAGCTTCTTTCTATAATATATCGTATTTAATATGATTTATTTAAAAAAAATATATATTTTTTTTTATTAAATTTCAATAACCGGATAAAAATTCATTTCCTGCTTAAACGTTTCTCTTTATCTACTCGTAAACACGAGTGTACGAGTAAATTTTCCACAGAAAACATGAAGTGTAATGTAAAATGTATTTTTTTCAGCTCCGGGTGTGTGTTGTGTGTCGGTTGTGTTCGACACAAAATTGAAGAAGAGTTTTCATAATTTAGTTTCTTCTTCTTGTTGTGTAATGTGGGTGGAAAAAATATGAAAATGTGCGGTGTTATTTATATTATAAAGACTATGTCGAGAGAGCAAAAAAAGATTCACTCGTTGACTGAATTTATTTTATTTTTTTTTTCTGTATATAGTGCTGCTAATTTTTAGTTTTTATTTTCTGTTGGCTTCAAAAAACTCTGTAAATGGTGTGCTGTGGTTGATTTCCTGTTCTAGATATTTTTTTCCAATTTTGTGGGCTATTATATTTTTTTGTATTCTGCGCTGCTTCTGTATAAAAATATAGTCCATTGTAGTGCGATGTTATTTAATTTTCAAGTTTATAAAGTTGCGATACCCAGTTTTAGTTTTTTTTACCTATTTAATTTGTTACAACTATTGTGGAACGGAAAGTTGAGAATAAAATAGTAAATTTATAGGGTTTGGTCAATGGAGTTTAGGTGTTACATTAAAAATAATTGTAGGTGATTTAAAGTGTGCTAACAAAAATAGGGCAAGATACGCTAAAAAAATGTCGGCCCGATGAAATTTGTACATGTATAAGTGTTCTTCAATACCCAGGATGTGGGGAGTATCATTTTTCTGAATTTAAATATTCATACGATTTTTCCAATTCAATACCATAAAAATACCACAAACAAAACTATTTTGCAATAAACTTTACTGTATATACTTTACTCATGTGAATCACATAAAGTTTACAACAACAATAGTAATCACTATTATCGTGCAAACAAAAACAAAGCCGTATTTTTTTATGTGCCTCCAGTATAGTTTTCCAATTCACAAGCAAAGTACTCGTAAATATATAAATATTTTTATAAGAATGGCTACAAATTATTTATCTGTATTTATGTGGTACATAAATTTAGAAAGATACCCAAAACTATTCCATTTTATGTTAGTTTACCGATACGAGATAAACATTTTTTAGTTATGGTTTCCAATAAAATTGGATAAGCAAAACTATTTCTCGTGACAAGAATTACATATATCAATACCAGTAAGCCTATCATAAGATCGAAAGATTATAATTGGAAAGTAAATGATAGCTGTAGTCTATTAATTAAAGTGCTTCAATTATAAATTGCCGATATATAATTCAAGGCAATTTTCTGCGTATTTTCATTAATTTATTTCTGTTTAATAATTTTAAGCTCGACTTCAAAAATCATCAGAAAAATTTCAGTTCCGGGCAAAATACATTGTCTAAAGGTATATATTATACTAACATAATTTTTTATAGGAAAGCTCCGTTGAGCAGTTTAGCGCAAATTCTGGATGCTTTTGACAACTTGTCGGATGATGTGGAACTGCCAACAGACATTTGTTTAGAGCCACCTGAAGCAACCAGCGATATAGATGAAAATGTGGGTGATGAAGAAGGCGCCAACCCCAACAATTTTAAAAAATCAGTTGCAGACTAGAGTGGAATTGCAACATTATGCATATACAATAAATTAGAGCACAAATGACGAAATAAATTCTGTAGGACCAAGTACTCCACCGCGAATTAATCAAAATTTGCAAAGGAGAAGTGAAGAAAATGTTAAACTATCGCCACTTCTGTACACATTTCGATCATGAAATGGTAAGTTTATGTCCAGTTAACATTGTCGGAAGAATCCACCTTTAACATGCGCAGCCTGTTTTTCGGTGGTTTCAACATAGACATATCGGTTGATTTAGAAATCAAATTGTCGCAAAGTGTCGTTCTTCGCTTTATGATTTGGGGATTTAATAACGTAATTCGAATTTTTTGTTTTTGCTCTCCTGCAAAATTTTAATTTTTGGGTTATCACTTTTACATGTAATGTGCAAATCTTTCATGTACCTCGGGCTCTTAATGTTGACTGTTTTTTTTAGATTGCTTACGGCTGGCACTATTTTCTATGAAAAAATGTATCTGGCTCAACAATATTTCTCGAAACAGGTTCGCAATTGTATAAGAACGTCATTCGTGTTTGACGTTCTTATACAATCGAGTGATTTGAGTTCTATATTTGACGACTTGCCCATGCACTAATTATGTAAGAAGCCATTTTCATGGACACCCATTAATTCAATAATATTTTGTCCGAAAATCCGAAAATGTTCTTAAACAAATTAAATTCACGGACGATTATAAAATCCTTCTTAATTATACGTGCTGGCTTCGTACACATACATATTGAGAATTTCCTGTGGTTTCTGATTTAGTGATATATAATTCGCTAAATCGATATGTTTTTCTTTTGTATTATCGGTACAAAGCAAGAGTTGGATTTTTGCAGTTTGATCGGTGCAACCTGTTGAGTAGACCAACTTTTTATCAGCACGAGACCAAGATACCAACAGGCTACCTAAGGGAGTTCTCATTTTTAAGGCTTTGTGTGTCTTTGTGTACACAAGTACCCTGGAGTTAAAGGTTTGGGGGGAGGGGAGTGCATTTTGTCTACTTTTGTGGTAGAAATATTGTTAGTAAATGGCCTCTTTGTTTTCTGCGACAAAAACAGTCGTAAACATTGTATGGATGTCCTTTAAAATAATATTTTGTCCGAAAATTTTTTAACCAAATTAAATTCACGGACGATTATAAAATTCTTCTGAGCTATAGATAGTTCCTTGGCCGATTGTTTTTAGATTTGTTTTGTAGAAAAATCCGGAACTTTTCCCTGGATTTATGTTGCAGTCCTGGTTTAGCTCAGCATACCAGATTCGAACATGATTGGTCAAAAAATAGTCTAGCACGGTCGAACTCCAGAACTTCTCTAAAATCCATTTATAAATCCCCACCCAATTCTGAATACCTGATTTGACAATAAATATATTTGGGATATGGCTAGAGGGTCTATTCAGAATGGTCAAATTGTAGAACTTCAACAAAAAACACGTTAAAATCCCAATATAAACTAATCTTTCTTATTAGAATCCCCAGCTCTGCAAAATGAATTTTACATTTGTCTTTTAAGAGACGGCCTGGTTCCATTTATTATAGCCGAATCCCAAAATTTCATTATATTCGGCTTTGAGCACCGAATTTGACCATCATTTGTTCAGAGATGGCCTAATTACATTGAGCATTATGTTAGAGTGTTAATCCAATTCTGTGTACCATATTTGACAGTAATTAGCTAGTTGAGGAGTGGAGTAGCTCTGTGCAGTATTAAATATTTTCAATGCAGTGTAATTTACTTGGTTATTAAACGAATATTCTTTGTTGACCAAAATTAATAAATTATTTGAAATTTTTGCTAAATTTATTTGAAATATCCAATCCTGTAGTCAATCTGGCATTGAATAACATTGATAGTTTTGCCGGAAACCATTGCCTTTAGGCTGCCTCATTTTTTTTTCTTTTTACAATTTTACGATAATTATTTCGTGGTTGCCAATTCAAGGGTTAAATACTATTGTATTTTAGAGTAAGTTTTAACATAATTCAAATTAATATGGTTTATCAAATTTTAGTGTAAGTTATAAATTACAGGTGAAATAAATTAATAAATGTTTATATTGCTTAGGAATCCAGAAAATATTAATTTAGAATTAAATTTCATAAAATCTACAGACTACTAACTTTTGAAGACCAATACCATCGTTATCCATTAAACCTATTAAGCCTTTATCCTTGATCTAGTAGTTTAAAATTGTATTGTGCAATACGATCGCTAGGTGTCTGAAACTAACGACCCAGTTTCAGAAAAAAATGCCCTTTTACTCTATTTTATAAAAATAAAAGTAAAAGGAGAACGGTCATTTGGAAGTTGCCACTTCCGGCGGATCGGTTTACCGCAAAAAATCTCTAAGGTCTCCGTAGTTATGTAAAAAGCTTAAGCATGTAGTTTACCCGAGATCAATAAATCCGTCTGGGCTATATACATTCAAATTTTTTGTTGTAAAACAGTTGTACGTGAAAAATCGTCAGTTCCGTTTATATTTTGGAAAACTAATCTGGACCGGTATTGTTTTAAATAAGTTTGTGGTTGTTTTAAATCTCTTGTTGAGAGTCGTTTTTTCGCAAATGACGGACCAGGTATACCTATTTATACCAGGGTGTGTAACGAAATCTCGGTTTTCAAAATCCCGGTTTTAAAAATTCCGAATTTCAAAATACCGGTTTTCAACTTCTCGGTTTACAAAATCTCGGTTTTCAAAGTGCCATTTTTCAAAATCCCAGTTTTGTTAAAAAAAACGATTTTTAGGAAATCCCGGTTTGATTTTTTAATATTTTGAATGTGGGAGCTGTCGAAGCCGTCAGCCTCTACAATTATTGCATTAACCAAAATGTTGCATTAACAAAATATTGCTTTTTTTATTAATCTTGCAACTACAAAATGTAGCAATTACGAAATGTTGCAAGTACCAAATCTTGCAATTATTAATTATTTTTTCCAATTAGAACTATAAGAAAAGAAAACCGGGATTTTGAATGATTTTGCAACCGAGATTTTGAAAACCGGGATTTTGAAAACCGAAATTTTGAAAACCGAGATTTTGAAACCGAGATTTTGAAAACCGATATTTCGTAGTACACCCGTTTATAAAAAAATTTACAATCTTAAATATGAATTTCCACCAAGATCTGTCAATTATTCTAGTCTGTAGTCTGTGTCCTCTGCATACATTTAGTCTGCACGGCACTGAAATAGTCAGAACTTTTTCGCTTCGGCGAAATAGTGAATAATAAATCAACAAAAAACTCGAGGTCATTTTTCATGATTACTATACTTTATTTTGTTACGCTTCAGAAAGTAAAGATTACGGAGTAGGAAGAAAACTCGATCTGCGACACATGCTTTACCACGTGTTTACGCTGCTGCAAACAGGATAAGATGGTCCATAAAATCGACGCAACCGATTACATACAACACTTGAACTGAAGTGATATAGTCATAACCACAATTTGAAATTAAATTAAGTTGTTTCAATTAAAAGAAAATTTCTGAATAAAAAACCACGTGTTGAATTATTTCCAGCTTCGTTTTAGTTATGAGCATTTTTTAACTTAAAGCCAAATCCTAATAAAAATTTCGTTGTCATCTTGTGTATAATGTTGTGATAATAGAAAATAATAAAGATAAATTAATCAACATAAAGTGAACACTATTATTTATCATTAGGTTTCTTGTAAATTAACATATAATTAAGTTTTATGGCGTGTATATGAAGTCAAAACAAAATTAAATATGTTTTCTTCTAAATGTGTTACAGGGGTTCACCCCTCTTATTATACACCACCCAAACAAACATATACAAAATTTATTTAAGAAAAGCGATGTTTGCTACTGTAATGTAGATTAAACAACTTTTTTAAAAGTTTAATTTCATCAAAATATTAAGCACACAGCAACACATACACATATAAGTACACACGCACATTACAATAAATTTTCCAGAATCAATAAATAAACAGCCAAAAGCGTATACTTCTCATAAAAATGTACGGTAGATGTGTGCTAGTGAAAAACCCAAATAAATAAAATTTTATTACAATTCAATTTTTATTTTTATTTTTATGGGATCTAAATGGTTTTCTTCTTATTCGATTTGTTATTTACTGATGTTGATTTAGGATGAACGAATTTATCTGTAAAAATGTTTTTCGTGTGGGTACCAAAGTTAAGTATGTTATACGGTAAATAAAACTTTTAAATGTTTATTATTAAGCCATCCTAGTCAATTAATCGATATGTAACTTAAATGTTGGTATATTCAAGAGCAAGAACTAATCATTTTATGTTTATATGGTATACGTTCACATTGTGTTTAGACCGTGTCACACCTCGTAAGTTAATATGTTTGTAGGGTCGTAAAATAAGTTAGAGTTTTTATTTTGAATTAATATTTGATTACACAAAACAGTTCGCTACAAAAAGCTTAACCCTTAATGATTCATGTTGCCGTAATTTGAATAACTAAGAAATTAAATTACGAATTTATTAAGGTAAATTTATTCTACAAAATTTTTGGAGTAGCAGCAGTTACAAATATAAAATTTGCACGTATAGTCGGTGAAATGAGAAAAAGTTTTTGATTTACGGTCAATGAAAAACTTTAAACAATTTTTACATAAATTTAATTTATTTTTCACAAATCGAATGGTTTCGCTTGTATAATTGTTTATAATTTAATTAAATTTAAAAATTAATTTTAATTAATCAACAAAAAATTCATGTAGTTAGATTTGTTGTTAAAATATAGTACTTGAAAAAAAAAATATAAAATAACTTGTAGTTTAACCCTACGTAACCTCCATACCATGGTTATATAGCTATATATAAGAACAGAAAAACTTATATATACAAGGCAAATATAAAGTATAAAAAATCTGTTAACAAATTAAACCCCCATCAACAAAACAAATTTTATTGAAAATTTGCGTGTTTATTACAATAATTTTGATTTAATCCATGAAATTATTATTCGCTATAGTAACATTAAATAGCGTATGTAAGTAGGTATCCATTAAAATGTTAAAATACCGTGGTGTCATATTATTTAACTGAATCCCTTCAAACCATGCCATTTACGCGAGTCAATTTTATTTGAGTAGCACGCAACACATTTGTTATGAATAATGAATTTATAATTGTAGTTGATCAACAGAATGATTAGCATCAATTTAATATTAAATATATTATAAATCTGACCTTTGGGAATAACATAAAAAATAAACTTGAGTGAGATTATAAATATGATTTTGAGATACGTGGCCGCTTTTAATAGCAGTCCCTAGAGCACCGACCTTCGCCTCGTTAAAGTTGATTGAATTGGAAGTTTTTTGGGCAATTAAGTATATATATGTCAAAATTGGCATTGGAACAACTATAGACACATTTGAATATATCTTTAAAAATATTCGCTTTAAACGGAAGGTGAAGTTTCGCGCTAAATTTCACTGAGTCCTCCGAATTTATGAAAATGTTTAAAATTGCGTTTTATTCAAATCAGTCAATCAGACAAACTCAAACCAACTTTTTTGGAACTCGGTAGTGCATGTAGTAGATGTACAAAATATTCGATAGCGAATAATTGTATCATTTTTTTACTTTGTATAATAAATTAATAATTACTTCACACATGGTTAAGCGGTTTAGTTCTATTCAATTTAAGGAACTCGCTGTTTTGTTTCAAACAAATTGGACAATTTCATAGTACCAGCCAAGTTCCATAATATTCGATTGGGAAAGGTCTTCGTTGCATCCAATATACTTATTTTTCAAACTTATATCCAAGGCTAAGTATGGAACCTTATCCGTGTAACATGCAAAGAAAGCTGATTATTATTTTTTCAGAATTGATATTTTTTTAGAGGCATGTCTACAATTTATATAAAACTCCCATTTTTATCATTAATCTGAGTTTCATCCCCTCCGATTAAGGAATATCATTTTCCTTTATTGTTTTATTATGGAACAAGACACGATATAACGCCTAAAACGGAGCACCTGCTTAGCACTCGAAACCCCTTCTCAAGTGACTTAAAATCTAATAAAAAAACATGAGCAACATGATACACATGACACAACATGGTGCAACATTACAAATAGTAATGTGACATTCTACAACGTGACGCAACATAGTGAAACGTCACACAACATGCTTCAAAAGATTGAACATTAAGCAACATGGCGAAATATCCCACATCATAGTGCAATATGACGCAAGTGAAGCCACATCCCATATCATAGTGTAACTACCCACAAAATGGTGTAACATGACGAAACATGGTGCAACATGACATCCCATCTAGAGGGCTCCTAAATGAATTATTAAGAAATTAGGACACATTGTAAATGTTTCCTTGCCTTCGAAAATACTGCCTCGCCAAATTTTATTAAAATCGGTCAAGCTAAATAAAATGCCGCAACACAAAATGATGAAACATAGTGGGCGAAGTTCCACACCTTTAAATAGATGCGATATCAAGCAAAATCGCGCATCATGGTGCAATATGAGTCATAGCTCCACAACATAGTGTAACAAAACGCAACATCACGAAACATAGTTCAACATCACGCAATATTGTGCAATGAGATAATTCATAAGGAGCCAGAAATTATCCAGAAATCCAAACTCATTGTAACCGATTCCTGGCACACCTATTTAATTAATAATTATATTTTTTTTGGCTGGTGAGCTACGTTATTCCTGCGGAAAAATACAAAATTTAAGACAATGATTTGTAAATCATTATTTATTTAGCTGGTAAGTAAAAAATAATATTTCTTTTGATAAACAAAATCCGGGATAAAAACATAATCCAGCTTTTTCAGCATATTCGTTTTTGTAGACACGATCATTAATCTAAATTGAATCAAAACAAAAACTAGTTTTTACTATTTACCAAATTATTTTAACCATAGACGTACGCTACTGAATAAAATTGCAACGATTACTTCATTTCAAAGTAACAATTACGGAGAATAATTCTTATTTTTATAAACAACAATCATGTGATCATTAGTTTATCATCCACCTTAGTTGAGTGATAGCTTCAAGTGACCGCTTCATTACCCTCGCCCTAGCTTGTTTTTTGGTGGCTATCTCTTTCTATCTTGAGCTCGTTTCCTCAATGGTTTTATAACATCGGCTTAAGATAAAAATATCTGGTTGTTCTTTTCCGTTCGAAATCCAAAATTTTAAAGAAATAATTGAATGACTGACTGAATTGCATTCCTTAATCAGTTACAATAACGGCCGGTACACGAAACGAAAGATCTATGTATTAAATATTGTTGCATCTACAGTCGTCTGGAATTATTTCAGCTTCTGCCCATCTCGTAAAGCGGTTACACATAAAAGTTAACCCTTACATTCTGGTTGTCACCCGAAAATATCCCGATGTTGTTCGTACAATCTACTGGTGACTGGGTGAAATTTCCTGTTTTTCTGGTCGTATGCGGATTACCTTTTCATTTCTGGCAGACTAGACAACTTTGGGCTTTTTTTCACATCACTCTTGATATCGGTCCCAATAAATTGTTCTGACATGACTTTAACGGTCGTTTAAATACCTGTGGCACTATTTTGATAATTCCCCGGGAATATGGAACTCTTGAAAGAATTTTTATGTATATACTTTCTGTTCAAATATTTTTTTCCGGCCTACTGAGGAGAAAAATTTGATGTAAATATTTATAAATTGGAAATAGTTTTTCCATATCTAAATTACCAGGGAAAATTGTTCTTTATTTAAAATAAACACTATATTTTTACTCAGTAGCCCAGTAAAAAAAAAAGATTTTAATAAAAATTACATATTAGTCCTTTCCCAATTCCCTATTCCCGGGGGATTACCAGAATAGTGCCAGTGGATTGGGTAGATGATAAATAACTTATTTGAATACCAAAAAGCGAAAAATCATTGGTATACAGGGTGACTCAAAATTGGCAGTTAAAACGAAGCAGGGCGATATGGGAGTGTGAAGTTGACTGTTATTGTTGTTGGTGGTACAAAAGTTATTCTACTTTTAAAACCGCATGCGCACCCACCAAAAAATCAATTTAAAAGAAACCAAGAGTTCTTTTGTTTAATTTTCTTTTTTAATACGATCTAGAAAATCATTTTTATAAGCTGCATTATCTTCTGTCAAATAAAAACTTTGGTTTTCTAAACTTTTTTTGTTTCTCAAAAATTTTTGTTGATGTTTAAGTGACGCCAGCGGGAAAAAAATGTACTACAGAAAGTTGAACTACTATCAGAAAAATATGCGACACTAATGCAGATTTAAAATGGTATCGTACCAAAAATGATATAGTTTCATTACTCGTGTACCTGAAATAATCCTATTTGTTTCCATAAATTTTTTAAAATTTTATTCGTTCTAAGATTGTCGCATGTATGTATTTTAGGCTCAAATTGTAAATCAAATTAAATTATAAATTGTTTGGTTTTTTTCAAACAAAGTATCGAGAGATTATTGAATAAATTTTAAAACAAATTATAAAAAATCGTTGCGAGGCAACTTTGCGAAATTGAGCTTTGGGACCGATATACCTATACAACTCGTAGTTGAACTAAAATTACATTTAAATTCGGCACGTTAAATGTATGTGTACATTTGTCGGATTAAAGCAATGCGGTTTTGAGATGATGCGTACGCGAATAAGTTGTGATTCTCAGATAAGTATACCACTTTAACTTATTTATTTCGATGATTCTTTGTGATTTTTTTACTTTCAGGTTGGGACCATCGTTTACTGGTCTGCTGTTGGTAATTAATTTTGTGTTCCAGGCGACGTTTTTTCTGAAACCCAAGCACAAAATTTAAAATGAACTTCTTTAATTTTTGTGTTTAACGTGATTTCTAATAAATTCCAGGCAACGCGGCTAACTTCATAAGTCACTGTTTATTTTAAATCAATTTAACAAATTCTGCGCGAATGTTATTTGTTATTGATTAGTGCTGCCTGATGATCATTTTTTTGCCGGGATAGAATCGTGGGAGAACTTTATATATACGTGATTAAACTGTGATTCTCTTTGTACTGTGTGAAAATTGTGATAGTACTGTGCTAACCGACTTGTTATATTTTTTAGTAAAAATTTTACTAACAAATCGAGCAGTCAGCTGTCTGCGCATCAGTTTTGATGTCCAATCCTACTAGAAACATGATGATTGACAAAAAAATTTAATACAATTTTAACATGAAAAAGTTTACAATAATTAGCTGATTATTGATAATATTCGAGTATGTACCCTACCATTTCTTCAGGAGAAAAATTTAGGTTTCTAATTTTTTATTATGACGGATTCAAACAGCCGGATTTAAGCAACCTGATTTTTTAAAAATCCCATCAGTAATTTAAATTTATAGAAATATAGAAGGAGTTACAATTTTATGCGACATATAGTGTACTACATTTTCTGATTCTGCTTTTCAAGCCTGTTCGAATCCGTCATAATAAAAAAAAACTAAAAATCAAAATTTTACCCCTGATAAAATGGTACTATGGTCCATAACATCTAATTTTTTGCAAAAATTTTTCATAGGGCTTCTGGTTTCTAGTGGGATTTGACATCAAAATTCTCGTATTCACGGAAATATGTTAAATATGTTAAGACATTTACATTGCTCTCTTCAAAAATAATTGGTTGTGCGACTACAAGATGAATGATGGTTTTGCATCAAGTAGATGAGAAAATTCCTTTTTATATTATAATTACATATTCCGAAATGAAAACCGCATTCAATTAATTTTATCGTGAAGTGAACCAACATAAAACCAGAGAACCGTAAACTTAGCTTCTTCCGTATTACTGTATATTATTAACTTATTTATATGAGAAAGTCCCGAGACACTAATAAATTTTATTTAAACTGTTGTATTTTCATGATTTCCTACTCTGAACTTTTTGTATAATACGGTGCGGTGCTAGTGTAAAATTACGCAAACCCTTAAATTTTTCTAGAACTTTAAAAAAATTATTTCACTTTGAGTGTATACAGTAATCATACGGTATACCGAATTACGTACTCACTTTTTAATTTCGTTGTTGTAATTTTAATAAAATTAACCCAACCAAAACTAAACTCGACACAAGCAACAACATCAAAAAACGGTAAGGTACTATGTATTTACAATTTCGTTTCACTAGAGTGAAAAAGGGAAATAAGTTGACAAAAAAATACATAAAAGTTTTTATGTTTGCTAATTTTCTATGAGTTGAACTTTTTTGTCATAATTAAAATTAACAAACACGAAACATACACAAAACAATGTCCATATGATATTTAAGTAGAGTGCAGTGTTGTATAGCCCTTACCAATTCGTTCCATCGATTTGTTATATAAAGGATTATTTAAGGAATTTCCACGAATATAGATAACTCTAGTTATAAAAATGAAAAACAAGTTTTTTCAATTATCTTTGTCATTTTTCCGTTGAAATTCTGTCTAATTTCGGTAGTCTCGTACAAAGAAAAGGAAAAAAATTCGTTTTAAAATTTTAATTTCTCAGAATTTTATTTTTCGTTGTCGTTATATATAGGAAATATGACAAGAAGATACTTAGACTGATAAGTAGTAGTACATGATATTGTTCTTTTGTGTAGGCGAAAAGAACTTTCTCATAATTGTAAAATCAAATCAAACATTTATAATTTAAAAGCTTTGTGTGATTTTTCATAAATTTGAAAAATATGTTTCGAGAAAATAGTCAATTTTAATAATGGATGAACTTAAAAATTAATGTCACACCATGCTTTATATACCCAACACCAACTAAAGTATGATTAATGTACATACTTAGATGAGATCATCATACTCGAATCGTCTAATATTTATAATCGCGCGAGATGATGAATTATTTTGTTATTCAACACTGCGCTGCGGTACAAAATATATTGTATATAATTTAGAGATTGTACATAGAAGATGATAGCACTTTATCAAAAAGATATAACTAACTTTATTATGAGGCGCTGATTTATTTGTAATCTGAATATCTGTGCCGCTGTAATACAGAAAAATCAATTTAATTAATTTTTTCAATAATATTAGTCTGCTGGAAGCTTACCAAATTATAGGACAATCATTTAAATAATCAATCAATACATTATACTCTGGTTAAATCAAGTAACCCAATAATAAACACCCACAATAAGTTGATTGATCAGAGATACATTTTATTTTTAAGCTTTTCCTATAAAATGGGCGATCCTAATAAGTTAGATGAAAATCGGCGTATCGATGTGCACCTTCATGCAGCAACATTCTGAACAAGCATATATGGATAAATAGAGTTAACCTCGCCGAAAGCACAATCGAATCATAAATGGTATTTTAAGGCGATTAATTTTTAAATGTAAATAAAACAAGTTGTGTTTGATATATTCATTATATTTTTTTTCTTGCTGATTTTGAGGGCATAATTTTTTGCGGTTTATACGCATAAACCTGCCATTTAAAATAGCGCAAAAATAAAAAGAAGTCCTGTTTGAACCACATGACGCCGGTATCCATATCAACCAGTTTACGAGACAAGAAGTTCAAATAACGTACATCTCGTTCAAATATATTTATGATCCTCCAAAAAAAATCAATTTCCGAGCGTTTATAGAACGATTTTCGATGATACAATTTCTTATCAGTGCTCGTAGCGGTGTCTTAAATTTCATATATTGTACAAAAACCATCATTGTATTAATTATACAATTTTTTATACTATGCCTATATGTAATGTGGCCCATGCACGCTACGACTAGTTCTACAACTGAGTCGAGTCGTACTAAAGTCGTAACGTGTCCTCGGCCAGTCTGCAGACTCAATGGAGAGTCTGCAAAAAAAATTGAAACGCTACAAGTGTGGAACAGTCTGACAGACTTCAACGCTTTTTGTGAAAAATATCACACAACGAAACAGAGGTTGCGTGTCATTTGACGTAAAGTCGAGCATATGCAATCATTTAACATTTTTACTGTATAATTGTAACATAAACATTCTTAAAAATTTTAAAATAAACTTTAGTATTGAACGAAATGGAAGAAATCAGTCGAGTGGTCATCGTTTTAGAGACTGAAAACTGGCGCAAGTTTTTCGAATAATATAAAAGTTGATCGTTTTTGTGGAAATCATCTAATAAAAATTACAAAAACAAACTCCTAAAATGGAGCGCATAGAATCAATTATTGTTACAATACCACGAATATATGTCCAATGCAACGGTAGAAAACTTAAAAAATAAAATAAATAATATTACATATTACATAACAATAAATTGTGTTTCACCTTCGCCCCCATGTTACAATTCATCAACCAATTTTTCTTCACGCGGCTTGCACCCATTTTCACAACTTCATTTAAATACCATCAGGGCCCACTTCAACCTCAGGACAAAACATCTCCCATAATTTTGCCATTACCAAATGGTATGTTTACTGTACCAGTATCACCACAAGCAACCTCAACTGATCAAATTCATAATATTTCAATAGCTCGGACATTAACGATGATGAAAATGATTAAATGGAATGATTAAATAAATAATTAAATGAAATTTTAAAATATATTTAAGCTAATAAAAAGGTGAATTACAGACGAGAAACGTTTTTTTTTTGCTGGGTTTGAAACATTTCGTGGTGCGTAGTTACTTCGAGTGGCATGGGAGATTGGCTTGGGGAGTTTTCTAAATTTGTAAACATGCTGTCTTGTTTTTCAATTTTTAATTTTTTTTTTTTTTTTTTTTTTTTTTATTTAATAAATTTATTTATTTATTTATACAATATTACAACTGATTCATAATACTTTCTTCTAAAACAAACTGCCCAGCTCCAGAGGTTTCTGCCTTTGGAGTCTCCTCACACCGTTGTGGTGTCCAACATACGACGGATATCTGCATTTTCGTGTAGAGATAAGCGCTGTACGTGTTTCCTTGCATGATTCTTTATTTCATCGGTGACGTATTCCATCTTCAAGTCTCTATGGATGTTGTCATTCCTAATGTACCATGGGGCGTTCACAATCCCTCGTAGCACTTTATTTTGGAAGCATTGTATCATTTGTACATTGGTTTTCTTGGCACAACCCCAAAGCTGGATACCATAGGTCCATACTGGTTTTAGCATTTGCCTGTATAGAAGCAATTTGTTGTGTATTGAGAGGTCAGAGTTTCTACCCATGAGCCAGTACATTTTTCTATATTTGATGTTTAACTCTTCTTTTTTCTTCTTGATGTGTTCTTTCCATCTTAGCTTAGCATCGAGGGTCATGCCAAGGTATTTAGCTGTATTTGCATATGGAATTTGGTTTGAGTTGAGAACCACGGGAATACAGTTTACATTTTGATTTGTAAAGTTGACGTGTACTGATTTGGCTTCATTTAATGAAATGCGCCATTTTTTAGTCCAGTTGCTCACCGTGTTAACTGCACTTTGAAGTTTGCTTGTTGCTTCCAAAATATCTTTTCCAACTGCTAGAATAGCTGTATCGTCTGCAAATGTTGCTACTGTGGTACCTTCAATATTCGGTAAGTCTCTCGTATAAATAATAAACAGAATAGGTCTATAAATAGTTTAACTGCTATTTATTCAGTTATTATTAAAATACACTATTATTTTATATATTTTATTTTAATTTATTTTAATTTATTTTAATTTATTTTAATTCACTTCAATTTACTTTAATTTACCTCTTATCGGTATAACAATTCTTAACTTAATAATTTACTTTCTATTCTTTTAAAAACTTTTTGTTTTTCGCGAACTCACAATATGCGAGTTCAACGAATTAATATGTTGAAAAGTGAAAAACAAGGGAAATGTTGAAATGTTAAAATAAGCGTATGTGTATATACGCGTAGAAATTAGTTAAAACGACATTGACCGCGTGAATGCAAATAATTGCTTATTTTACATTGCGGCAATGTCGTAAGAATGAAAGGTAGAATAAAAAAAAGAAACTCGACATGCTTAACCTAATTTACAAATTTATGTTCGCAACTATCGTAAGCGAATTTTTGAATCATTCACCTCCCGTGCATTTATTTGTCGCGAGTGTGTTAATTCTTAGATTGGGAAATGTTGGATTGCCAAAACATAGTTGTGACATCCACATCACTCCCCTTCCAAGAAAAGTCCTAATTATCTAAACACAAATTCAATTTACAAATCAGAAAATCAAATAAACTATTCGCGAATGATTTACTATGATTTTATTCTTTTTACGAGGTAAAATATCAATGGAATACTATGACACATGGCGTAAACAAGAAAAGAAAAGGAAAACAAAATAAATTTTATATTGGATGATTACTTTATTTCGTTTTTATTTTTTTTATTTATATTTAAGATCCTTTATACATCTGTTTATACATCTGCACTTTGTTGGTTGGTAGCTCTGATAACATGTTTGTCAAACTTCTTTTTTATGTACTTGCGCATCACGTTGTACGCTAAGATTATTATCAACGTTATTGCTATCAATTCTACATAGGTAAGTATAGACGTCCATGTGCTGTCTTCTTGTTTGCCTTTCTGTAACGGAGCTATGGTTGCTGGTGCCTCCGCTATTATTACCGTTTCTTCCTTCTCGTTAGAAAACCAGTTTCCCATTGCTTTGGGGTAGAAGGTGAAAAACATGCTTATCAGTATTTATGTTTGTAGTTACACTCACCACACTGGAATATTCTGAATGTGAAATTGCATATATGTACAATTAATTGTTAATGTTGTTTATGATCAGATGTGTTGTGTTTATTGTACCAATGGTTCTTAGAATTATGACTCTATTTTGTTGTTATTTAAAAGTAATCTTTTTGGAATATTTTGTGAGGTTTGATTGTTCGACAGCCTCTACACCATATGCCGGTTTTAAACGATCTATCGAAATCGAAGTATTTTTTCCTTTGATTTCGATTACATAGTGTTTTCGTAATCGTTTCATTACTCTGTAGGGACCGTCGTACGGGGGTGTCAAGGTTGGTTTCACCTTGTCGACTCGAACAAAAACATATTCACAATTTAACAGATCTTTTGGAATATAGATTTTGTTTTGGTTCTGGGAACGTGTATCCTTTGCAATTAGGTTTTGCATATACTTTCGTAATTGCTCGACGTATGATGTCGGATCTAATTGCGGATTTAAACTTGAAGGAATGAAAAAATCTCCGGGCACTCTGAGTGTTTGTCCGTAGACCAACTCAGCCGTGGAACAATTTAAATCCTCCTTAAATGCTGTACGAACTCCCAATAACACGAGCGGAAGTTCTTCACTCCAATTAACTGTGTTTCCGCGAGCGATTAGGATTTCTTTTAGATTGCGATGGAATCGCTCGATAATCCCGTTAGATTGCGGATGATATGGAGTCGTCCTAATTTTATGAATTCCCAACATTTTCGTCAATTCTTGAAATAAATTTGATTCGAATTGAGGACCCTGATCACTAGTAAGTTCTAGTGGAACGCCGAATCTAGCAATAAAATTAGATAATAAGGCTTTTGCGACAGTTTGAGCGGTAGAATCCTGAAGAGGGATAGCTTCAGTCCACCTGGTGAAACGATCGATAATAGTAAGTATGTAGATGTTACCATTTGATGGTGCTAACGGACCTACTAAATCAATGTGAATTTTGTCAAACCGTCCCGAGGGTAAATCAAATTTTTGAAATTCTGATCGAGTGTGCCTTGTAATTTTGGCTTTTTGACAATCGATGCAAGTTTTTGCCCAATGGGAACTATCCTTGTTCATTGATGGCCAAAAATATTTCGATGCTACTTTTTTTCTTGTAGCCCTAACACCTGGATGTGTTAGGTTGTGGACACCGTCAAAAATATGACGTCTCATTGGTTCTGGGATATAAGGTCGAGGTGTATTGGTTGAAGTTTCACACCATATTGCTCTCGAATTATTATCCGGTGAGACTTGCTTGAGTTTCAATCTTTTATTAAGTGGTTTTAAACCGTTTAAGTATTCTTTTAGTTCTGGATCTTGTTCTTGCGATTGAATTAATTTCTCGATGTCAAAACCAACGAAAGTTAGAACTGAGATGTCATCAGGACGTGAGAGGGTGTCAGCCACTACGTTTTCTGGACCACTTACGTGACGAATATCCGTTGTGAACTGGGCAATAAATTCCAAATGACGAGTTTGTCTTGGACTTCGTTCCGTTTTGGAATTAATTGCGGTAACTAACGGTTTATGGTCAGTATAAATTCTTACTTCTCGTCCTTCGAGAAAATGCCTAAATTTCTTTATTCCAATAAAGATCGCTAATAATTCCCGATCAAAAGTTGAATATTTTTGTTCTGCAGTTGAAAATTTTTTTGAAAAGAATGCTAAAGGTTGCCATTCATTTTCGTTTAATTGTTCTAACACACCACCACATGCCGTATTAGAAGCATCAGTTCTAATGCAATATACGGTGTTTTCTTTTGGATGTGCTAGTAACGTGCAGTTTGCGAGTGAATCTTTTATTGTCTCAAGAGCTATTTGGCAATCTGAAGGCCAAGAGAAAATAGCTTTTTTACCTAATTTAATCAAAGAGTTCATTTGATTATAAATTGGCACTAATTGATCGGCCAAATGTGGTAAGAATCGATGATAATAATTAACCATACCCACAATACGTTGGATTTGACGGATTGTGGTTGGATGCGGAAAATCTTTAATCGCGATTATTCTGTCACTCGATGGTTTAATTCCATTACTGGTTATCTCGTGACTTAAGAAATTTAGGTTTGTCACACCGAACTCGCATTTAGCTAAGCGTATATTGATACCATAATCAGATAATCGCTTGAAGAGTATGCGTAAGTGTTCGGCATGTTCTTCTGGTGTTTTACTTGCGACCAGTATGTCATCGACATAAGCAAAGAGAAAGTCTAAATCTTTCGTTACTTCGTCAATGAAACGTTGAAATGTTTGACCTGCGTTTCTGAGACCAAAAGTCATTCGACAGAAATCAAACATTCCAAAAGGAGTTGTTATCGCAGTTTTGAATTGATCTTCTTTTGCTACCGGAATTTGGTGGTAAGCACGACAAAGATCAATTTTAGAAAAAATTTTACATCCATGCAAATGTCTTGCAAAATCGTGGATGTGAGGTAGCGGATACCTATCTGGTACAGTTACTGCATTTAAACGTCTGTAATCACCGCATGGTCTCCAATCATTTTGTCCTTTTTTTGGTACCATATGAAGTGGAGAACAGGTTGACGAAGATGATTGTTTGCACAGACCTAAGTTTTGCATGTGTTGGAAAGCATCCTTAGCTAGTGAATATTTTGTTGGATCAAGACGACGTGGTTTGCAAAATGGAAGTTGACCTTCTGTCACAATTCTGTGAACTACATTATGCTTCACGGGCAAGTCGTATCTTGGTTCTTGAGTAAGTTCAGGAAATTCCTTAAGCAATGATCCATATAAACCTTCGATATTATAAATACGTGGTGATGGCGAGCTTACGGTGGAGATGGTTCCTGTGGTAGTTATGGTTGTTGTTGGATCGACTAAGCGCTTATTCTTTAAGTCGACTGTTAAACCAAACTTTACCAAGAAATCGGCACCAATGATGGGCTTATTTACTGTTGCTACCATAAATGGGTGTCGAAATTCTCGACGAAGTCCCAAGTTTAATAATAAAAGTTTTGATCCATACGTCCTGATAGGTGATCCATTTGCTGCGGTTAAATGAAGATTTTGGTCTTCAATAAGGTTTTTGAATGATGACGCAGGTATGACAGAAATGTCAGCGCCTGTGTCGATCAAGAAAGTTAAATTATTGTTTTTGCATTTTATAAATAAACGGCGAACTGCGGTTACTCCTGCATCTGCCGTAGCGATGGTGGAGGAAATTAGTTTTTTTGATTTTCATTCGTCTTGAAAGTACAATTTGGTTTACCGCACTTTCTAGCCATATTGCCAAATTTATAGTGATACCAACACATAGGATGATTCACCGAGCGAGATCTAGAACTTGGTCGTGAATGAGATCTATTCCGAGATCTAAATCTTTGTTGATTCGCGCGATTCTCGAATCTTTCGAACCGAGTTTTCAACTCATTTATTGATTTACATAATTCGTGTAAATTAAATTGATCATTTTTCGTGTTATTGACATTTAGGCTATTTTTACAGTCGGTGTTTATTGCAGAAATATGTGAATGAGACACTGGTTGACAAAATGGGTTTGTGAATGGATTGTTCATTCCCCAAATCCTATCTGCTGTTTCATATAATTTAGCGATGTTGTCACCTTCCATGCCAACCAGTATTGCACCAATTGTGGGTGGTAATCTTGATACCCATAATTTTTTTATTAAATCAGATGACAGTGCACTTGAGTCACCTGCCATTCGACTTAATTGCCGATGAAAACTTGAGGGCGATTGATTTCCCATTTCGACAGCGTGCAACACTGATTGAATCCGTCTCATTTCGGATTCCTCCGATCGTTTGATGAGGGCATCTTTTAAAGTTTTATATTTATTTTCTAGCGGTGGGTTCAAGATCACGTCTGACACCAGACTTGATTGTGACTCACTTAGGTGTTTCACAATGTGATTGAACTGCCGCTCGTCTGACTTGATGTTTGCAGAAACCATTATCAACTCTGCCTGTTTAAACCACAACCTGGGATTGCCATGCCAAAACGATGGTAAATTATTTGATTCCATCTGTACTTGGTATGGAGCAATACCGGCCGTTGTGTTATCAGACTTTCCAATCTGTTCTTCCTTGTTATTATTCTCTTGTTTAGTGTCGTTATTTCCAGATTTATTTGGTGTTGGGGACATAGTGCTTATATTTTGACCGTCGAAACAAAAAGAACAAAACTAATGATTTCTAATTATGTGGAGTTTAGAAAGTTAAGATAAGATATACCAATAAATGATTTGAGATATTGGTCGTGAACTTCCGATCACAAGACAAAAATCTATTTGCTTTTTGATTTATTTAATTTTGATTCCAATTTACAAATGCGACACACACACGATAAATGTTGTTAGATTTTAGGTATATATGCACAAGAGGTAAATATTGCAAAAATTTCTCACCTGTTGACGCGTTAAACTATTTTGTTAAAAGGATTACACTTTGATGTTAATTAAGAAAGATCTTAAATTTACGTTAATTTTTAATGAAAAATTTTACACACAAAAAAAAATATTTTGACACTAAATAGTTTAACTGGTGGTTGCGTCTTTTTTTGTAGTACAAATCGATGGTGATGATGATGACAGTGAATGATGATCTTGGTAGAACCTCCAAATGAATGATGATCTTGGTAGAACCTCCAAGTGAATGATGGACCAATTATTTTGGTTCCCTCGTTGACCGCGTTCGGTTTTGTGGGGCTCGATAGCCGTGTAAATCAACTCAATGATGTAAGGGTAAATTATGAATATTATATTTATATATATATATACATATATATACCAAGATGAATTATGATAATGTTATGATTTTGTTGTTAATTATATATATTATATATTGATTATGTGTATTAATTAAATATTATATATTTATTGTTTATCAGCTCACAGGGGTCACCAATATAAATAGTTTAACTGCTATTTATTCAGTTATTATTAAAATACACTATTATTTTATATATTTTATTTTAATTTATTTTAATTTATTTTAATTTATTTTAATTCACTTCAATTTACTTTAATTTACCTCTTATCGGTATAACAATTCTTAACTTAATAATTTACTTTCTATTCTTTTAAAAACTTTTTGTTTTTCGCGAACTCACAATATGCGAGTTCAACGAATTAATATGTTGAAAAGTGAAAAACAAGGGAAATGTTGAAATGTTAAAATAAGCGTATGTGTATATACGCGTAGAAATTAGTTAAAACGACATTGACCGCGTGAATGCAAATAATTGCTTATTTTACATTGCGGCAATGTCGTAAGAATGAAAGGTAGAATAAAAAAAAGAAACTCGACATGCTTAACCTAATTTACAAATTTATGTTCGCAACTATCGTAAGCGAATTTTTGAATCATTCACCTCCCGTGCATTTATTTGTCGCGAGTGTGTTAATTCTTAGATTGGGAAATGTTGGATTGCCAAAACATAGTTGTGACATCCACAGGTCCAAGTACGCTACCTTGTGGTATACCTGCTGATATTCTTTTTATTTCAGAGTACTCATTTTCAAATTTGACTCTAAAGTGTCGATCAGCTATGTACGATTTAAGAATTTGATAAAATTGCATTGATTTATGATTCACAATAAATTATAGATGTGTGTTCATCCATCCGTTTAAAGTTCCTGTAGTCTTCTGGTTCAGTTCCTTTTAATTTTCTTAGAAGTATTTGATTTGAGAACTTATCACATAACCATTCTTTTTGCCAAATCCTTTTTTCTTAGGAGTGTGGTTCTGCTCACTTTCTTCCTTTTGTTGCAAACACTCATCAATAATTATTAATGCAAGATTTTCGTTTATGTCCATTTGAATTTTAGATTATTTTGGATTTTTGTGAAAAATAACACAACAGAGGTTATGTTATCTGTCATATAGTGTCATGTCTGTGCAATCAGTTAGAGCATGTGTAGTAAAAAGCAGACTAAGTTTTACGAATCAGGGTGTCTAAAGTATTGACCGTAATTATCTTACAAATGATTGTATATAATACAATTGGGAATAAGTGATTCAAACTGACAATATTGTTGATAAAATCTCTAAGTTCAACCAATTTATTACTGAGCTATTTGAAAAGCATGTACCTATCAAAAATTTTCGTAAGCGAACTGTAACTACCCCAGTTTGATTTAACGTGGACATAGAACGAGCCACATTAAATAAATAAATAAATTGCAATTTGTGGAAAGGAAATAAAACACCTGAAACTCGTGGTGTTTTCTGTAAATGTAGATATTTAGTTAAGAACGCACCGAATGGTCAGTGAAAATCAACCAGCAAGGAAATTATTCGAAACATTTTTCTAGACAAAATCAATACCGTTAATGTTAATTTTTCGGCGAATGAGATCAGTAGTCATTTGATGAATACAAATACTCACATTAATAATAATTGTTGTAGCAGTTTCACCACACAAACCAATCTTAAACCACATTGTTTCATGTGGAAATTCTACTTTCACATGGTTAATGATAATGTAATTTTGCGCTCAATAAAATCAATTAAATCCAACTCAATACGAGATGATGGTATATCTTTGAAATTTTTAAAAAATGTTGTTGCCTATCATAACACCAGTGATCTAATCAATTTTAGCCTTTGTGAATCTGCCGCCCCAGAACAGTGGAAAGTAGCTAAGGTAATTCCAATACCCAAATACCCGCAGCCTAAAAACCTAAAAGATTTGCGGCCTATTATTGTATTAGTCTTGTCAAAAATGCTTGAGATTATTATGAAAGAACAAATAAATAAATATGTATATTCAGAATAAATTTGATGAATAAATATCAGTCATGGTTTCGTAATAAGCATAGCACTGGTACGGTTATATTGAAAATATCTGATAGAATATAACAAATGATTTAGATAATGGCCTGGTATCTTTGCCATAATCGCTTGGTATTGTTAGAGTTTTCTAAAGCTTGTGATATGGTAGACCATCAAATTTTGGTTAATAAGCGTGCATCGACTTATAATTTCTCATATAAAGCTACTAAAATGATAAAAAATGATCTAACTAATAGATCGCAATACGTTTGGTACATGGACATTAAATCTAATTGTACTTTCATAAGTTGCGGTGTTCCTCATGGTTCAGTATTGAGACCTCTTTTATTTTTATTAAACATTAATGGCATTTGTCTGGTAATTAGACGGGTTGGGCTTGATACCTCCAAAAACGAAACCCAAAGCACATAATCTGTGCTGACCACTTTGCCACCGGGGCGACAAAATCCCGAAACACAAACTTTCCCTAAATTTTGTGAAATAAGCATGGGATAGATCAAAAATCGCCGCGATTTTTAATCTAACCCAAGCTTATTTAACAAGATTTGGGGAAATTTTGGGAATTTTTATTTCAAATAATCCACTTTGCCCATATTATCGCAGATCACGTTTCTTATATTTTTATACCGGTCCAGATTGGTTTAAAAATGGATATTTGAATAAAATTTATTAATAATTTATTATAAAAAAAAAGAAAAATGACAATCATTAATTCCAAAAGTATATATTGTATGCAATACATTTTATATATTCATTTTTACCCATATTTTTACAATTTTTAATTACGTTTTTTAACTTTTTATAACGCTTTACACTTGTTTTATTAGGAGTTGTACCTTCACCTGACTGCATTTGTTCTAATTTCGTTTTAGAAACAATCATTTCTTCTCCAAGCTCTTTAATAATTTCGTAGACGCCACATTTTTTTCCCAACAACAACTTTTAGCCTACGATGCCAAGCTTCAATAGAATTTTGCGTGCGCGGAAAATTGTTTTTAAAAGAGTCCAAAACGCACCAAAATTCCGGATTATATTTCGGTTCCTTCGACTGACTTCTTCCAGTGATATAATTTTGCTTGAACCACATGCTAATTTTTTTAAAATCACTAGTGTTCATTTCGTTATAATAATTAAGCACATTTTCCCGAGAAACGAAAGACAAACTCTTAAGCATGTGGACGTTAATGTTAAATTTTTCGTTATTACCATACTTTTGGGCAAGCCATTCTTTTTGCCCACGTCTCCAAACAATATGCCGAAAATGAAATAGGCATCCTCTGTACTGAGCATCCGGAAAATATTCCTTTGCTGCATTTGAAATAGTTTTTTCAAAATCTGTGATTATTCTACTGGTATTAAGATTGGTTGTTCTTTCCAGAGCCAATTGAATCAAATCATAAAAAAATTGATTATATGCATTTTTCGATTTTTTGCTCATAAGGCAGAAAATTGGAGAAACAAATTGCCCGTTAATGAGACCTTTTATCGTAGAGAGCTGATGGAAAATTGATGGAATGACATAAAATGTGCTGTCAATTACCCAGCATTGTATGTATAGGTACAAAATGTAATTTTTAATTAATTGTCTTGATCGGCGTTTACACAACTTCACAATAATTATTTTTGAAATAGATGAACTTGTGAGCACTACTTACAATAGCTGGGAAATTAATAATTGAAATCAATAAAATCGCAATAAGGTAAAAAAATGAGTACTTTATCCTGATAACTAGACTAAAATAAATATTTATTACGAGTTGTAAATAATATGGATACTTTTTTTCGCGCGGATTTTGATTTTGGGGATTTTGTGTTCGAGGCGTTCGACCCATATTCGTGGATGGATATGGGTATCACTTCCACTCAAGAAATAAAAAGGACGAGTGTCGGTGGGCTCGTGCACAAAGAAGACACAAAGGTATTGTACACAAAGGTATTGTAGTTACAAAAAAAGTCGTGACCAACACCACATTTAAGCAGTCACCTTCTTGCCATAACCACGACCCCGTTGCACATGTGTTGCCCGTGACAACAGTTAATAACAATCTCAAGAAAATGGGTAGGTCATCTGCACTGAAATCTTCCTAAATCATTCGAGAAGCCGTTTGTAGCTGATAGCCAGATTGTCGAGTTTATCTCCCGTCGAAACCAGCACAAAAACTTAAAATATCTGAAAGATAAATGAGAACATAAACGACCCGCAAAGTTTATCCGATGTTTGTATACCTGAATATCTGAAATACTTAGAGGGCGATCTTTTCATCTTAAAGGAAAGCAATTTCAATGGTGAAAAAACATCATAATGGGAACGTCGACCTCGTTAAAGGCTTTAGGTGGTTCTCAATGCTGGACAATCCAGTCGCCCAATTCGACTCTTGAAATGATTTCGTTGGTTAATTCAAATCTAGAAACTATATTCAGATAGTCGCTAGATAATAAACTTCAACTGAGTTCTTCCAAGTCACAAGCTTTTCCGATATATAAAGGACCTTCAGTCTTAAATTTACAACCGATTCTCATTAACAATGCAATGAGATAATAAATTTTGTAGATAAAGTCTGGAACTTCAGTTTCATAATAATGTCCGATTTCAGTTGGGAAGATCATATCAACCAGATTTGTTCCAAGGCTTATGCAGGTCTTAAGCAACTACTTAAATTCTCACATTCAACTTCAATGAATACTCGGAAAAGTTTAGCTATATCCTTGTTAATGAGTCATTTCATTTATGCTGATAATCATGGCTCGGTTAAACTTCGATTCGAAACATAGATTGCAAGTTGCTTTAAATCAATTGCAAGCTATGTCTCCAGTGTTTCGTGCTACTATCATACAACACCTTTTACTATTTATCCTGCAGAAAAGGTTAGAATATCTCGCTCTACAAGGAATTTAGGTATAATTATTCCAAATCATAAATATGCTTTTCGTACGAATAATTTTTATAAATGGAGCTCATTGGAGCTTAGCATTAATAGGATTGCCCGTCCGTCAGAATTCAAAAATCACTGTTATTCCCATTTTACCAATACCTAATCATATTTTTCATGTAATTAGTTCATACCATATACCAAAAGATTAAATTTAAAACAAACATAATATGTACAAACATAATATGTAGTTATATTTTATTATTATTTCGTTTAAACAATTACATTGTTTAATGTTATACCTCTTCCTCTTTAATTTTAATTTTTAATATTTATTTTTATCTATCGGCTGATTACATTACATATAATGTACTAGTGTTAGTATTGTATTATTTTTGTAACTTGTTAATTAGTTTTATAGTTAAATTGTATATAAATACTGTACTTGAATTACGTCTGTGCATATAATAGGTAAACGGATTTTTAAATCTGATGCACTTAAAATAAGATTAAAATATATTAATAAAATAAATAAATATGTTTGCCGCACATATTATTTTCTAAACTGTTAAGCGTCTCTGTCATTACAACAGGCACATTGGATTGTGCCATATCGATTACGTACCCTAACTGCTTCTTGATATGGTTTTTTTCACAGAAAACTTAATGAGGCAGCGAGTTTAAGTATAGGTGCGATCGCGTCTTTGTTTTTTGTTGCAGTAAAATATGGTTCAATTTCAATTAAAATATGACTAAACAAATTTTTTGACACTCAAAATAATTTAATGAACGCGAAAGATATTAATTTTACTAGAAACAAATAGCTGTAATATTATAAATTTAAAGATTTTCTGCGTTTTTATAGAGTAATACTATTTACTATGACACTCACGACGGTTGCGTCTTTTCGAGCCAGCAAAAAAGAGGCCATTTACTCATATACTACCCCAAAAAGTAGAAAATTAACTAAATACACACAACGCTTACAAAAAATTGCAGAACTTGAGGAGGTTCTCAATTTTTTGTAAGGGTTGTGTGTATTTTTACACAATGACCTTGAGGGTCAAAAATGGCCCATAAAAATTCTAATCTCGCTCCCATTTTCCCATCAAACAAATTATTTAGACTTGATAAATTAACAAACAAAATATTCTTGTTTTTTCTTGACTTCCTTGACCGCTAACAAAAATGGGGATTTTTATTGTGACATTTACAATCGAAATTTTTCCATGTCGAATAATTCATAATTCCAATTTGCCGAATTAGTCGACATCGTCAAAAAGAAAGCGCGTCGAAAATTTCATAATAAACCCGCAGTTGCACAACTCATTCGTAGTGTGTATGGACTACAAAACAGTTATTGATATAATCAAGGTTCTACTGAAAAATTACTCCCTTTGAACTTCACTCATATATTTTTTACAATTTTCTGAAATAAGCGTATTCTTATCACAAATTAATTAGTTTATAAAACACAGGGCCAATAAGGAAGTAAATTGAAAATAAGTCCACCACACTAAAAAAGTCTTAATTTTTTTCGATAACTGTAAAAAATGTATTATTATAACGTAGACTTTTTTGCATATTTTCAAAATATTTGGACAATCTACTGTAATGTTGAGGTACCTATTAGTAGAATTAGAACAAATGGAATTATAACATCAAGCTTCAATGGTTTTATACGTAAAATCTGCTACGTAAACTTTAATCTTAAAGATTGTCAAAATATTTTAACAGATGCTGTAAAAATGATTTTTCTACGGCCAATGAACTTACAAATCTTGTTTGTTGTCATAAACGTTATGCTATATACGAATCTATTTTTAGCGTCTCACGAGTATTTTGTTGAGCTTTTGTAGCAACATTTTATATTTTGGACATCTTAAATAACTGGGATTTGTATCTAAGCACATAATGTGCGATGTAAGCTTAAATTGAACGAAGCATTTTTTCGGGCTTTTATGTTTTATTATCACATTATCATAATTTTGGATGTATGTTCAAATCCGATAAACCAAAAAAAAAAAAAAAAAATTATGGCATGTACAATATATGCGAGAATAACTAACCGAAAGACTCCTCGCATCTTATTGCTTGGATTTTATAAAAGGAACATCTGCCACTAACATATACGTGTACATAAATAAGATAAATTTAAGAATTTCATTCTGTGAATTATGCGATTTGAATATTAAAATTTATGATTTATATTATAAGACGGAACCTCATGAAATCTCGAATTAACAGTTCATTTATCTATGTGTACATTGTATACATAAATAAACATAAAATTTTTATGCAATAAATATATTAAATCTAGCGTAGTTGTGTATTTTGAAAATATTTAAAACGTGATAAAAATATTTGAAATTTTCTAAAAAATATTTTTAAATGGTCGTCATACACAAAAATTAGTGGTGTATGCATAGTCAATTAGATGGATATTTTGATTTTGGTATTGTTTTGCTAATTTATATATTTTGAATTATTATTTTGGAATGTTAAATTCGATATGTAAATAGATCTAATTAGATTATTTGGAATTTATCAGAATATTTGTCTTTGTGCGGCTGATCATAATTTGGGTATTACGGTATTGTCCAACCACAAGAACATTATGGAAATGACAGATAATAAATTATTTTGAGCTGCTGGAGCACCAAATATTATCTAACGAACAACTGATGTACTCTCTCCTATATAAATTTAGTATTTCTATTACTAAACTTGAAGGTACATCCTCTTTTATAAAATCATAACATGAAAAATGAGTATTGGTTAACCACAAATCAATAATAAAATGTTTAGTTTAATATTTTTTACTAATCATCTTCATCAAATTTAAATAGTTTTAATTTATATAATTTTTGGATATTTGTATCTCTAGTGTTTTTAGTATCCTGAGGCATTTTTTTTAATTAGATTGCAGAATTAATTTATCTATTTGGAATTTTATTAGTCTATCGAAAATGTATACAATTTGCTATAGGCTGTGTGTAATTATATTTTACATATACCCATCCACTAAACATCAAATTCTTAATGAAAATAAATTAGATGTTATCAAACAAATTCTATACTCTTAGTTTTAAGTGCTTCTCTTATTATAAATACAATAATTCAAAAGTTTGCTGTTAATTTGCAACAAACTTATAATCTTACAGTACACATTTTTATTACTGTATATATATTGAAGTAAAAGGTTTCTTGGGTTATCATAAAAAATAATACCAACTGACCTAAATTTCCAAATTCCCAATTAACAGAAATATAAATTTCCATTTTACAAAATACCATAACATAAAAATCAAAATTCGAAATTCCAAAATTTATTTATGTTAGAAAACAAATTCCATATACAAAATTCCATTATTTCGCCAAAATTCTAAGTGGCTTGAAATTTAAATTAAATTTAATTAATTGTCCTTAAAAATTATTTCTCAAACATGATTCTCATTGTTTACGAGATTGATGAATGCTTGCTGTGATTCTAGAAAACAGACTTTTGCTTTTTTTTAATTGTTTTGATTTTGAAATTTCGTTTCTGGAATTTTGGATTTGGCAAATCGTGCCCAACCCAAGTTTTCCAATACTTTTGTAGCATTAAAACGTTCAGTTAAATATGACTTATTTAACACAACTCTTTACCTACCAGTCCGGTACGGAATTTTCGGATCTAGCATCCTCGATAGAACGATACAGCCCAAAAATTATATTTTATGAATCTAGATTCTAGCAGCAACGGTTATGACAAAATTCATTACTTCCTCTTTCAACGATGGTTGGTTGATATTGGTTACAAATGTAGTGTAGAACAAACAAATGTTGACGTGTTTGCAATACAGTGAAATTAACTTCGTTAAATTGAATATCTTATTGTAAGTCTCTAAATGCACCCATAAACTAGCACCTGAGCACCCAAAATTTAAGGAAGCACACGTAGAGTGGTTAACTGTAATAAAATAATTTTGAATGAAGAAGAACACTTGAAAAATTTTTATGTAGCGGAAAATGAAGTAAGTAT
Source organism: Nephrotoma flavescens (assembly GCA_932526605.1). NCBI lineage: Eukaryota > Metazoa > Arthropoda > Insecta > Diptera > Tipulidae > Nephrotoma > Nephrotoma flavescens. The sequence goes on from OW052221.1 coordinate 302,279,292, forward strand.
TTTTTATTGGTTAACTGGTACGAATTTAAATATATGTATACATATATGCAGCATGAAGGGGCTTTTGAATCCAAAATAGCTGCGGAAGCGGCATCTGATTCAGATGGCACTGCTTCCGACATTGAGGAATTAAGTTTTCTAGAATACAATATTGAAGCCAGCGATTCTGATGATGATGATCTAGCGCAACAACTAGCATATATTTTGGCTACTGTGAAAGGTCGTGGGGTTTGTGGAGACATGCAGAGTCTTAGATTCCACCGCATATAAAACAAATTGAAAATAAAAAAATTGAAAGGAACCGAAATCACACAACAGAAATTAGTTGAGCGAAATTTGAGGACATGAAACAATAAAATAAAAAACGGGTGTGTCCACCCAGGAACAACCGGATCTCCCCGAGCAACAAGCACAATGTCAGCTGAAGAAGCCTACCGAATGACCAATCGATCGCTGATCAAGGCCGATTCCCAGTCACAACGAAGCACCATAATAGAGTAGGGACGTTTCTCCAACAGACAAAGCCTATCTTCACCCGGAGAGACCACTAGCTAATCTTCTGGTGGCTGCCGGAATGCCACGGGGAAACCGTGTGGATTTAACGATCGTAATCTAATGGAGAAGATATAACACTGGACTCACCACTCCGACCCTGTGAATGAAGCCCAGCCTGTAACTATGGAACCGACACGAAGAAGAATAGGAATCCATCACCTAAAAACCGAAAAGATTTAGCAAATGGTTTTATTTGTTATTTTACTTGTTGTACAAAAAAAACGAAGAATCACAGTGGAAATTTTTATTAAGACAATTTTCACGAGAAATCAGCGGTGACAGAAGGGAGAAAAGGAAAAAATGAAAGCAATCGGAAAATGGTCGAGAGAGATAAACAAAAGAAAATAGTGTTAAAATATGGTCGCTGAAAAAAACACTGAAAAATTTAAATTGTTTTCCACAAAATCAAAATAAAAAAAAACTCAAACTTTAAATGATGGCGGAAAATCTCAAGCAAAAAAAATTGAGAGAGTTGACCTTAACACTTCCAATAAAATTCTTTTTGCTATTGTTCGTACTCATTTAGTATTTCACTCAATACTTCCAAAAAAAAAAAGAAAAACAACTTTAATGTCTTACAAACTAGGCCTTTATCAACCGAACCTATAATCTCGTTTACTTAACAACGTCATTCTTCCAAACTGAACTGCTCAACAAAAATTTTCGCACCAACAAAAAAAAAGTACTTTTGTTCGTTGTTGTTTCTTGCACACTCTTTCTCACCTCGCCCTAAAGGCACACACAAAACAAGAAAACACCACAAAAATACTCTTCTACATTTTTGTCGCTCGCACACGCACGAAGTGCACATTGGGCTCACTCTCAAAATTACTCGACGCCATAAGATAAAAGGATGCAAATCGTGAACCTGAAAAGGTCGATTCACACTCCCAAAAATCTTTTATTTTATTTAAAATTATTTTTTATTTTATTTAAAATTATTTTTTTTTTAATTAAAATCTTAAAATCAAGCACATATCCAAAACCATGACTCCATCAGGAGTCGTAACAATCTAATGCTCACCCACTTTATCGTGCTGCCATGGAACTTCAGTGCTTTCGGCAATAAATCGTTACAATCGTCTTGATAACGGCAATACCCGTGGTGAATGTTTATCGTGTTATAAATCGGCTGCCATTTCAAATGTTACCATCGATGAACACTTGCTTCTATATTGTGGCAGTTTGCACTTAATTGAATAAAATCCGCCAACGGGAAACAAATCTGGGTAAAAGAGTTGTAAAGGATTTGTGTTTGCAATTTATTTATTGGAAATGATAGAATTATAATGTGACAACTTTTTCACCATACGTATAATCTACCTTCTAGTTTAATGCTTGACTACAATCTATCAATACTAGGTACGAAAGTTTATATCTTAAGAATTCCTCGTTGTAAAAGGCCAACCTTGATCTGTTCAAGCATCCAGACAATTTTTCACAAGAAATGAAATAGAACCTGTTTTAAGCCATTCATTTAAATTTGAATCTAGCAAAACAATCTGTAGTGCGTCATCTATTACAGAAGAACGTAATGCTACTGGAAGAGCAAGACATGAAGGTAACTTTTATTTCTGCTTTAAAAGAAGATCAAAATAAGAAATTTTCGTGGAATGCGGAAATTGAATTAATATTTTATATTTATAACATATTTGAGTGCTTCGATTCAACTCGTGACTATACGATGTGCTAAGAGCTAGCCGATTTTAATGGTCGTCTATACCTGGTCGTAAAGAGATAAATGAGTCGCTATCAAATTACATACGAAAAGAAAATAGGACTCTTATATGCGCACAATTAAGTCGCAAAATAAATGCAGGCATACCCGCAATTAAAACAGGTGTTTTTTGAAAAGCCTGCCATAAAGAGATAACCTAGCTAACGCTTCATTTCTGCCCTCTCCTCGTTGAACCTCTCGCAAAGTCGGCAGATTACTCAAAGTACTACGCTCAACAAAAGTGACGAGCTTCCGGTAATCCAACCTGATAGTATTTCAGAAAAGTAGATTTTGTGTTCTCGCTTACAGCACCTCCCGCTCACTGTAAATTGCAAACAATTGGAAACAATTGGAAACTGATATAGTTATGGACATTAAAGCTTTGATAATTGCTCGTTTAACACACAAAGACCATATTCATAATAATTCTTCCACTGTTGATTTTCTGCGACACACTGCATAACAATGTTTGTAAGTTCAAAGCACCAGCTACCACCAGTTCTCCTGAAATTTCACAAAAAGTGTCCACCAAAGAAACGCATAAAGGTGGGGTTTCCATTTTAGTTTACTTAGAGTATCTCTACTTTAGGCTATTTGACATCTTCGCTTGCGGCGGAAGTCACCTTTAATAGCTCTAGCACATGTACAATCTTTATATATCGAATCTCTATCAGTAGCGCTCGAAGAGCCAGCTTCCTTTAAGCCTCCTATTTCTTTCTTAGTTTTGTAGCGGTTAGTTCATCTAATACGAGAACAATTTCTTTTGTTCCTACTATCTGGTTCAACAAATGATCACTCTTTTTCAGAGGTAATTCGGGTATCTTGAATTCGCAAAATCTCCTGTTTGCCATGCGATATCAACTCTATTAGTCCCGGTCGCCAAAGTAAATAATTAACTTCAAATTAAGAGCCCATGTTAAGATTTTATTTACTCAACACTTAGTCTGCCAAGGTAGTACAGTTGATGCTATTTCAGTGCCAACGTTGGCACTTCGATGACTTGGCATTTGGCTAACCAAACAAGTCTATAGAAACTCTTCCCTTTTTAATGGTTTCAGTATAGCTCACCGAAAAAATTGCAACCTCTTCGGGGAGGAAACATTTGATAGTGAAAAATTTATTTTTATTTGATGTTTTTGTCAAAATAGTTGTTGTTGTCAAAACACCAGCTAGTGTCAGAATAAGTATTTAAATTGAATATGTACATCGAAATGTCCAAAGTATATTAAAAAATGTGACAAGCATCCTCTCTTCAAGAAATTTTAAAATAAACCCTTTCATCTAATCTTAATTTCCTAACATTTATGATCTGACTACTCGACTACACGGACAAATGTGAAAATTTCCATGGGGAAGCTACATTGAACACCGCAAACCAAGTGCTTGTTAATGTTGGCTCCGATTTTTTAGCACCACATGCCCATCTAAAGTTTTTGACAAAAGTAATGATTGAATTCGTATGCTCAGGATTGAGGTCACTAGTTTTTATCATTTGGTCACTTACGATTAAACGGTAAATAAATAATGAAAATTTGAAAAAAAATCGCCGGGTTGCATCTCATTGCATAAAAATTATACCGTTTTTATCAAATTTTGTTTGGTAGTCGTTAGGTCAGCAGGATTGGTCACCACATATATGGGCGTTTGGTCACCAATTGTTCTGTTTTTCGGGGTGGGATGTTGTAACATCACTTTTTTCGACACTATCAAAATTTACATCCCTTTCATCACAAACTAAAGTTATCGTTTTTCCATTTTTCAATTACATTGCTTCTATAAGATCTCTACCTATTCGAACAAAACATTATGTCGCTCTACTCTTATTGTATCACCTACGTATTTTAAGAGTGATACTTTATCGAAAAACAAAAAAGAGATAACTAAACAATTTATTCTAGTGAAAAGTGAAACGAATTGTATCTAAAGTAGAAGAAATAAGATATAATTAATTTAATTTTTTGGATTTTCGTAACTCGTTGAGAATTGGTCACTACTCACTAGATCATTTCGTTTGGTCATCCCTACCTAATGATTTATTGCGAAAATTCATTAAATACTCATAATTTCCAAAGAGTTTTTAACGAATTTTCGTAATAAATTATTATATAAATTATTACAGTAAGACAACTATATAAAATTTATAAACTTATTAGTATCTGCCACTTGTCCAGACCTGAAACACTTCAAATCGTGCAGAAATGTTGAGTTATTCACAAATTTTGGCAATATATCATTAAGTAGGGATGACCAAATGAAATAAACTAGTGAGTATTGACCAATTCTCAATGATTTATGAAAAACCAAAAAATTAAATTGATTATATCTTATGTCTTCTATTTTAGATACATTTTTATCTAGATGGTTTATTCCAATTGGAATTTTTATTAATTTTGTAAAACGAAATGCTATAATAAGCGACGAAACGTATTGAATTAATACAATTTTGATTTTGTTTTTTTTGCAATGACCTATTGGTAACCAAACGTCAAAATGTGGTCACCAATCCTGACCGTCCGATTACATAACGATATTTGATAAGAACGGTAAGATTTTCTTGCTATCAGGTGCTACTCGAGAAAATGTTTTTCTTTTTGAAATTTTCATTATTTATTTACCATTTAATCATATAAGTGACCAAAGGATAAAAACTAGTGAACAATCCTGTCCAAAAGAATTTAACCGTCACTTTTGTCAAAACCTTAAGATGGGGTGCTAAAAAGCCGGAGCCGTTAATGTTGTTTTTGGTAAAATTATATTCTTTTTCGATAATTTCTTTTACTCCAATATAGGCTACTGTATCTAGCACTCTCTTTAAAGAGATCTAAAGGTATGTACAATAAATTTTAAAGCAAATTGGCACGCAAAACCTAAACAATTTTATTATACGATACGATTACTACATCACTAAAACCGTTGTTCAATACAACACACAAAAAACAAATTAAATTTTCATTTCATAAACCAAAGTAATAAAATTTACATAAAGGTACATAACTGCACCAAATAAACGTCGAACAGCACCACAATAGCACAACAATGTTATTATTTTGGCATGTAGAAAAATATGTCGTTCATTCGAATTTATTTGGATACTCGACAAAATTGAAACTCTCAAAGCGACACTCTAATTTAACGTATCTAGGTTAGTTAGGCAACCGTTATAAATGTACGAGTATGTAAAAGGTATATACATAGCAAATATACATTCAATATTTGTTACAAAATTGATTCTACATACACCTTTTTTGTGTGGACCGCGCTACTTTTTTTGTGTACCAGCATATTTATTAAACCTTTGCTGGTATAAATTACGACATTGAACGTATACAATTTCGACGTTAGCATCATGAATCCTTTGTTGTTTTAATTAAAGTGGAAACCCCAATTTTTCTACATTATTATTTTGAATGCGATAAAACGGGTGAAATTCAAACCTATATATGTACATTGATTGGGATCCGGGAATTCTGGGAACAGATCAAGTAAAATTTTATTTAAACATTTCTATGGAAATTATGGTAATTAGTTCAAACTTTTATTTTTTATATGGATAATTTATATATTGTTGTCGTGTACGAACGGCTTTAAATCAATAAATAATTTAATAAAAATAAAAGCTTTTTTTTCGATACGATTAACACAAAGCGTAATAAAGAGTATTAAGTAGAAAAATATAAATCTTTTGTTTCCTGTTAATTAATTAAAATACTTTTACTACTTATTATACTGGGTTCAAAATTTTAACACTTTATTGTATTGTATAATGAAAATAATTGTTTTGTGGTTGCGGTTTTGAATGATTTTTATTAATTTTCAATCTTTAAGTGTGAACTTAGAAACAATAAAATAAGCCAGAAGCGCGTGTAACGAATTGCCACATTGTCATTAGAAGGAAAAGAATATAAAATGAGCAGACTTTGGGGAGAACCCTGTCTTCTTTTGCATTTGGATGTCTTCATTTACGGGCTCTCCGAAAAACTTTTAACACTACAAAAAAAAACGCTGTTTTTATAATTTTGTTGAGAGCTTCGGTTTGTACATCGAAAAAAATGAATGAAGATATATTCATTCCCATCACACTAGACACTACTCTCTTTTATCACGATAACATCAACATCTTGCCTTTTGGCCTTCACAACTGTACATCACCCATTTTCCGCAACTGATCGCCTGCGATACAATGGGTAACCCTCATTGCCTTTGATGGTGCCGGCAATCAGGTCTCTCGGGTATCGCATGAAAGACTTGCCATAAATCTTACAGAGCGAATCGTTGTTGGAAACTCCATGCTACATGGGTCATATTCTTAGTCACCGGTGCATGCAATTTCGGATCAACAACATCATCCGTGATTTTGGCTGAGATGATGGAATCGATTTCGCCTGATCTGATTTTTTGGACGAACTAAACCAAAATATGCTCATCAGGCGACAATGTTCTTGCAATTTAACGGACAACATCCAACAATGAACTTGTCCATAGACACGGTGATTTATGATGAAATCCATCAGCGATTTTAAATTTTGTTTAAAAAGTGAAGGTGAATATGTTATGAATAGGTGTGGGCTGCCATATTTTATAACATACGATATCGCATATTGCGCGTACTTGCGGCCGGCAAAATTGTCATTCCTCCCACATTGTTTGCATCGCCATATCGGCATTAATCGCACCGCGGAGATGAATGTATTCTTCAGATTGGAGATGCTTCTGGTTCAAACGCAAATATGTCAGTTGTTCATAGCACTTACTTTTTTATTGGTTTCGGCTCCTCCAATTGCAATCAACGTACGTTTCTGTGTAAGAAAATCAACGAATTAATTAATGAAATTTTTACATTTACCTATTAATGGATTAACCATTTAGATGTTGAAATGGTATACGTCCTCGCCCTGCACAAATATCAATGGATATTCGAGTGCATCGTTTTTTCGACGATGAAGCACGATATCTCTAGATTGCCAATTTTCTCCGACAATAACCATAGCCACGTTGTTGATTGTTGGCGATTTGAATCTTCTTGTGTGCTCATCCGCCGCCGTTTTATCAGCCCAGATAACCATATGTTATGGCTATCGAATGACATAACATACAACGCAATTTGGAACAATTTGATCAATTCGTTGTTCTGGTGAAGGAGCGTTTGCAATTCTCCGACAATGGCTCGCTTTGTTGTCAGATTGTGAGCACAACGATGATAATGATGAAAATAATGTATTTGTCCTCGAATCTGCAATGGTGATGTGAAATTATTAACTAAAATAACTAACTGTATTAAATGATTTCAATGTGTTTTCTGACGCAATGGCGATTGGTGCGGAAAATAATTGTATTGTAATTACCATGAAAGTGAAGAAAGCAACTATTGTATTTATGGATATTTTCCACGAAATGGTTAGAAATATTTCTTGTTCCAGAAACCAATGAGCGTAATGACTCTGGTGGCGAGACCAATCATGGCAATTTCACTTTCCCACCAGCGCAACATAATACTGGAGCTTCGCCGCTGAATTTCAAAACCTTACAATGTAGGCAAACGACCGACATTTCTCCAATCATTACTGATCTGTCCGCACTGTAATCGATTTTCAAATCCTAATTGAATGCCGTTCGATCCATGTTTATACAATAGAAGGACCGTGTCGGCGCCGTCGGTCATGTTTATTGTCTTCTGTTCGTTGACGCTGTGTTAGACGTGCACGAACTTGTTGTATTCTGCTAATATTCGCTTGTCGTTCATCTTCAGTCGCTCTCAAACGTAATTGGAACATGCTAATAAGACAATATTTTCATTATCTGTCGCGCGCTGGGCATGAGTACGGTTCGCACATGAAGTAGATTGCGGCGCATTTGACAGATTGCGACGGCCTATGTTACCTTTAGGAATTGGATTGTAAAGAGCACTGTAAAAGAACACGAACTTGTCCAATCACTTGTAAACGAACCAAATCTGTCGAAATTACCTTGTCATTCTTTACTGAGAACTTTACAATATTGAAATCCTCGTGTAACAAAACTATCGAGCCTCGCCATAAAACAGTATAATGAATTTGTGAATATGTCTAAGCCTGCAAAGTCAATTTACCTTAATATATTAGTGTAAGTAAATTCGGTTGAACCAAATCTGTTCTCAAAATCCACTATCTTTTTAACGGAAAAGCAATTTTGACAAATTCTCACTGAAATGTTTGAGCACAACCGCACAATGTGAATAACCGAATCATAAATATGTAATGCGTGGCGCAGCTGTCAAACGATAGATCCGCCACCAATGCGATCTATTGAAAATATTCCGAAGTGACTTTATACGGCTCCCAAAATTAAAAACGGGTGAAGGGTGAAGACTTAAAAATGGCGTTTTTCGGACTTAAAAGCAGCGTTTTTTTTTTTCATTTTTAAATTGACTTAAAATCTGTAATGAAAATAAAATAAAAAAAGCTGACTTTATTAATGCATACCATAAGCCATTTTGAAAATGATTTAAGAAGTGTGTTTATAAATAACATAAAATGTGTATTTTAAGTCATTTTGAAAATGAAAAAACATGTGTATTTAAGATTGAAATAAAACGTAAAAATGTATAACAGTAAATGCCCGAGTATCCGGAATTGTAATTTTTATTAATTTTTTTTTGCCTTTTTCTCTTTGTTTTCTCTTTCATATGAATTTTTTAATTCCCTTTGAAATTTTCATTTTTTTTGCACATTTTCATTAATGAAAGCATATGTTGAAATTTTTCAATTTTCATATTACAGTAAATGCCCGATTATCCGGCATCCAATTAACCGGAACACTCAGTTAACCGGAATTTTAATTTTTATGATTTTTTTGCTTTTTCTCTTTCATATGTATTTTTTAATTCATTTTGAAATTTGCAATGGTTTTTTGCACATTTTCAGTAATGAAAGCATTAGTTGAAAATTTTGAATGGTTTTAATTTTCATATTATAGTAAAAGCCCGATTATCCGGCATCCAATGAACCGGAATACTCAGGTAACCGGAATTTTAATTTTTACGTTTTTTTTTGTATTTTTCTCTTTCATATGAATTTTTAAATTTGCAATTGTTTTTTGCACATTTTCATTTATGAAACCATGAGTTTAAAATTTTTATATTACAGTAGAAGCCCGATTATCCTGCATCCAATTAACCAGAACACTCAGTTAACCGGAGTCTAATTTTTTTTGAATTTTTCTCTTTCATATGAATTTTTTAATTCATTTTGAAATTTGCAATTGGTTTTTGCACATTTTCATTTGTGAAAGCATTAGCTGAAAATTTTGAATGGCTTTAATTTTTATATTACAGTAAAAGCCCGATTATCCTGCATCAAATTACCGAACACTCAGTTACCGGAATTTTAACTTTTAGGATTTTTTTTTACTTCTTTCATTTTCACAAGGGAAATTTTTGTTTTTTTTATTATTTGGGGATTCATAGAAAATTTAGTTTCCTTTAACTTTTTTCTGTTTTATGCATTATTCTATTTGATTTGAATGTGGAATGTCGTTAGGTTAGTGAAATATTGATATTATATGCATGTATTATTAAATTTTGGGTACTCGTATAGATTTATTATTTGCAATTAATTCAATGAACTAATATATAAAAAATTGTTTTTTGGTACATAATTTAAAAATAAATAAACCAGAATCCTAAAAATAATTAAACCAATCGAAATTCCCGTAAAATTTCTTGTTTTAATGAAACATTCAACTATCCGTAATTTTCGATTATACGGAATGCTCTCATCCCCAAGCATTCAGGATAACAGGGCTATTACTGTAATACACACTTCAGTAAAAACCCTGTTATCGTGAATGTTTGGAGATGAGAGCATTCCGTATAATCGAAAATTCCGGATAATTGAATGTTTCATTAAAACTAGAAATTTTACCAGAATTTCGCATTTCATTATTTTTTAGAATTATCGTTTATTAATTATTTTCAAATTATGTATTAAAAAACAATTTTTTTTTATACATTAGTTAATTTAATTTACTGCAAATAATAAATACATTACATATTAAGTACACGAGTACACTCATACGAATGCCCAATATTTAATAATGCATATATTCAATATTCCCTAACCCTAGTTGGGGTACGGCTTTACACAATCAAAACAAGTAAAGAAAAGTATATTTTCTATGAATCCCCGAATAATAAAAAAAATAATTTTCCTTCTGAAAGAGAGAAAACCAAAAAAAAAATCCAAAAAATTCAAGTTCCGGAGTGTTAGTTGGATGCCGAATAATTGAGCTTTTACTGTTTTATGAAAATGAAACCCATTGAAAATTTTCAAGTAATTCTTTCATTAATGAGTGCAAGGGACAATTGCAAATTCCAAAATGAACTAAAAAATGCATATTTTAATTCATAATTAATACACAAATAATAATTCACAAATGAAATTTATGAAATGCATGTTTTTTATCTTTCTCTACAAAACAACAAAAAACTGTAACAAGAAATTATTTTCTTAAAAACGTGAAATTACGCATGCATTTCTTCTATGCGTATTAAAAACTAATGTAAATTTTATGTTTATAATGTGAAATAAAATATGCTTTTTTTAAGTTTGAAAATGAATTAAAAAATATACATATATGTAAAATGACATAAAATATGCCATTCATGTGTCATTTTGAAATTAAATTTGTTTTTGTAAAACACCTTTGTTAAGTCAGCAAATTTGTTAAAACTATGACTTAAAAAAGATCCTTTTTTCATATAAAAACACCATTCTTAAGTCCATCCTTTTAATTTCAGCTTTTTTTAATTTATAGACCCACTTTATACGTCTACATTAATCGCATCGCCGAGGTGAATGTAGTATTCTTCAGATCGGAGCTGTTTTTGGTTCACACGAATATATGTCAGTCGTTCAGTCTCGGAATGAATTATTGAAATTGTTACACTTACTCCAGCTAAAACTACGCCTCTGGTGGGATTCGAACCCAGTACTTGCCAGTCCAAGTGCCGAAGCTCTAACCATCCCATATACAAAAACTTGTCCCATACAAAATTCCCATGTACAAAACGCAAATTTCTATTTTCCGATATTTGTAGATTTTCCAGTTTTCCCTCGGGTTTTTTGCGAATCTTCTTCGATTATCCAATTTTTTCCAATGTTCCGGTTTTATTTTGGGATTTCCCGACTTTTATTTTTTCCTAAACCAGTATCTACTATTGAGACAAAGAAACCAAAAATAAAATCATTCAAATCAGCAGAGCCGTTCTCGAGTTTTAGCGAGACTAACGCACGGCAATTTATTTTTGTATATTTGTGATCTCAAATATATCAATTAAGATAAGGACAAATTAAACTTACCGGACTTTTTGATAAAACTGTTTTGTATCAATAAACTTATATTCAATAAACATTATTTCTGCTTCAATTTCAGGAAACCAATAATGTCAACTGTTTTTGGTTGAAACTTTAATCTTACAATTTATTTGGATCTTTCAATTGTTTGTCGTTTTTTGTAATTGCTATACTTTTGAACAACATTTTAAAATATGAAAAAAGTTCCAACGGCTGCCATTTCAGGTACAAAGATTTTCACCAAATGTACCAACAAGTTTTATTTAACATGAAAGCAACTAAAGATTTTTTTAAAATTAATTTACAATCTTTTTTTAATGGTTTTTCCATTTTGGTGAACCGACGTCGGTAAAAAATAAGGCGGATTTACAAATTATTGAAAAAGCTTGAGTACGCTTATAATCAAACTTTATTTTTTAATATATTTGCCTTTGTCGACATGTAATCTGTTACTAACACGTCGAAGACCTTGGACATGATAATAAAAATTAAATTTTCTCGTTATTTTTTTTATCTTCCTAGGATAAGTTTATATTTTGATACTATTGCGTCGTGTGATGAAGCGGCTCACCGGAATTGTGAAGCACTTAATAAATTGTAATAATAATATAAATAAAAAACACAAGATTTAATTTTAATTTTAAATTCAAAAAAAACTTTTATTGAGATAAAAAAATAATTTTGTCTAATCAAAAAAATAATGATTTTAAATACTCTTTGCTTAGATAGCTGTCCGCCCTTTGGATGCAATAAAAATTGGATTGATCCCGAGCTTTCGCTTTTGAGAAACAAGCTAATAAAATATTGAATATCGACCAAATCTGGTTTCTGCCGGTTACCAATTTGTTTGAATTATTGACATGCACAACATTGTAATTTTAAATTTAATTTTATTTAACTGCCCCGCCATCATGTTAATTGGCATTAAATAATTGTATTTTCGGTTATCACAATCATTTAATGATCATGGGGGGCATCTGTAATAAGATTTTAACAACTACCGTGCCATCGTTTAATTTAAATATTTTGTGTCTTGGATATCACAAAATATGATGGTGGCATCTATGATGCAATTACAATATTGCTCGTTTCAATGATTTGTTAATTTTTTAATGTGTACAAAATTGTTTTGTTGCATGTACCGATTTTGCATGGGAAGACTGTTGTTGCATATTCTTATGGAATATGCTTATTTATACGGAGAATTGTCCGTTGATAAATAATTTAGTCTACGGAGAATTATCCGTTTGTGATTAAGTATATTGTGCGGTGTTTCTTATAATTGAAGAAACAGACCGCTACAATACTAAGGTGCTTTTGGAAATGAATACTTATTTGAGGAACCTAACTTATTCAAATGAGTAAGCAGACTTATTTTCTATCTTTTTTTTTTGCTGAAAAATATAAGTTTGTTGTAAATTTTTTGTTGTTATTTTTATTTCAATTACTTACTTTTTAATAATTTGATTAATATTTCTAGATAACCTATGGATCTTTGCTGATTAAAATCAAAACTAAAATAAACGAAATGGTTACCATAGTTCGTATGATCCGAATTGTATAATAATCGCATAAGTTATAATGTTTGCGTATTCTTCACAAATGATTTTAGCTCAAGTACAGAATTAGCAAAAAGACCACACGGCGTATTAATGTATTCTCTCTTTATGAAATAATTAGTACTGATTGGACATAAAATATATATTTCTCTATTAACTGGGCCCATACAAACTGTGATCGTCTGAACTAAGTAATAAAAATTCAACCAAATTCTACCTAAAAATCAAATAATAACATTTATGTAGATTAAAACATTGCGACTAGATACAGTGAGTGATAAATTTCAGAGAACTAAAAAGACCAATACTTGTTGAAAATTGAATCTTTAAATTTATTTGAATCTTTTAATTCTTCATCGTTTTTGTAAATGTTGATCTTTTTAACAAAATTGGAAACATTGTAAAAGCTCCCATGGAAGCTTTCACTTCCGGTACACAGATTTCCACCAAATTTTGCACGGATCTTTCACTATTTGGAAAAGTTTAAGGAGTTTCAATTCAAATAGTTAATCCGCCTGGACTGTAAGGATGCCAAATTTTGATAAAATAAAGTTTTTTGTACGAGGGCCAAATATTTATTGAAAATAAGTCTTTTTTAGAATCTTTTATTTCATAGTTTTTATTCCCATAAATGACTTAAGTTTTAAAAAAAAATGTAAAAAAGGAGAATACTTCTATGGAAGGTGTCACTTCCAGTGGGCCGATTTCAACCAAACATCCCTGCGATCTGCCAATTTATGATAAAAGCTAAATTATCAAGTTTTATTTCGATCAATTACTCCGTTTTTGCTGTGGTTTTATTACAAAAAATGGGTTGGAAACTGTTCTGGACCGATATTTTTGCAAAATTAATTTTGAAACTTTTAGTATTTAATAGTTTTTCTTCTTAACGATATACTTTTCAAAATATTTGCAGAAAATTTAAAAGCTTCTATAGAGGCTGCTAATCCGGCTCTAGATATTTAGCCTTCACAGCATTATAATATTTTATTTTATCTAGTAACTGATAAGCCGATAAAACGAGGTTTTTTTCTGCCCTGAATTTGTTTAAAATAATTAAAATTGTATGTAAATACGAAAATCAATTCTCAAAACAGGAGTAAGAATTAAACTAAGAATTGGAACAACAGTACATTTTTGGTCTAAATTAAAGGAACATCCACTAGTAAGTTCTTTAAAATTAGAAAAAAAAATCTAAAAAAATCGTCGCTCGTAAAGCTTGCTAGAAACCTTTGCATTCAGAATGATTGTGTGTGGTTTTATTTTTTTGCTCTCTCAATATTGGCAAGAACACTGTCCACTTCGTTCTGTGTTCCTGTTCATGAAATCGATGCGTACATTAATATTAAATTTATACGCTGTCTATAATAAAAAATATGACAAGAGAACCTTCTAACAAATATCTCTCTTTTCTCCAGTGATAAGATTTCTAATATTTAATATATTCATAAACATTTTGGCACATGCTTCTTCATCTTTGCTGCTTCCACCTAAGTGAGTCATTACTAAATAATATTTTTATTATTTTATCCAGAGTTATTTATCAGCTGACTGGACAGCAGCCTATGAAAAGTATCCGAAAAGACACAAATGTTGACCGGTAAGGTTGTACATATTTCTTGAATACTACACTGCGTTATTGAAGGAAGAAGTTGCGAAAAAACGGCCCCAAATGCGAACGAATTGCTCGTTCACCAAGACTATTGCACCGTGTCACAAGTCGTTTGGTTCGTTGGTAATTTTTTTAATTCAGATTTGAATTGCTTCCCTCTATACCTTATTATCCGGAAACAACTATAAAAAATCCTTCAAAAAAGAGATTTGCGCCAGTTTTGAGGCCAAAGAAAAATCTTTCTACCAAAAAGACACAGAAATGTGAGAGAAGCGTTGTATGGAACTCTGGAAGAGTGATATTTGATAGTGTGTTCATCACATCGGAAGTTAGATAGGAAAAAATTCCATGGTGTCAAACAAAAACAACAACAAAATTTTAATACAAAAACCACAACAAAGTTAAAACAATTTCAACTCGAGTTTAGAACTAGTAGTCGTGGGTATAAAGCATTTCACGTAATTTGATTGATTTTGAGTTCGTTAGCGAGTACAGAACTATTTAGTTCCGATGTCACGTACGCGATTTGAAGGAAACTATGTTGATGAATAAAGTCGATTTTTGTAAATAAAATGTTCTAACTTTTCGAGCCATTTTTATTTGTTCTAAATTTTAGCAAATTAGCACCAGATACCACAAACTCATATTGTTGTTTTATGAAAATATGCGTTTTAATCCATTAAATATGCAGTATATCACAATATACGGCCTAGCTTATTTCTATTATATTACGTTATGTTCTTATCCAAACCTCGTGTAACTGTAACTACTTCAGTACTCTGAAAAATAAAAAAATTATTCAACCGTCTTATAATTTATCAGCAACTATGTAACGACATCATCATAAAAAAGTTATTTCACTAATTATAAAAACGTAATAACATAATTTCTATAGAAAACTGATGTACTTGAGAACACTTAAAATTGTATAATATCTCGCCACTTATAAAAATTTTACTTTTAAGTCTCTACAAATTTTTATTCCTATATTCCATTTTTGTTTAAAAAAAATAAAGAAAAACTCCTCGAGAACACTGTCGTAATTTTAAAAAATAAAAAACTTACATAAAATACAAAAACCAAGCATATTTTATTATCATAAAATTTTCCATGTAGATTTTCCGCTAGAGAACGAGAGCTTCATGCGAATTAATTATTTAATTAGGAAATCTGCTATTTACATAATTTTTCAATTAGTTCCACCCCTACAGATTGTATTTTTGCTTCAGATAAAACATTTTTAATATTTTTAAGGGATATAAACAACACAATTCTTTAGTATATTGCGATAAAATGAAAATTATATATAATTTTCTTTATTTAATTCTTATCAATTTTATTTTAATATTTAATAAGTTTTTTATTTTTTTCTAAATCATAATTTATTTAAATTTTATGATATTTTTTCATTATTAATATTGTAAAATTGGAATTCGTTCACAACGTCATAATTTAAAATTGCGTTTTTAAAAAAGGTATATTTAAAAAATGTATAAGGTACAAAACAACATTTTTCAAAACAGCATATTTCAAAACGGCATTTAAATACTACAAAATGTATAAAATGGAATTTTTTAATCGATTATGAATCTAATTATATTTTAATAATTTGTGGAATATGACAAACAGGTACGGTTATTTATTAACGGAACACGGTGAAATTTGGCTTGAATGAAATTTTTGATCAATTCTAGGATTAAATTCTAGGATTTGAAAAAATTCGATTCAAAGAATTTCAAGATACGTAGCGTTATTAACGTAAGTCGCCACTACAATTTTTGTTTCAGAGAATGGATTGGCTTGAAGAGCATCATATATTAGGAAAGAATGGCAGAGGTTCATCGTTATCACCAAATATATGGAGCGTGTATGGAGCCCACTGCAAAAAACCTAAATAAGGGAAAAAAATTTGTGGCCTTTTTCCCGGTAGATGCCTTTACATTCAAATATCTCAGTAACAATTCGTATCGGGCTATAAAAAGTTACAACATTTTAAACATGGAGATAAATAATGAAAAAATCGATATCTTTTACAATTTTATTGCGGCAGAGATAAAAAAGCGGCTCAGACTTGCGAAAAAATTTGTCTTGTTTATGGAGAAGGTGCCTAATCAAAATCAGCATCAAAGAAATGGGTCGCGCGCTTTCGTTCTGGATATATTGATGTCAAAAATGCACCTCACTCTGGTCGACCAACCATTGGAAAAGCCGATGAAATCATGCAGAAAATTGAAGAAGACCGACCACCATAAGAAATAATACAGCAAATATGGCTTTTTGAAAGCAATTGCTGGAAATATATCCTTTTGGTATGTACATAATTAGTATTATGTTAAAATTTAATGTATATAATTAAATTTAAAATGCAAAAAAAAACGCAACAGTAACATATTTACAAAAAATACCCTATTTTCAAACGCTTGTATCCTGGTGAAATGTCGGTTTAAAAAATTTTCATTCTCAAAGATTTCTAAATTCTGTATAAAATGGCTTATGGACTTGTGAATGAAATATCATGAAAGTTCGTTGGCAGGCTACAAGTTTTTTGTTTACTTTTAAAATGAAGGAAATTCAGTTTACTTTCCGATGCTGGGGTCCATTTTTCATTATTTTTGCTTTTTATAACTTTTTTATGATTCAAACAAAAATGTTTTTAACTACAAATCCCAAACTTTAAGATCGCCAACGAACTTTCCTGATGTTTCATTCCCGAATACATAAGCCATTTTGTAGAAAATTTAGAAACCTTTCAGAATCAAAATTTTTTAAACCGACATTTCAGCAAGAAGCGTTTGAAAATATGGCATTTTTTCAAAAAAATTTACTGTTGCATTTTTTGTTTTGCACAGTGCATGTATGTATTTTTTATGCAGTTTTGGAAAATGACGAAGATCATCTAAATAAACGATAAATGTCATTATGAAAAGATGCCGTTTTGTACCTATGTCATTTTGAAAAATGTCGTTATACGAAATGCAGTTTAAAAAAATACCGTTTAGTACCTAAGTCGTTTTGAAATATGCAATTTAGGAAAATGCTGTTTTAAAAATGCTATTTAGAAAAATGCTTTTCTGAATCTATATCGTTTTGTACCGTATGCCATTTTCGAACATGGATTTTTAAAAAATGCCGTTTTGAAATATGCCATTTTAACAGGGACCCTGTATATTTTTGCACTGTATAAGATGAAATATGTATTCGGTGTGGTTTGTTATGTAAGTTATGCCATATTGGGCGTTATCCCAGGAGATTAGTTTAACTGCCATTGTATACGTAATGAAGCACATGAAATAAAATATTTATATAAATAAAATAAATGCCAAAACCGATCAATAATAATTTATCATAATCATTCAGATGAATAACACTTACATCTACATACATCAGATGAGTAATACAAATACTATATACTTTATCACCATATAGTCAAATGAGTTGATGTGGAAAATAACTTAATTCTAAAGTGTCAACCTAACTCGTTTAAATAAATTTTTGGCTTTTTTATTCCTTACTACTCGTCTCTGTATGTTTTCTTATCTCGATTTGTGTTCTTTTCTCCCCATCCAAAGGTTAAAGTTTAGCATAAATATTTATTCAACCGAACTAACAATATAATTTCAGTGCTCGAGAGATATAAAAAAATATGAATAATTTAATAATATAGAAATAAGGACATGAAGACAATTGGTATAAGATAGTGGCGGTATCTCTAAAATATGTGTCTTCTATGCACGCTATATATTGACAATACCGAACTAAATTTGGTACATCCACCGGGAATAAACCGAACTTGATTTTATTACGTTCGAAACACACATAAATATAATTAAAATACAAATCACTTTGCGTTCTGCGTCCTTGTTATGCGAGAACTTCAAGTATAAACAACCAAGTTATACCATCAGTGACCGTTTTAATGGAATCGCCAATTTATCTTCATTTAAACAGCACATGGAGAAAATGTTACAGTTAGTTTACGTAACTATAAAGTAACACAATGAAAAATAACTTTTCCACTTTGTAGAGCTGGATGGTATTTTCATTTTTTTTTTTTTTTTTTGAAAACTTCCTCATTATTATACACAATGATTTTTATAAAGGTAATAAATTTTATGTTTAGTTTCTTAGGGGAATAAAACTTTTTATGTGGTATACATTTTGTTGTCTATATAGCTACGTACGAATATATACAAGAAATATTTATGTGGGATAAAAAATATGTTGACGTTGCATTAGATATTTGTCTTCATTTATTTGAGATATATTGGATGATCTACACTATACAATAATAAAAATGTAATTATTACCTTTCATACATTCTTAGGTAGCTAATGTTTAATGGTGCCAAATATGTTCATTTCGTTTCAGCTTCGCTGGTTTATATAGTGCACTGTAAATTGTGGAAATTTTTACGAGAATGGCAGCAGAATTTGACCGAATCAATCGTTTTAATAAATCCAATAGTATATACGAGTAACGATACCTTGCCATCAAATCACCTACACTTTTTAGTATAGCAAAATTTAAAAGGTAAAATAAATCAATGACTGTACCAACGCAAATACTTGTGGTCACAATGCATAACCGCTTAAGTTAATTTATGTCATTTTTCAGTATAGAGCTAATCAAGTTTTCAAAACGAATTTTGAAAACGGGCAACTGTTTTCAAAAATCGGAGAAAAACGTATTTATCATATCTATAATTTTGAATGTAATGAGAAAGAGCGTTATATTATCAGAAAAATCTATTAGATAAAAATTGACTATAACTGACTTGAGCGGTTACTCATCAGATATTTGGTTAAATAATCCGATGAAAATCCAATAATTACTTAATTTTCATTGTTCTGGTGTTTCAACCTAATTTAAGGTTCTCAACTCCCTCTTATAAATCTGGATACCACCCATCCCATCCATAACACCCATTTTAACCGGTTAAGATATTTGTAAAAATTATAGAAACATGCATCTATAAACGGTAATAAATTCATAAAATTGTTTTTCTTTTCGTTTCGTGCACAACTATAAACCCATCTACTGTTGAGGACACTCATTGTTTCCAAGAAAATTTGAGGTTAAGCCAATGGTGCAGTATAAAATGGCATACTAAAACAACACAATTTACAAATGAAATTGGAAAATGTATTTATTTTATTCACCGTAATAATTCAATATTTAGTTTTCTAGTAGTGCACAACTCTAGCCGCACGTTACGGAACATAAAATAAACAATTAATTTACTTTAGTTAAAATTAAAATAAAATTAATAATGAATTGGCTCTCCTTTGTTCTAAATAAGCTCAAATATCTTGTTCGGCATACTCTCAACTAAGCTTACTCGAAAATCTACATCAATCCTAAGCTTCAATCATGGCCACATTCAAGTACGAAAGTTTCTCATACTGCGTGTTCTCAGCAAAGATTTTTCGAACTATGATTCCCTAGATGTTTTACTTTGGAATACTTCAACTTTATGTGCTTCTACCCATTATAAAGAGTCTCATTGCTCTGGTGCACTGAAACTTTATCTAGCTGAAAAGCTATATTTTCTGTCCTGTTCGTCTCTAAATATGGAAGGAGATTGGTTCTCAATAATGGTGTTTATTCTCTGGAGTTCATGCGGGTGGATGAGAAAGCTAACTCTAGCATTTCATCGATACTAAAAGCTCCCAAAACTATCAAGGAAAATCCATTGAAATTTCTCTTACAAAATGCGTGGTTCTTTGCGCAGGTCCCTCCAGTAAAAATCAATACTGTTCGGTCCGTCTAAATTACATTTTTTGTCAGCACCATTGGCTTCTCCTCAAACTTTCTTCGAAACAAATGTAGTCCTAAAAATTAGATGCGTCTATATAGTTCTGCACTGCAGTGTAATTTGCAAGTAGTTTTCAATTTCTAAATTCAGGATTCCTCGACGTTGTATATTTAACTGTTGAAAAGGTTTCACACTGATTAAAGTATTTTTATAGCTTGGGTGTATTACTTAGTTTGCTGGGTTTTCTAAGCGATGGCGTAGCTTTAGTACCAAACATTCTTTTACAATGACACTTACGGCGTTTTAAAGTGTTGACATAAAATTTAGTTTAGCATTGTTTGTGAAATTGTAAACAACACATTTTTAATCCCGTTTAAACATGTCGATTTTCATACCAACAAAACAGCAGTTTCGGGAAGCATTGCATTTTTGCATTAATCAAAAGAAAAAAACTGCTGAAAGTTTTTGTTTGCTTCAAGAAACTTATGGTGAACATGCACTAACTCAACAGATTTGCGAAAACTGGTTTAAACAGTTTAAATTGGTGATTTTGATGTCAGTGACAAAGAACGTTCTGGACAACCAATAGAATTCGAAGATGAAGAATTGGAAGCATTATTGAAAGAAAACTCAGAAAGTTCAACAGAAATAGAACTTGCATAACAGTTAAATGTCATTCAAGCAGACATAAGCAAACGTAACATGCGCCATGAAAATATTTCAAAAAGAAGGAAGTATACCCATTTTCATAAATGATCTTACTGCAATCATTGAAAATCATTTAATGGTTTGCGATTTTTTACCAACAAAACACCGAAGATGGCATTTTTTGTCTTAAATTCTGACTGGAAATAAAAAAAAAAATTTATAACAATAACACTAGCAAAAAATCATGGGTTCATCCAGGCGAACCATCCACATCAACAGCAAAACGAAACATTCATGGAAGTAAGGTTATGTTGTGCATTTGGTAGGATTAGATAGAAGTGGTGTACTATGAGCTGCTAAAACCGAACGAAACTATTACTGGTGAACGTTACCAACAACAATTGATAGATTTGAACCATGCATTTGACGAAAATCGTCCGATGCCAACAAACAGCGTAAACTGATTGTGCTGAAGCTCGACCACATGTCACAAAAACAGGTAAAAAATAAGATTTTTTTTTTTCGCTCGAGAAGTAAGTGTTCGATATCACACTCCATATGACTGTGCCCGAACTGAAAACTTATGGTAGATTGTTTCGAGGTGATTGGGATCAATTGTTTCATATTCATTGATTTCAGATTGTAAGTCCACGGCTATATTTAAAAAAAATCGATCTAAGTCTGCAGGTATGGGCAGGTATATTGTTGTAAGCCAAAAGCATATGTTTTAAAAGGAGAACTATTTTTTGCTGTTATCTTATAATTTTCTTTGGAATTGTATGCTAGATCTGCTTTAAGTGGTAAGCTTTTTGTTCCTATAATAGATTGTTTTTTCAGTAGAATCCGGTTTAGAAATATCGATTTTTGTCTTTAAGATCTCGTAAATCTTATATAGGTATTTACACTTGGCGATTTAAATTTTAAGCTCAAACCTTTAACCCAAATAATAAGGTAAATTTTTATATTTATTAAAACCAAAAAAAATCAAGAAACTACATTTTAAATAATTAAAAATTATTTATTGAGCCAATTGTAACTATTTTAATAAAGTTTTTTATGGTTTAGGGCTCGTGTTTTATTTTAAATAAAATAAAACAATTTAATAACTGAGCTTTTGATGTCTCATCATCTTCATTTTCAAAAGTATTGAAATTTTTATATAAATTTCTCAAAAACAAATATAAAAAGCCTATACAATAAATACAATTTTTTCCAAATTAAAGTAAATTTTAAAACAAATTTTTAAAACAAGTATATATAAAATATGAATATGATTTTAAAAATATTAAAAAAATATAAATGAAAATTGTATATATAAATTAAGCAATGGCATAAATTAAGTCATAAAGAAATAAAGTAGAACATTTTTTTAATTTTCTGATTTTTCACTAATCAAACTTATAAAACGCTTGGGTTATTTTTTGAGACTTACGCTGTTAGTGCATGGACAATATTTTTTAAAATATATTTAAGCGGCTAGGTACTTTCTTGTATATTGTATAACTTTCGTAAAAATAATCGGCTTGTTACAAATTGTGTACATACGTAAACGATCATGGTAAACATGATGATGATTTTAACTCAATTCTGTTTTAAATCAACTTAAGCAGTTTTGCCTTGTGACCAGACAGTTGGCTTCTAAAAACATAAAGAAAGGTTATATAGCACATGGCGATTGTTCGGCAAGAAACTTCATACTTAATCTTTTTCTACAAATTGGGAAATTCCAATAGACTTTGGTCGAAATCGGTAAGGATGTGACTGCGCTCAAAGGAGCTTTTCCGGATCGAAACGTAACCTCATAATTAAGCTGTTTTCATAATTTTGGAGTCCCAGCCCAGTGATATTTCGCCAAAATTGGAAGTGACATTTTTTATTGGAGCTTTCTCATTTTGATCGTTTTTATTTTTTAAAGTATCTAAATTATGAGAAAATTGACTATGCAATAAAAAATTTTAAATTAAATTTTCAGCAGTAATAATCCAGTTGAATTTTTTCAAATTTAAACGGAAAATTTGATTTTTGACGTGTGACTGTTTTTTATTTCATGAACATTTTTGACCTCGAGTTTTTGACTAAATGTATGTATCTTCTCTACTTAATACTTAACCTTTTTCCATAAATCGTAAGTTCTCAGTGGTTTTTGGCCGATTTCGGTCCACCGGAAGTGACAGTTTTCATAAGGAGCTTTTTCATTTCAGATTTTAAAAAGTATACATCATTTCCAAAAAAAAAAACGATGAAGTTAGAAAGATTGTAACTACAGCTATCAAGCCAGTGATGACAGAGCGCGCAAATTTACAATAATAACTGTACATTCCATTATTTAAAAGCGTACAAAAGCATTTTTGTTGAAAATATTCAGAAAAAAGTTATCCGCAATGGAATTCAAACGTAATAGTGTGATTGCTCTATATTTAGCTGGAAAACCACAGCCGCAGATTGTTGACCAGTTTAAACATCAGCAGGTGAATAAAGTGTTTGTGTATCGCAAAATAAATCGTTATAACGATACTGGCAGCATTGCAAAACGCCATGGTAGTGGACCGAAACGCACTGCAACATCACTAGATATCATTCGGAAAGTGAAAGCCAAATTGGCTCGGAATCCGGGCCGTAGCGGCAGAAAGATGGCTCGTGAGGCGAACATTTCGCTTGAACGGATGCAGCACATATTGAAAGACCATTTTAGACTCAAGGCCGTGAAAATCCATATAACGCATGGCCTCACTAAAGTTAAAGCGGAAAGAAAGTTAGAGCGGAAAGAGGAAAGCAGTTGTTACGCTTGCGCGAAAGTGGCGATTTGCCTAATTTGGTTTTCTCCGAAGAGTCACCGTTCGTTATTAAGTAATATGTGAACAAGCAAAACGAGCGTATTTTTGGACCGTGGTTCAACCGGACTCGATTTCAACAGGACTCGTCGCAAGATTGGCTGAGAAACAACGTTCCGCGGTTCATTTCCACTGCCAATGGCCTCCAAATTCACCCGATGCAAATCCGCTAGATTTCTCGGTTTGTGTTATTTTGAAGACTAAGGTTGGGACAAAACATACCAAAGTGTCGATCACCTCAAGCAAGCGCTTCGCCGGGACTAGACCAAAATACAGCAGAGCGACTTTCGTACTGTATGCAATAGCTTTGTCGGCCGTTTGAAGGCCATAAACGCGGCTAAGGGTGGCCAAATTGAAAACTGCTAATGTAATTCGAAAATTTAAATGTTTCACTTTGATTCAATAAAATTCATCAAAAATAAAAATTTTGTTGCGTTTTGTTTTGGTAACACTTCATGTCAGTCACCCTGTAAAATTTCAAAAAAAATTAGTTCAGTTTTGAACAAAAAACTTTCTTTAACCAAAATTCAGTTCAGATCAGGTGGATCGACTATTCGGAATAAAACTACAAACTAAAGGTTTAACCATGAATTTTGAAATCTCGAAATGTGGTAGGCATATGCATATATACCAGAAGTGACAGCTTCCGTAAAAACTTTTGAAATTTTGCAACGAAAATTAAACATTTTAACAAGGATTGCCCATGTTGGTTTTCTTGCATTTTTTCACTTTAACAAGGACTGCCCATGTTGGAAATTTAAGCAGCAATAATAATTTTTGTTATACGAGTACAGGAAAATCGTATCACAAATTCGGTATAGGTTCGACTTTTTGCTTTGAAATTAGATGTGGTGTATTAGAGGTCTTTGTACATTTGTTGTAAAAGAAAGGCTGCTGGCCCCAACAATTATACCCTCTATTTAAAAAAAAAGTGTAGATTTACACTTTTATAGCCTGATGTAAAGTTTTGGGTCATTTTTAGTTTGTCGGAGACTTCTCTTTAGGTATTTAGACCAGGATACAATTTCCTCCCTGTGGAATCCTTATTTCGCTGATTTTTAATAATAATGTCAAACACAAAAATAACGACATGATTAATTATTTGGTTTAATAATATGTGTAAACCATTTGGAGTGTCTACGGTGAATTATTGTTTTCGTTGTGTTACACTTCCAGTGAATTGTCATTCTGAGGATGCGGCCAATAGTCGCGTTAATCGTTTACTATGGTAAAAATCGGATTCAGAACAAATTTTTCGACCATTTTGCCATAGAGTTTTTGAAAAATAAATAAATTTACCGAAAAATTTACTTAAAATTAAGATAAATATTTTTCGGTAAATTGTTGTTTTTGATGAATTTTCGTTTCGGAGACCCTGTTGGAATGCGGAATTCATCTCCGATTTATGCTACATTCAGGAACTATACTGTACATTTTTGTGAGTAGGCGAATGGGTGGTATGCTGGTATGTATAGAAAATGAGTGTATTGTTTTTAAAAGGACCTTAAATAAATTGGAGAGATAACTAAGAAATTGTTAAAAAATATATAAATTTTTGTGTCACCAAAATAATATAATAAGAACAGCTTTTGCCCGAAACCCAGGAATAAAGATTTCAAAAACTAGAGCATCTAACGAAAATTTCAGATTGTTTAAACATTGTTTGTTATGTTGTTGGGTTATGCTGTCTCTCATTAAACTGTCAGTGAGATGTTACACAAATGTGTGTATCATAATTTTAAGCTTGTACAAGAAGTATTTTATCGGAATACAAAGTAGAAAAAAATTATATGATTGCTACCAAACAAAGCAAATAATCAATTATGTTTTGCAATCATGTGTAAAAATAACTTTATGTCTAGACGTTCGAGCTACTATTGAAGACATAATCTTATAAATAAACATATAAAACTTATTCGAGCATGAATACAAAAGAAATCGTCAAAATCAAGCTAAGATGCTGAATCAACCGGATGCTCACCCATTTTCCTCCCAAAAATAATCCACCACACCAAAAACAAATTTTATGATGTTTTAAATTATTTTATATATCGGTTCTGAATAATCGATTACCGAAATAAATTTTATTAATTCGTCTCTGTTTAAGGGTTTTAGTTTGATTTGCATGGTTGAACGAATAATAATTTTTTTTTTTGGGTTTTCTCCAATTTGAATAAATTTGCGTTTTATACCAAATATGAGTATATTATTCATATATCGAAACTTCATTGGATATCAAAAATTAAGATAAATTTACTTATATGAGTTTATCATGTGCTTATATACCCAAAAAATGTATTTTATTTCAGGTTCAATCATCAAAGATGATGGATTTTTTATTTGTTTCGTATATATATAAAATTTGAAACCTTAGTTGAAATTTATTCAAATATGATAAAAGTATAATATCGAGATAACATGTCCGCACCTCTATAATATTCACATGCCACATTTTCAAAATAATAATATTTTATGGTTACATTACTCTCTCACCCATTGTACATATAATATGCTTGCACGAGTATATAATCAACACAAAAATTTTACTTCTTAAATTTTCTGTTCTAAAATTTGCGATAAAATTCTAGTCACGAAAACAATTTTCTATTTGATTGATTGAAAAACGAAAAAAAAAAACGTTTCTCTTTGTGTGCAGTGCTGGTATAGGGGAAAATTGAATTTCCTATATGTATAGAATTCTTATTGCAAATTGAAATAAATTTAGCTTTTGTTCAACGTGTACTGTGTACCTTCACACAAACACTACAGTACATTGTATGCAATCGCCTTACGTTATTTTATTTAGTACTTTTCTTTTTATTCATCACCAGAGAATTTCGTTTAAATTACTTACATACATTGTAATTTTCTAACCATATATCCAACACAAAATAGGAAGTAAATTGAATGTTTGCATTTGAGGGTGAATTATTCATGCAGCACACAGCGCACACACAAGAAATTTGGATTCCTTCAAGAATTTCCAATTATTTGGAAAATGTTAAATTATCTCAAGGGTATTATTAGGTAATAGTTATGGTATAATAATTTTGTTCCATTTGTAAATCATGGTGATACAGAAGGATTTATACACCTACATTACAAAGGGAGTAATTTTGATTGTAGACGTATAAATTGCGTATACACTAAATTACAAGTTTGGGTGGAAAATCGGTGATTTTGCAATGTTTCGTGACATTAATAAAAGATTTCTTTTGTGTGGTAATACATATTGGGTGTAAATTTAGTTAAAGTTATATACATTCTGTCATCATGTCTCATATACGTTGTACAGAAATGGTTTATTTTTAATAAAGGAAATTTGCCTTATAATCGTTTTGTGACAAGAATTTTAATTTTTTAAGAAATTCTCCTTGAGTAGTGGGTGAAGCATTCAAATACTTGTGCTTTGAAACTACTTTAATATCAATGTATTAACATTATTGTATCCGATAATTCCATATAACCTATACACAAAAATGATGCAAAATCCTACAAGTAAGGTCAATGCAATGAGCGAGATTATCTACATCTCATTCGATGAGAAATTAATTTCCAAATCGCAAAAGCAGTTGTAACAGTTTTACGTTCTTTTACATAGTAAAATAAAGTATAGCAATCTTGCAAAATGTTGATCTCGCGATTTTTGCATAATTACGTTCGCAATATCGCCGACGTCAAAAAGCGGTTTTTAAAAAATCACTGTGCGTGCTTATGTGGTTCCGTGCATACTAAATGTATATTGGTTTTCTAATCTAAAAATCTAAAAATCTCTAAATGAAATAGATGGTGTAGGGGTAGTACA
Source organism: Nephrotoma flavescens (assembly GCA_932526605.1). Lineage (NCBI taxonomy): Eukaryota > Metazoa > Arthropoda > Insecta > Diptera > Tipulidae > Nephrotoma > Nephrotoma flavescens. The sequence goes on from OW052221.1 coordinate 302,307,103, forward strand.
CAAAAAAACTGGGTTCAAGTAGTTAAATAAAATGTTGTAAAAATGAAAAATCTTAACTTCGAGATTTTTGAGCATTTGTATGTGGGTCAGTTCAGACGATTTGACTATCGGGTGAAGTTTCAGACTTAAGCTTTTTTTTATAAATTGGGACATTCTATTGATTTTTGGTAGAAACTAGTTCTCTAAAAGAACAGCTTCCTTAGGAGCTTTTCAATTTCTGCAAATATTTTGAAAAACACAATGTTTACAAGAAAAATAATTCGCAACTTAAAAATCCTAACTTAAATTTGCAACAATCCCTGTCCAGATCAATTATTCAAAATTTAAACGTAAATGAGGTTTTTGCCAAAAAAACTGTGTTTTAAAAAAAATTTGGCGCTGGCAGTACAGACGAATTGATTGTTCGAGATGAAACTTCATACTTAACCTTATTCCACAAAGTGTTAGATCTCAGTAAGCTTGTGTTCGAAATCGGTTCACCGGAAGTAATAGCTTCCGTAAGAGCTTTTTAGTTTCTTGCAAAATTTTGAAAAGTATATAATTTACGAGAAAACTGATTATTGACCAAAACATTCTTAATTAAATGTTCAACAATGTTTGTTCAAATAAATTTCAAAAATTTATAGTTTTAAATAAAAATTTAATAATTTTTATTCGCTATATTGCTGAAGTTTGTTGGCTGTCTTCTGCCCAGACGAATTGTCTGATGAAAATAAAACTTCATTCTGTAGCTTTTCTCATAATTTAGAAAAAGCCAGTGATTTTTGGTTGAACTTGGTTCACCGAAATTGAGAGCCTCCATAGGAAATTTTCGTTTTTTGTAGATATTTAAAATTTATGTTTACGATTAAAACGATTACAAACTAAAAGTTTCATTTGCCACAATTCCGGCTTAGATTGTTTTCCCATAAAACGAAGCGGAAAAGGTTTCTGATAGAAACCGTTTTTATAACAAAACTTCGACCCAGACGAAATGATTGCTTGAGATGAAACTTCACATTTTTTTTCTAGAAATTGAAAGATTAAAGTGAATTTTGTCCGAAATCGGTTCACCGGAAATGAAAGTTACCTTATACCGGTTTTCGTTTTTTGAAAATATTATGAAAACTAGCTATATAAACTTAAAACTTAAAGATTCTAAATTAAATTTGCAACAATTCCTTTCTAGACCAGTTTTCCAATATTTAATTGAAAATAACGTGTTTTCAAGAAAAATGCGGCTATGTACCGTGCAGACTAATTGGTTGAACTTAATGACACTTCATACTAAAGCTTAGATCCCAATGAAATCATTCTACCGGGAACGACAGCTTTCATATGAGCTTTTTGTTTGTCAACTATATCGGTTCAAATCAGTTTTTCAAAATTTAGTCGAAAATGACGAGTTTTTACAAAAAACTATTTTTTTTTGTATATAGTAATCATGAAAAATTGTGTCCTCGTATTTGTGTGGTGTCGTACAGGCTGAATTTGGTTGGTTTCCAATAGTCGAGACGGATCGATTGATTGTGGTGAAACTTCATATTTAAATTGGGGAACCTTAGTAGCTTTTGGTTCTGATTGGACCACTGGAAGTGGCAGCGTGGAAATTTCTTGTTTTTTGAAAAACATCTTTTGGAAAGTATAAAAAAATGGTTAAAATAAATAAATTCTAGATTATATTTTAAACAAAATTTGTTCAGTTTATTTTATTTTAATTTTACTGGAAATAATGACGAATTTTAGTAAAAAAAAAAAAAATCAAAACTGGTCAACTGTACAGTCCCGGCGGACTAACTGTTCGAAATTAAACAGCGTGCTAAATCATTTACCATAAAATAAGAGATCGATGCGAAATGTGGTGGGCATAATGAATATTTATAAGATGTATGATCAGTATTAATATTTAGGAGCATTTAAATATCGAAGAGGTAAAATATGTTAATATGTTAAAAAATGTTCGAAGAGGTAAAATTTGGTCGTGGCTCTTGCTCTTGGTACTCGGCAACTATAAACTGGAAGTTTAACTGACAAATATTCACAACAAACCCAAACAAAATATACTGATTCATAACTTTAGAACTAAACAAAATTTTGCAAAAATAATAATAATTATTATTTAAAACAAAAGAGTTAACACAAATTTTAAATATGCTTTACAATCACGTTATTAAGTAAAATTAACTGAGATTTAAAAAAAAAATAATAATAATTAAAATCACTGAAGTGAACTTTTTAGCGAAAAGTGTAGCTACGCAAATTAGTAAAAAACTAACGAAAAGTTTAACTACTAACAAGTGTAGCAATGAAAAACTGTAAATAGCAAACCCTTACTAAAAAATATCAACAAAAATGTATATTTGATGCAGATAATGAAATCATAATTTATCATAATACTTCTAGTCTGCAGGAGGGGTTTTTAAAAAATAATTCTTTAGTAGTTTGAAATTACATATGCGACACTAAGGCCGCTATTAAACAATCTCGGAGATGTCACCAAGTGTGAGTATATGCCATCTGATAGTGGACTTGAGCTGTTCAAAGCGGTTAATTAAAATAAACAGTTTTGGGGTGTAGCTCCACACAAGTTCTAGGACGTAACATTTAATAAAAACTCAAATATTCTTTAAAATTCCAGGTATACTATGGTCGTTTCGAGGAATCTCAGAGTTGTCACTAAATGAGGGCATATATCGCTGCATACAAAACTTGGTGTTTCTACAGAAGTTTTAAAACGCAAAATTTAAAAAAAAACTAAAATAAAATACTCGTCAAAATATTTGCTACACTATGGCCGATTCCAGGAATCTCAGAGTCGTTACCAAGTGTAGACATATGTCTTCTATTAGTAGTCGATTTGTTCAAACCAGGTAACTACAATTAAATAAAACGATTTTAGGAGCTTGAAACAAGTTTAAAGCGCAAGATTTTTGAAAAAATCAAATCTTTGTGAAAATACCTGCTAATCTCATGTATTACCAAGCGTCGTCATATATCGTCATAAAGACAAGTTGATCTGTTCAAAACAGTTGACCATATTAAAATAAAAATATTTTGGATAGCGCCATACAAGTTTTAAATTGCAAAATTTTTGAAAAAGTCAAATATTCGTCAAAATACTTGGTTACTCTAAGGCAGATCCCAGGAATCTCAGAGATTTTACCAAGTGTAAACATATTTAGCATAAAAGAGGATAGAAGCTGCTTGCAGCTGTTTGAAAAAGTTAACCATATTAAAAAAAAAACGTAGGTCTCGATTTAAGTTTAATTTCGTGAAATTTCCTAGACATTTAAATGTTCGCCGTTTAATGTGACAGGTATTTTGACGAATATTTGAATTTTTTAAAAGACACTCAACAAATTATTATTTTAATAACCGTTTTTAACAAGCCAATTTGCCAATCCATTACACGATTTTTGTGTACACTTAATAACATTTTTGAAATTTTTTAAATCGGCCATGCACCTGGTATTTTTAAAATTGTGTGAGTTTTTCAAAAATTACGCGATTGAGAACTTGTGCAGATCCCTCCAAAAACTTTAATTTTAGCAGACTCGTTTAGCAGATATTTTAATGGATAACTGAATTTTTCAAAAAGTCTGCGCTTTGAAACTTGTTAACTATTCCGGTTAGCTGAATCCATCTTCTATACAGCAAAATATGCCTTCACTTAGTGACAATTCTGGGAATCTAGAATCGACCATAGTGTACCTGGTATTTTGAAGAATTTTTGAATTTTTACTAAATTTTACGTCCTTGTGTGGAACCACCCCAAAACTAATTATTTCAATTTGGTTAACCGCTTTGAACAGTACAAGTCGTCTACTATTAGATGGTATATGCTCACACTTGGTGACATCTCCGAAGTTGTTTAATCGGCCATATAGTCGACCCACACGCGACCTGTACAATAGAAGTATTACGAAAAAATTTAATCTATTTATCTGCCTCAAATATCTTTTTTTATGGTCTTTTTTAATAAAGGTTTGCTTGTTATGCTTTTTCATTGCTACGGCTTTTGGTAATTACACTTTTTGTGAATCTGTGTAGCTACACTTTTCATTAATTTGTGTAGCTACACTTTTCGTTAAAAAGTCTACTTCGGTGTTAAAATATTAATTTCGATGTTTTTTAATTTAACAATTGTGAACCATGTTGGCCATTTTCTGTGATGCAAACTGCTTATTAAATTTAACTTCTGTTGCTTTATTTATTTTCTTTAAAACAAATTGATAGTTTTTATTAAAATGTCTAGGTAATAATTTACAATGTTGTAGTTAAACATTATAAAAATAAATCGCTTTTGACTGCACGTCTATACCGAAGATGTTGATGTTTATGATTTTGTTTATACCAAACATTAATTAGCATCTCATTAATAAATAAATTAATTAAAAACACCACAAAGAGCCTAGAAATATTTTTCTTATTAAAAAAATGCAAATTTTAAAGTGTTACGAAATTTTTATGTTTCACTTAACCAAAAATAATTTTAATATTTTTTCTAAAGAATTGGACTTTCTGTTTAGTGCGAGTAGGTTAATTCAAAAATATTTCAATTCATTTCCTGCAAATTGTGCATAAACCCAATTTAAAAATTACCTAGTAGCGGATAAATCGAATGGGTTTTATTAACAAACTTAACCCTTTGAAAAACGAACTAAAACAAGAGTTTTAATAATCTCAAAAATTATTAAATAATTAACACTGAGATTCTGCTAGGCGAGTTATTTATTGTTTCAAATTTTTATAGAAATCTGCCATATGTCTGAAAAGTTAGTCAGTAATTGATTAAAAACTAGTATTTTGATTCAAATGTGAAATTTTGGGTGACTATGAAATTTGACATTTAAGTGACTGACATATTACATTTTTTTGGCAAGGCAGCAGGCGGCTTTCTTAGTAAATGACTTGAAACGACAAATGTCGCGAAAAGCGGAATCGAGATGAAAATTCGTTTATCTAACAAAATTAAAGTTAATATGACATTTTTTAATGAAAATTTTGTTTTCTATAGAATGTGTTATCTATAGAATAAATGCAACTGTAGCACCAGGCAGTATCACCTCATACGTGGGTAAATTGATGAAAATTCCCTTTGCATCGTGCCCCTATCGGGATTTGAACCCGGTACCTCCCGATCCAAACGCTAAAGCTTTAACCACTGTGCCATTTGGTCGGTGATTTAGAAGTTTAACCAATAATGTTGAATGCATAACTTAATTTAATTTAATAAGTTATTTTAAAGCAATGGTCCGTAATATAATTTTTTATTGATATTTTTCTAGAATATGCAGCTTTTTCAAAAATCAAATTCATATTGTTTACTTTATCTAAACATTTTTTTTAATTTAATTTTTGGGCGTGATCCAGGCGTATATAAATTTCATCTCTAGGTTTTATAGGTTTATACATGTAGACATTGATTGGTTTTAATAATTTCAGAAAAGTCGTAAAAGTTTAATTATTTAAATTAAGTGCGGTTTTGCCTAAACAGGATGTATTTATTATACATATTGTGAAGTTTTCTTTTAAAAGAAAATAATAGATGCCAGTAATGTTCGTAAAAATTTATTGATATTTAGTGGTTCAATGAAATGTAGAATTCATATTTTAAATGTCTATGAAGCTAGCCCGATAGTCAGCCTGGAAAACGCGATGGCAACACTAAACTATCACTATCGTGAGAGTTTACTATTCCAGCCCGAAAAATGTCACTATCGTGACTGTTAACAGTGTCATGATACAATGTCATGAAATTTATAACATTCAGCCCAAAATTTTAAAATTACTTTTATATATTTTTAACATATATTATACTATTGCTTGGTAGCCTAGTCAGAGCTAAACTCTTCATTTATATGAAAATAGCCCGATATTCAGTTCAAAAAGCCCATTAGCTATACTAAAATATAACTATTGAGAAACTTTTATATCCCAGCCCGAAGAAATATCACTGTCGCAACTTTAAAATTAAATATAAATATAACATTTTTTGTTATAAATATAACTTTTACGTATTTTTAAATCCATTCAATTGTTGGGAAACCTAGACAGCCCCAAACCTAACCTGAAAACAAATATGCGGAAACTTAATTAGCATTACATGATTGACTTGTTGTTTATGAATATAGTCGTTTGAAGTTTTGACTACAAACTGAGAAATTTGGCCAAAAAATCTATCTGCCATTAACGGGATATAGTCATTTGAATCACACGCGGTTCACTTGGCATATACCGGTGGATTTGTGAAAGTTTTCAGTACAAATGTCTGCAGAAAATTCGATCTGGAATTATCTGGATACAGTCGTTTGAATCCTCGTTTCACAGGTGATTCACGAGCACTTGACACATACCGCCGTATTCGTTGAAGTTTTCACTGCAAACTAAGAGATTTGCAGAAAAATTCTATATTGAAGATGATTCTCGAACACTTGGCATAGCACTGGATTCGTTGAAGTTTTTACTAAAAAGTGTGAGATTTGCATAAAAACTCTATTTGGAATTTTCTGGATATATTCGTTTGAATCTCGTCGAACAGGCGATTCACGAGCACGAATTTTTCCGCAAGTATTTTAGTTTGCCATGAAAACTTTTACGAATCCGGTGGTATATGTCAAGTGCTTGTGAATGACCTGTGAGACAAGATTCACGACTATATCCAGAGAATTCCAGATAGAATTTTTCTGCAAATATCTTAGTTTGCAGTGAAAACCTCAACGAATTCGGCGGTATATGTCAACTGCTCGTGAATCGCTGGTGAGACAGACATCAACTTTTGCATTTCCGTTGTTATATGTCTAGTGCTCATGTACCGTTTATGAGACGAGATTTAATATAATATCTGATAAAGTTTTTCTCAAGTTGAATATAGTTCACATAATTCCACTGAAAACATTTTTAGATTTTTTTTGAAAACTTTTTTTTTACTTTAATGTTTCAGAAGTAACATTTATCAGCAGTAATTTATTTTTAGCCACGATACATAATTAATTAATATTAATAATTTACGTGTAACACAATTTTGCATTATAGTTTTAATTTGCGTATATTTTATGTCATGACAGAAGTTGTAAGTAAAAAATTAAAATTTCATGCTGGAAATTCGGGCTAGCTTCACGGAGGTATATTTTAATAATAATATGATAAATTAATCCTTATATAATTTTTTACAGATATTATTGTAGAATTTTTTTATTTTTAAACCGTCAATATAGCATATAGCAACATTCTTATTGTAATTAGAATTCTATAGGTGTACTGGTATTGATACAAACAATTTTATCGAATAGCTCATATGTATTTCATATTTCAATGTCGAACATTTCGAAAATTGTTAATCATAGTTGGCGCATTTATTAGTAATAATTAAATTTGAATTTGATTCGAGTGAGAATTAATTCTGATAAATAAGCCAGCTATGATAAATTTATGAGAAATTTAGATAAAAACTCTGCTAGTTCGAAAACTGCCCTTTAATATTTTTATTCTCAACAAAACAAATTAACGGTCCACTTAACAATAGGTGGCAAACTTAGTTAATAACGGAAAGCGCCCATGAGTAAAGCCCGTAGAGTACGATGTACTGAAGAAATTTTCGACTAATTCAGTTTATATATTCTTTATTAGAAAATTGCAACTACGAATCTTATTTCAAATTGACAAGTTCATATGTATTTCAAATAAGCCAATTGGTTGTTAAATTTTTATCTTCATTTTCGAATTTCATATTTTTTGCTTCAGTGGAGCCTAATACTGATAATTTTATAATTTTTAATTCTAAAATTGAAAAATCAATCAATTTTATGCATTAAAGTAATTACTTAAATTGCACTTAATGCATTTTTAAATTTTATTGTAAAATGTGCGCGCATATCTAATAATGTCATCCGTACGCCACTGTAGTACAACCTAATTGCTCTGCTGTATCTCTATAGTACAAAATATTATATACAAAATTTAAATATACATTTGAATATTTATTTATAATGTTGGACCGAAATTATAGCGAGATAAAAACTATAAAATTATTAAATGAAGTTATAATGAATATTTTTATCCGTTTTTCTAGTATTTTTTCATCACCATTTGCTCGTATCCTGTATAATGAAATTGAATTTATGTATAGTTTATAAATTTTGTGCTATGGATGCTCTTTTCAATGTATAGTATATAAAGAGCCACTCTATATAATACTTTTTATAATAAAGTTATGATGGTCTGGCTAGAATAATATTTATATTTTAATTTTAGAACTTTTCACCATCGTATCCTGTGAACTCAGAATTTTTCATAAGCACAATCTTTTATAAGTATTAAATTTAATTTGTATTGATTTTACTTTAAAGTGTTCGAATTTTAAAACGGATATCGGTATACAATTTTCGAATCAATTTTTTTGGGGTTGGTTAACCGGGGTAAATTTTCATTTTTACGCCTTTCCCATAAATTGAGAGTGAGGATTTTGCCATTTCAAACCAAACTGTTGTAAATTAAATTTGTCAATTTCAAAATTTTTGGCAAAAATGCGAGTTTTAACTAAAGATTTAATTGTCATCAAGTATATTGACTATAGTTGCCATTGCTCTTGAAGCTAAACTTGTCACACGATCGAGTAAGCGTCTTTCAAGTAGGTCGGCGAAGACACCGTATTTCATCAGAAAAATGTCTGCAAAAATTCGTATGTCTACTGACACGATTGTTAATATACTGTGGAAACTGACGCCGTAGAACAACGTGTTCCTTCAGTAATTTAGGCCCTTACGTGTATTAATGGTTTTCTACCGATGGCGATGGCGTGGAATAGACTGAAATCTGGGAAGAGTTTACTCGGAAGCAATTTACGGGCAAACCGGATATGTCCATACTTGTAACATATCAATAAAACATATTTGCCGCATTTGCCATCGGATTTATTGATATTTTGGCTCTCGTTGTTTTATAGATCGCTCTCGTTTATTCAGATTTCAAGATTTCTTCTTGAATAAAGGAATGCTAGCAATTCTTACTTCTAGGGTGAGGGGGAGGGGGTACTTGCCGAATGGGAACTTTATATAGTAGATAAATGGCGTCCTGCGGCGCGAATGCATCAATGATTTCGAATATGTCATTTATAGACTTTTAACCAATTGTTTCACTGATTAGCACCAACAAGGCCAATAAAATTTAAGCATATAACATGATTAATTGTATGTGTTAATATTTTGTACTACTATATGTAATGTGATGAGACAAATTTCATTTTCTATATTGTAAAATGAAATTTGAACGAATTCTTATATGTAAGAGAGTTTTGTACTCTTCGTAAGGATCCCATACTAAGCTATCAACAAGCCCATTGAAAGATTATTAACATTTTTAATTTTTTTACTAATAAAAATTTATTTTCAATTATTAAAATCCTCTCCTTTATTATTACATGGTTTGGCAAAATTGCATCAGCAGAGAATACCTAAAAGACCAGTCGTTGCATACATTAACGCCACTGCCAACAAACTTTCGAAATATCTGGTAACAAACTTTTTATCGCCGACCTAATTTAAGCTCAAATATCACAAATTCTTTTAACCACTTGTAACTTTTACAGTCCTATATAGTTATTCTACGAGAGTGTAGTGGTCTTTGGGGTATCAATTAAATGATTTTAGTACCTCAATAGCGGCTATTCTGTTTATTAACAAAGCCAGCCCTATCGAAATGTGCTTTGTTGCTCATACATAAAAAAAAAGTTTTAATATCAACAAGTTCAACAAGTTGTTGCAGCATTAGATGCTCCATAATATATTGCCATCAACTATTCTCTACGATGCTCAAGTTAAGCGTTTAAATAAACAGAAGTGCGAAATTAATTCGCTAGAAGATGTTGGTATTCGGGTGTGGCATCCCCATTATCCTTTTCAAAAAAAAAATTTAAATGAACAAATTAACTAATTACCAATCAGAAGTGTATTCCGATTAGCATTTGATTATATTTTATTTATTATACTTCACGAATTATTCATTATGCCTGAACACTCATCTATTGCCGAAATAATTCCGCAATTTAGTTTATTCTAATACGCAAGTTAGACGTTAGAAAATTTTAGGTTAAACTCCGAATAATTCAAAAATTAGGTTTGCTTGGTCAGCTAATAAAATTTTGCGCTGCACAGTGAACTCGGTAACAGTAAATTATGTCATTTAAACAAATATGCTCAAATATTCTTTTTCACCTATGTATTTTATTGATTTACCTCACCGAGAATCAGATTTTTGTGATTAATCGATGAAAATTATTTTTCATTAAGGGGTGCTAACATTGATGACATCGAAAAGCTCTAAAATAGTAAAAAAAAACCTTTTCGCAAACCAAATACAGGAAATACCTGACCAAATGTGATCAAATAGTGGCAAATTAGGCCGAAGTTTTTTATAATGTGCTTGGTGAGGTGTGTGTGGGTAACTTCAGCATGAACTTAAACAATAGAAATCAAATATTCTAAAATCCAAGAACAAGCAAGTCAGGTATTATAGCATATTCCTGTTAGGCTTGTTCATTGCCATAGTGGCTAAATTGGTTCTAATCCAAAATTAACCAAATCCCATCCAACAACAACGACCGTTGAATGAATAATATTCTAACAAAAGCTGTTCTAGAAACCACTGAAGTTGTCACTTCTGATTCCATATTCCTATGAAAAATATTATGGCTGCATTTCAGCTAATCGAGGCATCCGAAAAAATATAGTGGCTGAATTTGTGCTAAAATATAGTGGTTTAACACACCTGATATGCAATCAGAAATGCTAACTTCATTGGTTTCTGAAACACTTTTTGTTAGAAAATCGAATTGTGCCTATTCTGGAATAACGCAAATTCAGCCACTACTACATTTTTCGGATGGCAATGCACATGTCTGACAACAATATGCTACTTAAATTACTTATTCTTGTATTCCAGAATATTTTATTTTTATTGTTTATTTGTTGTTCAACAAAAATATTATTGAACGTTATACCTTTGTATTTTGTTAATAAATTTAGTAAATTTATATAGTGGCTAGTTTGTTTTCTTTAATTTATGAAAATTATATTTCTATGAGAACCACAATTTTCCTCAGTGTAGTCGTTCTTGGAAAGTTTTAGAAGTAGGCTTACATTTTTTCTGGTTTTTTCTGGTTCCCCTTGAGCACTAATTAGCACAAATTAGGCTTAATCGGTGTGCAAAGTTTCATTTTGAAATTATAAAGTTTCCAACAACTGAAACAAGCAAGGATACAAGAAAGTTTTGCGTTTAATAAAAAGCATTGAGATCAATTGATTGAGATCATTAACTTTAATTAGCCTAATAACACATCGTTTACGAAATGTTGAACGTAACAGCATCTCATTGAAAATGTATATTGCGACCTAATGTTAAGAGTGGATGGCCAATCCACACGTCTCGATTTCCTAATAAAACACAATAAAACGGTTTCATTTTCATTCAATGGCCACAATTCTGTGATCGAACAAAGTCCAAACGAGTTCAATGACCATTTTCTCACAAACTTTGAATAAATAAAATTTCTACAGTGAAAACTATATAGTAAAACTTCCAACCGCACACAGCAATTATTTACGTCCATCCATTTCTATAATATTACAGGAGCTATAAGTTTAATTGGAATCAAATATTTCAATTTACGGATGTATAAATCCACTCGAGACAGCAGAAATATTATAACAAACATATTGTTGAAATACAATAACATATCCTATCGATATCAGAACTTAAAAGCTAGTGAAGCAAACAACATGTTATTTTCTATATAGATTTTATCGACAGAATTATCATCCTAATAACATATTCAAATCATACATACATACATATGTTCATATGTCGACTGTATGTAAAACAGCGAACCACAGTAATTCATAATTTCATTTTATGTTTACTTTGAATTTATTCGCTCTAAAAGTCTAAAAAGTATTTTCTCTGTAGTGTTATGTAGGTTTTATACATATACAATTTGCTTTTTGTGTAATTTGATCAACAAAAGCTTTTTATTTATATTCGCGCCGGCTTTTGTTGTTTATTATGAAAATAAATAAAATTCTGCACACAACCGTAATGTTCAGCTTGTGTTTTTACTCAAGTGAGTGTAAAGTTGTATGGAATTTTCCAGTTTTCAAATTCCTCATACACAATCCGTTTGTATATACGTGTGTTTATATAATTAAATAATACTTGCATATATGTACGTTAAGTATAGTATACGTAATCTGAAAATATGAAAAATTAAAACAATTTCAGTGAATGTGATTACTTAACTTAACTTATGTTATATGTAAGTTTGTGAGATGGAATTTGAAAAGATTTTGTTTGCTAATGGAAAATAATAAATTCACTTGTATATTTACCACACCAACTCATAAGTGCACTTGAGTTGTGAAACGCTTAAAAATATTTTCTGGAAAAGTTTCACAATTTTGAAAATTATTATTATTGATAGCTCCCTCATGTGAAAATCCCCAGAATAAACTTTTTCCAGCTTATGATTATTATAAAGATTTGACAAATTTTGGCCAGAATATTTTATGAGCTTTTTGTGCACACACATAAAATAATTATATTAGTAAAACTTTTATTTATTATTCGATTAGAATATTTTTGGCCAAACATCTCTTGTGATTTGAAGTCGAAATAATTTAATGTTTTGCAAGAAATGCTAAACGAAGAATTTATTACATGAAAGTAGAACAATCTATAAATTATTTCCACATCACATAAAATCAGGTCAACTGTGAATGTCAATAAGTTAACAAAATATTTTGGTGGTAGCGTTTAAGTAATGTGCATTATTTGGAGTTGGAATAATATTTAGTTAAAATTTATTTACAATAAATATAAATCACGCACGGTTTATCGGTCGATTAATTTGGAACCGATACAGAGGGTTTTATACCTTATTTACATATAAAATAAATATATTTCAGACTTTATTGTGGTCTTGCTTTTTAGATATAATAGTTGAACAATTTGATGCCAATATTTTACAAATTGATGAAGTGGAAATTAATTTCATTTAGTTATAATGCAGATCGCATTCAAAATAAAGGTTTAGGTCAAACTTCACATTTTGCATTATGGCACGACGACAAAGAAGACGACGAAAACAAAATTTATTTTTCAAATACATTTTTATAATTTAGTTGTTCGTTCATTCTAATGTCCATCAGTGCATAAACAACATAAAATAAATGAGCACAAGCTTCTGGTACACCATGATACGGTTGCCACACACAATTAATTATTAATTTTTTATTTTTTTGTTTCCTTAGGTTAGGCAATCCGTTTCGCACTCTTTCGCACTTCACTGTTTACGCCGTATACCTTACGCAGTAGCCAAGTCGGAAACGTACGGCTATAAGTCTAATTTACGTAGAATTTTCAGCACATCGCACAACTTCATGGGTCATCCAATGAGTTCTGCAGTCATAGTTGTGTTCATTTTCATCACCGATAGCAATCTGATGATAAAAAATCTCTTTGTAATCTGCCCTTATCGGTATTCGAAGTAGGTACCTCTCAACCCAATCGCGAAAGCTAAACCCACTGCACCATTTTGTTGGTAAATTTATTATTAATTAAAATATTACAACGTAAACAAACTTTGTTTCGCCAAACGAAATTTTTATTAAAGCTTTTACGTAAATTGGGAGAACCTTTCGAAATTTAAACAAAATTGGAGTAGCAGCTTCCATATAAAATGAAAACTGGAATAACAATATGTTGTTTATTGCTCCAGATTTTTACCGAAGTACACCAAAGTGGATTGTGGATTGTTAGCTGTTGAAGAAGATAACCGAAGACATAACCTGAAGTAACTTACGATTCGCTTCAAGGGTTATTTCACATTCGAAGAATTCGCAAGCCTCTTTGCCGCAGCTGATTAGCGTATAAACTAATGTTATTATGTGGATAATATGATAAACACGAAAATGTCATGTGATCTATATAAAATAATATTTTGTATACAATTTCATGAAACAACGCAAACGAGCGTACTATATTTCAAATTAAAATTCGTGATGATCTAAAAGAAAATTTGGATTAGGTTTTTCATATAAAATTTGAACTGATCCGGATCAATGTGTGTCAAGAAACACGGCAAATATTAGCAATCCGCTCTCTCTTGTTAAACAGTATACCGTCACTAATTGAAAACTAATTAACCCTCCGTTACTAACTATCAGTTTTTTGTAATTACTACTAACCATGGGTGCGATCTATGGGTTGATCTTTTAAGAACTTGAATCATTTAAATTGAATAAAGTTTAATTTTATGAAAGTTTAATAATGAAACAGCAAACTAAAAACAAAAATAATTCATTTTATGGTTTCAATTTTTTGTTTTTGTTTTATTAAACATAAAACGTTAAATTTCAGTCAGAATAATATAAAATAAAACAGTTGTATACTGTTTATTTCATCACAGTCGTTTAATATATTATTCACAATATTGATAAATAAAAATTGATGGGTACATACTTTTTTTTATAGAGCAAATATGGTTGACTTCAGTGCGGCAGGGTGGCAAAACCCGCTTATTTTTTCAAATCGTGCCTACGAGAGTGGTTTTATTCCGCAACAATTCCTCCGCCAATGGATTAGTTGTGAACCAATTATCTGTGGTTATGTTTCGGCCAGCTACTTGAAGATGTTTCGGTAATCGCTGCACTATGGTTTCAGGTTTTTTTGATAAATTGTATGGCCCCTGACCACAATAAACGTCTACTTTTTAGGTGTAAACCATTACTGAATCAACAGCTGAAAATAATTTATTTAAATTCCATATTTTGCTGTTTTGTTTGGAATATACTGCCTGAAGCCGTGAAAGCTTTCAAGCTTTTCATCGACCATCACACAACATCAAACATTATAGTTCTCTTGACAGTTTGTATTGACCTTATCAAAAATTTCCCGGATGGGCGCTAATTTGTCAAGTTTACGCCGTTTTTCTCTAGTGACCACATTATCAAAGCGAATGCTCCGCATCAAAAATTGAAAACGATTGTATCTCATTGTGGCAGGAAATATTTCCATTCCCATCTCGAAAATTCACGCACGTGAACGTGGGAAGATTTATGCACACCACATAAATACAGTAATCCAAACAAACTGTGCATTTCTATTGTAGCGGAATTACGCGCATGGCTAATATTTTTATAATTTTCATGTTGTTTAGTAATAAATATCAAGGTGAGGTTCTCAAGACGATGGAAGTTTGGTTTCAAACTAATGAAAACATTGAATATTTTGTATTAAAAAATTCGGTCGTCTCATCAGACTGCAGTGACCAAACTACAAAAATATTGAAAAAATTACTACTTGTTGTAAAAATACTATCTGGCTATCAATCCAGAATAACCCAAAATTTCGATATACTGTCAGTTTATCGTGAACAATTTATCGTGAGCAATTTATCGTAGAACAATTTATCGTAGAACAATTTATCGTGGAAACAATTTATCGTGGAATCAATTTATCGTGGAACAATTTATCGTAGAACAGTTTATCGTGGGCAATTTATCGTATAACAGTTTATCGTGGACAATTTATCGTATAACAGTTTGGAACAGCTTTAGTATCGCAGTCAAATTTTTTTGACAGTCTGAGCGACGGTAGCGCCACTTCGACCAAGAGCGGAATTGTTTATAACTAAAAATGTGCCTTTGCTTAGCATTTTGGACCTAGCGCCATCTATTGTAATAAAAACAAACTAAAATTTTAAAAAATACGTTAAGACGTGCTAAAAAAAATTTAATAAAAAAGTTCAATATTTAAAATAAAATAAATAATGAAATAATAAAAATAAATAAAATTTAATATTTTTTTATGAATATATTAAATTGAAAGTGGGAGTTGCACTGCGTGCCGCCCGTAAGAGCCGATTATATAGAATCTATTAATGACACGTAGATATAGTAGTAGTAGTGTAGTAGTAGTAGTGTAGTAGACATATAGAATCTATTAATGACACCTACGCTCCTCCCCGTAGCCCTGCGGGGCTCTTTGGATTTTAATTTCGGGGGGCGTAGGAGCCGGGATCTTTAATCGGTTAAGAAACTACCGAGTTCCGTCCCACATGGCCATATTCCAGAACTTCTTCCAAAAATCATTCAATAATCCCATTTCCATCCAACATACCCAATCCCATCATAATCGGTTAAGAAACTACCGAGTTCCGTCCCACATGGAAATATTCCAGAACTTCTTCCAAAAATCAATCAATAATCCCATTTCCATCCATTATACCCAATCCCATCATAATCGGTTAAGAAACTACTGAGTTCCGTCCCACATGACCATATTCCAGAACTTTTTCCAAAAATCATTCAATAATCCCATTTCCATCTAACATACCCAATCCCATCATAATCGGTTAAGAAACTACCGAGTTCCGTCCCACATGGCCATATTCCAGAACTTCTTCAAAAAATCATCCAATAATCCCATTTCCATCAAACATACCCAATCCCATCATAATCGGTTAAGAAACTACCGAGTTCCGTCCCACATGGCAATATTCCAGAACTTCTTCCAAAAATCATTAAAGAATCCCACTAATTTTTTGATACCACGCATGAAACCTTTCTACGATAAATTTTCCACGAAAAACTGTTCTACGATAAATTGTCCCACGATAAATTGTGTTCACGGTAAATTGTGTCCGCGATATACTGTTCTACGATTAAATGTTCACGTTAAATTGAAACACGATAAATTGTTTACGATAAAGAGACCGTCACCCCCAAAATTTCATATAGAAATCTGCGTATGCGTTAAATACAATAAAATTCGAGGTTACCAAGGGGTTGGGAATTGCGTAGCGAATCATTAAAATTCGCTAAGGCATTGTGATTATACTTTGATTAGTTCAAAGTATTTTCAATATTTTTGTAGTTTGGTCACTGCAGTCTGATGAGACGACCGAATTTTTTAATACAAAAAATTCAATGTTTTCATTAGTTTGAAACCAAACTTCCATCGTCTTGAGAACCTCACCTTGATGTAAAAATACTATCTGGCTATCAATCCAGAATAACCCAAAATTTCTTTTAGTAATAAATATGTTAGTATTTTCCACTATATGGTCGACAAAATTAAAAAATGTTCCCAACTCTCTTGTGGTGTTTAAGCATTTTGAGAATGATCCATTAAACTTGGTAAAATTGTAAATACATTCTCTGACCGTGGTCTTCTAACAACAATAGGATTTTTTTCCAAACTGACCCGTCTTTACCAATAAAGTTGTCATTATTTGATTCATCATAATTATTTGCGAGATCCAGCTCTTGTTCGGTGTTTGGCTCATTGCATTTCATGGTCCCTCTCATTTGATGATTGATCTCCAATAAACTCATCCTCACTGTCCAATTCCGCCAATATTTGGCGCAATCTCTCCTGTTCCCTCTCGTAACTACACATCTAATAAAAATTAAATATGTGTACACGTTTATGGTTAATTAAAATATATTATTATTTTACTTTTACCTTTATAATAAACTGCCTCAATAAATAACCTAGTTATAAATATAACCTAAAACTTACAGAAAAATAAAAAAAAATTGTTACTGACCTGGGTGTAAACGACCCAAACACTTTATATTTCTGACAATGTTAAACCTTCGTTTGACAAAACGCAACTAAAAATAATTTAAAGATGGAGGGAAATATACAAGGTTAAAATACAAATTAGTCTGAAGTTGGTGATGATTGTTTATTATTCCGTTTTTCGAACTCGAAAATAAATTGGGTCGATTACACCGATAGGTTAGAAACGTATGGTTGAAAATACCAAATAATTAAATTAACCCATCACAGACACCCACTAAAGAAGTCAGTAGCTTTATGAATTCTGTTTATCAAACAACATTATGCTTAATAATAAAGGGATCGGTGCGGCCTTTAAAATGACCATACAGCGAGAGTGTCTGAGTCTTACACTGTCTTACCTGGCCAATATAAAGCTATACTTCGGCTGACAACTATCGAAGGGTCGTGGTCCTCTTATCCCCAATATATTAGATTTAGAGTATAGGGTAATCTTATTAAGAACACATAAACACATCAAGAGGCAAATGTTTACTGACAGACATCCTCATAATTTCCCGCATCAAATCGCAGACAATGAAAGCGGATATATTTTCACCGAGATTACAAATTCTTCCATGATTCGCATATGTGTATCTTGGTGGAATGATGCACCTGAGTTCGAAAAGTTAGTAAATTTTTGAAGTGGACTGCTTAACAAGCTTATGTTACTAGATGTTCCACAGTGCTACAATGCAGCAAATAATTAACTGGATAATTTTTTGTCAAAAGTTCAGAAGCATCCGTTGATTACAAAAAGCTCTCTCATTAGAATATACAAATCCACTGGGATCATTCAAAAAGCCAAAGGTTGAATTAGCTTCAACAAATGATGTGGCCCAATTTATATTTTCAGCTATCTTGGAATCAGCTGAGTTATAAAACCTTTCGGCAATTATACAAATCCTCCGGTCCAAATACTTTTTTGCTGTTGACAACACCAATTTCAATTATTTAAGACCACGCTAGACAAGGGATCTTGACTCTTTCATTCAGTGACAGACTATATGTATATGTTGAACAGGCGAATTAAGGATTCGTTCTTTGACGAAATCATCACTATCGACCTGAGTGAAGTATTTAACATTTATCAAAAGTGTAGCTACACAAATTAACAAAAAATAAAAATGTTGTTACACAATTTGGAAAAAAATGTAGTCGTACACAGAATTAATGTGGCAGGGTTTAAACTATAATTTATTTAATTTATATTCCACTTTTTAAACCTAAAAACAAAAGATAACGGTTAAAATTTTTTTACGAATAGTTACAATATAAATACCTAACTTCAACTTAATAATTATAGAGTGTCATTTTATAAATTAGTTTTTTAATTTAAATCTATGTGAATTAATTCATAAAGACTGTAAAAATATTTAAAGTAATGAAATAAATCTTTTTGGTTTTGAATTAAGGATTTTAAAATATTACTAGTATAGTAAAAAATGGTCATTAACACATAATTCTAGAGATGCCTAGAAAAATATAGGAATTCTGGCATTTTAGGCTCGCTTTCATGATTTATTTGTGATATGCGTCATATCGACGACCCTCGGGGGCTTTGTTATTTTTCTTGCAATAGTTGAGAATACCGGAAAGTGTACGTTGATTCGTGAGGGTATTTGATGACCATTAACACATAATTCCAGAGATGTCTTGCGTAATTCCAGAGATGCTTACATTCGTAATTTATTTGAGATATGCGGCATATCGATGCGACTCTTGGGGGCTTTGTTATCAATTTTGCAATAGTTGAGAAAACCGGAAAGTGTTCGTTGATTCGTGTGGTTGTTTGATGGTTATTAACACAAAATTCTAGAGATGACAAGAAAAATATAAGTATTCTGGCACTTTAGGCTTTCCTTCATGATTTATTTGTAATATGCGGCATATCGATGCAACCCCTCGGGGTCTTTGTTAACATTTTTGCAAAAATTGAGAAAACCGGAAAGTGTACGTTGAATCCTGTAGATGTTTGATGGCAACAAACACATAATTCTAGAGGAGCTACAAATATATGAGTATTTTGGCATTTTAGGCTTACCTTCATGATTTATTTGTGGTATGCGGCATATCGATACGACCCTGGGAGAATTAGCTATCATAAAATGCCATAATACTCATATTTTTCTAAGCATCTTTAAAATTGTGTGTTTATGACCAACAAAGAGTATGTTTTTTACTATACGAGTAATTTTTAACCATAAAGATTTACATTTTTCAATATTTTCGAAATTTTTAAATTCTTTATGAATTAGTTCACATAGATTTAAATTGGAAAAATTTATTAATAAAATGGCACTCTAAATTATTTAATTGTAACGTAGCAAAAATTAAAATTCTACCTTTTTATTTTAGGTTTAAAAAGTGGGATATAGGTTAAAAAACTTATAATTTCAACCCTGCAATATTTATTTGTGTACGGCTACAATTGTGTAACTACATTTTTATTTTTTGTTAATTTGTAGAGCCACAATTTTGTAAATGCTAAATTCTTCACTCTAGTTCACTATCGCAGTGGCCGTCTCCAGGAGAAGACGCAACCTCTCTAAGGGTGGTTAGTAATGAACTGATTACTCTCCCATTTAAAAATACCATCATTACGAACACCGCTTATAGTCTTGCTGTTTCAGTGAACATTTAAGAGTACAATTGCGATTGATATGCACCATGCGCTTGTAAATTTGTGGTTTATCACACACATCTCTAAATAAAAATCGATTGCCCAACCATTCCAATACATTTATGAAAACATGGCACACAAAAGATATTTGTATCTATCTTTATTCAGATTGATTAGTAAATTGATTTCCAGGTTTAGATATGTCTGCGAGCATGAAAAATATAACTTCGTTTGACTCATAAGTTCACATTTCTCATTCTTTTTACCAAATCATGATGTCGGGACAGTGACATCGTTAAAATTTTTTACTTAAAAGGATTTTGATTTAGGTTTCCTGGCACACGCATATTTTACGAAAAAAAGGTATTACCCAAAATGATTGAACGAGGGATCACGGAAATGATTATTTGGAATATTTTTTATACTTCCGTTTAGGTCAAACTGCTACGTGTGGCACAAAATCGTATATACCAATTCCAATAATTGAATGTTAATAAACTACAAATTAATCTAACCATATATTATTCAGAAGGCATTGAAACATCAACTTTGACAAATTATACACACACGCACAAAAATATGTATACCAATATAACGATTCTATACATTATATAAATTTATCAGGTTTATTTCATTTTTCCCAAATGATTTTGATTAGATAAAGTAACCAACCAGCGAAACAAATATATATACCAAATTCAATTTCCTATTATTTTTCCAACCAAATAAAGAAGAGGATACCGCACAAATACACACGAACCTAAAATTGAAGAAAATTGATTGAGGTCTTTTTTTGCACGCAACTCCCTTTATATGGAAAACCACAGAAACGGAAACTAAAAATAAAACGTACACGAGAAAATTAAATTACTTTCCGTTATTTTGGGTACGCCTCTAAGACTCAGGTAAGCCAATACATGGGTTATTTTTAGGATTTTAGATTAACCATGACCTTTCATATATCCAAGACTAAATTATAAGTAATTTGCATTTCATATAATTTCTTATGACGCAATCTTGAAAATATTGAAAATACTAAGAATTCAATTCAAATTTTTTATTTTTCATATTTTTAACTTTTAAAATTAAGAATCGTGCAGATGTTGAGTCTTGGACGCATTAAGCACAAAATTGGATATAATATCTGTATAATGTGGAAGGGGGCTAATGGATGGATAAAAGAGTAGCACAATTGTTGTGAATGTTCATTTGTTCTGGTAAACAGGATATATAAATACAAGGAAACAAAGTCATTATGATATTCCATCTTATGTCGAAGGTGGTACAAGCAGGGCCGCTTTTCGAGATAAAAAGCACACACAAATATTATGATCAAAGCAAATTTCCTATAATATAAATCCTGTTCGATGAGATAATCGGATTATTTTGCATATCGATCAATCTTTTTTTTTCATTTGGTGCGGTAAAAAGATAACAAAGGGATAATACTGATAGACAGACGTACGTACCTTTTTGGGATACATTTTCGGGGGTTAACATCAGGTTTGTATATATATGTTACTTCCAACGAATTTTAATATTCAAAAACACAAAAAATTAAAATATTGACGGATTATGGCGTTTGATGATGAATGGTTTGGTTAAGAGAATTTTTGAGAAATAAATAAATTTATTAAATTAGTTGCGAGAAACAACTTTCCAAAAATTCTCAATACTTCAACTATTTTACGAGGAACCCTTTCAAAATCATGCGGGTATAATGAGCGGTATACTAAACAATAATCATTTTAATGTTATTGACAGACAAGTTATGGTTAAACAGGGATAATGAGTGTTAGATTAAAATAAATTTAAATTTAAAATAGTTTTTTGTTTTTGTTTTTTTTTTAACTAAACTTTTTGATTAATGATGATGATGAAGATTTTTTCCTATTAGTTTCTCCCCCAAAGCAACAGCAAAATATATGTCGAAATTGATGAAAATGTAGATTTATGTTTATGATACGTAATCATTTCGGTGATGAAGGAAATAGTTGCCAACTAAATGATGAGTCAATATATGAAATGATGTTTATATGGGGAAGTAACCTGTTCATGAAGAAAATGTAATTTTTTTTAAATTGTAAATCAACCAGTAATGGTATAGTTTGAAATTATTTTTATGATCCGTTTAGGTTATTATAAAATAAACGTAGAGTGCGTCAACATTTTGGGCGTCATCATTTCTTGATAAACGAGTTTTCTTCTCATTTTTAGGCACTACGTAGGATCAGACAAAATATTTGTAACCTCCTTTCGTCCCAGACGAAGTGATTGATCAAGTTAATACAAAATAAGCTTTCACAATAAGCTATAATAAGTGGCATTATAAATGGATGGACGGTTTCGAATGGCACTTCATCAATACATGTTTTTTATAAATTAGAAAGGATGTGTCAGGTAAAAAAATATGATGTATTCGAAATTTGTGTTTGTTCGTGGTATTTTTTACCAATTGCGGATGTTGACCATAACTTATACGAGAACTCATCCTCTTCTAATGCTTTTGGACTAACGTTAATCTCATTTTCCCCAGGTATTTCTTTCATCCGCAGTGATTTGTCAATTTAATAAAAACCAAAAAATAGTCGTTAGCAAGTTAAATGATTTTCTAATATGCCATCCCTGAAAATCAATTAATTTCATTTCAAAGAATAAATAAATTTATTAAATAAAAAAAAAATTGAAAATTTTTATGGACAAAAAAAGATGTAAGTTCCATGAGTTTAAAAGTTTTCATGAGGTATAGCTATAAATTTTAGGCACATTTCATTGAAATCACTAGACATTTAATAAAAAGCCTAAACTTAAGTATTCTATTTTGCTTATTTTCTAGTTCAGTTGCAAATCATTTGATAGCAGATGCATTGATTTGTGTCTGCTTTGTTGTTGAAAGCTGTGCCAAAAGCGACGATGGAAATTTCTCATACCAAAATGCAACGAGAAGAAAAATTTTCGGAAGATTGATCCTGTTGTTTATTAAATTCATTAATCTGATGATACCTAGCTCCATTTTTGATTATCATGCTGATACTTAGCATCGCCCATTGCTGGGAAATACATTGAAAATTGATGACGTCTCGCGCGGAAACTGGGTTGGTTTTCATATTTTATAACGTTGAAGCTCTTTATCTGAGGAGAACCAAAATATTCTCAATGATTATCTACTATGAGATATATAGACTTCCAACAAGCGGCGCTTATATGCCTAGGAATACCAGCGAAACTCGTATCTCTGTGTAAATTAATAACTTTTGGGTCTGTATATAGAATCGTAATTGAAATCACTCTATCAGACTCCTTTCCATTCTCCACGCACCTATATGCTCTTCAATTTGGCGCTTAAGTATGTAGTGGGGGAAAGCAACATCGAATCTTCGCGCTGTATATTTAATAAATCAAGCCAAATTCTTGGATATGGAGATGATATCGTGCTTCTTGGCCGAAAACCTAGCGACATCAAGGACAGTTTCATACCGCTCGATCACTGTGTAAGAAGACTCGATTTGGAGGTAAACTGTACATTTTTAGCAACGCCCATAATAACAAATATATGGCAAATATCGGAGTTGGCGACCATAACTTTGTCGAACACTTAAAAACCTCGAGTCAGTTATAATATCGTTAAATGATACGCTGTCTGAAATACGCACCCGAATCGCTGCCCAACAACGAGTTTTCTATGCCCAATGAAAATTGTTGCAGTCAAAATATCTATCGCAGTCGTACGAGCTCTCACTTTATAAAGCACTCATAAAATCTGTGTTGGATTTCGGAATCAAGAGCTGGACCATGACCTCTAACGATTGTAGATTGTTATCTAACTTCGAAAGGAAGGCCATTTGTTCAAACATTGGTCCCATAAAAGTCGCGACAACGAATATCAAATTCGTATAAACCACGAAATAAAGCAACTTTTTGGAAGTAGCAATATCATCGGATTCATCAAATCCAATCGAGTTAGATGGCTCGGAGACGTTGCCAGATCTCCATAAGTACGAATGATCAATAAAGTGTTCCATCAACAACTAGCCTAGATGCGTCGTAGAGGAAGACTCTGACTGCAGTGGCGTGACGACGTCCAACAAGGTCTACGCATATTAGGATGTCGATACGGGAGGACGAGAGCGATGGATCGAGACGATTGAAGGACCATAGTGCGGGAGGCAAGACCCCGTCATGGAATGTGAAAGCTATTGATATGTCAATGTGTGTTACCAACAGTAGGGCATTTACATGTAAAAATCGTTTATTACATTTTTTTTTTGTAATTAACGTAAATTACGTGTAATATTCAAAAAAATATGTTAAAAACGTGGAAACTCTAGAAAATATGGTCAATCATAATTAATTTTAAGTTTCAGTTACCTACAGCCAGATTTAGTGATGTTAACGTGAAATGCGTAATTTATATAACTTTGAGCAAAAAGAAATCCATTATATGTTTTCGGGGCTTTATTTAACTGGCCCCCATTCACCATTCATTTGGGCTCAAATATCTGCCGTTTTTTCTATAATTTGTTGCCAAGGCAATTTCATTTTGCTGCTTATTCAAAATGCTTTGTTTCTATTAACAAAAATTTTTTTTTTTATATTTTTATTTTTTTTTTTTTATTCAAGACCATGCTATCTGTTTTCGGGCCTAAGGCTCACCCTGCTCTTCTGCGGTTATGGTTTTTTACGTCCGTACTTTACGCCTCCCGCCCAATTTGAGGACGTCCGGCTTTAGGGCCAATTTAAGACCATCTGCACATTGCAAGCTTCATGCCTTCTTCATGCTTTCTGTAAATCCGGCAATATTATGATAATGGAAAACTCTCTTTTATAAAACAAAGATTGTTTTCCCTATTTAAACAACATGGGCGGAAAATTCGAGGTGGCACGAAAAGCGGAGTTTGGTGACAATGTTACTTATTTTAACAATGAAGATTAAGAATCCGCTTTAACCAAAACAGGACCTAGACTAACAAAGAATAAAAGTAAAATGCTCTAGGTAGTTTAAAAAAAAATGTATAATAATTAATTTCTTTTTACGCTTCAGCATCAGTTATATATTTTTCATATTTTTCACATTTGTACCAGGTGACAATTTCCCACACTGAGAAAAAAAACGAGGACGACTCTTGTGAAACTTAATTAAATGTTATTACAAGCTCGACAATTTTCTAAGCTCGTTTCTCGAGCGGTAATACGTTATCTTCGTTTGAAGATAGTCATAAGAATGAAAAAACCAGGAACAAAAAATAATTATAAAACTTACGGAGTTTTATTGAAACGTTGTTATGAAATAGGAAAAGCTAATAACCTCAAATTGAAATTTGGTGTAAATTTGTGTACCGGAAAAGCTTTTTTGCAAGCTGTTGGAAAGAGTTGTTCAGTGATGTTAAATATAGATTCAAATAGGTTGGTTTTTTGAAATATAAGCAGTAATTAAGAAGAATTTTATAATCGTCCGTGAATTTAATTTGTTTAAGAATTTTTTCGGCTTTTCGGACAAAATATTATTTTAATGGACCCATACAATGTTTACGACTATTTTAGTCGCAGAAAACAAAGAGGCCATTTATTAACAATATTTCTACCACAAAAGTAGAAAAAATGCGCTCCCCTCCCCCAAACCTTTAACCCCAGGGCGTACTTGTGTACACAAAGAACACAAACCGTTGCAAAAATGAGAACTCCCTTAGGTAGCTTCTTGGCAGCTTGGTTTCGTACTGATAAAAAGTTGGTCTACTCATCAGGTTGCAACGACCAAACTGCAAAAATCCAACTCTTGCTTTGTACCGATAATACAAAACAAGAACATATCGATTTAGCGAATTATATATCACTAAATCAGAAACCACAGGAAATTCTCACTATGTATGTGTAACAAGCCAACACATATAATTAAGAAGAATTTTATAATCGTCCGTGAATTTAATTTGTTTAAGAATTTTTTCGGCTTTTCGGACATAATAAGACGGATAATAAGACGATTACGTAAGCTAGAGAGCAACTATGTCAGACTAATTAACATAAAAGTAATGAGAAAATTTAGATTTTAATATCATTTCTTAGGTTGTCGACGTTGTCTATATTGTTGACCTCGCAGGGATGCAGAAATTTTCTGTGTAATCTACGTGATAGATTACGTGTCGACAACTGCGTAGATGACATTGTGTACTATACCTCGCCCAAACCTGGTTTGTACTTGTGATTTATAGACATTACTGTATCCGTAAAACTTACTGAGTCTAATATTTAATCTTAGATTGCGTACTAAATTGGCAATTACCTACCATCGATAGTAAATATGTACTGATTCATGGACAAATGATAAAGGTCAAATTAAATTAAGAAATTTTAATTAAATTTCAGTGTCTGTTATGCTTTACGCTACCTATTGAGACCCGATATGAAATAACATGATATTTGTTCAGTGAGTAATTTAGTCAAAAACAATCGTTCATCGTGAGTTTATTATGTTCAACGGATACTAGCTGCTTATGACAGCAGTAAAACTTCGATGACCCAGTCATACTTACCTGAAATAAACTCTACCTGTAACACATAAAACTACCTGGAATACATCTTATAAATTCATTACATAAACCTAAAAACCTAGAATAAGCATTATCAATTATTTAATACTTACCTTCCTATTACATACATTTATATTGAGTACCTAGAAATTAGTTTAAATTATTATTAGTACAACCAAACCAAAACATATGTAAATAATATGCATAACAATAATTTGTCCTTGAACTTGAACTTCAATTGATGATCAAACCAAATTGTGTTATGCATATTGGAAACATAATATTAACGTAGAATTTCACTTTTTAATTATTAACGTATAGATACTTACCTATAAATTACATTAATTATTATTATATATATATATATATATATATATATATATATATATATATATATATATATATATATATATATATATATATATATATATATATATATATATATATATATATATATATATATATATATATATATATATATATATATATATATATATATTAACAATATTATCAATAGATAAATGTAAGTTTATTATTTCCACTTACAATTTTTTTATCTATTGACATTTTTGTTATTCTATTGACATTTGTGTACCACTACAAATGCAATATTGATGCTACCCCTACGTATTATAGAATGCGTTTTATACCTAATATTATATAATGTAGTGCCATCTAGTGGCAATTAGTTTAGCGATTGTTAACCCTCTATATTTAAGAATATACAATTTTTTTGTACCTAATAATGTAAAATAGAAAATTATCCCTCTTCTCATTGTAACCACAAAGACGTCAACATCAAAAATATTTATAACCAAATCCGAGTGTGATAAAATAAAATTAAAGTTAAAAAATATAAGATTTTATTTTTCATTTTATTAAAACAATTGTACGCACAATATTTCCAATTTTGTACAATTGGTATTAACGATTTTTTTGTTGCAATTTCCGGCATTGATTTAGTTTAAACTTGTCATTTAACTTGTCTATAATATTCATCAGTTCTAAACTGCAACATTATTTCAGGAGCAGTTTATTTTGGCAAAAAATTCGGCGGTAGACTACTTTGTTAAGTTCAGATTAAAAACAAATGTTTTAATAAATATAGCCACATATCCTATACATGAATGTTGGTCAAAAAACCATACTTAAGAATTCACAGTGCCATCTTCATTTTATGAAAATGGTGAAAAAAATTCTAACCATATATATTTTAGTGGCATCTGCTTACATTTGACCCAACTAAGAAAAAACTTAAAATGAATTAAACTATAAATGTTTTGTTCAGTGAACTTACAAATATTTCTTTCATGTGTAAATTAAATCAAAAGTGCAGTTAAATAATCTATAGCACCTGATGTATTTCTTCCTTAAATATAGTAAGCTAATTAAATGCCAACCAGGTACATTAAGGACGAGACCGAATTGGATGATGGAAATGTCCGATTATTTGAGACAGGTTGAAAATATATGAGTTCATCTCTGCTCAGGACGGTGGTTGGTGTTTTTTGTGGTGAAATTTTAATTGTATATTTTTCATATTACCCGTACACTATGAGGATGTTGACCATGTACTAACTATGATGACATGTTTAGTATAGCGACTTTGGTAAAATATCATTTTTTATATCCATATAAGGATTAGTTTAGGTTAGCTTCTGAGTCGGTCCATATATTAACGAATAATTTATTTGATTTAGTACCGAAATGTAAACTTATTTGCTGCCTCAGATTGTCGACGTTGTCTACATTGTCGACGTTAGTGACGCACAAAATCGCTTACTACAAAATTTAAAATATTTTTCATCAAGACTTGTACACAAATCGTACAGCATAATATATTAAAAGGATTATTAATGTAACATACAATTAAAATAATGATGCATGATTAATATTCCAAGAATATTGCATTACATAATATTAAAATTTTTAATGTTCATTAAAATGTATGTATAAAATGTATATATTTTCAATTTTAAGTAGAAAATCAATGAGTTTTCGAGTATGTATTTATCTATTTTTTAATTCCACTTGCTATTTAGTATTATATATTTCTATTTAATGCAATTTACAGATGACAACATATAATTCTCTAACTTCAATGGTATTATGTATCTCATATTTTTGGCAAATTTTTAAAAACAAAATCTGTATACGAATGTATCTATTTAACCGTATGTACATCATACAAAAAGTGTATTTTACACAGCACTGTACATATACAGTACTTATTGCCTAAAGCCCCTGAACAAGTTTACAAACGTATCGTATTCATATTTTATGCCTGGTTTATTATTTTTAATACATAAACGTTTTTGTTTTGCACATATAAAATAAAATCCGTAAACTTGTTCATGTAATAGAAAAAATTTTAAAAGCTCATAAACTTTTTTTTTTTCAAAAGCATATAATCTTTTAGTTTTCTATAAATTCAACATTATTATTCTAATTCTATAATTATTGATTTTTTCAGCAAAAATATATATTTTCTTGCTAAACAATAACAAAGCACAACTTGAAAAAAGTTATATTTATTTATTATTTTAATTTTAATAACAATTCAATTTCTATAAAATACAAGAAAAAACTTTTCGTTTATTAAAGTTTTATTTTATTTTATTTTTGTTCTGTTTACAATTGTCGAAACAACTAAGTCAACCAACCCACTTAGCATTCTAATAGCGAAACATTATACATTTTATAAAAATCTATATAAAATTTTAAAAATAGAATATTTGTTTATAAAATTTAAACTTTTTAATTGTTTGTGCTTTCTTACATTTTCTCGATGATCTGTTAATAAAGTTTTATTTAATTCTATATATGTTCGAAAATAATATGTATTATAAGCCCGAACCGTATATAGTATACGTGAAAAGGGTACGAGTAATACAATAATCCGCAGCTTCTAAGATATAATTTTAATTTTTATTAGAACACCCACCTTGCAACAAAATGAATGTTAAGTAAAGCTTATTATCCCAATATTTATTAAAACATTTAGAATATGTTCGTGCGTATACTGTAGAAATATACTGTTTTGATTTTTAATAAAATAAACCAAAAAACAAGATTAATGAAATTCAATTTTCAGTTTTTCAGCAAAAAGAGGACCCAGAAAACGAACAGACGAAAATAAAATTAAATTATGATTTTCATAACGCAACCAAAATATTGTATAAATTTTTTGGGGAGCTTTTCTTAGATTTATATTAAGCTATATATACTTATATATATATATAGTTCAAAGGCTTTGTGTGTTTATTTATTTTATGTGTTTCTATTGAATCCAGAAAATTGAATTTTTTCTTTTTTATATTCAAATTTCGCAAAGTTGTGGGAGATCTGTGTATTTTGGTGGTGTGTGAGTTATTTGTAAGAATTTGTTTGTTGTCGCAAAAAAATTTTTCTTCGATATTCAGTAGAAATGTTTATTCAAATATTTTAATGTTAAAATACTTTATTTTAAAACTACTCTGCTAATATTTCTAACCAAAGCCAAAAAAATACAGGCCTGATTGTTTACAAAAAGTAATCTAGCTTTCGTTCAAAGCCGCCCCTATATAAGATCTAAAAGATTTCGCATCTTTTTGTCATAAACTTTAAATAGAGGAGACCATTTTCTTCTTTCTAATAATAATATTTTTTAAATACTTTTTTGTAAATGAATATTTAAATATGCAATTTCGATTTCAATATTAATTTCAATATTCAGGAACTTTTTTTTTATGAAATCTGTTACTTTATTTACGATAAGTTAATGCAATAATATTTAAATTAAACTATTTTGATATAGTTCGTTCACACGTCTGTTAATTTGATAAATTCAAATCTCAGCCCGAAAAAAATTAAAAAATTATCAAAATATGAGTTTAATCCCGAAATATTTTATTAGCCAGAAAAAATACTTATCAACAAAAAAAATAGTTTTAAATAATATTTTTTTAATATTACGCAATCCTTTATAGTAAGATTTCAATAACAAAAATCATATAATTACTATTATAATTTAATATAAATACATACATTCACTAATTAGGGTATCATGGGGAATACTGATAGAGATAATTTTTTGAATCATTCTACCACCCAAGTATTCTGAATTATTTTGAATTTCTGTAGATTTGGAGTTTTCCAGCTCTGATCTCTGTATTGTCTGGACCGAATGGGTAGTGGTTTTAGGCTTCCAAATTACAAGATAATAAGACGGCAAAATCTCATTACGATATTATGGGGAATACTGGTCGAAATAATTTTTTGGATCATTCACTTGCGAATTATGAATTATTACAGTTTTGTGTAGGAAAAATTGAGCTGTACAGAGCCAATTTTTTTATTGAAAATGATTTATTTTGCCAGCTATTTTTTCAAGATTTGATCTTTGATATTTGTGTTCTAGGCTCAACTCTTTTGCGGTTTGCCAAATCGAGGGCATTTGGCTGTAAGTCCGAAATACATAGGACCACCTGCATTGCATATCCTCATGCCAGCCTATAGTACTGGCTTAGAAGATGGGTCGGCCCATGAGTTCATTTTCATCATCAATCATAATCAGATAATGAAAAATTCCTTTTGCAATCTGTCCCTATCGAAAATCGAACCCGGTACCTCCAAATGCCAAAGCTTTAACCACAATTCGGCCATTATCGCTTTTGAGTAACGACAAATAACTTCAAAAGACTTTTTTATTTAAAGCCTTTTGAGTTGTCGTAATTCCGACGTTTTTTTGTTGTTTTAGTCGTACACATTTATAAATTCGAGACCAAAGTCGTACTATCTATTTTTGTATTGTTTTCATTGACAATTTGTCAAAATTAGTTTGAGTCGAAACTCGTAAGTCGTACTCGTAACGCTTACATAATTTGCCTCCAATATAATTTGATTTCTGAATATTAGAGACATCTATGAATAACTAGCATTAACCACTAATTAAGTTCGTCAGAAATTTTAGCCGTGCTTTTTCAGATATTCTATTCTAAAATTTAGTTCTTAATTTATTTATCAAATTTTAATTAAAATGCAGGCGCGATTTGTTTTGTATAATCTATAACAGCTGGTATGAGCTTACCATCAATTTAGGTAGCCGAAAATTTCAGACTAAATAATTTTTTTTTATTAAACATGGCAGACAAAACATATAAAAATGGTCGTTTGAATACCATAATTAAGAATTTAAAGTGTCATGTTGATAATTGTAAAAAAATTCGATCTATATATATTTTTTATTGACCTCTAGTGACATTGGGCCGTACTAAAAAAAATATGGAATTGAATTGAACAAAAATATTTGGATCACTGACAAATGTTATTTTCATGCATAAATTAGTTGATGTATTTCTTCCTTATATATGGCCAATTACATTGGGATGAGATCAAATTGATTGATTGAAATGGGTGCTAAATTTAAAATTTTATTTCTGCTCGAATTTTAAGTGTGTTCATCATACTGATGTTTTTCATGAGGATGTTGTCCAGAGTGAACATGTACCCACTTTACAACACAAATGGCGATACGCGGCGACTGTTGTAAAATCGCGTTATTTTACGTCTTATTATCCAAGGGGCAAAATAAGTTTATATTTTGATACTGAAATAAGTAAATTATTGTATGTAACTAATTACATACAATAATTTACTTATTTCAGTATCAAAATATAAACTTATTTTACCCCTTGGATAATAAGACGATTACCTATTAGCTATAGACAGCAACTTTGTCAGACTAAGGGGCACATGCTCGATCAGCTAGCAAGCAAGCAATATGCTAGCGCAAAACTTGGCTACTCAATCAAATTTACCAAGCAAATTTGAATTTGAATTAGTTTTTTTATACATGTTTTGTTTATTTTTGGGATTGCACAGTAAATCAGGGGGTCTATTATGAAATTTATCCGTCTCGGATTTTATGTCGAATCCGTGTCGAATCGGATATTTAACGGAAATATCCGATTCGACACGGATTTACCCTATTATGAAACTTGTATTATCGGATTGGTAATAAACAAATTGAAGTTAGCAACTTTTTTTTTTTTTTAATAATTTGAGGTTAGATTTTGATTTTTTATAATTTTATTTATTAAAAATTTCTTATAATAAAATATTATATTTTCAATCTTTGGGTTTTAATTATTTGTTTATACTAAATACTGCAAATTAAATTATTTTAATAATATTATTGAAATAGGATTCACTTTCACTTGTTGAAACGTCAAAATAACATCAACCGGATACAAATACGTCAACTATATAGCAGTCGGATTTTTTGTAGTGTGATCGGAAAAATCCGATTCGATTTTGCTTTTTAGTTTCATAATAGCACGGATTTATCCGTTAACGGAAAAATCCGAGACGGATAAATTTCATAATAGACCCCCAGTATAAAAATTTGCTGGATAGTTTTCTAAGCCGCAAAGTTTACTGTACAATCGCAAAAAAATAAAAAAAAATTATAAAAAAAGAAAATTCAAATTTAAATTTGCTTGGTAAAATTGTTTGAGTACCCAGGTTTTGCGCAAGCATATTGCTTGCTTGCTAGCTGATCGAGCATGTACCCCTAAGTAACGTAAAATAACGAAAAAATAATGAGAAAATTTAGATTTTAAAATCATTTCTTAGGCTGTTGACGTTGTCTAACATACACGTGTAATATACATGATAGATTACGTGTCGACAACTGCAAAGATTACATTGTGTAATGTACCTCGCCCAACCCTGCTATCTTCACATATATCAGAAACTCGTTGAAAAATACCGTTAGTTCGGATTCTCTTTATTTTTAAAGTTTCGGATTTTCTTTATATTTATCAAGTTATGGAATATCAATTTCAATAAGGATTTATTTTGTTAAGTAGATAACCAGTTGCTACAGTAACTTATGGACAATTTTGTAATAAGAGCCATATTCATTTTTTCAAGTTTTGGAATAACATCGGTTGTTTGAATACAATGTTAGTCCTACTATGGAGCATAGTTTAAGGATAGGAAATTTTCCAACTTGTAGCCATTCGGGGTTCTCTTCATTCAATATGGCGCATCTAATACATTTTTTTAAAAATTATTGTGGAATTCCAGTTTTAGAGTTATAGGCTTCCCATCTCCTCGTACTATTCCAGATAATCAGCTAAATACCCGATTTAACAGACGCTCGATATAACGGACAATTTTTTTATTTTCCATTTTTCGAATATCGATTTTGATGGGATTGGGTATGTTGGGTGGAAATGGGATTCATAAATGACTTTTGGAAAAAATTGTGGAATATGCCCATCTGGGACGGAACTCGTTCAATTTTTACCCGATTATGATGTGATTGGGTATGGTGGATGAAAATGGGATTATTAAATGATTTTTGGAAGAAGTTTTGGAATATGGCAATCTGGGACTCGTTCAATTCTTAACCGATTATGATGGGATTTTATATGTTAGATGGAAATAGGATTTTTAAACGATTTTGGGATCAAATTCTGGAATATGGCCATCTGGGACGGAACTCGATCAATTCTTAATCGATTATGATGTGATTGAGCATGTTGGATGGAAATGGGAGTCTTAAACGATTTTGGAAAGAAATTTTGGAATATGCCCATCAGGGACGGAACTCGTTCAATTCGTAACCGATTATGATGGGATTACGTATGTTGGATGAACATGTAATTCTTAACCGTTTTTTGACCATATTCCGAAACTTTTTCCCAAAATCATTTAATAATCCAATTTCCACCCAACATACCCAATCCCATCTTAATCAGTTAAGAATTGATCGAATTCCGTCCAAGGCGGCCATATTCCAGAACTTCTACCAAAAATCATTTAAGAATCCCATTTCCATATAACACTCAATCTTAAAATGGCATTTTTTAGCCTGAGTTCCTTCCCAGATGGCCATATTCCACAACTTCTTCCAAAAACTGTTTATGAATCTCATTTCCATCCAACAAACATTATCCCTTCATTATCGATTAATAGATAAACGAGTTCCGTTTTTGCCGCATTCCAGAACAAGTGCAGTTAATGGTCTCAGATTTAACGAACTCCTCCAATTGGTCCTTTAAATCGTGGTTTTACTGTATTATTATTATTATCATTATATCAGTTCTTCAAAGAACAGCTTCAAATGTCTTGCTGTATCCGCAATGGAGATAGCCGAAGAAGTTATTAATGGGTCAAGATTAGGTTGGAACCACGCTACGAGTAGTCACATAGTGAACGATATTATTGGTGATGGTACTTAGTAATTGAATCTTTTATAGTATTTATTTACAATACAACTGATATAAAAATGTATCAATTTATCCTTCATAATTAAATTTTTATTTGCATGTTTGCTTATTTATTCACTGACGAAATCCATCGTCTGGTATATTTATGTGGGGGTGAGTTTCTTACATACTACATTTCATTAACTATTCCACGTAGGGCTTTGCTTTGGAATAACTGGCTGATACAGACATTCATTTTCTTTGTGCCGCCCCAGAGCTGAATAACGTAAGTTCACAAAGGTTTTATCGGTAGGGTAACAATTTATATGGCCGTCCCTGATGGATATATATTGCAGAATTACTTCCCAAAATCGTTTAAGAATCATATTTCCATCCAACATACAAAATGCCATCATAATCGGTTTAAAATTGATCGAGATCCGTAATGTTTACATGTACTGACAGTGTTATTGAAAATTAATATTCAATCATAATATGATCATGACATATGTTACACGAGATTCAATTTTTTAAATAGAAAAACCAAGTTTTGATAAATTGATTCTATTTTACAACCAGTAATGTACAATATTAAAATTATGTTTATTTAAAACTTTCAATGCCGATTAAATCAAAAGCTAATGTTTTATCATTTTGAAGCGTGCACATGAAAATCAAATAAAAATCTTTTCAAAAATTTTTTTATATAAAATGTCAAAATCGTAGAAAGTATATTCATGCATACCATCTCGATCGAACACAGACAAAACGGTGTGGTAGATTTTCCTTTCGTCGAAGAATTAAATAGTCACGAATGTTTTCTTTTTATTTATTTTTTGTTATCCCCATTTTCGTGTCATTTCTGTATTTGTATTCATAACAAATAGAAAATTGGTTTTTCTCGTATTTTCATGTTTTGTTACGTGAACACATTTCAAGAAGCAGTATAACATAAACTACAAATTTATTTTTGCGTAGGGAAAAAGGGAAATCATTTTATAGGTGAGCTTTCTGGGTAAGTATTATTTTCAAATGGATTTTGAAATTCGGGATTAATGTGTGCTGTATGATTAGTTTGATATTTTCGTACGTACATTTTAAAGTTTTTTTTGTAGTTTTATAGTGGTGGTCAGACTTTATATAAAAGGTTGTTAGCCTTCTTCATAGCTTTCACGAAAGCTAAACCTTTCTCAGTTCTTGATTGCAAATTGTAATAAACAACACATTTTTATGTTTCTTGTGAGCGAAGAGCTTTAAAAATTGAGCTCCAATTTTTTTTGAAAGGTTCCTTGAACATGGCCAGTTGAGGAAAATTTTAAGGGATACAAATAGGATATAAAACTTATATTTATAATGTTCCTCATTGTAAATCTATAGAAAATTTCATCATGTTGACTATAAAACAATATTCTTAGTGCACACCGCTCATAAATTAACCATTGATGAAATAGAAAGGCGATTCAAAATTGTAAACTGTCATAACGAATCGATACACGTAATCATACGTTGGGGCTCCTTGATGTGCGGGCAACAAATTAATTCAAATGCATTACCTAACTTTAATAGTGTTTGCTTTTTCAAATAAAATTTAGAAATACAGTGAGTAACTTTAATATTCTTCTGTAATTTTCAGGTTTCAAAGGCCTTTTGGAATTAATTTAGCCAAAATGTTAATTTTCCTTTTTCAATAATTATAATTTTATTAATTTGCAATAAAACTCAAATATTTTCATATTAAATAAGATTACCGTAATATTATTAATAACATTAGGACAAAATATACTATACTTTTTCATCGTTACTTTATTGTTCGGTCCATTCCTGTTCCAGTCTCTTTATAAAATCAGCTACAGAAGTAATCGACGGTTTTCGAAGTCGCCGGTCTAGAGGCATAGGACACATCGCATATATTCCATGGAATTCAAGTCAGGTGATTGAAGGGTTTCTATCACTTTTGGATAATTATATAATAGCAATTCTCGAACCAAATATAACTTACGTTTAGGATCATTGTCTTGGTATAATTTAAAAGTGGACAATATTCCTAGAATTTCAGCGCTTTTCTTTATTTTTTTTTTTGAATATCTAAATTATTTACTTTATTCATGTTTTTATTTATAAAAATTAATTCTTCAACCAAATACATAATAGAAAATTTTCTAAATACACTGCGCCAAAGAAATATCTAATAGTGAAGCTCTGCCGAGTTATTACGCAGAATGCGCTTTTAACTAATTTTAACTAAAGTGAGAAACTTCTAGTGGATGAAGTTAGGATCTAGTGGATGTGAAACTGTGGACCATTGGTGTACAAAATGGTAAGGAAATTTGATTTTATGGTCTTAACTGAACCCCGAAAGATTAAAAAAATTAAAAAATCTTTATTAAATCTCAGATTATACCTCAATAAGCCTACGCTATGTCATCTCTTATCGAAGTTTCTTCAGGATGAAACCCTCCAGTACGTTGTTGAATCATCCGTAGAAGAAGTTAAACTTAATCTGTTTTACAACCTAGTTTTGGGACTGCTTATATATCTAATATAGATAATAGATGCGCGGAAATATTCGCTTCTTTTCCATGGATAAGCGAGGCTGTGAAATGAAAGAGAAGATCCAGTGGGTGTGCCTATGATTTCCTAGTAATGCACAGGGTAGCTTTTAGCAGCACTTTCTTCAAAAGTTATATTTCGCTACATTTTTAGAGTCTTCAACAAGCGGATTAGCACATGAAATAAATTGATCCTAATGATTGAATTGCAATGCCTAGGATCGTATTATGGTTGAACAGTGTAAGAGTAAAGCGCTATAGTGACTAGGTTTTCAATTTTGCTACTGTCTAAAATCAGACTAAAATACTTCGCTATGTCTGTTGTGAAGATGAAGCTTGCTTTAGATCCTCTAAAGTAAGGGAGGTTTGTATTTTTGACTCTTTCGCGAAAAATATTTTTGTATGTAGAAAAATTCAAATAGCCTTTGAGGGACAAATTACCAAAAAACAAATAAACGAATTTTATGTGTTATAAAATTTTATCTCGAATCATAATATTAAAAAAAAATCTCCTTGTACTACGAAAAATTGAAATAAATTCGAGATCTGTGGGGAACACAAACATAATACCAATCTGTATTTGCCCAGATATATGGAAAATGGTGAGACGCCATAAAGTAAATAAAAATTATCATAAATTTTATCTTGTTTTCTTCTTGGTGTTTTTCCTTTTAAGACGATATATGGCGCATAAATTGTTCTTGTAAAATATATACGGTCAAGGAAAATAGATCCTAGTATTTATATATGTATTGTATGTATATATAGGGCCGGGGTAATGGTTATAAATAATATATAATAGAATATATTATTACCGAGTGTTAAAATATTTAAGAGCGTACCGTAATTTATGTGAAAAGTTCTCTGGTTCTTGTTTCGAACATTTTTTTTATGGCACAATTATGATTTAAATGGTTAAATAATTTTAGGGTTTGGTTTATTGGAAAACAAAATAATAATTGTTATGGCCCCCATCTCCACTCCACAGCAAATATAACCCTATAAAATCAATATTCGATGGAGCTGTGGTGACTTAATTTTAATTTTTTTTTAAAAGTAGGTATATGGTGTACTGTATATTTGGTTGAATTGCGATGGGAATATAAAATATCATATAAGCCTGCAAAAAAATATTTTTAAATTGATTTATGGTAGAAAATTTGTATTTTTTTTCTATTTCACCTTATCTCGAATAAAATATCTAATGTTCCTCATTCCTCGTACCAAACCGAATATATACAGAACAAGAATATACTTTTCCTATTTTTCGCATTTTGATTTATTTGCTTTATTTGGAAATATGTATTTTGTTTTTTCTTCATCCTGATTCATCCTTTTATTTTGATATTTTCCAGCTTTTGAAACGAAAGACTATACACAAAATAAAAAACAGATACAAAAAAACATCCAACTCAGAGTTCATCGTGATTATGTTACATTGCTGTTTAAAGTAGAAGATGTTTTTTTTTTGCCCCGGTTCACGTTGTTGTTCCTTTATGGAAGTTATCTCGAGAAATATTTCACAGATCTAATTTAAATTTGTTTTAGTTTTTTTATGGAAAATAATATTGTTTGCTTATTTTTTTGTCTATTTGCTGGAATATCTCGAATGGCTAGAATGAAATGATGATTGTTATGAAATAGACTTGGAATTAAAAAGTATAATTACACACAAAAAACCATTAGAATAAGAGTGAAAATAGTTTATGAATTTAAACGAGGCCGCGTAAGAGCACAAGTGGTGTTGTACGTTCAGGAAGACCAAAAAGGTAACAACACCATAAATGGTCAAAAACTCTATGAAATCATTACGAATAGCCGTTGTATACAGTGAAAACGCGAAAATCATATAAACGTGGCAATTCAAATATTTTAATGAAACATGGATCTATCAGTATAGGCCAGAATCAAGAGAACAGTTGAAACAATAGATAGAAGCTAGTTAAAGTGCTCGAAAGAAAGCAAAAGTTGCATCAGAGATTAATGTTATGGCCAATGTATATATTAGACAGCACAAGGCAGGTATAATTATCATCGACTATCTTAAAAAGGATAACATCATCACGTCAAAGTGGTTTATATTGCTACTTTGAATTAAAAAATTAAAAAAGAAAAACGTGCTTTTTGCTTCCACATCCACAATGAAGAAATCGTTCGGTGGAGAGAGATTTGAGTCGAATTGGTGAAATAATAGCTTTAATAAATCATATTTTAAAGAAGGTTTAATGAAAAATTTTGGAATAAGTGGATAGAGCTAAGACCAGGCTATGTTGAAAATAAATTGAATTTTATACTTTAAAACAAATTATATTTACTGTTTCATCCTAAAGGCTTATCAGTCAACCCTCGTTTATTTATTAAAACTTCGTTTTAATATAAACATTCATAGCCAAAAAATCAAAGGGAAATCTAAAATTGGCTGGGGACCGACGTTTCGATAATAATCAACTTATTGATTTTGAAAGTTGTTT
Source organism: Nephrotoma flavescens (assembly GCA_932526605.1). NCBI lineage: Eukaryota > Metazoa > Arthropoda > Insecta > Diptera > Tipulidae > Nephrotoma > Nephrotoma flavescens. Next base: position 302,347,063 of record OW052221.1, read on the forward strand.
CCGTTGAATATGACACCCAGTGGCTGTTATATACATATATACTATTTATAGTTATACCATTTCAAACTGTTTCACATTCAAAATAGTTAAGGAGCTCAAAACATAACACGTGACTTTAGTTTAAGTTATCATATTTTAGTAAAAAAAAATTGAGGTGTTGAATTTGTTGATGTCAACACATGTCTTTTTTACGCAAATGTACATAAAGCTCGTATACATCGCCCTTAATTTTCAAAGCAACCAACCGGGTTTGGGATAAAAATTATCTTGGATTCCTACTTATTTTTCAGAAAACCAACACGGTTAACCTTTGGTGAAAATTTATTCTTCATTGCAAAAACTGCACACTTCACTGTGAAAATTTATTCTTCACTACAAACACTGCCAATTTTGTTAAACAAATGTTCATCCACATTCCGCAATGATCTCATAATTTATAAAAAAATCTTAAGTATGAAATCCGCTGGACTGAAGAGCGGTCGAATTTTGGCAAAATAAAATTTGTTTTATCAAAATTCGCATTTTCCGGTATAATTAAAAAAAATATATAAACAAATTTTGTGTGAAACTTAATCTACAATCTTTTAATGTTTAATCGTTTTTCGTAAATGGTTTATACTTTTCGAAATATTTGTGAAAACAGGAAAACCCCACTGGACTGCATCTTTCGGAAAACCGAGTTCAGTCAAAAATCACTGGGATTTCCCAATTATTGGCAAAAGCTTAAGTCTGAAGTTTTATACCGCTTAAAATTCGTAATTTCCACTTTAATTTTGAAAAATGACCACTACCAATATTGTTATTTCTCTCGATAACTTGCGTTGGAATTTATTTTTATTTACCACCGTATAAGACAGGTACGTGAATTGATGGATTTTGTTCTGGTGAATTTCAGAACGGATTTCCTCTGTTTCGGGACCACTTGCTGCAACTCTTTCAATATCTTGGAACAAGAATAAAGTTGATTTCATTCCAAAATCTGTTCGGATTATACTCGTCACAAGGCATTTCGGCTTATTTGTCGTTATAAAGAGTTTCTTAAAGGTTGCGAAACTCGTGCGAAACTAATATAAATGAACTTGTTACAAAGTTTGCAAACCATTGAATAATAAGGAGCTCTTCGTGAGAACTTTTTATGAAATTGCAGTTGCCTTTAACTGAAAATCTTTCTTTACCATCAGTGATTCTTAAAACAATTTTGTTATTGACCACACAATACAATATTGACTTGAATCTATCTTCGGATGTAGTATCGCTGTGGCCACGCTCGACTATTTTTATGATTCCGTTATTGTCAAGAAAAGTGTTTTGTCACCCTCTGAGGGCTCTTGGTTATTGATGAATTACTTTTGTAAACTAAGCAGCAATCTTGCTTCTTTGATCTACTGACTTAATGCATGCAATACGTTACGCAAGTTGTGTAAATGTTGTATAGTGGGAGCATTAATCCATACTACTGAAACTAGTTGACTAGATCGTGCTGCTGAGATTTTATGTCGAGAAAATAAAATAAATAAATGTGGCGGACCGATGAGAAAAAGACGATAATCGCGTTACCTAACAAATACAAGAAGCAATGTTATTTTTTGCTGTTTGCGTTTGCACCACAAATGGTTTTACGTTGTTTGTAATGCGTTTGCATTACCTCCTGGGACTCAAACGGTTATAGTGAGCAGTTGGAAAATGCTGAGGGTGGAGCTGCAATTTGAAACTCAAAATTATTTAGTTTATCCAATTTTATTTTATAATTAATTCATTTTTATTTTTATTTATATTTAGTCACTACGCTTTGTTATATATTTAATATTTTTTTTTAATTAATTGGATTGAAAAAAACGAGTATCCGGCAAATGGTTCACTATTCTACCTATTTTTTCATTTTTTTAATGTCATTTTTGTTGAACTAATTGTGTTACTCGCCGCATAGCGCGCTAAGAATATCGACAAATTTATGGTAGAAATCAATATGGTTAATGGCAAATTACTACCTGAGTGTTATTTTAATCTTTTAAAATGGTTTCTAGATCGAGAAACTTATAGGTGAACCGTAATAATTGGGTGTCCGAGCCTGTGGTTTTTATCACTGATGGTTCTTTATTTTACTCTTGTTTTCCTGATCTACGATTATTTAACGGTCTAGTGTCAAAGTGCACAGTGTTTCAAGCTGAACCGATACCTCTCACGTATTGTGCGCTTGATGTCTTTTACCTCACTGTTTCGGGATGGAATATTACTCTGAGTACAAATAGTAAATCTGTACTCAATTCGTTACGGAACCGTAGGACCTCTTCAAAATTGGTCAAAATAATAACGAAAGAAAACTTGCGTGCCACAACATAGTGCAGTTAAGAGAAATGTAATAACTAAAGTTAGTTCTCTTCTGGATTTAACTGGGCCAGAAGGCACCACCAACAACATATAAAAATGATAAGAAAGCTACATTGCTTACAGTAATAGTCTGCTTCAACCATCTGTCGGAATGTGAAGTACTTTATTTGTGTTCACTGTGGTTAACAAAGAATGCTTTGTTTTTTAAAAAGGCAGGTTACGCATTTTGACAACTATTATTAATGACTACAGCTGTTTTAAACGCCATTTACGACAAAAAAGGCTTGTTCCAGATTTGGTGTGTGTTAATAATCTTAAAGAGAACGAAAACAGCATTCACTTTGTTTGCAGTTGAACAGTTTAGGAAGAAGCTGGGTCCTGGTTTCTTAACTACAAAATCTTTGAAAGGCCAGATAGCTTAACTTGTTAATGGTTCAAGCAAATGCATTAAGCGATACAATTCTAGACTTACACCATAGGCCCTGGGGAGTATCGAGTGCGTAACCTCCATTGGTTCCAACTAACTCCTTGTGTAACAAACTAATTGTTACAATCACGAAAATAAAGTATAGAAATCATGAAAATTTATGACCTGAAACTTCTTGCATATTTACCATTCGCTAGTAGTAAAACAAATTTGTTTAGCAAATTTATAATTTCGTGCAGAACAAATGTCTTTAGCTTATTTACAGATCAGATAGATTAACTGATCGGGATAAAACTTTATTCTTAAGCTTTTCTCAGAAATTGGAGAATCCTAATGATTTTTGGCTGAAATCGGTCTATTGGCAGTCTCAGCCTTTATACAAGCTTTCCTGTTTTTTGCAAATATTTTGAAAAGTGTATCAGTTAAAAAGAAAAACTGAAATTCTAAATAAAACTTGCAAGAATATTGGTCCATAGCAGTTTTCCAAAAATTAAAGTGGTAAAATTAGGCGTTTCTAAAGCTAAGGTAGACTGACTAAGCAAAACTAACTTTATATTGAAGCTTCTTTCATAAAATATGAGATTTATGCGAAATTTGGTGAACATTTGTGTACCGGAAGTGATAGCTTCCATTTGAGTTTTTCAAGGATATTCAGTGAAGATTAAAGTTTCAAGAAGGCCTATCTGAAATATAAGCAGGATTTTTTTTTGATTATACAAGACCCAAGTTGAACTCAAATTTTAATCTAAAATCCGGTAGGTCAAATTTTTCAGTTTAAAAATTAAGTACGTTGTTTTCGATATCTTTGTTCATTTGTCGTAAAAGAAATGAGATGTTGGCCACAACAATCACACTCAAACATTTTTTTAAATTTGTTTAAATCAAATGGGGCTAATTGTCGCCACTATACCAAGTACCTAATGGTTAATGTCAAATGATCGACAAAAAATATCATATTAAATATGTCTACACAATTGGGTTCAGTTCATTCTAAAGTAATTAAACTGCTTGAAAATATAAGAAAATGTTTTCAGTTTTGAGATATTTTGAGAACATATTTAGCATTTCTTAATAAGGTGAGGGACATTCAGTGTTTAGTTTTCAGTTCGTGAACTTGTGGAGATGAGACTGGAGTTGAGACATTACAATCGTGTTGAATCATTCATTAATCGTGGAAGCACCTATTTTTACCAACCGAAGTCAAGTTTCTAACAAAAAGTTTCTAGAAACACTCAAAATCAAACTCTAATTGAAATAAACTGAGTGATTTATAGTATACTCTAATAAAACGGTTGATTTAAAAATTTGTGATTACCAATTTTCCATCTTAAGTACTAGTAATTTTTTCAATCTGGAACAATAACAAGCCATTGTTTTGTTTAAAATTCCTCAATATTTTTTTTGAATGGTGGAATTGAAAATTTGCCAAATTTTAGCAATTTTCCACCGCAAGTATGAGTAAATATTTCCAAGATATAGGCACAACTATGTCTATCAGTGAACACAATAACAGTGAAAAATGGTTAATAACACACTTTTTAATCCACAGTTCGGAACAATCTTTACCTGCATCTAGTGAAATCTTTTTTAAATCTCTATTATTGTCCTAAATTATTTAATTTATTAAATTGTTGTTTTAATGTGAAAATAACAAATTCCAAGTTCAAAGTTCCGATAAATTTTTTTTTCAAAAATGTTCGTCATTAATAAACATATCTTGCCCATTAAGTAGCAACTTGCTCAGCTAATAATGGCTTTTGGTTGGCCCAGATTTGAAAGATATCCAAAATTTCAGTGTAAATTTGCTAATAAAAAATTTTCAAACCGACCTTTCTGTAGAGTACAATAAATCATTCATTAAAATCCCAAATACAGTTTGATTGTATATAAGTGTTCCTTCAGTCAGAAACTTGACCTCGGTTGGTAAGAATAAGTGCTTCTATGATTTATGAAAAAAAAAAATTGTAAATGGTAATGTAAATTCCTAAACAATTGATCTGTTCAAATTCACTTACAAGTTAATATTTCAATATATATCTACATACATTGTTCTTTATAATAAAATAAACTTTTACATCATTAAAATTTTTATTTTACAATTTCTACAATTTTACCTCTACATTATTTAATTTGGTTGGGTTGGGTTATTTTTATTAATTCTCGGCTTTTCCACTTCCCTGCGTGCTTTAATTGAAAATTAGGACAAATAAAATGTATCGTGGTAAATATACAGGATAAGCACAATAACGAAAATTAGAAACAGTTATTTTAAGGATAACCACAACAATGAAAAATGAGCCTTAATTTTATGTCACCCAATTAATAAATTTTAGAAAAAAACAAATTGTTTTGTTGTAATTTGTATAGCATTTTATTTGGTTTAAAAATTTTAAATTTTTATTTTCTCCTTCGTAGTGTGATAAATAATGGTAATGGGGTTTTCGCTTTTTGAAGGAATATAATGTACGACATAAAACGGAAAATGAGTTTGAATATATATGAAAAAGTTAGATTATTTATTTACCCGTTAACAAATGTTGGTTACTAATTAATTGCTTTATACCACCAAGTTCAATAAATTTTAATTTTAATTAATCTGTCATTTTATAATAGATTGCGCTGTGCGGATTGAAAACATAATTGTAATTTCAAATTAAAAAATTTGTATATTTGACCAGAGTGTTTGTTTTTTTTTTGTACAATTAATCATATTGAAATTAAGTAAACAATTAGGTGCTTGAAGACCAGATTTGGTATTCGTATGTGGACCACATAACCAGTATTTGCTTTTGCTGAAATATTGGTGGAGCTGGTAGAGTTGCACATAGTATAGATTCAAGTGGGGTTTAGTACTCTGTTCCTCAAAACGTCATTACCTTACAATTACTTGAGTTTCTATTTTTCAAATGCGGGGTAAAAATGGAGCTCCCCATGTTGAAATGGTTCCACTATTTTATAATATTCCGTTTTATGAATTTTCTACATACATTATCATATCATACATTATTTTTTCAAAAATAGTTTTGTTTGAAAAAGTTACGTTATATAGTGTTAGTGCCTATTCAAAAGTTATGATTGTTATGTTATTGTTGACAAATTCCCTATATGATAATTTTACCGCATTACAAATCACTTATGGATGGCATGTCGCCTTTTTATTACATGTCATGTAAAGTCGCGACCAAAAATATTATTCAAAATCTGGCATAATTATGTACGGCTCATAAAAATATTTTAATAATAAACAATACAAAAAAATCAACATTTTATTAGGTACTTCAAAATGGGTTTAACATTTTTTTTTACTTGTGAACGTTAAGATGGTTTAAAAGGATTTGTTATATCGTCTAATAAAAATACACTCTGAATTCATTACGGCGTACGTAATGAGACAAGATTACTCTTGAAATTGTGTATATGTATGTACGCGAAAGAAAGATAAAAGATTATTGTCATGTAAATATTAAGTGTTTATGTTTCAGATTTTTAACATATTTATTATAATGAGCAACATGTTGTAGTAATCGTCATCTAAACTTATTTTTATAAGTTAAAAATAAAAATAATTTGACCGAAAGTCTAGTACAGGTATTTAATCCCCATTTGCTTTTGAGCTTGCTTTTCTCTCTAACTGAGATTACCGAAATTTCCGATCGTTTTTTATTTTGGTAGCTTATTGAAATATTACTAGCAAAATAACAAGGATTGTTAATTTCCGTTAACAAAATAGCCTTTGACATACGTAACAGATGGCGCCCAAACATACGGTACATTTAAATTTATATCGCATTGAAAAATTATTTACGACTAATCCCAGTTTTGTTGTTCAGCTTTAGTTGTTCGTAAAGTAATTTATCAAATTTTTAATTATTATTTGTTTTGTACATTATGATTGAATTTATGATGAGTTGGTTACGTGTTTTAAATTTGATTCACGAACACTAATCCTTCAATCACTCGATTGAATTCTTTCATTCAGCTGCATTACGTGTTACAAAAGGTTATTTTTCTAGATACATTTAAATGGAATTTGATTTGATTGTAATGAAGTAATCAGTAGTGTAGCATCGTATAAGTTTAGAAATTGCAATACACGCCAGGAATTGTAAATAAAATTTTTTGTACATTCTTGTTATACTTTTTTGCACCATTTAATTCAATTTATTTTAACTTAATTACATTTACATAGCCTGGACGCAAACATTGATCATCCCGTTATAATAAAATAGTAAATGTTTTTGTGGTATACTACAGATTTCTTTCTAAATATCGAGCAAAATTCCAATTGTTAAAAATGATATTTCTAACCTCATTGAATTTTCGGGGCAAGCAGAAGACAAATTCGCTAACGATATTGAAAGTAGGCTTATCCATGTTTCTCAGTGGCTTGAATGCGTGACTCGTTTAAAAAAAACGTGGCAAAAAAATTCATGCTTCTCGAAAACAGGTCGTAGCCAGTAGCTTAGAGCCTTTCTTGAAATACCCAGAAAATCTTATTAAATTCAAGGAGGTAACAAAATCCGTAAAAACATCCGAATTTATTCCATAACCTTCTAGTTCTTCTACGCCACCGATTAACCTTGCTACACCAGTATCGAAAATCACTAATAATCAATCAAAGTACATACGGATTCAGGTAAAAATCAATCTCCTCCAAAAACATATTCTTCAGATTCACTACCAAAACTATAGAAGACTTTTTAGAGCCAGTTGGTGAGCATGAGTTGGGCAATCAAGAACATTGCAACAAGAAAATAGTAATACGAAACTTGAAATCCCAATCGTGTCGACTACTTCGACACAAATGCCTGAAGAACATAAATCTTACTCGCAACATTCGAGTCTACATTTCACACAACCGTATAATCCGTCCATATTTGTTCAACCGGATGGCGGTGCTCCACTTATTGCTCCTGCAAATAAGTTTATATTTAAGGTGAAACATTTGGCTAAGTTCGACAAAAATTTTTCAGCTAGTAAAAGCAGTGAACTATTACTTAAAGGAAACGCTGCAGAATGGTACTGGAATTACCTGGAAAGAAATTCACTTGTTGTTTTAAATCTAAATACATTAAACGATTTCAAGACAGAAAGTCCGATTTTGAATTATTACGATGTCGAGAGAGTCGATAGCAGAAGAAAGGTGAACGTTTTTACGACTTTTATAACGAAATACCATCGCTTCGATGATGTTAGAAAGACACATACCTGATTATTATCTTATGAATATTTAAAGACAGAATATTAGACCTGGTTTTTGGCCAAACAGTCGAAATATTTCCTGTCCAACTAATGTTAGAACCAGAAATGTCAGTATTGGAACAAAAATCCGTGTTGAAATTGCTCTCAAATTGGTCAGCACTATAAAAATTGTGTATCTAATGTGAGGAATATATTTTATTTTGGATGTGGTGCTGCTAACACGTACTATCCAACCTGTCAGAATTGTTGCAATCGGCCGGGAAACTACAGGGAGGTGCAAGAGTGAAACTAGTTACCCCAAACATAACGTAGTGCAGAAGTTGCAGCCACATATACCGATCGAAAATTCTATCAAATTTTTCAGTTCAAGAATCCCAAGTGTCAAACATAATAATGGTGCAAATGCTTCAGTTCCCGGAAAAGATTGTTTAGAAATGTTGAGATCCATTTATATCTAACGTCAAAACCACAAATGGTCATATACTGAGTTAAATGTATGTCGCATCCGCACCGTTATTACGTCCGCCGGAAAACTCGTATGATCACACTTCATTTAGCTCTAAATTTAGACCAGAAGCTGTACCTCGGCTTCGATTTCTGGGATACTTTTGACATTAAAATTATATTTCCTAATCCCACATGTCAGTTAACAACAGTATCAAATGGTGTGTCTGAGGTCAATCCCATCGAAACGAAATTCCACAATTTCAATTCAGAACAACAATTGCAATAAGATGCTGTAGTAAGCATTGTTTCCATCTTCTTTTGAAACCGTGTCAGAATTATTAACCAAAGTTAATTTGACAGTGAATTTATTAAAATGCAAATTTGTATTCAAAGAACTCCAATTTCTATGCTATATAGTTTGTGACGGTGTTTAAGGTCCAGCTCAAATTTGGATGACATTAAATTGTACCCGATTCCAAGATCTGTCCGCCAACTTCGAAGGTTTCTTGGAAAATCTGCTTGGTACAGACGGTTTATTTATCATTACGCTAAGATTGCCACTCCTTTGACAAATTTTGTTAAAAAAAATAAAAAATTCGAATGGAACCCGAGAAGCTTTTGGTTCTTTAAAGATCGTCGTTACAACTGCTCCTGTTTGGTCGAATGCTAATTATAATGTGCCATTTCTATACAATGCGATGCTTCTTCTACGGGTATTGGAGCGCTCCTCTTCCAAATGTCATCCAATGTTGAAAATCGTCCTATTGTCTTTAGTTCCAAAAAATTTAATGCAGTGCAGTGCAATTACAGTGTGACTAAGCTGGAATGACCCGCTGCGGTATTTAGTGTTTAGAAATTTCTAGTACATAAAAGAATATCAGTCTACCATCATCAGTGATCATGCCAGTCTAAAGTGATGAATGGGAACCTGAGATCTTTCTGGGCATCTCGCTCGCTGAAATCTTAATTTGCAAGGATTCAGTATTGTTTAAGATACCGGAAAGGAAAACACAATATTGTCCCAGACGCGTTATCACACCAATTCGAAGTCGTTAGCGGCCCGCATAAACATATTGGCAAGTTTACATTCTGCTTCGATCCGACTTTCAAAGCCCCGAATATACTAATTTAATTAATACTATCCTAGATCCTTCGAACGATAAATTTAACTTAAAAGTAATGCAAAATAAGATATACATATAGTAAACCGAGTGTAGTGCCTAATGATTTTTCTGATATTCCAGAATACTTCCACCTGTATTATTAACTCGAACGCATTTCCCAACAAGCACTACACATCGAGGTATCCAAAAAGCCTTAGAAGTGTTGTGCAGCAGACTACATTATTGGTCAGACATGGCAAACAACGTTCAGAACTTCATCAGCTAATTTGAAACATGTAACATCAGTAAAGCTTCCAAATTTTGTAGAAATAGCCCGTCCGCCGCAAAAATTATTTATAGATTTTATTGGCCCTTTTCCCCGATTTAAATTATATATACAGGTAACCCTACAAGAACTCGGCATTTGAAGAACACGGATATTCATTTCCTTCAATTACACGGTTTCAAACAACACGATTTTCATTATTCTCTTTTATTTTGTTTTATGTATATCATAACAAAAAATTTAAAATTAAACGTAATGTTTTTTTAATTCTCTTTTTTGTAGTCTCGAACCACACGATTTTAAAGAACACGGAACGAATTAGTCGTGTTCTTGGAGGGTTTTTTGTATTATAGTTTTGTCGTGTTTCATGCGTTTTTCAATGAGAGACACAGATACTAAAAATGTCGTGAAGCTCCTACAGAAAAAATTTTTTAATATTTTTTCAGTATACTTGAAATGATCCTCAGTAATAACGGGAAACAGTTTAATGCAAAAACCGTTCCAGATATGATTGAAAAGTACAATATTGAACAAATACTAACGGTCAAATATTCTTTGCAAGTAAACGCCTCAGAAAGAATTAATAGATCTTTACTTGCAGTCGAGACGATCATACCGAATGAGACATGATCGTTAAGTCGAATCTCGAATGAGACACGATCGTTAAGTCGAATTCCAAGTTTTCGTCTTAACAAACTATAATGCATATGTCACCTCTTTTCTTTGATGCTCTGAGGCTTGCATTAATTAATTTTTTTTCGTATTGCTCAGCAATTACTTAATCCAATCGTATTTTGCGTATTTTTGATATTTGCGAAGTTTCACAAACTAAACGTCCTGCTAGCACGGATGGGCAGGCAGGTTAGACCCATCTACTTCAAAACAAGGAAGATCTACAGATTACTTATTTGCTTTCCGCGCCGGCTCTTATCAAATTGACTTATTATCGCGATGAAACATTTTTATAGACCAAGAAACCTGTTAACTGCCACGTGCAATTTCCAACTACAATGTGTTGAAAAAATCTTGCTAATGGCAGTGTAAATATCGCATTTTAACGAACCAGTGATACATCCTTCGTTCCTCGTTTCTCGCTGAAGTAAGTAGAAGAATGAGAAGAAACGAAATTATTTAGATAGGCTTCGGTACTGTGAGTAGTGGCTGTGAGTAGAGGGACGAGTAAAGGACCGGATAAATGAGTAAAGGACCGATAATTAAAGAGACTACGCTTTTTGGAGGGGTGACACCTATTTAAAATGTGAAACATTAAAGGAACACTATCGCTAAATTGCAAGGCCTAGTGGCGAAAAGTGATAGCACTGGCTAAAAACTGGTGAGAAAGATGTCGTGTATGGAAATCCCGCAGGAAAGTGGACATATTGAACGCACCATGTGGCTGATGATTAAGTCGTGGAAATCCTGCATTTAAAAGATATCAAGTCAGTGATATCAAATCGGATATGATAGACCCGATATTATGCAGGCTGATAATCTAGGTTGTTGCGGAAATATTTAAAACAGTTAAGGTGTTCTATTTTACCAGTTAAGTATATATGAATCGATAACTGCAGAAAAGGGACAATTGCCTATTTTCAAATTTTTTAGGTCCCACAAAAAATTATTATTTATTTTTGTATGAACTTTTGAAACTCAATAAAATTTTTGTACTTATCGAAATCTTCTTATTTTCGTTTTCCACAAATGTCCCGTTTTTGCACTAGAAAATAAAATCACGTGATGATTTGCACAAATTAGTTTATTTCTCACTAATAACTCCATGATTTTTATGATAAATTAAAAAAAAAACAATAACAAAAGTAACATAATATTAAAATTTAGATTCAATTTATGTTTGGAAAACGGGTTTTAGTCCTGCTCGACATTTCTACAGGAAAATATTGGAAATACTCCTCCAAAATTGTAAATGTATTTGTTTTGAATGTAACACAATGTACGGTTAATGACTTCCATTTTCCTCTTCATAATAGGCTACTTACTTTCGTACCTTTTTAATGTAGGTAACACTACTGCTCCACTCGAGTTTCTTAACTGAAATTGATGATGAATAAAACCACCATCGAATTCCTTATACACCAGTTCTGCAGGAAAAGATTTATAGCAGTTCATAATGATACATGGTTACAATGGAGAGCTGTTTCTGAGATTTGTTGATTTTATTTTATAAATAAATAAAAAAATCAAATTTTGTGTCAGTTTTTCCTATTTATTTTGATCGTGAAAGTTTCGTTTCCATAGTAAACGATTAGTTTATGTCTAAATTATCCAAAACCATTATAAAATAATATGCGGAAAAAATGGTAGGTGCCCCTTTCTGCAGTTGGCGATTCATATTTGGTTTAAGTTAAATTGTTATTTTTAAAATTCAATGATACGAACAGTGAATGTTTCCCGAGTTATGGAAACCGCTTGAACGATACGGATGAACATTTCTGATGGGAAGTTTTCAATTACAAACAATATTTAAATTCGTTTAAAGGGTCTTCCCGTATAAATGAAATAGATTTCGATAAACAACTTTTTGGTTTGGAAGATTTGTATGCGATCTCCCCTATAATTTTGCGGAAATTTGTTTTAGAGGCCGACCTGTGGATTTCGAAATCTTTGTTTTAAATTTATCTCCAGTACGACAGGGTGGCACAGAGCTATGAAATGTGCAGATGGTGATAAAATCGGACCTACGGCCGTACATCCTCGAAATGACTAGTAAGGGCGTAAAACTAAGGAGAGGGAAAAGCGAACAACGAAAGAGTTGGGAGAGCCGCGGCCTCCGAACAGATGGCAAGGATTATAAATAAAAAAAAATTAAAAAAATATTATCACCAATATAGTAATGGGCTGCTAATAGAAAGAATAAAACTAGTTTTAAATATTTTTAGTATAAAGTTACATTGATTAATTAATTTAGAATTTTATATTTGTTTTTAATTAGAAAAGATACTTTAATAAAACCAGCGCATGTTTTGAAATGTATATGTATTACATTATTTACAATAATTCTATTATTTACAATATTAATGTGATTTTAGAAATGAGAAAATTATTTTTGTGCCAATTTGCATAACAGAACTTGAAAACTTTTAACATGGTAGAGATTTTTACTTAATCACTAATAACGTGCATTATTTCATTTTAAGAATCGCCCTCTTATTTTATGCCCCTAATGGATGTAAACGTAAGATTATTTTTCACAATAACTTTTATATATGATTTCATTTTATAAAATTATTGCATAATAAAAAAATATTTCTAGGCACCAAATAAGAAATTCTAATGAAAAGCACACGAAACGTCAATATTCTGAAAAATGTATATTAAAAACGCTAAAATTATAATATTGCCAACTTAACAACTAATGGAAATTGTCATAATAAACAAACACATCTCACCAAAAAAAAAGCGAGAACCATAATACAAAAATCCATCTCATACGACTTGGACTGGTGAGGTGAGTCGCTCTGTGAGATGAGGTGAGAACCATAATAGGAGCATTAATTCATTTAGAAATGACATTTCGCGATATTGAACATGAAATCACATCAAGATTCTTTACATCCTTGATAGAAAGGAAGAGTGGAAACATCACCAATAGCTGTGCAGAACAGCATTATGTAGTTAAGATATCATTTTTCTTAATCCAAAATATATTTGACTTATCCATCGTATTCATTTTGTTAAAATAAACTGAGCCAAATTGTTTTTAATGCCCATGAACCAAGATTCGAACCGCAACTTTAGTTTGGTGCAAAGGCACAGAAAACCAATATAGAAACAATAAAATGAACTCTAAGACAATCGATTAGTTATAAAGCGATAACTGAATACTCTAAAATTGAATTTAAAATTAAGGCTCAGCTTCTTAGATCTATACAACAACTTCGAGATAGATTCGTAGACTATAATATATTTTAGTCAAATTATTTGAAGTAGAAAAAAAACTTAATCCAAATGTGTCAACCCAACTCATTTATACATTTTGACTTTTTTGCCTCGATTTTTTTTTTCCTATTTCCGAAACTTTTGTGTTTGGTACTGTGTATACTCTGTATCCTAGAGTTCAAGTTGACCGTAAATAATTTAGTTTCGTATAAATTGAGTAAATTTTTATTTTTAGTTAAATGAACAACATTGATAATTAATTTAGAGAGATGGGTGTACGGTGTGTATCAGGTCGAAAAAATTGCAAATTGATTTACGATTTAGTATAATTTACTCGTATGCATATTACCCTAATTAAAAAGATTATGTAACCTTTGAAGCACTTTATTTTAATGACTATAGAAATAAAAATAGCAGTCCGAGGTGATAAAATCAAATTTTTAGTATTAATTTATGGTATCCAATTTAATTAACGTGAATGTATAGTAATTAATCATAACATTTTGAATTGAAACATTACACTTTTTAAGAATCATTAAATAGTTTTTATATTGCGTGTGTGATCAATCAAACTAATGGTTTAATGTGACTTGGAATGGCGGCATTAAAAAAGGGAAATAAATTTGCCTCAAATACAAATTTGCTATTTTTTAATGTCCACCCTGTAGTATATATATAGCAATTTACAATTATCGTTGAAATTAAACGTTGGTACAAATTTGGTTATGTGTCAATAGAAATTTTCTTTGCAATTTAATAATAGTTCCTATTTTAATTTTTACCGGACAAGTGGTGCAGTGGTTAAAAGCTTCGGCACTTGGACCGGGAGGTACTGGGTTCGAATCCCATCAGAGGCTAGATGCAAATCGAATTTTCATCATCGATACAATCGGCAATGCTAATAAACACAACTAAGACCCTCTGATGGAGTGCAGAATACAGCGCCGACCCACCGTCCATGTCAATGTACAGGTTGACATGGAGCTTGCAATGTCCAGGTGGTGTGCTGTGGTTGTGTGAGTAGGTGAATAGGTGAATGGGTTAATGATGTAGCATGAATGCGTGGTATCACAATGGGCCAAAAATGGCCTAAGTGTCAACCACTGAAACCTAACCTATTTTAATTTTTTATGTTAATCAGAAAATACTTAATACCAACTTGCATACAACTATCTAATAAGTTACTAATGAAGATTGTCGGAGTTAAATTTTTAATGCAGTGACAGAAATTATATTCGGTTTTGAATTGATAAGATCGTAAAAATATTTAGAATTTCACTAGTCAACGCACGTTTATTCCATTACTTATCTGAGAAAACATCAGAATGGCCTTTGAATCAATTTATTAGATACCGCTTCCAATTAAAAAATTAACTTGTTTTGAGCAAAATGAAAAAATATTGAAAATAAATGTGGCATGTGAAATGCACTAGTGCGATTGAGATAAAATGTTGCTCTTTTTAAAGACGCAACGAACAATTTGGGTTTTTGTAATGTAATGGTTCCTTAACAAAAATAAAACGAAATAGTTCAAAAAGCTTGGCGAAAAGCAGTGTCTGCTATGGTTTTGTAATATGTCAGGGACAGTTTTGTGCAAATTGGCGCAAAAAATAGTTTTAATTGTTTATTACAACCGACACAAATGTGTATTTACCAAGTAAAACAATTGTGAGATCGTTCGAATACAATAAAATATTTTTTAACAGTATATTGATCGTAGCCCGAATGATCCAAATGATCAGCTAAGGAGTTACTACTGTTGTTCTATAAAAACAAAAATACGACAATAAAAGTGAGTAATCATTTTATTGATTTGGGTGTGGTAAATACGACTGAATGGAATATCGTGTCGATTGTGTGGCTTGTGGTATTCCAAAAAAACAAATCAAGGATCGGCTCGATTTTCTAATTGAAAGGAATGTTCACGACTGTATTACGACTGCTATTAACATTGACCTGTTTCAGAAACGATTTTTACTATTATGAGTGGTCGATTTCGAGAATTTAAAAAAAGCGTCCAAGAATAAAATTTAATATTATTGTTTTGGGAGGAAAAAGGGGGCTATTTCATTAGAAAAAAATATTTTTTTTGACAGCCAAGTGGATTCCCTACATGTTTAATATATTTTTAAACTGAACTTAATGCGTTGTTAAAACTTATTAACGTTTGCCTTTCCTGAACGGCACGGCACGGTACATTTAAATCAGCCTAGACAATTATGGCACTTGTGCTTTAATTAAAATCACATACATTTTGAGTATGTATTGTAGTTTGCGAGAAATACACAATTGTTTTAGCTGGTCCTAAACCGATCTAAAATTATTTTTTAATTTTACTCACTAGCAAAGGCTAGTAACAACATTGAAAGAAATTTAATTAATTAAATGAATGATTGAAAATAATAAAAAATATACATTTATTTATGTAAATTAAGTTTTTATGAAAAACAAGACGATTTTGAGCGATTGTTGTCCCAATTTTGAATAAGAATCACGGCTTCCTATTTTGCGAACCAATCTCCCCTAATTGACCTATTTTATCGCGATCTTTTTCGATAAATGAAGAAAACGAAAAAAACAAATTCTTTTGCAACATGTTGCTCTGCTTGGTCATAGTCTATATTGTCAAAAATTTTATGTTTCTTTAAACGAAAACATTTCGTTTTTTCATAAAAAAAATGTTTTCGAAAAAATTAGGCCCTTTACGCCTCAGGCGGATATGATTGATTGAGATGGAACTTATACTTAGAATCGTACCTAAAATTAAAATATCCCCGTAAATTTTGACCAGGATCCACAGGAGCTTTCTCGTTTTATGCAAATATTTTGAAAAGTATATAATTTATGGGAAGAACGAGTATGGACAAAAATATTCTAAATTAAATTGACAATAGCATTGGTCCAAATCAGTTTTCTAAAACTTATGCAAAAATGACAATTTTTGATTATAAAAACTCTTTTTCAACAAAAATTCGGCATATGTACAAAAAAACTTAATAAAAATAAATTTTCATATCATTTTTATCAAAGTATTCTTTCATGGTTACGTTTTATGGGTCTGCATATATACAAACCGTGTTTGGTTTAGTTGAATTCAACTCGGCTGTGTATATTAGCAGTGCTCTGCATTTGCTTTCTCGGTAAAAAAGAAATTTTTTGCACAAAATCCTTACGCGTGATGAAAATGGAATTTTTTACCAGAATAGGCCAGCCAACAACACAAGTTGCAAAAATGAATATTCATGCCAAGAACTTGTTACTCCGTGTCTTGTGGAATTGGAAAGGAGTTATTTACTACGAGCATCTAGAACCTGTTCAATCTGTTACAGCTGAACGTTACAAGGCTTAATGATCAACGTGATACTTTGGATGAAAAAAGACAATTAACGGCCTAAGGAAGGCAGAACGTGATATTGCTGCAATAACAAAAACAATGCTCGTCCACATACAATAAGGTACAAACCAGGTACTCAACTTCTCCATAGGCTGGGTAGTTTTACAGCATGCAGCATATCGTCCAGACCTGACTCCCTCTGATTATCACTTATTCAAATCAGTTTTGTCATATTTGAACGACTAGCGGTTGACGAAATTGCAAGATGTGCAAAAATGGCTCGATGGCTATTTTGCTTCGGAACCACCAAGTTTCTATCAAGAATATATCCAGCAAATAGCAAAAGACCGCAGATAGTAATAGCAAATATTTCAAATTTTCAATAAAGTGGAATTTGATTAAAAAAGGCGTGTTTCAATTTGCACACCTAACATTCCCAATTTATAAAAATTTAGATCAAACGGTCAAAAGCTATATATTTTTTCCCCGAATTCCCTATTCCCAGGGAATTACCAGAATAGAGCCACTGATTAGGTAGTTCGTATTAGGCTGGTTGAATGAGCAGTTTAACAACCTCTTTCAGGTGTTAACGGAACCTGTGTTCAAATTTTTTTGGCCGTTTCGTCCAAATACAAAGTCTCGTAGGAAATTCCATTTCCTAGTTTTGAAGATCTAGTTAGGCTCAATAAATGAGCATTCTACAATTTTACTTCAATTGCTATTGGAATCTTACTCCAAATCTCTATAAAGACGTGATAATGACAGTTTACCGTTTTCGTTTAAACTCAAAATTGATAAGCCCAATTGGAATGGCTGGATAAGTAATTTAATGTCCAATTACAGGTGCTGTCGGATCCTGATTCCAGACGTCTGAGAAAGCGTGTTAATGTCATTTACCATTTCTGCTTAATCTCAGAATTGAAATATAAAAATTCACAACAAATTTAAGGTGTGGCCCCGGGGAGGGGGAACTGAGGAAAGAATTTATAATAGGCCCGATTCTCGTGGCATAAAATTGCTGTTATGTTATTTTATTTCCCCGCTTCCTATTGGAATTTGTATTAAAAAAACAAAAATGACATAACATAACATAAAATTTTAGATCGTGGAATCGACCGCAGTATGTAATTTCTGTTTAAATAGTTTTTTTCCGGCCTACTGAGGAGAACAGTTTGATGTAAATATTTATAAATTGGGAAAAATTGTGCCATATCTAAATTGACAGGGAAAATTTTTCCCAATTTAATGTGGTTTGCAAAAAATTTAACACTAGCTTTTTATCTCAGTATCTTGGAAAACAATTTTCAACAGAAATTAAATATAAATTCTTTCCCCAGTTCCTTATTCCCGGTAAATTACCAGAACCACTGGTTAGGAATTTTTGTTAAATCTGGTCGGATGAGTAATAAGACGATTTCTTTTTGAAGTGCTATCAGAAGCTATGTTCAATTCTCTAAGAAGGCGTGATAATGGCCGTTTACCATTTTTGTTAACTAAAAATTGAAATATATTAAATTCGTAAGAAAATTCCTGCCTTGGTTAAGAAGTTCTGAAATGGCTCAAAATGGTTATTAAATTGCTAATCCAACGGGCTTTATTAGAACATCCAGGACACTAAATTTGTAACGAATTTAGTATATTTCAATTTTGCGGTTTGAACGAAAATGGTAAATTTGTACCGAGATTTGAACTTTGGTTTTGTTAGAAACTCAAATAGGTCATCATATTGCTCAACCAGCCAAATTAAATGGAAGTTCCACAACAGTACCGCAAATTCATAAAGAATTTTTTATGTAATTTTGAGTTTGAACGAAAATGGCAAACGGCGATTAACACGCCTTCCAAGAGATTTGGCTCAGGTTCCGATAGCACATGACGATGGTATTTAAATTACTCGTCCCGACAGTTTAATTGAATCTTCTTAATCATGAAAGCAAATTTTCTACGAATCTTTGCATGTCAGGTTCCAGTAGCACTCAGATTCCAATAGCACCTGGAATAAGGTAATTGAAACTTTTTAACCAGGAACTCAGCGGCCGTGAGAACTTCAAATATTTTATTAAATTGCTCATAGAAGACAATTTTTTACTTCATTTAATTGTATAATAACTCTTAATTTTTGGAAATACTATTTCAGCAAGTGGATTGCTCGAAACATCAATTGTAAACAGTGACAGTATTCGATCTCGTCAAAATTATTTCCAAATTTTGAAAGTTGATACAAAAAATGCTTCAAACCTGGAAGCTGCAAGGTATCGCATTGTAATTCCTCTCATTGAGCAAGTACTACCAAATGATTTAATAATAACGTCATTTACTTGTTAATTTAACCGAAAAAGTGAAATACTATAAGTAAAAATTGTTCGAACTTTATTTTTATTGGTACTTTCGAGTTCAGTTTTTATAAATCGGGTTTGTAATACGGCGGGCGAATAATCATAACATTTACTCGTACACGTAAATTGTTGTTTCATTTGCAATATATTTGCTGTAAATTAATTATCCATTTATTAAATAATAGCCTAAATACCAAAATTGTAAATGTTATCATTAAATTCTATTTACAACTCACATAATTTTTGACTATTTTCCAGTTCATACATCGAGATAATAAAAAACATTTTTAGTAAGAAAGTTCATATTTTGATTGTTCTGGTTAGGATTTGACATAAAAGTCTCAATCAATTGGTACTTAATATTTTCTTACTTGTACTCGTATATTGTGTACTAAAGAACTTTTTAACCGAACCAAAAAATTTACAACTTTTCTCTCGAGAAATTACGAAGTTTATATATTTTATTTGGAGAAATATCAATATAAAAATTTTAATGCAATTAATATTTTTAATTACAAAATAGAAATAAAATATTTTAGAGTTATACTCGAATAGAAAATTTATTTCAATTTTATGTGTTTGTATCCACAAAAGTAAATATATACTTTACGATATATTATTGTTTACCTGTAATTTTCAAAATTTTTGCTTTCCCCATTAACAAAGTAAGGTAGGATTAGTATTGTGATCGTTTTTAAAATTTTAGGCGAACTAGATATTCACAAAATCGTAAAACTTATATTACGAACTTCTTGTCTCTCCAAGTTTTCAGAAATTTTGGGTATCGTGGGTAAAGTGTCGTCGGAGGAGTAGGGTAGGAGTATTTATTTTATTTTACGAGCACAGTAGTATACAAGTAACTTAGATGATAGGAAAAATCAAATTAAAATCGATTAGAAAATTTAAAATTAGTTTCTTAGTTATTTTAAATTACCACATACAGCAAATAGCATAGATTGTATTTTTATTATTTTACTGATAAGCAAATAAATTTAGTTAAAACGATAGGAAGAAGTTTATATGAATTATTTTATTTTTAACAAATTAATTTTGAAATTAAAACTAATTTCCAAGTTATCTACAATTTGTAAGTAAGACGAATATAAGGAATTTAATTTAAAGATAGAAACCAAATATATAGTATGAGAAAACCCAAGTGGCAAAGTAATGAGGTTAAGGATAAGTAGAGAATATATGAACTACTCAATTTTTAAAAAAATTATAATTTAAACAAGTATTCCAAGTTTTATAAACTACTACAGCAACTGTAGTTATGCAAATGTCTATGAAACTAATGCATCAGCTGCTTAGTTCAGAAACAGAAGCATCCTCTTCCTATTATTGCAGAGATGTGAAATATTGTAGTTTTTTGGAAGATACTTGACTTAATTGTAAATGCCATACCTTACATTATAAAATATTCTGTAATGATATTATTTGGCATCATATTTGGGAGCTAGGTTCATTAGGCACTTCTTACCAATTTTCAAAATTATACTACCTTCCTAAAAACTTTCATTATAATTCTTTTACATTTCCTTTCTGCTTAATTTGTGTATCAATAACTTTTCACTTTTTTAATACTTATGGAGACCAAAGCATTTGGATAAACAACGTTTTGGTTTTTCCATTTGGTGAGAAAATGAACAAATTTTTCGCGTGAACACTACGGAGCAACAGCCTATACAGCCTTGGCCAAAAGTGTTGAGCCCCCAAAAAATTTCAGTCATACACGATAAATATATCAAAAAACCACCTCTATTGTTTATTGATTAATTTTTAGGCATCTAAAAAGGGTTAAGCACAGTGACTGACACCGTAAGTGTGGCAAAAAATCATCTGGTGCAAAATTTTTTTTTCATTTTATATGTGTTCGTCAGTTAGCTACTTTCGCTCATTATTTACACATCCAGTGATCTAGTACTCTTTTAATTAAGTTTAGAATAACGTGTGCAGATACAGCTTCAGCATGACCAAAGGAAATCATAAGTAGAAATTTACTTTTGAGCGGTTCTCCGCTAGTGGATCGATCTCACAGTAATAGGAAAAGAACCGGGCGCCAACGCATCCCACATACCGTGAGGAACAAAAGTTAGCAAGAGAAGCTTTAAAAATTTGGAAAAAGCTTGTTGAGATCTCGCTGCTGAGTTGTCAGTAGAAATTAAGAAACCAATCTCAACTCGCACCACTCACAAAAGGCTTCAGGAAGCGGTATGAAAGGTTGTAAAGCCAGGACGAAACCATGGCTCTGCGAAAAAAGGCTCGTTATAAATGGGCCCTAAAATAAGAAGGTTGGTTAAATATCGTGTGGTCTGACGAATCAAACTTTGACTTAAACTGACAATTCTAAGCCCTAATAATATTAAATAATATGATTTTAAAATAAAACTCATTGGTACAAATATTTTAGTTTTTTTTGTAGTTTTTAGTCTACATTTTTTTTTACTTTAGATTTTTGGTACAATTAGGGTACTTATTGTGCGCCGCCGAGTAATTCTGGAGTTGGCGACATGTTCGTGTGTGAGGGCCAAATGAACTCTTCAAAATACATAACCATCCTAGAATCTGCGTTGCGGCTCTAATTTTTAATACTTTTTGGTGATAGATACATGGATGGTGTTAAATTCCAGCAGGATAACGCGCCAAGTCATAAATCTGCCCGCACAAAAGCATGGTTTCGTAAAAATAACATTGAAGTTCTAGAGTGGCCTGCCCAGTTCTTGAACCTGAACTTCATATAGTATTTATAGAGTTTAATAAAACGCAGTCATGCGCCATACAATAAATAAAAAAAGACCTAAAACGCTGTCTCCACTACAAGAATTGAGCGTCATACGTTTTGCAGAATGTAAAAAGCTTGAAAGCTATCTACCCAAAAGAATTTCCGCCGTAATTAAGGCAAAGGATGGAAGTTATGTATGACTATTCCAGCCGAACATAAGCGAAGCAACGAAACCAATACAACGAAGCTATAAATAGACTCCTCGTTCTCTTGCTTGGCAACATATCAAAATCACAATACAAACAACCACATCTGGCTAAATGCGTACTATGCATTTTCAATAATCAATACAACATATAAATGTATCAACAGGAAATGATACCATAAACCAGATCGGGCAAAATACTTACTTATGCAGTATTTATGCACAAAGCATAATCAATACGATATCGATTAACAAGAAACCACACCATAAACCACATCTGGCAAAATGTGTACTAAACACAAATTATAATGCATATTGTATTCATAACAAAACTAATAATTAACTATATAAAGAATACCCATTTATTAATCAGTGTCATTTTGTTATCATACTTTAAACTACTAACAACTATTGTAATAAGTAAATATATTAAAATATTAAAAACTTGTAATAAATAATAAAATTATAAATAAAATAGATATATCTATGATAACTCATAGGTATATCAAATAAAAAATATAAAAAATAAACGAACGAATTCATAATTGGCGCAGTTGATACTGGATCGGTAAATTGAAATTTTAATTTCAATTCCTACCTACCAATAAAAAATTACAAGTAATAATAAAATCAATTAATAAACAAATAATAAAATCAGTGAAAAGTAAAACGTGTTAAGTGAGTTTTAATTGGAGATTTCAAGTGCATATTGAAATCAGAAAAATAAAACCTATCGAGTGAATATCGATAGATAGTGCTAAACTAATTACAAAACTCAAGTGAATATTGAGCTTTGATAATAAACATTTTTTTTTCCTGAAAAGAATATCCATAGACTTACCCAAAGTACCTTGGTATTCGAAATAATAAAACAAAATAATTAAAAAGTTTTCCTACTGGGGATAGTACCAGAACAGTGAAAAAGAAACAAGAAGTAAAAACAAATCAACAAAAATCGTTATGGTATCCAAGCCCGTGATCATCATAATAATTTCTTGGTAAATATAAAAAAAAATCAGTATATAACAAAGACCCTTCTTGAATCCTTTTTCACAAATAAAAATTATTCTTTGAAAATAGTAAGTTGTAAATCTATTTGTCAAAAAAAAAAATAAATGAATAAATAAATAAATATATATATATATATATATATAAAAAGTATATAAAAAAAAAAATATTGTTAGACCTGTGATAGTTAACGATTTGACAATTGCAGATCAAGTGGAATTAGAATCAGAACTCGATAGCGACTCTGACGTAGAAAATTATAAAGGAATTAATAAAGAAAAATTTTGGATAAAAATGGTAGAAGAAAACCAAAAACAAAAAATGGAGAAAACCCTACAAATTTCTAGAATGATTAGAGACATTCCAGAATATAAAGGTGAACCCACAGGACTACATAATTTTATAGAACAAGTAGCCGACATATTAGAAATAGCACACCCAGCAGAATCAGTTCACGCCAGTACAATATATAGGGCAATTAGAAATAGAATAACCAATAAAGCTAGTGAAGCCTTAGAACTTTATTCTACACCTAACACATGGAATGATATGAGAAATAATCTCACATCCCACTTCGCAGACAAACGAGACGAAACAGTACTCATACAAGAATTACATAGTATACAACAAGGTAATGATAGAGTAGAAGAATATTTTGCTAAAATTTCAAGTTCAATAAATTCTCTGAAAAACTGGTCAAAGATAAATGAACCATTAACTCAAGCAATCAAAGCCGACTGGTACAACAAAATGGCTTTAAACATTTTTGTGAGCAGACTAAAAGAACCAATGGGATCACATGTGAGATCTATGAGACCAAAAGATTTAGTTGAAGCAAGACAAATATGTATTCAGGAACAATCTTTAACAGGATTGAGATACCAAAATAAACCTCAATACCCACCTGTACTTCCATTCAAACCAAAATCAAATTACCAAAATATACCTCAACGGTACCCCATAAACCCTATAAACCAAGTCAACATGAAACCAATGTTACCAATAGCACCTAGACCTACATTCAACAATGTACAAAAACAAGGACCAAATGTCTATTATAATCATAGACCCTTTGCATCCCAACCAAAACAAATTATGGATAACCCCATACCAATGGATACGACATCCAATACAAATAGATACCAACAACCAACGTATGGCCAAATGGCACGAAGAAATAATGTATTTCAAACCTCTGGACCTCCCAGATGGCAAGCCAAAGAACTACATAACACTGAAATAAGTGAAGATGAAAAAGATGAGATTCAAGAACAATATACAAATTACGAAACATATCAAGAATCAGTTGACGAAGAAAATCCTATCGTCAAAATCGAAGAAGAGCAGGATTTTTGCCAAGTACCACCCTCAATGCCGGATACTTATTTGGGCAACCAAATACTTTAGACCATATCTTTTCGGTCGAAAATTTCTAATTCTCACAGATCATAAACCCCTAACCTGGTTATTTTCTTTAAAAGAACCAAACTCCAAATTAATGAGATGGAGATTAAAGTTAGAGGAATTTGATTACAAAATTCAATACAAAAAAGGAATTTTGAATTCTAATGCAGACGCATTATCAAGAATTGAAATCAACCATTCTTCAATATCCAAATCATCTTCTGAAGATACTCGAAGTATGATATCTACAGAATCAATACCCATTCCAGAAACAAGAAACAGCGTAAACACCTTTAGACATCAATTAATTATATATATAAAACCTGACGTAACAAAATATTGTACTACAAAAGAGGAAGTATTATTCGAAGACAAGAAAAGAATAACAATGTACATATCAAAAACCGGTGCATTATCTAAACTCAAACTTTGTATACAAAACCTAATAGGACAAAAAAGGAATTTAGTGTGCGTGTACACATCAGATGAAGGGTTCGAACTAATTAAAACTACCTTTTGTAAAATAATAAACAATAAGGGTAGAGTAACAGAACCCAAAGTAAATCTAGTTAGGTCAAAGATATTTTTAGCAGACTTAAGAACTAAAGAAGAACAACTAGAGAAAATAAAACAAATAAATTTAGGAAATGAACATCGAGGAGTAATCGAAAATTACGAACAAATAAAGAGAACCTTCTATTTCCCATATATGAAAGAAGCAATAAATGAATACATAAAGAAATGTGACACTTGTCAAATAATAAAATATGATAGAAATCCACCCAATATTCAATTTCAAGAAACCGAAACACCAGAAAGCCCACTTCAAATAATACATGCGGATGTATATCACCTAAACGGTACACCATTCTTAACAATAATAGACAAATTTTCGAAATTTGGCGCAGCGTATAGACTTATACGAAAAACAGGTGAAAAAATGAAAGAAGGACTTAAAAGATTCTTTGCCTCACACGGCATACCTGGAAAATTGATAGCCGACAACGAATTAGCAAGTAGTCAAGAAATTCAAAATATGTTGACAAAATACAATGTAGTTTTTCATGCAACTACACCGTATAATTCAACTGGGAATTCCCCTGTTGAGCGATTTCATTCCACTATACATGAATTATGTGGAATAATAGCACTAAATAACCCTGAAGACACTATAAAAAGTGTCATGTCTACTGCAATTATTGCATATAATAATACAATACACAGTACCACTAAAATGACGCCATTCCAACTCCTTAACGGACATTATCTTAAAAATCTCCCTGAATTCGGAACAGAATTAGAATATGCCCAATATCATAAAGATGAATATGAAAAAATATACGCAAATATACATGAAAAATGTCTATATGATAAAAGACAATTAATAAACAAATTAAATACTAAACGTAAACCTAGAATTACAATACCAATCCATACAACCATTTTCAGAAAACATATCAGACGAGGAAAATTGAATCCTCTATTTAGAAAAGAAAAAGTAAAAGATAACACCCAATTCCCAGTAGTAATAACAAATAAAGGTAAAGCACACCTAAATAAAATAAAGAATTTATTTCAGGTTCCACTTCATAATGGGCCAGGAATTAAACATAATACCAATTAAGGAAAATAAGGGCATAATCCCCGTAAACTTAGGACAAGTATTCATCCAAGAAAATAGTTATAAATTAATACATATTATCCCATTAACTCAATATCAAGATATAATAACCCATTCGGACAACTTACTTAAAGAAGCTCAAGACAAAATGAGCGACGAAACAAAAAACATATTGCAAAACAAAATAAAAATAATTCAAAACAAAATTTTAGAAAACCAGAATAAATTCAATAACATCACGTACAAAAGAATAAAAAGAGGTGCACTAAACTTTATAGGCTCAATAATAAAAGACATAACAGGCAATTTAGATAACGATGATTTAGAAGACATTCAAATTTCTTTAGCCCAATTAGCAACCAATAATAATAAACAAATCGTTATCAATCAACAATTCGCAATCAGACTAGACGCAATCAAAGACAACCTAGAAGAAAATTTAGGACATATAAATAACACAATGAAAATATTTAATGATAAAATCACAAGTTTTACAGAAACAATATTATGGGATCAACAGATATACAAATTAGATTATGTATTAACCAATTTAAATTTTCACTTAGACAGTTTACTGGACATAATAACATTTTCAAAAAACAAAATAATCTCAAGACATTTACTAAACGAAGAAGAAATGAATTATATAATTTTAAAATTACATGAACAACATGTAACAATACCACATGAACTCGCAGTTTTGAACTTGTTAACAATTAAAGGTTTAATAACAACTAATTACGAATTAATATTCTTAATAGAAATTCCTAAATTCAGGAACGAGAGTTTTCAATTATATAAAATAATCCCTATTCCTATAAATAACAAAATAATATACCCAAAACCCCCAAATTACATAATATCCAATAACCAAAAATATACTGATTTCTATGAAAACCAATGTCAAGAAATATATCAAATACATTATTGTGAAAAATCACAACTACAAGAAGTACAAAACACCTGTATACCAGCAATAATAAACCAACAAATTGCAACATACAACTATACACAAATATCGGAAAAAGAGCAAGTCATTCCAATTAATGACAACACTATCTTCATAACTCCTGGAAAACAACCTACTGAATTCCAATCTAATTGCAGTAGGAATACAAATAAAATAAGAGAACCATCACTAGTAACAATCTCCAATTGTTATCTAAACATCGGACATCACAACATAGTAAATAACGCAAATATAACATTTACAATCAAATTATCAGAACTTCCATGGAACGACGTAAAGGAACAAAACGTAATACCAGAATTTAATATCCGGAAAATTCACAACTGGACCCTGGACAATATAAACGAAATTCACATTCATAATAAAAATCAAGAAAAACACAAAATCATTCAATATGGAGCTTTAGGCATCATATTTCCAGCAATAATCATATACATTATCCTTAAGCTAATTAAATGGCTCTCGCCTAAATTCCAGAGAAATTCACGCTCCAATCTTACAGGGGAGGAGTTATGTATGACTATTCCAGCCGAACATAAGCGAAGCAACGAAACCAATACAACGAAGCTATAAATAGACTCCTCGTTCTCTTGCTTGGCAACATATCAAAATCACAATACAAACAACCACATCTGGCTAAATGCGTACTATGCATTTTCAATAATCAATACAACATATAAATGTATCAACAGGAAATGATACCATAAACCAGATCGGGCAAAATACTTACTTATGCAGTATTTATGCACAAAGCATAATCAATACGATATCGATTAACAAGAAATCACACCATAAACCACATCTGGCAAAATGTGTACTAAACACAAATTATAATGCATATTGTATTCATAACAAAACTAATAATTAACTATATAAAGAATACCCATTTATTAATCAGTGTCATTTTGTTATCATACTTTAAACTACTAACAACTATTGTAATAAGTAAATATATTAAAATATTAAAAACTTGTAATAAATAATAAAATTATAAATAAAATAGATATATCTATGATAACTCATAGGTATATCAAATAAAAAATATAAAAAATAAACGAACGAATTCATAATTTGGACCCACAAAATATTAATTTTATATAAATAAATTGTAATGTGAAGATACAAAATTTGTTTCAATTTATTTCAAATTGATATTCCCAAAAAAATTGTAAGATGTCATGGGTGCTCAATACTTTTGACCAAGGCTGTACATTGATGATCATGTGAAAAGCATGGATTTTCAAAAAACACATCAGCGATTTGAAGTGATTGCTCCTGAGCTTTATTTATTGTCATTGCGGATGCAAGGCGCAGTAGAAACTGTTGTTCCTTGAACTCGGAAGGAATCACTTACATGCGGTGTATTACCTTTTTTCTTATTTTCTCTTCCCAGTAATAAATCGTTGCATTCTTCCGAAAGTATTTTTTATTGAACTTTAAAGTGTGTTTGATATTTTCGATGTATTTAAGAACTTTACTGTTAAAATAATCGAATTCCAAATTGACCTCCTTAAATATTGCTGATTTATTCTTCTTCATTCGAATTTTTCCGCCGCAAAATATCATGTCGTACAATTGATTCCTCAACATATTGATTGAAGTAGTTTGCATTTATCTTTTTGAAGTTTAGGGTCACAGTGTTTTTTGTATGACAATTTTTATTCTGTGTTATCTCCCAGATGTCGACTAGACATACGACTGACTTATAATGTACATCATGTAAGACAAATGATGCTGAAATTTATGTAAGGATTAAGTTCATTAGTGAAGATTTAATCCAAAGTTCGTCCACCTTCATTTGCAATGTTAATAGTTTGACTTATATTGCATCTGAGCATTGCGTCAATGAACAAACACTCGGTTTCTTGAGCTGCATTGTAAAACACAATTGTCTTCATCATCAGGGGTACAATATATTTATAGGAGATTGAAACCCCAAGTGCTTGCAGTGATATTCGAGAAGAAGATTATATTGTCAAGTAATGAATGAATGGCTAAAATAACTCCTACAAATTTTTGGTATGGTGGTTGTGGCTGAGCGATCACATCTATATGCTACATAATCGCTTGGAAAGAACTTATAGAGCTATGTTTTTCCAGAATTGAAAGATGTTTCGCAAATTGCCTAGATAAAATTGTTTTGTTAAGACAACTTTGGGGGAAGTTGCTATTTATGCGGTGTATATGACATTTTGTTCACATTTTGGAAGAAAATTTTGTATAGCTTTTAAATTTGTTGTAGCTTCCTGATATTTTTTGAGGTGATATGCAAGAACTGTGTGAACAATTTGTGTTTTCAAAAATTCAAACGTTTTAAGAAGGGTATCTTTAGGCCAAACACACAATGAAAAAACATAATCGGGAACACTAATGCTTAACAATTCAAGAATACTGTTGATACCATTAATTTTTGGTTTTCTTGATCATTTAAAAAGTAAAGTTGGTATTGTGCGTAGTGGTTTGAGAATTAGGCATTTTAAATTATACTTTTATTAACACTTTTCTGGGTTATTTTGATGGCTGTTTCACATTTATAAATTTTATATTTAATTCACACAATTTAAATTTTTTATTTACAAAACTTAACTCTTGAAATAAATAATTCTATGACTAATTATACGTTAACACACTAATAAATTAATTACTAATTGTGACCATTAAAAATTGCTAATTGTTAAAAAGTTAGAGGAAATAAAAATGGTATACAAGCACTACAGAAAACTAATGTACGTTTTCTGAGGATGCAAGTTTGCATTGCCAGATTTTCAACGTAATTGTATCACGTAAAAAGATAGCGTTTTTCCGACATGTTTTAGAACACCAGATTTTATGTTCAAGAATGTTTTAAATTTGGCATCCGTAACCTAATTATATACTGTACTGTAAATGCATAAGACTTAGATCTAGTGATCTGTCGACTTCCTGTTTTTTTCTTCCGTGATAGATCGGTTACTGCAAAATGGTACTTTGTTGATTTCATTCATTTCAATTTTACAGTAATGCAAAACCAACATAATTCGTAGATTATCCTTTAATTTGTGCTACCGTTTTTTAACGTGTTGAGTGGCACACGTGTAACTGACGGCCTTGTTACACAAAAATCACTAAACAACAATTATCATTTTACACTCGACAGACTTTTTAAAATTTCCCACTAATTTAAAATAGCACCTTATGAACACTTTCACATAACCAAAAATTAATAAATTAAAAAAAGTATCAAAAACAGACAAAACAGTCTAATTTATTGTTTTCGTATGAAAATCAAAATGTGTTCGATATAACGACAGTTGCGTTTAAACTGATTAGAAGAACAATATTCAATTAACTAATTTTTACAAACAACAAAATTTTCAAAACTACATTTTCAATTAAATTTCGTCTATGGTATGTATAATAAAATATATGTAGGAGTATATTGTTTTTATCGTTCAAAATTATTAAGTGCTTTCGAACTTTTTACTTTTTGTTACATTTTTTTTCGATTTTCTGTTTCGCAAAATAATCCAAATCTCAAGTGCATAAATCAAATTATATTTCCGATTACGTTAAATAATTGGTGAAAAACTTTTTTTTTTCAAGTATATACAATATAGAATTTCGTTAAAGCAAAAGTACTTCAATTAAATCTGTTCGTTTCGTAAATCGATTCCGATCCACCCTAAATCTTTAATATACCAAATCTCTTCTTAATTTAAAATCAATTTAAAGAGTACACTTCCTGTACTGATTGCGTATAGTAGGTATACAATTTGTGCACAAAATGTACAATTTGTGGTTTTTGTAATAAAACTCAACATTAAACCAACAAAACAATTTTCATTTCAATTGAATTTCAGTGGAATGTAAGGAAATTAATCAAAATTAAACTACAATTTACGGGAAAACTAAATAAAAATATGCGAACGTAGCGAAGCAGAAAACAAAACAATATCGAGGAAAAATTTCAATGTGGTTTGGTTTTCGATTTAAAAAATAAAAACAACTTCAAATCAAATTCAATTAAAGATCAAAATTAATTCTAGTGAATTGTTTTTTTCAATTAAAAGAGAAAACTGCAACTACCACAATAGTTGTACATTTATGTTGGAATTTAAATTAAACTTAACCGGAATAGTTGTGGAAATTGTTTCCTTTTTTTTTATTTTAGAAGATGTAATTTTCTGATTTGCTGCAGACAGAATAACAAAAAAAGAATCATTAAATAAATATTCAATATAATAAAAATACAATAGACTGAGGTTTGAGACATAATTATCCTGTACTGCTTGCTCACTATATATTCTTTATTCTCATACAAATTAAATTTGGAAATTTTATCAAATCAATGTGAAAGATATTACAGGCCTCACTGTATGAAAAAAAGCATTTAGCTTTCAATATGAGTACCCCGTATCGATCGTTTTCCATGAAAAATTTGTATGCCCCAACAAAAAATTATGACATAAAATTCCATTCATTTTACGATTTACCTGTTAATACACATTGGGTATTCAATCGAATCGAATTACCTTTATGATAGATTTGGTAATTCTTTGAACTTTTGACGAGCTTATAACTACTGAATACCTAGTGTTCACAAAATTTGTCTAAGAAATGCACGATAAATTAAAAACCTTATTTCTTTATAATAAAATTTTTGCTTTGAAGCATTTTTATAACAATATTTTCAGAAATCGTTTAGATAAAAATTTTAAAGACGCGATCGATTTTTCATAAATATTAGTGATGGGGGGAGGGGGATTTTTAGTGCTAATTTCGGTGAAATTTGATTTCAGGATCAAAATTGGTAAAATTAATTTTTTCTGTTAACTCTTAATTATTTTTGATTACTGGTTATTCAATTTCTCTTTCGTAATTAATAAATGTTATTTTTTGAATTTTTGTAATTATAATTTTTTTGTTTTTTATTATTGAAATTTCTGGAAAGTAAAAGTGGCCAACTTGAATAAAACTGAAGCACTTCTACTACACATCCTGATTTGGATCAAGCTTACTTGATGAAACCGGGATCCTATAGTGTTAATTTATGAAAAGTGTATTTAAAATTAGTGATGGCACCAGGCAAGGCAGTAAGTTTAATTAGTCTTGAGTACCGGAAATGAAGTGTGAGATTGACAGTTTGAATAATATTTGTAATGGATGTACCAGGGCGTACTCCAGACATTGTAGAATGAACCTTTCCTCTAGTCTTGTTATTTCTTCATATGTTAGCAACAGTTGACATGCTGGTGTATACAATTCATTTCGCCGTACATGTGGTCGACAATTTGTCGGATATGTAGAATATTTGTAGACAATGTTGATTATTGCTTCTTTGTTGTATTATCCATTATTTTTCGCGTGGTTGCCATTTGACAGTCTCTCAGTTGAAAATGAGATTTTCTAATATTGTGAAAGTTATAATTCAATGTTTTAAAACAAATATGTGAGATTTTAAATATTTGAAAATTTTTATTTACAATGCTATAGGTCTTTCATTAACACAAATGGGCAACTTTTTTCTCTCACAAGAGAAATTAAAATCTTTACCACTTTTCAGATGTGTAAAGTAAAATAGGGCAATACTTAACATAAGAGTTGTAATAAAGTCATTGAAAAAAAGTAGCGGTTTGCAAAAAATGTCAAGGTTTTAATCATTTGCAGAAATATTACTAAAGAGAGGCTAGATGGGCAAGCAAAAATATTTCTCCAAAATTTGTGTTAATTGTTCATACAACAAAGACACATCCCGTATTGAACCGACGATGTGAAATAGCTAGCGAGCTACAAAGAATAAGAAATAAAACGCGAAAACAAAATTCATCGTTATATTGAAAAAAATGGGAGTAACATGTAAGTCAAAGAGGAGAACCAATTCTATACTTCAAGTGTTAATGAAAAATCCAGTAATTTTGATAGGCACTATTGAAGGTATAACAGTGCTCCAAAAGATATTAAGAAGCTTGGAAGCATTTGTCTAGCTAAATAAGAGAAATGTCTCGAAGCTCTAAGCAACAGGTTAGAAAAGCAAGATGAACGGAACGGAATCCATGTATATTAAAATGTTGCAAACAAACACAAATAAAACATTAAGAATAGTAACCTGGAATGCACATGGGCTAATGCAACATATTCCAGAATGACAAATTTTCATAAAAACTGAAAAAATAAATATATGCCTAGTACCGGAATCCCATTTTACTTCAACTTCATATCTTAAAATATATATATGGTTACGCGCCACTCATTCAGCAGGAAGAACAAGAGGGGGACTGTCGGTGGTGATAAAAGAAAACATCAAACTTTTTCTAGAACTTGAAATTGTTAAGGCATTTATAACCTGATAAGTATTTACAAATAAACAACAAAGAATGTAGTTTATCGTCAATATGTTGCTCCTGAAGATGTAGTTTAATTGGAAGATTATTGCACATTATTTAAATCGCTTGAATCAAGTTTCATAATCGGATGTGATTTGAATGCAAAAAATACACACTAGGGATCATAAGCACTATGCGGTTGCGATTTTCATCCTGCAGATCAACAAACTTTTTGGCTTACGGATAGAAACAAGGTATGTATCCAATTACATAGACTTGTTTATCACCAAAGGTATAAACGAAAACTACTTATTAAGCGAGGCAGCTAGGGAATTGATCTTCAGGTGCCAATTAAAAATTCGATACAGCTAGAAGAAGAACTATAATAACTCAACAACCCTAAAGTTCACGGGAAAAACACCGAAATGCTACTTATCCTCTGGAAACAAAAAGCAAGAAAGGCCTGGCAAAGAGTTCAAGCGTCAGAATACAAAACAACTCTAAATTGTTTGTCCTGACTAAAACAAATCAAGAACGAATCCATTAATAAATATCTAAGTTACGCTACTGCAGGAAAACCCGAGTATTCTTTTTGGAAAGCGACTAAATTTGAAAACGACCTAAACTACATATTACAACAGTTAAAAATGAAGATGGAACATGGGCTAGAACTACACCTATACCTAGAAAAATAGCAGAGTAGAACTTACCACCAATAAATAATGCAAAACTGCAATATATCTTCTATCACGTTACAAAAATTAAATTATGGGGTTTATAGCACTGGATTTTGTAACAGTAATCCATTTCACTAGTATATATGTCATTTTATCATCTAGTTCAGAGGACCTTAAAGGTAATTTCTATATCGCTTTAAAACCGCGTTTAAAAAGTTCACACATTGAGTTATCCATCTCACTTCACTATGGTCAATCTATTTTTTACTTATTGTGCTAGCTTTCAAACTTTCTGTTAGAATTCTGATGTTCAAAAGTCCGATTCGTGTCCATGCCGTGTACGATAATTAATAGCCGAGGATCGAAATATAATGCGTTTGCCATGATGTCCTGTTTCTGCTAGTAATCGTTGCTTTAAACATTTTGATTTCTGATTATTAAATTATTGGTTCATTGAATGGAGGAGGTGTCGTTTCATTCCATTTTCCACTTTCTTGTTTAATGTTCCCAGGTGGTTCCAAATTTGTACTAACTGAAGTTGTGCCTTTTTAATTGTGATGTGTGATTTTTTTTTTAAATATTCTAGTTGTTACGGCACTAGTGTACACCAAGTGCAGGTAATTCCGATATTACTGGAATTCTTGTTTGAGACTGTTCCGATATGGGGGTCCCGAAAATATTATTGTTTGAGAGACATCCTTTGACATAGATCTTGTGATACGGCGTCGAAATGCAAATTTTGGAATAATTGCTGTCGTTTTGCTCTGGATACGTCACTAAGCAGACTTGATTCAGTATTTCTAATGTTTGTTATAGTGTTTGTATGAAACGGCTAAAGTTGCACTTTTCGAAGTACTTTCCGTTTGATGAACTCTATCAAGCAATGATCAATTTTGGATTATCTCTCCAATTTTTTCTACATTCATGGAAGAATAAAATCCTTATATTATTGTGCAATTTATTGGCTAGTTTTTCCTCATTCTGTAGAACACATTTTTAGCAAAGTAAAACTGTTTTACCTGAACCTGCATTAAACGAAATATTTGGCGACGAATAATTACACTGCGCTAAGTGTATGATTAATGTTAATAGAAAATGGTGACAGGTTAAATTAGCACAAGAAAGATTGAAACTTAATATATACCTATATATTGCCCAGAAGCAGTCAAAATGACTGCTTTGTCAAAGAATAACTAATGCCTCAAATAATTTATTTAAATATTTAATATTCTTTTATACTATTTAAAATTATATAATATATGTATTATTATATATAAATATTAAGTAATAAAGAAAATTTACTGCACTTGAAAATCAAAAAAAAAATACTTTATGCATTTAATTGAAATTTTTTCATACGTACATTTTCCACAAACATACCTTTTACATTTTTCATAAATAGCTATTAGTGGTTTTGTTATTGTGGTAAAGTCGTACTTGACAAATTCTGCGTCTGTGAAAATGGTTTGCATTTGATGATGTTGCAGCTGACCTTTGTGGGTGCGTTCAGAGTCTGGTGAAATTTTCTGTCTTGCATTCATATATTTGATGGAAAACTGTTCTGCTAATTGAAACCAGAACTCTTTTCGTTATATTTTTATTCCTGTCGATCCAAGCATTTATAGCAGCCAAATCTAAAACATTGATAAATATTTGTAGGGGCCATCTACAAGAACAAGCTTTAACTTTATATTTTCTGGCCATATCAACTCCAAATTTTGTGCTATTATAAAAATGAATAGATTCCGGTATACGTGTTTTATTATTTTTATAAATTTTCACAAATTTGTGCTTAGAACTTAGAACAACAACTCTTTCATTTGGTGTGCTTTTATATATTGTAAGAACACAATTCATTGATTTATATAGCAGAGTGGAAAAACGAGGCATGTTATCCTTCTTTTGTTTGGATGCTTTTGATAGTTCCTTTTCGATTCCTCTAATAGTTCATAAAGATATTTTTTAGCCAAAAATTTTGTCGCTAAAAAGCTAGTAAAAAAGTTATTGGTCGTAATATTTCTCCTACATCCTGTATATGGCTGGACAAGTTTCAGGATAAATTATTCGCTAAGAAGCATTGACGATGGTCGTTGTTCATTTTTCCTCAAATAAGAAAACCATATTCAAAACATATTTTTTGCTGACATCTGGTGCAAGCCAGAATTTAATGCCAAATTTATTGGGTTTATTATAGTCATATATTGCGTCAACTGTTATATTTTGCCATGGTTTATATATAGCAGCTTCACTGTTTTCAATGAACTTATTCCATATTTCTGAAAGCAAGCAAATTTATCTGTTTTTAAGCGCTTACTTCTTTCGGTTATTCTGCCAAAACGAATACTTTCAAATTGTATCATTACAAATATATTTTTTTTACTAATTAAAATTAAAAAGCAGTCAAATTGACTTCTTTGGACAATCTTGTATTAAGATCGACTTTACACAACTTGTACATGTTTGAAATAGTGTAGCTTCGCCGGAACTGTGACAATTCTCACAATATTGGAAGTCAGCAAATCACCAAATTTTATGGAACATTCACAACTCTAGACATTTTTAATATTTTCTCACAAAAAAAGAATTAAGTAAAAAAAATTATTTATTAAAAATAATATTTTACATATTGTAATTTAAATGAAAATGTACGTCCAATTCAAACGATAGTTACAGTTCGAGTGAAAAATGATTTTTTTACCATACATAAGTAAACCAAAATCCTAGAAGCTTTTTTGCAAGCAGTCACTATGACTAATAATTATGTAAGCTACTTGGAGTTGGCCGATTTTCATCAATCTTCACTCGAATCTACTAATTAATGGAAGGAGGTAAACTTACTATACGTAAAAGAACGCAAAAAATAAAAATTTGAAAAAATAATTTCTAATTAAAAATTATTTACTGGTACGATTTATTTAATGTGAAAGTAACAACTCCATTATTTGTAATGTACGCAAAAACACATATTTATTTGTGTAGTCGCACATTAATTAGAAAAAATAATTAGCTGAATTGGAATAACATGCAACATTAAATTTATATAAAAAGCAAAGTAATTTAATTTTTGTTCGTTTAAATATTTTTCCAATAATTAAATCATAAAGATAAATTTTCTTATTAAAGTTAATTGAACAAATTTTCTCGTTTATTTACGGAAAAAATAAGAATAACAAGACGAGAAAGAAGACGTTGTCGAAAAAAGCTCCTGCTTCTATCTTTAGAAAAATATTTTTTTTATGTTGTTCTTGTTGTTGTTATATTTTAGCTTCCTATAAATGTTTATAACTAACTTACTTGTCGCGCACATATAACGAAAGAATTGGAACGCAAATAATTTTGCCCTCAACTTTTGTTGTTGTTGTTGTTGTTATCAATTGGATAATTTGTGTTAGGGTGGAATATTTTGCACAGCTGCTGATGAATATCATTTAGAATAAAATGTAAACAATTTTTAAAGGTGCGGCCTATACGTGTAAAGCTTTAATTTTGTGCGTGTCCCACAAGCTCCTCTTAGAGTTACCAACCAACAAGAGTGTATAAACGTATTTCGATGATTATCGCGGTAAATACTAATAATGTAGCCTACACAATCAATAATCAAATTACCGGGATTAATTTATTTAATTCTATCACAGTTCATAAATCATAATATCGATAAAAATCTATTTACCACACATCCAATTTTTATATGTACGATAATAACAATTATGTGAATATTAATTCTGTATTAACTACTCTTATATGCGATAAGACAAATTAAATTTTTTACTTTATTATCTCTCATTATCATATTATTATACACGAGCATAAAACGGATATGGGAAGGCTGTCAACAATATTCTATGATATTAACATAACTTTTATGGATTTTGTATACAATAAAACAGTTTATGTCTTTGCCTAGAATATGTATACGTATACGGGTGTATTGTATTCGGGGTTAAATTTTTTTTTATTATGACATCAATAAAATCCGAATTGGAAGTCAAATTATACAAAAGTGTTTATGAAATGTTGTGATAAACCATTTGAAGCACCATAAATAGGGCCGTCTGTTTTAAGGCTGTTTATTTTAATATGGACAATGGTTGATAAAGATTATATAAATTTCAGTCTTTATGGTCTCAGAAAACAAATTTCATTTCGGTATCGATATTTAAATGCCCTAATACTGCATCCAAACTGGTTTCTTTATAATAAATTTAAGATCGTATATTTTCGATAAGTTATTTAACATGCTCTACTTATATTGTCGTTATGTGTAAAATTCATTAATTAATTTCTAAATTTTCATTATTCTGCTATTAAACATTGCATACAATAAATTATTGACGTTGAGTTTTCATTGATTTGCCATCTAGGGACATGAAAATAAACCCTTATTATATCATCATTTCGGCGCAAGAATAAAACACTTATCGTTTTACGTAATTTTTCAATCGAACAGAATTGAAATATTTATACATTTAGTTTCGTACTAGCGAAAGAATTTTGTCAATTAGTAATATTCTATGGTCAAGAAATTGTTTTGAGTGAACATGGTTTTTGGCACGTAAGTAAGTACCATACAAACTTAAGAAAGTACAATAAATTCGGGAACTGATGGAAAACACTAATCTGAATGAAAAATTATATGGCAGCGCATATCCTATCTTTATACGTTATAGAGATAACCACGGTTCTACCATAAAATTAGTCACTTTGAATTTCACTCATACCTAAAAAACCATTTTTTCGAAACGGAGATTTTATCGACGATTTAATTTTACAATAAAAAAATATTAAATAATGTTCAATATCAATTCCCCAATGGATTTTTTGGAATTTTACATTAAAATAATGATAATTATATTTCTTATTTAC
Source organism: Nephrotoma flavescens (assembly GCA_932526605.1). NCBI lineage: Eukaryota > Metazoa > Arthropoda > Insecta > Diptera > Tipulidae > Nephrotoma > Nephrotoma flavescens. The sequence goes on from OW052221.1 coordinate 302,386,195, forward strand.
ATGCGTCGGTAATAAGCATATTGAAGTTATAAAATTTGGGAAATGTAATTATTTACCAATTCTTTATAGTAGATCTGTATTCATTACGGTTTTGAATGATGTATATAATATACATATAATGAAACTTGATAATCATACAACGCACCCAACGACAAAATCCCTTTACATTCAATTTCATATAAATAAAATGTTGAAAAACGTAAAGGAGCTTCAAGATAGCTTGCATTTTTTTGTTTTACATGATTTGGAGATGTTTAAACCTGTCATAAAAAATTCACTCAAACAAACGTTTTTATTTCGCAAATTAATTAGTTTGTCAAACACGGGGCCAATAACAAGGTAAATTGATACGAATAATTCAATTTCAATATTTCTTTAAACATGCAATATTTATTAATTCTAATTCAAAATATGTATTTGAAAAATTTACTGTGAAAATAAAATGTTATGGTGAAATCGCCATTTCACACACGTTGTTGCAGCGTTAATGCATTTTTATCGACCACTCTCTACGACTGTGAAATGCAAACTGGCAAATGGCATCCAAAACAAAATGGCGGCCAAACAAAAACAACCTGGAACATAAAAAGCACCTTGATGTAAAAATACTATCTGGCTATCAATCCACAATAACCCAAAATTTCATATAAAAAGCACTCCGTTGTAAATCTGCGTGGACTCTAGAGATTCTGAATTTTGGTGAAATAAAGTTTTCTTGATCAAAACACGTCATTTCCGGCTAAATTGGAAATAAATTTTCGTGTTTAAATCATTTTTCATAACTGCTATATATTTTTCCAAATATGTATTTGCCAACTACGAGAAAGCTACTATGGGCCAAAAATCACTGGGATCTACCTGCAGAGGCTAAATTTTTCTTGAAGGGTTTTTCAGTTTGGATGTACAATTTGAACTTCAATTTTAAGAAAAATTTACCTAAATTTTATGTTGATTCTACCATACTATTTTTTGAGTGTGTGTTAAATCCAAAATATCATTGACTAAGCTGTTTTCATTTTTTGAAATGAACTTCCCTTCTACATTGACAGCTACCACAGCCCCATTTGCTATAACTAATAACCAATTTTACTAACTAATAACCCGTCATGGACTAAAACATACTGAGTCTTCCTTCCCCGTCCACGTATACCGACTGGTTATTGGAACACTATATTTGCGAATCGTACAGTTGTGAGGACCTTCAACGTGACCTTATCATTTTACTCGAAATCGCTGTCTCGAAGGAGCCAATAATTCTACAGTTATTAGTGAGGTAATCTGGGTCGAGATTACAGAGGGCGTGGCATGCGGCTGTGATTAAAGACATAGTTTATGTTTAAGAAAAACAGTGACTCCTAGTGGAACATAAACAGCAGCTTTTTGATGGCTATCTAAATTTTTTTTTTTTGCTTGATGATTTTTTATTCAACTGACCAGAGCGAATTTTGAATATCGGACATGTACTTATATTTATCTGGATTGTCGCGTAACATTGAAAGAGAATCATTCCTCATTCCATTTTTTTTTACATACTAAACTAAATGGAGGGCTCGTTTTATTATATAGACACGTTATTTGCATGTTAATGGATTAGGTCAATTACGTAATGAGTCTGCTGTCTGTGATGGTGACGTGCCGACTAAATGTCTGTAGCTTTTCTACGGCCCAGACAGATTGAGTGATAGGGATGAAACTTCACACTTAAAATTTCCTCATAAATCGGAATATCTTGAAGAATTTTCGTTGAAATAAGTTCACTGCGGAAGTAACATCTTCCATATCGAAGTTTTTATATTTTTATAAATATTTTGAAAATAAAGGGTTTTTAAAAGTTGTGTTTAGATGTTTCTTTATAATACAACATGGGGATTTTTTCTGGTGTTTTTTATTTTTTGTAAAAATATAGCAACAAATATATGTGAAAAGTGACTTAATTTAAATGTCCACCACGAATACGTACACAGGTTTCATATACGAACATCAAAATGTTTAAGAACTCGCTCACACATTACCGCATTATGTTCAACAACTTCGGTCCGAATGTTGCTGTGCAATTGTTGTTCACAAAAACTTTACTTTTCAAGAAACCCCAAAGAAAGTAATCTATCTATAATTACGTTAAATTGCATGATCTGGTAATAATTCTGGTAATTTTGGGAATAGGGACCTGGGGAAAGATTTTACATAGCTTTGATCTATAAATCAGTTTTTTCTTGCCTACTGAGAAAAAATTGTGATATGAATATTTGTAAATTGGGAATAATTTCTCCATAGTCAAATGTTAAGAGAAAGTTATTCCCAATTTTTTTCAAAAAAATTACCACTAACTTTTTAACTTAGTATGCCAGAAATAAATTATTTAAATAGAATTTATATATAAATTCATTCCTCAATTCCATATTCCCGAGGAATTACCAGAATAGGGCGACTGGAAACTTAGATCGCAATAGCTGGATCTTTCCACGTGTTGTGTGACTCATAGCTCCATCCGGTTGAAAATAACAATGAGTTGAATTTTGTAAGGATGCAAATGCAAATCCTCGATAAACAAACAGTCGATAAATGAATGTTGAAGGTTCCCCTGTGACGCTTTCGGCCGCAACAGCAATGTTCTCACCATAACATACATTTTTTGGTCTGCCAGAATTTTTTCGATCCTCGGCAGAACCAGTCTTCAAATTTTTTTACTAACCTTTGAGTTGTTGACTCATTTGGGCGATTATTTACACCAAAAATATCACGAATTTTACGATACGAATATTTTTTCAAGATCTATGATTTTCATAATAAGTTTCACAAATGTCAAAGACGACATAAAAAAGTTGCGCTTAGAAAATATTTACTACTGACATCTAGGCGTAACTTTTGAAAGACTCTTTATAACATTTATAGGAAAATGATTATGTAAGCAAAAGATTCTGAATAAAATTTGCAAGAATATCAATCCAAATCAGTTTTAAAAAATTTTAGCGAGATGAAAAGTGATATTTAGGCTCTTCGGTGGCTGAGATGTCTCACAGAGGTTTGACTAATAACGCGTGAAGTAGCTTTCATATGAGCCTTTTTTGGAAATATTTTGAAAAGTGTGTATTTAGCATTTAAAATCGATTAAAAACAAACGGATTGTAGAAATAAATTAGAAACAAAATTATTTCGGATTTTTTTTAAGTTACTGGATATGGCGAGTTTTGATAAAAAAAAATATTTTATCAAAAGTCGGCATCTCTACAGTATTAAATTCCCAATTGACTGATCGGAAAAAATTCCCTTCTAAACTTTTTCACTAATTGGCAGATTCTTCCGAAATTTGGAAAAATTTAAATTTTTTGGTTGAAAATTTAATCAATCAAAATTTAATCATCGACCTTGTCGGTTTTCTGAAATTTAACGAGAGATAATGTTTTTTGATTATACACTTCTACCAAAAGTCCGGTAAATTAATTATTTGCTTTAGAAATCAAGTGTGGTGGGTTCGAGATCTATGTATTATATTCGTGATAAAAGTCAAGGGTTGGCCACAACATAATCACCCCTGAACAGTGAATATTTTGGTACTTTAATCACTATCAGCTTATATTTTCCGACATTATAGGACTGAGGCATTAAGCTTTATCGATTGATTGTAGTACGGCTCAGCAGTGACCATTATGTACATATATTAAATTTTTATGTAGTCATTAAAATTGAGTTTTTTAAGATTGTATTATCATAGCTGATATTAATAAGAGAAAGTAAATGCTAGTTTATAAATGGATTTCTACATCGACTTAAATTGATATGTCTACTTAGGAAATACATAAAATTTAAACGTTGACGTTTGACATTATACCATTATGCAATTTTGACTCACACCGTAATACATCAACCGCATTAAAATAATCTTTAAATCTGCCACCCTTACACATCATAGCGCACACCAAAATAACAAATAAATAAAGGAATAAAATAAAAAATCAGGATAAAATATGTATATCACAACCCCTAGTTCGATATAAACACAAACGAATTATGGGGTAGTTTTATACTTCTTATTTCAATAATTTCCATTGATATTTTCCCACCCCCGAATTTTCTTTCAAAATTTGCAAAGACAGACGTATACCAGCGTGTCTTTATTATTATTATACAGAATCCAAACGGGAATTGAAATAAAATGTGAAACATAATATAATTTTTGTGCCTCGAGGGAAATACTCATACATGTACGGGGTGGGTGTACAGTGAAAAATGGGAAAATATGTTGTGTAAATTTGAATAGAGGAAAATCCGATTAAAACCCAGAAATATTCGAATACATAGAAATTTCGTCTTTTTACCGGTGTGTATACGGGGGTGTACCTATAAAAATATGTATTCACAAACAAATCTCAATCTCATCATCACCATCAACTTGATGCTGAATATTTTGTATATACATCGTAGGTATAATAATTGATAGATAGATATACGAGTAGATAGATATAAAATATGTTATGTTGTCTCGAGAGCCATTTATATAGAAGAAGAACATTTATTAAGAGTGTGCTAGAGAACATAAGGTACTACGTATTATATGAATATGGGGAGGTTTTGTAAGTAAATATCATTTATTTGATTCTTTATCTAAATACATAATTTAAAAATAAAATATTAAATTAATGCCTGAAGTGGTATTTTATTATAAACTATACATGTGTATTACGAAAGATTTCATTTAATTAGTAAAACATATACATGAATTGAAATGAGATATTACTTTGAAAATCCTTATTATTACTAATTTATTTATATATACGATTATTAAACAGTAATAAGTACATATAATTAAATTAAATTGAGTAGCATATCCATTCATTAATATACATATGTACTCGTATCCTCAGAATTAAGTTTTTAAATAACCATTTTGATTAAATATTTGGACAGCTTGAAATAACTTATTCTGTCTTTCATTAAATCGTTCTGTTTAAAATTCTTCATATCAATATCAAAACGATTTTGAGTGATCTCCAGGATCAATAATTCGGTGCAACCGGCACCGTATGTTCTTAAAACATAAAAATTGAAATCAGTGGGCGCACCTTCTGGTTTAATTTAGGTAAAGTTTTAACAGGTTTGACACATTGTGTTTATGATAAGTGTGTACTGCGGTTTTAGACTCGGCCGGTGTTGTACTCAATTATAAGATTGTTTTCTCCCAACGTCTTAGAGCGTGTTTCAATTGGTTTAAATACGGCATAAAAAGTTAAAACTGTGGTGAATAAAAATGTCGAACTTTTTATCTGCTTCAAGAGCTGATAAAATTTTTATGTGAAAAACAATTGGCTGCCAAAAATATTTGTTTGTAACTTTCCATGTACAAATTTTGAGAAAAATCGCAATGATATATGCATATGTAAACTGACCATAATTGACTAAAGTTAATTTATTTTACATATTTTCATTTAAATTTGCTATATACTTTCACAATTACACATAAAATAAGCAACTATGTTATTGTCTAATTTTTACCCAATTGAAACAGATAAAAAGTTCAAAAATATTGACCACGAATAAATTTTTAACTTTTTATGCGGAATTTAAACTAATTGAAACACACACTTAAAAGCCTCTTGTTTTAATACTGTTTTTGGGTATTAAAGTTGGCCTTTTTCTTCCTATTTTAAAAAATGTGTGTGTTGCTAAGGTACATTTTTAATCCTTGGTGTAAAAGTAGGTAATTTAAATTTAAAGAAATGTTGTTCTGGATATTAATGTTACAAGTACAGTTTGAACAACTTTGATAAAAATGAAGCAAACAATATTGGTACCTATTGGACAGTTACTAGAAACTTTAAGGCCTAATATTTCTGCAGCAATGGTTCATCATCAGCGGTTGTATTTTCATGATTAGTACCGTAGCTGGTGCTAAGTTTATCGGGTCGTAATGTTCTTATAGCAGTGTTTGTTTTATTTGTAGTGGAATCTTTTTAGTTCTCTCAGCTACACTAACAGATTACAAACTACCATGCTTTTTAAAGCAAGTAAGGTCACCGCCAGAAGCTACAAGGAGTGTAGCTGAAGTCCAACATAAGCAAGGGCCGGTATATTCACTTGCAATTTTTAAAAATAAAAACAATGCCACTACTTTTGCAACGCTCCTAATTTTGTGAGTGCCAACTACTACTCGATGACATACTCCATCTTGGTATTTAATAAAAAGACGCCGTACCTCGAAATTTTCTGGGCGAAGTAAAGTATTTTCTTGCAAATCGCCAAACAATTTTCTCCCAAAACCGTAAAGCGTCGCGATTTGTTTGTTTTACAGTCAGAAATTTTTACCAACAAAGCTTTTAAAGCTTATCTTCATCATTAAATATGTCTTATATTTAGAGCTCTGGATGTTTTAGCTGTGTAACCAATATTCTGTTTTTTTAATTGCTCGCAATTGGGAGTATTTTTCGATATCTACGCTATTTTTATAATAAAATGTGGCCTTAACCTTGTGAGCACAGTCCAAAAAGTCGAAATTTTCATCTTCGATGACAAATTGGCAAAGTATGCCAATAGAACACTTCCTGAATATAATCCAGATTGTACAATTTTGTCAGTGCACCACTGCAAAAACCGTTGATATGCGATTTATATCTTAGGTGATTTTGATGGCAATATAGGTTTAACACAATTTCTTTTGCTGTTTGTACCACATCCTGTGGTAAATTTAATAAATCTTCTGATTCAAACATTTTGTTTGAAAGAAAGAAAATATTGTAATTATAGCTTTGTCAATTTTGAAGTTTACGTAATTTGTAATTACATAGTTTGTACTTAATCGTATATTTAGTTTACAATGAGCTATTCTTCTTTAGAGAAAAAATAGTATTTGTTATCTTTTAATCTTTGCTTTTGCCCGGCTACGCTGCGCTTCGCCTCGCATGCAAATATAATTACTCGTCAAATAAAGTATCATCGTTAATCATAATGACATAATCCTAGTGTTGAGTCGGGCAAAAATGATAAAAAAAACATGATATTTTTTATCAGCTTTTACCATAAAACGCACTCATTTATCACAAAAATAATCAAGAACATTTTTGATTCTGGCAGTCAAAATTTGTGTACCTTTCATTTTTAATGTTTTTGCGTTATGATTTTACATGGACATGCAGTGTATCTGGCAATACAGAATCAATTTATAAATATTTTTTCGATTTGGTTGTTCACTATGGTTTGTCATAAAATTATACGGAGTGAAGTTTGGGTCACAAAAAATATCATGATAATTTTTATCATTTTTGTCGAACTAAACACGCCGAATGTACTATTGTTGTATTTTCGAATGCGAACAAGAAACGCAAACTATATTTTAAATAAAATTTGTTTAAACACGCCAGCTTTAGTTTTTTTCTTTCCACTGCGTATTGAACTGAAGTTTCAAAAATTAACACGATTAAGGGCAATTAAAAAATTTAACAGGTTATGAGCCCAGTCCATATCAACGAATAAAAATAATTGAATATTCGCAAAGTATTGTGAAATATATTTGAGAAGCGTCCAGAAAGCAATAATGTATATTACAATTTCATCATTGTGTGAAAAAAATCAGATTGTCCCCTTCTGAAGTGTAAGATTGTTGTGATTTTACTTTCTTTTACGTATAGTAAAACAAATCACAGTAATCATGAAAAGTTTTTACCTCGAGATTTTAGCAGATTTACCATTTGCGTTATCGCCAAATTAAAAAAAATAATTATTTTAAAATCTGTGTATGTGTGTTGTGCTTACAGACTGAATGCCAATTGGTGTTTTACAGCCCAGACGGGTTCACTGATCGGAGTGAGTTAACTTCATACTTAGACTTGTGATTGTTGGCCGAAATCGGTTTACCGGAAGTGCATTTGGAAATATTTTGAAAAAAAATGTCATTTACACGAAAAGCTAACAAAATACTAAATTATTTTTAAATAATTTTGCAACAATATCAGCAAAGTCAAATTTACGTACAGCCCAGAAAAAATAATATATTGCTAGAAAACTTTATATTTAAGTTTTTTCCACAAATTAGGAGATCCCAGTGAACTTCATCCGAAATCGGTCCACAAGGAGTGACAGTTTCCATAGGAACTTTTTTGTTTTTCCACCGAAAGTGAGATCTTCCATAGAAACTTTTCATTTTTTGTATATATTTTGAAAGTTTATCATTTTAGAGAAAAACGGTTATGAACAAATTCTACATTAATTTTTCAACAATAACAGATCAGATTCATGTACCAAAATTTAAGCCGAAATTACGATTTTTTTCTTCTGCGGGTCTCTGTACAGCACATACGGATTGATTGATCGACATGAATCTTTTTCGTAATTTGGTAGATTTCAGTGGGTTTTGGCCGAGATCGATCCACCGATAAAGGCAGCTCCTATTGAAGCTTTTTCGTTCAATGAAATTATTTTGAAAAGTATGTAACATTTAGGAAAAGATTGTAAATTAGATGTCAAAAAAATCGTTTAGATCATATTTTAAATTTTACAATAAATCACGAATTTTGATAAAAAAAACTTTATTTCGCAAAAATGGCAAACCAAGCGGATTAATTATTCGGAATAAAATTGTATACCAAAGCTTTTTCCAAAAATTGATCCATACGAAATGTGATGGACATCTGTGCACCAGAAGTCACAGCTTTCGTTAAAGCTTTATCAATTGTTTCAAGAAGATTACATTGTTTAACAAGGTGCGTTGGTTTGCAGAAATTTAAGCATGATTATTATTTCTTGATTATACAAGACAATTTTTATCACAAATCCGGTAGGTTAAGTTTTTCGTTTTCCAAAGTAAGTGTGGTGTATCGAGATCTATTTTGCAAAATAGATTAAAACGTAAAAAAAATAAAAAAAAATTTCTTCATGTTGTTCAATTTCATCATCAACTATTTCTAAATTAATGCAATCATCACACACGGTTTGATGATGTCTTTTGCATGCTAGTTTATCGCAGAAGTGGCTAGTTACATTTGCTTTCACGTCAGCACTTAAATTGCATCTTTGTGTTTTATGACTTCTGGTTTGTTGGTTTTGAGCGGTTGGTGCTAACCTCAATTCTACAACATTGTATCCTAGTTTGACTCATAGCGATTTTTATGCTTTTTTCAAGGCATTGGGCGTGGCAAATCAATCTTTCCGGGTTTCACACGTAGATGGCTCCGAGTTTGACACATCTAACTAATTTATGTCAGAATAACTAATATATGTCAGAAATTGTATTTTTACGATAACTAATTTATGTCAGAAATTGTATTTTTTTTTTCATAGCGTTGAAAGTTGTTAAAGATAAAGATATTTTTTCTAAGAATGTAAATGTCGAGTTTTGTGCCAAACAAACAGCATTTGCGGGAAGCTTTGCTTTTCTGCTCTAACTAAAAAAAATGCGACTGAAGCACGTAATTTGCTTGAAAAGACATACAGCGAAAATGCACCGTCGAAAACTACCTATGGAGGTTGGTTTAAACGCTTCAATAAAAGCGATGTTGACATTGAGGGCAAGAAACGCTTCGGAAGACCAAAAACATTTAAACTTGCACGACTCGCCAAGCTATTTCCAAATGTTTACATCCTATGGAAAAAGTTCTAAAGGTGGGAAAATGGGTGCCGCATGAGTTGACTGAGAGACAGATGGAAAATCGAAGAGAGAAATTTTCATTGATTTCTTTTGATTGCTTTGATTTGCTTTCACGGCACGAAAGAAAGAGCTTTCTGCATCGAATTGTTACAGGAGATAAGATTTGAATCTTTTTTTAAGAATAACAAACGCAAAAAACTACAACTTGGCAAAGCATTAACTTCGACGGCACGGCCAAATCGCTTCGGAAGGAAAACAAAGCTCCGCGTTTGGTGAGATCAGAAAGGAATCGTGTACTATGAGTTGCTGAAGAAGGGTGAAACTGTCAATAAACAACGCTACCAATCAAAACTCATCAATCTGAGCCATGCAATGTTCGAAAAACACAAACGAGTGATATTGCAGCACTCTCATCGTCCAAGGCGCCATCTGCTACCACACCCGCTCTATCGCCTAGACCATTCTAGACAACGAACGTTATCAGTATAATTTTAGTTTGTTCTGCGTTGTTTTGCACAGATTTTTATATAGAAGTGGATGGGGTAATTTTCCACCCCAGAGTACAAATTTTGTTCGAAAACTGAGACTTGAGAGTTGGGAGTTTTGCTGCTGTTTCAATAACCTTCTAGATGCACAAAATTGATATTATTGTTGGTTGATGTAAATAACAAGTACATTTGTTATTCGCGTCTTGTGTGCTGATGAAACAACAAAAAAATTTCCAACTGTTAAGTCGCGTTTTCGGACAAAATTAGTATACAGGTCCCAGAAATGCTTTTAGTTTAATTCTAACGATAAGAAATGCAATAAAATCACTAGATTATAACTCCGTTTTTTCATTTGGTGTATATCTCATTGAAGAAGGCATATCTTAAAGGATTTTCAATTATTTTTAGTAATTAGTTTTTTATTTACAGAATATTTCACCGGCTACTTTAATCGTTTTTTTAAATTTGCTTGTAAGTTTTCTGTTATTTATTTCCCTACTAGGGAATAAATTCGCATTGATTTACCCAGTCGAAAATTTCCATCGATTTTTTGTTAGTATTGAAATAAACAATAGAAAACACAAATTCTAGTAAACGATTTAAGTAGGCGGCGAAAAATTCGAAAAATATAAAAAAATGTACACCCTTATTCCCCTAGTCGCATCACTTCAAGTGATGTGACTACTCATCTGCTTGGTTACTAGATCATTAAATCAAAACTTACAAAATAATTGTTCAATAAAACTGTTCTAGCTGTTTTTTTAAATCTTAGTATGCTGCTTTATAAATATTTCCTATCGACTGCTCTCACTTCAAATGACAATTTCTAGCACTTGAAATTTTGACGTGACGAATAATTATAAAAAAAATTCAAACTAATGCTGCCAACTAAGACTTAAAAAATTTTCATTGAGGGTTTTGCACAAAATTATTTAGTAAATTTTGATTTTAAAATCTAGTAACCAGGAAGATCCAAGTTACGTCGCATGAAGTGATACGTCTAAAGGAATTGAGTATTTAATAAAATTATAATCCGCATGCGAAAATATCGGTGGATTTCAAGAATATGCGCCCTGTGGCCCTATTCTTGAAATCGGTGGAAATTTTCGTAATCGGAATAAAATTTGCTATGCAATTCTTTATATTACTAAAATTTTTCGCCGGCTACTTTAATCATTTTTCAAATTTCCTATCTTTTTTTTAAATTAAGAAACGTAATTTGTTCCCCCTACTAAGGGTAAAATTCCAACTGCGTAAATCTATACGGAATTATTCGCTAAGTAGGTAAATAAATAATAGAAAACTTGCATACAAATTTGAAAAAATTATTAAAGCAGCCGGTGAAAAATTCTAGCAATACAAATAACTGCATAGCAAATTGTACTCCGATTATGAAAATTTCCACCGATTTCAAGAATAGGGCCCCTGGTGTAATTTAACACCGATACAGGGAGTGAAGGTTAATTAGATGATAATTTGCACTTATATTTGAACAGAAGAAGCATATGATCACTGTCCATGTCGACACCTCTATATAAGTTCTAACGTCATTTAAGATGGTGGAATGTGTCTTTGAGATCATGAATTCATCAATTTGGTTTTCCGTTTTTTCCATGATTTTCCTTGTGAGATTACTCATATTGAAAGAACTTTGTTACGCGTTGGCTGTTGTGGTTGTTACTCTTCCGATTCAAGCTAGACGCACCAATATGTTATGTTGTATCCCCATTCCTACATATTTTTGTGTTCAAGTCTCTCACAACAATTTTCATATCACTTGGTTTACTCATCATCTGATTTGTCTTCTGTAGGCGTATGTACGTTGACCGAAAATATTCGCATTTTTTTCGAGCGAAACTCGATGATATACTGCTGTACTCACCGATAGATGAGAAATTCAACTCCAAATTCTGCACCGGTCTAATGGCCGCTGTTATGGAGAGTGTAACTATTGGTGGTATTATGGATCCCGCCACTGACTATCTAAGCTCTTGTAGTGCAAGTACGGTCATTGTGTAAATTTCGGAATGGTTCTCCAGGTCTTAAAATGCTTGGCACGTTTCATGTTCCTATTTTATAGCTTTGTCTAGTACATTTTTTGAAGTCGTTGTTTTGATGAATTCGATAAATGACCCTCTATGTAATCCACTGAAAACATGTGTGGTTCACGCACTATCACAAAAGAAACGCTCCTTATAACCGCTCCTAACCTCGGGAACAAACGTTGATGTGGTATTGGTTTTACGGCGTCAATAGCTCATCGTGACATTTAATCTTCATAACTATAAGCAGAATTTGCCAGCTTTAGAGGTAACTAGAGCCTGATTTCTTAACTATCGTTGATTGTAGGTCAGCTGTCTTCATGCCTTGCTTCACAGTTATGTAGTTTGTCAGAGCAACCGAATGCGTCTGCAAATATTTATGGAATCCCCGATTTACTATACATGGGCCCAGGCAGGCATTGAGTACGCAGAATCTGTTCGGGTTCCACCCAACTCAATAATAAAAATGCCTATATAACCGATCGTTAATGGTTTGCATGTCAGTCACGACAAATGATTAATTATAAATTTTAGAGACGTATCGGTTGATTGTTACTGTGTCTCATAGGAACAGACAACCCCAAGACCATTTAATTTTGCCTGATTGATTTCAAAACATTTTCGTATTATTATATTACACAAAATTTAAATCATCCCGGTACGTTGAATCGCAATTTAAGGATTAACCTGCCTTATCTCAAATAATTTTAATACCAGATATACGATATATAGGCACTGTGCCACTGAAAACAAAAATAATTATTTTTCAATAGATTAAACATTAAATTTAATCAAAAAAAAAAAAATAATTCAATAGAAAAATTTCCAGATCATTAAAAAATTTTAAAATTCACCTTTATTCAACATAATATAGGATGTTACGTGACATTACACACGTTTTATCAGTTATGTATTATAAAGATTTGCTGTCAAATAGTTTCAGGTACATAAATCAAATTGTGTACGACAACAGGAACAAAAATTCGCTATGTCCTGTAATGTTAAATCACAAAGAAACAATTCGATTAAAACTTAGTTGAGTGCGAAATGAAAATGAATTCTTATCGTTACTCTCGAAACTAGCTAGGTATATAGTCTTAAATGGGTGTACTGTTCACCGAATAATTTAATATTCATGAAGTTGTATGTGGATAGGATAATATGATAAAAGTTTTTATTTCAACTTAACTACACTTTGTAGTATTCTTTAATGTCTTGCAAAAAATAAAACTAGGTTTGGCTGTATACGTACAATGCACAAAAAGTGAGAACTTTTCATTTGGTTGACCTACTTAACAAAAATACCGTGTGTGGATGTTACTTTTAAAAATAAATGTAATAGATTAGATTAATGTGAACTGTTCTCTAAATTGGCTAAAATATTTAAATATAATTTTTACCAAGGTTAAACATTATTTTTGTACTTTTCTGTCATTTTGTATCTATAAGTGTAATTAATGATAGCGTGTGGTTGAGCTTTTAAACAGTTAAAAGTTTAATGAAATGTACAAGGCATAAACTTGATTTTTTTTTGTTTCCCGAACAATTATAACGGGTGATTTTTTAAGAGCTTGAGAACTTTTTTTTAAAAAAAAATGCATAAAATTTGCAAAATCTCATCGGTTCTTTATTTGAAACGTTAGATTGGTCCATGACATTTACTTTTTGAAGATAATTTCATTTAAATGTTGACCGCGGCTGCGTCTTAGGTGGTCCATTCGGAAAGTCCAATTTTGGGCAACTTTTTCGAGCATTTCGGCCGGAATAGCCCGAATTTCTTCGGAAATGTTGTCTTCCAAAACTGGAACAGTTGCTGGCTTATTTCTGTAGACTTTAGACTTGACGTAGCCCCACAAAAAATAGTCTAAAGGCGTCAAATCGCATGATCTTGGTGGCCAACTTACCGGGCCATTTCTTGAGATGAATTGTTCTCCGAAGTTTTCCCTCAAAATGGCCATAGAATCGCGAGCTGTGTGGCATGTAGCGCCATCTTGTTGAAACCACATGTCAACTAAGTTCAGTTCTTCCATTTTTGGCAACAAAAAGTTTGTTAGCATCGAACGATAGCGATCGCCATTCACCGTAACGTTGCGTCCAACAGCATCTTTGAAAAAATACGGTCCAATGATTCCACCAGCGTACAAACCACACCAAACAGTGCATTTTTCGGGATGCATGGGCAGTTCTTGAACGGCTTCTGGTTGCTCTTCACTCCAAATGCGGCAATTTTGCTTATTTACGTAGCCATTCAACCAGAAATGAGCCTCATCGCTGAACAAAATTTGTCGATAAAAAAGCGGATTTTCTGCCAACTTTTCTAGGGCCCATTCACTGAAAATTCGACGTTGTGGCAGATCGTTCGGCTTCAGTTCTTGCAGGAGCTGTATTTTATACGGTTTTACACCAAGATCTTTGCGTAAAATCTTCTATGTCGTCGAATAACACAAACCCAATTGCTGCGAACGGCGACGAATCGACATTTCACGGTCTTCAGCAACACTCTCAGAAACAGACGCAATATTCTCTTCTGTACGCACTGTACGCATTCGTGTGGTTGGTTTAATGTCCAATAAAGTAAACTGAGTGCGAAACCTGGTCACAATCGCATTAATTGTTTGCTCACTTGGTCGATTATGTAGACCATAAATCGGACGTAAATCGCGAAACACTTTTCGAACCGAACACTGATTTTTGTAATATAATTCAATTATTTGCAAGCGTTGCTCGTTAGTAAGTCTATTCATTATGAAATGTCAAAGCATACTGAGCATCTTTCTCTTTGACACCTTGTCTGAAATCCCGCGTGATCTGTCAAATACTAATGCATGAAAATCCTAACCACAAAAAAATCACCCGTTACTTTGTTGTCATAAACTGTTTTCATAAAACAATTTAAATTATTAATGTCATCGTGCGCTGTTTATTGCAGTTTCATATAATTGCATGGTATAAAGCATATTATTAAAACAACGCTGAAAAATGTTTTGTTTAACATCGGTCCATTAAATAATCAATTATGTAGTATGAAGTTTCAGCACAGCATTGCAGTACACTTATAAATCAGCAGCAAAAGTTCATATATCGAATTCTCTTTTGAATGACTTTTTCAATTCCCATGGATTCCAATCGCCAATTTATTTCAATGTGCATGGAGACTAAATTACAACAAATGCGTGTGATAATATGGCCGATTTAAAATCTCTCAAGAAACGGCGTGCTTATACATTATGAGACAATATACACGTCTTGTAGATATCGTGATCAACGAAGAATAATAGATTCGTATTTCTGGTAGTAACAAAAAATAGTTAAGGCTGGGCGTTTTTTATACATTATGCTCTACATATGCATTGTCTGTTCCAACACACACTTATCGGCTTTTCTTTCGGTAAGATTGTCATTTGTAGAACGCCTGCCACCGGAATTGATTAGCACCGAAAAGGAAATGGACTAGCGAGAATAACGAAATCATTTTTTTTGGGAGCATATTCTCCAGAAGGGCAATTGCCCTACGACTTGTTTTGCACCATAATTTATGTAAATGGCATTCTAATCTCATCACAAAAACTTGAGTACTTTAAGGGCGCACTTCAGCTTCTGATGAACCTATTTTTATTTTAAATGCATTTGGCAAAGAAACCGATCCATTGGTTGATTATCTACTTACCTGTAAATTGGGTGGCTAGTTATTCTGTCTTTGGATACTTGAATCAATCAAATTTTAAATCAAAATAAGCAAAATGAAAAGCCTTGTTTTAATTGTTTCATCAACAAACACAATTACATGTTTCCATGAACCGGCAGGTTGGAGCAAGGTTGAGTTGAAATTAGGCTTTCGTTTATTCCCAAATAGCGTTGATAGTTTACATGGAGTAGAGTTAAGTTGAATTTATATTGTGACACCAGCTAAGTAAATTTAATTTTATTCATGCTCAATAATCCTTTATGTATATGGTCAAAAATACGTGAAATCACAAATTTTTGTAAGTAATGTTTTAATTTTATAATTTTTATGTTTTGAACGTCTAGCCTTGATTGAAAAAAAATTTAAAATACTTTAATTTGTTGTTGTTGTTGTTGTTGTTAAAGATATAGAGTGTCAAATTTTGAGAAAAACGATAATCATGATGTCAATAAAAAGAAAAATAATTGTCCGATAATTATGATTTTGGCCTCATTTTAAAGGTAAGTTAATAAGGATTAATAAAGAAAAATTAAAAAAATCATGTTACTGAAATCCTTCTTTAAATTTCCCGCCAAAATGTTCTCTAAGAATTTTCTCAAAAACCTATTTTTTTAAGCTTTCGACAACTTATATTTTACAACATATTAAAAAACGAAAATCCCGTTATTTTTTGTTTTCTTGCAAAATGCGTTTCAGTAAAAGCAGTATTTCATTTTTATATGGAAAAACTGTATTTCAGTGGATATTTCTCAGTGTTTTGAAATTGTTTACAAAAAGGATAGTTCAGTTAAATTATTAATATTTATTCGAATAAAATTGGAATAAATCCATTTTTATTTATGTTTACGTGGCTTTTGTCACTATTAAAAATACTATTTAACAATTATTTTATTTAAAAATATAAAAACACGTAAAACTTAATTTATGTATTAAAAAAACTTTTAAAATAAAACTAAAGTTAAAAATTAATTAAAATTGAAAAGTACAACTTTATTTCATTTTTGTGACAATGAAAATATTACTTTTTTAAGACCGGTTTCGGATTTTCATCCATCCTCAGTCAATGTTATACTATTATTGAATAATAGTATAACATTGACTGAGGATGGATGAAAATCCGAAACCGGTCTTAAAAAAGTAATATTTTCATTGTCACAAAAATGAAATAAAGTTGTACTTTTCAATTTTAATTAATTTTTAACTTTAGTTTTATTTTAAAAGTTTTTTTAATACATAAATTAAGTTTTACGTGTTTTTATATTTTTAAATAAAATAATTGTTAAATAGTATTTTTAATATTTATTATTCAAATTTAATTGCATATATTTAAAATTTCAAACTCAAATTCTTTTGATAATTTTATTTTATTGTTTAACATTAAATGTTATTCAAATTAAAAATTACAATTTAAATTTAACATAATCGTCAGAATTAGAAAATATTTATAATTCAAATAGCCATCCTCTGTTGGAATAACTGCATGAAAACCGTGAGTTCTTTTTACTGTTTTTAAATTTTCAAACCTAGTTGCAAATTTGATTTGCTTGGATTTATGTTCTGCGTCTGAACAAAATGTAAAATTGATATCTGTCTTCAACGTTTTACCCCATTTAAGTAGTTAATTTGCATTGGTTATTGTACTGCTGTATTCCATTGTGAGACAAGCTCTGGATGACATTCTTTTGGTGGTACCTCCTACTCCATCACACGGACCTTTTCCATGAGCTGTTGCATGGAAATGCCATTCAAAATCAACTTCAAAATTCTCTTTGTGTTTTAAGATTGTCTTAAAATTTTTCTTATTTTTATAATGCGTGACTGCGCCATCGTTAATATTAACGACGCTAATTATAAATGCATAATTTTCTGCAAAATCACATAAACCTAGAAAAGGTCTCCAGATTGCACATATCAGAAGAAACCCACTTACTAAATTTTAACTCAGCATCCTCGCAGCCATGTTTCCGAAATACATTTTTCAAATGTTCTTTAAAGTTATCGCATTGTAGAAGGTAACATGTTGGTGTAGGCTCATCACATAAAATAGTTGAAATACAATCCCGGCAGTGCGCTATCTTTCCGTTGGTAATATTTTCCATTTTGGTGCCATAAATAATTAATTTTACATTTTGATGTATGGTACACATGCAGACTGTGTGCGTTCCACTACTACCTCGTTGTACACAGTATTTTGGACGAAGTAGTGAAAATTTATAAAATCCAATTTGTGTTTGATTCGTCATCCTGATCGTCTTATATCCTTCGTAGCACTCTTTCAATGTACAAATCATTAGCCGCTTTTTCAATGTACAAATCATTAGCCGCTTTTTGGCATTATCCGACTACCATCATCATCAGTATAATAAGACAATACTGCTGGCTTCAGCTTATAACTTATTTGCTTTCCTACTTTAGCTGCTGGACGACTTAGTGGACCATTCTTGTCTCGTAGATCTTTAGCGGTTTGCACCATATGTTGCGTTGCCTTGAACTCATTCTGAATTTATTGAATGGTTAATGGTTTTGGTAATATAGTAAGTAGCTGAATCTTATCACTGGTTTTCTCCAGTTCTTCGAATTTAGCTTTTAGATCACCAATCCATTCATCATATAGTGCAACCTTCCTTTGATCTTCGGTTGACTGATTCAAAAGCGGCACGATTCCCGGAACCAAAGATGTTGATGGTGTTATTGAAGCTAAACCTATTACTTTTTTGCTGCTGATGTTTTGGCGTGGCTTCTAACGTTCTCGGATATATAGGAGATTTTCCAAGAAAGGGTAACACTTCATTCATTTTTTCCAAAACAGTCACATTTTTTAAGTAACACTCTTCACTATCACTGCTATTATCGTTATCGGCTATTTGCGGTGTTAGAGGTGATGTTGTTGATGGTCCCGCAACTGGTGACAACTCTGGTTCTATTTTTCGTCGTTTGCAGGTAATATTTATATAGCACATTGAACAGAGATACAAATTATCTTGATTCTCAACTGATTGTGGCATAAATTGCTTAACATAATCCGTAACTCGTTTTAATTTACTCGAACACTTTGAATCGCGATATGGTTAACAACAGTTTCGAAATTTATCCATTATCAAATTTAGCGCACTAGTACTTATTTATCCAATTAAACTTACACTCAGTTTAACACACTGTTACTTTTTCAAATTTTAAAAAAATCTTGCTCTTTATTAAAAATGTTGTCTACAATTCACAATCAAAAAGTTAAATGTTTACTCTTATTTATATCAAAAATGTTCATTTTTTGTTTTCAAAAGAATAAATCATCGTTTAGCAGGTACGCTTGCGTCAAGTAAAAACAATCAACCCTAATACAAAAGGGGGAAAACAACATTTTATTTAGTCTTTTATAAAATAACCCAAGAAAGAAAAGGAATTTATGGTACTACGACTAACCAAACAGTATAAACCAGGGGGTAGAACCTCATAACTCTGTGATTAATACTTAAATATGACGCAAAATTTTACAATAAATAATAAACAAAACACACAAATTAAGTGGACTACCTCTTTTGTAAACAATTTCAAAACACTGAGAAATATCTATATAGCTTTCCATATAAAAATGAAATACTTCTCTTACTAAAACAAATTTTGCAGGAAAACAAAAAATAACGGGATTCTAGGTTTTTGATATGTAAAATATTAATTGTCAATTTCTAGAAAAAAAAGAAAAATACGTTTTTGAGAAAATTTAAAAAGAACATTTTGGCGGGAAATTTAGAGAATAAGGAATTTAACAATATCCTATTTTAATATTTTTTTAGAAATCCGTTAAAATGAGCCCAGCATCATAATTTTCGGACAATTGTTT
The DNA here is from genome assembly GCA_932526605.1 of Nephrotoma flavescens. Taxonomy (NCBI): domain Eukaryota; kingdom Metazoa; phylum Arthropoda; class Insecta; order Diptera; family Tipulidae; genus Nephrotoma; species Nephrotoma flavescens. The sequence continues at coordinate 302,405,822 of OW052221.1, forward strand.
TTCTTTTTAATGCGATAAATACAATACCATGATTATCATTTTTCTCAAATTTTGACACCCTGGATCTTTAACAACAACATAAAAATTATAAAATCAAAATATGACTTATGGCTCCATAGAGTGAATTTGTGAGGTGAAGAATTTTTCACCATATATATATTTGTATGGCCTGAATTTTTTTTAAAATACTGTTATATTTTAAATTTTAAACATATTTGTAGTTTAAAATTTATAAATATACTTCTTTGAAAATAAAAAATGGTCACTGTCACCATTTTGAGTTTTAGCCAAATCAATCCTATTCTTTTCGTCTAGTTCACGAAAACTTAACTCTATGTTACTCTATTTCCATGAACGTCAAATCTAACTCTAGCCACTTTGAACTCTGCATGGAAAAAAGATAAATGTGTTTATTTGTTTGTCAGGTGTAACCGGAGAGGATTTTCAAATGCAAGAGAATGAGTTCTTATTTCATACTAATTCATTTATTAGTCCTCCGGATGGGTCGTTTAATGATGCTGCAACATGTTGTGATTATGCACAATGCTGCGTTATGTTGCACAATGTTGTGGGATGTTGGACTACGTTTTGGCATATTGCATCATGTTGCATCATATTGTTCCATGAAGTTGCATCCTGCTACTTCATGTTGCATATTATTCAGGGATATACTGTGTGATGTTCCATTATATTTTTCGTTATATTTTTAACACTATTTGCCGTAGACACTTGGTGAAACACGCTTACACTTAATAAACATATTTTTCTACAAAACAAAAAAAAACAAGTAATAAAAAAATTCTTTATTAAATGTTTTGTTATAGTAGAGAATGTTTCAGGTTGCGAAAATGTTTCATGGTGCTTATGTCGCTTCGTGCTGCGTCTTCTGTTTTCATATTTAGATATCTGGTGTTATGCTCTAACATATTGCGGAATGTTGCACCATGTTGTGTTTTTGCGATGACATGGTATGCAACCAACATTTTCGAAAGGACTCGAATAGTGCCTTTCGAAAATGTTGGTTGTTATACAAGTAATAATATTGAGTTATAGCATTTGCTAACTAACTAACGCAACTTGGCCCCCTTTTCACTTTTTCTACGTTTTTCCACTTCAATCGATTTTGATGTTGTCTGGTAAGGTGCGGGTTTTTTAATTAATTATTTTTTTGACTAGCACGAATTTGATAACGATTGGTGAGGAGACTCGATTTTGATGTGTGCTAATTTTGGAACAACTCCTTTTGGGAGTCCTTTGGTAAAAATTGTGGTGATAATTATTTTCTAATGACGCATGAATGAATTCTGATGATTCCTAATTTTGGGAAATCCATAGTCCCAAAAAAAATCGGCTTCAATGATTTTAAAAACAAATTTGGAAAAGAAGTGTCAGGGAACCACTGTATTCCACCATGATTTTTAGGGGTCATGTCGTAATGTTTTGGTTTTTTCCAAAATATAACTACGTCGTTTCTCAATTGAAGAGAACGAAACTCAGATCAATAATCAAAATGGGAATTGGATAGAACGTAGACCTTACTCAAATGAAGTGTACAGAACTCGGTTTGGCCTATAAAAATAATCAATTTGAATAAAGTAAAAACATTGAGGTTCAAATTGAATAGAACTAAGCTGTTGCTTAACCAAGTGTAGCGTTATTACTACTTTATTTTGCAAAGTAAAAAACATGTAAATATTTGAGCTCGAGGTTTCTGCAGATTTATTATTCGCTATACTACCGAATTCTGAAATAGTTGTTTTCGATGTGAATTCTGTCTGTCTGTCTGCTTCCTTTACACAGATTGGTTTGGATAAATATTATTTATTTATTATTATTTTTATTTTTTTTTTTAAATTGGGAAGTTGTATTTGGTGGAAATCGTCCCATTGGAAATGGCAACCGCCATGGGAACTTTATCGTGTTTTACAATTGTTTTGAAATGTATATAGCATGAAACTCAGGTTCCGCAAACACGAAAAAGATTTAAGATACTTCTGATGAAGTTATTTGGGGTTTAAAGCCATTAAAGCCAACTGCATTAAGAGATACGAACTAAACCAGAACCAGTTTAATGAATTTTATTTGGAACTATATTTTTTTTTATTTTATTATTAAAATTTGTTCAAAATTTTATAAAATTTGGCGGGACAGGGTTTTTGATTGTAAGGTATCGAGTACACGGTAATAGTTCGCCAGATGGGCTGTTTCATCATGATGCAACATTTTGTGATATTGCACCATGTTGCGTTATGTTGGACCATGTTGTGAGTGGTTGCACTATGTTTTGGGATATCACATGTTCCATGATGTTGCACCTTAATGCTGCATATTGTTGAGGGATATGGTACGGTGTTCAACTATGTTTCGTAATATTAGATAATGTTGTATGTTCCGTGGTGATTCATCATATAGCGCGATGTTTTACCAAGTTGCGTCGTGTTGCTTCGTGTTGGGTTTTATGTTTTTCTTTAATTAGATATCTGGCGTTATTTTCTATATTTTGCGGAATGTTGCTTTATGTTGCGTTTTTCGTATTACGATGACAGTTTTGAAAATGTGGGTTTGTTATGAGTATCATTATTGATTTGTAGCATTTGCTAATATAAACTTACGCATAGAACTTACCCTTTCTCGCATTTTCTTCCACCTAAAAGGATTATGATGCTGCCTGCTAAGACCCGGGTTTTTTAATTATATATTTTTTCGACTCACACGATTTTGTTAAAAGTGTTGAGGGGGAACGGCAAGGAATCAAAAGCTAGGAATCGATTTCGATTGGCGCTCATTTCGGAAAAAATATTTTTGGGAGTCCTTTGGTGGGTCCCAGGTCTCCCTTTTAAATTTCTTTTGACTCGAATGATTAAAGTACAAATTGCTGTGATAAGGATATTGTAATGCCGTGATTGGGTTGCGAAAATTTATGAAAAATCATTTAGGGGTTTTTAGGCCCAACCGATTTTTATATAAGTTCTAAATTCTTGTAAATTTGTTTAAGAAGTTCTCAAATGGAATCCGGGTCCACATAAAAAACATGTGATGGAAAGACTGTAATGGATCATGATTTTGGAAAAGGTTTTAAGATGTGCTGCGTTTTAGCAGCTATGTTGGGGTTTGTTTCAAAATACAACTATGTTATTTCTCAATCGAAGGGGACAGAACTCGCAGATTATTGATGAAAATATGAATTGGATGAAACGCAGACCTATCTCAAATGAACGATATGGAAGTCGCGGTTGGTATTATGATATTATCCGATTTGAAAAAAGCAAAACTACGCGATCTTTAAATTGAATAGAATTAAGCCATTGCTTAGCGTAAGTATGACTATGTTTTACAAAGTAGAAGTAATCGTAAATAAAGTAAAGTAAGTAAGTAAGTAAGTAAGTAAAGCAAAAGTAATCGTATGTGCCCTCTCCACAGCCCACATATTGAGTTGAGAGGCATAATATGGCAAAGCCCATCTGAAATGGAAGCTCCATAGGATCTTTTACATGAGAGTCAAATTCCATATTAATGTCAAATATTGGCCACATGTACGACCATCAAAATCGTTTGATCAAATATGATTAAAACTGGAAGTTTTTTGTGTCATTAAATACAAACATTACACCATTGGCGTCGTTTAAGATAAAGTCAAATAATAATCTCGCAAACTAACATGTTTTGTGTTGAAGTTGCAGTAAGACTAAGTATTCGAAGATTGATGTGATAGGATGTCAAACATTTACAAGAATTTTTTTTCCCAGTTTTCCTATATGCTAGGGTTTATGGAATTGTTGTTTCTTTTCGAACTAGCAGTTTGTCGAACCTAAACCTCGAATAAATTAAATTTTTTTGTTATGATTCAGCGGCACAAATTGTTTAGTGAACGACACATTTAATAAATAAATATATATAAAATATTGCTAATGTGATTATAACTATGTAAATCATAAAATTACATATATATATAGAAAACGATGATCGATCAAAATCCCAAACCCACTTTGACCGAGTGTTGCTCGGTGCTGCAGGGACTATGAATTAATTAAATAACCTATTTAATAAGTGTCCCGCAGGCAAACTATAGATCCACGGAGTTTCACGACAAAGATTGTTAAATACAATTCAATGGTGGTATGGCTCCGAGTGTATGAAGCATCTCCAGAATCTTTGACCTATGTCACAATTAAGCGAAGAGCTAAATAAAAAATTGGTTGAAAAAGTGATGAGTAAAACCAATCTAGTAATCCACATTACTCAAACCACAAGTGATTGGTAACGCTCACTATTTGGAAGTGAACTGAGGACCAAGTGAAGTTGAAACAGCGAGTATTGATGCATATTTTGGATAAACGCAATCAACTAAATGGAGATATTAGAATTTTGCAAAGGCACAAAACGGTGACTTACAACTCAATATTGATCTCTCTAGCACCATTCAATATGATGAAAAATATTACTGATATTCACGGTCGAATTTCTAATGCAGACTGTGACTATGACAGCAGTAACACTACCAGCAGATCATATATTCAAAGAAATACTGATATGGAAGAACTATTATAGAAATTTATACGCTGGTCCTATGCTCACTAATAATCTGATTAGACAGAAACATTGGATAATGAATGGTCTTTTTAAAATAAGATATGCACATAGAGAGTAGATAATTGATGGTGAATCTACAGTAGGGAGCACCACGCCAAGCCAGTTATTTCTGCATTGCGAAATCTTGTTATACAAAAATATGCAGGAATCGACAATCTGATGCGAGCGAGTAGCGACAATTAAAACTACAAGTTTCGCACTTCCTGAGTTTCTCACGCAATATGTTTAAAAGCCTTTAGCGTATTGAAGCACAATCTGCTCCTAATTATGAAAGTAAAAAATTCACTAAATCTGTATTTTGTTCTAAATCACAGCAGCTTCCTTTATCATTTACAAAAAAATTATATTATTCTGTTATCTCAAATAATTTATAAAACCAAAAAAATCTCGCATCTTACCTTATCTGTGCGGGCGAGAGATTCATTTCCCAGCATTAAAATCATATAAAATATAAAAAAAAATTGTAGAAAATTAAAAAAATTTCATTTTTCATGATTATTTTTAATGGCCTATTGTTGTTGTTGTTGTTATTATTATGTGTACTGACTACTGGTGTAATTTTTGTGCTCTGCTAATCACTAGATTAAGGTATATAATTCAATATTGTTTGTGTCCTTAATATAAAATATAACAACAACATCACAAAAAATTAGATAAGAAAAATATCCTTTTCTGTTGCTGTTTTTGTTGTTGCTATATTTTTATTAATAAACTTGGGATTAATTTTTATCAGATTAAGAAAAGTTTTTTTTTTGTGTAGCAACTTCATTTATTCATACATAATATTTTTGATATTTTTGGGGTACACGGACTCACAACTGACTGTTGTTGTCTCTCTAATTATACTTTTCCAGATGGTGTGATTTTGAGATATAAAATTATAATTTTTTTGTTTTGTCATTGCTTTTTGTTTTCCGCTTATCAAAGTGAAACAAATTGGATTTTGTACGTAGTCTAGAATGAAACGAAACTTGGCAAATTTTAATATGATTGACGTATTATTTTTTAACTTATGGTTCTGTACTGGGCCTTTTAAAAATGTCACTATATAGCCAAACAGGCAAACACGATCACATAAATCAAATGTCGTGACCACAAAATTATGTAAATTTTTTGCTACTCGTCATAACGTAAATAATGTACGAGAGTAATGTCTGGTAGAGTAGCATACTCGTACCGAAAGGAAAGCATAAAAATTATGTCATGTCGTTAAATATAATGCTATTTTATGTGTATATATACTGTACGCTTTATTTCTAAATTACCATAATTTTATTTTATATAATATGTTTAAATAAATAAATGCTGAAAATTAAAAATAATAATACTAACAATAATTTTTTTTTTTTTTTGTAAAGATAAGAATAAATTTTATTTTATGGTATAACAGATGAAATAAAAATAAAATAGAAAAAAAAGTTTGACAAGCATAGTAAAAAAAAAAATTATTTTGCTGATTTTGCTCGATTCTAAAAAGTTTAAAATTGAAAAATATTTAATAACGCAGCTTTTAATGATAATATTTTGTTTGAAAAGCTAAATAAATAGAATAAAAATTTTGAAATTAATTTTTCATATCAGCAAATAACGAAAATTTTATTATTACATTAATTTGATGGCATTATTTTGTATGAATTTAAAAAAAAATATTTGCCTAAGGGGAAGAGACTGTATGCCGCATGTACACTCGTACATTTTACATGTATGCGACTAGGACGATATACAATTTAGTGAAGGTTTAATTAGAACAATTATTATTTGTATATAACGTCCAATAAAACTTTCATCTCGTACTATTTAGCGTGTTAGCGTGGTACTTATCTTCAATTGTATAAAACTTTAAAAGGTTCTCTTGGGGCCCGAAAAAATTGCAAAACCTTAAACTAGATATTGGTTTGCGTTTCTGTAGTAGTGTATTTTTGAACAATTAAAAATATGGGGTTCGAAATTAAAATATTTCGATACACGACGTTGATAATTTAATTTAAATATAGAGTTTATTAAGAGAAGAGGTCCAACTTCACGACACATGGCTGGACTATGGGAAGAGGCAGTTATGTCCGTCACCGCCGAGACATTTCCTGATAGGCGAGCCATTGTGAACTATACCAAAACTAACCTATTTAAAGCAAAACATCAACCACTTAGCACGATGAAGACTTCTGCAGATCTGAAGAACTGTAGAATAAGGAACCCAATATAGCAAACGGAGAGTTTTTCCTCATTAAAGATGACGATCTACCTTCAGAAAATATGCTTTTAGAAAGAATTCATGAGGTTCATAGTGGTAATGATGGTTTTGTTAGAATGTTAACGTCCAAATCAGCATTGGAGGATTTCCCAAAACGCCCATAATAAAATCAGTCGCTTGCCGATTGGTCCTCATAGACAATGCGAGAAAATACCCATAAACGAAGAAAGCCAAACAGATGCAATGCGAGTTCACGATAGAGGAAAATCTCATAAGCAAATGGCAAAAGCAAGTACCAAGTCCAATCTGCTAGATAGAGGATTATAACCCACTAAAACCTCACTTCCTATTGCGCAGAACTAAATCACCTTTGAAAGGCTGCGTGTAAATTAAAGAGAACATGTTTAAATGGATCACTTATATAAGTATAACAATAGTACACACAGATACCTTTAAATACTGTAAATAAGGGCGCTATTCGATTTTATAGGACCTACAAAAGTTAAGTTTTAAGATCCAGCAGCCCGAATTAGCCTAACGAACTATTCGGGGTGCTGGAACAAAAGGAAGGAAAAACTTGCAGGAAAAGCGTACAAAAATTAAATGCAAACCAGCAGCACCATAAGGAATTATTAATAAACCTGTTGTTTATATTAGAGTCAATTTTCAACGTCATGAAATGAAACACTCACCCATGAGAAAAAAAAAACAAAAAGTTTTAAGATACAATCAAATTCTAACAACCACCCTGCTTCATAATGAATTTACAGACCTTGAAAAGCACAGTATGCTGAAAACGATGAAACTATAGCTGGCTAAAGAACAAGAAATGACACAAAAAAGGATAAAACTGCACAAAAATTATCCTTCCAAAACACCCGTGTAGACTACTTAAGTCGGAATCACGTGGAAGTGTTTCAATACAAAAATGTAATCAGAACCAAGGCATATTATGTTGCCGTATTTGTATGTTTGGCACTTATGGCCGAGCAGTTATAGGTCTTCAGCAGTTTTAAAATTAATGCCATTTTATCCACAGTAAATAATTGAGATGATTTGGTATATTAATGGCTCTTTCTTGTTGGAGATAAAAACGAATTGAAGCGTATTAAATGTAAAATTATACAACAATAATATAGGGTGTGTAAGTAGAGACTCGGCTCTGAAGTTGTTTGCAATAAAATATACTTAAACGCATTCATATCGCGTGTACAAATGACTTTACAAGTCATTTAGAAGTTCTCGTTCCGTATGTTTAGGGGATGGATGGAATATTGGAAACAACATTACGTCATTGAATTCTATTTTGTTTTCAAATGACAAAAAAAATCCTATTCATGCTATGAAATTAATAAGATCGACTTTAAATGAAGTCTGTGAGCCATTCAACCTTAAAATGGTTTGCAAGATGTCGTCATGGCAAATTTAGTTTTGAGGACGAGCAGGAAAACAATTTCAAAACGAGGAACTGAAAGTTTTACTAGATCCGTTTCAAACTCAAAAAGAACTTGAACAATACTTAGAAGGCACTCACCAAGAAATAAAATACAGTGGATTTTGGATCACATTTGAAAGACCAGCGGTTCACGAAAATTGAAGATGTAAAAAATGGCTTGATGACTCTTTTGTTTTGAAACAACCAAGTGTGTTAGACTAAGAAAACAGAAAGAAATGTTAGAATTTTTTTTTATAGCGAACTTTTACCACGTAAAAGAAAGTAATAATACAACTTTTTTTTTTCAATACAATTGTAGTTTATGGTAAAAATAAAATTATTAAAAACTAAAGTATTTTTGTATTATTATTTAAAACATAATCTGAATATGAAACTTCTTCTAATTTACTCCGGCATGAAAAAAATTAACCGAAAAAAACGTACAACACCACGTCGGACCTCTTAAACCAGGCCTTGACCATATCTCAACTCCGCTATATAAATCTGATAATTTTAAAAAGATATTTATAACGTTATTCTAAGATACCATTACCATTTTGAAGGAATTCAGTAAAACAAATGATTAGCGAATGATACACGATAAGAAATATTGTAATTTAATTAGAACCATTTAGACGAATTTTATTTCAATTCGTTTCTATGTCTGTAAAGTTAGCTCGCGAAGAAGTGCGATGGCAACACATAAAAAACACTAGTTTTCACAGTCATCCCGAAAAAATTTTGCTATCATGCCATTTTTTACTTTTGTTGAAATCCCGAAATAAAAATTATATTATTTTAGAAAAAAAAAAATCTTTCACAATAGATTTTTTACCGAATCCTCCCGAAAAAATAATTCCACGATAATTCACATCATAAAAAAGAAATAATAAGTGTCAAATTAAAAAAATTTCATAACTATAGAAAAAACATTAAATATTTCTAATTAACAAGAGTAGCATTTTAGGCCGCCCCGGTGGCAAAGTGGTAAGCATGCTTGCTCCAGCGACCGGAGGTCCCGGGTTCGATTCCCGGTTAGTGACAAGGAAAAAATTTCACGGCTGGTTTAGGATCAATGAATTAATCGATCATTATACGAAATGAAAATATGATTATGAAACCTCATTTGAGGCGGCCAAATCCCTTGATGGGATATAGTGCCAGAGAGAGAGAGAGAGAGAGAGCATTTTAGGCAGTTTTTGTAGTACATGAATCTACGATTACACAAAGGAAATAAATATCTACAAAAAAAACTATATTAACTGTTTGTAAACAATCAGCAAACTCATATTAATGCGGGTTTCGTATAGACAATGCATCCAACTGAGGAATGGAAAAGTAAAAACACATTATATTGGCCATTTTTTAGATGTAGGGACCTGAAGTCGACCGCGAAAGCCACATAAAGCCGTGCTCGTTAATTGATATCTAAATCGAATTCAGAGCCCTACATCTAACAAACGGCTGATAGATTTTCTTTTTACTTTGCTATTTCAAAGGTGGGTTTCATTATTTACGCAAGCCACATAAAGCCGTACTCGTGGCGTGAATTTTCTACTTCTTTTTAGTAGAGTGTTGTAAGTAAATGAACTCTGTTTTTTGGTGGCCCGAAAGGTCTCAAACATTGTGAATGTCATAGAAAATAATATTTGTCTATAAAAAAACCGAAAATCTTTAAAGTTTTATTTTGAGATAGTTTCATTTTATGTATCAGGGTTGCCATATTATTAATCTAAAATTATTTTTCAGGTTTTTTTGCCGGGCAAAATTCATAGAGGTTTCGTTTCGGTAAGAAATAGAGTCAGTCAAAAAATGTCTTTAAATTTTAACATTTCTAGTGCCATTTTTGTAATTTTTAAATAAGCTAATAAATCAACTTTTAATATACTTTTCACGTTTCCAATACTTGTTCTTAAAAATAAAAAAATATACATTGTAGAAACCAATCCAACTATCAGGAATGGGTACAAAGGGCCGAATGTCAAAGGGCCGAATGTCAACGGGCCGAATTTCAAAGCGTTGAATGTCGAAGGGCCGAATGTCGAAGGGCCGAATTTGTCGAAGTGCAGAATGGGTCGAAGGGCCGGATGTGTCGAAGGGCCGAAAGTCAAAGGGGTGTTCGCTTTGCGATTATTTGCAATCATGTTAGATGAGAACCTATAGTAAATATCGCTTTTCCAGTCTGCCATCACAATTGTGTAGGAATAAATCGTATACGAAAGAGAATCATGTCAAAAATGTAATTTTGTATGTATTTTGGACCAACTTACACATTTGTACCAGCACTTAAATTTTTTTCGTCCGAAAAATAACACTATAACGGAAAATAGGGATTTCCAATTTGAGCGAACCGCGGTTGCTCCGTATGTTGGTTTTTAAGGATGCAATAAGTACACCCTGCAACATTTAAAAAAATGCCCAGTATGTATATTTGCAAATTTCATCTGGCATCCCGGTATAATATATTTCGCATCTGGCAGCACCCGTTTTTTTTCGAAGTGTCGTCAAATTTTATTTCTTCTATTATTGTCAGAAGTAAAATGGCGAACGTACGTGATAGTCATACTTCATTGTGGCTTCATAATAAACTTGGCACATCAAATGATTCGTGGACGAGTGGTTCAATATGTTCACAATTAAGTAAAGAAGTTTTAAGAAACATAAAAGATTGTTTTCCTGATTTACAAACACAAGTGAAATTAAAATTGTTATTAAGTTTTTTCCATATTCCTCGACGTCTTATTGAAGAGGTGAAGAATTTTTTTTTGCTCAGGTTTTTAGTTTGTGATTTGCGAGAGCTTCATCTGAGCTGTAAAAGTTTTTTTTAATGTTTATACAATTTTTTAATAATTAAAGAATACCTTATGATCACCTCGAAAACAAAATATAATTGTATGGGGCTACATAGCATTAATAAAAAAAGGAAAAATTTACAAGTTTTGTGTTTAGTTTGACAGTTTGCGTCAGTAGCTCAAAACAAATTGCTCAGATTAATATTTTGTTTTTTTAAAACAAATTTTATTTTATTTTAATGTATTTTTATTAATTTTTAGTGGAAATGCGAGCTTGAAGAGATTATTGATACAGCGGGAATTGATTCTGAATTATGGGTCTCGATGCTTGCAGAAAATATGAAAACCCTTCCGGCTACTGGAAGCCTGAACACCGAGATAACAGATTATGAAGAAACTCGGCCGATTTTTATGGATATGGTTAATGATTTACGAAAATTGGTAACCAAACATAGCGATTTGGGTATGCTACCGTTAGAATGTCAATACTTGAATAAGGCTGCATTGACCTCTATCGTTGGCCAACAGCCAGCCCCACAGAAACATTTCACGCTGAAACGGAAACCTAAGAGTACAGCGTTACGAGCTGAATTACTTCAAAAATCGTGTGATGCTCAGTCTACCCTAAAGAAGGTTTCAGCCCCAACTATTCCGTTGAGATCGCGTGGGATGCCTAGAAAAATGACTGATACTACGCCTTTGAAAGGTATTCCATCTCGTGTGCCAACTAGCGGGTTCCGTTCCCCACCGTCACTACAGACTCAAAATCGACCAAATTTCAGTAGAATTCCGGCCGGTCGAAAAGAAGGCGGTGTTAAGTTGCTGGACATTACGGAACAACCGTTAGGATATGCTGCAGCCAAAAAGCGTAAACGACAACAAGAGCTTGAAGAACAACAAAAGAAAATGGAAACACAGGCGACTAATAACAATAATAATCCAAGTAGCACGAATAATAATGCAAGTTCACCCACATCAACCCCAGCTTCTACAACGCCAACTAGCGTTCCATCTACTACACCCGATTATGCGGCTGGTCTAACGGCGACCTCCGTGTATACTCAACCGCTTACTCCAGCACCATCGACCGCATCAAAATTATTAGATCGACCTCTGTCGCCGGCGTCATTCACCCTAAATCCTACTACAAGTATTACATCTACTACGATGACAACACCTACAGTTACAACTGTTATAAAAACCGAACCGAATGCCTTAATGTCTCCGTCACTGCATGATGATGAACTGCAACCCCCGCTTATTTCGATTATAAAAACTGAACCTAGCATGTTGCAAGAAAGTGCGGTCTATATAAAATCGGAACCAATGGCTTCGATAGTGGCATCGACGCCAATGACCAGTTCGATTATTACGACCACATCGCCTTTCACGAGCCTGTCACAAAATGTTATCATTCAGCAACAACCACTGTCTTCCGTTCCAAGCATTGTCAGTTCGAGTATTGCGACCGCTACATCAATCCAATCGCCCACAATCAATAAGATAGTGATAAACACAAATAAGCCGCAAATTAGTAACAGCATTAATAGTAGTATCCTAAGTAGTAATCAAATCAGTAGTTTGATGTCTGCGACGACCACGATTCCATCGTCAACCATAGTGAAATCGATCCCATCCTCATTGCAACAAATACAGACATCGCTTTCAGGTATTCAAACGATTTTAACATCGCCGCCAACGCATCAACAGACAACCAACAATATAATTCATATACCGCGGCAGACCACCATAAAACAGATCCCTAAGCCTCAAACAACAAAAGTGGTTACTTCTATGCAGCCACAACATCAATTACACCAACAACAAATTAGCCAACCAACAAAAATAGTTCAAATTAAGACACAGCCAACAATTATGGTCTCCTCTAGTAATAGTATATCGCATCAAAATATACCACCATTGATATCGACCCAGGTCCCATCATCCAATAAAATAAACATTACGAATATCCAGAATGTTAATATTCCGTTGAATAAAATCCAAATGGATGCGCCAACTGCCACTAAAACCAATATAATCCGTTTGGCTGGGCCACGACCGATGACGAGTGCACTAATCCAACAACAAATTCAGCAACAGCCGAATGTCAACAAATGGGTCGAAGGGCCGATTTTTTTTTGTTTGTTTTTAGAAATATAATTTTTTAAATTTGTTGTTTTGGCTGCGGGCCAATTCTCGAGTAAATCGTTTAGTACGGTAAATTAAAATTTTAGTACAATTTACTTAACAAACCGTACCAATTCATTAGTAAATAAAATTAAGTAATTACGGCTTCAAGGTTGAAAATGGTTTATTGGAGTATACAATATCTGGTTCGTAGGTACATAAACTAATGTCAAAATTTGTTATAAACAAAAATCATTTAATGAAATGTAGAGAAAATTTTCATTAAATGAAGACGATAGACACCCAATAAAATTAAATATGTTTGGTATTATTTGTGTAGTGGATGTCGCTGCGTTTTACCACTTTCTTGTTTTATGTGTAGATAAAACACGTAGTTGGAGCGAAAAATTTCACAAAAAATACATATTCGGATATTAATTTTTTTTTATGAAATTGAATATTCTCAAAACAATTAATGGTTGCCAATATGTGTATTTTTTATTAATGAAAAAAATTAAAATAAAATTTATTGCATTACAATAATTTCATTATAAAGATGTTTGTTTCTATTTCAAAACAAAATTGGAGATTGCATTGTTCATATAGAAAATAATCATATAGAAAAGCCGCCATATTATTGAGTTATTATTTTAGCAAAGTCACAAATTGTCATTTACTTATGTGTCTTTGCTTTACCCACTTTTTTAGTACGGTATTTCAATTTACCGCATACACTGTTAAAAATGGCATTTACCTTAGATTTACCTTAGAATTGGCCCACAGCCTTTATTGAATATTTTGTAAATTTTTTTTATTAAACATAAATGAATTTTTTATGAATTTATGTATTTTACTATTTGTCATCACGTATCTAGTATGCAGTACATTTTGGTGAAGGAAAATTTTGTCATGCGCTTGTCATCAAACGGGTAACAAATTACATTTTTGCGTTATTTTAATAAAACTTTTTGATTTTTCCGAAAATTTTTCCCTTTTTTTATTTTTTCAATATTTTTTTTTAGTTTTATTTATTTTTATTAACAATAATTGCTTCGTCAACCTTGCAGACACTGATCAAAGAGTTTTTATCGCTCTTATCGCTTCTTCTGATAGTGCCACAAATGTTAAAAAAAATCAACTTTTGTATATATAAAACTTTCTTTTAATGTAATTTTAATTCGTTGTACATCTTAGAGAATGGGGCTGCCCTAACCTCCGTTTTTCCAGAATTTATACAATTCTTCAAGTGGCAAATTTTATTTATAATTTTAAACTAAGTTAAAAAAAAATAAAATTTTCCTAGAAAAATTACAAATTTTTCCCGGATAAATTACTTGTACTATCGAAAAATTGTTAAAATTCAATGTTAATATCAAAATTTAAAAAAAACTACACATTTGTACTATTTTGAATAAAATAATACGCAGTTTGTTACCAAAAAAATGAAAAACTCAGAACATTCCCGGAAAATGTAATAACTTTCTCGAAATTTTTGGCTTGCACTTCCTAAAAGCGGTAAATGCACAATCAACAAAGAATTTTTTTTTTTAAAAATTTCATCTTACCCTAATTTTTTATCAAAAACGCCATTACATACTATGATATTTTACCCACACATTTGTGTGGTTTGGATATGTAAAAAAAATAAAAAATAAATAAATTAAATAAAAAAAATATATTTCTAAAAACAAAAAAAAAATAAAAAGAAAATCGGCCTTCGACCCATTTGGTCCTTCGACACACTCGGCCCTTCGACATTCGGCCCTTTGACACATTCAGCCCTTTAAAATTCGGCCCTTCGACATTCGGCCCTTTGATATCATACCAATTATCAGAACTTGAAAAAATCTGTGAGTTTTAAATCGAATAAATATCATTTGTGCAGATTCAATAAATGCAATATTAACTGGCAACACAAAAAAATAATTTGGAATTTTTAATTTTTATTCTAAGTGTTTTTATTAAGTCTCCCGTATAATGCATTTTACATTACCTTTTTTGTGCTTTATTCTAATGGAAAAAATCTATACTATAGGTAAGGTACAGGTTTCTATGTATAACTGGCTAGGTATATAATATACCCATGCTCGTAGATTAAGCAAAAATATTGGTATTTTATACCACTCCAATATACTCTTACCGACATATACTCGTATCGACATTAAAATAAAAGGTTTTTAGTCCATTTCCTCCTAATATTCTGTTAAGCTGTTTTATTTAATTCCTTTTTTTGCGGAATTTTAATGTTGGATGATTTTTTTTTATTTTAAATTAGTTTTATGTTAATTAGGATTACTTAGAAGGTTTTAGAGTATTTATTGTCAATAATAATATTTAATTGTTTTTACTATAGTTAAATATAGATAGAGTTCATCTTAAATGGAACCATTTTGAACATAAAAAAATTATTCCGCAATTGCCCATAAATTATAAGGTAGACTGTAATTTTAGGCGGATACACATTATTGGTTGGATTGGCTCAGCACCCATATTTTAAATCCAGGCTTCATTCTAGCCATACAATGACTTCCTGCAAACATTAAGAAGCCTAATCAGGTTAACTTTTTTAAAATCATGCAGTCGCAGTTTAAACGTAACAATAAAAAGGTTCAAATTTTTCTCGCAGTGCGTGTAATAAAGTGTTATTATTATAAAAAGAATTTAAAGATGCATTCGATGCATTTGATCACTGATCAATGCCATAGGTTGTAAATTGTTGGTTAAATGGGTTTCCAGCACGCAACGGTTTCTGGTTAATCCTTGTCGATCAAAAAATGTTACAACTATTAAAAAATGCACTAACATATATTGCAACCAATTGTGCATTAAATCTATCGTAGGTGATCACATTTCAGTGATCGTTTATAAATAAAAGTTGGTTTTTACCTTTTCAGTTGTCATTTAGTTTGTTTCCAGTGTCATTTTAATTTTGCTCAATATCCATCTCAATTTGACTACCATATAGCTTGCAACTATAGGTTATTCGGTTCTTTGGTTTTTCGTTATATCTTTTATGTTATTTTACATACCTGTTCTATTTAATCCAACGACAAAAAAAGTTAATGCATAATTTATTTATTTATTTCGTACACAAACAATTCATTTACTCAAATTCACGCCAAAAATCCACAAATTATTTTAACTAGTATTTTATTATTTTTGAAATATAGCTTTTTGACGTATTACTAAACTTATTTCGTCTCGGCAGTATTTTCGCGTCTCTATATACGCTAATCCATACCAATCACAGGATGCGTTCTTTGATATGGAAGTTTCCAGTTAAATTTTTGAATTTTTGTTAATGCTGTATGATCAATCAGTCTTGGTGAATGCGGTTCTCGACAGCTTAGAAAAAAGTTCTAACACATTAATTTGTTCCATTAATTTAGAAATAAATAAAATCGAAATAAATTTAAAAATTTTGGAAAATAAAATTGCGACCGATTGACTTGAAAATGAGTGATTTACTGAACATATCTTTGAAAATTAAAAAAAAATCAAAACAAAAGTGTCCATTAAATCACCCACGAAAATTATAGACAACTACTAGTAGACCTGACGGCAAAAAATTAAACTTATTGGTTATATATTTTTGTATGTAAATTTTTATTTTCATAGACAACTATAAGTGGATCTGACGGCAAAAAATAAGCTTGTTCCGGATATTTTATATGTTAATTTTTATTTTCATAAACCATGCTGTGCTAAAACTTCATAGAAAAAACCCGCAATGAGCTTATTTTTAATGCGCTAGGTGTCACATTCCTAACTTTAACAGTCGTCAATAAAGTATGCCGTGCTAAAATTTCATGGGAAAAAGACTCAATGAGCTTATTTTTAATGCGCTAGATGCCACGACATTAACACTCGTCAATATGAAATTCAGATTTAGAACTTCATGACTTACTGCTGCCAGCCCTCTTTGCGGTAAATAAAACACACTTTTTCAGAGCTAGCTTGAATCAAAAATCTGATCAATAAATTAAAAAGTTTCAACAAATAAATCGCGGGTTTCATTTACAAAATCAAAAGTTATAGTAAAGTGAGTACAACCTTAGGTAGCCAATTAGAAACTCCGTGCAGTAACTGGAATAATCGAGAGACGAAATATTTGTCAAAAGAAAAAAATGGTGTAAGCGATTCGAAGCACACAGACGAGCATTTAGAAAATGGCGAGAAGCAGATGTTGAAAATGAATGTCGGTAATAAGGTGGAGGCGAAGAGAACCATTAGGTTTTGTGTAATAAAATAAGAGAGAGCGGATAAGGAGAATTAGCTAAGCCAGCTCGAAAATTATGAACCATTCAACCCGGCATATTTCCAGAGTCCAAGAAAAAAGACATGGACTACTCGGGACTTTAGACGCTTAACCGACATCCCATATTGAGCCATTTACTAGTCAGGCAGAACAAGAAAATGTAGTGTCCACAGTAAATAAACTTGACGGACGATCATTTGCGGTAGGGATGGTTTCGACGATTTTGGTGCAAGGATTATTTGTGTATCAGAGAACGACACTAAACTTAATGAAAGTAATGGTGCTGTTGCTGAAGGTGTTGAGGAGAAAATATAACCCGGATTACACAAATTCATAAATGATGTTGGTATAGTTACTTACAGAAATAAGTACAACTCGCTGAGCTATGTTTACACTAGATAGATAGAAATAAATGCAACGTATGCTGGCCAGAGCGATATGGGATTATTGGAGTGGCAATCAGAGGAGTATTGAAATTTATCTGGGCTGGCTAAGGCGGGTTGAAATTACAGGTGATAGACTGTCCAGCTTGTAGAAGCTTGCGGAAAGTAAGAGCAAGCTAGAGCCATATGGCAGGATGATCGGTGATGCCACTGAACCCGTTGCGTGTTTTCCATATAGATGTAAAATAGGAGTGATTTTCAATATTTTCTCACAATACCATTAATTTATTTTATTTAATAGGTGTGCACTCCTTGACGGTGTTTTTTAGAAGAAAGGTTTCATTTTTTACAATTTTTGAATACACAATTTTTTGTATTAATAATAAAGTGACATCTAGATTTGAACATTTAAACTTAACTCGCTATATTTATAACTATATTTAATAGTACAATTTTTTCTCTGCATTATTACTTAAGCTTAAAGCTAGTACGTCATGTGTTTTCCAGTTTCTATCTGGCAAAGTTATCATATGAACTAAAAAGTTTTAAGAAAATATAATTCGTAATGGTTATAGATTATGGCTCATTTGTAATTAATTATACAATTCGAATATATACATATTATCATTTTTTTTCAGCTAATTAAACTAATGATTGGGTTTGTAGGTAATTATAGTGCGGATCAGCTGTAACTTTTAGTTGGTTAGTAACTTTACTTCACTAGTCAGTTTGGTTCACCTACTTAATGATTTGTTAAAAAAAAATCGTTAACGTTGTACCAATCCTAAACGACAGTTTCCCAAATGATCCCGATTGTTGAATTTTTAAAATTATTAGTCAACTAGTCAACTTTCCAGACCCAAACACTTCGAACTGTGAACAACTGAAAATAACTAGAGACCCATCCTCAACGAGTTATGATGGCTCTTTATAAATTGATTTTATCTTCTTTCTTCCACTTTAGGTGCAATTATTTGAAATAAGATATATGTATTCAAATGGTATATTCCTATTGGATTTTTTATTTAGTTTTGTAAAATGAAATTCCTAAGTAAGAGACGTTCCTGATTTTATTGAACTTATTCAATTTTTATTTGTTTTTAACAATAAAAAATGACCTATTGGCCAAAATGTATTGCCTTGCCCAATCCTGATCCGGTATGATTTTGAGTGCAATGAGGAAATATTTTTTTTTTTCATTATTTATTTACCGTTTAATCGTAAATGAACAAACGATAAAAATAGAGACCAATCCTGGCGAAACGATGACATAACGAATCAATCATCATTTTTGTCTAAACCTTTTAGATGGGGTGCTAAAAAGGCAGAGCCTAATTCTATACTTATCAACTTTTCGTCTACAAACTAAAGTGATGACAAATTGGAATCCTTAATTTCTCACTCACATCGAATTTCCCAAGTGAAAGTTTTTTATTATTCAAATCACAAATATCCATTAATCATAATAACAACAACATGTTGCGTGTTCCATGACATTGACCCAAAATGGTGAATTACAAATTGTGTAATATTTTTGGGTAAAAACTCGCTTATGGGTAGATTTTTTCTGTTCTGTATGCTATTGTTGAAGGTGGTGGTATATTTAAATTGAGACAAATTACGCAGAGAATTTTAACATTTGAAATATGTACAAAAGCTTATAAAAATACGTTATGGTATCACCCCCAACTATGTTCAAAATATTTTTGTGACCATTTTAGAAAAAGAAATACTAATCTTAGCGTTGCAAAATAAAATATAATTTTAAACTTTAATTTATCACTTTCTATACGAAATCATAAAAATGCTATACCGAAATAAATAAAAGTTTCTATATAAACGAAAAACTTTATTTATTTCAAAACTTTTGGGAAAACTAAAAAGTAAAGAGAATGACAATATAAATTATCCTTAATCCCAACGAATTAGAGAAATTGCCTCTAATGAGGCGTAAATTACAATAAAATATATAGTTTAGAACTATTTTGATAACAGTTTGGATTATTTAAAATCTCAGAACTCCTTGTAGACTACAATAATCATCAAACAAGAGGTCATTGTACCAATCGTCATATAATGCGTACGTAAAGAATTATTTACAAGATTATATTCCAATCGATTTATTTTATCTAGAAAGTACTACAATCGTAGTTGTGACTTTATAATTAATTTTTTGTTAATTATCTCGAATAAGGTTTTTCTTAAGGAAACCGTTATAAGGTGAATTTGTCAAATTGGTGTGTGTTGTAACAGTTTCGTTCCTATAATTTTATTTTAGAAAAGTGGATTAGATGATTTCTGAAACGAAGTCAAAATTATGCCTATATTTTTTGATCAGAATATCCCCTGGGAGTACGCCGGCTTGAACCACAACCGTATGTTTAGATGAAAAGAAAATTTTGGAGGTCGATAAGAAAAATTTACCTTTTAGCTGCAGCATGACATTTTATTTGTTACACACCATTCGTTCATACTATTTATTGCTATTTGACATGACGCTGAAGTTTGAATCTCGAGTTGGTATGCACCAGAATGACTTTGTGTTAAACACGACATTGCAGGCCAGAGACTAGAATATAAAGCGTTGAGGACATCTTTTAGTGATTTGCATAATAACATAATCATACATGTTTCTCATTACTGCGGATTGATTTCTGAAGTATATAGAGCTCTTAATTTTTTTAGGAAGATTATAGACCGATAAAGTGGCGGCGATGTCCTGGAATACACCCATTAGCCATGGACCATTGGATCCTCAGTAGACATGCTACATCGGAAGTCGGATTGTTTGGCAATTGGTGGCAATATTAACTCTTTTACTTCATGCTTTCTTTCTGGTCTGGCGTGCCCTGCGTAGCTTATGCATAGATAATCGAAGTTACTATAGATTATAGAGGTCTTCCAACTATTTAATTTCTAAGCTCCTCTCTTATAATTGAATTGTTGCAGACAGAGATTACCTGTGTTGAGATCAGCGCCGTACGGCCATCAATTTTATCGATCGAATAAATTTCTGGAAGTGATTCTACACCGCCCCAAGAGCCACTCAATTTTGCAGTGCCCACAAATAGTCCCCATTCAACTATCTTAATCACAAATCGCAGAGTTTTGCTGCTTGAAGGGGGACTTTTCTATGGCCAGTTCGATAACGTGATAACTCGGTAGTCACTAGATGCCCAACAAGGCTCATTTAGCTCTTATTAGGTCAATTTTAGAGTTCCCAATATACCTCTCTCTTTTTTTAAAGTAAAAATGTTCAATATCAAAACACTAATAGTGACAACTTAAAACGGTCACTTAGGCCTGTTTTGATTAGTCAACCGAACCAAACTAGTCAAATTTATGTGACCAGACAATTTCAACAACATGAATTTAGCTTTCCGGCTTAAAATCAGGCTCTTTGAACCATGAGGGCACAACTTTTACATTAAAATTGTGTCTCAAAGTAATCTTACTGGCCGGATTCAAACAACATGCCGGAGCTTTGCCATTGGCAAACACGGTATGAGGTGTTCCGGCTTTCAATCGATCAATTACAACTCCCTGTTCAAAATAATGATTGAAAATGTGTGCAAGCACGGGATTAATTTGGCCAGAAATGACTTTTAGTTTATAATTACACAAGTCAACGTTACCAATTGAGTGTTTTGTTTCTATATATAAAACCCAAAGAATCGAAAAAATTTTGTAACTAGACACTGAGGTCATATAAAACGTTGTCGAACCGAAATCAAATCGAGCCCCTATGACGTGAATCACTCATCTGACTAGTAACGTTTCCGGCTAATGAGTTAGAATTTTGTTCAATTAATTGAGATTTTTATATCAACGCGGCATTGCTACCAAAAGTATTAGTTACTATTAGTTACTTAGCCGAGTTCTCTCGAGTTTAAAATCCATTTTAATCGTGTAGAATACACAGATACTAAATTATTATTCAAATTTCAAAGGAACCAAAGGGGCTAAGAAAAGGCCAAGTTTAGTCCAGCAAGAACAAATCCTAGAACTTTATCCAAAACTCACTTTAGAATCCCTAACCAATACTAACCAAATTTCATCGTAATTCATAGTTCCAATTTTCATTGAAGAACACTTTCTTTATTTTATTCTGCTGTGATGTTTTATTTTGAAAAAAGAGAGATACAAAATGAATAAAAAATTTCCAGTGGTAATAAAATAACCAAGTTAAATTCGCTTTTGTGATAGTGCTGCCACTACTGGCGAGTAGCGTAGTCCATCATTTTACGCTAGCAAAATTCCGCTGTTTTATATAGCATTTCGAAATGAATAAATAAAAAGATTTGAAATAAAAACAAACGTATTTATTAACAATGTTTTATATATTTTTTTAATTGTAAAATTTATTGTTGCTCAAATCTATTTGAAGAGAATTAGAACATCGTTTTTTGTACTGAATATATGGATGGAACTTTTATCCTAAGCATGTACCAAGGTAAATGTTTTGGGAGATAAAAATAAATACCGTGTTTGTCGAAAACGATTTTTTTTGAAGATTTAAAGAGTAAAGATACAAAAAATCTTGTTCTTTACAATTTTGAGTATTTTTTACTTTATTGTTTCCGATATATAAAATGGTAATAAAATGGTTTACGGTTCAATAAAAATAAAACAGCAATTTTCGATTACACAAAAAAGATTAAAAATCTCACTTGAATATTTACTATTAAAGAAGTATACAATAAAAAAACAAATATTATTTTTTTTTATTTACTGCAGGGTCGAACTCTATCAAGTCTTTACAAGAGAAAAATTTACAGTATATGTTAGACATAAAGCAGTATGCCCGAACCAAAACTCGTTCAACCAAATATAAATTTTATATTTTATTTTATTAAATTCTCGAGCATAAAATACTGTTCAGCTCTATATACATAATACAGAGCGTGCAGCTAGTATTAAGATAATTGTATATAAAGTTTTATTCGACATCCTACGTAAAACAAAACAATGTTAACTATATAAATATAACAAGGGGTGGCTAATTTTTAGTTAGATTCTCCCAATAATATTATTAGAAAATATGTTGGTTGTTACAAATTTACAATTATTTTTCCGGTTGACCGATGTATCTAAGTGGATATTTCTATATCAGTACATTTTTACAAAATAGATTAATTTAATATGGCTTTAATTGGATTGTTGATCAATGCAGAAGAGTGGACTCAGAATTTTACAGAAGATTTTGAATTAACTATTTTTTTGCTTTAAGAGAGAATATGATGTTTCTTAAATGAAGCTTTAAGACGCTCTTGAATTTTCAATTGTATAACCCCTATAAACTTTAAAAAAAAACAGGCAAAATAGTAAATAATCGAATGCCTACAATATTAGATAATGCAACAATTTTAGGCAGCGGAAAAATGATATGTGAAAAACCGGTTGATAATCATGAAAGCGTATTGAAATTTCTGATATTAAAATCTGGGATACCAAAATTCTGCAAATCTAAAATCCTTGGTATCAAGATTCCGGTTAACAAAATCCTGGTTTCAAAATATTAATTTATGATGTATCGACTTCGAGATGGATGTAAAAGGTTTGTCTGATGAAAATAGGGAACATGGGTAGAACACGGCATGGCGCTTGTAAAATGTCTAAATCTAAAGAGGCGTAAAGAATTTCTAATTTTATCTTGCGAGAAGTGTTTATTTCAGCGTAGGCGCTAATCTTTGTTCATTAGCGCCCACGCTGAAATAAACACTTGAAGTTTTTTACAACGTAGAACAAAACCGGAAGCAATGGTAGAAGATATATCACAGCATTTAAACTTGGGCTTAGGAAATGTTCAGTGTCCGAGCTAAATAAATAGTGTGACTGACTCTCGCAGCTTTAGTTAAGATAGTATCCGTTTAAACGATGGCCAAGTTTTAAAAAAAATTGCTATTAGAACCCAAACTATGACTTTCAATGACCATACGAGTATGTTTTGGTTGGAACTGTATTAAGTCTTCAATTGTTTCAGTACAAATTTAAATTAAAAATCTCATAAATAATTCAAAATTTAATTAGTTCAGAATCTGTAGGTAACTTCACCGCGATGTTTTTTGAAAATAATATTTTTGGTGTCAGGAAATTTCTTTATGTAATTAATCAAAATACATTTTTTATTTTTAATACGGTTAACAAAATATTGGTTTACAAAATCCTGGAGTAAAGAACACAAATTTTTAAAAGTTTACTCCCAAATCGTGGTTTAAACTTTTCGAAAATTAATTTTCAAGTTGTTTCAAGTGTATTTGGCTAAGTTGCAAGTTATAACAACCCTCGATTGATCTATTTTATTAAAGACACTAAATTGTAAGTTATAACAATGAAAATATTCACTTCCTGCTTGTAATTATTTTATCTCAATTTTATTTTTATGAAATTTTATTATGCTTTAGTAGTTATTATAATAAATATTGGTATAAATGAACTTCAATATTCACTTCGCGCATGTAATATAATGCTTATTTAATATGTTAATATAAAATTAAGTTGCGAGTTATAGCAACGAGCTATTTAAGTTAAGATACCAAGTTGAGTCATTTTGTATTTTGAATTAAACTCTAATTCATATAAGGTTATAACAATGGATAGATTCACTTCCTGCTTGTAATTATTTTATCCATGTGTTGTAATAAATGCCTTATAGAAATTTTATGAAATTAGTAAGGTTTAGTTGTTAATTTTGATAAAAATGTTGGTAAATGAACTTCAATATTCACTTCGTGCATGTAATAGAATGATTGTTTAATATGCCAATAATAGTTCAAATTGCGGGTTATAACAACACTTGATTGATCTATTTTAGTTAAAACTGAGTCATTTTGTGTTTTGATTTAAACTGTAATTCATATAAGGTGATAACAATGGATAGATTCACTTCCTGCTTGTAAACCCAAATTTTAGTTTTGTTAAATATGTATTGAAATAAATTCATTATGGAAATTTTATGAAATTTAATTATGTTTTAGTGGTTATTTAAAGAAATGTTGGTAAACTAACATCAATACTCAATTCGCGCATGTAATATAATGAATACTTAATTAAGCGTATTAAGTAAAAAGCGCCACATTTATATATTTGTTGGACTCTTAATTTTAAATAAAAAATTGTTGCGTCAACGAATTTTATTTAAAAAAAATTTAATTAATTTTCACATTAAAATGAGGTTACCATAACGTTGGAAGTTAAGTTTTGGACTGTAATCAAACATTGAATTCTTTAGTTTAAAAAATTCAGCTGTCTCAGTGATTAAATTACAAAAACATTTAAAATACTTTGAACTAACTTTCAAAGTATAATCACAATGCTTTTGGTGAAATTTGGTGAAAATTTGCATACCGGAAACAGCAGCTTAAATTAATTTGAGCTTTTTCAATTTTTGCAATAATGATCAAAAATTTAGCATTTTAACCGGCATTCTTACTTCGGGTTCGTCGCACATTCCAATCAATATGCACATTGTTGACATAAACTGTCAACAATTGTTAAAATAACACAAAAAATTTGTTTTGCCAGCATCTGGTAAATTTTTTCTCGTTTCAATTTTTTTAATCTAGAGGAAAACAAACTCATTTTGTTATTATTCTTTGCCGATGATTTAATTTTCTTTTTTATTTTTTGTTAAAATAAAAGTTTTTTTTATTATTATTATTGTTTCGGAAAATTTAAATTTTAAATGATTTTTTTGTCTTTCTGCTTTTCTCCTTATTAATCGAGATAATTTAAATAGTGAGTAATTAAAATAACATCGAAAAAGCATTAACCCTTTCTGCTCGTTTTCTATATAAATACGTATTTGTACGTAGTTTTATTAAGTTTGGTATGCTTTGTTTGCGGAAAATTCAAGAAGAACAACAATGAGAGGAAAACGATTGTTCGTCGATTCAATTTTCTTGTTAAAGATGAACGAGAATGAATACGAAATTTGTGAATAGATTATTTTATTGTGATTTCATTAAAATTAACATAAATTGACAATTTTACTTTTGAACTTTTATGGGATATTCAAGATTCATTTTATTGTTTTATCTTTTGATGTTTGCTACTTGAACTTTTTAAAATTATTTCCTAATATGATTGCCACTTTCATAATCAACTTGGTTCTTAGCTATTTCTCGATCTGCTATTAATTAATGTCTAAATATCAAGCTGAATCTAATCATAGTCTATTTGCTGATTGACATAGACATCATTGTTCACTTTACAAAAGAATAAACCAAAGAAATTTATTTGATGTAGGAAGTAAATATTTTTGTTGTTACAAAGGTTGCATTATAATTTGCAATCTTAATATTTTTTATTTTGTTAAATATAGTTATTATTACATGCTTGAAGTAAATATTGATGTTCTTTAGCAAAATGTGGGGCAACGTCAGTAAAACATATTTCATAGATTTTGCTTAAATGATTATCTTAAAAATATTTTGATACATATAGATAAATAAAGATAATTATTGCAGGAAGTAAATCAAATTGCAAAATTATCCAATTTAGTTTAAAACCAAAAATGCATCGATGTTACATTGTTTATGGTGAATATTTTTATTACATGCTTGAAGTAAATATTTCTGTCCTTTAGCAAAATAATGCACAAAAACCTCAGACAAGTTGAGTAAAAAAATTTTTTTACTGTTCTGCTTAAATGATTAAATTTAATACAATTTAAAAAAAAATTAAGTACAGAAAAGTCCTTACTTCCTGCCTGCAAATATTTTTCTTGTTACAGACAAAAAGTTACATGCATATTAAAAAGTTACATGAAGTAAACATATTTCTTATTACAAATTGCAAAATTTTTCAATTTGGTATAAATCAAAAATGCACTGGTGTTACTTTTTTATGTTTAATATAGCTTGCAATCTAAATATTTATTAGTTTTTATTGCATGCTCGAAGTAAATATAAACGTTCTTTAACAACTAAGGCTCAATGAGCACAGACAAGATGAGTAAATCATATTTCGCAGGTTTTGCTTCAATATATAAATAGCGAAATGTATTACATGCAGGAAGTAAATATTTTTCTTGTTACATACAAATTGGTTTAAAGTTATATCACTTTGCAAAATTCTTCAATTTGGTTTATGTTAAAGGTATTTGTGTATGGTGCATATAGTTTGCAATTTATATATTCAATATTTCGATGGGATTTTGCGCATCATCCTCATAATTTTTGTCACAACCACTCCTGACTATAAAATAATACAATATTTTATTTATATCAAGAAAATATAAAAAAATACTTATCCATTTCTAATATGTACAGCATAATGTATACATGTGTACAAAACATACAAAATACGATAAGTAATTCCATAAAGCACGTTTTCTTTAAACATACACAAGAATAACAATAACGACAACGATAAAATCATATATTATTGTCATATATTTTAAAGCACGATTCAAAAGCATTTTTAATTTTATTTCTGCAAAAAGCGCACATAAAAATCTAAAAAGTTGTGAATTTATACGGAGGAAGATAGCAAAAACACAGCCCAAAAACAAAATAAAAAAACGTTTATTATTTTTTAATTCTGACTTCGTAATTTTATTGTTTTATATGTATACGAGTAAAATATAAAAGTTGAGCTTTTTTTTGGAAAAATCATAAAATATTTCATATAATAAATTAATTAAAATAATGCAGGTAATATTTTTTTAAGTTTTAATTAAATATTTTTTATGTCTTAGAAATATTTAATTTCTGTTTATTGTGTAATCGTTCATTTTCGGGCGAACAACATGTCTCTATATAAAAGCACACGTATTTTCAACTTCATAAAACACAGAAGAAACTTTATATACATTTTAAGTTATTTTACGTTAAGTTTGATATTACTATAAAAACAACAATAAAGTTTCATGTTATTCTATATATGCATGAAGAGCTTTTGGGAATTAAGTTCGGTGCCATAAGCAATATTCCGAACAAATCTATATACCACTCTTGATGAATTAATTTTGTGCAAAATAAACATGAAAAATGATTGAGATTTACATTTTTTTGCTATTTTGTAAGTAGATTTCCACAAATGGATTAACATATAAAAGTTATAAATTTGCCATGTGATAGATTGGTCCCAAATGGAGAAAAAAAATTCCATTAATATATGTACACTATATTTAGTAGTTCAATACTCGTTTGTCTTAAATCTTTCTTAAAACCCAAGAAATATTTATAGAGTTTTTGATTTTATGTTATGGGATAGCTGAAGTTATATACAATGAAATTGGATAAAAGTTTATTATAGGTACATATATTAAAAACGTATTTATAAAGCTTTTATTATTTTTTACAGGGTGCTCATAAGTTGGGCCGTTAATTCTTTCGTCGTATGTTTACTCTTACATTTAACGGAGTAAGTCGATGTTAACAAATAAATAACAAAAAAAATAGTGGAGAAGCGAATTTTGAGATAAATTTATCTAACTTTTGGATTGTGATTGGATTTAATGTCCCAAGATGACTTAAAATTGTATTTTAAAATAATTTATTTAGATTAGTAATGTATGGGCCAACGACGATTGCATAGTAAAAAATTATAAATTTATATAAGTTAATTTTTTTTCTTGATAAAACGAAAAAAAATGTTACTTCTAATATCCTCTTTTCAACTCTAAAAACTTATTTATAACTTACACTTACGCTTACAAATTTTGTTTATGCTTAAACTAGAAAATCATGTAAAATATTTCTATATGGTTATTTGCATGGAATTGTAAAATGGTTACTTTGGTATGTAGAGACATTTTTAAAAGTGTTTCGCAAGTGCAATTAATGTGTTTTAATTTAAAATTAGCCCATAATTACAACCCTGAAAATTTTTGAAATTTTATTCTAGCCCAGAATTTGTTTTCAAATTTATAATATTAATTATTAAATACTAATTTTATAAAAATTAAAAATTAGGTAAAATTTATAATTCTGTGCATGAAAGGCCAGTAATAGAATGTACGAATATACGAAACGTGACCGTACTTACCATCTCAAGTTGGAATTTCAAACCGATTTGCATGTTCTGAATAGAGTTATGATGGTTAGAGTCAGTATATGGTATTGAGTTCACATAATATCCAAATGGATTCGGTCTGGTATGTCTAAGTGTATACCGGCCTCTGATGCACAACACGCGAATCGGTTTGAAATTGAAACTTGAGAAGATAAATACGACTACGTTTCGTATCAAATACATGCCATATCACTGCTGGATTCCGATGCATTAAGACATACCAGGCCAAATCCCTTTGAATATTAAATGAACTCGATACCATTATGACCCAAACCATCTTAGCTCTGTTCACAACGTGCAAATCAGTTTGAAATTAAAACTAGAACTGAGAAGTAACTGTGCAACCTTGTTTAGAATATAATACTTTCCGTTACTAGCCACCGATATATCTAGACAGATCAGACTAAAATTTTCTTATTCCCTTTCTATACTAGAGCTTATCTATACGATTCAGCGTCGCATAGAATCCCAGAATTACAATTTTTACTTAATTTTTAATTTGGATTTTAATATTTAAAATTTGAAAACAATTCTGGAGTAGAATAAAATTTTGAGATTGAACGAAATTAATATATTAGATTCTGGGCTGGAATATCATTGCAGTTTTAGTGTCACCCGATGATTTTTTTTAATTTTTGATGAAATTATGGGTTACTTTTAGAAGGGTACACGTTTATGCATCATGATAAGATTCACGCCCTCAGTTTAAGCTTAAAAAGGATTTTAAACCTCCACACACCATTTTTTAACAAATTTAGGTGAATACCAATTAAATACGACCATGGTCACCATGGTAATTGCAATTAAAGACAAAATCACAATTTCTGTCGGTTCAGACATCCAATACAAATGTACACAGAAAGAAAAAAATAGTATTTTCAATTTTCATATAAAGAGTAAACAATTTCATTTAAAGTCGAGGATTGATTTTTAGCCATTGAATGTGTTTGGTTGATTTATTTAATTTAAATTAAATGCTTTTTACCAAGCTTGAAAAAATTGTTTCAACTAAAACAGTTAATAAAACATATAATATATTTGTTTGATTTCTAAACAAAATGTTACTAGATTAAATAAGTTAATTAGCTAAATTAACTAAATAATTATATAAAACATTTTTGAATTAATGATCAATTATTTAATGATCTTATTAAATTTTTTAATGTTTACTAGTTTCTCAAATATTTTTTTTTATTAAATATTAGATATTTAAATCAGTCAAAAAATATCAAGGCAAGCATTTGGCTTTACCAGTTAGGTTAGTTTGCTTTCGACTAAAAATATTAAAATATTTTAGCTGAAATATTCGATTATCTCTTCGGACAGCAGTGTGATCAAAGACCAAACTGTAATTAAATCGCAAATTCTTTAACAATATATATTTAATAAAAACACGTTGACTTAGCGAATTATTATAATTTTGGGAAATAACTCTCAAATTAATGTTGCATTCATTGATTTGAATTATATGAATTAACAATTGTTAATTCTATGATTTTGCTATTGATTTAAATGATTTGTAAATTTGTTTAGTAAATTCAAATAACAATTGCTAATGAATTTAGTAGAAAACAAACAATGTTTAGATGTTTTTACAAATTTACCGCAAGAAAAAGTTTATCAACATATTATTTAAAATTCCCAAATATTTAATAAATTCATTTAATTAATTATATAATTTGTAATGCGCAAAATCATCTAATTAAGTTTCGGCGAATCATTGAATTTGCATTTCGTATTTTATTAAATGAATAGTTAAATGAAATAAAATATTAAATAAAATCATAATATATATTATCATTTAATTTAGATTAGATAATTATTCTATTTTAGTTTTTTCTGTGTAGTTTAATTCGAGAGATTTCCTTTCCACGAATCTTTATCGTTTATTCATCATGCTCTTTTACTTTCTAAAAAACAAAATTCTTACAACAATCAGAAATGTTTTATGGTTTTTACGCCCAACATCTCTCACATTTCGGCGCATTTCTGTTCAATTTTACAGAGTTCAATCTTAAGCCACTTCTTGTATCCTGCATTGTTAAAAGTTTCTTGTAATTCTAGCTGCATCTGATTTTTAATTGACAGGTTATACGTGAACAAATTCTGATAAAATTGCATGAGAAAAACGGAACAAATTCATAGCTAGCCAAATATTATGAGCTTCTATCCTTCTTAGTATCTTTTTTAGTAATATTGTATCTTCAGCAGTGCCCTTCGAAATAACTGCAGTTTTGATATGGCCTCTTGCGAGCATAGTTTTGATTCTCCCGTGTTATTTGTATCAGGTATTCCGGGATTTCGTTGCGCGTATAGGATTAAAAACTTGACATTTTTCGCATTGCGGTATTAGATCTCTGTTTTTCCAATGGCTCCGGTTTTAAAAATTCCAATTGTCAAAAATAAAAAATTTAAAGTGTTTTTCGTTAAAGTAATTTGTGGGCCAAATTTTCAAAACGATTCTTTGGCTCTCTACCATTTAATAAATTCTTAATCCATCAGCTATTCTTATTGACACGTAATCCAACAAAAACAAAATAAAGTTAGTGTTTCAAGAAAATAATAAAGAAGGCGAAAACCAAAAATATACACTAGGGGGATCGAAATCAAAATTTATTCACAAAAATATTATGAAGTAAACAAAAAAAAATTAAGATGACGCAGAATTACCGATGGTGACCTTGTATGCCTCATTTCCTTTTGCATATACCGAAGATTTGGTTGTAGCAGGTGTAATCTGATTAGCCCGGACGTTTAAATTTGGCTGATGCGATATTCTGGGTGTCTTCCGATTTTTCGTTTTATTTTCGCTAATCAAAGCGGTTAATGGCTTTGCTTCCGAATCATCATATGGTATTTTTATTACTTTCATTAAATATTTTCATTAATTTTTGATGTTAATTCACAATCTTAAGTTAGAACCGATTAACTAATATTTGGTTTTAAACTGTTTTATTTTTATAATTTTATAATTATAAAAGTCTGACACAATTCGTAATTTATCAATGGTGTATCTCTACAGGAGGGCATGCATCAATCAAAATTTACAATAAATTTCACAAATTATGTTCATATTCCCAATAAACTTTAATTTCACTAAAATGTCGTTTCAAGTTAAATCAACAAAAATAAATATCAATTCTATTTATAATTTTTCACACTTTTTATAAATGGCAATAATTATCAAATGCTGAACATGACTACCCGATCAGCTGATCTTCCGAGTTTTAAATCTGTTGATTTGTATTGGTGTTGTCGGTGTGATTATGATATTAGTATTATAAACAACCATAACCATAATTTGCCATAAATAACTGATCGATAAAGAAAATTATCATTAAACCGGGTGACCGTTTCAAATCGTTACAATAGTTGCTTTCCAATCGACCACCGCAAGTACTTATAAGCACTTATGGTTTTTGTCTTTGCTAAATTAACTACTCACAACTGCTCTACCCTTCTATTATGAGTAGTTGAAAGCAGTTACGATAAATTTGTCCGCTAGGTGATTGTGTGTAGTATTTTTCTGTCAAAAATATAATTGAATGTCGTATGTGAAGCCCTAATAAAATTTCGGTATAAATATTTTTTTATTAAAAACTTATCACAAATAAACTACACATTATTTGTAGGTTATGTTTTGTTTTGTAATTTTTTGTGTCCTTCCAATCGATACTTTAGCCAATACACATTTTTTGCACTTACAAGTACTTGCGGTGGTCGATTGGAAAGCAACTAATGTTTCAAGTGATGCACATGTTTGAACTGATTTTTTAGCGTTCTTAATTTTTTTTTTCTAAATAAAAAATAAAAGAAATAAAAGAAAAGTAAATTCTGTTATCTCTCTTATTTGTTCTCGGAGTTCAGTGGTTTCCTTCATTTGAACGCGGCAGGTGCTTCCAACGTATGCACAAAAAAAGCTGAAGCACCTTTCCCATAGCAAGTTTTTTTACAATTTAATTTAAAATTTTGCAGTTTTGCTGAAAGCAAGCAAACGATAATAGTAATGTCGAATGTGAAGACGGATATCTTGCTAAATGATTTTATTTCGTCATAATCCCTAATGATATCTAGAAGATCTAGACCGCCATTTTGACAAACGACAACTTTAAGTTTAGTTTAGAAAATAAAATTTAAAATTTACAAAGGAACCTCTCAAGGAAATGTATATGGTTTAGTTGTTGCTGTCATTTCATGAATAACATCATACACCATGTAGTTACAAACGAAACTAAATGTAAACTATTAATTTTTCAGTGAGTATTCAGGAAATACTTGTTTATGCATTTTTCCAACATTTTCATCAAAAAAGCTACAACAACAAAAGAGGAAGATAATCTTCCATATACACTCTAGCAATAAACAAGTGCAACAATAAGACAAGAATTTTTGTTTAAAAGTTCTTGCTAAAAATCAGGTAGAACAGCAACAGCAAAATGTATTTTCTGTGTGTTACAAAATTGTTATGACAATTTTCTGTTTCCCTGCAAAACACATATAAAATACAACTTTTATGTTGATAGCATAAATTAACATAATGCAGATAAAAACAAAACAACACAAAAGTTTATTTTTCCGCTTGTATATTGTTTCGAGTCTGTTTAGTTTTTGCTATTTTGTCGTTTTAATAATATGTCGTTTCGGGGAGAGACAAAATATATGTAAATGCTATGTACATAGGTGCATCATTCGCGTCGGTTAATATTATTAGTATATAGCCCTAAATTTTTAATTTACTATAGAGAACATATTTGTAGTGCTTGCCACAAGAATTTATTTTAATTGTTGGAATGTTAAAGCACGAGATTTTTAGCTTACTATGGATTTTACAAGAACCAAGCCAGCAGGCAAGCTTTTGTTTTTTATCGTATCATCATACCAATAATTGATTAAAGAACCAAATGAAACATTACCTTTATAGTTGAGTATCCCTTTCAGACGAAATCGGAATCTCAAATATACGAGTAACAAGAAATGGAAAACTTTTGTGTTTTCTTGAATTTTGTGTTATTTAAACTTCTATTTAAAAAATAAAATGTATAACAACAAACTTTTATTTTATTTTTTAATGAAACTCTTAAGACCTAAAATGATTTGGTTTCAAAATTAAAACCGAACAAAGAAAACCATACAATAAACGAAACGAAAACTTTTAATAAATTTCTTGTTTTCTACTTTACTTTTAAAATATTTTAATTTTATAAGGATTTTCATTCCATTTGTCCAATTTTTTATTTTTTCCTTTTCGAGAACAGCACATAAAAAACTTGTATTTTTGCACTTGTTAAATAAATTACCTTATTTGGAAAAGCCATAACACAACTAAATTATGGTTGAGTGTTTTTTTGTTATTTTACCTACCTGGAACTGCAACATTTTCATTTCATGTAATCTGCAGTAAACCAAATCTTAAGAAAATATTTCTGAATTAAAGAAAAATTGTATCGCGCTTACGTATATAAGTAAAGTGGCAATGCAAATCGCACAACAAACAATGAAAAGTTGACTTAATTTATTTTTCACATTTTCAACTTTTCATCATTGTGTTTTTGTTTAAAATCTGGATTTATTGTTTTGGCGCAGTTCGTGTATTTTTTCTTGAATTTATTTTACGTGTTTGCTAAAATAAATAAACCTAATAAAGTTGGAAATTGGGCAAACCAACAATTATAAAATCAAATAATTCGCGAGCATATGGTACGAGACGAACTAGAAAACACACCATCCACAACTAGGGCACGGCTAACATTCAGCCCGGAGTGGTAGGTACTAAAGTGATGGTGTTCCATGAAACTTAGAATGCAGCAAAATTTCTCTTAAATAGAATCAAAATTCCTTCTGTGGTAGATACTCGAGCTCGCATATATATGTATGTGTGAAATGAAAATAAAAAAATATAAGTAACGGCTGCTAAGAAAATGGTAACTGGGGAAAAAATGAGTTGACGAACAGAAAGAAAATCAATAAAAATCACAATATACATAATTTATTTAATTAAATGATCCGTATGAAATAATTTCTGATAAAATGAGGAAAACCATAAAATTGGTAGACGTTGAATAAAACCGTACATGCCCTAATTTCAAATATCTCTCCAATCCTTTATTAAAACGGAAAATGACGAAGAAAACTTAAGAAAACCGTTTTGTCTCTATAGTTATATTTGAATACGAGCCGGTTTAACGTTTATTATAATAAACTTCCGGAACTTCCTATTTATAAATTTTTTTCTTTCGTTTACATGAGTTGTGCCACCGTATTTTTAAATCCCCGAAAAACCTCTAGAATTCAATCTCTTAAGCGATGCGTTTCTTATATCAGCTATTTTTGTAAAAAGACGATTAAAACTTTTCTTTATTTTTAAAAACAAAAAAAAGTTACACGGTTCCATGTCTGAGGAATAAGGAGTCTGGGACATTATTATCTCTTAAGTACATAATGATGCTTAAGTAGATACATTATCGTGACGCAGAAGCGAGTAATTATTTCGCTCAAATCCAGTCGTTTTCCAGAACTGCTGCATGCAAACGGTGTTAAACTTGTGGCGATCGTTTAAGAATAAACTTTTTTTAGTTAACAATATTTTCTTTAAAATTATTATTGCGATTGTGGGGAAAACATTAACTATATAATCTTTTATTTGGTAAGTGTACATTGGTAACTAACATATTGGGGCCCATTGGCGGTCAGTCTGGCTGCTCTCCCATTAGGAACGGAAGTAGAGCAAGTGACTCGGCATTGGGGCTTTCTTTCTGTGGGTAACCCCTAATTTTTTTGAGAGAATATATTACTTACTCTTACATCCCCAATCCCAACATAAAGCGGTACTCTAGGTCTAAATCCATCTGCTCCAAAAACCCATGACAAGTTCCATCACCAGATTGATCTACTGCAGGAACCACCAACAAGATTGTGTAAGAGAATAATCTCAATCATCTTTTTATGTTGCCATGTGCATACACGTCTAGTGCACTCGTCAACTTGAACGATTTCACGACCTTCTTATAGAAACGCGTTTGCCACTCATAACCCGTTTTCTTATTCATGGTAGAGTCGCCAAAAGCAAAATTATGATAAATATTTTTAAAATTTTGTTGCACTTTATTCCATTTCTATAGCAAAATGTAACTTCAAATTCTCTGATTCAATTTATATACAAATCAATTTATATACTTTTGACAGCTGACAACAGACAATTTATCTAATATGGCTAAATTTGTACAGATATGTGTCAGAAATGTTTACCAACACAACAACGAAAATATCGTAAGAATTGGACTACTGCAGAAAATAACAACGGAAAGACTGACGAAAATGGTGACGCGATGAATGTTAGCCAAACCCAGTTTGGGCAAACACTCGAAAGATTAAAGGTGTCTTAGATTATAGAAACGTGGATATAAAAGAAACCCCTCTGAAACATCATAGAGCCATAGCAGGAAAAAAGAATGGAAGATAAATTGACTAAATCGGCAGTCAGATTAACAGGAACCATGGAAACTCACTCTTTTAATTCTGTATATGACCGGTAACAAAGAAACACAACGTTTTGGGATGTATGTATGTCCTGTGTGGTTGAAGGTGGTTTAGAGTATATTGTGGGGCAGATGGACATGCTCAAATGTGTGGTTGTTTTGAGAGCAAATTTTATCCAACCAGTTGAAGGGTTGGGGCTGTCAAGCAAAAGGATTTATCAGCAGAATGGCGACCCCAGCCACGCTGCGCGTATTATTCAAGAATGGCCACTTTACCATAATCCCTAAGAAATATATTCACAATACGTAGTTCCGACCCAATTAACACAAAAATTATCTTTGTCTGGGCGTACCAACTAGATATTATTTTGATATGGAGTTTCAGATTGTCCTGGGCGTACGATGAATAATGTAGTCAAACGTACTGCCGGTTGTGTCCCAGAG
This sequence comes from Nephrotoma flavescens, assembly GCA_932526605.1. Lineage (NCBI taxonomy): Eukaryota > Metazoa > Arthropoda > Insecta > Diptera > Tipulidae > Nephrotoma > Nephrotoma flavescens. The sequence goes on from OW052221.1 coordinate 302,442,536, forward strand.
TGTAAATGTATGTGATAATGCGTAATGGGTCGAAACAATTTGAACGTTCATTCGTTACTTCATGCCCTCAGTCGGAAAAGCACAATCTTATGGTAATTTCATACACAGGCGGAATCATTTTAGGTCAAATTGCTTTAAATCCTTTTTATAATATATATACCTACCGTCTTGTAAACATCAAAAAATAAACATATTAATATTAAATTTTTGCTATTTTTATCATAAAATACAAATTTTGTTATAATTAAAAAGTAATTTTTACAACAGAAGCTGCTTTGCTCACCAAACAACAAAAACACAAAAAAAAATTTTTTCTTATGTTCAGCATTAAAAATAATTTGGTATTCGGCTTCATCTTTTGTTTGTTTATCATTTGAACCAAATAATTTACTCTCTCCTAGCTTTGCACAGCAGCACAGTAAAAATATAGAATAGCGAAGTAATCAATCTTCAATTATGTAACTTATTTTTGGATAGCTGATTGTTAATGTATGGCACGCGCCGGGTGGTGGGCCTATATTTACATTTTCTATATGCCACAATAAACCACATTTAATTTAATATAAGCCAAAAACAGGAAATCAATTTGGAAAATTTCGTACGCATATAATGGAAATCAAATAGTGTAGCATTTGGATTGGAAAACAGGAAAAGCAGATCGGAAATGAAATTTAAATTAATTTGTATTCAGCATGATCAAACTTTTCTTGCTTATCAAAACAATACCTCGAAATAGAACTCGGATGAAAAATTAATAATAATTCGTGTAATTAAAATTGATTTTGTTAAGCAAAAAATAATTCTGTTCTTGATAAATCAAAATATTAACTCAAGTACATCAAGGACAGTTTTTTCTATCGAATTAATTAAAACACTCTGTTATTATTTGTTTCAAAGCAGTAAAAACAAGATAATGTTATCTTTAAAACTTTTTTACTAAAATATTTTTATTATAAAGTTTTTACTAAATAGAGTTTACGTTATCAGATGTAGGACGATATAATTTTATACAAGTTTGTTGTTTGTTTATCTTTAAAAAGTGTTTTAATTTGCACACATTTTTATTTCACCAAAACTCACTTAAAATTATTTTTTTTTGTTCTTAATTCAGAAACTTTTAGTTTAGTTAAATAAGTATATTGTGTAAGAATGGTTCAACAAGATCTTTGGTATGTACTTAATTATCAAGTATAAACAATAAAACTGAGATAAACATCTTATGATATATTCGTGGTCACAAAGAAGACAGTTTTATAGGCAAAATAATTATGGCTTGCCTTATCTTGAATGTACCGGGTAACTATCATAAAAAATATGTAAATGCTCTTATCTGGCTCCTTATTAAAAAGGTACGTTCCAAATAAATTTGAATTATTTAAATCGAGATAACCAAAGCAAAAGGTGTAGTAATATGATAATTTGGTATTTTTGGGTGTTAGAGATATATTAAACATGGTTTTGGCGAATTTTCGTAATGATAAAAACTTTTGTTAATTATTGGTATGATATTTCTCTCGCAAGGAGGATTCGAAATATGGTGCCGTTGCCTGGATAAGACAACAAATAAACCTAGGTGAGATGACCATTTTAAAATTTGATAACACTAATTGTGTTACCACCATGTACCACCATGTAGAAGTAATTGGCAGAAATAACTATAAGTTATTTTACTTATTTAATAAAGGGTAAGATACGACATTTTCTTTGGTGGTACAATTCTATTAAGCCAAATTTATTAATCAGTTGACAGGCTGCCGCTTCATTAGAATGTAAAAACTAATACGGCAAAACCAATATTTTTAATTGTTTCATTTGTTTTTGAAAAAGTTTAATTTGAATTTGAAAAAGTAGAATTTTCTATATAAAAAGTTTAATTTGAAACAGAAAATGTTTAGTATGAATTTGAAAATGTTTTATTTGTTTTGGAAAAGGTTTACTTTGTTTCGAAAAAAGTTGCCATTGAACTTTAAATGGTTTAATTTGGAATTGAAATCCTATAAATGACCTTTGGCTTAATAACGTATTTTGGTAGACTGATACAATTAACAGCTCCTTGTTGTATGCAGGCCCAGATAGAGGGTAGCTAGCAGAGCCATATGGCCTGGGCCTCGGTTTTAAAGGGGCCCCCAAATTTCAAATTAATTCGAGTTATTTTTTATTAAAATTTTAATTTTTAATAAAAGCCTAATGTTTTATGTATATAATAAAACCGATATCTTCTTAAAATAATTTGGTACTTATTTATACCATTTTTTATGTAAAAACCTGTGCCAAAAGGGGACATCCCAGATAATTTTGACAATTTGATTTTCAGTTAAGTTTTAAACACTTGTTTTTTATTTCGCAAAATTATATTTTTGAATATATTAATTAAAAAATTTGTTCAAAAAGTTTAAAAAATTGCTCGATCGATTTCGACTTGTTAGGTCATCATCAGGAGTATCTACTCGTATCTGAGAAGTTTCTTTTATCGCAGATTATGATTGCCGCATCGACATTTATTATTATTTTTATGTTTTGTAGTCCTCTCTTACGACGTATCATACTATTGTGAAGTTTCCGACAAACTAAAAATGAGAAAAAACTTTACAGCAGTCCAAAAAGTGTCTACACTTAGAAAAAACTTGTTATGCAAAACGAAATAAAATAAGTTCATAATGGTAAGCTACAATAATTGAATTAGGACAATGGAGGGTTCTTTCAGGTCGAACAATAAATTCCTATAAATTTTTGATAAAGGGTCATAAGTGATGGCTTTACCAGACTACCACTGTATTTCTAAGAAAATAGATGGCACATCATCAGACCCGCATACTCTTCTTTTAAGTTAGTAATTTTGAAAAAAATACATGGAAACCAGTAGATTGAACACCGTTGTACGTATACTTGAAAATTACTCCGTCGGGAAAAGAATCGTTATTCGGAAAAACAGAAATAAAAAAATTTTGCGAAGTGGTTGGTAATAACTGTTGTAGCATTTTAAGAATTATTATTGTACTTTATGTTATAAGATAAATTTTTGTGATAAATGCTTAAATTTGTTATAAATGTCTATATATTAAATATAGAACTATATAGAACAATTTTTGGATACTCTGTGTGATAGCCAGATATTGATTTTACATCGAGGTGAGGTTACAAAGACGTTGGTAGTTTGGTTTTGATGTACATAAAAACAATATTGGACCGTTACTACACTTTTTACAATAGCAAAATTTTAAAATTAAAAAAAAATTGTTACAGCCCCACCACATAAATGTGTTGGCGTCTAGAAAACATTACTAACTATCTAAATAACATTATGATTTTAAAATCCCGTCTTCGTAGCAGCTGGTTGAGTATACTGTTGTGGCTTGGATCAGGTGGTGTTTTGGTTGATTGTTTGAAATTTTTAGTAGATTCGTTTGTTCTTTAACTCTGTGTTTAGTTTTTAGACGTTTCTAAATATTTCTTCGCCTTGTGAGTTGGTCCATTTTTCTTGCATTGCTCGTTCATGACCGGCATTTGTAACTGATATACTGAGTTTTACTAGTTGTTGTGTAGTCTTTGAATATGGTGGGAAACTTTGATGCTTCTTGATTAAGTTTGTTTTCGATGGGTTAGGCTTATGCGGGGCTGGACGAAGATTTGATTAACTGTTTGGCCGATTGGTGTTGAAATGAATTTACCTTTTGCTGTTTTCGAACTTTTTAACAGCTTGTGTTTGTCGCTGGTGTTTTTTGGTATCGAATGACCAATGTTTGATTAGGGATTAGTGCACCTACCGTGCGTCGGATTAAAAAACAAGTATGTGCCAAATAAGCACTTTCATATATTTATTTTAGAACTTTTATGTTACCAGCTGAAGTGATAACAAACCCACTGGCTATTGTGTCAAGACATGAAATGAAAATTTAAAAATCTGAATTTTAGGGGCAACAACTATAGGTGTCAGTTAAGTCAGATGAGAAAAATAATGAAGATTTTAAAACAAGTACGCTAAATTTTCGAATGTATCCTGGATGTCAAGGCCCACAACCTAGGCATAGGTATATTAAGAATAGCTCGAAGACAGAAAGCACATCTCGAGCGGATGATAAAAAAAGGATGATATCAACGTTATAAGCCACAATAACTATAGCACACATAGAAATAACATGAAATTTGTTTAAGGAAATTGCAAACCAAAAATTGGGCCTGATAATACTGACAATTTTTTTATTCTGTTAAAAATAACAATTAAAATTCATCGATCATCGTGTCACACACGGCAGTGATTTCCCAGAGAAAATATACAAAAATGCACTTTGACGTCATTAGAACAAGAAACGCACCAAACAAAACGCGTTAAATTTAATTATATAGCGCTCGGCTACCAAGACTTTACTAGAAAAGAATCGATTAGTGCCAAGACGTCAAAAAAAATTCGGAAAACGCGAAAATTTACTACGCTGCAGAGCAGCCATGATTACACCGCCGTTAGGTTTTGTTTTCACTATACTTGGCGTGGTCAGTCCGACCAAAATCATAAAAAAAATTGTGGCTTTAACTTCACTCCGTATAATTCCGCATGAAGCCCGAGTGAACAACCAAATCGAAAAAATATATACATACATATATGTATATATTGATTCTGTACGTCAAAACATTCCTGAGACTGTCATAACGAAAATTAAAAAGACGGGAAAGGTTCGGAGCCGAACTCTTTAAGCATTTTTGTAGCCTATAAAGAACTTCTATGCCGTGTGATTTGCGTATTTTAAATATTACGATCACCCACTCCCACACCCACCTAACCCCATCTACACCCAGCCTAACCAATCCCAATCCACCATATCTCAATTGACCCCAATCAACCACATACCACCACATCTAAACATTATGACTAGCCCCCACCCACTATCCAATTAGAACCCCGAAACCCAACTCACCCGCACCACCCTATACCGCACCACCCATATTATCACCCCTTAACAACTCCATACCCACTTCCACGCACACACACATCACCCACACAAACTCTCATCCACTAAATCCCAAATTCTCACACTAAACCCAAAACGCCTCATCCCACCCTCTTTACCTCCCATACCACCACTCCTACCACCCCCATAACCACACCACCCACACAAACCCACCTCCAGACGAGTTATATTTTTATTCCACATTCACATGCTCGATAAAATCAAAATAGAATAGAAAATAAAAAAAAAATCTATCAATTTTGAGGAGGGGGGTTAACAAAATCCTACATATCTCCGAACACCCTACACACAAAAATGTCCAAATCAATAGGGATCATTCCTATGAATTGCTTGAACTTTTAGTGAAGAAATTAAGTTGATACCTCCATTCGTTCTCAAGTTATCGTGCACACAGACGGACAGACGGACAGACGGACAGACGGCAAACCGAAACCATATAGCATTTTTTTAACAAAAATGCTTAAAAATGTATTAACACTCAAGATTTGTTCACAATAGTTTAACAATTATGATAAGCAAATAAATATTAGTCGAACAAACTGTCAATGTAAAATCATAACAAAAATCTATCAATAAAAATTTATACAACAAATATTCACAGACTGAATCAAAAATATTCTTGGTTTTTTTGTGATAAATGAGTGCGTTTTATGGCAAAACTTTGCCCGACTGAACACTAGGAGTAAATTATTTCACAAGGGTTAAAAAGGAAGATGTGGCTTCTGAAAAGTTCATGGACAAGAAAAACCTACTTAAAATGGAATTCATTGCATAAAAGATAAATATTGTGGAAAAAGTCTCATCCAAGGAGTCGAATAGGATAACCAATTTTAGGTTTACTTAATCAACTTCAGCATCTGTGGACAGTGCTCTCTCTATATATATGATTAGTGCAAATATAACATTTTTTTATAATTTCATTAAAAAACATAAATTTAATATTTTTCAAACTTAGAAACATAATTTAATGAAAATCTTTTTCAATGTTTGTAATTTAATTAAATTCTTTATTTTGCTTGTCTAGAAAATTTAACGTTTCGGATTGCTGCAGAGTTATCGACACCACCATTTGCAATGGGCAATCAATGATAATTTGAACTGTATCACAAATTGATGAAATATTTTTTGTTTGGTTTTGATTGCCAAACTCCCATAATACATATTTAGTTATCGTTACTAATGTGACAGTAAAGTTATTTAGGATAAAATGTATTTACCACTTCGTGTTCCATCCTTCTGTACAAAATTTATTTTGGTGCTGTTTACATATTTGTATGACCAAACCGACGTTGTCTCTATATGAAAGTAAAGTAGTACCTAAAGTTTTTATTTTTTATCATCACATAAGACAAATTTCTAAACACAAATTTGTTCGTTAAGAAGAAAATCCGATTATAGCAAACGACACATGTGTTGTCTCTTAAAATCTATAAATTATACGAGAGTTTTAGAAACTTATAGCAACATTTATCTAGTTTGTTGATTTAAACTAGACAATGTTGTTTCATAACTTAGTTCATAATTCATACCTTCATATACGTATGCACTTCACATAATGTTTATAAGTGTTTAAAAAACGATAAATCAACTTTAACAAATTTATTAGATGTCTCTATAGGGAGCTCCAATACATCATTAATCCAAAAATTGTTCTTGTGTGAAATTGCTCTAACCAATACAATTTGGAGTTACAAAGCATGAAATCGCTTTAGCGATATTAAGGCTTAGAAAATTAAAATGACCAATAAATTAATTTAAATCGTATATTAAATAATAATAGAGAAAATGTTCAGGCAAGACTCGGCTCTAGATGTACTAAGTAGTTTTTCGAAACTAAACAATTTTGCATGATTTTGTATATTGACTCAAAATTTTAGACTCTATGTGGCTGGTTACGCGCAGGAGATGACGAATTTCTATAGAATGACGAGCTACACACACGTGTTCCAATGAACCTAAGCTGGAAGATATGGTCATACCGACACATTATTTAGTCGGCACATAATGGGTCTCATTATCTTACCCCGATGTTTCAAAAGGAAGATAAAAACGTTTGAGTCATTGGCAATCGGTCTCAGTGACTGAAAAGGAAGCACACGATGAAACCAATTTGAAGATGGACGAAATTGTGTAAATCAAGGATGTCATTTGGACAAGGTGGTGAAACTGCACACTGGCATATAGATTGAAAAATTCGTTTGGTGGCGCTAAGAACACCAGATGGTTTGATTCGGTGAGTGCTTTATAAGTTAATAACACTTTGACTGCTATTCTTTCAATGCTGCATATTTACGATAATTAAAATTTTATTAAAATTTTAAAGACACCAATGAGGCAAGAGCTAACAACACTACCAATGTGTGAAAAGTATTAATCAAAAATACGCCGTTCTAACGTTAGGAACCAGAAATTTGGTTCACACAGTTGAAGAGGGATAATTCCGGTATCTCTGTCGATGCGACCAGATACGGCCATCTATCTTATCGCGGCTTTCGATTCTCAAACATTGAAGCGCATACGAGATCAAATTTTACCCCACCTGAATATGAACCTTTGAAAGGAGTGATTATCGAGCGATTGCGTAAGATCAAACTCGATCGACTACTTTCAAGATTCCTACTGCAAAATAAAACCATCGCAGCTGGGTTTTATGAAATTTATGGTTCCTACGGCTCCCGAGAGAGACAACGCATGGACTACGCAAACCTTATTAAACTTGAAAAGCCAACTTATGTTTACAATTTATACACATCAGCAAAGAATAAAATATTAGAAGTGATCCTTAAAATGGCAAATTATAAGTTATTTTCAGTTTTTGGCCAATATCTCAAAAACTTCCACTAGTAACCAATACTTTCGGTTAATTTTCATGGACTAGAATTTTCATTTTTTGAGGCCATATAAGTTATTTTCAGTTTTTGGCCAATATCTAAAACTTCCAATAATAACCAATACTTTCGGTTAATTTTCTAACAGCCTAGGTCATACTGAGACTATATTTAGACTATAGTGAAAATTCTAGTCCTTGAATTTTCCCAATATTTTCCAAATAGTCTCAGTGTGACCTAAGCTATTAGAAAACAAACCGAAAGTATTGGTTACTAGTGGAAGTTTTTGAGATATTGGCCAAAAACTGAAAATAACTTATATGGCCGCAGAAGATCAAAAAATTCTAGTGAAAATTCTAGTCCGTGAATTTTCCCCGAATTTTCCATATAGTCTTAGTATAGCCTAAGCTATTAGAAAAACAACAGAAATTATTTGTTACTAGTTGAGGAAATGCCGGAAAGACGGAATATTGTTAAATTTCAACATTTGATATACCGAGTTCCTTTACTTCGGGGATCAATGAATTTGTCATTTTAAAGATCTTTTTTAATATTTTGTTTCGGTGAGATGTTTTATTTAGTGAAAAAAGAGATGCATAATGAATAAAAAGTTTCCGCTGGTAATTACATTACAAAATATGGTCTCTTTAGTGATAGTGCTGCCAATTGCGGCGAGTAGCGTAATCTCTTATTTTCCGCTGTCAAAATTCCGCTATCTTATACAGCATACGAACGATTTGACTTACCAGTTCGCAATATCGAAATTCAAAAAACCGATCGATATTACATTCAATCCCAAAGCATCTGATTGGTTGGCACCGTTATAACAACACACATAACAGTCGGTAAACCATTAAGCACATCACTAAATGCGGCAAGCGACGATAGCCAAAATTCAAACAGCCGCTTCATACCGTATTAGAAACACAGAAACAGGTGCCGTGGTTTCGGTAATCCCACGAACGAATATCGAAATAGTTGATCCGTAGTCTTAACTATTCAAAGTAAACTCCAAACAATCGATATATACGGGCTCAGCATTTAACACATAACATCGGACTTTGTAGGTCATTAAAATGGAAATGTATAACTCCAAATGTCGATCAATGAATTTTCAGCGCAGCAAAGAAAAGAAACTTATCGTTATCAAATTGCTTTTGTTAACGATTTCACATGTCCACTCGAGTCATCTACCAAGTTTACGAAAATCGATTAAGTTCGAACTTATCACCAGTTGAACAGCTAGACATAGAGAATACAGCAAGTTTTGGTTTGTTTGAGTTTCCACGGATGACGTTCTCAAACATTTCAATGGTTAGTAAATTCCTTGTTTCAAAACTTAACTTTTGTTTTGTATTACATCAACGTAAGCGACGCGGGCCTGGTAAGAAGTCTAAGGCAAGTGCGATTTGAGCTGATCAAAACAGTTATTAAAATAAATAGTTTTGGGATGGTTCCACGTTCCAAGTTTCAGGTCGTAAATTTCATAAAATTTCACGCTATCGCCGATTTCAGAAAACTGAGAGATATTACCAAATGTGGGTGCTCTTAATAAGAGTTTTAATGTTCAAAATTTTTTAACAAAATATCAAATATTCGTCAACACTATAGCTGATTCCAGTGCCCTCGGAAATGTTCAAAACAGTTAACCACGTAAAATTAAAAATATTTGGGGTTGATAACAAAAATTTTTTTTTTGGTGAATTTAATGAAAATTCTTATATTCGCAAAAAATCCTAGTACAATTGGCCAATTCCAGAAAACTGAACTCGTCGGCCATAGTAAAGCAGGTATTTTGATGAATATTAGAATATTCATTAAACTAACCGATATAAAAATTGTCATGCAACAACCCTAAATCGTTTTATTTTTACGTGGTTTACTGTTTTGTACAGGACGGTTCATCCAGTTTAAGAAAATATATGCATTTAAAACATCTCCGAGTTTTCTGGAGTCGGCAAAACTATTTATTTTAATTTTGTTAACTGTTTTTATCAGCTGAAGTTGTTTACTATTAAATGGCATATACCATCTCTGAGATAAAATTTGATCCCGATATTTGCATCAAATATAAATTTTGATAATTTTTTCAGTAAAGGTATGCTAATTACAATTTTAATTGCTACACTTTTTTGAAGTCACAATTTTATTTAATTTGTGTAGCCACACTTGACATTAACATGTGTAGCTAGACTTTACGTTATAAACCTTATATCGGTTATCATAGATCCACCCTTTGCAACCTAACTAGTACTTTTTCGTGTTTGATGTACAGCTTGTTCAGTTTTCCAACATCTCCGTTTCTTACAAGAGCTGTATGATTAGTTATAGTGTAGTTATGAGCATGAGTGAGTCACGCATATCTGCACTTTCTCCCTACTAATATCCTCTCACCCGGATACAATCGTCTTAAGTACAAAATATCTTTCAACAAATAATATTCTGCTGCTTACATATACTACTTTTATTATTCATGGACATTGTAATTAAGAAAACGAACAAGAAGTTTCCTATTTTAAATTAAACTTAATATCCATAATATAAATAAAATAAGGAGAAATGTTTCTGAAGCATGACTAAATGATACATAGAAACCAAAACCACAAGAAATTCTGCAAAAAAATACTGGAAATTTCTTAAACTTTGTTCTTGTATAGAGATAATAAGATGATTATATTGGGATTTAGTTCTGCAGGTTTTCTTTTTTAATTTGCTTATTTATTTTTATTTTGTTCCATGTTGCATTTCTTCATCCATGTCATGATTATTCCATCGGTGTACTCAAAGATACAGCTGCTATGAATATATACTTTGTTCTATATCACAAAACCTCCCAAAAGATATTTAATTTTAATGCATATTTTATTATTAAATTATTCATTACATTGTGTTATTTGTCTATTTTACCATTGTTGTTGCTGTCATTGTCTATATTCACAATGTTCTATATATTATCATAATATATTTATTGAGCTTATCATGGAGATAATCAAATTGTGCAAAAATGTAATAAAAAACTTCATGATTGAATATTCCATAGAGCTTGTTATATAATTCTTGTGTTTCATATACTTACATGATACGGTGATCTGCTTTTGTGTTTCAAAATTATAAATTAGATTTAACTTTTTATTAAATTTAGTAATTTATAAGCGAGTTAGGATATTCAATCGCGGTTAAAACTTTTTAATTATAGAAATTATATTTATAAAATACTTTGTCGTTTTATTTTTAATTTAGTGTATTTCATATACAGTTATTTTGTGTATTGATTAGCTTAAAAAATATGTGAACCCTATATTAAAGTTAATTTTATTTATTCATATACAATTATTAAAATGTTTAATTTTGCACCTTTGTTGTATGTTTAGCATGCCCCTATTGGTTTCTTATAGATTGTATCTGGTGGTAGTTTTGTCCTGCGCTGGCTATAATAAAACTAACTCAACATTTTCCAGGCTTTGCTTATATATTTTCAACATCCCCCAGTACTCTGTTTTGTAAACTTTGGATGGTGTCTAGGTTACTCGGTTTAGAAGAATTCCTCAGCTGAATACCATAGGTCTTTATGAGCTTTAAGGTCTACTTATATGGCATCAGTTTAATATGTGTTGACAATTCGGAGTGCATTTCCGAAAGCCAGTACATTTTTCTGTGTTTGAGTCTGTGCTCTTCACATTTATTTTTGACATGCACCTTCCCCATCGCAGCTTAACACCTAGATTCATAACTACTTTTTATGACTTGGTGAAATATCACTTGTGAATAGTAGGTACAGGCCTTGTCTTTTGACACTCCATTGCAGTAATCCAGCTTTGATCTCCTGCTTTGAAATATTCAATATTCATGAAGGTGACAGAATTACGATAGTAAAACTTTTCTGAAGTTTCAGTAATTGACCGTCGTGCCAGACTTTGGCAAAAACCGGAGCCTCCGCAAGGAAAAATGCTGACTAAATGATTTTCATTTCTTGAAGTGCTTTTTACATGATGACCGTTATCTAATGATCTTTATCTGTTGTGGAATGTCTATCTCGAAATCCATATTGCTGTATTATCGGTTTTATTCGTTTTAATGGGAGTAGTTCAAGTTATTTTATATCATAATATGTAGTAGTGATATTTTCCGATGAGACATTAATTTGACTGTTGGTTTTCCTGCCTTGGGTATCTCTCATACTCACTTTCGCAAATTTCTATACCTTTGGTATACATATTTGATTCTGACGGCTGCGTTGATTTGGGTGATTGAATTTATTCGCTCGCTCTCCATTATGCTAAAATATTCTCTCTATGTTGATCAGGAAAGTTTCTGCTTTAGTTCATTGCTTCTTACCCAACTTCCGTTTCTTGTTATCTTATATGCCTGAGTTTTATAATCTCAGTTTCAGGGCGTTTTATTCCACAATAAATAATGCTTATTTTTTATTTTTTTGTCCGTATTGCTATGACCAAGTTATTCAGCATAAGCACGGCATCGTTTGATCATCTTTGTATAGGTCTAAAAAGTTAACCAATACTGAACATTTTATTAATCCAACGATGTCTGAAATGATGTTGATGCCTCAAATGTAAATGATGATATCTATTGCTCTAATTATGTAGGATGATTGTTAAGGTCAAAAATGAAAGATGGAAATGATTTATACCAGTTTTATTGATGAAAATTATTTTTCGAATTTAGAAAACGACAAAAATCTAATGAGAATGGTTTGAATAATATCGTCATCATGCAAGTTTCAGTTAGTGTTTGAAAATATTTTGGCCTTTCCTCGATCTGTGATATATTTGGATGCTAGATGACTTTAATTTTGGCTAGTTATCTTCAGGTTCCGTTAACTATTGTGATCCATGTCAATTATCTCTAGGAATGCTCTCGAGAATTCTCCATTGCCCAGTTGTATTTCTTTTCATGCCGTTCGCTTGAAAGGCTTCACATTCATCCGCAGATAATAGTTCCAAATTAACTGGAACTGGTTCTTCAAACTTCCCGGATGGAACTCAAGTACGATCGGCGTGTAAAACTCATAGGCTGACAAATATTCCATGCCCAGTACTATAGTCTAGCATGGAGCTATGTAATGCGCAGATGGTAATTTGAATCAGTTCTATAGCCGTACGTCTTCGATTTGGCAGTAATGCTTAACGGAAAAATGAACCGCGAAAGAGCAAGGAGTGCTTCGGCCTCAGAGCAGGTGGCATGGCTTAAAACAAAAAAAAGTGGTGGTCAATTCTTGGCAAGTCGCTTTTGTGGATTTTACACTTCAACGTCCTAAGAAAAACATCGATTTGATTTACTAGAGAAAGTTGAGAACCTGCCAAATCCAAATCGGTTGCTATCATTCAACTTTAAAAAATCTTACTATTGTTCAGAATGCTATTCGTACTATGTGCTTGACGGGTCTTCACGGGATTCTGCATGGCCAATATTTTTGAGTCTACAATTATTTTACCATTAGAACATCAATTTTATTTGCGAAGTGGGCACCGGTTATCGAGATCAAATGTGCGATACAACATTAGGAACAATGATCAGCTGTTATTTGTGGTTCCTCATTTTTTTAGTGAACATTTTAAAAAATATTTCTTGGTAACTGCCCCTTCCTTATCAAACCAACTTCCACTTAGCATTCGACAACAAATAAATTCAAAAACATTTCTTCGATAAATTAAAGTTTGGCTTTTTGAGCTCTCTAATATCGACTTCCTATTTAGAGTTTTGGTCTGATGCAGTTTAATATTAGTTCAAATTTTTTATCTCTTTTATATTTTATATTTTTATTGTAATATTTATATATTTATGATTATTAGGCTTTTAAATCGTTATTTTGCAATATTTTTGCAATAAGCCCACAATAAAATACTTTTTTACGGAGCCGACGTTTCAATTGTTTATTTACAATTGTAATTGAAGATAATTATCTTCAGGGCATACACAAAATAATTATAAACTCATAATAATTACAAAAAGATAAAAAATAGATAAAAGCTTAAAAAATTAGTATAAATTAAAATATTTGGTAAATGTTATTGTAAACAGGAAAGTAAAAATTGTGATGTTACAATTTTTTTTCCTTTCTAGATTTTGTCATTTTGTGTCATTGTTTCTGAGAATGAGTCGTTCATATTGTTGGTTTGGTTTAATAATATTTGATGTTGATAATTTTTTTGTAATTTTTCTTTATAAATTTGCCAGTTTATTGTTTTACACCACTTAATTTCTTTGCCGTTATTATTTTGAAGATTTATCCTGGAATATGATTGAAAATCGTTAATGATTTGGGATATTATTTGGCATTGTATAGCTTTATGTTCACTGTCGTAATCTATTGCATTTAATATATTGTTGTTTAATAGATCCAGACAATTATCAATAAATGCTAAATCTATTATAAAAGTAGGTCTGTCAATTATAAAAGTAGGTCTGTCAAAAAACATAACATTAATTTTGTTAAATTGCGAATTATTGTCTAGCCAATTTTTAAGTATGGTTCCACTTGTGTTATTTATTAAATTATTCAACGACTGATGTTTACTATTCATATTACCTGATATGATGTAATAATTATTAGGATTTTTTAAATTAAGATTTTTAAAAATAATTTCAAATTCTTGAGGTCTAGCATAAATAGCCCCTATTATCAATATTATTATTTAATTTTACCTCGATGGTTGTTAGTCCAATTGCCGAGATATGGTTATTGATAAAATTACTTATTTATATTTTATACTATTTTTGATAATTATACCGGTACCACCAGAGAACTTTTTGTGATCGTTTCGAATAATGTTTTAATTTTTTATTCCAAATTTACATTTTCTATCAAATGTTGTTTCTGGTTTATGTTTTTCTAAAAACATCACTAAATTTAATCTTCTCTCAATGGGGCATGCAAAATGAAAATTCGGTCACCAGGCGGCAGCACGTCAGTTTCAAGGATAGAATAAAATTTGACATTAGCCTTCTGCACTAAACTTTATTGTAAATAGCACGTAAGATAAATTTATATTGTTGTGTTATATTTAAATATTAAATTATCATGATAGTAAATAGTAAAGTGAAAGCATTTTTGTTAATTTTCATTAATTCCCACTAATTTAGGTAGTATATTCAACTTAAATTGAGCAAAATGGTGACGACCTGTTGCGTGCCGAAATGAGCCAATAAATATTCAATCAATACAGAAATAAAATTTCATCGATTTCCCAACCAACGCAAGTTGAAAAAAGAATGGGTTATTAAATTACGACTCGGAAAAAATCCGTCAAAGTGGTTTCATGTGTGTAGTGCTCATTTTGACGTTAATGATTACAAAATAAGTAATTTTGGTAAGTCATATATCATTATGAGAGTGAAAAATTGCAATGTCCATTTTGGGCAACTGTAATATTTATTTGTTTTGTAGGTGATAATAAAGTCCTTAAGCCAAGTTCAATACCCTCCAAAAATATTCCAGCCCGGACATTTCAAATAGCTAGTCATAATGAACGCGGAAGTCGGTATACTCAGAGAACATCAGGTTATAATCAATCGATATCAGTGCCTGTAAAGTAACTTCAATACATTGATTTAACAATAATATTGGTAGATGTATAATTTTGTATGGATTATTTTAGGAAACCCCGTCTGCAGAAACGATTTTACAAAATAATAATAAAATTGATGAGATTGTCAATAAAACATCTGAATCTGCAACACAAACCACGATTCAAATTAAAAACAAAATGACCCAAACTCTGTCCGATCCCGGAGCACTTATTCGATTTTCAAACATCTTAAATAATCAACTACAGTATTTTACTGGGATGGATTCGAAACGGTTTAACTTTTTAGCAAGCTTAATAGTCAAACAAGACAGCAAATTAGCTATTCCTGAAATTGCTCTCAACGATCAATTGCTAATCACACTTTTCAAATACCGACATAATAACGATTTTGTTTTCATGCAAAATTTATTTATGATAAACAGAAATGTTATTGCAAAAATTTTTAAAAATATAACACACAGAATCTTTTTGGTGTTGCAACAGATTGAATTTTGGCATACATCGAAATCAAACAATTCATATCGCGCAATAATTGATTGCACGGAGGTGCCAGTAGAAAAACCAGAGAATCCAAATTACCATCAACTAACTTTTTCATCATATAAAAACAAAATAACCTTCAAAACCTTAATTTCCGTTGATGAAAATGGATTGGTTATTTTTGTGTCTGAAATCTTTGGAGGTGCAATTTCAGACAGAGAAATCTTCCAAAAGTCCAATATACTAAATAAATTGCAACGAGGCGATTTTTTATTAGCAAACAGAGGTTTTGACATCTCGGATTTATTAGAAAATAAGGGGGTTGTTTTAAATATTCCACCGTTTTTAAGAGGTAAAAGTCAACTAACAGAGGAAGAAATTTCACACACCAGATTTATAAGCAACAAACGAATTATAGTAGAACGAGTGATTGGATTAGCAAAAATTAATCAAATATTAATTAAACCAATGCCTACCATGATGTGGCCTTTTGCAAATCAAATAATTCAAAACATATTTTACTTGTGTAATTTACATTCTCCGATTGTTGCTTTTTAACTTACCACATTGAGTTTGTTGTTTTATGTACGAGTATACCATCATAAGGGTTAAATAGAAATAAAAAACATTGAAATTAATCGAGCTTGTTATTTATTTATTTAATAACATTTTTTTAAATTTAATTTTCAGCGCTACCAATTAATACTATACGAGTATGTCCGTTAGTTAAAATTATAATTTGAAGCATTTCAAGCAAGAATAAATAAATACATATTAGAGTAAAACCAATATACACAAGTTACAATGGTACGATCTAATAATACCCAAGTTTAAGCATAAGCTGTGTAATATTTAAAAAGGTTAAAAGTAAATCTTCACATTAAACATGCATTCAATATTACTGGTTCAGTTAGCCAAATAAGTAAAACGTGATTAATAAAATAAGAAAGCATGCAAATTTAATACACCTACTCTGTTTAAAATAATATGGTACAAAATATTCTTCATAATATTTTCTTATTTGTATTATATTTTGTGCCATCATACCTTCATTATATTTTATGTTGTCAATTAAAATCCCTTGAGGAGTCCACACAACAAAATCTAACTTATAGATTTTTGTAACGTGCATTTTTACCTGACATTGTGTATAATAGTTATGGTTTATCTTTAAACGCCCATTTTTGATATATTTAGCATCAGAGGGTTTTCCGTTTCTGCAACTGAAAGGACATTTTATTTCTAGAATAAGTGTTTTACCTGCATTGATCCCATCGGGAGTTGCTGCTAAAAAATTATGGTCTTGATCTATAAATAAACCACATTTAAATATTGTCTCTCCCATGACTTTACAATATTGTCTTCTGGCAATTTCTTCGTTCTTCATACCCCACTTAACAGCATTGAGTGTATTTCCATTCCATTTACATGCATTTTTAAAAACGAAGTACAGTAATTTTTTGTTCTCATGGTCGTGAGAACGCTATGACATATTGAAGCAGTTATCCCAGATTTTCGTTCGGTTTTCCATATAACTCCTTGGTTTACGTTTGTTTTTTCAATATTAGTTCTATCTTTATTGTCAACATAATTAATATTATTTACTTTTTACGCTATTTGCCGTAGGCACTTGGCGAAACACACTTATACTTAATAAACACATTTTTATTAATCACTTGTTTTTGTTTCGCAGAATAATTTTCAAAAAGTTTTAAAAGTAGATACCAGTAGATACTCCTGATGATGACCTAACAAGTCGAAATCGATCGAGTGATTTTTTAAACTTTTTGAAAAATATTCTGCGAAACAAAAACAAGTGATTAATAAAAATGTGTTTATTAAGTATAATATTATTTAGATAAGTTAACATCATATTGTCACAATAGTCGTGGTCGTGAAATACATGCTTTATGTTGGCACTGCGACAGTACACCGCTGGAGACAAAATGCCAAAATTTATTAACCCATTAACGAATTCGTCTGTTTTTGATTTACTAGATGTAGGTGCGGGTAAAATGAATGAATTTAACATTTAATCAACCGTCGTTTTCTCCAAGTTTCGTCCAGCTTTAAGGTGATGCCATGTTTGAAGTTGTTCTGTGCTACTTTTATTTAATTTGACTTCAGCCATTAAACCATAAAACTCTATGGCATATAAACTGGAACTTATATGCTTGCAAGCCGAACTTAAGCCAGTTCCAGCTGGACATGTGCATGAAGCTTTCATAATTGAACGTTTTTCTTTGTTGGTATGTAAACGAACGTTGTAATCGACCCCCTTTTTCGTTTCAGCGCTACATGTAATTAAAAAAAAAATATCGAGGCCATTTGAACTATAAGTGATGTTCTTGCAAAAACGCGAATGAAAAAGCCTTCTGCCTAGCTGGTCACCTTTTACTGCACCTCTTTCTTTAAAATATAATTGAATTATGGTTGGAGTCAACCATTCCACTTCCTCATTATTTAATTTTTCGAGTGCACAGTACTGTTCATTACTGTCTAAAAATGGTTGTTGGCAGGCCGCAGGCACAACTTTCGCCGGACATTTAGTTTTACTAAGATCAAGTGTTTCCCATAAATTTAACCTAAAAAGTTTTTGTTTATACAAGTTATACATGGGTTATTCGAATAAGAGAACTCACCTGTTCAATAATTCTGTCTTATTTCCAGTGGTTTTTGCACCTGAACGTTTTAATTTGTTTTTTATTTGTTGTACATTTAACATTATTGCATAAATTTGACTATTTATTCACTGTAATATAAAACTTACTTTTTGGCAAAGGAATACATTTCTATATTAAACACAAATGTCATTATAATTCTATTCTTGAGTCGAACGTGCTGCCATAAAATTTGCGGCAGGTATATTTATTATAAGCATGCCCCATTGAAATTATTTTAGTTTACATTTATTGCGATAATATTTAAAACATTTAAACTGGTCATTGTATAAGAATGAACATCGCAAGTGAGTTATTTACGAGAGATATGATATCATAATTTTTATAATTAAGAAGTTTTCTTAATTTCATCTTACTAAGTTTAAACATTAAAGCTAATCGGATATTTAAATTTATAAAACTTAATTTAATTTTAATATGTTTATATTTTGGATAAAATTGAATTTTAATTTTAAAAATTTCTTCAATTAACCAACTATTATAATATATGATTTAATTTTAGTTAAATGATTTGTTTTTTTTGTTTTATTTTGTTTCGATAAATACTTCGATTGAAATTAAGCATTATGCAAATATGATCATAAAACAAATATATTAAAATGTATTCTAATCTCTTAACCCTTTCGATACGGCTGGTACACATTTGTATCACTAGATGTTTAAAACTGAACTGCTTGCTCTAAATTACATTGGCTATGTACCAGTTCGTTCTATATGGGAAATGTAACGGTAATTTACGAAAATTGTGACATTTTTTTTCTTCGTGCAATTCAGTCTAGTACCAAACTCGATGATGACAACAAACTTTTTTATGAATAAAAAATTTTTGATTACGCAATTTTCACTCAATCTCAATTTTTTGCTGCTGTAGGATGATCTACTATCTATCTGAACATAATCAGTTTAACAGATTTGGGGGGAACCACATGGTATAGGTAGGGGAGTATGGTACATATTTGTACCAATCGTATTTTTATGTGATACACTGATGGTTCTTATAAGTTTTTTATACTTACAGTACTGTACACTCCCCTACCTATATCATGAGGTCCCCCCAAATGTATTAAAGTGATTATGTTCAGATAGATAGTAGATCAACATATAACAAAAAAAATGCGATTGAGTAAAAATTCTAGATCCGTAGCGAAAGGGTTAATTGATTTGATTAATAATACAAAACTAATCATTACTTATCATGATTGAATTAATTGCATTGAATAAAGCTTCAATTTTTTTATCGTTTTGCTTAATGTATTCTTCGAATATTTCAAACTGTTTTAATATAATTTCATTCAAATTATTTTCTTTACTATTATCATTTCTGTTACTATTGCCTATTTTATCTTTATCATTAGTTACAACCTTATTAAATAGAACTCCTTCTTTAATGTACGATGAAGTGAATTTATTTAGCTTTTTCTGTTGTTGTTTGCCAATTTTCTATTTTTAATCTTATTGATTAACGTTTTATATCAGGACAACCTCAGTAAGAAGCTGGATGGCCGAAATCTTTACAGTTGGTGCAAAATGGTTTTACGTCTGGATTTTAATTAATTTACATTTTTGTGGTACATGGCCCTCATAACATTTGACGCATCTGTATTCAAGATTACAGTTTTCTGTTGTATATGCCCAAATCTTTGACAATTTTGGCATTGTCCAATTCATTGCGCTTTATTTTTTCCCATTTAACTCGACTTGATAATTAATATATTTTATCTGATAAACGGCGTTCACATGGGTGCTAGGAGTTACTTGTACTAAATAAATTTGCAATTTTTCTCCTCTTTTTTCGGCTCTTGGTGGATTGAAGTCAACACATCTTATAAATTGTATTTCATTATTTCAAAACTTTTTAGTTTGTCTAGAATTTCTTTGGGATTCTCGGCGTTATTTAGTCCTTTTAACAATATTGTTTTTGGTTTGTCAAGTTTAGGTGTAAATGTATTAGATGGTGTAAGCAGTCTTTAATTTATCTTTTGCTCTTGCATAAATTTCTTTAGTACTTACATATAAAATATGTTTATTAGCATTTATTCTTCTTATTTCGAAATTTTTAATATTAAATTGTTTTAGCAAAATCAGGATTTTTTCTTTTAGGGCATTACTAATTATATTTTATTGTGGTATTATTAGAGTTTGGAGATTATTTCTCATATCTTTTTTATTATTTTTTGTCTTTTTATTATAATTTTGAAGTTTATTATTTTTATTTATTTAATTTACGTAAAACAGGAATAAAATCATTTTCTATCAATTCATTAGATTCTATTTGCATAGATGCATCTACAGTAATTTCCTCATCTGTTACCTTTTCATTATTTTTGATATTACCATTTGAAGTTATAATAGGATTACTATAATTTTGAATCTCTGCAGTTGTTTGATTTAAACAAGGTTGGTTAGAATTCATTTTTGCATTTATTTAAAACAAATATGTAAAAAATATTATTTTTCTAAAGGTGTTTTAGTTCGTACATGTTCACGTTTTAACTCACCTGGGGTGGGAGGCTTGCTTTTTTGGATGCCCCAGTTTTTTAATTATTTGGAGCTTACTCACTTTTTTTCTATTTATATATTTTTGTATTCTTTTATATTTTATAATTTATATCTTACTTGTTTTTTATTATAATTATATTGTATTTTATACACAGAATTAATTAATTATTTATTAAATTAAATATTTTTCATATTATAGAAAAATTTAGTGACACATAAAATAAACGTTGTTTTGTTGTCGAGCAACGCTTACTTATTTCATGCCATATTAAATTTTACCCCATATTAAAGCAGAACTTTCCTCTTCTAGTATGTTATTCAATATAGCAACTTTTAAGCTTTACAAACTTTGGGATTTCCCTGCAGTTTGCGGCGAGCTGATACAGCCTCGACCGTAGTAGTTTTATTTATTTCTTGAGCAAAACATAAAACGTTTTTTATTCAACCAAGTTCCCGATCAGCAACCATATTAATTTCTCAGTCATTTTGATGTTTCCTTAATACTTCACTTTATTAGTATCATTCCACGAGGAAGCACTATATCCTTTTATATGGCACAGCATGGTTATAAAAATATAAAATGTTTACCTGAGCAAACCGTATACCGGCGTTAGGCACCGTAAAATGCTGAAAATCATTGTGATGTTCCAAATGTAAATGAAATGAACAATAAAGATGGAAATAGACAGCTTTTCTGTAGAAAACATTATTAACATTTTAGCTGAATTAGCCAATTTCGGTAAGACATATTTTTTTAATGGCCGTAACAATTGGCCTAACTATAAAAATACTTAACCTATAGGTAAATTTAAAAATAATTTAAAGTCAATCAGCGTACTTTGGAATTTTGCCTATATGCTTAATAATCCAAGTCATAAAATCGATTATTCAGTATAAAATATAAATCTAAATTTTTAGAAAAATTTTTGTCTATAAATATTAAAAGCTTACTATATATGCTTTGTATTCTTCAATGAATTTGTTTAGAAAAATTAAAAATTTGTCGGTTTATTTAACCAAGCTTTTATTTGTGTTTAAAATTTCTAGGTACACAGGAAACACACAACGCTTCGCTAGAGCAAAAATAATGCGCATATACAGCAGAATGGAACTGAAAAAATATCCGCGGAAGTTTCCCAGATGTGTGAAAATATTTTTTGTCTAAATTCAAAAAATCTGATAATTTTTAACAATCTCGCTTCAACCAAAAATAACAAAAGACATTGAAAACACTCTGTGTGTGGCTGGGTTTATAAATAAAATGAAAATTTTAGGATTTTGATGTGCGAGCACAATTTTATCGCAAACACAAAAAAAGTATATAGGAAGTTGGTAAAATCTGAATATACGAAATGTTTATTTTTGATCTTGTGTAGGGCGTTAAATCCGCACACATATGTTGTTATATGGCTTAAATCGCTACCCCGCATGTAGCTTTATACCCCAAATATATACGAGAAAATATAATTTTATCTTTTATTTGCCGTAATCAATCTGAAACAAACACCCAGGAATAAATTGGTTAAAATAACTACACACCTCATCTAGATAATAATAATACCAACCTACACAGATTAAGTAAAATTACGGAAGCAATGGATTTGAAAATTTTAAATTATATAACCATACACGATCGCGTACATTATACTCGTATGGAATATAAAATCTCATTTTGAAATATGCTAAACTTCTGTAAATCCGAACCATCCGTCAAAATTGTCTACGAAGGTAATGTGGAAAAAAGTTTTTTTTATTCATATATATGTACATCACACACATATCTATACATATACGTATAAGCTTATACAGGAAACTTTAGACATAAATATTTTTTTTTAACATTTAACATACCTTTATACCGACGGCGTATATACGTATATTATGGAAATGTATATGCACTAATACATCAAGTGAAAGAAAATAAAAAATAAAATTTCCGTGATGACATGAAATTATTCCCGTCTAAAAGCGATATGAAAATGGGAGTGAATGAAGATTGAAACACTTTCATTTTTGACGTTAGTATTTCAAAAACAAGGGTCGCACACAGAGTTTGCATGTGCGAGTATGTTGTAGATTTCGCTTGTATTTCTTGTGCTGACGTTTTTTATCTAACCTATATCTAATCTATTTCTAATTTTACTTGCCCTATTTTTTATAAAATTTCATCAATCAGGGAAGAACCCGAAAATGCCTAAATCAGGTTTAGTCGAATTTTGATTGTGTCTAAATATTTACAATAATTTTCTTCAGCTAATGTTTTAAAATATGGCCATAATTTGAGATAAGTTTGAACTATCTGTTGCTACCCTTAAACACACTTATATACTGATTTTAGCCTCGCTTCGATCTAATTTAAGTCGTTGACCGCAAACTTCCAAAATGAACAATGTTTCGGCTGATTAATCAAGCAAGACTCCACATCTGTATACAACGTATCGTTTACGGCCCTACCTCTCTTTTAATTTATTTAACAACAAACTATAATTGGTTTCCGGTATATCCATGTGCCATATTAAACGTGCGCGTTCGTCGCCAAAAAAGAGAGTCGATTTTGGATATGGCAGAAAATGAAGCAATTAGTCATGTTAGAAAAATATCATCGGATACCTGAAATAAAAAAACAATCCAAATTTCAAGTTACTATTTACGTACTTTGGTAAGGTGTTGGATTATGGTTTTTGTTCATTTCTTATTCCAACGTTAATTAGGGAATGAATTTTAAAACACAATTGCGTTGTTAAATTCGGTGAGATATAAACAATAAGTCCTTTTTAATCTAAGAAAATAAAAAAATAAAGCAATTGGATTCTTTTGTTATGTGCCAAACCTCTTAATTAATAATTACACTCAATTAACTATATACGTTTAAAAAAGGAAAATTAATCCACAATGAAGTGTTATATTATATAACCTAAATAGATAAACCGCTTCTGAATATTTTATTCAAAAGAATCTTCATTGTGATTGTTTTCAATTTGTTCCTCCCACATCCTTTCACCTCATATAATTTTTACAAAAGGAGTTACATAAATCTGCTAGCAATAATAACAAACCAGCAAATAAAACGAAATGAGTAAATAATTTACCATTCGTTGGTATATCATCGAAATTATTGAAAAGAGTGGTTTATATGCCAACCTACCCATTGTTAAGGTTGGGAAATCATAATCCCACACATAAGGATTAAACTAAATATTAATTTATTTTATTCTTTGCCTTTTTGTATATAGATTTTGTAACTCATTCATATTTTATAATATTTTATGTATGCTCAAATCCACAAGAGTACCACAATAAATTTAAATTATTTAATTCCATAGATTTCATATTTATGTGTTGTTTGTACTTAGTTATATATTATATACGTAAGTACATAGTATGTTGGGTGCAAAATCAATAAAATAATTGTAATAAATACATTTCAACTTGTGAAAGACCTAGACGAATTACCTGTTCATGTGAACATGACCATAATACTTCTGAATGTAATTTGAGACAAGAATTTTTATTTTATTTTATCGAATTTTAAACACGAACATTTTATGTTATTTGACTTTTGTAGGTGGATTATTTGTATTTCTATCGTAGAGGATTTATCGATAAATGATAATTTTCTTGCATTTTTGCGGAATTTACTATACGAGATATCTGTATACTATTCAACTGATTAATGTTCTCATTGAAACATATCGCGACTGATCTCTTGACGTCTTGGCGACTCTTCTTGACGATTCAAAACTTAAACCTACGAAATTTTGCGATACTTGAAAAGAATGCCACCAATACAGTAATAGCATGTATATACCAAATTTGTATGATCCACCAAACACATGGGATTCTCGGAAGAATCATTACAGTACCACTAAAAGTACCACTCATGCCAACAAACACGAAACCGCCAAAACAAATGTAGGTTGATCAACAACATTGAACAGATAAATCATATAAAAGTTCAGACTAACCCACCAACAATTAAAGAGAGAAAGTTCCCATTACAATAATCACGTAAAGAGCAGAAATTAAAAAAAGGTTTTTAATTAAAATACAATGTCAATGTATTGAAATACTTGAAGACGAAATCAAGAAGAACTAGGAATTAAATTTTATGAACTGTGCCACTCCAGCATTCCGCATACATGGAAAATCAAACGAAGAATGGAGACTCCCTCAAATTCCTGATTCAGAAGATTCGATGATTAAATATTGAAGGAACTTGGTGGCGGTATTGATCGAAAAAAAACATAATGATACTTGTCTCACATATTAAAATACCACTTCGTGAAAAGCAACCATCTCAGGTAAATAACTTAGAAATCAGTGGTCACCAACTTTACTCGGAAGTAAAACATATTTTCGAATAATAATGCTATCAAAATACAAAAACCTGTTTGGTCCGGTTAACTGTTTGGGAACCAATTTACACAAAATCCTATACCCATATTTGTCACTATAAGAAACGAGGTAGATTTTCAATGACAAAATTGATCCATATCTGGAGTTGGCATCAGACTGACACCCTTCGAAGATCCCGCATATAACTCCTAAATCATGGATAATAAAAAAACACCAGATGTTTCTATGGTATACACAAATCAAGACGGCAATTCTTCAATAGTTCGACATACTAACAACCTCAATATATAAAGTTTTTAGACTTACCTTTGGACTTAAAAATGCACCGGCTATCTTTCAAAGGATGATAGACGATGTAGTAAGATTTTTTTTTTTTATCAAACCCTGCTATGTATATATTTATGACATCAATATTTTCGGGGATAAAACTGGAGAGCATCTACCGAACGAAGAGAAAATTTGCTCTATGCTTGAAAAACAAGGTTATATTATCAAGAACCAAGGTATGAGGGTTGACCCAAAGAAGGTGGCTGCTATTTAAAATCTAAAAAACTCAAAAAATTTGAAGGAAGAATCACACATCGAACTGGTATCACATGCTACAGGAGTTTCATTACGGACTTTACGATGGTAACAAAATGTTTAATTAAAGCTATTCAATCACGGAAAGTTAAAATTCAAGTGCACAAGATATGGCAATAGGTGCCGTAATCTTGTAGAGAGATATCGGAAACAATTAGCTTGTTACGTAGTTAACGAAAAAGGATATGGACAACTTAAGAAATTACGTTTACGGAGCAAAGGAAATTAAAATTCTTACTGCCCACTAACCCCTCGCTTTTGTTCTGGATAACAGGAATAATAAGCGAAACTAAAGAGATGAAACTGGTTTACAAACCTGATTATACTGACAAATTTGTTGATGTCCTATCGTTGGAACTAAAAATGAAGACGTTGATCACTGATGGGACAATTCACAGTGTTGTGGAAGATTCTACGAACGTTATAAAATACTGGAAGGAAGTTTATACTCTTACAAGCAACCTCACCCATCCCACCAAAAGACATCAGATTAGCTTGCCGTAACGACGACTAAAAGATTAAAAATTCTTGAGGAAAACACACAAACTCTGCAAGAGGTTGTTAAAAAATTTCTCGTTGTTAAAAAAATTGTATAACTTAAAGACAGAGACACCTACAATGAAGAAAATAAGTTCTCAATCATAAAGGAGGAACAGAAATGGGCACATCAAAATCATACGAAATTACAGAAGAGATACTGCATGTCGAGAAGCTTTAGTTCCTATAATTACGAACAACCTAAAAACTTTAGGAGTAAAGATTTATCTGACAGCTTTTCAAAGAAGAGATGTAAATGGGATTGACGAAACAGTTCATTCGATGGTTCATTCGATGGTAATTGAAATAGTTAGTTTCCTGTAAAATAAATATAAAACATTAACAATGACGTATTTATTCAATTAGGCTACCAGAACCTAGCCGCTTTCAAAACCAAAATAAATGGAGATTTAATTGAAAAAAAAACAGGAGGGCCCGGAATATCAAAATTGCAAGAGAAAACATTAAAATAAAATAAACTCAAAGCACGGGGATGCTTTCTTCACGGCTATCAAACAAATCCAGGTAAAAAGAAAACCGAAGTATTAAAATAAGACGAGATAGCTGGGAACAATAGAAATACAATTACTATAACTAGGGAAAAACAAATTCATAAAGCTTAGATAACAAATTTAACAAAATAATTACTTTTATTTATCATCAAGGCTGTGGGGTCTACCATCAGCTTTAAATATTTACGAGTACAATGTCTTGGCTATAAAACCATGACGAATGATCAACGGGAACTTTAAATTAATCCATTTAATTAATTTATTCGCCCATCAAGAACTAATCGACCAACTAACACCAACGATCAAGAGGACTACATAGAAAGAAATAGTTAGAGCTGTGCAATTAGCAAAAGGAAAATCATTAATACCGGCCTAGTGTATCAAGGTGAAAATAGCAGTTTAAACACAGAAATGGCTGGCATCATTTTACTTTACATCATTGCCATATTATTAAATCGAGATATACGCAATGGAATACACAGAACAAAAATGATGTTTACTAATTTTACAATCCTATATGTCATATCGATACCTGAAACAAATAAACAGAACTCCAACCATATCAACATAAATTTTGATAAACGAAAACAAATTTTACCAGAAATGCAACCTTTTCCGAGTTGGTTGCTAAAAATAAATGAAGACTTCAATCCATAGAGCTTTATGTCTACCTCACATGTGAAAAAGCTGATCCCAAATTACTATGCTTATGTGTTACTATGTAGAACTTTAAAAACAGTTAAATTTTTAAACCAAATACATGAGCTGTCAAAATAAACTACTTGAGCAACGGTGCTTCTATGAACAAAATCATCACCACCCAATAAAGTTAAAGCACAAATTCATGTAAGGACTAAGCATATAGCTATCAGACAATACAAATTTTATTCCGCTTAAATCACTTAAATGGACCAATCTTTATATAAAGCTTGTAAATTCAACAGGCAAAACGTTTCGATTTAACACAAAACCCGTCATGTGGCATCGTCTCTATATGCCACCCGTTTGCTTAAAAAATAAGTTGAACCTGCGAGTAATAAAGTTCTTGGGTAATTCAGGTGCGGATTTAAACTCGTACGACGTTATGATTTTCTTTGAAGCCGATACGTAATGATATTTTATTTGGTCTCGTCAAAATAGATCTTGATGAACTCTATTCCGACTAGAATTGAAATTCCAACCTTTTTGTAATGTGGCGCAGCGGACGCAGAAAAATTCTTCGAAAATGCTCCTATTTTCTCAGTGTTCTTTGACTAATTACTCCAAGTGGAGTAGATCGGTGGTACCGACACTACAAATAACAAATCAGACAATTTTACAGGAATAAAAAATGAGGGAGCTGCACGTGCACGTTTATTTGCCGATATTTGCCGAAAGGAAATATTGACGAAATGTAATATTTAAGTGACGACAAAAAACGCGTGTTAGATATTGAGCGAATCCAAAGAAGGACGAAGGCGTTTAACAATATATTATAGGTACATACTTCAATACAAAAAATACATATTAAGCTTTACTATTTCAACATTCCCACTAAAAACTAATATTTTAAGTAATCTATTTAAATTTCATTCCCATCTTGGTATAGTACAAGTGAATTGCTGTGGTTCATTAGGGGCCTTGGTCAGAACGTCTGCCCTCATTTCATTCGTTGAGATATGCTTCATCTTTTTTCTGATGTGGGTGCCTGATATCTATACGTTTTGCTCTGGCCTGAAAAATGTTTGTTGATACCAGATCAATTGTGCTTTTGTTGTCGCAATACATGACAGTTACGGGATCCGGCCTCTTCAAAAGTTCCTTTTCGAATGATTTAAGCCAGAAAGTTCCCTGAATTGCAGATGTATTCAGCTTCCATTGTACATAACGCAACTATTGGTTGTTTTTTAGAATTCCAACATATCCCTCCATTTTAATGCATCCAAACCTAACCGGTGATGGATTCGCGTTCGTTTTCATCACTGCCAACCAATGCGTTCTTCCGGGATCATTATTGAGTCTCGTCGAGAAACTTAAGACGCGAACAGAATGTTTCCCACTACTTGCGGATATGGCACGTTCTTCATTTCTTCACGTTCGAAATTTGTTTTAGAACACATTGATCTGGAGAGTTTTACATTTGGATTCATGGGCGTTGCACAAAGATTGCATTCACTCATATTGGATCACTGCAATATGTCATGCTCCTGATCAATCCATATATTTCCTACTCCATGGTCCCGTGTTATCTGTATTCCAGGCCTTGCTTCTCCAATATCTTTCATCTTAAAATTTTTCATTAATTTGATTTTGACCGGTGACTTGAGTTGTTGGTCATTTGAAAAAAATAAAAAATCTTCGACCTATACTGACAAAAAACATCATCTTATCTTTTTCTATTTTTAGTATAAGCAAGGATCAGCTTTAGATTGTAACAGTCCAGGTTGCGTTAGAACTTTATCAAGTTTTTGAGTCCATACACGACTAGATTGCTTGAGCTCATAAAGTGACTTCCTAGGTCTGCATACTTAAACGTCATTGTTAAACTTCTCGGGTTGAAGCATGTACATTTTTTCTTTAAGTTCACCATGAAGAAAAACATTTACAGCGTCCATTTGTTCAATGTCCAAATTAAATTTTGCAGCAAGTGGTATTAAATATTCCTTAATATATAGTAAACCTCAACACTGATGCATAGGCTTCATTGTAGTCAACTCCTTTTCGTTGTGAACATCCTTTCACAACTAATCTCGCTTTGTATCTATATTTTTCCCTTTCAGCGTTACGTTTCATTTTAAAAATGCATTTGCGCAGTCGATAGGTTTTATGTTAGGTGGCAAATCAGTGAGTTCCCACGTGTCACTTTCAATAAGAGACTCATATTCTCGTTGCATTGCATTTTCCCACATTATTGCATCAGCTCTTGACAAAGCTTCTTCGATGGTTGTTGGATCATATAATTCACCGTGGTGAGACATGTAAAAAACAAAATCTTCCATTTGTTTCGGTTTAGGCTGTCGCGACGATTTTCTCGTACTGTTCCCACCGATATTTCTTCTGTCCGTGTTGCTGGAACATATCCATAATCTATATTTCATAAAACGATTATATTGTCTGAAGATACATCACTGATTTCATTTCATGAATTACTACCATTAACAGTATCTATGATTTAATCGACATATATATATATATATATATATATATATATATATATATATATATATATATATATATATATATATATATATATATATATATATATATATATATATATATATATATATATATATATATATATATATATATATATATATATATATATATATATATATATATATATATATATATATATATATATATATATATATATATATATATATATATATATATATATATATATATATATATATATATATATATATATATATATATATATATATATATATATATATATATATATATATATATATATATATATATATATATATATATATATATATATATATATATATATATATATATATATATATATATATATATATATATATATATATATATATATATATATATATATATATATATATATATATATATATATATATATATATATATATATATATATATATATATATATATATATATATATATATATATATATATATATATATATATATATATATATATATATATATATATATATATATATATATATATATATATATATATATATATATATTGGTTCTTTAACTTTTTTTTCATCCGGGAACAAAATAACGTAAATATTCGGGTCACTCGGTGTAATCTGTTCTAAACGTTGGTCTTCAATGAAAATAACACCACGTCTTATAATGACTTTATTTGATTGTGGTTGATGTAAACGATATCCTTTCGAGTTTTCACAGTAACCAACAAATATATCTCTTTCTCAGATTTTGGACTTTGTTTCATTATTTTTTGCTTTGGCACATGAACTATTGCTGCGCATCCAAAAACACGTAAATTAAAGTTGGGTTTTCGTCCCGTCCAGATTTCTTCGGGTGTTACGTCGCTGCTAATACTTCATGCAGAAATCGGTTGATTATGTGTACCATGCCCTCGATACTGTTTCCACTTAGTACTCGTTACCTAATCCGGCATCAATAAGCATACATCTCACTTTTTCAACAATTGTCCGATTCATTCTTTCGGCGAAGGAACTGTGGTCTGGTGATATATCCCAGCTTTAAGAAAAATGTTGACAAACACCTGGTTAATGTACTCCCCTTTATTGTCGGTTCGCAAACATTTTATATTCTTCCCGGTTTGGTATCTACAAAATTTTTGAATTTTTTGAACTTTCCTGCGGCTTCGGATTTTGATTTTAACAAAAAACGAACAATTTGTGAGAAAAATCTCATTTGTGAGAAAGATTTCGTCCTATAGAGTCTACCTGCATATAGGACCACACAAATCTGAAAGAACCTCTTTGGTTTGTGTTTCGGATTGTTTAAAAGGTTGACGTGTCTGATTACTTTTTATGCACGTCAAACAGTTGCTGTCAGAATGATTATGTTTGACCTCAGGTGCAATACCACTTAATATTTTCATGCCGCTGGAACTAAAGTGTCCCTGCCGCTGGAACTTAGGTCTTCGGACAAGAGATTTCCACATACATCTTTGGTGTACAAAATGTTTTTAATATTTACTTTCTGGATTTTGCCTTTGCAATCACATCAACCTCAGCACATCCAACTGACGTTACTTTCAATTTTGAGTTATTTTCAATCACAATATTACTATATACTGCATCAGTGACTTTTGTGAGCCAATCGTTTCTTATGGTTATATGCGTCGAAGCTCCGGAATCCACGTACCAATCGTTGTGGTTGATAGCATTTGCTGAAAATGTCATGTATAGCAAACTTTGAGCATTCGGTCTTCCTTGGCTAACACTTTTATTTTTGGTTGGGCATTTTTTTGCAATATGCCAAAGTTGTTACAATTGAAGCAACGTGGACCAGCAAATTGAATCTGTTTACTTTTACTATTGTTTCGCTGCTTATTGGTCATTCAACGAACCGTTTCCATATAGGGCAATCTCATTTGACATGTGAGGCATAGTTGTTTTCACATCTTGCAATAATTTTGTTTTTATAGAGTCTCCACTAATTTTCATTCCCGAATTTTTAATCCTCTTGTGCTTGTGATCCTCTTGTAAGCCTGCCAAAAGAATTATACCGATCCATTCCTATGTTACATTTAATTGAATGGAATATAACTTGTAAGCTGTGTTGATTATGGTTGTCATGTACTCATGTTTGAACTATAAGTTTCCACGTGTCGTGATTCTCTTGGTCTTTTAATTTCTCGATTGATTCTAAACTATTTGTCGCCATCTTTTTAGAATTCTTACACCAAAAATACGTAGATATTATTCGGAAAAATAATTGAAAATCTCACCGGTTTATATTGTACTTATTTGCGGAATACAATGTTTCACTTTATATTATTATTATTTTATTTTTTTTTTCATATCTGGGCCCATAACCTGATGAAATGTAATATTTAAGAGACAACAAAAAAACGCTTCTTAGATATTGAGCGAAGCGAATACAAAGAAGAAGGACCAAGGCGCATAAAAATATATTATAGGTACATACTTCAATACAAGAAATACATATTAGGTTTTACTATTTCAACAAATATGACTGTTTATGGTTGTCCTAATATTAAAGCAACGGTTAATCAAAGTACCCACCGAGCCGGGAGGCAGAACCTGACCAATGATTTTAGTTGTTTACTAGTGCATTGGCGAATAAATGTAAATTTATTAGATTGGCCATCAGCGGCAGGTATATGTTAAAACAGCTGGAGACAAATTTAATAACAACAACGGTGATTATTTGGGCTTGCCACTGGTGCACTTTCAATGGGCAGAAACAAGTTTTATCACATTTTAGTGGACTATAAAAAAGTTCTACAATATTGCACAGAGAAGCTCGATAATACATAAATAATACTACAAGAAATTTAAACAGATTATATATTAAGTTACCCATTTGTCGCTAGAGTTTGTTAACGAAAAAACATTTCGCTTTATCAATAAAAAAAAATTGAAAATGAATTAGAATATCTTAAATTAAATTTCATATATTTATTTTGTAAAATTGAATTATAAATTTCCCAATAATGGAAATTCGTGATTTTTTTTTTTTTTTTTTTTTTTTTATTATTTATTTATTTATTTACCAAAAAAAATTTTTTACAAATTTTTACATAGGAAAATATTATTTTACATGATCTTTATTTATTTCAAACATCAACGGAAATAGTAAAAAAAATAAAAAAAAAATAAGTAAGTTAAGCAGACCTCAAAGCAATTTAGTATAGGCGTTTAATAAATATTTTATAATTAATTTAAATCGTGTGACTGATTATAAGATTCAATAAATTTTTTGTATAGGATAGTTCTTAAATAAGATTTGAACATTGAAATTTTGTCATCTTTCTTGCTGTCTATTAAGTTATTAAATAAAGTGATCCCTTTGTAAAATATACTGTTTTGAGTGGTTTTGTATTTATAATTAGGAAGACGATAATTAAGAGAAGCACGGGTTAATTTATACGTCACAGAAAGGTTTGTAGATAACTCAACATTATTTTTCATAAGACCGTGTCTGATTTTATAAATCGTGATAATATATTGGTATTCGACTAATGATGTTAGGGGCAGAATTTTTTCGTTATAAAGTAGTACACTTGAAGCCCGTAACGGAAAATTGTTAATAGCTTTCAATCCTTTATTTTGAAAGATTTGAAGATCATTTAGGTAAATATCACTTGATGAACCCCAAATTTAAATAAGATATGTTAGGTGGGAATGGATAAAACTGTAATATACGCTGTATCTCTACTCAAAAAAATCTCGTAGGTGAAATTGAATAATCGATTTCGTTGAACTTTGAAGAAACGATTTATTCAATTTGATGGTAATTACTACTGATTTGATTATGAAATATTCAATTGATTGCAAAAAATAAAAATTGTAATTAAATTTTATTCAAATTAACGAGATATTTCTTCAAATTTGATTAATTTTTAGTTAATAATGCATTTGATTAAATTTCTTCATTTTGAAGAAATTATGATTGACTTGAAGAATTGACATTACATAAAATTCAACTAAATTTCGTTGAATCAAATATGAATGCATCAATTTAATAAAATTGTTAACCACCTATAGGAAACAAAGAGTACTTTTGAAGAAATATCTTCAAATTGACGAAAGGTCGGTTGTATGTATTATTTTAAACCATGAGGAAAGCAACTTTAAAGTTAGTTGTGTGTTTAACATGGTGAATAACATAATAATAACAAAAAAAAGTTTAACAAAAATTTGAATAGATATTATTCGATTTTTATTATAATAAATCGTGGCCATTTTTTGTGGAAAATTGTGGTTATACTGTTATTGCTAATAACAAAAAAGTGTTTTAGTGTTTGCAAAAATAAACTAATAATTAAGCACGTGCTAAACAAAGATTACGCATGACTACAACATCGCAAATGTATTTCCGAAAGTATTATGTTGTTGTTTGCTTCAGAATTAATGGTAATTATATTTCTAAGAAGAAACTATCCAAACCATCAAAATAAACAGAGAACTGGTTGGGTAGGATTGTTATAATTTTATTATACATACATTATGTACAAGTTATTATATGTTTAGTTCACTACAAAACCCCAGAGGTAAACTTCAACGAGCACCTCTAAGCTGTTATCACCGACAATTACTCTTGGGCGAACTGGAACACTATTGGCAAGCAACCAAAATCGAAATTCACTTGTGAAATATGGAACAAATGGAAGCAGTATAAGAAACTAATGGACTACAAGTTGGTAAGTATATAACAAACTCACAAACACATTTGAATTTTTTTATTCGTTGAATGATTTTTGGAGGCTTTGTTCAGCAAACGGAATAGTAACTTACGTGTTATTGATACAAGGAAATTAAAAATTGCTTATTGAGCTTCCATTACCAAAAGTGCAAAATTACCAAATTAAATAAAACTCTCGCGTAATAAGTTTTTCTAAAATATATCTTGCTTTCTGCCTATTTTATTTCTTGAAATTCTCGAGAAATTTTTTAACTGAATTTTTATTGTATGTGTTCAAATTTATAGTCAACATATTGAATAACCGAAGTACGCATCATGAAGTTTAAACGACGAATCAAATAAAGGGTTCAACATTTATGACTCCCTTGAATCATTTATCCATCCCCTATGTATTTATCAACTGGTAATTGTGTTAGGAAGCAGGAAAAGCAACTCAAAAAATAAAGGACCCAACATGTTACTGAATGTAAGTTATAAAATTCTAAATTTATTAAATTACAACAATTATAAAAATTATTTTTGTTTAGATGGTCGGTGTTGTGCCATTTTCCATTATTTCATAGTGTATTGGTTCCAACGACCAGCGTTGTAGAAGGAGTAAACAAAAAGGATCAGAACTAAATGCTCAATTACTAGTTTCCAAGGAAGTTTCTTGATTTTGGGGCGAACTATACTGTAACTCAACCACTGATTTTAATTAGCAAAACTACGTTAGCCTCAACATAGTTTATTAAGTTTATTATTTATTGAATGTGTAAATATATGTTTTAAAATATTCAATATTCTTAATTTACAATATTGATTAGAGTCCTGCTTAATGTAAAGGATTATTCAAAACTACTTTTTCAACATTATAGATATGATAACCATAATATGCTTGATATCAGGTAAAAGGCGTGATATCAGTATTAAAATTATTATTATTTTTATTATTTATTTTTATTTTATTTAATAATTATTAGTTAACACATTAAAAAATTAAGTGAAGATATGTATTATATATTTTATTTTTGTACTACAATTGAATTTAGTATAAAATACAATTTCATTGAATTGACAAATATTTTATTCAAATTGACGATAGTTTTATTCAATTCAACGATGAATTCATTAAATTCAATGAATTAATATGATAAAAATTTATTCAAATCAACGAATTTTTATTTAAACCAGCAGTAACACATTCTTTAATTTGACGAAATTTTATTCATTTCGATAGCTAGATCTTCATTTAATTGAATAAATTTAGTAAATTTATCAATTGCATTTTTTCAACCAATTTATTCAGTTCGAAGAAGTTTCGTCAAATTAAAAAAAAATACTCTTTAATTTTTAATTTGAATAAAAAGTAATCAAATTGATTACGCACCTTCGTTGACGCTATATTGAACGCTATTTCTTCAATTTGACTGACGATTTATTCAGATTAACCACTTTATTTTTTGGGT
Source organism: Nephrotoma flavescens (assembly GCA_932526605.1). Lineage (NCBI taxonomy): Eukaryota > Metazoa > Arthropoda > Insecta > Diptera > Tipulidae > Nephrotoma > Nephrotoma flavescens. The sequence goes on from OW052221.1 coordinate 302,478,832, forward strand.
GTCAGAGTACTTGGAATAAAACGACCAAATCGCCGCAATACTCCTATTATTGGAGATATCTTTTGCTTAATTCCATTTATGTGCTGACTCCAGTTAAGCTGAGAATTTATTTCCAATCCAAGGTATCTCGCACAATCTACCCGTTCAATGGTTTCGTTGTTATATGTAATTTCATCAAATGTATGCCGCGGTTTATGTTTTAAGTAGAAGACGATAAAGTTAGATTTACTAACGTTTAGAACAAATTTGTTAACTGCTAGCCAGTTACTTATAGTAACTATGTCTTTCTCCATATTACTTTTTAATTGATGATGAGTTATTGAACTATATATTATGGCTGCATCATCCGCAAACATTTGAATTTTCCCCTTTAGGTTTAAGTCAAAAATATCATTTATATATATTAAAAAGAGGATCGGACCCAAAATTGATCCTTGGGGAACACCCGTTGTAATGTTTACTTTGCAAGATTCGAAACTACCTAGTCGAACATATTGTTGTCTGTTATTTAGGTAGCTATTTATTAGTTGTAGCGCACTACCAGAAATTCCAAAACTAACCAGCTTATCCAACAAAATATCATGATTTACGCAATCAAACGTTTTTTTTAAATCTAGAAATAAGCATGACGTAGCATGTTTAGCTTCCAGAGATTTATATACTAGTTCTACAAGATTTAAGGCAGCAGCAGCTGTACTGGAATTTGCAGTGAAGCCATACTGATTGACGTTAACTAGGTTGTTAAAGTTTAAATGCTCCACTATAGCAGAGTGGATTATTTGTTCAAAAATCTTAGAAAATACGGGTAAAATAGAGATTGGACAGTAATTATTAAGCGAGCAGGAATCTCCAGTTTTAAAGATAGGCGTGACGCGGGCAATTTTTAGAAATGCTGGAAAATTCCCTTCTTCTAGGCATTCGTTAATATACTTAGTATACAAAGGAATAACTATGTGACCCAATTTTTTTACCAGCATTGTAGAAATACAGTCATATCCAGGTGAGCATTTTGAATTTAATTTATTCACTAGGACGGCGGTTTCATCATTAGTAATAAAAGAGACAGCAGTTAGACCTCTTCTAATCACCCGTGGAGTGGAAACATGATAATATGGCATTAGTGAGCTCGAAATTTGTAATCCTATATCCGCAAAGAATTCATTTAGGATATTTGCAACTCGAAGCTGGTTCGAAATCAGTATGCCATTTATTTTCAGACTGATATTAGAATTTTGATTGTTTCTGTTTCGCACAGAGCGGTCATTAGTCAATATTTCGTTGACCAAACTCCACATTTGTTTAGGTCTAGTTATGTTGTTCTCGAATTTTGTGGTGTAATAATTTTTTTTCGTACTCCTAATTAGTTTTTTTAGTTGAGTATTTAAACTCTTGAAAATCGTAGTAAAATCTAAATTAACCGGGTATTTCTTTTGCAGTTTATAGTATTTATCACGAGGTGATGCAAGTTTTGTTAGTTGTGGAGTGAACCATGGTTTTTTATATGCTGATGTTTTTATTTTGGTAGTAACATTTTGAGTATATTCTTTAATCGCAGATTTAATAGAAGAGTACAATAATAAAAAGTCATAATTGGGTCCTTGCGAATACTTATCTAGGATCGACTTTAGGACACTCTCGTAATTAACAATGCTTTTAGATTGTGTTAAATAAATAGACCTTTTTGTTAAAACATATTTTATAATGAAGTATCGATGGTCACTGAGACTAGTATCTCCATAGTATATATAAAAGGTTTCATTAACGTTCGATAAAATATGATCTATAATCGTTTTGGATGTCGAGTTAATCCTAGTAGCAAATAAATCGTTTATATTATTTATAATATAGTAACTATTTAACAGCAGGGTGGATTTATAGTTGCACAATGAAATGTTGGTATCAGCTGATAAGTTAGTATTAAAGTCACCGATAATGATTTGGGTTTTATTTGAAGTATTACTTAAGGACAATAGATTATCGAGAAATAATAAGAAGCTATTCAATGAAGTATGCGGTGGTTTGTAGATCCCAATTAAAGATATATTTAGTTTTTTAGAATAAATTATCATACTTTCATTTTCATCACAAGTTTTAGAATCCACTAACAAAAAATCCAGATCCCGATGAGTAAATATTGAGACACCTCCACCCATCCGTTGTTCACGCGTATTATGATAACCAAAATAATTGTTAAGATTAATAAAGTTTGTCTCTGATTTAAACAAAAAAGTCTCAGTTAACACGATAATATCGATTTTCATTTTAAAAGATGACAATAATATTTCAAGCTCAGTTACCTTATTTTGAAGTCGATTTATATTTACATAAAATATATTTAGGCTTAATGCATTATTTGTGCCCCTTACAAACTGTGAGAAATTTAAAGAATGTTTGTTTGCTTTGAAGTCTGTTGAACTATTGTATTGAGCCATAACAAAACGATTTGAACTGAAAAACTGTCAGATTAAGACATCATACTAAAAAACAACGAAAAAACAACAACATATACTAGTCTACTCTACGAATATTCTACATACTCAACGAATTGTCGACATTTTCTACGCCAAAGCGGATTTTCTAATCTATTTTCGATTCATAACACTAATTGTGCAAAGCTAATGCTAAATGCGACTATAAAAACTGTAATGTGATATTACATATACTAACTCTGCCCAGCTGAAAACTGGGCTTGTAATTTTTGAATAGTAAAGTTTATATTTTCCATGTCACGCTTATTTCCTCCAACAACAAAACACTGACATGATTCAAGCCACATAACTTTACCGTAACAACTGGAATTAAAACAAAGGTTTCAAAATCCTATAATCACAATAGAAAAAAACTTCCATTCAAAATTATTAAAAGTTTTTTTCACATTACAAACCGCATATAACATTCATAGTCACATGACAAATGTAATAATCATAATTAAATTATGTCACGCAAACTAATTCTTTTCGATACAATATACGATTCATAATAATTCTTTGTTATACGGATTAAAATGAACAAAGACGCGGATTTTTATGCAGGAGGAGGAGGAGGAGTAGGAGACGTTTACGTTCAAAATCAACATATAACGAAGTTAACAAGTATTTAAAAATTGCATGGAAACAATTTTTTGTTTTATTGTACATGAATGCAATCCATTTCAAATGACATTTTATAAATGTTTTGTGATTTATCAAATTGTCAAGTTTTTAGCTTTAATATTGATTGTATGCGCTGTTCTATATTATGTCGATTCGATGTGGAAAATAAATATATGTATATTTTTCTGCAAACATTTCCATTTTGAAATGAAATCGTATCAAATCAGATTACAACGTTTAGAATTTTGGTTTAGTTTTTGATATTTCATTTGTATATTTTGATGGCATTGTTGCAAATTAGAATCAAATTGGTATAGTTTTTAATTGCCTATATATTTCGCACGAGTAGGGTTTAGTTGATATTTATTTAAATACACTTTATGTTCAGTCTAAATGTGTACAGATATAATTAAATATTGAATAACATTATTATATGTTCTAACAAATAAAACTAAACTCAATCATAACAATTTTAAATGAAAAAACGATAATGATATGATAACAAAAATTAATATGTTTAAAATAAACATACACAATATGTAATTAAAATCATATCTATAATATTTACATATGTTTTAATGTAGTTTAAACATTGTTCATTAATTTTACAAAAATTTTATGTATGTACTAAATCATATTATTGTTTTCATAACTAAACTGGAAAACATAATCAATACATAATACCAATATGTGTTAATGAAGCTTTTTTGCATAAAGTATTACAGTACATTATAGGGTGGAGAGGTTAGTAACTTTTTTCTAGTAATAAAAATTGGAGAGATGGAATGGACAGTCATAAATCTTAAATACACCCACATGTTTTCTTAAGCGAAAAATGAAACTTACAGGACTTTTAATAAAACTGTCTTATAGCCAAAAAAACATTGTTTCTCCTTATATTAGAGAAAACCAACAAAATCAACCCTTGTTGGTTGGAAATAAATTTTTTGTTGATTTTTGTAAATGCTTATCATTTCCGGAACACTAATATGATAAGATTGTTTAGCTCAAAGCTGTTTTTCTTATAAACAATACAAGTATTAAAATTTTATAAAAAACGAAAAAGCTCTTATATTGCAAAAGCTTTAGAATGCAGTTTCATCCCGACCAATCAATACGTCTAGGCAGTCGGGACCGAACTTCTGAATATAAACAGTTTTTTGTCAAAAATCATTGGGAAAATTGGCCTGGTGGGCTGATATTGATGCAAAATTAACTTTCGTTTAGTTTTTATTCGTTTTCTTGTAAATTATTGACTTTAAAATAATTACAAAAAAATAAAAAGCTTCAAAAATCCTTGGGAACTCCTAAATTATGTAAAAAATTTAAGTATGAAGCTTCATCCAGGTCCGTTAATCCGTCTAGATAAAGCTATACAGGTATTTTTAAAACTACTGTTTTTGACTTGTAACGGAATTTTATGCCGTTACAAAATTCAAACACCCAAACCCACATATTTCTTTTTCTGAGTAATTTTGCCATGACTTTGAAGATCTCATCTTCATTAAAACCCATCAAATGTTAACCTAGTCATGCCGAAATTGCAAGTTTTCATTATGTTTGTTGTTGTGTCAATATACATAAAATCGGTATAAGGTACAATACAACAAACGTAAAAATGTTTTCTTTACGTATCCAATGGTAACTTACGTCACTCAATTCATTTATAATCTAGTGATTATAAATGTAAATGAGTAAACGTAAATAAATGTTTTGTAATTGGACTACGTACCCATATGTTTCGATTGTGTACACGAAAAGCCAATGTTCTACTTTAGAGTTAAGCAAACGACCTAAGTAGGAATTTAAAACGTTGCAATTTTCGTGGCACATATAAATTCTCCAAGTGTATATAAAATAAATTTATAACACTTTTGTTTAATGGGCGGTATTTATAAAATATGTTTGCCAATATGGCGAAAATACAATTAATTAACTGAGAGAGTAGTACGTTTCTTGTACAAAAATTTCCCTCCCTTTCTCAATCAGTTAATTAATAAATACCGTGCAAAATTTTGGGTAAGGGAGTTCAGTTTTGAGACAGACCAACGGCTGGTTGTCTAGTTTAAGTCGGTTTTTTTTTTGTTGGTTTTTTTATTGATAATTTTTTGGTTTTTGTTAAGCTAAGTAGTGAGGAGAGTTGTATAAAAATTTTTCTTTTACTTTCAAAAATACATTTTGTTGCGGGGTGATCTAAACCGCATTTTGGTAAATTCATTGTTGTTTTTTTTTTGTTTTTGTAATTTGTGAGTGGTTCGAGGGATACCAGTCTTTAGAAAAATTGGTAAGTATGGCATCGTTGGACTTGTAATTGGTCCCAAAACGGTGGCGAGGTCCCTTAGCTGCTCTAAGCAGAAGCTAAGAGCGGGAGCATCGAGAGTAACTCTGCCTTTAGGCAGAACACTCCCTTTCTGTTAAGGTCCTTCTCCATCCGTTTGGGGACGCAAGTTCCACGTCGCGCGTTTATTTTGTATTTATTTTTTTTTGTTCTTGAAGTGATTTTTAGGGGTGATGGCACACTAAAAACCTAAATACGCAACCACGGGAGTAAACCCGTCTTCTGATATGGCATAAAAACATCATTTTCGGGTCCGATACCCAATTTCACCGTTCCTTTTCTTTTTTTTGTGCTTTAATGCGGTAATCTAGGCCATTATCCAGTACTCCAAAAATCCACGCTTTATCCTCTGCCTGACTGAGCTGCGGGAATCTATACCGCACGGGGTACATAGATAAATGGCAATTCTGTGAAACCGGGTTGGCTCTAGCATTAGCTAAAGTCCAGTCCGTTTCAGACTGCGGCGATATAGCAAATGGTAAATGTGCAAAAATATCGAGTTCCAAATTTTTCATAATTAGGTACTAAACTAATTTTTACTACGTAAAAGAAAATAAAATGAATCAAAAATTGTTCTATTTGGATGGGGTTGTGATGTATGGATGGAATTTTCACCTTAACCTCAATATCGCAACACTAGTGTCCCACAAATAAAAAGTAATTAACCTTTAGTACGCCTATCGAGGTTACGCCATCTTAAATAACAACAGTTGTTCAAAGCATTGAAACCAGAAGCAGCATGGCCGACCAGTGATGTACGTGAAATTAAATTTACAGAGGATTTCGAGGACAGTGATAGCAAGATTGCCATTCAATCAATAGCTGAACCATTAAGTGAACCAGCAATAGCTGTCACAGATCATTATAATATACGGGTGGTGCAACCCAAAGGATGGCCTTTTGTTAGCCGGATTCATTACTCAGTTACAGATGACTTGTATGCAACACTAAGAATCACCCGCAAGTAATCTAATTGAATGAAATATCGTTAAAATTAATATTAAATGGGAGTATTTTAACTCTGATTTTAATTCGAAACTCTGGCCTGCTGGAATTTGATCGGTACCAACGGCAAGCTTTTTTTCAAAAGCTTGAGTCGAAACTTAAAACCTATTAATGTGAAATGGATATTAAATAGTCCTTTTAACGAGTCGGTTAAATATAAAAGAGCCTGATCATCGCGATAGCCTTATTAAATACCTTTAATGTTGATAAAACATTTTGTTGCAATACAGTTGGTAATCTGGGGTAATCTACAAGTTAATTATTAGCACTCTGTATTTGTTGACGAAATGAGAACCAAAATTATCTAGAAGACGGCTGGTGCTCTTTGAGGCTACGATGGAAGATGTAACAGTCGAGCTTAATTTAGATAACAACATTACATCATTTCAAGCAGAATTTGGTTGCGGAAAATCTTCATGAATTCAAAATTCACTCCGTATTTGTAACAACTTTTAAGCGGCCTTAAAAAATATGGCACTGTTTATAATGATGATGGTTCAAGCGATTCTAGGAGATCAGAACCAAATATCCTATATCGTTTATATATCAATTATTGTCACATGAGCTGAGCTATAATAAGGATAATAATCTGAATATCTACTTCCATAATGTAAACAGAATGTCTTCAATAAAGCTTCACAATTTCACAATTTTGTGCTAAAGATTTGGTTTCCGGTCTGCATACTATGTGAGATGTTCTTGAATAAAGAGATATGCAGCTCCGAATTCTTCCATCCCAATACGTGGTATATAGGATGTGATCACTCTCAATTAAGAAGCGACAAAAAACCAGGCGAAGGTGTACTGCTCTATACCATTTTACAAAATCAAATCCGTAACTCATCTTGGAATCTTATCCATGTTTGACATATAAAGAGGGTTGTATCTAATCTGATTTTCATCCTCTTCGACAGAGATAGCATAGTTTGATTGTGCAACAAGACGCAACATAGCGGCTAAACCCGAGGTACTCCCTCTTTACAAATTTGCCAAAATCGGGATATATTCCATTCGGCATTCGAAATTATCCTCTCTCAAATTCTTTATCAAAATCGTTCAATCTGATGTTTTATGTGGACTCGGTCCCCATTTGAGAACCGCTAAAACTTTTTCCCCAATTTAAGAACTCCTCACAGTCGATTCTTAGGACTCGAAAACCCATCTCACCCAATTTTTAGCAGTCATTCGATCGGAAACCCTTAACAAAACTAATTTTCTCCAAATAGAAGTTCATCGTAATCCATTCCTGCCATTAGGAAACCCTTATCACCAGGCAACAACATGATGCAACATTCAGAAACAGCATACATCATGGTGCAATATGACGCAACATTCTCACCGGGCGAGAATCCGGACTCATCGCACAATCGGTTTTTGATAATTAAAATCGTTCCAAGAAATGATGCTGACAAAAATTAAAGTGACCGGGCTCCACCGAGTGACTATCTGAACGGATTTTCTCGAAATTAGAACTAATCACAATCGAGTCCTGGCACTCTAAAACCCTTTATCAACAATTTTATTATAAATCGATCGAGTCAAAGGCAGATTAAAGAAAGGCGCGTACCGTGCTACTGTTTGATCTGTACGAATTTTCACAAAATATGGACCAATAGCAATCGATTTCTTAGGAAATATTAAAAATATCACTTATCAATTTTATAAAAGTTGTAGCAAGTAAAATAAATATAAAAACGGGACCAGAACACCCGGCGGAAGAGATCCCCTTTACCAATTTTTACCAAACCAGCACCATCGCAATCGATTCCGCAGGTACACGAAAAACTCCCGTTAGCAATTTCCATCAATGTCGTTTGCACTGAGAGAAAAAATAATAAAAATGTGTTTCAGGATGGCTCGAAGCCAACCCGCAATTTTTTTCTAAGCAAGTAGAGGCCTCTCTCACGGTGATTTCGCCGACTAGATTTGAGGGTTTTGGTTCGTGAGGAAGTTGAGGGTTGCATGTACCTAGCCTACACCGTTTCACAGAATAAAATTATAAAATTATTACTAAGTCTACGGAATTCGATTCTTTCATATTCTCCATCTATACTTCATTTTTACCAATTAACTTTTCGTTGTGTACGAATTACTTTTATATTGAATCTTCGGAACAATCATAACACAACGGAACAATCACAACAAAACCATTACAATAAAACAACAACAACGTAAAAAAAACTAAAACTGAGTTAATAATTTACGCCGAAATTATATGAATCCAGGTAGGAACGGACCAATAGATTCTGATTCCCAGCCACAACGAAGCAGCATTAGAGGGTAGGGACGTTTCTTTAACAAACAAAGCCTCTCTTCATTCGGAGACCTCTAGGGAATCTCGCACAGTTCACATCCGACAGCTTGAGACTGCCGGAGTGCCACGGGGAAGCCGTGTAGATTTTACGGTCGTCCCCGAATAGCCGACACATATGCTGGATTCGCCACTCTCATGCTGTGAATGTCCTGCAAATGGAAGGCCAGCAAGAAAATATAGAACCAACACTTAACAAGATTTCTTCTTCCATCATACCATTCCGAAAACTTTAGTAATTCACCTTATTACAAAAAAAAAACAAAACAAAATTACGTAAAATAACCGGAATAATAACTGAACAAAAATAAATTGAGACAGATGAGAAAAAAATAAAACAGAACGCCTAAAGGGATCACAGTGCAATTTTTTTATTTAAATAATTGTCACCAACAATAAGAAGAAGAAGGAAGGAAGGAGCGGAAAAAATGTAAATCGAACAAAAAAAATGGTCGGTAAATTTGAATAGTTTGTGAAGCGAAACCATTGTGCCCCTCCTGCGCGTGCGCCAATCGACTGCTATTTGGTACTCAAATACAGATAAATTTAAAAAAAATTGAAAAATAGGGAAAAAATTTAAAAATTGAAAATGGGGAACAAAATATGAATTTGAATGAAATTTAGATGTGGCGTCCTTGACCGCTGGAATGGGTGCGGTGTCTTTTCACCTTAACTCAATAAAATGCGAATGGCCACGGTTTGTCCACCCGCAACCGTGAATATTGTCGGGCGTCTTCCCGCCGTTGACCGTAAATATTGTTGGGCGTCTTATACACACCAGAAAAATTTTCGCTACCAAATGTTTAATTTTAATCCTTACAGTTTACCCCAAAACACCAAATTGGGAAACCTAATTAACTGTAGTTCACTCTTGTACGAAAAATAATAAAGAAACTGTGTAGCAAATTGTACCTTGAATGACCTCAAGGAAAAAAAACTCACTTTTGAGATTAAAAAAAGAAATCAATTGATTTTTCATAAATCTTCACTTTTATTTTTTTTTTATATACTTTCCACAAATTAAGCCATAAAGGTTTTTTTTTTGTTTGTTAACGTTGGTAATTTTTGGTTTGTTGTGTTGGTAATTTTATTATTAATTAACTAGTCGAGAGGTACTTCGCTCTCCTTTAAAAATCAAAAACTTATATTTGGACGATTTTTCCATCGACCCTCCATAATACCAAAAAAATGAATGTCAACTTTACTTTTTAATATTCAAACTAGACAATGCTATCAGTAAAAGGCATGAATCATTTGATTTCAATGAAACTAAAAATTCAATAAAAGCAAAATAAATGAAATAATGTTATGATACCACATTGAGTCGTAACACCGGGCTCCACCGGAAAATACAAAATTCGAATTTTTCTGAAACCAACTACTTAAAACCCCGCATTAAGCAATTTTCAGGGCAATGGATCGAGCAATTTCCGAAATCCTAGATATAAACAGTATGGAGAAAAAAAGGGTAGAAACAACACAACCTGACAAACTAACTCTCATTTTTTTTGTCATAAGAGTTTTAAATAACAAAAATTATTAAATTTGAAATTAAATATACTTTTATTTGAAATAACTATCGCAGGAACTTTGAACAACAATTTCTAGTAATTCCAGAAAATCAAAAAAACTTCAACGGTATCAACCATTTTATATTGCAAAAAAGTAAACAAATTGATAAAATTTTTCAAAAATTATTATTGTCAATATTTAGTGTGTCCACTTTTATTACGAACGACCATCGTACGTTGTTGAAATGGAAGACCACTCTTGTTGTACACTCTCGAAGAATTCCGGTAAATTACATCTTGTATGGATCAGGATTTTATCATTCAGAAGTGTTCAGTATAGGATTTAGATAGAGTGATTGTCGTGGCCAATGTAATATTTTTAATCTTTCTCGAACAAAATATTGTTTTGCGATTCTTAACGTATATTTCGAGTCGTTGTCTTTTTGAAACACGAAACGATTTAACTTAATTTTCTTAGCGAAATCGGAAAGGTTTTCTTGTAGAATCTAAACGTAAGAATTTCCTGTAATTTTTCCGTGAATTTTGACTAAATTATCCACACCATGCCAAGAAAACCGACCTCACACTATCAATGATCCACATCCATGCTTAACTGTCGCTTGAGTATATTTTAAATATAATCGTGTTCCTTTGGAAACCCATATTCGACTTTTTTTTTTGATTTTTTAATTCAAATTTGTAGTACCCCCATTCTATCGAATTCTATCGGAGTCTAACTGAGTCAAATCGCAGCTCCTTTGCAGCCAGTTACATTGCCATTTCTGTATGCCGATCTAAGACCATATTCCATGCCAATCAATCATTCGTTTTTGGTGAAATAGCTTTCAATTGTCACGTGTCGATTTTATGTTTCCCAAATACGACAATTTTGCTTGTTGACATAATCGCCGAGGTGCAAATGCGCTTCGTCGAAGAGATGATTTTATGGTAAATATGTTCATCACCTTCCAACCGAAAATAGGCCAATTTTGCGAAATGAATGGCCAACTGCCTTCAATTCTTGGCACAATTTGACTTTGTAGACCTTCATACCTAGGTCTTTGGGTAAAATTCTACGCAAAACCCTATCACTGATGTTCAATTCTTGTGAACAATGCTCGGATGATGACGCACACTTTCAACTGGATGGCCATGCGGAACGTGTGTATTGCCAATTAAAATGTCAGTCGAATGAACTTTTTTTTACAATTTTCTACATTTATGACACAGTGGAAAATCTACTGAAAAAAGCACTATCAATTTCCTAATATAAACTTTAATTAAAATTTTATCGATTTTTAATTGAAAAATTTGTGTTGCTGCCTTAAATTTAGTCCTCAAAAAAGTTGTTTTTTTATTGCTGCCTCAAATTTAGTCCTCAAAAAAGTAAAAAAAAATATAACAAAAGATTCAAGGTCACGTGATCACAACAACAAAACTATTTTTTTTGTTTACACTAGCAAGGTAGAATTGTTTATTTGATCATAAAAATCATGGCTGGTCCGTTTTTTGGGAATATGACGAGTTATTAACCAAATAGAAAATGTCTCAACTTTCTGATTCAATAGTCCCAGCTAAATAAATTTGAACAGTATGTCATACTGGCTTGGTGCAATTATAATCAGTAGCATATAGCATACATAAACAAACTTACATATAAAAGTTAGACAAAAAACTTTTGTATTTTTAACATGTTAAAAAACTTACATGGAATATGTGTTAAAATTAAAACTTTTTCTGTAAATGGTTTTCTATATCTTACTTAGTATTTTTTGTTGTTGTTTAAACAGTGAGAAAATTGAAAATTTGCAGTTAGTAGCACAGAAGAAGACAAGTTGTATATCCGCATTAAACATTATTTTTTTCCTAAATACAAACTGTTTTTTGGTCATTTTCTCTATCATACTCACACCCCTCAAAAAATACCTCGTGCACACTAGAATAGTTACTTCGGAGGGTCTATATACATTCCTGAATACTTCGTTCTTCCGCAAACAAAGAAAAATTGAAATAAATTGAAAATTTTGTACTTTTTTCAAATACATAAGCTTTTTAAACGTTTTGTTGTTGTTTTTGTTTATTGTACACATTACAAATATAACGTAACATAAAGTATAACTTTAGCTTTTCGGAAAATTAAAGTTTTTTTCTGTATAGTTTTTTTGGTTTCTTCTTCTATTTTATACTTGGCACGAAAACATGGGAAAGAAATAATATTTGGAATAAATGAAGTGAAGTAAAAAATTTGTACTGTAGCAGTTTTACTTCTTGATGCTACGTTTATGTACGTATATTTTTCATACATTGATTGAAAATTTGTTTTATTATGTACTGTGTATTTATAGCAAATATACATACATAAAATATAGTTTATTTCATATTGGAACATAGAAAAACGTGGATTTTTCCGATGTGTGTATTTATAGTGATTTGATGAATGGTTTTTATGCAACTTTTTAATTAATGAAATTGATTTGCTTTTGAATTGAAATGATTAAATTGATTTTTATAATATGTGCTTGGAAGGTCGATATAATAGATCTCTAGATATATTACATCTCATTTGTCCCGCTTGCTTTAAATACATGTTACACATTTTGATTTGATTTTTGTTTCTCGGGTACAACGAAGCGGCTAGCATTTCGAGCGAACCATTGTTTTTTTTTACTTGTTACAAATAAATCACCAAAACGTGAACGTAATCCGTATTCACCAGTATATACAATTCATATTTATTTTAAGTTTGTGTACACCAACAAACACCAAAATTTATATTACAAGTTCAAAATCGTTTTATTTTGATATTTATTTTGTGTTGAATACATTTTCATGTTTTTCGACACGTCTCTTTATTTTTGGTTTGCTTTATGTTTTAATATAAAAGAGCTTTTTATTATATTTAGATGGTATATCTGAATGGTCCATTAAAAGGATATCGAAAATTTATTCATACTACTAACAATTTATTGTTTGCAATAATATAATGTCATCGACGGAATCTCTACGTCAATTTTTAAAATCATTATCGACGACAATATTTTAAAGTTGTGTTGTCTCTTAAAGTTAGCATTAAAATTGAAAATTGAATGAAAAAGTTTTTGGAGGTGACATAAATACCAAATTCTAATCATTATAAATTAAATATTGTACTCCACAATAAGTCAAATCAATTTTCTCAAAATCAATATAATTTAATCTTCTTGTCCTTAGAATTAATTATTATTATAGCTTAAAATTATTTTTACTTTAATTACATTTTTTCAATTTATGTTTTCAAATTTAGAAATTCATTTTGGTAGTGAAAGCGTATATTTTGTAATACTGTATACAATTTTATTTGTAGATGATTTCCATGAAATTTTTCTAATAATAAAGTTTTCCGTAATAATTGGTTGTTGGAAGCCATATAATCTCTTTTATTTTGATTTACAATAATATCAAGAGCAAATGATGCGTCTAATTAATGCGTCTAACAAATTAGTTAAAATTTTGTATTTGCTCTTTGCAAACAATATTGTTTATCTTTAAAAATTAGAGACATGTATATTCTTAAAATTGATAATTATGACCATTCTTCCTTTATAAATATTATCTCGTTCTGATTGAGGAACTATTCATTATTTACGATACCCTTATGCTTTTATGATTTCCTGAAACTTAGATTCTTAAAAAAAAAGTTTACCAAATTTCTCTGTGGCTGTTGTACTCCGATTGCTTCCAGTCTACATAGTAGATATCGACAAGTAAAGTCATTCCTAGTTAGCTGGAATAAGTTTTTGTTAGCGTCGCTCTTACCATATTCTGAATAAAACGTGTAAAAGAACTAAACAAAAGTAAGTAACAGAAAAAGACAAACATGTAAAAACAAATGGAACAATTCTAAAAGGATATCCGAAAGCTGTTGTTTACTTTTATTATTATTATGCATATGTATAAGGTAGTATACGGTAATATGCATCAAACAAGCATAAAATTGTTGTTTGTAGGACATATAAGCACGTAAAAATACTTAGAAGGAGGTTTGACATTTAAGCAGGAAGAAAATTTGAATTAGAGTTAATTTGCGATCAGTAGGACGGAGTTTTTAAAAATTATCTTCAAAACTAAAGGAGATAGGACAATTATGATGACAGCTGAGTGGAAAATCCTATAATACGTATAAGAAGTTAGCCCAGAAAGTTAGCCCAGAAAATAAAAAAGTTTAATCAGGCAACACTACTAAATTAAAAACCTCATTTACTTTTATGTGAAGTTATCCCAGCCCAGGAATTTATAAAATTTACTTGTATAATAAGTTATTGGAATTTATCCCAGCCCAGAAAATAAAAAAAATCATTTCACTTTGGAATTAGTCTTAGCCCAGAAATTTAAAAAAATTACATTATTAATGAGAAGTTAGCCCAGCCCAGGAATATATCAAAACAAATCTTTCAATAAAAAAACAAAACCAAATCTGTCAATTAATTGCGGGTTGGAATAAAAAACAAATATATTGGTATACATATATACACATATATACATATGTACACGTACAATAAATAAATACGAATATATTACGCCAAATTTGTTACCAGTATTCATTGTTATAATTTAAAATATTTAAATTTTTACTCGAATATCGGACTAAGGCTATACAGATTAAGAATGGGTATGCAAGCAGCTTATTTGGGGAAAAATTTCAAGATGATCGGTATGTTGCAACTTGCCGAAATATGGCTCTGGGCTGGGTACTCCTAAGCATTTTCGAGAAATAAATCAGTTTTTTCTTCCCGCGTGTTGAAACTAAAAATCTCTCGGATTGAGGCTATACAGATTAAGAATGGGTATGCAAGCAGCTTATTTGGGGGAAAATTTCAAGATGATCGGTATGTTGCAACTTGCCGAAATATGGCTCTGGGCTGGGTACTCCTAAGCATTTTCGAGAAATATATCAGTTTTTCTTCCCGTGTGTTGAAACTAGAAATCTCTCGGATTGAGGCTATACAAATTAAAAATGGGTATGCAAGCAGCTTATTTGGGAAAAAATTTCAAGATGATCGGTATGTTGCAACTTGCCGAAATATGGCTCTGGGCTGGGTACTCCTAAGCATTTTCGAGAAATATATCAGTTTTTCTTCCCGTGTGTTGAAACTAAAAATCTCTCGGATTGAGGCTATACAGATTAAGAATGGGTATGGTAGCAGCTTATTTGGGGAAAAATTTCAAGATGATCGGTATGTTGCAACTTGCCGAAATATGGCTCTGGGCTGGGTACTCCTAAGCATTTTCGAGAAATATATCAGTTTTTCTTCCCGTGTGTTGAAACTAAAAATCTCTCGGATTAAGGCTATACAGATTAAGAATGGGTATGCAAGCAGCTTATTTGGGAAAAAATTTCAAGATGATCGGTATGTTGCAACTTACCGAAATATGGCTCTGGGCTGGGTACTCCTAAGCATTTTCGAGAAATAAATCAGTTTTTCTTCCCGCGTGTTGAAACTAAAAATCTCTCGGATTGAGGCTATACAGATTAAGAATGGGTATGCAAGCAGCTTATTTGGGAAAAAATTTCAAGATGATCGGTATGTTGCAACTTGCCGAAATATGGCTCTGGGCTGGGTACTCCTAAGCATTTTCGAGAAATATATCAGTTTTTCTTCCCGTGTGTTGAAACTAGAAATCTCTCGGATTCAGGCTATACAAATTAAAAATGGGTATGCAAGCAGCTTATTTGGGAAAAAATTTCAAGATGATCGGTATGTTGCAACTTGCCGAAATATGGCTCTGGGCTGGGTACTCCTAAGCATTTTCGAGAAATAAATCAGTTTTTCTTCCCGCGCGTTGAAACTAAAAATCTCTCTTATTAAGGCTATACAGATTAAGAATGGGTATGCAAGCAGCTTATTTGGGGAAAAATTTCAAGATGATCGGTATGTTGCAACTTGCCGAAATATGGCTCTGGGCTGGGTACTCCTAAGCATTTTCGAGAAATATATCAGTTTTTCTTCCCGTGTGTTGAAACTAAAAATCTCTCGGATTAAGGCTATACAGATTAAGAATGGGTATGCAAGCAGCTTATTTGGGAAAAAATTTCAAGATGATCGGTATGTTGCAACTTACCGAAATATGGCTCTGGGCTGGGTACTCCTAAGCATTTTCGAGAAATAAATCAGTTTTTCTTCCCGCGCGTTGAAACTAAAAATCTCTCGGATTAAGGCTATACAGATTAAGAATGGGTATGCAAGCAGCTTATTTGGGAAAAAATTTCAAGATGATCGGTATGTTGCAACTTACCGAAATATGGCTCTGGGCTGGGTACTCCTAAGCATTTTCGAGAAATAAATCAGTTTTTCTTCCCGCGTGTTGAAACTAAAAATCTCTCGGATTGAGGCTATACAGATTAAGAATGGGTATGCAAGCAGCTTATTTGGGAAAAAATTTCAAGATGATCGGTATGTTGCAACTTGCCGAAATATGGCTCTGGGCTGGGTACTCCTAAGCATTTTCGAGAAATAAATCAGTTTTTCTTCCCGCGTGTTGAAACTAAAAATCTCTCGGATTGAGGCTATACAGATTAAGAATGGGTATGGTAGCAGCTTATTTGGGAAAAAATTTCAAGATGATCGGTATGTTGCAACTTGCCGAAATATGGCTCTGGGCTGGGTACTCCTAAGCATTTTCGAGAAATATATCAGTTTTTCTTCCCGTGTGTTGAAACTAAAAATCTCTTGAATTGAGGCTATACAAATTAAGAATGGGTATGCAAGCAGCTTATTTGGGAAAAAATTTCAAGATGATCGGTATGTTGCAACTTGCCGAAATATGGCTCTGGGCTGGGTACTCCTAAGCATTTTCGAGAAATAAATCAGTTTTTCTTCCCGCGTGTTGAAACTAAAAATCTCTCGGATTGAGGCTATACAGATTAAGAATGGGTATGCAAGCAGCTTATTTGGGAAAAAATTTCAAGATGATCGGTATGTTGCAACTTACCGAAATATGGCTCTGGGCTGGGTACTCCTAAGCATTTTCGAGAAATAAATCAGTTTTTCTTCCCGCGTGTTGAAACTAAAAATCTCTCGGATTGAGGCTATACAGATTAAGAATGGGTATTCAAGCAGCTTATTTGGGAAAAAATTTCAAGATGATCGGTATGTTGCAACTTGCCGAAATATGGCTCTGGGCTGGGTACTCCTAAGCATTTTCGAGAAATATATCAGATTTTCTTCCCGTGTGTTGAAACTAAAAATCTCTCGGATTGAGGCTATACAAATTAAGAATGGGTATGCAAGCAGCTTATTTGGGAAAAAATTTCAAGATGATCGGTATGTTGCAACTTGCCGAAATATGGCTCTGGGCTGGGTACTCCTAAGCATTTTCGAGAAATAAATCAGTTTTTCTTCCCGCGCGTTGAAACTAAAAATCTCTCGGATTGAGGCTATACAGATTAAGAATGGGTATGCAAGCAGCTTATTTGGGAAAAAATTTCAAGATGATCGGTATGTTGCAACTTACCGAAATATGACTCTGGGCTGGGTACTCCTAAGCATTTTCGAGAAATAAATCAGTTTTTCTTCCCGCGTGTTGAAACTAAAAATCTCTCGGATTGAGGCTATACAGATTAAGAATGGGTATGCAAGCAGCTTATTTGAGGGAAAATTTCAAGATGATCGGTATGTTGCAACTTGCCGAAATATGGCTCTGGGCTGGGTACTCCTAAGCATTTTCGAGAAATATATCAGTTTTTCTTCCCGTGTGTTGAAACTAGAAATCTCTCGGATTGAGGCTATACAAATTAAAAATGGGTATGCAAGCAGCTTATTTGGGAAAAAATTTCAAGATGATCGGTATGTTGCAACTTGCCGAAATATGGCTCTGGGCTGGGTACTCCTAAGCATTTTCGAGAAATATATCAGTTTTTCTTCCCGTGTGTTGAAACTAAAAATCTCTCGGATTAAGGCTATACAGATTAAGAATGGGTATGCAAGCAGCTTATTTGGGAAAAAATTTCAAGATGATCGGTATGTTGCAACTTACCGAAATATGGCTCTGGGCTGGGTACTCCTAAGCATTTTCGAGAAATATATCAGTTTTTCTTCCCGCGTGTTGAAACTAAAAATCTCTCGGGTTGAGGCTATACAGATTAAGAATGGGTATGCAAGCAGCTTATTTGGGAAAAAATTTCAAGATGATCGGTATGTTGCAACTTGCCGAAATATGGCTCTGGGCTGGGTACTCCTAAGCATTTTCGAGAAATATATCAGTTTTTCTTCCCGTGTGTTGAAACTAAAAATCTCTCGGATTAAGGCTATACAGATTAAGAATGGGTATGCAAGCAGCTTATTTGGGAAAAAATTTCAAGATGATCGGTATGTTGCAACTTACCGAAATATGGCTCTGGGCTGGGTACTCCTAAGCATTTTCGAGAAATATATCAGTTTTTCTTCCCGTGTGTTGAAACTAAAAATCTCTCGGATTGAGGCTATACAGATTAAGAATGGGTATGCAAGCAGCTTATTTGGGAAAAAATTTCAAGATGATCGGTATGTTGCAACTTGCCGAAATATGGCTCTGGGCTGGGTACTCCTAAGCATTTTCGAGAAATAAATCAGTTTTTCTTCCCGTGTGTTGAAACTAAAAATCTCTCGGATTGATTGTCTCGGAATACAGATTAAGAATAGGTATGCAAGCAGCTTCTACTACCAGAAACAAACGTGTACTTGTTGGTCCGCGGGAGTTATTTTATTTTTCTCCTACTCTTCGGTTGCATACAAAACGAAATTTCAAAACACTATGAGAACAGCACGAGGTCTGAAAACGGAATCAAATAAAACTAAAAAAAAATTTCTTTATATACTAAACGCATTTTATTTTTTTCATTTTAAAAAATTGATTTATTTCTCGAAAATGCTTATTAGTACCCAGTTCAGAGCCATATTTCGGCAAGTTGCAACATACTGATCATCTTGAAATTTTTTCCCAAATAAGCTGCTTGCATACCCATTCTTAATCTGTATAGCCTCAATCCAAGAGATTTTTAGTTTCAACACGCGGGAAGAAAAACTGATATATTTCTCGAAAATGCTTAGGAGTACCCAGCCCAGAGCCATATTTCGGTAAGTTGCAACATACCGATCATCTTGAAATTTTTTCCCAAATAAGCTGCTTGCATACCCATTCTTAATCTGTATAGCCTTAACCCGAGAGATTTTTAGTTTCAACACGCGGGAAGAAAAACTGATATATTTCTCGAAAATGCTTAGGAGTACCCAGCCCAGAGCCATATTTCGGCAAGTTGCAACATACCGATCATCTTGAAATTTTTTCCCAAATAAGCTGCTTGCATACCCATTCTTAATTTGTATAGCCTTAATCCGAGAGATTTTTAGTTTCAACACACGGGAAGAAAAACTGATATATTTCTCGAAAATGCTTAGGAGTACCCAGCCCAGAGCCATATTTCGGCAAGTTGCAACATACCGATCATCTTGAAATTTTTTCCCAAATAAGCTGCTTGCATACCCATTCTTAATTTGTATAGCCTCAATCCGAGAGATTTTTAGTTTCAACACGCGGGAAGAAAAACTGATTTATTTCTCGAAAATGCTTAGGAGTACCCAGCCCAGAGCCATATTTCGGCAAGTTGCAACATACCGATCATCTTGAAATTTTTTCCCAAATAAGCTGCTTGCATACCCATTCTTAATCTGTATAGCCTCAATCCGAGAGATTTTTAGTTTCAACACACGGGAAGAAAAACTGATATATTTCTCGAAAATGCTTAGGAGTACCCAGCCCAGAGCCATATTTCGGCAAGTTGCAACATACCGATCATCTTGAAATTTTTTCCCAAATAAGCTGCTTGCATACCCATTCTTAATCTGTATAGCATCAATCCGAGAGATTTTTAGTTTCAACACGCGGGAAGAAAAACTGATTTATTTCTCGAAAATGCTTAGGAGTACCCAGCCCAGAGCCATATTTCGGCAAGTTGCAACATACCGATCATCTTGAAATTTTTTCCCAAATAAGCTGCTTGCATACCCATTCTTAATTTGTATAGCCTCAATCCGAGAGATTTTTAGTTTCAACACACGGGAAGAAAAACTGATATATTTCTCGAAAATGCTTAGGAGTACCCAGCCCAGAGCCATATTTCGGTAAGTTGCAACATACCGATCATCTTGAAATTTTTTCCCAAATAAGCTGCTTGCATACCCATTCTTAATCTGTATAGCCTTAATCCGAGAGATTTTTAGTTTCAACACACGGGAAGAAAAACTGATATATTTCTCGAAAATGCTTAGGAGTACCCAGCCCAGAGCCATATTTCGGCAAGTTGCAACATACCGATCATCTTGAAATTTTTTCCCAAATAAGCTGCTTGCATACCCATTCTTAATCTGTATAGCCTCAACCCGAGAGATTTTTAGTTTCAACACGCGGGAAGAAAAACTGATATATTTCTCGAAAATGCTTAGGAGTACCCAGCCCAGAGCCATATTTCGGCAAGTTGCAACATACCGATCATCTTGAAATTTTTTCCCAAACAAGCTGCTTGCATACCCATTCTTAATTTGTATAGCCTCAATCCGAGAGATTTTTAGTTTCAACACACGGGAAGAAAAACTGATATATTTCTCGAAAATGCTTAGGAGTACCCAGCCCAGAGCCATATTTCGGCAAGTTGCAACATACCGATCATCTTGAAATTTTTTCCCAAATAAGCTGCTTGCATACCCATTCTTAAACTGTATAGCCTCAATCCGAGAGATTTTTAGTTTCAACACGCGGGAAGAAAAACTGATTTATTTCTCGAAAATGCTTAGGAGTACCCAGCCCAGAGCCATATTTCGGCAAGTTGCAACATACCGATCATCTTGAAATTTTTTCCCAAATAAGCTGCTTGCATACCCATTCTTAATCTGTATAGCCTTAGTCCGATATTCGAGTAAAAATTTAAATATTTTAAATTATAACAATGAATACTGGTAACAAATTTGGCGTAATATATTCGTATTTATTTATTGTACGTGTACATATGTATATATGTGTATATATGTATACCAATATATTTGTTTTTTATTCCAACCCGTAATTAATTGACAGATTTGGTTTTGTTTTTTTATTGAAAGATTTGTTTTGATATATTCCTGGGCTGGGCTAACTTCTCATTAATAATGTAATTTTTTTAAATTTCTGGGCTAAGACTAATTCCAAAGTGAAATGATTTTTTTTATTTTCTGGGCTGGGATAAATTCCAATAACTTATAATACAAGTAAATTTTATAAATTCCTGGGCTGGGATAACTTCACATAAAAGTAAATAAGGTTTTAATTTAGTAGTGTTGCCTGATTAAACTTTTTTATTTTCTGGGCTAACTTTCTGGGCTAACTTCTTATACGTTCCTATAATCCATTAAAATGTCATTTTGGCAAGAAGTGGTCTGTACGACACTTAAGCATTCACCCGGTGAATTATTTTTTATGCCAAAATATGTTTTTGGTTTGTTAAAATTATTCATGTTGAAATTTCAGTCCGTCTTTAGTATTAAATTTAAAACTTAATTTGGTGGTTGTTACGTTGATCGTCATTTTTGCTTGATCGACAAAACGTGCTTGTTATGACTGACCAAAAGTAAGACACACTTAGTATATAACTGGTATAATCCATCAAATTTATTAATACACGTACATAATGGTTTATTTGAGATTTATATAGAATCTTACAATGAACGTGTTTTTAAATTTGCTCGATGGTATTTGGAATAAGAAATACTAAAATTTCATTAGGAACCAAATTAGCCGCCGTTTTAAATTGTTATGGCAGTTATGGAACTTACTAGAAATCCGTCGGAGACACGATGTTCCATTCCATGAACCAATCGGTTCTTTAAACTGTCATAACTGAGTGGTAGAAAGAACGTGAAATTTCCGAATGACCGAGCATGATCTGCTTATAAGGAACATTTTTTCGAAAGACAGGCCATCTCGGCATTATTGACACCGTACTGCAACCTAAATGAATCTCTAACAGCCTGCAGCAATTTACACGCTAGATCGCGAAATTCAATATAACGCTGTATAGGGTTTCAGAAAAATTATTTCTGATATTTGTTATAGTGGAGAGAGAACAGCGCTGTAAGCACCCGAATTTTTTGGTGGATTTCTTGGATAAATGTAGCCATTCCGAAAAAGTGTAAATACATTAAAAAATATAGCACCATCCCGAAAAACAAGTTATACTTGAGAAAAACAAAGAATATAGAAAAATAATATTATTGTAAAAAAAATTACTGGTAAACATTTTTTGTTAAATTTATTTAACCCGAATAGCGATTTGTGCGGTTACTATGGGTCCACATTAAATTCTATAACGCAATACTTGGATATAAAGCCACTTAGCGGTATATATGGTCAGACAGGCCACGATACTAGCTAAGATGTACAATTAGCCTGAAGTACATATCAGGTGGAAATAACCTTTTTTTTTAATTTATTTGTTAAACCCGTATAGCGATAATTTGTGTAATTGCTATGGGTCCAAATTCTATACCGCAATACCTGCAGATAAAGCGACCAAGCGGCATGTATAGCCAGATAGGCCACAACACCATCTAAGATGTAGTATTGGCGCCAAGTCCATATAAGGTGGAAATAGATACTATGGGTCCACATTAAATGTTATACCACAACCTCTGGAGATAAAGCCACCAAGCGGCATATATGGTCAGACAGGTAACGATTCTAGGTTAGTTAAAGAATTGGCCTCAAGTTTGTATCAGGTGGAAATAACATTTTTTTAAATTTATTTGTTTAACCCGTATAGCGATAATTTGTGTAGTTGCTATGGATCCACATTAAATTCTATACCGCAATACCTGGTAATGAAGCCACTAAGCGGCATATATGGCCAGACAGGCCAAAGCGGCATATATGGCCAGACAGGCCACGATATCATCTAAGATGTAGTATTCTCTTTCAATCCATATCAGGTGGAAATAACCTTTTTTAATTTATTTATTTAACCCAAATAATTTGTGTAGTTATAATGTTGCCACATCAAATTCTATACCACAATATCTGGAGATAAAGCCACTAAGCGGCATATATGGTCAGACTAGATAAGATGTAGAATTGGCCTCAAGTTTGTATCAGGTGGAAACAACCATTTTTTTTAAATTTATTTGTTTAACCCGTATAGCGGTACATCATTCAATGTGGATCCATAGCAACTACAAAAACTATTCGGGTAAATAAATAAATTTAAAAAAAGGTGATTTCCTCCTGATACGGAGTGGTGGCCAATTATTTATCTTACATAGTATTGTGGCCTGTTTGACCATATATGCCGCTTGGTGGTTTTATCTCCAGGTATCGTGTTATAGAATTTAATGTGGAGTGCCCATAGCAACTGCAAAAATTATCGCTATACGGGTTATACAAATAAATTGAAAAAAAAGTTTATTTCCACCTGATACAAACTTGAGGTCAATTCTACATCTTAGCTAGTATTGTGGCCTGTCTGACCATATATGCCGCTTGGTGGCTTTATCTCCAGGGATTGTGGTATAGAATTTAATGTGGACTCATAGCAACTGCAAAAATTATCGCTATTCGGGTTAAACAACTAAATTTAAAAAAAGGTTATTTCCACCTGATATGGACTTGGCGCCAATTCTTCATCTCAACTAATATTGTGGCCTGTCTGACCATATATGCCGCTTGGAGGCTTTATCTCCAGGTATTGTGGTATAGAAAATAATGTGGACCCCCTAGCAACAACACAAATTATCCGGGTAAATAAATAAATTAAAAAAAGTTTATTCCCACCTGATATGGAATGGGGGCCAATTCTACATCTTAGATAGTATTGTGGCCTGTCTGGCCATATATGCCGCTTGGTCGCTTTATCTCAAGGTATCGCGGTGTTGAATTTAATGTGGACCCATAGCAACTACACAAATCGCTATTCGGGTTAAAATAAATTTTTACAAGTATTATTTTTACAATAATATTATTTTTCTATGTTCTTTGTTTTTCTCATGTATAAATGGTTTTTCGGGATGGTGCTACATTTTACACACTAATTTACACTTTTTCGGGATTGCTACACTCTTCCAAAAAAAAAATCGGGCTCGGGCTAACTTCATCGACTTCAATATGGTAAATTAAATAATGGTAAATTCAATTATGTCAAAATTGCCGTGACCTGATGAGAATGATGAAGTGGTTTATGAAGCTGATTTTCACCTCGAACTCTAGGCAACTTACCAAATTATTTTTAATTATAAACATATTCGTTGTCTTATTAATTTACTGAAATACATTTTTTAAATTAAAACATTTGTTACGACTGTGTGGTCGCAACCACGATTTTATGTTTTGTATTTCCCTCGGGTTAGTGTCTCTACTTTCCATGATTGCTCAATGTTGGTATTTTATATTCACCTCGGTTGTTGTCTTCGCTTTCGTAGTTGTTTGTTGATTGTGCGTTGAACGCACCCGCGACGTTTTGTTTTGTACCTCATCGTAAGGTGGCGCAGGGGTGAGAAGAATGGCGAGAGAGCAAGAACAATGCGCATCGAGTGTGTGTGTACAGCAAAACATTCCATAAGAATGTTTTTCTTATATGCCTTAATTCGCATTGATGTAAACGAGAAACAGAGAAGAAAGACAATTCTTCTGGAATGTTTTGCGCGTTATTCGGCGTGAGAGTTTTTTTTTAATTGAGTTAGTCTAGCTAGTTTGGAATTTTATAAAAATTAGAGTTTTGATTTTGATCGATTCAAGTTTTGTTGTTTGTTAAAACGAGAATCATAAACTTTGTTGTGGTTAAAAAAATTTTAACTTTAATAAAATTATAATTTAAATAAAAATAAATTGTAAATAGTTTACATAAATGTGATTTAAATAAGATAATTATTAATAAAAACAAGTGGTTTAGATGATAAATATTACCAAAATTATAAAAGTGGTTAATAAAAATTCGTCATTACGGAATATTTTCGTTTTTTTAAATTCTTGCGAAAAAAAAACAAAAACCCAAGTAGAAAGAAGGACGAAGATTTTTTTTGATATATTTGTACCGTCGGAAATTCATTGGGTATAGTTTTACTTGAATATGAAGTGCTCGTCATATTTTCATGATTAAATTGTTGTGCTGTAAAACTAGTTTAAATAAATTACATTGTGTAATAAAACTATTAATTTGTACACAAGAAGTATACATTACATAACTTAAATTTGTTAATTAAAAAATTGGATTAAAAACCGATACTTTGATCACACAAAAAAAAATTAATAAATTCCTGTTAATAAAAAGTAAGAGACAAGTGTGGTGGGACATTCATCGCATTCGATTGCGAGCCAATTTTTGTGGTATCGGGGAGAGGCCCCGCATCATAATATTGCCCAACCAGGCAAGCGCTCGAGCGCAAAGGCGGGGAGTCGCCCAACGACGGCATCAAGGCCGCAACCGTTTTGGTAACGTTGAAAGGCACCGCAACGGTCCGGGTGTGGCACATCACCTGTGGCATGACGGCCGTGCAAGGCCGCAACAGGATTTTTTTTTTTTTTAAAATAATTAAGGTATTTTTTTTTTATTTTAGTTAATTTTATTTAAATTTTTTTGACTTTTTTATATATCTAAAAAATTTTTTTTTCTGATTAAATTTTAAATTATAATTTGTAATCGAGCGCCGGATAACGGTCGCGCGCTCGATGTGCATTGCTCTCACTCTCTCTCGTTTTCTCTCTCTCGTTCTTTCTCTTTCTTCTTTTGTTTCGCGTGGGAAGTTGAGTTTTTTCTTTTGTCTAAATTAGGTAAATAAATAAAAAAATGATATATTAAATTTATTTCGGTGTGGTATGATGAGGGGGGAATTCCCATCCTGTGTCGGCGTAGGGTAAGCGGTCCCTGGGTGCCCGTATCCGGATTCGAAACCGGTGTTTACCACCGTACGAGTTCGGGCGGATGCGCGCACCAGGGCACCTCTCTACCGTTATGATTTTTTTTTATTCTTTTTCTGCTGTTCGTTCCTCAGGTTCCGGCCGACGAATTTCGGCGGAACTCGGGTATTTTATTATTTTTTGCATTTTTCCCATTTTTCATAAATATCTGTATCAACACGGTGTAAGCCAGCAGCCATGCATGCCTCAAACCCCACGACCCTCGCACTTCTCGCTGAGAACGTAGCCGGCAAAATATCACCGTGGAGGCCTCTGCATGCGCTTAGGGATAACTGCAGGTTGGCAGTAGCCAGCCTGTAACACATTCATATACTGTAAATAAAACAATCTACTTTAAATTCATTGAAATGAAACTTTAGAAGGTTGCATATTTTAAAATGTTATTGGAATCTTAAAAAGCCGTCCACCTCAAGTTTGAGATGCTTGGCATTAATTTAATTTCTCTTTCATATAATATGTATTAAGGACGTGAGAAATTCTTCAATTTTCTTCTTAGTTCTTCGTAGATTTTAGTTGAAATGTCTTTTCGGGAGACGCTGTATTAGCGGCGTTATGTCAGTGCTACCAATAATTTCTTCCGTTATTTCTTTGTTGGATTCATAGCCCGCATCTATACCAGCTACTCCTACTGCGGCCTCCATTATATCGGTTAATGACGGGCCAAGTGATCTATAAGCGATAAAAAGCGTTTCTTAAACCGTCACTATAGTCCGATTAACGTGTTCCGATTTTTTTTTCACTTTTAATTTTGACATCTGCCCACACCTGTGAGATAAGATAATTATGTAATAATACGATTTCATTAACTAACTTTGTGCAATCATTGTATATAATAAATATTTTAAACGGTTACTTGTTTCCGTTTTTTCAAGAGTCATTGACCACACAGGGGTGTCTGCGCCATTTAAACGATTTGTCTACTCGCGCCAACATTCTTGCATGCTCTGTCTAGTACTTGTGGTATTAAAATTTCCAGTCGCACTCGTCGTTTGTGGTGATACTAATTATTGTCTTGGCTATGGAGTAGAAAAACAAAAATTTCTGGTTATGTGACATTAATTTAAAAGTTCAAATTAAATTTATTAATTTATCTTTCTTTTTCAATAATGTCTATGCTTTATTTATAAATTGGTATACACAAATCATTTGCTCTGCTAACAAAATTATTACTTAGCCCAAAACCTTTCAAACGATGTTCCATATGATTAATTTGTAATTGTCAGGGTGTTATTCAAATTTACTTGAATAGAATACTTCGTACAAAAACGAAAGGGAAATAATCAATGGGAATGCTAATGCCGTGTAAAACGAAAACCAAAAAAATAGTTTATTTCACAAAATGGACGTGTTTAGTATTTTTTATAAGATGGTAAGTTTTAGACATGCGCGTTTAGGTTTCTTCGATTTTTTACAAACTTTATTCGTAATACTGCGGGAGATCAACAAACGTGATCAACAATCTTGTTGGTTAAAGACATGTGACAATAATGAAGAACTATCACCTAATCAAAAAAGTTTATAATCGCCATCAAACTTCACTCAATATACAATGAACCCGCTAATAAGACTGATCTTACTAATTATTATAAATTTTTATTTCGTTTGTCCGATTACGTACGTTAAAACATTTTGCATTTTCGTTATAGATTTTAAACCGTAATGCGGTGGTTAATCTAGTTGATTGTTATGCTGAAGACACGAAATCGATTCTAGTAATAGCAACACTTAAATAAACTAATAAATATAATGTAATAATAATGATGATTATTATTTAAAAAAATATTTGAATTTACAAAATGCATCATTGAAAAACTAGGTGAGTGAGGATATAGAACGAAAATTCATTAATCAAAATGTTTCAGATCGGATATCGTAATCAATATTGGTCAAGATATTTGGATTGCATATTTCAAGATGTATTAAAGCCATCAATTATGTTACACTGTGAACTGGAGGATAGAACGATAAAACAATGTTGGAATTAAAAGTATGATGAATCGGTTTATTTTCAGTAGAGTTTTTTAAGCTAAGTCGCGAAATTTATTTCTCGTGAAATGAAATCATTATTATATTAATGTTGCAATAATTAAATTACTAATAAAACCTTATCCTTCTACTAAATATGAAACTAGATAAAAAATTTAAAGGAAAAATTGGGAACAATACTTTTTTACATACCCCAACGACATCACTATGCTATATTTTATTCAATTAACAGCATCTCTTACAATCTTAAACAGTTCTGAATTTCTTTACGAAAAATCCATAAAAGGAATTTAGAAAAAAACCAAATATCTATTTCAATATTTTAAGCTTTTTATCTTAGACGATATTGAGCTCGATGTACCTACACATATTTATAAATCACAGTAATTGATCACAATCCTTTCAAAATATATTATTTTCTCCCATCTTCAGATATTCGGATTTTAACAATCAGGATTTATTTTTACATTCTTGTATAGGAAAATCTTATTTCCTTCAATAATCCGATAATCTTTTCACTATAAGATGATAACATATCTAGTAGTATATTTCCGTATCATATCCAAGTTGATTTTAATTTTTTTTTTTTTTTGAAAAATAGTTTTTCATTCAATCAATACAGATTTGTTAAGCATTTTCAAGATTTGAATTTTATGAAAGAAAACTGAATGCTTTGTTCAACGATATACGTGATATGTTAAAATATGCTGAATAATAATATTGAAACTAACGTTTAATGTTTATCTAATTTAATTATATATTATATATTGTTCTAATCACATAAAAATGAGATCCATTATTTTACCTGCAAACCGCATCTAAAACTGTCTAATACAAGCGAATGAACAACGAACATATTTTTAACTAATTTTCTAAATTGATCCAATATTGTCAATTAAAGATAATTTTTTTTTATCTATTTTCCAAAAACATATTAATTTTTATTTTTAGCTTTACGTATACGTAGTCGTATTTGGTATACTCGTACATATAACTCAGTTTTATTTCAAGAATTGTATATACAACGACGAAATTGAATTATTCAATTAAAAGAGGATTAGAAATGCCATTCAATTTTAATCCTATCAAAATCCAATTTCATATAGTAAAATCGATAAACAATCAACCATATAAAGTTATAACAAATCTTTTATTTTGTGTATCGATGTTAGAGTGGTAAAACGTTTGCTAATGCTATTTATTTTGATGATTTTTAGATAAACGTGAAATACTAAACAACAAATCGGTTTGGGAGTTGTTGTGAACTAAAGTCATGATTGGAAGCAAATGGTTTAAATTATTTGAACGGTACGCATAAAAAAGCACCACATTCGATATTCGAATAATTAACTTATACGCTTACGAAAACATAAACTATTTATTCTCAACAAAAATATCATCAATCAATTTTCTATTTTCAATTTATTTCCAAATTGACATCAATTTTGTGTGTCATCGGTTGCAATGTGTTTATTATTTTGATTCGTGAGCATCTAGTACGCAGATATCATGAAAGCAATTGGATTCTAACCAACAATAAAAAAGTTCAATCTAAACCAGATAACAAAATTTGAAGTAAATTTCAGGACTAAACTAATTTATCACGTGATAGTATATTTTTCGTTACGAGTTGATATTTGTTAGATGATAGATGATCGTTGAAAGTTAAAAGTTAATAGTTCATATTTGTTAGTTGATAGTTCATAGTTGATACTTGATATTTTATAGTCCATAGTTGATAGTTAAAAGTTAATAAACTGTTGATACTTAATAGTTGATAGTTAATAGTTATCAGTTCATAGTTAATAGTATTATGGTTGATAGTTTAAGTATTACAGCATTATCGTTATATCGCTCTAACGTTCAATCGTTAGACCGTGTTTTCATTTTATCGTTCATCATTTTACTGTTTTACCAACTTACCAATTTATCGTTTACTACATAGTAGAATGATGTATTTTATCGTTTTATCGTTAATCGTTTTACCGTTGTATCGTTTTATCGTTTTATCGACTACTAACTTACCAATTTGTCGATTTAACATTCTACTACTATTTTATCGTTTAATGGTTTAATGGTTTTATCGTTTATTATTTTATCGTTTTATCCTTTTATCGTTTAATCGTTTTATCGTTTTGTCGTTCTACCGTTTTATCGTATTTTCGAATAATCGTTTTATCGTTCTATCGTTTTATCGTTTTATCGTTTTATCGTTTTATCGTCTTATCGTTTTATGGTTTTATTGTTTTATCGTTTTATCGTTTTATCGTTTTATCGTTTTATCGTTTTATCGTTTTATCGTTTTATCGTTTTATCGTTTTATCGTTTTATCGTTTTATCGTTTTATCGTTTTATCGTTTTATCGTTTTATCGTTTTATGGTTTTATGGTTTTATTGTTTTATCGTTTTATCGTTTTATCGTTTTATCGTTCTATCGTTTTATCGTTTTATCGTTTTATCGTTTTATCGTTTTATCGTTTTATCGTTCTATCGTTTTATCGTTTTATCGTTTTATCGTTTTATCGTTTTATCGTTTTATCGTTTTATCGTTTTATCGTTTTATCGTTTTATCGTTTTATCGTTTTATCGTTTTATCGTTTTATCGTTTTATCGTTTTATCGTTTTATCGTTTTATCGTTTTATCGTTTTATCGTTTTATCGTTTTATCGTTTTATCGTTTTATCGTTTTATCGTTTTATCGTTTTATCGTTTTATCGTTTTATCGTTTTATCGTTTTATCGTTTTATCGTTTTATCGTTTTATCGTTTTATCGTTTTATCGTTTTATCGTTTTATCGTTTTATCGTTTTATCGTTTTATCGTTTTATCGTTTTATCGTTTTATCGTTTTATCGTTTTATCGTTTTATCGTTTTATCGTTTTATCGTTTTATCGTTTTATCGTTTTATCGTTTTATCGTTTTATCGTTTTATCGTTTTATCGTTTTATCGTTTTATCGTTTTATCGTTTTATCGTTTTATCGTTTTATCGTTTTATCGTTTTATCGTTTTATCGTTTTATCGTTTTATCGTTTTATCGTTTTATCGTTTTATCGTTTTATCGTTTTATCGTTTTATCGTTTTATCGTTTTATCGTTTTATCGTTTTATCGTTTTATCGTTTTATCGTTTTATCGTTTTATCGTTTTATCGTTTTATCGTTTTATCGTTTTATCGTTTTATCGTTTTATCGTTTTATCGTTTTATCGTTTTATCGTTTTATCGTTTTATCGTTTTATCGTTTTATCGTTTTATCGTTTTATCGTTTTATCGTTTTATCGTTTTATCGTTTTATCGTTTTATCGTTTTATCGTTTTATCGTTTTATCGTTTTATCGTTTTATCGTTTTATCGTTTTATCGTTTTATCGTTTTATCGTTTTATCGTTTTATCGTTTTATCGTTTTATCGTTTTATCGTTTTATCGTTTTATCGTTTTATCGTTTTATCGTTTTATCGTTTTATCGTTTTATCGTTTTATCGTTTTATGGTTTTATCGTTTTATCGTTTTATCGTTTTATCGTTTTATCGTTTTATCGTTTTATCGTTTTATCGTTTTATCGTTTTATCGTTTTATCGTTTTATCGTTTTATCGTTTTATCGTTTTATCGTTTTATCGTTTTATCGTTTTATCGTTTTATCGTTTTATCGTTTTATCGTTTTATCGTTTTATCGTTTTATCGTTTTATCGTTTTATAGTTTTTTCGATATAGTTTTTTCGTTTCTCGTTTCTTGTTTCTTGTTTCTTATTTCTTTTTTTTTTGTTTATTATTTCTTTTTTCTTGTTTCTTTTTTCTTGTTTCTTGGTTCTCTTTTCTCGTTTCTCGTTTCTCGTTTCTCGTTTCTTGTTTATCGTTTAATGTTTATCGTTTAACGTTCATCGTTCGTCATTTATCGTTTAGCGTTTATCGTTTAACTTTCTTCGTTTGTCGCTCTCCGTTTTTCGTTGGTTGGTTAGACCTTAAGGTATTCTGTAGCTTTATTTTGAAAACATCTCTCAAAGTTGGTATTAAATAGCACATTTTATTTTAAAAATAACCCCGACATCGGTCTTTCTGGCATTTCCAGAAACACCATAAATACGAATACATTATTTATATTGAATTCACAAAATAGCAGACACCGTGTGAATTTGACACATACTCAAGAGTATTAAAAAAAATTGAAATAAAAATATGGTTTCCGTCTGCTTCCATTCTTAACACCTTAGTCTATTTTTACGCAAAAAATGCTTTCCACAATCCATTAAAAATATTATTTTTTTTTCCAGAAAGTCGGAAATAATAAATTTAAAACAATAAAATTGTATGTATGCGGTTTCCGAGATCTACCTTAATCATTTAAATAAAATTATTATTTTTTACCGAGTTCACTCTGATACATTCAAATAAAGCAACACAGCAGAAGAAATTATTTTTAGATAAAGAGAAGCTTTTAAAGTATAATAAATTCTACGAGTTTTTATTTATATCATCAGTGTTATGTAAATATTTGTTGTAAAATTTTGTATGAAGGTAACCCGAAACAATTGGTAGCCTTTTATTCGGCTATGGCGCTGATTATAAAAAGTTAAACAAAAAATTAATTTTTGCGTGAGTCCTTACTCTTTATTTCTCAGTGGCATTAATTTATAATAAAGGTGATTTCAAATTAAAGAATATGCATAAACAGTTATACCAGCATTACAAATACAAAATAAAATGTTTTAAGAGAATTTCGTTTAACCGTATTATATTTGCGTACGTAACGCTAGCCGGAGTCATATCAATAGGAACAAAGTCGGCCTGGCAACAAGTAGGACGAACCAAACCATTTACAGCACAAGCAACAGTATGCATACGCACATCATGCTTATATGATCATCGGTTATAGGAGGTTTTTCGTTTTTTGCAAATATCTAGAAAATCCAATTTCAAACAAAATTCGTTCATTCATGCATTTTTTCCGGAAGTGATGAGTGTATCTCTACAGGTGTTGAGTATTCTGAATAAAACTTCGCCTTTGATTTTTTTTCATTAATTGGGTGATCATTGAGAAATTTGTTCGAAATCTGTGTACCGGAAGTGCAAACATCATTGAGAGCTTTTTCAATTCTTGCAATGAGGTTTAAAACTTTATCATTTACAACAAATGTCAAAGAATTACTGGATTCCAATAAATTTAAAGATTAAATTTTCAACTAACAAGGGTTGTTTAATTACGCAAGGCAGTTTTACCAAGGAACTTTATGGACACTTCATTTTTTCGCTTTATAAATCAAGTGTGGTGTGGCCACAACGTATTATAAACACTCGATTTTTTAGCTAGAACCAATGTTACATCAGCTAAAACCATTAGATGCTACTATACCAACCATTAGAACTACTATGGTACATAGTATACAACTGTGGTATAAATAGCACAATATATTATACATTAGTATGCACCATTTCATCCAGTCACCCGGAACCATATACAGCCACAAAAAAAATGGCTGGTAAAATTTTGGTTCCGACTATAAAAAATTAAAATGTGCACAATGATTTATAAGTCATTGTGCTATTGTGCAATGATTTATAAGTCATTGTGTCATAGTTGATTGATTTTGGGTGGCTTCCTATGGTTTCAACAGATATTGTAGTATTTCCGACTATAAAGAATTATATATTGATCAGCATCTAAAGTGTATTATGCTTATTATGCAAGTTCCTTATTGTTTCATCATTTAAAGGCTGCCTTAGCATCGTGCCGGTTGGTTAACATTGCATCAATCGCATTCATTTTTCATGTGTGGCTGGCTGAAAATGTGGTTTTTTGTATTCAGTTAAACCAAAGCGATCATAAAAGATAGAAAAGCCCCCGAGACACACAATTCTTGTAAATAGCAAATTACAGTGATTCACATTATCTTCCTAAGATTGTTGCAAATTTATTTTTTCAAAGAATAATGTAAGTTTTTAATTAAAAATATCAGTTTTCCCTAGGTTATGAATATTGATTTCTGTTTCATGTAAACGTAACTGCTATATAATGTTCTACCAAGTATGTGGGTTTTATTACAAATGAAAAATGAAAATGCTTTTGAGAATTAATTTTTCTATGTTTAGGTAAATGTTTTGAAAATTGTTGTCATCTTTTCTAATAACATTATTATCTACTTGAATATAAATAAGTTTATTAAGCATTTCTAATTTTCTATTTAAAGGAAACACCTACTAAGCCACTTCTAACAAGTATTTTCTATATACAAAACAAAAACTTTGTTTACAAATTTTTGTCATTATTATACCGGTATATTAAAAAAGTTGTGCCTGCGTTACATAGTTCCATAAACCTACAAGAAACAGTAATTTAAATTTAACACCTTACCTTAAAATGTTTCCCACAACAAGGTAAATTTTCAGGTATTTTTTACTTAAATTATTCTAGATTTCAGGGGTTGTTGAAAAACATTTCCCGCTTAAAGCTTAGGTGCTGGTAGGTAAGTAGTTAGTTGATACAAACCTAATTGGCATATTTTTGAAAAATTTACATTTTTGCTTAGCGCAAAAAAATTTCAATAATAAATTTATTTCTGCATAAAAAACAAATATGCTTTGTATGATGCGTTTTCCGTTAAATATTATAAAATGTTTGATCAATTGTTATGTTTTAGACGAATATAAATTTTAGAAATAGAATAGGAAGTTATCAAAACTGTCAAGTATGTTTACGTAAAATCTGTTATGTATCTGTTTTCATATCAACATGACATACCAGAACAGTATAGAGAGCTTTTTGTATTCCAAATCATAGAAAGTGGTCGTTAACGTGTTAAAATTATTAAAACATATTAAATAAATAACTGTTCAATTCGGATCACGCGGAGAAAATTACATGTCTTTTTCGGTGTTAGTCATGTCACGAGCAAGCCAACCATTTAGCATGCAATGAATAATTTTGGAAATTTGCATACCCTGAAAGATAAAATAAAGATTGATGCAATAAAGCAAAATGTTGCTGAAAATCCAGGTACTTCTTAGCGACGCCGTGCACAAGAATTGGGAATGTCTTCATCATGTTTATTTAAAATTTCCAAAGGAGATTTGTATTTTTTTTTATCCGTTTAATATTCAAAAGAACTAAGAGCTGCAGGAAAATGATCATGAACGGTGGTAAAATTGGAGTGCTCAAGTTTTACAGCTCGGTTTTACGACCACCATTTTCGGCAAAAACCATTATAAGCCACGAATCATATTTCGAATTGCAAACAGAATATCCACTATTTTTTCACTAAAAACCATCAATTGTTACAACGAAAACCACTACACCCTCAAGCTTAAGGTAGCGCCCTTAAGGAAGCGCCCTAAAATGCTATATCCAGCCGGAAAAAAATGTCCTTAAAAGGCCACCACACACAAATGTGTATGTATGTAAAAATATTTTCAAAAAAAACTAAAAGGCTGTGACTTCCAGTGAACCGATTTCTGTCACAAATCATTGAATCTCCGAATAAAGAAATAAGTTTAAGTGTAAAGATTTGCGTGCGAAACGTAAAATTGAAATTTTCCTTTAGATTGAATCACATACAAGTTATAGTTCTTACAATATTAAATTATTATTTTTTCCCAATGCCAAAAGATATAATTTTAATTAAGTTAGGCCTTTCACTAATTTTAAGATAATGTTTCAATCACAATCAAGCCAAACACAGAAAGCGATTTCTTTTTAATTTGGAACAGCCATAAAGAACGTTCAACTTAAAAAACGTTGCAAAACGAAAAATATTTGTTGAAAAAACTTAAAATTTATTAATTGTTAATAAATTTCAGATCGAACTAATTTAAAATAATTGTTTATTTGGGCACAAACAAACACACACTATAAAAAGTAGTTTATGAAGCCTTCAAATGAATATAATGTTATAGAATTCTAATCATTGGTTTAAGTGATGTAGCAGTTTTTTAACACAGGGTGCTTCGATAGAAGGTCTTTTCATAAACGCTTATAATATGAGCGGGCGGTATTAAATGCGAAGTGACATCAGTGGAGCAAATTTCGATTTTATCAAAAAATCCAATCGTATCAGTCAGTTGCGGGAAACCCTGTATATTTATTATTACAACTTAACTTTTACACTGTACCATGTAATGCAGCAATAAATTTTGTTACATTATACTCTTATGGTTATACGCTGAAATGTAGTATTTTATTTTCCTGTTTTTTTAATTTAAGATGCAGTCAGCTTATTTATTTTTTCCATTTCCATTTATTTACGAGTATCAATTTGTTGTATTCCCAATAGATAAAAAATTAAATAAGTCCATCATTGTGTGTATACATGCATTTGACTTGCATTCCCTTTTTTCAATTTTTTGGTTGAAGTAGCACTCAATTTAATAAGCTAAATTGTTGTTGGTATAAGACACGAGTTCATACTTGGCACAAATTATAGTTTCAAAATCAATAAACTCAGTCAAACCTCTCATTATGCTCGTATAAAATAACGAAGTTAATGAAAATAACAAGGTTAGTTATAAAATCAACCACAAATGAGGAAATTGTACAATGTGTTCTGCTCTGAGCAAATTATATATAATATCTATGGTTAAAATTACGTGAAATCACAAATTTTATATAATATGGGACCGGAAAAAGTATTTGAAAAAAAAAATGAAAGTGGTACAATGTTTCATCTCTTTCTTTTATGCCCGTCGAATGTGGTTTTAGAATTTTCTCGAAAAACGTGATTTTTTTTTAATTTTCCTCATTTAAGTACAAATGAGTTCCTCATTTATCTACCCATTTTTTGAATATAAAAATCAAATTGTATTGTGGCATTTTTAATTTTCAACTATTTTTTTTCGATCGACCTTAACTGTTTAGAAATATTCTGTCTACCTTTAGAACAACGTTACTTTTAACAACAAATTAAAAAAACGAAGAGAAACAAATTTAACAAGGGATCGTCCATAAACAAAATTCACTAAATTTTTGCTCATTTTTAAATCCACCCCATCCCTTCGTTAAGGTTCAT
Source organism: Nephrotoma flavescens (assembly GCA_932526605.1). NCBI lineage: Eukaryota > Metazoa > Arthropoda > Insecta > Diptera > Tipulidae > Nephrotoma > Nephrotoma flavescens. The sequence goes on from OW052221.1 coordinate 302,516,012, forward strand.
TACAAAATTAAATAGATAGTGAACAATGATGCTATCATTTAAAAAATTCAACGCTTGAAAATTCTTAAAAATAAAAATTAAATGTAAAACATGTACATAAACACTAGAAGTTGTGAAATACGCCCACTAATGTATTAGCAAATTATTATATTTAGTTTCCTGTCACAGTAACTGCTTATAATTACGTGACATAGAGCTTTACCTAATTGACATAATTTTTTAGAAACCCTTTTAAAAATTTACTTCTTATCCTGAAATAATTTTTTTAATGTGAGACCCTCTAAAAGTGTTAGTGGGCCTATAAAATATTATAACACATAAGCAGGGCTTTTGATAACATCTTTTGGTATAAATTTATGTTTTAATTAATTTTGCAGTTAGTTTAACTTGATAATTGCTGATTTAAATAAAACTTTAAAAATATTTTAAATTGTGTTAGTTGATAAATATTATTAGTGCTTGAATTCAAAAAGTGTTGTAAGTGTTCCCTGAGTCGAAATGTGAAAAACATTTAAGGAATGTTTCTGATTATATTAAAAAAAATATAGATTGTACAAATTGCCATACTTGGTGACTTCGTAACCTCGGAAAGGTGCAAGCGAGAGTCACCGGTTACTGATTCATCAAATTCACATGTTATTTTGGAGCCATTATCAACTTTGAATGGAAAAAGTGAATTGGTTCGTGAAAAATCTATAAAGATATTAACAGCCATATGCATGTCTCCTATACATCTAAGTTCATTGCAATCCAGGCAATATCATGAATACCGCAAATGATTAAATTTAACTACCACACTATCGTCGTCGTCAACATCTTCGATATCTAGAATTGGGTCCCTTTTAACACACTCACTACTCAGCGGAAACCTATAATGAGGAACGCCATTATGATGAATTAATGGATCAACTAAAAACCAAATTTCGGCAATTAGAAAAAAATGTGATAAATGGACCTGCTACACTGCCAAAATCAGTAACAATAAAACAAATTCAGGAAGAATTCAAAACAACGCAATACAAAATATCTAAAACTATTCAAAATAAGAACGGTTCTCTAACGGGCCAAAGCTGGAAAACGGATAAGTGATGAACTCAGTCATTCAGTGCTATAATATAACGATGATGATGATGTTAGTCGTATAATGGAAAGAATGGAGAAAAATGAAGTTCAGAAAAATGGAGAAAAATGAAATTCAGAAACGGCACATTAAAGGAGTGCTGTGAGGGCTGCAAGATGAAATATAAGGAAGATGAGTAAACAAAAATTGGGGTTTCTATATTTTCTTGGCTTCGTCCTAAACACTGAGTGCAAGAAGGAAGTAGCGAAGCTCATACAGTTTGCATTTGAATAAAACTTTAAAATGTAAAATTAATTTTTTCTGGTATCAAGATTGAGACAGACAAAATCGTGATAATATGACTGCAGTCCCTCGATATTTTATGTACCGATCCAACAGCAATATGTTACCTTCTGCAATGTGAGAACTGCCCAGGGTTAGTCAATATTAACGAATATTTGAAACACGCATTTTTGAACAATGATTGTCGGGATGCTAAATTATCGTTCAGTCTTAACTGACCGATAAAACTTGGATGAAAATTCAAAACCATTACAAGAATTTCTGTATTAATATGTAAATAATTAAGCAAAAAATTTGATTCCCCATTGTTTTTTTTATTACAACAATTTGGTTTCATAAAATCTAAAAAGTGTACTCTTGAGCCAGAGGTACTTTTTTTAAACATTTATAATTGAAAACGAAGCACAGAGTTTTCATAGGAACAACATGTATTATACGACGGTTGATTACTGCACATCATAAAAAAAAATTAAGAATACAACTCAAAGAAAATTTTGGAGTGGATTTTGTGTGGCATTTTAATTTTCACACCAGCACGTGGAAAGCGACCATGCGATGCTGCAGGAAGTATTATTAAGAGAATGGCCGGGATATCACTCCGCAGAGTCAGTTTCTTCTTTAAAAGGTTTGCGGGAGATTTTAGAGGGCCTCCCAATAACCATACAAATATTATTGGGATCAGGACTACCTGATGGTCAATGAATTTTGTTTTTGCATAGTATTTGGTGTAGTTCAGGATTAGTTTTAAAATCCGGAATTTTCGCAATTACTATACAGAATTCTCAGCTATGCGGAACTTATCATATTCTTTAAGAAAAAAAAAACAAACGGGGTTCAAGCTCCACCTGAACCGCAAATGTTTGGTAAAATATAAGGTCTTTCTCATAATGACTCATATTATGGCTCACTGAAAAAAAATATTCTGAACTTAAGCTAGTTCAAATTGTTTTAGTTATTATAACCCAGACTTTGCTTAATTTAGTTAAAAATGACCATGGTTTATTTTACTTATGCATGTTTCATAATACAAAAATGACCAAGTTAATTTCAATTTAATCAATATTGCTTTATTTTCTTTCACACTGAACTTGTTTGTATGTCAATTCAAACTAAGCATTTATTTGATAACTTCGGAATAGTTAAACTAACCCATCTAAAAGTAAAATCAACTGAGCTTGGTAGTCAATTCAACTTATATGCTTGGTTTAATCTGAACATAGGCAAATTCATCTCATAACAGTTCGATCTTGCAAATACGCATCTAACCTAAGCGTTTGTTTAAAAACTAATAATTTAACAATGCAGTGGTTAAATTTAACCATATTTTATATGTTTCATATGAAATAACATAGCAATAGTTTAATTAAACTATGGGCATTTAAACGGTGATAATGGATAAAATTCGCTAACTCGATATGTTCTTGTGTTATACTTTAGGCAAAGATAAGAATAGGTATGCTATAGGTATGAAGCAGATTTGAATTTTTGCAGTTTGGTTGTTGTAACCTGATGAGTTAATGAGTTGACCAACTTTTTATCCGTACGCAACCAAACTGCCAAGAAAGAACTTGAGAAGGTCCTCATCATTTCTTAAGGGTTCTAAGTAAATGAAGGTTAATTTAACTAAGTAACTAAATTATAATAATTAATCTGTTCAAAATATGTTGATATACGCTGAAAGTTAATATAACCTAGAGAAAGTTTAAATCTTCGGTTTAAATTAACCTACATGCTTAGTTATATTAATCGTATTTTTGTTGTTTAAGCTAAACTGTGTGCTCAAAATTTCGTTAAAATTAACCTACATGGTTGGTTATACGTAAAGTTGTAATTATTGGTCAAACTAAACTTTAATAATAGTTGTGTCAACATATGCTGTAGGTCAACATAACCTAGCGAATGGTTTAAATTGTTGTTTAATTTAACCGATGTGTTAAATTGTATTAATGTTTTGCTTGGTTATATTGACTAAGGCAAATAGGTATGATTGACGTTGGTTAATATTTGAAAATGAACTATTCATTTTAGTATTATGAAACAAGCGCTTAGTTGGCTGAAAAACAATCCATATGTTCGTTTAAAATAACCAATTTTTTTGTTTATATTTACCTATTATTTTTTTTCAGTGCTTTCACCATAAACTAAGTGGTCCCAGTAATGTTTAGCGAAAATCGGTCTTCCGGAAGTAATACAGCCTCCATAGGAACTTTCGTGTTTTCCGCATATATTTTGAAAAGTATGTATATCATAACAAAAATGACTAGCAACTAAAAGATTGTAAACTAATTGTAAATACATGTCCAAATGACGATTTTTCACAAAAGGAACGGGTTTTCTGCAAAAATTTGGTCCCTGTACAGCCCATACGGATTAATTAATCAAATTAAAATTCGAAATAAAACTTCATACTTGAATTTTTCTAATAATTACGGAATCCTTGCGAAATTTTGTGGAAATCTGTATACGGGAAGTAGCACCTTCAATGAGGGTTTTCAATCTAGGCAATGATATTAAAAAGTTTAGCATTTACAAAAAACGAAAAAATTAAAATATTCAAATAAGCTTACCTAAGGGTTGACCTTAAGCAATCAGGGATAAGGTCCGGTAATTTTAATTTTTTTCGTCAAGTGTTGGCCACAACATATTCACCGCTTCATTTTTTTTATAATCCTTATTGATTTAGGCCAATTATGAGCTCCGTTTTATAATTATTTTCTTTGGCCTCTCAATATTTGACACCCAGTATCGTTAGCAGCAACAACAACCACAACAACAGAAATAAATAGTGTCATAAAAAAAAATATTTTTGTCAAGACTATACACATTCAAAACATAAAAGTCATGAAATACTAAAATTTATGATTTAACTTATTTTTCACCATACCACTGCTCGCCACATAAATTAGAAATTTCTAACCGATTGAGATCTTATTTATTCCATTGAGACATTTTAAAATATTAATGATATTTAAATATAAACACAAATTTCCAAATCATATATTTTTTCCGAGCCATTCATTTTGTGTTGATATTTCCGATTCATTTAAATTTGAATCGAAACCCGCACCATGTAAATACTCATATTCACTTTAACCCTCTTTTCTGCCGCATCTATATGTCTTAAATTTATGAGAGCAATTTTCGGGCGGCATGTGGCGTCAAACAGCTGCCATCGCCTTATCTTTGAATTTTTTTTAAAGGTTGGATCGATAAAAAGTTTGCGGGCTAATTGATTCAATATTGGTTTAACTAAGAACTAGTGCACATATATCCTTTGGAATGGGATTTCATTTCAAAGTCGATGTTGGTACTGCGTTTCGTTTTAATTACTTTTATGCTAGAAAAATGACACGGGGGGTTGTACGGGGGGTTGTCCACGTGCTTTTATGAATTTGCTTACATGGGAATTATGGTCTGGCATTGTTGTTATATGCAAGGTGTAGGGAGTTTGGGCTAATATGCCACGACAAGGTCATCCAAAAATAATCTTTGTATTGTGATGGGGAACTCTGTTTAAAATACGTTGGAATATTGGAAGGATGCGAGTGCAACCTGAATAGGCAGATCCGGTCTGTTATCAGCATTGCAATAGTAATTTGAAGTACTTAGGTGCTTCAGCTAAACTTTTGTCATACATTATGTATTTTCAATGATATTCCACACTTATATATTATATTCTATAATAAATTAATACTAAGCTAGCAGCGCAAAAACGGTAGATTTATTGACTAAGCTTCTGTTAACAAAACTGTTGCTTTTACAATAGCTTTAAATGAGAAGTTTTTTTTACTATGGCGTTTTATTAGGCCATAATGAGCCTTTAGTTATTTGTATATCAATCATGTTAAGAGTGTTCTAACGTAGATTTGCAACCAGTTTCACAATTTCGGAAGTGGTAGTTGGCAGTATTTTTTACAGCCGCCTAGGCTACAGTCGTTGATTGAGAGAGTTCTTTTCATAACCACTAAAAATACCAAGTTTAAAATAAATTAACTTGGTCATCACTTCTAATTCAGAGAAGGTCTCTACATAATTTAAATAAGCAACAACAATTATTTAAAACCTACAATATTCCTAAGAAATTTCGAAAAATTATAAAAAAATTGCAAGAAAAATATATTCTTAAACTTAAGCAGTTTTTTGTTTTGAAACTAACTAAAGTTTTCTTTACACAATTATTGGATAGGTGAATATGTTGTGAGCAAAACTCAACTTTTACTACTTGTAGTTCTCGAATAAACCACTCTTGATTTCTAAACCGAAAAATTAACTGCTCGGAATATAGTCTGTGCTTAAATTTCAGAAGAGCAACAAGTTCACCTTTGATGATTGAAAATTTAATCTTAAAATACAGTATGTGCAACAAGACCGTGTACGCCAAAAAACTAAGTTGAAATAAAACTACGACTTTTTATTTATTTTTATTATGAAAGTTTATTGTATTTTTGGGCGCGATCAACTAATGCGTAGTAAAGTCGCAATTACTGTAAATAATTCCATGCTGTGGTAATAAATTTTTCCATATCATCCGGACAACAGTTTTACCTTAATCTTCATGAGTGCTTATAAATTTCGATCGGATTGTAATCAGGTGTCTGAGATGGCCAATCTAATGTTGGGATGCTCTTTTTGCGAGTTTAAATTCCGAACATAGTATATATGTTATAGGGTTCTGAATCGTTGTTTTCTTGCAAGATCCAATTAGAGTTCCCCACTCCAAACCATTTAAGGACAGATGGTAACAAACCTCGTAGATAAATTTTATACATGAAAAGTGCGTTTAGTTCCTGTGTGGAAACGATTACTTTACCAGAACTTTGCTTGGTGAAGCATCCCCATACATGGATCAAAGTCGGGTGCTTCGCAATTTGGACAAGCCTATTTACTTGCATACACTGGAAAAAATCGCGCGGATATATTTACACATTTTGCTGTGTGAACCCAAATTTGCAATTATTACCAATAATGTTTTTATAAAGTACGAGCCTTGTAAAGTTTGCACTGCAATATTTACAGTGCATTTTTAAATATTAAAATTATTGCTGAGCAGCGTCTGATGACAAATTAGATTAATCATATTGCAATAATACTGCTAGGTAAATTTGAGCCGCGCAATTTGAATACATCATTTTCAATGCAAACATATTAAAAATGAAAAAAAATTGTTTTTTTCGTTGAGAATAAATTACAAAGTGTTTTTAAAATGTTCAAATACTCTTCAAAATTTACTTTGCACTTTGTAAAACAATTTTTGCGGGGAGATTATAACCAATCAAATCACTTATTCTATCCGACTTTGCATTTTGTTCTTCAAATTTTATTTAAAATTTCAAACAAAAATTAGTCTTAAAGTGAATTTTATAAGCAGTACACAAATTGCCATAAAAATGCCAGTTCGTTTAGTTTCCGGAATTGTTGAGAAAAATGGTAATTATTTCAAAATAAATTAAAATATAAATTATATTTATTTTTATCATTCATTTGCAGATTTTTTTTTTTATCATTCATTTGCAGATTTTTCGACGCGTCGCAACAAATGGCAGCTATAGCCTTGAGGATTAAACCATGAAAGTGCTGAAACGATGTACGGTAAACACAAATTAAATTTACAAAACATTATGTGCATTAACTTATATTTGTTGCTTTCTTGTTTTAATTTCAGAATTTTATAAAACAATTTAAGAGGATAGGACCAACTCAGTTCCCTGAACACTAAATGGTTTCTTATAGGAGGAGAATTTAATTATTAGCAACATTACAACAGTTCAATATGTTTCAGGGATGTAAAGAAAAAATTTGTTTGATCAAAGTTAATACGTAAGTTTAGTGTCAATCACGAGATGTAATTAATTATAGTCTTTATTTTAAGAAAAATCGATGGCCTTTTGTGAAAAGTGAATAAAAAAAATTAATTATAAAAATGTGTTTTATTACAATTGGTTTTTAATATGTTAAATATTAAATTCTGTCTCCTCCGATCTAGAACTTTCGAGTGTTTGCTTCTGTGCAGAGTAAATATTAATGCGCTGCAATTTTCTCGATCCGCAAATTTTAAAATGCATTGGAGACCATTATCCACCTTACTGTCAATATTTACCATGCGCTATGTAAAGAATTTCTAAATTATTTTACAAACTGCAGAGTAAATATATCAAAGCAATAGCAAATATTGCTTACCCACCGTGAAATAAAAATAAAAAAATTTACTCAGCAAGTTGTAATAATTGATTTGCTAAACTCGCAGTAAATACAAAGCGCTTGTGTGGCTGAATTTTTAATCAGTTTTCATTAAATATTACTCCGCTTTTTTGTGAATATCACCGATTATTTTTTTCAGTGTAGTTCACCAAACACGCCTTTTAACATTAAAACTCCAAAACTCATCGGTAAACGCAATATTCGTCTAATCTTTGTTTTTATGCTCATTCGTTCACTGTAGTCGCTGTTCAATGTATTTTTTGTTACCAGTTTGTGACAATGTTCCATAATTCTAATTCGTATAATTGGTTTTGGTATAACTGTTTCGCCAATTTTTCCACAGCTGCATCCACCATAAACGAAGAATTTTTAGCAAATATCTGTATGATGGCCTCATCCTTCTTTTTTGTAGTGGTTCGGATTTTTCCTCTATATAGCAAATCGTCCACATTTTTATACATTGAATAAGGTCTATAGTGTCTATTTTTTGTATATTTTGCTGCAGTTACGCATCCGATATTTTTGTTCCTTTCAGATGTGCACTTAAAAACACCGCTTTTTATAAAACGCACTCATTTCTTTCATTTATGTTATCCGCCAAGCATTTGCCGTTAAACTATTTTTTGTTTTAGAGCATCCAAGAAGAATCAATAGAAACCCGATTTAAGCCCCGCCCATATTTGTACCTATAGTTTTAAGTACAGTTATGAAGTACACGCTCTTGTTGAACCTACTGTATATATAAATCTTCTCTAAACTTTTCAGTTTTAACATCATTGCAAAAATTGAAAGTTTCGGAAAAAACTTAAAGTTAATAGAAAAAATTGACGTATGAAGTTTTCTCCGGAAAGTCTTGACTGAAAAAAAGCTGCCAAAATTTGGTGAAACAAAGTTTTTATTAATCAAAACTCGTCATTTCTGGAAAAAATTTAAATAAATATCCGATCTAATTTTGTTTGAAATTTAATTTACATTTTTTTTGATTTTTATTCTTGTTTTGAAAGTTCTATGTACCTTTCAAAATATTTGCAAAAAGCAAACTAGCTCCTTTGGAGACTGCCACAGTTTTAATCAAAAATCGTCATGTTCTATTAAATTTTGGAAAACTGATCAGGACCGATATTGGTTTAAAATTATATTAGAATATTTTAGTCTTTATTTGTTTTTGTTGTAAATTAAATAATTTACTTTTCAAAACAGTTTCAAGAAATCAGAAAGCTACCATGGAAGCTGTCATTTCAGTTGACCGATGCGCCCAAATATCAGTAGGATCTCCAATTTTATGGAAAAAGCTATTTAATATATCGTATATGCTAAATCTAACAATTTCTTTAAAATTGAACGATATTCAAAAAAGTTTCCTTAAATTGTCCTTCATTCTAGCCATGCCATTTTAAACATTGGTCTTCAAAAAATTCATCTTTCATCAAATTTTACAAGTACGTTGTATTCAATTGAATTTTCCAGGACTAGTCATTATGTTGTCAACTATGGAGGTCTCGGTAACGTGGATCGCATACGATTTAAAATAATTGTTATGTGATTATCGCGATCTGGTTGTCATCAATTTATTTTGTTTATTTATGTCCGAAATTTGACTTGTCGGTTGTCTGTTGTATTGGTTTAATTGGCTTGTTAACCTAACAAATACCAAAATATTATGTTAACAATGTGGGTGGTGTTAAGGTGTTTGAAGCTGATCGGCATATCGATAGATAGATTTATTTTTCAATGTACTTTGAAATTAAGATTGCGATGGAGAAGGATTCAATGGCCAAGTAAACAGGAACATACAAAACATACATAGTTACGAACTTTATTGTTCCCCCGCAACAACTATACATTTTTATGGGCTTCAAACTAAGAAATTTATATTAAGGGATGTAATATAAATTCCGTGCAACATTATATCCACTCTCAAATAAATCAAATTCCTGTATAATTAAATTTTGTAATGTTTTTTGGTTAAGTATTTTATATATTTCCGAACCGAAGATGAATATTACAGCAATAACCATTTATTTTGGCGCTTTTTATGTTGCTGCTGCCATTGTTATTATTCGGAACAGAAAAGTTATCCCTCCATATAAAATATTTCTATACAAAAAATGGCGGTGGTATAGCCATACATCACAAACAGAAAAAGCTCAATAATTCAATTTGAATGTATATATTGTTTCCTTCTGCGGAATTTTATTTATTTATATTTTTTGTAATAATTATGACATAAATTAAGTATTCCAACAACAAAGGAACAAAAATATATTTTTAGATAAACAAACGTGTATCTTGTAACTATGAGATAAAAATGGTAATATAGAGTATTTTTGTTGGTGTTTTTTTTTTTTTTGTTGTGGAATCTCGAGAAGATGATACAGGATTTTGAAAACCAGACCATACAGCGTACACAAAACATAAAAATTTATGACCAATAAATAATTGAAATATAAATTCAGAGCTGGTTTTAAATCATAAGGAATTAATATTGGTATTTGTTGTTTGAATTTATTTATTGCTTTTTATGCGGATGGCTCGTTTACGGTGCTTTCAAATATTTTGCTGTCATTGTTGTGGTTACGAAGCAATATGTCAGTTTGTTTATATTTTATGATTGTTGTTTTAGAAAATTTCGTATAATAATCAATAAAATTATTTAACATTACTATTCTCTTGAATAAGATATTGAAATACACAAACTCTATTTGTAAGCATGAACATGTCTAAAGTTTTGTCTGAATGTTATTTGTTGTCGCGGCTGAATACGTAATAGTCCCTATTTTGGAAAATTTCTGACTTTACAGATACGAGTATGGCTTTTATTCATCGTAATCGGAATAGTTGGTTGATTTATGGTAATAATATTAAAGAATAACATTTTTAAGTTTAACGTGACAAAACTTACCTACTAGTACCTACAGTTTCTTATGTCTGTCTTATGAACTATGATTTTAAAAGTGTTTTGACAAATATATCAGGTGCGCAACTAAGTTTCCGGGTTTCACACATAGATAGTACTAGCGACACATCTATAGGTTGTCATTTATGGAAGAAGTTGTCTGTTGTTCATAGCGTGGACATTGTTAACGATAACCAGTTGAAATACAGGCACATATCGCATAACAAAAATATTAATTGTTAGAACGAAAAACAAAAAGCATTCGCGGGAAGCTTTGCTTTTCTGCTTCAACTTGAAAAAAAATGCAACTGATGAACGTCATTTGCTTGAGCAGGCCTACGTCGAACATGCACTATCGAAAACTCCTGCAAATATTGGCTTAAACGCGTGGCGATTTCGACTTTGAGGACAAGATGCGCTCCGGAAGCCCAAACACATTTGAACACACCGAATTGCAAGCGCTATTGTATCAAGATGATACGCAAACCCAAGATCAAGTTGCGTAGGCATTAAACATGGCTCACCAAGGCATGGGAAAAATTCAAAAGGAGGGAAAATGAAAGAAAGAGCTTACTGCATCGAATTGTTATGGAAAATGGGCAGTGGATGTTTTTAAGAGACCCAAACGCAAAAAGTCGTGGCTTTCACCTGGCGAAGCATCAACATCAGCGGCACAGTCAAATTGCTTCGGAAAAAAACAGTGCTTTGCGTTTGGTGTCACCAGAAAGGAATCGTGTACTATGCAACTGCTGAAACATGGCGATACTGTCAATGGGAAACGCTACCGTCAACAACTCATCAATCTGAATCATGCATTGCTCGAAAAACGGCCAGATTGGTACACAACGAGTGATATTGCAGCACAACAACGCTCCATACCATCGCACTTCCATCGTCCAGGCCCCCTTGGATTATCACTTGTTTCTGTCGATAGCGCATGGCTTGGCAGGGCTACACTTGGCCAGTTTCGAAGAAGTGCAAAATTAGTTGGATGAATGGTTTCGGTCGAAAACATGTTGTTTTATCGTCGTGGTATTCATATATTGCATATTCATATATTAGATTAAAAACCTAAATAATAAGCTCAGAAATCCTATTTCTATTCACTCTGTTCCAATCTCATCACGAACAATTAAGAAATGGTTTTGTTTGGTCAAAGTTGGCCATACACCAAACCTTCGTCTCAAGACCATTTTAAAATTGCTTTTCATCCAGCAAAAAAATCGTATACAAATACTTACTTCGTGTACAAATAACTTTAGAATCACATCCATTCCACCACATATAACGGCCTGGTTAAAGCTTCGACAGTTTAATTGGGAGGTACTGCGTTCAAATCTCTCCAGTGGCAAATTACAAATTCTTCATCGAATACGATCAGTGATGTTAATATACACAACTTAGATCCTCTGTTGGATTGCATAATTCAGCGCCAATCCACTGTCCATGCCAATGTGATTAATCATCCACATTAAATTCATTGGTTGATTAACACTTTCTTAAAAATAAATAAAAATAAAGAAATGTCTTAGTTCCATCCCAAATGGCCATATGCCGGTACTACGTCATATTCCATAATTTCCTCTAAAAACCATTTTAGAATACTATTTCGACACACCATACTCAATTTCATCACGATCGTTTATGAAATGTATCAGTCTCGATGGCTATACTCCAGAACACTTTCCAAAACCCATTTTGGAATCTCATTGTCATCCCTATTCCAAATTTCATGAAAATCTGTTAGAATGTAGTTCTGTCCCAGTAATATACCACTCTTATTGCTGCAGTGGAGGTTGTCGTTTTTGTCCCAAAATTTTTAAATTACAAATTTTTGAAATTTACACGTGAATTTTGCGCCACAGTTTTGCCGAACTTCCAACATGAAACTTTACGTTTTTATGGAAGGCAACAACGAGTACGCAGGGAAGGCCTGCTATAACTTGTCAAAAATTTGGTTACTCGGTCAACTACAAAGGATGTCCTATTTATATAAACACACTGGTGTAGCGCTATATAACCTAAAGTCAAGAAGGTAAAAAGTAGTAGCTATACCAAAGCGATTCAGCCTAATTAACTGGGAGCAGGCACAAAACATTAAAAAAGCCAATGATTTCGTGAACATTTATAAGATTATAAAAGCCAATGAAGAAAAACAACTGGGTTTCATAAGTTTCAAAGGATATATGTCGAAAATAATATTGAGTGTTGTTATTAGAGGAATGCGGATTTTTTTTCTAACATATGTATATTGAAATGGAAGCCACGATAAAGGCGGCTAACTCCAAAAAGAAGACAGTATGGTCGGTCAAAAAATAAAACTACGTACTATAAGGGGTATCCTACCCATTTCGAAGAACTGAGATGCTGCGAAAGTTTAGAACAACCGCTCTATTAGTTTAGTAAAGTTCTAAAAAAACATTTACACCAAATAATATTCGAAAAAATGTACTGCGCTAACAGAATCATACCCGATCATCAATTCAGGTTCAGGACGAGCGACCCCTACAGTTATTAAGCTGACTTGCTGCTGTGTAAATGCAATATGTTTCATTGACAGTGAAAATGATACCGATCCATTGTGAACTGAGGCACTAAGTTAAAATGCTTCAATATAAATAATATGATATTCCATCCAAATAGGAAAACTCTTTTATAGTTTTATGTGAGACAGAAGTACGAATGTAATCATTCACGAAATTCTGCCTGAAATGTTTGGCATACGTAGAGGTGTCCCACAAGGAACGGTTCGATGCTCAGAACTTTTTAATATTTAGATGGCTATTTAGAAGAAGGTGCAGGTATTATACGAAACATGGATTCTGGCAAGCTACACGTATCTTGATATAGCCACAAGAAAAGTTGAACAACACGGATACTCTTCAGAACTTTAATTCAGATTTAGGAATTGAAACAAAAGTGAGTAAAACTAAATTTTCTAATCTCGGTCACCTTTTCGAAAATCTTGTAAGGGAAAAAGCTCTTATGTAGGCGATTTGTGGAAGAATCTTAAGTATAAGGCTTCATCCCGATCGATCACTCCGTATGGGCTGTGCAAGGACTGAGTATTTGTTGAAAAACAGTCTTTTGTCAAAAATCATCATTTCCGCTTAAATTTATACTGGTTGTAAAATTAATTTAAAATTTTGTAGTGCATAGTCGTTTTTTAAAGTAAATTATATACATTTGAAAATATTTGAAAAAAACGAAAAAAGGTCCTTCGGAACCTGCTACTTTGGCTAGATCAATTTTTCCCAATTTATCCCAATAACAAAATCCGTCTGGGCAGTAGAGAGGACACACACTTTTAGCACATCAACACACATTCACACACGGAAAGAGTCAAACACAATAACCTTTTTAAAACCCGTATTTTTGAATTCAGTGATATAGCGGTAGGCAAACATCTTGAGGTCCAGGGTACATTTTCAGGGTTTCTTGAAACTTCAGTGATTATTGATCGAAAGCGATCTACCAGAAATGGCAGCTCCCAAAAAACTTTTTTAATTGATTGCAAAAATTTTGAAAAGCATTTCATTTACGTGAAAAGCACTATGTCAAAATATTCTAAATTAACTTTGTGACAATAAGGGTTCCAGTTTTCTAAAATTGAAGCGAAAATTACGATTTTTGACAAAAAATCTGTTTTCAAAAAAATTCAGCTCCTTTACTGCCCAGACGGATTGATTGGTTAGTGTGGAACTTTATTTTTTATGCATTTTTCATATATTGTGTAATATCAGTGATTTTTGGCTGAAATCAGTCCACCGGAAGTGGCAATTAAAAAACGATTAAAAACCAAATGATTGTAAATTAAATTTTAATCAAAATTAGTTCAGATCATTTACAGTTAATGCGGAAGTTAAGTGTGGTATATTCGAGATCGCCGTGTACATTTATGGTAAACACAAGTCGGGGATAGGCCACAACATGTTTCCTAAGCTCTCCATTTTTGAACTACGAAATTTGTTCCACAAAATTTTGACATGTATTGAGCAACTATCGTGGTAACTTCATTCCTGACAGAGCTGAAGAAATTAGCAGGTTAATTTTATAAGTTAAGTCCTCTATAACAAGTTTAATAATAACGGGTGGGGCAAAAGTCCCGCTACGGGGCAAAAGTCCCGCTACCATTTTGATATAACTTTGTTCAAAGAAAAGAAAAGTAAATGGTTCAGTTCTTGTGGCGTATATTAATCTATTATAAAATTTGGGCGTCTACACAACACAATGGTTAAAGCGAATCTGAGCTAAACGTCACATAACCAAGATGGCGCGCAATCAAAATGGTAGCGGGACTTTTGCCCCACCCTTTATAGTGCCCGATTCACTTTAACGATTTTCTTTAAGTACAAAAGGTTAACATTGAACAAGACATACCATCAGTTGATAAATTTTAGTGCAAAAGGAATACGTGACACCACAATATTTTATAACAAGTATGTATTGAGAAATGATATTGGAGAAATTTAATATGTTGCACCCTGTGCAGAATCTTAAAATAAAACGTTTTGAGGTTGGAATTTATTTGCGCATAAATTATTACCATAACGATAAATTTATATTATTTCAACGGAACAACCTTACACCAAATTGAAAATAAAAATAATAAAGAAAATGAGAATGATGATGATTTTTAACGCAAATTATTGGCCCGAATCTGAAAATTTACAAATACTATAGCGATAGTGTTCTATAAATGATATTCACAAATTGTATTTTTTTTTAAATATTCTATCAAAATCGATAACGATACTCGAATATTGACATAAACTCGCACTATACATAAAATTTACTATGCTTTTTTATCATAAAAATATTTAATTTCATGTAAATTAATTAAGAATTAAATAAAAGTAAGAATTTATTGTACACTAATTGTCAAACTATATATTAGTACAGTTGGCGACATTCATTTGTATACCTAGAAAACTATATTTTTTCTATAAATACCATAGACAAATTATTTGTTTCCACTGTACGTATGTGTAAATCATTATCAACATTTAGGCGTATATAAGAAAAGCAAAAAATTTTAAACAAATAAATTTTATCTAAAAGCTCAATAACTACAATTGGCATTAGTTTCAACTTTTGTTGGTATGCTTCAAAGCTTCTCTTTGGTATGAACATCCTGAAAACAATTTCAGGAAATGGCCATTTTTTCGTCATCAAATTTTGTACTGTAAAGTTTTAGAAAAAAAACGTACGTTTATATAGCCGACATATATTTTGTGGGTACCATTGTAGTACATGTCGAAAATTCTACAGTTACAGAGCTTACAATACAGTTTATGATTTAGATCATTGTTTATTAGGTTCTTGAAAATCCCAAGCGATTTAAAAAAATTTGTAGCTAGATACGTAATGTAAGTCATTTTAAACAAATCAACAAGCAGCCAAAGCTAAACATTCAGGAATTTAACCTTCAAGAAAATAAAAAAAATAAGGCTGTTACGGGTAAGTAAAAGGCGGGTGGACAGACAACAATTTTTAAAAAGCATATTTATTATGTTGTCTGTTTTATTTTTTGTTGACCCACCTTATATACCTTTCTTAAATATTTATAATTATATTTATAAATGCCAAATTTATTGATATTTACATTTATCGTTACGTGAATACATCAAAATGAAAAACATTGCCTAAGTATCATATAATATTTTTTACAGGTACATTTTCATTAAATGTATTAATTATTTCTAAGAAGTTTTTTGTTTTCATTTTATGGAAATCTTTTTCAAAAGTACAGAGCGATATACAATATTATTTATTCGTCTGGATGTGAATCATGATTTAAATTAGGGATTACATTTCTTTCTTATGGAAAGATTCTGTACAAGATGATTTTGGGTCAATGTCGAAAAAGGTACAGATTTTAAGAAAATGTAAATTATTGAAATTTGCATATAAGAAAGAGAATTAAATGGTTTATCAATACACTAGACAATTTGTTTAGTCAAATTCATAAAAATTTCTATTGTAGGTTTTTCAAAATATTCATACTCGCATTGAAAAATTTCACTTTTCCGATTTATTTTACTTTGCCAATGTAAATAATTTACACATATCACTTGCTCTGCACTCAAGGATTTATATTAAAAATCAAAATGTAACCAGGATAATTTAAAAATGCCATAATTGAAAGTAATCGAAATAAAATCTTCATAATATCTACATCCGCTGTTCAAGCGAATAGATTTTCATACATTTTTATGGTTTTTATATGTAATTTTATTGTTTTATAGGTACCATAATAGCTGTATGTTGCCGCATTGATGGAGAACAGGAAAATGTGATTTTTTATGTTAAATGATGTGGAATGCATAAAAATAAGGAAATTTTATATGTTTCGCTTTCGCTGTTTCTTGTAATGTAAACACTCTTGTGTAAATGATATTATATGACAGTATTGAATTATGTATGATAAAATTCGTAACGGAAGGTAAAGATGAACAGTTAGATATACTCGCTATACTATCGGAATGGGGTGCGTCCCATTTTCAGTTAGCTTTTTATGCCTAAAATTATATTCCTAAGACCAATTTCGTTTTTTTTTTTCAATTTTAGCGATATCTCTCAGACAGGACTAATGTAAAATTTTTTTTGGCTTGATCCCTGTACAAAAAATTGCATTGAACAAAAAATGTACTGGAAACAAAAACTGTAATGTACAAAAAAATGCATTTGAAATAAATCATACAGATGAATTTCGGAAGGCTGCTACAAATATTTTTTTTTAAATGACATGATACCGTTTATTTTTCCACGATTATGAACAACTGTATATTACAGATTATCGCTGAAGATTTTGTTACATTTCGCTTAATAATAATACTACACACCACCAATTACCAATTACAAAATAATAAAACTTTATTACTTTTACTATACCAATGCTATATCCATATAATAAGATATAAGTTATTTTTGTGTTATGTTTTGAGGCCGAAATACAGTAAGACCGAAAGGTGGCTTAAGTTACTTGAGTTTTTGCATGGGTATAAATTCCGCCAATAAAAGTGATTTATGGAGAGTCTATGCTTATAACTGCGCAGTTTTAAAAATCAAAAATCCCTCAGTTTCGTCAAAACATAAGTGTTTTTTGGTTTGGTTTGGCCTATGTTTCTAACACATTTAAACCAATAACAAGCTAATAATTTTGGTGTTCTAAATACCCTAAACCTCTTTATTTGACCAAAATTGCAATTTTTTTCGGTTTGATGTAGTCCACTAGAACATTAGCATATACATATTTTGGAGTTGGGTTATCCTAAAATTGTCCGCGAAAATATAGGAAAGGCCTATATACAACTGATTTATAGAAAGTCACCCGGACTCTCAACCCCAAACTTAGTTATAATTGAGGTCTTTTTTCGGTTGATGTGGCCTAGTGAAATTTTAACAAATATGTCCTCCAACATGTTGGTGTTCGGTTTCGGAAAAACTTTACGGAAAAACTTAGTAAAATCGTACTAGAAGTTTATATAGAGTCAATGATCTAGGTATATGATCTAATTTTTACAGATTTTTTCTTCGAGCTTAAAATAATATTTAAAATACAAATATGTTCACGATATTTTGTGTTTTCGTCAAGTCTACGTGAGCTACATATAGCTCTCAGAGTAGCCGAGTTTACGGTGGCAACTAAGAAACAGCACAATCGGCACTGCATTCACCATTTTTAGTGTTCTTGGAACCGACGTATTGTTTATGAAACGTGGTACAACCGTTTTAGAATTGTTGATTTCGATGTTAGTGACCAGCTGCGCCCAGGACAGCCTCGAAAGTTTGAAATTGCAGAATTGCAAGCTCTACTGGATGAAGACTCGACGCAAATGCAACACGAGCTTGCAGCTCAGCTAGGAGTCAACCAAACAGATATTTCTATACTGGGAAATTAAAAAACGTACGGACACTTTCCTTTCACTACCCACTACCCGGCAAAGAAAAAGGGGTCATTGTGATAAATTAGAATGACTATGAAAAGTGCAATTTTTACGAGAATCCCAAGAATAAAAACTCGTGGGTAGATCCCAAATAACCCAGTATATCGACGCCGAAACAGAACATTCACTTGACGAAGTTTCTCCTGTGTATCTTGTGGGACATAAAGGGTGTGTTTTATTACGAACTCGTGCAAACTGGTCAGACGGTGTCGGCTTAGCGCTACAACCGACAACAGAACAAACTTATTGAAGAACCTGGAGAAAAATGGCTATTTACTGGACAAGAAGGCAAGCAAA
The DNA here is from genome assembly GCA_932526605.1 of Nephrotoma flavescens. Taxonomy (NCBI): domain Eukaryota; kingdom Metazoa; phylum Arthropoda; class Insecta; order Diptera; family Tipulidae; genus Nephrotoma; species Nephrotoma flavescens. The sequence goes on from OW052221.1 coordinate 302,534,715, forward strand.
TCATTCTGATGTAAGACAATGATTGACGTTACGTTGCTCGCGTGACTCAGAAGACACTCTCGAACTTGGGATAGGAAGTTCTCCTGCACGCGGCATATTCACCAAACTTGGCCCAATCCGACTGCCATTTTTCCGGTCATTGCAGCACAACTTAGTGGATAAACAAATTTCTTTCGCGATGGCATTCGTATGTTACCAGAGAGATGGCGCAAGATCATATAAAAAACAATGGACAATATTGCCAAGTTAAATTCGTTCTTATCTTTTATTATATAAAATAAGAAAACTGAAAAATCTGTAAAAATTAGGTCATACACCATTGGTTTTGGGTGTTAAGAAAAGCGCAGTTGCCGTCAACTCCCCTCAATTTAATTGTACAGGTTCAAAATTTTCTCGGTAAAACATAGGAACCCAACAACAAAATGACTTGTATATTAATGGTGTACAAGGCCTCATCAAATCACCTAATCTTGACCAAATTGGGACATTATAAGGTGTTAAGGATAGCAAATCTGGCGTATTGGCGTATAAGTTAATTAATTAGTTGGGTTTCTACAGTTTTTCGAGAAAACTGAAGTAAACCGTGATTTATAGCGAGTCGATGCCAATTTCAATATCCTAAACATGTTAAACCCAAAATTTAATCAAAATTGAAGGGCTTTTCGGTTTGAGGTGACCTATAGGAGAACCTTAACAAATAAGTTATTTTGGCGCTTGGTTCCAAAATCTTTGCAAGAAAACTTCGGAAATCCGTACTTATCATATATTTCATTTTGGTGTTGGATCCTTAGAATTTTCCGAGAAAACTTCGAAAAACTGAGAAGTAATTTATGGAATTGGGGGTTTAAAATGTTTAAGAAAGGGCTTTCGCGATGTTTTTCGGTTTCATGTTGCCTAGTAGAATTTTGACGTATTGCCATGTTGGTGTTGGGTTTCTAGGATTTCCCGAGAAAACTTAGAAAAACTGTACACGTAATTTATATTTAGTCGATGCCAATATCACTAAACTAAAGATCTTAATCCCAAATTTGGTCAAAACTAAAGTGTTTTTCTGTTTTAAGTTGCCTATAGAAAAATCTGAACATATAAGTCGTGTATTGGGAATTAGAGACGCTGATTTCTTAGGTTTTCTCGAGACACGTTTGTTTTGGAATAATAATTCTGAAATTTTTCATAGAACACTTTATATACTAATACTTCTAGCAATTTATCTTTCAAATTTTTACAAGTTTTACAAAACAAAACAAGTTTTTCTTAAACAATTCTGCTTTGTTGGGGTGAAACCCACCTAGTTGTTTGCTTAGTACATCCCCAGAGTTAAATACCGATATCGGCTTCAGTATTTGCCGATACAGCAGCTTGTTGTGAATTGTAAGCTCAGAACCTATACTTATGAGCCAATACCTTTTTCTGAACTTAATGTTAAGTTCTTCGTTTTTTGACATGCTCTCTCCACTTGAGGTTGGCACCGACAGTCGTGCCAAGATATTTAGCTTTGTTTGCATATGGCACCAGTCGTGAGTTAATTTCTATCAGCAGGTGGGATGTCTTTTGATATTTAACGTTAATATGCGTGGTTTTCGTCTCATTAAGCATTGGTAATCTTTTAGAGTTTGCTCGTTGCATTAGCGACATTACTTTTACTCGCCGCATGTTTGTTGTGTCATCTGAAACGTGATATGGCTCCTTCAATTGTTGTTGGAATATCCCATGTAAATAGAGAACTGGCCCTAAGACACTCCATTGCGGGACACCGGCAGCGATTTTCTTTATTTCGGAGTATTCATCCTCATATTTCACACGAACATGTCTATTAGATAAATAAGATCTTAGTATCATAGTACTGATTTGGCAGATCTCTATGCGCAGCTTAAATTCCAGTCCAGTATACTTTATTAAATGCTTATGCGACATCCAGAAATATGCCGGAGCATACTTTTTTACGTTCTAACGTTCTTTCCGATAATGTTGGTGATTCTATCCATCTGTTCAATTGGGGAATGCTGTCTCTGAATCCAAATTGATGTGGAGGAAATAGTTGTCGGTCCTCAATTATTGGTTCAAGTGTTTTTGTAATAATTTTTAAAAGAGTTTTGACATAATTGGCAGCAATGAAATTGACCGGTATGATTTTTTATCGTTATGTGGGTTATCAGGTTTTACTATATCATGATTACTTCTGCTAGCTACTTTTCATTGCCACGGAACATATTTTAACCGAAAGCTTGCATTGATTATGTGTAATAGCTTATAAAATCCTTTATCTGGTAGAGCCTTGATTATTTAGCAAGTAATCAAGGTATAACCTTGGGCTTTTTTAACATTCATGCTTTTTACTTATTCTTTTAATTGTTTGAGAGTTACTGGGCGTACGTCAAAATCATCTAGCTTGCAGATTATATTTTATGTTCATCGGCCGTTTGTCTTGGTGGTGGTGGGAAGGTATACTAGCGATACTCCGCAAACAGATCAGTCTTCCCTTTAGAACCGCTTGCACAGGTTCCATCCTCCTTTTTAAATGGAGGAATTTGCATTTTGGGTCTCTTAAGTCCCTTCATCGCCTTCCACAGTGAATAATCAATCTTTTTTTACCGGTTAGTCTAACTACATATCTGTTGGTTGATGCATTTTTAACTTATTTAAGAAGCGATTTGACACTGTTACCTAAATTGTTAAGAATTGTTTTGTTCTCCGCTGTTCTAGTTATTTTCCAAGTTTTACGTGCCCTTCGTTTGTTCTCTTACCAGCTCTCTAACTTCCATTGGGTAGGATATGTTAAGCTTCTTCTTATTTTGTATAATGAGGGTACTTGCAAAAGCACCATAGTGAATTGTTTCAATGAGTTGTTCTAATTTGTTTTCCAATCGGTGGGAATTTCTTATCGGTACCTGAAGATTTATTTTTTCCTCCATTACTTCCTCCATACACATATAAACAAATTCTTGTTCCTACAAAAAAAATTGACTAATTTAATTGTTTTTGTGTCAACACGACACAATAGACTCTATTTTAACCATTCAAATTTCAATTCAAACGAATTATAAAAAAATTTCTAAAAAGATATTAAAATACACTGATTGTTATGAAAAATTACAAAGGTTTTCCCATCGATGGAAAGCTCATGAAAAAATGGCGAAATCTTACGGCTCTTACATTAAGGAGGCTCTGATTATATACGCCTTTGAGTTTAATTTTCACGTACTATACTCAAAAATATTTCAAATTTGAATCAATTTACTTATATGAATATTCATAAAATGAAATTAAAGCGCCATTCAAAAAAAATATTTTTAAGGTTTGAAAAATGGAAGAAGACATATACGAGTATACATCGATCTACACACAAAATAAAACAGCAGAAAAATTAAATAAACATCTAAAATCCATTAACCCCATTTTTAAATTCTTGTATAAATTTTTGGTTGATTTAAAAAACATTTTTTTGAATGGTGTATATCCAAATTAGCATAATTTATATAATAAAAGTTTATTTTTGTGCTGTTACATAAAAAAGCAGCGAGGAATTAAAGGTTTTCATTATTTCTCCGCGACTCGAACCACAAATATTAATAACTCGAGTGGAAAATATGTAAGTTTAGTGTAAGTCGTTTCGCTTAATCCGACTTTTCTTAAAAAAAAAAAATTAAATGTCTTAACCGCATTTTTAATGAATATGGAATGTGAAGTAATTCATTCAGCCTAGACGCAATATTCATGAGCTAATCAGCATATCTAAACATCCCGATCTATTTTGAATTATAAATCTGTATCAACACGCGTATAGCCGTATACAAATCTCGTGTAAATTCAAGCAGCTGTTAAAATAATATTTACAGTGAAACATTTTTTATACATTCCTAGATCAATTACGAGCATTTTTAAATTCAGCCCCTACATCTATGTGTGTACGACCTAGTTTGAAAACAGGATAAATAAGAAAATCTTAAAGATGTTGTTTGCTTATATGATTTTATAATAGAGAGACATACTAACAAATTGTTTAGTTTTTGGAAAAACTGAAAAGTTTCCTCTTTATGTGTATATACATATTCCCATATTATGTGAGTTGTTATATAGTTAAGTAATTTTCCAACTAAAAATAAGAAAATAGATGAAAACTTTTTTTGAATTTCAGTGATAATCTTAACTTCTCTTGTCACTTTATTTTGTTTATGTTTAATATTAAAGTTTTGCTGCTCTTCTATACTTGAAACAGCTTTTTACTGTATAACAGAAAATATACTTAGAAAGTATATATTGAGATGTTATATGAGAATTTTTGGTCGGTAGGTTTATAAAAATGTATATTATACAAGAGTTTAGAACTTCAGTATTATGCAAACGGAATTTATCTATTCGGCAAATAAGCTTCTTATTGACTTGCAACGTGATGAATGTCTTTTATGCAACTTGTGGGTTAGACTGGTGCAGAAATACCGCCGATTCGATTAACTATTAAAATCAATTGATATGTGGCCTGATAAATTTCAACGATAATTAAATATAACAGAAGTAATGCAACGATAATTAAATATAACAGAAGTAACCTGAGTAAATAAGAATTTTTTAAAATATATATATTTTTGGTTAAAATAGTGACTATATACAAAACAACTAACACCACGTTCTAAAATAGTAAAGGATTGTGGAACTGCTGGCTCTGATGACGTAAGTATATAGTTTTATGTTCGGGTGGAAGTCGTCGCTTCCGTTTTTTTGTCACCATACTTTTAAAAGCTCTAATGGAACCTGCCACTTAAAATTCGCATATTCCCACCAAATATCGAATGATCTCTCTTTTAATGAGAAAATTTTAGTTTGAACATTTATTTCGAATAGTTAATCCGTTTTCGCGAATTTTGGTGCAAAATCTTTTTTTTTATCAAAACTCGTAAGTTCCGGTAAAATTAAAAAATGATCTGAATTATTTTTTTTTTTGAAATTTAATTTACAATTTTTTAATCGTTTTTCGTGAATACTTTATACTTTAGAAATATTTACAAAAAACTCAAAAGCTCCTATGGAAGCTATCACTTCCGGTGGACCGATTACGGCTAAACGTCACTGCGACTTAAATTTAAGGTAAAAGTTCAAATATTTAGTTTTTTGTCAAATCGTCATTCAACATTTTTAAAAACTGGTGTGGGCCTATTTTGTTGCAAAATTAATTAATATTCTTTTAGTTCCAAAATTAATATCGTGCGCGATAATTACTTGCCAATATTCAAAGTGCCGGGCACATTTTTCGTTGGGGTGGGGCACTACTACTAAACTTTATTCGACCATCACAATGAAATACCTCGATTGAACAAATCCCAGTCGATAATTACAAATATGTAGTTAGACCAAACAAAACACCTGTCGGCCAACACGAAGAACTGTACAATGCACCAGTAATTGATGAAGTGAATATCGTTATAGTTGGCGAGGAATATAACTCGCGTGACATAAGTCTTCACCGCGAGAATGGTGATGTACAGTGGACATCAAAAACTAATCGATCATACCACGGCTTGCAATATCTGATTTTAAATTGGCAAGGAGATGATGTATATATTTCAAGATCAAATTAGGAAATCTATAAACAGGTGAGGAAACGAATAGAAAGTTAGTGCCTTGTTGAACTACTATTCATATCGATTAATGATTCGTAAAACCACTGAAAACCATATCTTAAAATGTCGGCAATTGTTCCATCGGATGCAGGCAGTTGTTAATGATGGTCATACTAATGATCACATTTGCAGTGAGGCCCCGCCACTTGTACGTATACACACAAGATGCAATGACAAAATGTTGACCGCCCAGGTTTATTCAATACATTTAAATTAAACCCTATACGTGGAATGGAATAAAAAAAGTTTGATGCTGATTGCATCGAAAACGACGATGAAACAAAACTAGAAATTTTAAGTGGTTGTCATTTTTGTCAGCATAATGCTTTTAAAGAAATATGCTTTTGAATATAATTACATTTATCAAATTACCCATGTCATCTCAGCAGAAATAGCAGATGTCGACTTTAATCCTTTGACTTACGTAAAGTCGTCACCCAAAATTGTGTTCGCTTTTACCCATTTTTCTAAAAACTTTGTGATGCATGGTCCATGTGGCTTACTCTATCACCAATTGCATATCTGAGGGAAAATGCACTAAACGGTAACCAAGAGAATTACTTACAGAAACTATCACTGGCAATGGCGTATATCCTCACTATGGTCGACGATCAATACAATGTTGTGTATTCACGGTTACTCTCGAAAACGTACAAACACACATCATTATCGAGTATTACAGTTTAGTGAAATTGGTCAAATATATTTCTAAATATGTTAACAAAGATATAGGGAAATGCGGCATTTTTTAAATTGGGAAATACAACTAAATCTATCGAAGGAATCGATCATTATCAACCAGGGAACTACATTAACCCTTTCAACACGATTCTTTTTTAAAACGTCGTCAACTAAGTAATACAAAAAAACAAAAAATAAATTCCACAATCATATTATTTACCCCTTTCAGCTCTGTAGGGACATATGGTCCTAAAAATGTTCTGATAAATAAAAAAAAAATTTTAGATGCTTACAATACGAAGTTTTCAAATATACTTTTAGTATGATGAACTTCTCTTTGGACGATATGTCCCTATAGTGTTGAAATTGTTAATAGTGATGATGGAGCAGCGTCATGCATTTTATTATTTTCAATCCACAAACGACATTAAAAACATTTTTATTTAACAGTGCACCTCGAAAATAAACAACGCATGTACTTGAAGATATAGAAAATTTACGTGCAAGAGGATTGCCAACAACAATAACGGCATTCGGTCAACGTGCTAAGATGCGATATGTTTGCAAAGATGCTTCTTTACTGTAAAGTGTCAACATAGTAAACATGGCATGCATCAGTTAAAGGACATCGCAATTTATATTCGAACAATGCAGAGTGCTTTTATTTGCGATAACTGTCAATCAACGTACGTGGACGTAGATTTGGACGCTTGCCCCGCTGATTCATCGATACGCATACGTTATTTGTATTTATATTGACATGAGTGGAAGCCAAATCCAAAAAATCTTTTGAAAAAATACAAAGTCTATACGAGTGAAGACATCCCTTCCATTCACACCAATGTTGTATAATGAAGTATTGGCTTTCGATTGATTACATATATTGCCAGCATGCTCTGGCACTATTAGGAATGGCCGCAAACGACATTTATTCAGACAAATCTTCCGAAGTTTCATAATAATGCATAATACATAACAGAATAATGCTTGTAATTACAAGCCAAAGCCACGGATTGTATTTGGCAAAGAGGAAGAGGCTAAGCTTTTTTATTTTGCGTACCTTGGGTTTTGTACACCAAGCAAAATTTGTACGGGCCAGAATGATCCAGTTTGCAAATAAATTATTTTTTACTTTGGACACTCCTCGTACGCTGACATTAATTTCAAAAGAAATTCCGAAGAATCAAATATGCCCGGTGTAAGAAAAGTTCACAAATAAAAACCCACTGTACAGAGTAATACTGCTCGAAGGCCTAACTATTGTTTTCTACGTTAATTTTTGAAGACCATCGTTTTCCTACAGTAGGCAAAAGAAGAAAAAAGAAAAATATATGAATTTTTTACTATCTTTTCTCTTTTGTTTCTACGCTTGCTATAGGAAAACCATAGCCGTCGAAAATGGCCGTAGAATTCAATAGTTAGGCCCCAGGGCTCGTATTCTTGAAATCGATGAAAATTTCCGCACGTGGAATATAATTTGTATTAAAATTCTTTATATTATTCGAATTTTTCACCGGCTACTTTAATTGTTTTTTCAAATTAGTTTTTAAGTTCTCTATTATTTATTTCCCTACTTGGGGAAAAATTGCGCCTGGGGTAAATCGATGCGGATTTGTCCCCTTAGTAGGGAAATAAATAATAGAAAAATTGCAAACAAATTTGGAAAAACGATTTAAAAAAATTTCGAACAATATAAAGAATTTTAACACAAATTATATTCCACATATGGAAATTTCCACCGAATTCAAGAATAAGGCCCAGTGACCATATTCTGGGTTTTCTCGGGAATAGGGAATTGGGAATTATAGCCACGTTTTTCTAGCAGTTGGGAATGTTGTATTCCCCTAAGTGTATTCTGGCGTTATAGATTTTTTTATGGGAAAAATAATTTCATTTTATAGCAGTTTTGACGATAATTTTTATCCATCATCTTTTTGGGAATTGAGATTGGTACATTTTTGAATTTTTAAATATTAGTTTTTCTAATAAATACAGATTTAAAAAAAATAAAATTGTAATAAGGTCGCAACACGTGTTTTAGTTTATAAATATCTACATAAAAAAATATCCGAAACAAATTATTCCCTGATGGCCAGAGTAGATATTTAGGAACTGGAAATAAATATTTGGGAATTAGTGCCATTTGTAATTACGGCAAAATATTTCGCCAACTCACAATTCCCCTTGAAAACCAGAATAGGGCGACAGGTTGAATAAAAACTCGAATTATAATTTGACAGCGCACTTCCTACTCTGATTGACATAAAAAATAGAACAAATGTGCCTCTCCGCACAATGCGGCAACAATCTGGGTTTTTTTGTCTCTTACCACTTCGAATATATAAACAAAATTTTAAAGTATGGCTTTTTGCAGCACGTTTGCAGCAATAATATTCTGTGCAGCTCGAGTTTTATACTCATTAACACGAACGAAAAAAAAAAAGTAATGGTCAATTTTTTTTTTGTTTTTAGGCGATTAATGTACCAATGAATTTTGGTAAAAAATCCTGAGCAAATGTGATGTATTTACATGCTGTTTCAATTCCTACTATCTATCCATTTCGCTCGCATCCATTATATTTTTTTCCACCTTTTTATTTTATTTAAATTATTACAAGAATGAGAAGAGGCGCATAGGCCAGCTCCATTTATAGGTCATTTACTGAAGCAGTCTTTGCACTGGTGTCCTTAATCCATTAAATCAATTGGTTTCGTTCTCTGCTATCGTCTTACTGGTTAAGTTGAGGCAAATCTCTGGTGTAGAGCAGGTAAAGAAGAGGTCCCAAAACACTACCCTTCAGGGCTCATCCCGAAATCTATTTTAAGCTCGGAATATTCTTCTTCACATTTCAGGCAAAAGTGGCGATTCTCTATGTATGATTTTAAAATCATATAATATTGTTTTGGTAAATCTGTATATGTAGTTTAAAGAGTAAACCTCTGTGCCACACCTTATCGAAGGCCTGCGCCTCATCTAAAAAGATACTGGAGAAAAGATTTTTACCTCTAATATATTCTCAATGACATCTGTAAGCATGTTTGACATCCTGTAAGCATGTTAACCTGCTCAATATTTGAGTGTTTCTCTCTGAAACCAAACTGATATTTTGGGATAAGGTGTCTTTGTTTTATGGTTCTTTTCAATCTTTTGAGTAACAGCCTCTCAAACAATTTCACTAGTGTTGGTAGAAGTGAAATTGGCCGGTAATTAGGGAATCCAAGTCGGTTCTACCCGAATTCGTGTAGTTGGAGAATTACTTATCCCCCAGAGACACCCGAAACCTTCGGAAAATGCTGCAAACAACCGAAACCGAAAAATGGAAAAAAATAGAAACTAATGTTTGTAGAAACCGGTGGGGTAATGGTAAATAAACGGAACTGAAAGTCGGGTACCCGAAATTCGGGTAATTGGACTCCCTAGTCGGGTAATTGGATGCCGTAGTACATACGTTTATGTTTTTTCCATTTCCGTTCAGATGCATAGGAGGGTTGTCGGTTTCGGTTGTTTGCGGCGATGCCCGATGGTTTCGGGTGTCTCTGGGGGTGAGTAATTGCCCAACTACACGAAGTCGGGTAGAACCGACTTGGATTCCCTACCGGTAATATTTTCTATCATTCGGTGGCTTGCCCGGTTTCGGAATTATTATTACTTCTGCTACTTTTCACTGTACTGGAACATATTTTTTCCTGAGGATCGCGTGTCAATATCATTGTTCTCGGAAATATCAAGCCACCATGAGTATTGTTGGCACGCATTCAAATATTTCCGATGGATATCGCGTTCGAATTCAACCGTTTCTGTGACTTGCATATTTGCAATTATGCCACTAACAAGGAATAGGGACAATCGATACAACCGTTAGTTCATTAGAACTCCATGATTTCTAGTTCTCAATCTTGGTATGGAGTTATCCATTCCGAATACTTTCCTAAAAACATTGAAATAAATCATCAACCATTAATTTTATAAATCATTTTTGTCAAGTCTTCAGTATATGTTATACAAAAAAAAATTAAACTAATATCAAAAATATTAACTTCTGTGATTTCAAAGTGGGTTCAAATTTCTATTTGAATTTTTTCTTAATTAGCAATCATTTGATACTTAATAAAACCAATTAAATATAAATTCAAAACACTTTTTTAACATTATCTCCAAACGTATCTTAATCTATACACACACATTACACAAGTATTTATCTTAATTTTATCAGGGAAAATTTCGTTTTGCACTTAATTTAATTTGAGCTAAAATTGATTAAGTAAACTTTTCTGAATACTCTAACAGACAGTGTATGTATTATACAGTTTTTTCGTATGGTATACATTTGTTGTCTTTTCGTAAAAATCTAATCATTTTAAGTAGCAATGAATTCATCTCTTTATAAACAAAATTAAATGTATATAAGAAGGTTTTTGCTAACCCAAAATTGACTGGTAAAAATGATAAAGAAATTTTGTGTTTTGTCATGTCCAAAAAAAAAATATACTTTTCGATGTGCATAAATAAGGTATGTCCTTGATGTTTGCTTGTCCATCTTTATACTAAAACCTACGCTTGTTTATGGTTTTATTACACATGACCTTGAAAATTTTCTTTTATACTTTATCTAGATTTATTGAGGGCATTTTATTGGAAAATATCATAACGACATTTGAAAAAAATTTCAATGGAAATTTATTTTATTACATTTTCCGACCATAAATCATTTAAGTTTTTTTGTGCTTTGTATATAATTCTGGCGGCTCGTGAAATATTACGGTTTTGTTTTCTTTTACGCAATACGTATGTCTGCTACTAATTTCTTCTAAATATTTTTTTGTTAATAAAATAGCCTTTTATTCTGTCAATATATTAAAGCACAGCATTTTTTTATTGCCTAGCAATCATAAAAAATCGGTTTTGTGTTATTTCTATGTGATTACGAAAAATGAGAAAGCATTTAGAACACGCAAGGTCAAAATAATTTTATTCTCGTAATATTGCTCTAGTTTGTTTGCTTAAAGTATATCATTGGCCAACCGCGGTTTCTGAAAGAATACATTTTTTAACTTTTTTTATGTGTTATGTGTTATGACCTCAAGACTTTTGCAGATTTGCTATTCGCTATACCGCAAGTGTATTTTACATAAGGCAATTTTCTGGTCCCGAAATGGAAATTAAAATGTAAAATTTTCCATCTATAACCATCAATGAAACGATGCAATTTTTATATTTGCACGTGTATTTTACTCCCTCCAATATTCCCGGACTCACATGAAATTTGATCTTAAAAATTTTCCAGCGATGGCTATTTACGTACTAATCAAAATCAGAAGATTTGCAGACATAACACTTTAAACGTTAAGTTTTAAAAACGTTTTCAAATTTCCACGCGTTTTAAAATTTCCGAAACTCCTAACAAGAGAATATAGCTGGGAAATTGTACAATTAAAACCATTAACGAACCGATTCGAATGATACTTTCTTCAGATAACCCATTTTAAACGCGCAAATGTATAACAAACACTCCCATAAATTTTCCCGAATTCCCAAAAAGAAACTTGAGCTGGAAAACTTTAAAGCGATGACCAAACCGAATTAAATCGTTAAATTATTAAACGTTTTTGAAGTTTGCACGTGTATTTGTCTCCCCCAATTTCCCCGAACATAACATGAAACTTTAACTGAAATTTTTTCCAGCGAAAAACATCGCGGTACCGATTCAAATGAAACCTTTTCCATAGACATAACACTTTAGGTTCATATGACTTGAATGTTTTTTTCATCGCTGAAAAATTTTCAGCAATAATCATTACCGACTCGAATGAGACCTCTTCCATACCTATCAATTTAAATGTTTGAATTTAACAATTTTTTGAAATTTCGACATGTATTACACGCTTCCAAATTTTCCAAAGCATTTTGCAAAAAAACTTGATCATGAAATCAATCTAGAGATAACCATTAATGAACCAATCCAAACGAGACCATTTTAAAATAAAGCACTTTAAACGATAAGTTTTAATACATTTTTAAAGTTTGCACGTGCGTGTTCTCCAATTATTCTGAACTCCCTACATGGAAATTAAACTATAAAATTTTACAGCTATAACTATTCACCATTCACCCTCCCCCCTTCCCCTCAATTTTTCTGGACTACCAACATGACACTTAAATTTTAAAGTTTTCGTGAGATAATCAAATTTTGTAAAATGAACCATCAGCGAACCGATCCAACTGAGTTATTTTCAGAACATAACACTTTAAAAGTTAAGATTTTTCAAGTAGTGCATTCACTTTTCTTCTCCCTAAAATTTTTCCTAACTCACAACATGAAACTTGAACTGGCAAATTTTCCATCGATAATCATCGACGATCCAAATCAAATGAAACCTTTTCCATACTTAACACTAAGTGATTGACTAATTTTTGAACTGTGTACATACAGTTAACTCCTTTAATGTTCCGCAACTTCCACCATGAAACTTGTATCATCCAGCTACAATTATTGAAAAATTGGTTCGGATGAGCTCTTTCCAGACAAAACAATTTAAACATTATAAGTTTTTAAAAAAATTCCCCAGAACTTCCCCTAATTTTCCCGAACTCCCAAAAATGAACTTAAACTGTAAAATTGTCCAATTATAACCATTTCTGATTCGAACTCCAAACATGTACATTAAACTGAAAAATTTTCTAGCGAAAAACATCGGCATTAGCAAGAAGCTGGAAGTTTGGTTTCGATCTAATAAAACATTGAATTTTGGGGAGTAAATCCGTGACAACAGTTATCAACGATTTGGTTGCGAATATCTTCTCTTTCCTCAGTGGAATTTTTAAATTATACGTTCTAAACTTTAAGTCGTTGTAATTATTTCGTGTTTCAGGGTGTTGTGATAAATCCGAGTTAATTATCCTAGGCTTTATTGAAGTTTCGTAACAATCGTTTACCTATCGCACATCGCAAACCCTCTGTAGAAGGACCACAGTCCCCACCCACTTAATCTAATGGGTGTGAGCACTTGCTAAATTATATTTTTATAAGGACAATTATATCATGTTTGTCGGAAACAGGAATCATCCCTTAACCAATTATGATGAAATTTGGTATGATAAATAGAAAAATTATTCTTAGATAGTTTTTAAATGCAGATCTGTAATCTGGCCAACTGGAAGGAATTACGCCAATTTTTATCGTTTATGATGAAATTTTTCATGGTGGAATGGAAATAGTATCATAAAATGATGCTAACATACATTTCTAGAATTAGGGCCAAACGAAACTCGGGAGTTCGTTTTTGTTCAAAATTCGACAGAAGAAATATGACGTTTTCGTATACGTAAAAATCAGTATGGTATACTATTTTAGATTAGTGGTTCAGTTTCTTATTCGTATATCCTTTCGTCTTCTCACTTTTTTGACATCTAGCGAAGTATTTGATTGGCGAGTTAACACGTTCGCGCAAATGACTGCTATAGCAGTCATACAACTTTTTCGTTTTTTAACACGTTCGCGTTTTTTAACACGTTCTTTCATTTTTTGAGGAATAACTCGACATATTTTTCAATTTTCCCAATACACTCCTTTAAGCGACGAAATATCATTCCAATTATAAATGTTATCAAATGTGTTCTTCAGTAGTACATACATTAAGGAAGTGTGCGTCAATGTATTAAAAAAAAAAATTTAACTACACATATTTAATTTTTTTTTTCATAGCGATGTCGATAAAATATTTTGTTTTGCCAGAAACACAGAATTAAAATTATTTTAGAACTAAAATTATATAATTAAATAAATTTGATTTTATTTAAAACATATTTGTATTGCATTTACAAATTTTAAATTATAAATGGAAATGATAACTAGAGATGTCCTATCCAAAAAAAAAAAATGGCGCACATTTGCACTAACACAAACACACATATCACTACTATATACTTTCGGTTATTTCGTCAACTTGTCGAATTTTGAACAACCTCTCGATATATTGATGGAAATTGAATTATGAACAACAAATTTGCAAACTCAACTGTAATTAAGTTAATTCCTAATCTTCCTGGCCAATTTTCGTATTTCTGTGCGGAAATGTTATTTAGAAGAATTTTTGGAATTATGTATACATATAAAAAATCTGGTAAGGAGTATACATTTTTAAAAGCAGGATTGTTTTTGGAGACGAAAGCTAAATTATTCCGGAAAATTAATTCATTTTTCGGAAAAAATGCGTATTATTTTATTCAAAATACGTACAAATGTGTCATTTTTATAAAAATTTTGATATTAAGATTGCATCTTTACAGTTTTTCGACAGTACAAGTAATTTTTCCGTAAAAATTTTGCAATTTTACCAAGAAAATTTTGAAATTTCTTCATTTTTTTACTTAGCTTAAAATTATAAATAAAATTTGATACTTTACATTAAAAAAAATTATATTTACAAAAGTTGATTTTTTTAACATTCGTGGCATTATCAGAAGAACCGATAAGAGCGATAGATCTTTGATCTTTGTCTGTAATGTCGACGAAACAATTATCATTAATAAAAATTAAAAAAAAATATTGAAAAAATAAAAAAAGCGAAAAATTGTCCACAAAATCAAAAAAATTTCCGGAAAAATGTAGCTTCCTCCTTCTAAAAACTGATAGTAAACAATCCTGCATTTAAAAGTTTCCAAAATTTATACTTCTTACTTGTTTTTCTCGATGTATACGTAAAGTAAAATGACGCCAATGCTGGATGGCAATGGGATTCTGAATTTGACTACGATCATTACGATCATTTATGAATCGACCCACTTACATCCAATATCGCCATTTTTAGAACATCCTTTAAAATATGTTTTGAAATCTCAATTCCTACGTCCAAACCCCGTTGTATTGTTCCTTCATAGTTCTACCCCTAGTTGGCCAAACTACAAAACTTTTTCCAAAAATTAATTGTAAATATATACTAAATCCACCCGAGAAGTTCAATTTTAACAATTTCGGTTAAGAAATGGCATCGTTCCGTTCCAGTTTTGCATTTTCTAGAACTACCTATAAAAATCAGTTTACAATTCCATATCTACACACAACACGATTAATTTTCATTATAATTACTACACTAAAACCTCGACCAGCGTCGTTAATTTTGCCCCGACCCGATAAAGACGACGCAAATCGAAACGGCACATATCGAAATACATTCAATAGTTTTATGTATGTAAAACTAGTCTATTAATCTTTTAGCGAACGCAATATTATTTAAGGATGTTTGTTACAGAATACAATGAGAAAACAGAAACCGTTTGTCTGGGGCACAGAAAACCACATTCAATAACAATCATATGTAAACAGCGTCGGTTATTGTTATAATATGAAAACAGCGACGTGTTTTTATTTGATATTTTGTTTGTGTCGGTATATACGGACGTGCCCCACTGTAGGTCAATTGAAGCGACGGTATATACCAACGTGTACGCGAAAGGGTTAATTAGTGCCAAAAAGAGACATTTCTTTTAGAAAAACAGAAAAAAATAAAGAAAAACAGATACAGAATAAAATGGGAAGTCCCTTTATATAAAATTTATGAAACGCAAATAGAAATTTTAACAAATCACCTCTGAAATGACGAAAATTCAAGGACGACGCTACTTCGAAAACGACGCAATAATTGATTTGAGATTATTAGCTGATTCGGTTAAATATTTACAAAACTATGGTGTATGATTAAGTGTTTGACTGAATTGTAGTCAGATAGCTTAATTGTGATCAGATTGTATTAATCACAATCTGATCACAATTAAGCTATCTGACCACAATTCAGTCAAACACTTAATCATTACCCTAATAATTTGCCCATCACCTTTTTACAGCTAACCGGCTCCTTTGTAGCCCGTATATAGAGTAGCATGTAAAAAATTTCTAACTACATCGGCGGTAATAAAATTCTTGACATTGCCACAGACTAATCTGCCACAGAAAATTTTATATGAAGGACTGTAGGCATTTGGTGCTTTAAAGATCTTTCCCCCCCCCCCATCTATTTGATTGATAAAAACTAAATTTTGATTTCCATTGAAGAATTACTAAGACTAGTCAGAACTTGCTTAATCTCTTACAAGAACATTTTTCTTTATAATTTTTTTAATATAATTTCTAAGTATAGAAACAAAATTTTCAGGTTACTAAAAATTTTCTTATTTTATAATCTGTATTCATTAATAAAATTATTGAAATGATAACCCTTCGTATCAAAAGAAATTTTGATAACAAAATTTAATTTTTATTTTTAATCAATTTGTAAATTTGTATGTCTGTGAAGGAAAGAACATGCCAAATTTCTAGTATGATTAACTCAAGAAACAACATATCAAATTAAGATTTAATTTACTGTTTTATACTAATAAAATATTTATTTATTTAAAAATTCAGGTTTCACCAGTTAATTAAAAATATACTTATTTTGCCAAAGAGGAAAGTACAAAGTTTTGTTTGTAATAGTAAACTAATTTATTGCGCGCACTATAAGCATGTGAAGTTATCCCAGTTTTTCATCCCAGGAATTTTTTATTTTTATTTACAAGATACTATTCTAATCCAGTCCAGTTTTTTCATTTTATACCTCTATAAGACGATTTAAATTATAAGAACAACAAAATAAGTTATACTTGGGAGCCTACCATAGTTTGCCCTTATCGTTACCAACTCAAAACATAAAGAACCGCATTGCCGGCCTAGAAAGTTCTTAAGAAAGGTCATAGAATGCAACAAATTTTTATTGAATTTGACCTACTGTTTGGGAACCTGGGCATTTCCTCAAATTTGAACATACGGCTGGTGCTAACCACTTAGACAGTAATCTCTTAATTACATATACCATCTCCAAACACCAATCGCTATATAGGCCCAGGAAAGGTTTGGAGGTTATAGACAATTTTCATATTAATTTATATGGCGCCATATCGAAGCTGGAAGATTGTGCCAAGCCTAACATACAGCTGGCACTGGGGTGTCAATTATAAGCCACTCTTAATATTTTAAACTAATAATATGGCTCATTATTATTTCGAGCTTTAAATGCACGGAGCGAGTTACTATTGCGAAAAGACAGTACATTATTTTTAAGTAGTTGTTTATTCTGTATATAATTTAAATCGTCTTAGATGTATAAAATGAAAAAACTGGGATTGATTAGAATAGTTTCTTGTAAATAATAATAAAAAAAAATCCTGGGATGAAAAATTAAGATAACTTCACATGCTTCGCACTATGTGTGGCCTTTTACTTGTTCAATTAATGGTTTATACTAAAGTATTTCTGACAGTTCTTGAATCGATTTGTCATACCATAAGTCTAAGTATAATAAATGTATCAATTTCGGATCATCGATAGCAAATACATATATTAAAGTGAGACAACCTTTTCATTATATTCGGCAAAATTTGAATTTTTTTATTTAACTTTCAAGATTTTTAATTAAAAAACCATCATTAAAATCTTGCGTGGATGATAATAACGATTTAAAAATTTTGTTTCTAAAATATTTCTACTACAACACGGTAATTTATTTTTATTTGTTATTATTCTTCATTCTGTATAGTGTACATAAAAAATATGAAACCGTTTATATCATATAGTTACTGACGTCACACAAAATAATTAAATCCAAAACCGCACGCTCGTATATTATAAAAAAAAACCGCAAAATTAAGAGCGTTGGCCTTGTAACGCGCGCTAACCATCAACTCACTTGTTAAAATGTTGATTTTATTAAACCGAATCATTAATGCAATGATGCCCACAATAAACAGTTTTTTTTTTATTTGTTAAACTTCTTCACCCAAAACACCCACTGTGTTATTTTTGATAAAAAAAACAATTAAGCATTTTTCCCATACCTATATAGTAAAAGCTTTTTATCATTTGAGTATAGGTACATTTATAACAAACCGAAAATGATAGTAATGAGAAAAAAATGTATGCAGGCTAAACAAATTTTGGGTTAGGGATTTTGGTTTTTTCATGTTGTAGTCTATGGCAGTTTTCACAGTTTTTCATATGCACTGGAAAATCGATATCCTCTCGTTTCGGTAACATGTGTGATATGGGTTTTTTTATGTTGATGAACATTGAACGTACTTGATGTGTTGCTTATGATATAGTTGATAGTTTTTTTACGCATCTGGTTGGCAATCATCCCGAAAAATGTCTTATATGCCAACTGTTCTTCGGTCCAAAAAGTTGGTCCTTAGGTAACTCCAGACTTATTTTTGAACATAAGTATTGAGACAAAATCATAAAAATTAGCAACACAAATTATTATAAATATAAAAATCAATTAAAAGATAAATTTCTTACTTTTCACTTTTTCTCAATTTTCATTTTTCCACTCCGTTCTACAGGGTGGACCATCAGTTAGTCATTTTTTCAATCGATGAAATTTAGTACTAAATGTTATCTGTTCTATAAAATTCTTTGACATGTGAAAAGTGAAAACTATATCATCATGAAGTTGCTACCAACACAACAAATCATTTTAATTGTCCAAATTTATTACGGAAATAATCGTTCAAAAACAACAACATTTCGTAAATTACGTGAGAGTTTTGGTCGATATTCACGTTCAAATTATTGATCGTTTTGTCGTTCTTCCGATGCAGTGGCAGCTGTTAGTAAAAGTGTTCGTAATAAACCATGCACATCAACCAGGCATCGTCCACAAGAACTAAACATTTCACGAACTACATTACGGCCCATTTTGCATGTTGATCTTCATTTACATCCATACAAAATTCAACTCACTTAACAATTAAAGCCATCACACCATTTTAATTCATTGTCGTTTTGGTATCCAGTAACCTTGAACGCTGAAAAAATACCTTTATCGATGAAGCTCATTTTTATCTTAATGGGTACGTCAATAAGCTAAATTGTCGAATTTGTGAAGCAGAGAATCCTCATGATGTTCACAAAGCTGGAAATGAGCCTCCAAAAGGCACTGTTTGGTGTGGTTTATGGGCTGGTGGCATCATTGGGCTGTTTTTCTTTGAGAACGAACAGAAAAATGCCCGTACTGATGTTAACTGATTTTTCGTGGCCCAAATTGAATGAGTTACGTGTCAACGACCTTTGGTTTCAACAAGACGGAGCGATTTACTACGCAGTTCGACCACTTACCATTCATTTTCAACACAATTTTCTGATCGCATAATTTCAAGAAATTGTGAAGTTTCTTGGCCAACAAGAAACCCGAATATAACACCACTTTGTTATTTTTTGAAGTTATTTGAAAGATAAAGAGTTTGCTAATCACAAACAATTCAACGACTTAAACACAACATTCGAGCTAAAATTGAGTTTATATGTTCGTTTTTATTGGAAAAAGTCGTCGACAATTTTGATGTTCAGATGCAAGCCTGTAGACGAAACCGTGTTGGGCATACGGATGATATTTTTTTTCATACATAAATGGCGTAGAACCACCTTTACTTATCAATAAAAAATTTTAACTTTTCATCACAAAATGTGTGTTTTATTTACAAATAAAAAAGGACTAACAGATGGCCCACTAATGCAAAGTTCTGTAACTTTTGAGTAACCTACTTTACCATCAATTTGCTTCAAATTTCGCGTGGGTTTACCTAAGCCTAGCTATAGTGGGATCGATGGTAAAGTAAGTTACGCAAAAGTTACAGAACATTTCATTAATTTAGTTTCGAAAAATTCGGACTTTCTGGTACACAAAATTTCACGACCCCTCATCTACTTCAGAATTGCCCCAGATTTCGGGGATTAGGATTATGACCTAATCAATAAGCATCTTTCGTATCTTTTGGCTATAATTTATTGTTTTGGCTGGGATATCAAAAAAAAAAATAGCTGCATTACCATCTTTTGGCCGGGATAGCAAAGACACTATCTGGATTATCTTTCGGCTGGAAACTTTCGGCTAACTTTAATAGGGTCAAATGACACGACTTTGTCTTGTCGTGTCGATTTGTATTTCGTATTGGATAACTATCACGAATCGACTAATGAGTATGGCCATGGTATAACGTTGAAAAAAATCATGCTATTTTGAACTTTTCGATTAACTTAGCAATCGTGAATAGTTGTGTTGATATATTTTATCAAAAATGCTGTCAGCCGAATGTCAGAAAACCTGTACTAGTTTATATTTAGGTATTTTGTCAAAATTTGGGATCTAAATAGTGGCCTAAAATTAGAAAATAGACAAACAGTGAAAAAATATTTTAACAACGGAAGAATTAGAGATAAAGAGAAAAAAATTGGAGCTCAAGGAAGAATAGCTGAATAAAAGAATTTAATTTAATTTAATCTTAATTTAATAATAATAATGAATTTGAAGTTTATAAACCATATTTTATTGAATCCCGAATCCTTTTGGCTTCTTCCGCTAAACTAGCCGACATCACTTTTAGCTTGGCATTTGTATAGATAGTATCCTTTGGTTCAATTTCGTTTATCGGCACATTATACGGCACATTGACTGTAGCAAACATCGCCGCAACGTTCCTTTAGTATATCAAAAACACGTTCTACAATTGAACGTGGTATGGCATGGATCTTGTTGAAAACCGGCGTTACTTGATCGTCGGAGTCACTTTCGCTCGAGTCAACAAAAAATCAAATTGTGGCCATCATTTAAACTCACGGAACACGTTTTTATCACAATTTTAATTTATTTAACTTATAACGTAGTTTAATTAACTCAATATTATAAATTCAAAAATAAATACAAGAATAAGGAAATTGACAGTTCACTCAAAACTAATGTCAAATTTGGAATGAGGTTTATAACATTTTCCAGCTTAAACAACATAAAATAGCATACTTCATGGTCTTAAATTTTACAACCAAAAAAAGTTTCGAAATAGGAATATTCGCGGCGGATCGAATTTTACGGTTTCGTGCAAGACGAGAAACTGGTGTAGAAAATGCAAAGTTCACTTGAAGACCCTTGTGTTGGAAGCTAAGGTCACAGTGGCGGTTGGTGTATTTTCTTTGCTAACTCAAGAAAACGAAAGTGGAATTGGCACGCCGCTGGATCATAGGAGTTTATGGTTACGCATGATGGATACCGGTACTATAGTAAAAAAGTGTTATCAAGCTGGTGTTGTGAGAATTGGTCATGAGTTGCATGGCCCATGTATAAAAACAAAATCCAACTATTTTTTTGATAGCAGCGGTGTTCCTGAACTTTGCTGTTATTGTTACCGCTGTTGATGTTGTTGGCATTGCCGCTGATTTTGGTAAGGTCTACTAAGTATTATACTATTTAAACCATAAGAAAAGTAGATACGAGAGGGGCTGTATGTACACACTATTACAAAGTTTTTATAATATTTTACATGATTTTACAATTTTGGACTTCGAAATATGGGATTTTGAAAATGGGATCAGGGCAGCTACATTTTTTGTCTGTCCTCCATCATTGACTTTAACAGCTACACTTCTAGCGTGGAAGTCTTATTTATGAGGTATTTAGTCGTAGATATTGTATCATATGTTACTGCTCTTGAATGTTAAATTAAATTTCATCGTTGTTATATGAAATCCAGATATTTATTAACAAATTCACCTATGATTGAATCAATTTATCATTGACCCAATTTAAGATCTTGATTCATTATGATTTTTTTTGCAATCAAATACCAGGACGCTCAGGGCTACTCTTTCGACCATGATAAAATTATACCTTTATGTAAAAAAAAATTTAAAAGATGTATTTCCATGCACATAAGTTTGATCACGACAAATATATTTACAATTTTTTCATGTACTTTTCAACATTGTTATTTTTACTTCATCTAAATTGATGTAATGTACAGACGATGATTATATACATATGAGTCTTTATTTAATCCAAATACTACTAGAGACAGAATTTATATTTTTTTTTCTATTTTTCGAAATCTTTTCCGGTTCTTCCTTCTTTTTTGGTGCACATATATCGAAATAAAATTTTACTTCAAATTTGCATACCGACAATTTAAAATTGTTGATGTCATTTCTAGGTTATTTACCAGACAGCACAATATGAAAATAAAATACAAAAATGCATACGAGTTTATATGGGAAAAACTTGGAACAGGTTCAGCCTTTTTCCGGACTCATTTAATACGTTTGAAAATTTATTCCGGCACATATTTGCATATGATATGAATGGCAGCACAAGCATTTATTGTAATTTGGAATTGGTATATAGTTTCTATACAATTATTACTTTAGAAAATAAATATATTTACAATACTCGTATACCATGGTTTCGAAGCCCATTTGCCTAAATTTAATTCAAGAAGTTGAATATCCATTTATTTAATTTTATTTTATTTCCTTGCTATGTTATACGATGTTTTATTTAAATATATGAAATTTTAAAACTCTCGTCCCGAAATTTAAACCGACGAAAAATTTGCTTTTTCAATTTGCCAACTTTAGAATATAAATAAAATAATAATAGTCGTTATAAAATGTATCGTTTAGCTTAATATATACCTAGAAGCTAAGCTCTTCTTCCTTTGAGCCAGTAATAAACCAAACTTAGGGTAAATTGTACAGCATGACAAATATATAATAAAAGGACGCGAGCTTCAAATAAAATTAATTAACATTTTTTTATATGTAACTAAAAATAACATTTTTTCAGGTTACGTAAGTTCATATTTTTTATTGTTTTATTAGAATTCTTCACTGTACAAATAAATACCTGCAGTACTTTAGTATCCTTTTAAAAAATTATTAAACGTATTGAAATGCTATCGCAAGAAACTATATCGAATTTAATCTACGTGCAGAACGATCGAACTTTGAACTTTTAATTTTATTTTTATGTAATTTTCCCATATATATTATCTTCGAAATGTGAATCGAGTTGCTTTCAATTTTCTCAAGGCAATAATTTGAGATAAGAAGTAGTACATAATGATAAGAATTGTTCAAACAATAAATGAGGAAAGAAAAAATTTTCTTGGAACATAAAGTTTTGTACAAAACTTGTTACACACATAAACAGAAAACTGAAACGTTTACGAAAACACAAAGGAGCAGTAACTTCCCAGCTTCATCCGTAATCGCAGAAGAATAAAATGTTTAAAAGAAAATTCTTGGAAATAACATAACGTTTTAATTAAAATAATTGTGCTTTTCGAATTTGTTTTCGTGTTGTTGCAATTTTCTGTTGGAAATAAATTAAGGATGTGAGAAATATAAAATTATTGATCTGTTAGCGTTGCCACTCTGTGATTGGGTTTTAGTTTAGATCGGTTGGTGTTTTTTAATTAATTTAAAAAATGTTGGTAAAATCGTTTATTAAGTATACGACATTCGGGTTTCGTTTGTGTTTTACTCTATTTCATGTCGTAATTAAATTTTCTTACGCACAGATGTCACTCTTTTTTTCGGATTTCAACAGCCACCTTCCAAGTAAGTACCTAAACGTATATTTATTAAATTTTTTTAACTTGAATAAATCCAGTTTTGTTTAAAAAAATTTATAATTTTATATAAATTACTTTGGATCAGTCAGTTTTGTGCATGAACAAATATTAGAATTGCATTTATGCATGCATGTCGAGCATACAGATAACAACAGTTTAAAAAGTTCCGGTGATGCAGAACCTGCTGCTGCTTGGAGATTAGAATGTCGAATAAATTACCACAAAAAGATTACAAATTAGACACGATCTACCTGGATAAAATCCATGCTGAAAAGAAGAAATACGACTCTTTGTATGGAATTGCAACACTCTGTGAACCTTGGGCTCAAACAGTTTGGGTAAGACAGAGAGGATGGCGATCTCATGATAATAAATTACCTCACTTCTATTATCCGCCTTGAAACTTGGATGAACATATGAGATTGTCCAGAGGTCCCGAAAAAAATCACAACGAAGGCTTTCTTTAAACAAGAAGACAACTGCAAGAGTCAGACTTACAGCACTACGTTTAAATAGGATCGATGGAAGACCGTCATAACCCACTCCCTTACTAATGTCGAGAAAGAGCAGTTGATCCAGAACCTCTTGTTCGGTAAATTTAAAATCAAATACAATGGAGGTGGAAGAAGTAGGTGACCCGGTGCGTCTGTCAACCGAAGTGGTTTGTAAGCCGATGTAAAGGATTTGGCAAACAAATCGCAAATATCAGATAGCTGACTGGCGTTGGAGGACTGATAATTCATATCCGACGGAAAACCAGATAACTTTTTCTTACTGTTAATGAAGTCCCAAAATTTTTTGGGATTAGATGTCAAAACTTGCTCGATATGCACTAAGTGATTATTGTAAAGGAACCAATTAAGGGTGTTAGATTCATTGCGGAGTATTCTACGCCGTAAAGCCTGTACAGGAATGTACAATATGAATGTGTCTTAACACTCCCGAGAAGCTCATTCACAGGTGGTTTTTACAGTAGACTTCTTGGTTGCAAGTTTTATAGTGCTTTTCAATATCGTGTTTGAAATTTTATTTCTGTTGGCAGTACAACAGATAATATTTTAGAAATTCAATCAATTTGCCACAGAGATATTAAATTATGGTGTCTTGCTCAAGTTTTCGAAAACAGTTTTAGTATGTCCTACAAGAAACACAGATATTTAGTAAGCATAAATATTCCCAACACAGCTGGGTAAAACACACTACTTATAACTAAGCATCAATCTTTAAGTTCCTATATTTACTATAACAAACATATTTACACGAAAATTAGTATTCCCATCCTAATGATCAATTAACTAAACAGAAAATAATTAAATAAGACAAAACTCTCTTGCACAGGATTCACATATGTATATGCTTGTATATGTTCATGTTCAATTCTATTAATATTAATGAACATTACCGACTTATGTATTTCTGTTCCAATCATCGGATTTCATACTACGTGTAATACATAGCGCTAAAGGCAGAAACAACCCATACCTAAACAGAAAACGGTTATCCGCAATTAAATCTAGCAAAAAATCGTGACATGGATTGAAAGTATGTTGTGTAGACAAACATTTTCGGTTTTATGCTATGATGCTAGTGCTTTTTCAACAATTTAATCTGCCAACATATTTGATGGATTAGAAAGTGATTTAATTCAATTTCACATGAAATAAAGCATAAACGAAAAGTTTCATGGGAATTTTAATTCCTTTTACGTATGTGTGTGATAGCAAATTTATATCTTCGTCATAGAACACAGTGGCGGACGCCGTATATTGAAAAATCCATAAAATTTCAGATTTAATTATTTTAGGATAAAACTTATAAGCTTTCTAAGTGAAAGTGTAACTTTAAATTTTGGTTTCGTTGAACAGTACAAAAACCAAAAGAAAAGTTTAATCGAAAATCATTGATTTGGTCCAAAAAGCTTTGGTAAATATATTTTTGCAAAAAAAGTTCAATCTCATTTAAGTTTAAGGTAGCTTTGCTGTTTCTTATTTTAATTAGAATTTTTAAAACTTGTGCTTAAGATTTAATTTTTGTATAACACTTGTTATGAAGATTTTTTTCACTGTTAAAATTTTAGTAAATTATATGCCGGTGTCTGTTGGAACTTAGACAATAGAGTCATATCAAATGATTGGATGGGTTTCTATAAATTTTTATTTAATCTGACAATTAATACGTACCTTCACATAGGGAATGCTAGATTTTGAAGAAATCTTAAACTTGTTATCAGAATTGCAGCCTCTGCTTCCCTATTCAATAAACATAATTGGTATCAAATCGTTGATTTCTTTGCTTCTTTCGGTGTTAGGCGCAAGAAATATACGCGAGGCTTTATCAAAGACCACAATCAGAAGTCATATGATTACTCGATCTAGGAGATAAATTTAGGATTTTTTTTCTTGCAGGAATGATGGAGAAGCATCAGTAACACAGGAAGTAACACAGGAATGCGGGAACTCCTACGCTGCAGAGTATTTCTCCGTAACATTATCTCCGTCTCTAAGTATTATCATTTTTCTATTTTTTTTAGCTATGAATATTATGTTTATTTAATATAATTTTAAAACTAATGTTTAAAATTTTAAAGAATGTTATTTAATAGTAATTAATATGACATTAATTTTTATTATTATATATTTAATTTATTAACAATCAAGGTGTTGGAATAATAGGATTTTCAACAAATACTAATTTATTTTTATAACTCATTTAGTGTTGTTGTCCTTAAGTGTAATCTTGTAGTGCGGTATTTTTTTGGAAGATTTATGATTAATTTTAAAAATTTGTTTTGAACAATTTGAATTTTGGTTTTGTGTATGTTCGCGGAACGCCGTAAAGGAGAACCGTGCAAGATTACACTCAAGATTACCGTTCTGTAAACCAAGAGTTTATTATCCAAGGGAAAAAAAATTATATGATTTTTAGTTGTCAATTTTGGATCCAGGAGGATACCAAAACACCGGACTTGCTCTTCCCAGCTTACAAGTTGGTTGTTTATGGTTGGACACTACATATGGCGTGCGTTTTCCCAGCATTTGATTAAGTCCGTGAAGTTAGCCGTGGATAAAGTGTAGTCAACCAGAAAAAAGTGTAGTCGTTACAAAAATGTAGAGCTATTCTGAAACCCCGAAATTTTTGAACATTTATTGCATAAAAGCAATTGTTACAAAAAAATGCAGGATTATCCGAAATTAAAATCTAATACAAATTTAATTTTAACTTACACATTTTTAATAAAAAAAAAATTTTGAAAACTGTCAAAAATTGTTGCAACCTCTTATTGTGGTATTTGCTTCACATAATTTTATAGTTTGCTAGAAATCTCTCTCGAGAAGTCTTTATCCACACAAATACACATCAACATTTACATTATTTTTCCACCTGATATGAAAATGAAATTTGCAGGGTTTATTAGCACAGCCAAGACCTAAATAGCCGTATATACCACTAGTGCAATTTAGCTCTGGTATTATGGTTTGCTTATTTTATTATCATGAATTGCCAATGCACTACTCGATTTAGCTTAATTTTCTAATTTTAATTTTTTTGTATGTTTTATTCCAAAGGGCTTGAGCTTTTTAAAATGTTAAGAATGTGTTTTATAAAACTATAATATTGCACGGTTAGTCCACAATAAGAGGTTCTAACAATTTTTGACAGTTTTCAAAATTTTTTTATTAATAAAATGTGTAAATTAAAATTAAATTTGTATTAGATTTTAATTTCGAGAAATCCTACATTTTTATGTAACAATTGTTTTTATGCAAGAAATGCTCAAAAAGTTCAGGGTTTCGGGATAGCACTACATTTTTACAACGAGTACACTTATTTCGGGTTGACTACACTTTAGCTAAGAAATACACCAACAAATTCGGGATGGATTTTCGGGCTAACTTCGCCGACTTATATCTCGGGAGAGTATGTTGGATGTGTAAATTGAACTATCTTCTGCAAAAAGTGCAATCTCGCAATCTTCTGTTTAGGGTGTATCATTTAAAAAGACACAGAAAAATATGGGACTGTATATTGAGCCCTGTGGAACACCTGCACTTGTGTTCATTTATGAAGACCTAGAGTTTAGGATCTGAACATAAAACTTGCGGTTTGAGAAATATGATTTAAGTAGTTTAAGAATTTTTTCGGCTTTTCGGACAAAATATTATTTTAATGGACACCCATACATTGTTTACGACTACAAAAAGAGAAAAAATGCACTCCCCTCCCCCAAACCTTTAACCCCAGGGCGTATTTGTGTACACAAAGAACACAAACCCTTGCTTTTTTTTTTTTTCTACTTTTGTGGTAGAAATATTGTTAATAAATGGCCTCTTTGTTTTCTGCGACTAAAATAGTCGTAAACATTGTATGGGTGTCCATTAAAATAATATTTTGTCCGAAAAGCCGAAAAAATTCTTAAACAAATTAAATTCACGGACGATTATAAAATTCTTCTTAATGATTTAAGTAGTTTAGTGGTGTACATAAGAAATTTAAACCCCGCATTTTATGTAGAAGTCCAATTATCGAAAACGTATCAAATGCTTTTCCTATAGGTCTAGAAAGACCATCCCTGTTAAATTCATATATCTTCATATTTCTCTGATGTTTGATATGATTGATAATTTGTTGAACTTGGTGTATAGAAAAATGTTTATACCTTTATCAATCATTTCATAAACAGCACTAAAATATAAAAGGTGTAATCTGCAATAAAAGAAAATTTTAAAGTTGGATTGAATATAAAAAAAAATTGACACGAGGTTTAGTACGTAAAGCTCCCCAATAAAATTTTCAAATCAATATTGGATAAATCCATAAAATATTTATATAATGAAAAACATATAAATTTTCGTCTATTTTTGTTCGGTTAAAGCATACGTTTATGTTGTGTGTATATATTTTATTCCACAATGAATGAACGAATACACGAAAAAAGAAAATTATATATTTATGGTATGTATTTTATGGCTTTTATAGCAAATAAAGACCATAAAAACCAGCGGGAAAAGCAATAACATCCAACAATAAACCCATAAAACATTCCCAAGAATTACGAATACGTTTTTTTTTTCGTTCTTCGAAAACTTCTTTGATTGGGATTTGATGGATTTTATATTTTTTGTGCTCAACGAACAAAAAAAAAATAAAGCGAAATAAGCATAAATAGCAGTACAGGCAGGCAGATAAGGAAAAGTAAAAAAGAAAATTGATAAACGGTAATATGTTATTGTGTTATCCGTGTATAGAGCATATATCCATCCAAAGACTCAACAATATTTTCATTTCAATATTATGAATGGTTTCAGTTTATTTATAGATGTTTGGATATATGTAACGGATATTCAAATAAACAGTGTAATCGCTGGGAAGGGAAAGTTTTTCATAATCGAAACGATTTTCTAACAATTTGTTTGATTAAAACAGGATGATAAATGGGATTTATTCGTTCAATAACTTCGAGTTGAACGGGTTTCTCTACTATATTTTTTTTATAATGCCATTGATTTAATGATTTTGATCATTCGCACGTGGAAGAGTGTCAATGGTCCATTATAGTTTTAATACAAATTTGAGTTTCTTTCCTTCTGTTCTTCAGGATAGAGGCGGCTGCAGGGGATGCCTCTTTGTAGCACGCGGCTTGCTATATAAATATGTTCAAGATAGGATGCCTTAAGTTTCTTCACTATAGGACTTAAACCACACACGAAAAAAATGAGTTCAGCGGTAAGCTAACAACCTTTTACAGTCATTATAAACAGGACTTCGAAAATTGTACATGAACAGCACAATAAAAATGAGAACATGGAACGTGTTTATGCTCTTACGGCCTGCAAATCTCCAAAAAACTTCAAACCAGGCAAGGAGTTACACATTTGACGTATACCTGCTCTACCATTATGATGATTATAATCTTCAATACAGCGGCCATCAGTATATAGGATAATTTGAATTTCGCATCTTCATTCATTGACAAAAATCTTGTTTAAAAAAAAAAAAATTCCACCCCTATTGGCTGTACACACGCTGTAGGTGGACTAATTTACCGAGACGAAAATTCCTACCTATACATTCTTTCCACAAATTTTTTCAAAAAATTTAGGAGCTTTTTCAATTTTCCACCGGAAGTGATCTATATTTAATAGGTTTTCGTTTCATGCATGTATTTTGAAAATTATAACATTAACAAAAGAGTTTTTACGCTATTTGACGTAGGCACTTGGCGAAACGCACTAATACTTAATAAACACATTTTATTAAACACTTGTTTTTTATTTCGCAAAATTTTGCGAAATAAAAAACAAGGGTTTAATTAAATGTGTTTATTAAGTATTAACAAAATAATCTATTATAAATTAAATTTTCTAAGTTAATTTTAAAAAAATACGGTTCTAGACCTATTTTCCAAAACATAACGATTTGTGACATAAAACTGTTTTTCAAAAAAAATCTGAATGATTGATTGGTATGAAACTTCATATTTATGCTTCTTCCACAAATTGGCAAATCCCAGTGAATTTGCCCGACAACGGTGCAGTGAATGTGGCAGTTGCTATAGGCACATTTATTTTTAATTTGCAAAAATTTTTTTAATTAAAAAGATTTTAAATTTTTTAAATTATGTTGTATACGGAGAAACGTTTAAAAATAAAATGATTGCAAAATAAATTCCAAAGAAAATTAGTTCTGATCATTTTGAAAATTTTACCTGAAATGAAGAGTTATGATAAAAAAAACTTCATTTCTTCAATATTCGGAATTTGATTAATTTGGTATACTTGCAAAATTTGGTGAAAATGTATACCGGAAGCGGAAGGCTTTATTAATATTTGCAAGTATTAAAAAATTTAAATAGATTTAAAGTACAAATTTTCAACCAGTAAGAGTTAACCATGAAGGTTTTCTGAAATTTAAGTAGTTTTACCAAAAGCCAGACTTTTGGTATAAGTAAAAAAAAATTAATAATTTTTCAATTAAGAAATGTAGTGTGGTGCAATTGAGGTATATACACTACAAGCCAAAAATTTTTGGTCGATAAGTTTTTTTTACAATTAAAATAACTATATTACAATATTATTTTGATGATTTTTTTAAATTACCTACGAAATATGAACTTCATTTATTTTAATTTTTATCATTTGGGGAATCACCAAAATAGTCAAAAGTGAGAGTTTTTGTTATGAGAAAACTGCTTTTTTTTTAACATTATATAATAAACATTTCTGTGCGAATATTCAAATAAATTACATTTTAATATCCTTCTGTTATGAGTAGTTAAATAGTTTTTTAGAGTGGTTTTGTGTATTAAAGGTTCGTATTATATTTATATTAACCATTTAGAGAGAATTACGGGTTATGTGCATCTATTGTCACGTTACGGAAGGAATAGTACTCACATGCTGAAATTTCGATGAAACTCAAAATTTCGAAGTCGACAGTGCAATATACACTCAAATGATTCGAACAA
Source organism: Nephrotoma flavescens (assembly GCA_932526605.1). Lineage (NCBI taxonomy): Eukaryota > Metazoa > Arthropoda > Insecta > Diptera > Tipulidae > Nephrotoma > Nephrotoma flavescens. Next base: position 302,565,904 of record OW052221.1, read on the forward strand.
TCTGGGCAGAACACATCCAAATTTTGGCAGAGGCGAGCTTGAGTCACTAGTCCGAAGCAAGATGACTATCTTATCTATGCGAATAATCAAACTTACGGCACCAATATTAGCCGTAAAAACGCTTAGGCTGGGCAAAGTACCACTAGAAATGGCAAATTTCGCAATGGAAAGAAGTCCTTTAGTCGGATGAGTCGAAGTTTGAAATTTTTGGATCAAAAAAGCCAAGTTATGTTCGGCGTCGTCCTTGCAAGAAAATTATTCCACACTTTTAACTGTCTCATCCCCACTGTTAAGCATGGAAGTGGTTCTAAGGGTGATTTGGTTGAAATTGTGGGACGAATGAATGGCTTCGGATATCCCTCAGTATATTAAGGAGCTGTGTCGTCGAAGCTAAAATTAATCTTCAGAAATTTTAGCTATCTTTAGAAATTTTTAATGTAAGGCTTATTTGCAGCAACAATATCGACATTGGAAACTTAATTTGATGAATTAACCACCACAATCATGTCTATATAAATCCAATCGAACTCTTGTGGGACTAGTTAGATCGAGAGCTTCGGAAAACATGTCCAACAGCAACAAGAGACTTATTATACATAAACTAAACGATGCTTGGAAAAATGGTTCAGCGAAAAATTTAAATAAATTAATCGAAAGAATGCCGAGACTTTATAGCGTAGTAATTTGAGCAAAAGGTGGTCACATCGATGGAGGTTCAATTTAAACTTTTCATTGTTTTACTGATTATTTTATATATAAAATGGTCCTGAAATTAATTGAATTTCGTAAAATTAAATAAAATGTATTATAAAATTTACAAAAAGTTGATTCAGTTATAAATACAGGATGAGCCATCAGTTAGCCATATTTTCATTTATAAATAAAACACACATTTTGGGATAAAAATCAAAATTTTTTATTGACGAGTAAAGGCGGTTGTATGCCATTTATATATGAAAAACAATACCGTTTATATGCCTCAAAGTCACCTTAAATGTTGTTTTTAAATTGTTGAATTGTTTGTTTATGATTAACTTACCTTTCAAATAATTTTACAAAAAATAATCACGTGGTCTTAAATCTGCCACCATTAGTGGCCACGTTGTCCATTCACAGTAAGGGCATTTTCCTGTTCGTTTTCAAAGTAAAACGGTCCAATGATGCCACTAGCCCATAAACCACGCCATACTGTGATTTTTGGAGAATGAACTTCTGCCTCGTGAATAACATGAGGATTCTCTGCTCCCCAGATTCGACAATTATCTTATTGGCGAAAAACCTTTATTTCGTTCTGTTATGTATATGCTAGTTATTAATATGTACGCGATGTGGCATGATTAACAGTACCCAACAAACATAGTATTGTTATGTGGTTGTAGGTTAATCATGATACATCGGACAATAAATAATAATGTAAATCGGGTAATCCGAAGGAAGAACGATTGTAGAATGAAAAGTATAAAAGACAGAAAATAAATGGATATAAACCTGAAAGGTTGTGTTTGAGTAAACTGTAAAAGTTAGCGTGCGATAAACCTAGAACATAAAACGTTCAAGCATCCAATTAACAAAAAGACGACGGTTTAAATGGTCTGGTGGCTTAAATTTGTTTTGAATTTTTTTTGAATTTTGTATAGATGCAAATGAAGATCAAAATGCAAAATGCGTCGTAGTTGATGTGTTTGGTTCATTACGGACGCTTTCACTAACGGCTACCACTGCTTCAGGATTACGAACTGCATGAACATGTTGATATACGGTCTACGATCTTCCGCTGAACCAGTGTCTTCAAAATAATCAAAAATGTTGCTAATTGCACGCTCAGTAGCACGTCCGTGTTGACCAAAACTCTCACGTAATTTACGAAATGTTGTGGTTTTGTAACGATTATTTTCATAAAAAATTTGGCCAATCAAAATGAGTCGTTGTGTTGTTGGCAAGCATGTCAAAGAATTTTGTAGAACATTAAGTACTAAAATTCATTGATTGGTAAAGGGGCCAAAAAATGGCTCACCCTTTATTACTAAAATCAGTATTTTCAGAGTTGCGACCTCTAGCTTAAAATTTTAAGCAAGTGCTTTTAACGCATAGAACAAGATTCACACTTACTTGATTGACCAATTCGCGTTGAAATCATAACAATATAAAGCCAAACCCTACGAAAAACACCATTATATTCCAGGTTTTTCATCTGAATCGTCTCAACTTTTATTTCTTCAATTATGTTTAATGAAACACAAAATCCAAATTGCTTATATTTTCTATTCATCATAAAACGTCCCTGACATATATCCTACTCATTTTATGCCAAAAATTATTCAAAAATTATGGAGTCGAATTCACTTTTATACGCTGTTGATCTTGCCCTAGTTCGTTATAATCTTATCAAGAATACACCAGCTTTGTTTAGTTATAAAACCTTAACTGTTCTTATCTCTTAAATTACCCTTTATTTAAACTTTGGAACGAGTTTATTTCGTGCTGTAATTTGAAAATTTTTTGTTCTTCGTTAGCCGGCAACTTCATGGACGGAATACTAAATAACACTATTTTATAGTTTTCATACAGACAATTTACAATTTTTTCGTTTATTTTACGGACGGAGAAGGAAAATTGGAAAATTGTTTGCTGTAACATGTAAACGTATACGTTTATAGAACTATAGTGAGTAATTTTACAGTGTTTTATCCGGTTGAACTAGATTTTTGTTTTGAAAGTTCAATCCCTATCAAGAATATCAATTATATTTATATGTATACATGTCGTGAAAAAGTCAAAACATTAGAATCAATCATTATCCGAACATACCGCGACGACGAGTAGTTTAACTTATACATGAAAAGTTTGATTTGGTAAAAATACCGCATATACATACCAAACCAAATGAAAAACCGTATATTTTAAATTAAAAAACTTTTATTGGCTTTCATCATATCGTGTAATTTGAATTCTTGTTGAATCTCAAAACACACCAAACAAAATTTATTTAAATTTGACAAAAACAACAAACATGTACGTTAAAACAAAGGTGAAAATGAAAATTTTTTTTAAATGAAGTGGAAATACATTTTTAACACAAGCGCGCTCTAAATACAACTCCACGTAGAAATAAAATGGGAAAATTTAAGCGTAACGAACATTTGCAAATTTTATTTTATTTCATATAATTTTATTATATTTTTTTTTTGCGACGACGAGAAATTGGAAAAAAGATTAATCGTTTGGAAAAAAGTTTTTTCTGTTCTAACATTTAATTTCAGTTACTTTTTTATAATTTTGAAAGTTTTTCTTTACTTTAGTACACGGTAAAACGTATTCTATTTGAAAGATGTATATGAGAGTGGTTAACGTTCATACGATTGAATCACTTATTTGAAATCTTTAATATGTTAAGTAATGGCAATGTAGTTCAATTTTTAGATCAAATTAAAATTAATAGTGGCAATTTATAAATACATAACTACTTTGTAAAGTTTTGCTAATATTGCAATTAAATTGAATTGTTATTATCGAGGTAAATGATTTAAATCGTTTAAAATAAATCTTATAGAAGGACTATCGTAAAGTAGAAATACTTCTGACTATGCACCATAGTGCCATAAATTCATTTTATGAAGTAATGAAATTCGTCCTGAGGTCAAATCAATCGGCGTCTTTCCGTTTTCAATTCCCAGCAATTAATGTGAGAATATACCTCAGCTGATCGATTATTTTGCAGCTGCGGTCATTACATTTTTTCTAAATGCTATTTAAAAATTTTGGGGTTTTCCGGTAGACCCAGAGCAGGTAACAAGTGCTTGAAGGTGTTAAAAACGTAGTTTAAAAAGCCTGATACCATGAATCCAAAAATAGCTTAGTTATGTCCCATAATTTTGTAACAAATTAATTTAAAATTTTAATTTGGTCCCCTGAAAAGTAGCTAAAAAATAGATAAGTGGTTTTGTTGAATTGCCACGGATATATTATGACAAAAGATTCAAACTTGAATTTTCCTTGCGCATTCGGCGGAAAATATCTTTAGCCCAGTGCCGGTCGTTCTCAAATAAATTTAGAGCTTAAAGTTACACACATTTGCAGCAGTGAAATATTTGCGTTGTCCATTTTTTAGATGTGCTGCTAAGTGAACAACCGCTGGACTTCGTTCATGTATGGAAAACGAATGAACTTGCCGGACAGCTTGATTCCTGCTTATGTATCATCCTGCCTGATACTGCTACATTTCTATTACTTCATTCTGTTTGCACTCGAAAAATTGCCATATCGCTACCTTTATTCATGTATTTGATCGATTCAACGGGGTGAGAATGTTCCATGTTTATGCGCGCTTTGTATGGCTTTGATAGCAAAGGCGAATGTGGAACAAACCACTGGTTATCTACTTCGATGCCACAGTTTGGCGTTTTTGGTTGCTAATTTACAACCATCGTCTGCTGACCTTGTTCTGTGCAGCGCATACCGTTTCGGGTATCTCGTGATTTTGTTATAGAGACAGATTAGTATATGTGCGTGTGTCTATATGGATGAAAAGAACAGCCATTGCTGTATCTAATGTTCAAACTGAAACTAATTTTGTTACTTGAAAGTGACCACATTTTTTATATCTGTTCGATTTCATTACACAAATTTCATTTAAATCCAGTTGAAAATATTTCGGTTTAGTGATATCATAACACTTTTCCCATAATCAACAACAAAGGCAAAGGTCTATAACACTAACATTTGAACTCAATTCGCGTGTGGCTGCAACTAAGAAATTTGGTTTCCGTTTTATATAATTTTACTCATCATTGCTCGCATAAACACAACTATTTTGTTGTTTACGAAATGAAATATTAATTTAAACCATAACGTTAATGAATTTTGAAGGCTTGTTTCCGTGATTTGATAAATTTGCAAAATACGTGTTCAAGGTAGTTCTTTAATTTTAGATTGTGTACGAAGGGCACCCATATGTTGTCACACTTTCACAAGCTAATAAAATTCAAAAGGTAGGCCCATAATATTTAAAAGCTTAAGACTTCTAGCTGTGTGACAAGACGTCGTTGAGTTTTGTATAGGAAATCTAGCATCGTTAATCACCTATACGTGATATATTAACTTTTGGTTTGGATTTTTTTTTACAACAAGGCGAATGTATGCCTGTTGGATTATGTTTAGTTTTCGAATGATTTTCTACTTTCATTTTGGTATATACAGTCCCGTAGTAAATGATAGCCGCACCCCTAATTTACGATTTATTTCATTTTAAATAAATTCATTTAAAATTCTACCTGTGTAAAAATAATACGCTTCACTTTACCAATGCGTGCTATAAATAGAAGTCATTATTCTCTGCGGCGTTATGGAAAATTGATGGATAACCCTTATTTTGTGTGGTAATAAAAGATAGCCGCACACGATAAGTTATTGTTTGTAATCGAAAATAAATATAAAACGCACAGTTATAAAAATGATATTTTATTTCAACTAATATTTTGTGTTTCCACCATTGTTTTTTATTATTTCGAAAATTCGATTTGGCATGCTTTTATACAAGTTTTGTACATATTCATTTGAAATATTTGCCCATTCACGTTGTACTGATGCTTTTAGTTCCTGGACGCTGCTGTAATGCCTTCCTTCAGCATACACAACTCTGCTGAGTTCACCCCACATGTTTTCGATGATGTTAAGGTCGGGTGACCTTGCTGGCCATTTTAAAACTGGTATCTGAGCCTCCGCAAACCAGTCATTTACTATCCTGGCTGTGTGTACGGCCGCATTATCCTGCTGGAAAATAAAGTTGGGGCCGCCAATTTGTGCACCAACAACTGGTAATGTCTCGGCTAGCATGGATTTATACCGGTTGCTGTTAATATGACCGGAAATAAACTTCAGCTCCGTTCTTCCTCCATAGCCAATTGCACCCCAAACCATCAGGGATCCTCCACCTTGTAGACGCCTCGATAGCACAAGAGGTTCTTTTCGGAGGTCATGAAAATAGTATTGAAAACCATCAGGGCCATCCAAATTTTTTTTCGTCACTAAATATAACGCGATGCCACTTTTTCTTCCACAACATATGTTCTTTCGCGAAACGCAATCTGACGTCTTTATGGCATGGTAACAGTTGTGGTTTTTTCTGCAGTTTTTTGAGTTGTATATTATTTGATTCTTTTAACCCTTTTCGCACATTACATATCTTTGTATTAACACCAGCTTTTAACGCAATTTGTCGTGCAGTACCAATAAAATTAGAGGCATTTCGTAAAATTGACCGTTTTTCTCTATCAGTAAGTGCAGCTGGTCGGCCTGTACTTTTACGCGTACCGGATAATTACGGATTTTTTTAAATAGTTTCGTACTACCTTCTCACTCCGACTAATTTTTTTTGCTTTTAGACGGTTACTCATATTACTTTTCTTAAAAGCGTCAATTTGTCCTTTTTCAAACTCGTTCAAACAACTTTTTCTACCCATATTTGAAAAAAACAACACAAATCGGAATAATATTTATCACAATAATATTTTAAGACACAAGAAGATATTTGCACGCCAACAAACTAGAATAGATACTGACATAGCGTTCAAAAGAATTTGAAAGTATACCTGCGGCTATCTTTTATTACCACACAAAGTAAGGGTTATCCATAAATTTTCCATAACGCCGCAGAGAATAATGACTTCTATTTATAGCACGCATTGGTAAAGTGAAGCGTATTATTTTTACACAGGTAGAATTTTAAATGAATTTATTTAAAATGAAATAAATCGTAAATTAGGGGTGCGGCTATCATTTACTACGGGACTGTAGTTTTCAAAATGAAAATTTTTGTTATTCGTGTTTTGCAGAAAAAATTTATTTAATTTCCGTTTTATTTTCACAATTTGTTTAAAGATTGTGATTATTTTAAATTTAAATATCTACAGGTTTTATGCTGCAAATTATTTCATTCACTAAAAATCTAAATCAAAAATTGGCGAAATTAATTCGGCAGTGTTTGTTGTGCAATGGGGTAAGATACTACTAAGCTAATTGTAATGGTATTAGTAGTAAAATTTGACTTAAAAGATCTGTATGATGTCCTACGTTGTATATATTGTCAGGAGGAACATATGGCATTTGCAATATCTTAGCCGAAATTTCACGATTTTGTTTATTGGATCTTTCAACTCGAAAATAACAATCAGTTATCCTTCTTTGATAGTAAGGATGCTAAGACCCCTATGTATTACGAATGAGGGTGCTCCTGTAATCATTCTGAAAATTGTTGACTGCGTTCGCTGGACAATGTCAATATTTGAAATTGAGGTTGATGCCATAATTGATATTACCAAATGGTTTAATCATACCAAATAGTTTAATCTTTGTGTTACACATGAGAAGCTTGACCTCTAAGTCAATGGTTGAATGTTTCCCCATTTATGTAACAAATAAGTACTTTTTTTATGTTACCAATAAGGCATATGTTGCCACCCCGGTGGCAAAGTGGTTAGCATGCTTGCTCCAGCAACCGCAGGTCTCGGGTTCGATTTCCGGTGGTGACAAGGAAAAATTTTCACGGCTGGTTTAGATCAATGAATTAATCACTCATTATCCGAAATGAAAATATGATTATGAAACCTCATTTTTAAGGGGGGCCAAATCCTTTGATGGGATATAGTGCCAGAGAGAGAGAGAGTGAATTAGACATATGTAACACTTGGCACACTGGAATCTCGTTTTTTTAAGTAAGATGGCACTACTAACTCAAAAACGTCCCAAATACGTTTGTTACATTTGGCCGACGATATGGTCTCGTTTAATTTCAATGTGTTTTCGCCAAGGTTACTAGCCGTTGGTCTTTGCTTAATCGATTTGTATCCCGTTCATTGTGACAGGCGGGCACGTACGCTTATTTAATGTGAGTGTTGTGTTTCGGACGCCGTTTGTGGATTTTTATGGTGCATACGATTGCCGTATCACCTACGAAAGTAGACGTCATAATATGCGAAGAAGTTGGTAGGTCTGAAGTGAAAATTAAATATACGGTTGGGCTAAGCACCCTGCCTTCAGCACCCTTCTGCCACGTTTTTCTCGCCCGACTTAAAGGAACTTGTATTTTACATAATATTAGCGATTTTAGAAATAACACTTCATAATTTCTGGCAATTTAAGATTAATTTTATGAAGCAGACCCTCGTGCCAAATTTTATCGAAAGCTATGGGCAACATCCAAAAACACGGCGGAGCAGTATTTTTCCACTTCGTATTTATTCATTTATTTATGTGCTCAAATAAATTTATTTCATGATACATGTATGATTTCAAATTATTTAGTTTAAAACACAAATTTATTAAAACAAAAATAAAAAAAAAATAAAAAAAATTAACGAAAAAACTTTAAACAATAAACAAGAAAGTAATATAAATCAAATTTTGAATTAACATTTAAAAATTTTAAAAATAATTCTTCAGTCGAATATAGGTTCTCGATGATGCTCGATGATTGTTTTCTCCATAGTTTGTAGAATGCTGTTCTATAGTGCTAAAAACTCATGGTTTCGAAATATTCTGCATGGCACATGAATTGATGTGCTTCCCAAGATGTAAGCTCAATCAGTGTGACCAAGCAAAACGTTACCAATAAAATCCGCGCCTATAAGAGAAGCCATCTATTTTCAAGCGTGCATATTTTGTAATCCGTGCATCTTGTTGAGTACGAAGGTAACCGAGCTACATTTTCATGGAATGGTAAGTTGTGATCGTAATCCCAGTCACTTTTCTTTAACAAGAAAATCAGAAACTTCTTTTTAATGCTTTCAATTCTTTTAATGTGCACAATATAGTATGGATTCCAGACCATTACAACGTATACCAGTTGAGATCGAATGTAAGCGAAATAGAGTGCAGCACATAAGGTTTGAATGCATTTAAATTCACCTGTCCACCCTTTAATAAATCAAAACATGGCATTCGTTTCGCAATAAAATTTCCAATATACCTATTGAAACTGGCATTTTCGACCTAAGTCGATAATCTCATTTAGTCTTTGCAGTTTTGACTTTGTATGAAGTAATTAACAGATTTCTTTTACGATGAAATGACATGATTTTGCATTTCTTAATATTTAAGTAAAGCGAGTTTCGATCACACCACTCACTTGATATATCGATGTCTTCTTGAAGTTTCTTCCTATCTTGCAGGCTATTAATAGTACAAAAAATTTTTACGTCATCAGCAAATGTGAGCACTTTCGTGTTTTTGATTATCTCGGTTATTCGATCTATGAAAACAATAAATATTCAAGGCACAATGTGAGATCCTTTGGGAACCCCAGACGTAACTTTTGAGCGAAAACCTAAATGTGAATAAAATCTGCAGTGCTTTTTGATGACAGATGGAATCAAATGCTTTACTGAAATCCGCGTACGCTACATCTACATGTAGGTGTTGGTGTTGGTGTTTTTGTATGTCGTTAATTATTTTACAGGTAAATTCAACCAGATTATAGTTGATGTGAATCGGCCAGGCATAAACCCAGTTTATTTGTATATGACGTGCAATTGTGGATTTAAAGTTGTTGCAAAATACTAATTCAAAGAATTTTGGAATTGATGATGTAGTTGATATTCTTCTGTAGCATGTAACGTCGTCTCGTTTACCCAATTTAAAAATTGGTGTAATCTTTGAAATTTTCCATTTTTCGGGAAACATAATATAGGTAGCATAATGGAATTGCTAAAATGTCAGAGTTGTGGCCGATATCCTTAAAATTATTGCATTTCAAAATGCCGGGACTTTGATTTCGGGATTTTGAAAGTCGGGCAAACGACCCCAACTCCAAAATTTTCCTACACCAAAATGTATCGCTGACTGGATACGTGTAATTTCAAGAATATCCAAAGATAAAAAATTGTAATATACATAAATTCATAAGAAATGCATTTATGTTTAATAAAAGAAAATTTACAAAATATTCCATAAAACAACAATTATAAAAAATTGTAAAACAAAAAAAAAATTCGGCCATTCGACATTCGGCCCTTAGACATTCGGCCCTTCTACACATTCGGCCCTTCGACACATTCGGCGCTTCGACCTTCTGCCCTTAAACATTCGGCTCTTAAACACATTAGGCCCTTCGACATTCAGCCCTCCGACATTCGGTCGGTCAACACATTCGGCCCTTTGAAATTCGGCCCTTCGACATTCGGCCCATCGACATTCCGCCCTTTGATATCATACAGTTATTGCTGGGTTGTTCATACAATCGACTAGTAACGCTTGGTCTATAGACTGATTTAAAAAACGACCCGAACATGTCAGCTACATCTTAGGCGTTTGAAAAGCAGGTATTGTTGTAAGTTTTATTATCAGGGTATCCTTCAATTTCGCATTTATTCCAAAAGTATTTCCAAAATTGTTTTGGATTTACTTTGATTTTGTCTTGAAATTGAAGATATGACCTGTATTTTTATTAGAAATTATCTATTAGAAAAATTGCTTTTAACATTTTGACGAACGATTTCGACTTCCAATTTTTTAAGCTAACTAGTCAATCATCGAACCACTGGGAATGAAAATATTGTGGTTTACAGAAGATAGGTACATAAAGTTCGAAGCCTTGCAGTATAGTTTCAATAAACTTGTCCAAATTTTCGTTTATATCATTGAAATTCAGAGTTATTTGCCAGGTTGATGAATTCTAGGGTACTTTGTAGCCCCATACGGTTCGTTTTTTTGAAGTTGTATTTGATCGGTTGCAGGTGTTTTGAACTCGATATTTTAGTTAAGTCAAATGCAATATCCAAAGATTTGTGATTAATATCGTTTATGACAAATGGTATCACGGATTCTGAAATTTTGAAAGTATCAATGTCGTCTTTCGTTTTTGAAAGTATCAATGTCGAAGACAAGATCCAAAAATATATCACGATTATTAGCAATTGTGTTTATTTTGTTCAAATTATATAACCAAACGTGGCGTCCACAAATAAAGATTCCGCATCTGTTGTTATATAGCATGGTAAAATGCAATTTAGTTCCGGGTCCAAATTCCAGATTATATTTGGGAGTTTAAGATCACCAAGCACAAGAACTAAGTCTGACGAGTTTGTTGTATTAATATCTTCATCAATAGCATGCAAGTTGCGTAATGATCACTATTTGATTGAGGTGGTATATTTGCTGCGTAGATGATTAGACTTGTTTGGTTGATTTTGATGTAGTACGCCACCACCCAGTTTCTTTGAGCTAGTTTTGAGAGACCGATTGCATCTTAAAACAACGTAATCATGGCCAAAAAAATTGCTGCTCGTTATGCCCGGTTTTAATGATGTTTCACAAATTACATAAATAAGGCATTTTGATTTTAAAACGAATTTATAAAACTTAGATGCTTTTGATGCCATTTTGTTTACGTTTTGATAGTAAATTACACGTTTTTCATAATCAGATCTTTTCTTAGATTCTATGGGTTGATTTACCTTTCTAGTAGTATTAGTATAGGCTCGAGTTTTCATTAAAAGTAAGTGTAGTTTGATCATTAACCACTGGTGAAAAATATTTAAACGACTGTGTGTGCTTTGAAATTTCAGCTATGGCATGCGGTACACTATCGAAAAGCTCAAGTGGTTGAGAATTGATTCTTATACATATTACATTTTGTGAGGTTAATCCTTGTGCTTCGTGGATTGTCATGACTTTACTTGATTCTGGTATCTTCAGCTGGGATATTAGTTGTTTTTTGACAGAATGCGTTATCCAACATAGGTATCGACGACAATGTTGACGGCAGATTTATAAATTTGGTTGAAATTTGCACGGTATTCCTACTACTGATGTTAGGGTAGTATTCCGTTAGAGCAGAAGTAACACTAGTTGGGCATCTATACGTCATATTCAGGTATTCCGTATTTGCTGACCTTGTTTATGTAGCTATACTCGGTGCACTCGCTCAATGGTTCTGTTCTCGACTCTGTAATGAAATTGATGATTAGGAATGATATTTTGTAGTTTCGTCTTAATATTTTTGATAACTGCTTTTCCGAATACTTTCGAGTTGATTGTGGTAGTAAGATTACTGGTCTATTTGATGAGACTTTTGTAGGATCCTTGCCAGGCTTCGGGATCATTTTCATTTTTATAGATGACAGTATCCAGCACTTAATCATATATCCTGATTATGGCTCATAAATTAAAGTGAATGTTTCAGCCAGTAGTTTAAAGGCACGCTCAGACAATTATTTAAGCATTTCACCTGTAATTTGATCAAACCCAGGGCTTTCTTTAATAGAATTTGATGTGCAATAGTAAACTTTACTAGTGGTTTCTTTATCTTGAATTTCCTTCAGGTCAGATTGCTAAGTTTTATGTTTGAACCACCGATAATTCAATGTTTGGAGTGAATACAGTTTCAAAGTAATCAGCGAAGGAGTTAGCTTTTTCTTCGTGACTTCTAGCCCATTCACCGTTAGAAAGACGAATTGGCGGGTTTCATTGCTGAGGCCATTTATAAGGTATTTAGTGACCGTAGTATGGTAGTATCCGTTCTCGGACTCCATCTTGTTTTTTTTTTGTAATATAGGCTTTGCAGTTATCTTTTCGGAGAGTGGTCAGAAGATAATTCTAAAATTCGTTTAGCCCAATGTTGTTGGTGATGTTTTTCTACACTTCTGGTTCCACAACTAAATTCATTATCCTGTAATACGACAAATTTTGAACCTGGATTTGGGTTTATTTTGGTTTTCAAAATGTTTACAATATTTTGAATCAGCATCTGATTTGGATCTTAAATTTATAAATTCCGCTATTTATTTTACTTTTATCACGTAACAATAAACTTCACGTATAAGAAAAACAATTTTACAATGTGCGCTTACACTGCGGCGTTGCCTCCCTTCACGCTTATATTTGCGTTGACTGTGTCGTAGTGTATGCCTTGCCAAATATTTTGGTTGGTTGGTTGCACTTTTTTCAAAATTTTCAAATTTGCCCGGAACAAAGTCAACTTTAATAATGCTCACTGGTTCCGGCACAGATAAATGTTAACAAATGTAGATAGAAATAGTTTGTAAGTAATCTGTGAAAATTAATTGCAAATATATTTTATTAGACAAGCAATTTTTACTTTCTTTTACGTAGTAATGGAAAAAAATTTAGATATCGAGATTTTTGAAGATCTATCATTCGTTATATCGCTGAAGTTAAAACACGTGCGGTTTTTAATTCTAATGTGAGTAACGTGGGGTACCTTTTGTCCGTCTATTTTTGTATGTTTTACTCCCAATAAAAACTTTAAATTTTATGAGAACTTCTAATTCAATAGCTATAGATTACGATCATACATAAATATGAGAAATGTTACAACTTGGACGAACGTGAAAAAAATAAGTTAATCACTCAAATTAAAATATTTTTTCTTCACTCACATAAAGATTAAAAAACTTGATGTAACATACCTGAATTCGGTTACCGGAGGCGACAGCTCCCATGCGAGCTTTTATTTGTTTGCAAATATTTTAAAAAGTTTATCATTTACGAAAAAAAACGATTTCGAACTAAAAGATTCTAAATTGTATTTTGAAAAACATCGGTTCAAATCAGTTTTCCAAGTAAGGATTAATGACAATTTAGAAAAAAAGCTTTTTTTTTGTATATAGTAATCATGAAAATGTTAGACCTCGTGTGTATATATGTGGTGTTATGTAGACTAAATTTCGCGCAAATGGATTGACTGAGTTCCCGAAATGATTCAAATAAATTATGCACCGCATGACAACAATCCATTTCAAAATCTGCTCGATATCGATATAATTTTATTTTGTTGTATGTACTCTAAAATCTCAATAAGAAGTCCGTTTGAGTACCAACAAAATCATTGATACGATAAGGAGGTTTACTACTAAATATTCATACGATTAACTGTTCTCACGATTAAGTGCTTATACGGTGAAGTGGCTACATAGCTAAATATTTACGATGATGTGGTCTACGATTTAATCTTTACGATGAAGTCAAACAAATCTGTTGATGCTTTACAGCCCAGACGATTGAATGTTCGGGATAAAACTTCGTACTAAAGCTTTTTCCATAAATTGGGAGATCCTATATTAATTTTTAGCTGAAATCCGCCAGGAGTGGCCAGGTTCTCCGGAAGTTTAAGCTTCCATCGGAGCTTTTTGTTTTTTTTTGGAAAAACAGTCGTGAACTACAAGATTTAAATTTAAAAAATATTTTACAACAAAAATTGGGCCCTGTACTAGGTACCTACACAAATTGATTGACCGGGATGAAACTTCATACCGCACGTTTCTCACACTCTGAAAGATTCCATCAATTTTTGTTTAACATTTTTTAATGAGCTTTTTAATTTTTGAACATATTTTGCAAAGAATATCAAGAAAAATGACTATGAACTAAAACTTTTCAAACTAAATTTTCAAAAATATCGGTTCAAAGCAGATTTCCAAACTTTAAGCGAAAATGGCGGTTTTTGACAAAAACAAATATTTATGCTTCATTTTACGGATTTATGAGAGTTAGTAGTTATAAAAAAAATATCTTCGTGCTCTACATCCCAGATGGATTGACTTATCGGGGTGAAACTTCTACTAAAATTTTTTCCATAAGTTGGGAGGATTATTTATGATTTGATTTCTGAAATTTAAACTAGAATAGTGATTTTCTTGAGTGAGACCAGACATTTTTTATTGATTTAAATCGGGTATAGCATACATTCCTTGCTATACAAGTTAAGTGTGGTGTATTCGAGATTTTTGTACATTTGTCGTAAAAAAGCTTGGCCACAACAATTTCACATTACCATTTGTTTTTTATAAGATCAATAATAAATTATTTATTTATTCAATTCCAATAAAATAAAAATGAGGATGTTGCACACTGTTCGTCCAGCATGAAATATACGTATTGCGATCAAGTTAAAATTGGTAACATAAATGTTAGCTTAAACAACAAAAATAAATTGTCATTTGTTTTATTTGTGTTGAAATGCCAATTAAATTTTAATTAAAATTGACAGATTCGAATTTGTCGAAAGACCCAAAAAATAGAAGTATTTTTTTAATGTCACTCAATTATTTTTGTATTGAATGTATCGAAAAGTGTTTATTTTATTTATTAACAAAAATGCGGGTGGCTTTATATCGCTTCAAACATTTATTGGTATATTATGGATCTATAACTTGGCTGATAATCTCTCTACTATTTACCCCGTATTAGGCAATATATTTCTCGCATTTTAATTGACTTTGAGATACACAATCATCTGTTCCCATTGATAAAAAATCAATGAAAATTTATTATTGTAATGCCATAACAGTGATTTAAAATTTTTTTACTTACTGGTGTTAAACTGTTTTTACTAAAAACTTTACATTTTAATGTTAGTGTTATTCCTACTGTACATAACAGTATATATTTATATTAAATTACTAATGTTGTTTATTTAGTTTTATGTATATGTTGCCAGCTAATTGAATTTCAACATTTTTTGTTGTAAAAGCTGTTAATAACGTTGATTTTATTAACTCATAACAAGTGCATGGCATAGTGAGTAGAACACGGTAATATTATTTTGCACGGTAGATAAACTTTTTTGTTTTTATTTTTTACAGCAACTAGAATTCAAAAAAAATTATTTTTCACCTTAATCGTATATAATTTAATAAAATAAAATTAAAAAAAGTCGGTAACATGAATTTATTGTATGTAAGTGATAACTAATCTATTAAGGATAACAATAACAGGTACAATACCAGTGCGCAACAAATTATTCTCAAGATCATGAGAAAAGCAAAATTAACATTTTTTGTGTATAATTTTTAAATTGAAAAACTTTCACTAAATCACGTATATTTCATTCTATCATCGTGTCGCGCGTGCGGATACAACAGGAACAAAAAATAGCAGGAAAATTATTCCGAATACGAGGCAAGGTGAATGAATAGCTATCCTAAAATATTTTCTAATGAAATGGAAATAGGATAAAGCTTTTTTCGCGTTTCGTTTTTATTTTTTTATTTCGAAATTGAAAAAGTTAAATTCTCTTGAAATCATTTTTTTAATTTTGGTTTATTTAATTGTAGGCTTTTGGCGTATAAAATATTTATTTGCTTTGAAATTAATGTAATGGTTAACAAAAAAATGTTACAAGCGCAAAGTGCCTATAAATTTCAATTGCTGGAATATTGATATAAACCATATCATTAACCTCCCATTAAACATTAAGGGCTATCCACATAGACAGATTCATGTTTATTATGTAATTGTATTTGTTGAATATTTATTTATTATTATACATAATTGACCGTTGATATCTTGTGACTGCGGATCATTCAATTATTGGCCATAATATTTGTTTTAGATAAAAGAACGTGTAGTGGTTAAAATTATCATAAAATAATTTTAATGCTACAAAGTAAAATAATCAGACCACAACTTGGTAATATCGACAAATTAGCAGAAATGAATCGAGTAATAAGACCACCCCTAATCGGATAAACAACTTTCAACCATCAGACGGAACCTTCAAAATCCACAAATGCAACGATCGAAGGTGGAATTGCCCGACTCGAACCGGAAATATTAAACATATAAATGTACAACTCTCCACACAACAACAATTTGGAGGATGAGTACAATCACGATCTATTGCTCACGTTCGCAGCATCAACGTACCAGAAGCGTGATGGTATCACGCCAACATTCAAAATCCTAGAACAGAGACGTCCTCCATGCAAATAGGGTGCGTTGACATTAAAGCCACACTCGGACCAGGCAAAAATCGATTAAATCGAACGGTCGCGTTGACAACTACCAAACCTAGACAAACGACAACCCGACTTTTCGTATACGACAAAATGAATGAACTGATTTTTTTAATTGACACAAAAGCTGACCTTTTGGACCCGTAAAACGTTTCAATGCTTTAATATTTTTGAATTTGAAATTTAACCATCGCTTTATTCCGAGACACATTGAAACGCTCGTCCCAATTCACGAACACTAGACCGCTCTACTAAAGAAGTTCAAGACACCGAAGAACTCCTCTTGACCAGGCGAATGTCAAGACTTATTTACAAAACTAAATACCGAATTGGATACAATCGCGTTATTGGCACATGCGGTGAGCGACCTACAATTCAGTGTGTAACAACAATGGCACAACGTTTGTATTATATTCAAATCAGTTAAAGCTGCTTTCGACTATTCCACAAAATCATAGAGGTACCAGAATTTACTTTTTGGTTCCGGATGTCGCACTAGTAAGAATTTTAAACTAGAGCTTGTTATGTTGCGTTGCATCGAAAAACGTTACCATGGTACACAATTCGAATCAAATGATTTTCCCAATCAACGAAACTCCTTGATTCTTATCGGACACGCTTACCATTCGCAAGCAAACGGCATGGTCGAACGATCTCATCGACAGCAGAAATCTGCGCTATAATTGCACGAGAAAACACAATTCAATGGAGCTCCGAAATTTTTATCGTTTTACTTGAAATTCGAGTTACGGTTGAAGAAGATCATAAGCGCTCAACAGTCGAGATGTTCTATGACCAAACACATAAATTATACCCGGCGAGTTTTTTACTGAAAATCCTCATCCCTACAATCATTCGAAAATCACGACAAAACGACACATTTCTTTCAAAATCGCTCGATAATTCCGATTTTGTATTCGTAGGTCTGTATAAAGTTTGAACTGTCTCACAACCTCCAAACAAAGGCATTTAAAAATTGATTCGACGATTACGAAAGTACTTCATCATTGCGAGCAACAACGCAAACAGCAATCAGTTATATCTATCGGTAAAAACCAGCTGTCGGAATCCTTTGTTCCGCTGAACAAGAACAGCGCCTCAAGCTCGAAAACCCGTAAAGTGAAAAACCAGCGCGCGGAAAAATTATTCTCTCAATAAATTATTTCAGGAAAATAAGTTAAGAAAACTACACTTACAAAAAATTACAAACGAATCAATTAATCCGAGTAAAAGAGGCCTGCAATGGCTAGATTTGTATCATCGTAGGATAAACGTATAATATAATGCCGTAAATCAGTGGTACCATTGGAGCCATTGTACATGTGCATAAAGGACGCGAAATCTGGTGAAGAGGATAAAATCTTCAACTGTTTCGACAACCTAAGAAAAAATAAACTTGTCACTCAGAAGCAGAAACATAATCGAATAGACAATATCTGAAACTAAAGGAGAAAAGCGATCTTTTAGAGTTTACCACAACATCGTGCTTTAAAAAATTGGATCCAGGACTTGCTCATAAACGGCACAGACAGAAATGTAATCGATTCAGCTTAAAATCTCTCGCTCCGCTACCTAAGGGTTATAAGATTATATTTAAAAACCGACTAAACCCTAACTCCGTGCCATTTTATCTTAAACAACCATACATAGCTATTATCGCATTTTGTGCATCGAAAATCCCGTGAGAATCAATATCCAGCCGCTGCTCTTTCCATGTAGTAGGAAAATGGTTTTTTTAAAATCCAGGTTCAGTGAAAATATTCGGAATGTTTGAACTGCGGACGCAGTACTCGATTCTGTAAATACTTTCAGAATCTACATCTTGACTGTCTGAATACCACAATCTCTCTCGCACTATTCGCGAGAACACCGTTACTCTTTTCCTCAAACTTTCACTACCATGAAGGTATGATGCCATGAAGGGCCACTACCATGAAGGTTCACCTGCACTGTGATTCTCCATCGGTTTCGACTCAGCGCTTGCTCCTCCCAGTATATAAATTCAGGTCGATTGACGTCGTCACGCCAGCATAGTTTAGGTCTTACAGTAGGACACACAACTATTTGATGGAACCCTTTTCTTATCATTCGATTTGATGATGTGTTTAACATGAGGATCTTTTAACTTGGTCCGGTCATCTAACACAGTTGGATTTAATGAATTCCATAATATATATGTACTACACAAATAGTAATCTACAGTCAGTGATGGTTATCGTGCAGCCTCCATTTCCGAAAATTAGCTTAGCTCTTATAATTCATTTAAAAAGTGTAAAATTATACGACTCCATAGCATATTTTGTACACAACAACCTTCCTTGTATACGATATCAGGCTGGATATCGTTTGTTGATGTTATAAATCAATCGAGATATTTAAAGATTTCCTCATTTTCAAAGTGGTAGCAGTTTTCTCCGACATTTACACAAGCAAGGTGCTATGCAAGTTTTTAGCCTATTAGTAGCTGCTCCTCCTTCATTTACTGCGTGATATGGGACAATCGTTTTCTAGCCTATATGGTAGAGATAGCGCGAACGCAGAAGTCATTTCGTCATTCTGATCCAAAAGATTTTCAAAGTTGGATTGGCATACTGAGGGAACATTTGCCACAGTTGTGTTTAGCCCTTCAATCGTGTTTTCTATAACTGTGTATCTTGGGTGGAAGTCTGTTATAAGATTTTTGAGGTTGGTAAATAATCTCCCGGGAAAAAATGTGGTTTCAGAGCTGCATTAATCAATTTTATGTGAGTTGGTGGTTTTCTTATAACTGTATTTTCCGCTGAGGTAGTTATTGCTGACCAGCGATACAGGTCACTCATGAATGTTTAATTGAGGCTTAAGTGGTTTAATCAATGTGTTTCCTTTCATTACCGTTCACAACCATAATTGAATTTTACAAAAATTTAAATTTCATTCCTTTTTTATGTATTCCTCTCCAACCTACCAGCGTAAATAGTTGACTAGAGTCTGTAACAACTGGAATCACGGCTGTATCAAAAAAGATTATAATTTTTGCCTTTACTGCGTCCTGGGGTGGGATTTTGTAAAATCACGTTTTTCGATACCTGTGTATCTGCAACTGAAAATTATGTCTCTTTTTTATAGAATAAATTTGCTTACTGTTTCGCATTTCAATTATCCTTTTCTATTGCGATCGCAGTCTACTAGAACAATTTTGTTGCTTGTCTCAAACAAATAGATGATAGAAACAGAGTAGAGGGGCATAATGTTCAATTCGAGCTTGCTGAGATCACAATAGAAACAACGTAGTTGAAAAATCAAAAAAAAAATTTATCCGTGATGAAAGAGACGTAAATTTCGATAGTATCGAAAAAAGTGATGTTACAAACAACACCCCTTGACTAATTCCTTGACAGTCTCCTTTGTTTTCAAGTAGTGTTTTTTTTTAATTTTAGGGTTCACTTTGTTTTTAAAATATTTTTTTGTTTTATGTTTAATTTTTCACTATAGTCATTTGTTTCGTTATTTAATTATGTATTTACTTCCTTTTAACATCTCTTTTTGTTTTCCTTTTTGTTAGTGTTCCACTTTTTACCCACTTTAGTCTTATATAACTATGATTTTATATCTTTCTTTTTTTTTAATGTTAGTTCACAACAATCTCTACTGTGACGTTACTTTATCTTTACATTCACTGAGAAAATCACCATTTTTTATACCTGTGGCGCGGTTTCAGCTCAACGGTTCCTTATATATCGTTACCTATTTTTACTCTTCTATAAAATCTTTAAATTAGCTTCTGCTACGTTTATTAAATACAGCTATAGCACTATATTCGCGACCTTTTATACCTGTAAGGAATTCTCCCACTACTTATGGGTGGACCAATTCTGGAAAATGTTATTTAGTTGCAATTATTCATCCCTATCTCAGCAAAATCATTTCCTTATAAAATTTCTTATTTCTGTAAATCAGGCAATACACATAGTCATCGCCTTTCCATGGCACGCTGCTATCTACCTGCTAACACCTACACCAAATATAGAACAGACTAAAATTTAGAGTACATCATTAAAAATCGGGCGTTTACTACCGCGCAACTCTTCCACTGAGAGTTTTTTTTCCTGGTACAATGTTTATGTTTGCAATCAGTTTAAAATATATATTTTTAAGACGAGCCATCTCTAAATCTAGATGAGTAGGTGCAAGTTTCATCAAGCAGGGCGATGGAAACTCATCAGTGGAAAAGAAACAGAAATCCCAGAGCTGATGCCACATGATATCATCGACTTGATCAATTTGATTTTTTGTTCCCCATCATTCGATTGACACGCAACCTTGTAAATTTTCTTATACTTTATATAGCGTAATCTACAGGACTATTTTAGTAGCTGGACTGCAAGGTAGTTTCCGCGCATTGTTTTAGGTACAAATAAGCCAAACATTTAGGAATAAGAACACATTCAATCATACTACATATTTTAGTCAACCAATACATCCAAAAGTAGAAACTCATAAAATTCATAAACTATTAAAAACCCAAGTAAAAATAAAAGCTTCATTTTTACAGATTGAGAATTTGATTAACAACGAAGTTTTGGAATATCAAAATCGTTCTTTTTTACAGGATGGACGCTTGTTCAAAATGACAAAATATTTCAATAAAAATAATTTAGTAGGCCAGAAAAATTTTATTTTATTTCGTTTTTTCTTAAAAAGCATATTTTTTGTTTGTTTCACTTGAATAGAAACGACCATAGTTATTAATAAAGTGGAAGTGTAAGCAAATTTAAACTTAAATTAAATTAATTTTTTGAAAAACGTTAACGTTATAACATAAATAAATTTAAAATAGGTCAAGGAAAAAACTTAGTAAAGAAGGAATAGCCCAAATTCAAGTGCTACAGAGCGAAAAATATTCCCTAGGAAGAATTAAGACTGTAATCTTCAATTTTATAAAAAATTCAAATGACAACAAAGGCTAAACTGTTGAGGCTATATCTACAGCCGATAAGCGAGTCATACTAAGGACAGCATACAATTGCGGACTATTTTGTGCAACAATTAAAGCAAAAGCTGGTGTGGAGGCGAGCCGAGTAACAGTATCGGGAAAAATCAGGAAAGGAAAAATAAAAGAGTTTCTCGAGGCTACATATGACATGGGTTGAAAAATGGAAACCTGTCGTTTTCTCTGATGGAAAAATATTTAACCTCGACTGTGCCGGTGGATTATACTATTATTTTCACTACCTTCAAAAAGAAGAAATGTTTTTAGCAAAAGGCCATAGCCACGAAAGAGGCGTTATGGTATGGAGAGCTGTATCATTTTATGGTCAGGGAGATTTATCATTTCCAACCGGAAATATGACCGTATCAACTTACAAATACATCCTTGAAAAAGCATTTCCTCATTTCAGTGATACATTTGGGCCTTTGCCTATAGGGATTGCAATCCCGGACCATTTAATGAATCGTGGGACTTTGAGATTCATAAATTTCTAATCCTAGGACACCGGGATTGGAAATTTGCATGAAAAATCACAAATAATTACGAAAAAAACAAAAATGTTAAATAAAAAACAAATAATCCATTTTATTCATTTTTCAGGGCTAAAACGACTAAAAATTCATTAAAAAAAATTAAAAACTATTCCATAGTAAAAATGTTTCTTATATTTTCGAATTCTAAAAAAAAACATAATTTTAAAAAACGTTAGGCATTAACTGATTTTTCGTCCTGCTTTTTTTTTAAAATGCTCGTTGCGATTCCACGCTTGTCGGTGGGGAATGCCCAATAAATCAATATAAACTCGCTGCAAATGTGGTCCTTTGTGACCGCTTTCTTCAAAGATCCTCATATCTTTCCCGATCACGGCTACCAGTTTAATATTTGTAATTATTGTATTATTTGCAAAGCGGTTTTGAATGGGTATTAGGTTAGAGTTAATACTACGTTGCAGTTCATCTTCCAAATTCTCTTCCAAGGACATCATTGGTCTTTTCGTTGTAATAATCTTTGCTCGATGATGCAACATTTTCATCCGATTCACATTTCGCATCTGCTGCTCCATGTAACCCTAATAAATAATCGCTAATAAAAACTTTAATGAGGTTTCGACTTGGGACAGTAAATATGTCTGTACCATTAAAAGTAGCGTCGCCGCTCTGTAAATATTTTAATATTCCGGATGTTTCTGCGTTTCTCTGCTTTATGCAGGCTATTAAAGAATTTGTCAACTCGCGAGATATTGGGTTGCTTTGATGTTATAATTTACTCAGCACAAACTGAAGAGCGGCATCGCATGTGATTAGATTGGCATCTCTTCAACAGTTAATTTAAGGGCTGCAAAACTGATAGGAAACTTGAGGCCTGCTCAAATTAGTTCTCGTATATATTAATGTTCGAGTCTATATCTATCAAAGATTTTTGAATTCACGATTTGAGATCAACAAATCCTTCAATCATATCTATCAGGCTGTTCCAGCGTGTTTTTGTGACTGATATCAACATCCTATCTTGCTTTCAACGTGCTCTGATATAATTCTGCAAACCACTGTCTTTTTGTTTTGTTGGAGTATGTCGAAAAAATTCGAACTATTTGCCGTATCTTGTCGATTATTGGTTTAATATCATTTAATACGTCAAAATCAGCAGATATTTGGGTTTCATCATCGTCATTTGAAGAATTATTTAGTTCAATATCATTTTCATTATCATCATAATTCTCATCTTCCACTTCATTAGGAATTTGGCTTAACCGTTGATTTTTTTATAAAGCACATCAATTATTGCCAGTTGAATTCCGTGAGCGAAACAAATCAGATTATCTTTAAGAATGGCTACACATTTTTCTGCTGCTTGCTTCCAAAAACTCTTATCATACCTAAATTGGAAATTTGTATTGGCAACAGTTTCACGATCTGAATTGTAATGAATATTTACATTCATATAACGTGGATTGCGTTTCGATGTCCATTCATCAAATTGTAATGCTAACTCCTCCTGGTTTCCGGATTTCAGTATAATGGAAAATGTGAAGGGTTTATTGTCTCGGAAAGTTTACCAATGTAGTCGACAATTCAACAGCAAAGAAAGCCTTTTCGAGCGATAAATGAAGCCTACAAAGAGATTTTACTGTATAGATTATTTAAAATCTTTGTATGACTCAATCTTCAGCGCACGTTGTATGAAGTTATTTTCAATAAGGGAAGTAGTACGCATTACTTAAATGAAATGCTTTAATTAATTATTAAAAATAAACTGAATTAAAATATATTTTTAATCAAAAAAAAAGTTACTTTTGTTTAAGATTTTATTTTAGTGAACGAAATTTATCATAATGTTTGATTTTAAAATATTCCAAAAAAACGGTCGTTCCTGTTCAAGTTAAGTGCAGTGTACGAACGTGTTTATACTTCCTAAATATATCTAACATCCGCTTACTCAGATCAAGCGTAGAGAGATCAAATTAACTTAATCACAAAGAAACAAAATCATACTTACTGACAAAAGTGCCACATGTACATTCGCCCAACTGAAAACGGACGTGGATGCACTAGTAAAAGGAATATTTAAATCACATAGTTTGACACCTTAGACAAAATCCCACCTAACAAGCCAACCTTCGGTAGATAATATTTTTTATTCTCATCATATAAAGCCATATTATACGAGCCTTATAAAATTCAAACCCCTCGCATAACATGAGCGAGCCAAAAGAGTTTCCATTTGCCACAAAGGCAAGGAAAACTGCATGGTCCCCCCAGACAGAACCAAATTAGGAAAGCCAGAACCCACTGTGTATCCTGAAAACCACACCCGAAGTCAATCAAACTAAGAAAATCCAGCACCTAGAAACTCCAGCGATAACTGAAAAACAAGATTAACAAAAACTTCTAAAAACTGAAAACAAATCCAAGGAGGAAAGACCAAAATACCCCATATTAGCTTGGTTTTACAGACCTCCAGCAAACATGTGAAGAAATTACAAGAAACTGAAGCTATCACTTGAGTTGCAACTTAGATAAAATTGTTTGCTGATAGCTCTGAAACCATACACTTTTCGAAAAAACTTTGTGTGAACAATAAATGTTTATTTATTTATTTTTAAGTGTTTAAACAAGAAGTGCTTATATACTTTTGAATAGGTTCTAATCCTAAAAAAAGTAGCTTTCGTCAATATCTCCAATACTTATGAGTTTCAAGATTACCACAAAACATCCGACTCGATACTGAACAATTTTTGATAATAAGCAATTTTGTTCTAAGTTGCACCGTTTTCGAGATAAAAGTTTAGTGATAACATCGTATTTTTCGCAATGACATAGAAAATTATCATGATATTAAAATTTTAGTGTTGCCATCGTAAATATATTTTTCGGGAGAGATCTAATAGTATTGGACGAAAACTCCGGTCGTTGCACCACTATAAAGGGACGAAAAAAGTAATTATCAACGAGACCGTCAACGACTTGATTACTTGCGAAGATAAATTCTCATGGCACAGATTTACTTTGTTGGTCTTATAACTCACATATAAACCAATCAACAAAAATTTTAAAAGAATTTATATGATTTTGTAATAATGTATCTATGAAAAGCATCCGGCAACCATAGACATATACATATATTCATTTCTGTGTTTAAAATACTTTGGGAAATTGCACATTATTTTTTTGGAAATAGATGTTATCCAAACAATTTGTTATAATAAAAAAAAAGTACAAGTACATTCAGCGAATATTTATGCGCACAGCATAGAAAGCGTAAGATTGACTGGCCCACTAGAGAGGTTAAATGTAAAACAAACATTTCCGAAAACACAAGAATTATGCTGCACGAATTTTAATATGACCTATCTACATGACACTGAAAATTAGCTTTGTATGAAACAAGCATCATAAACTACATCTCACACTACACCACGAACAGGGAATTGATTTGTGTAATGTTGGCAAATCACGATAAAATATTAATTTTTCATTTGAATACGAATTAATCTTGAAGACAATTCGTTGTGTAGTTGTGTATACGCCACAATTACGATTAACATTTCATGCACGTATCTTTATCGTATACATTTTGTTTAGCTTTCCTTCCTATATATCTGCATGTATGTATGAATGTGTTTTGATAAGGATGACGAACAAAAAATCTGATTGTAGAACAATATAACAATAACAAAACAAACATTAAGAATCGAAAAAATATTTAATTTCGAATCCCATTTTCTTATCGTTCCACATATCGTTTCTCATACTGACGTGTATGTGTGTTGTGTATATAATTGTATACCGATAGATTTTAAGCACAATTTACACTTTGCAAGTATTTTGTGTACGTGACAATGTTGAGCTTTTACTAGATAGAAGATTAAACACATCATATGTAACTTACATGAATAATTATAAATCTATGAACGAATTTTATTTATTGGTACGATTTATGAAATCTATGGAAAATCCGTTTAATGAACCTGAACATTACACGTAATAGAAATATTATTCATTGGATATGTTGAGTGTAGTACAAAATTTCTCGTTGATGTTAATCTTAAAAAATAAGGAAAACACTTAAATCAAACAAAGTGAATATTTTTATCGCGTTGCTAATTAACCCCCTAGTTTTATAAAATGGTTCACCTTTCGCAGAACTTATAAATTTCCACGCGAACAAAGAACTAGGTAAAATATTTAGGAAAGTTATGAACTTTTAATTTCAAAATTTTAGAGGGTTGAACACGTTATTTCATTTGTTATATTATTAAATTTTCAATTTCAACACACAAACGATAAATTAATTAAATTTATTATACAAATATTATTTTTAATATATTCTGAAAACAAGAAAAATTACTTTCTATTGTTAGGTGGCTGTTTGTACAAAAATAATTTAATTTTCTTATTACATTTATCCGAGTGATAATATAATAGAAAGCTTTATAATCACTATGTCAATGGGGTTCGAATTTTAACCAATCTTTCAAAGCAATAGTTTATCGGATGTGAATATACTTAACTTGGAGTTATTAGGCTAATGAAATTTGCGAAAGTGAAATTTGCGAAAAAAATCGATATTGTAGATCGACTACTGTCTCGAATACTTCAGCTGAAGGATCAAAAATTGTATATTCAATTGCAATACCCCAGACCAAAATATCTTACGAATACGGACCAATTTCCTTGTATTTGTAACAACTAAATATTTCGAGTATCATGTTTGGAAAGAACACATTTAAATCGTATCGTAGATGGAAATACCACCCATTTCCCTGACCTTGCCAATTAACCTGAAAATTTTTCCAGCGATCGATGTCTACTATTTAAATGGAACTTTTCCCCCAAATAACCACTTTTAACATTAAATTTAAAAAAAAAATTAAAGTGCGAGACATTTTTCAGACATTACACTTTAAACGTTAAGTTTTTAGAACTTTTTAAAGTTTCCTCGTGAATTTCGCTCCCCTCATTTTCTCGAACTCCCAAAATAAAACTTCATCTTTTAAATTGTCCAGCGATAAACATCTAGACTATCTGATACTATTTTCAACATTTACTCTTTAAGGAATATTTTCCAGCTATAATCATCGACGTACCAAATAAAATGAGACCTTTTCCAAAAGCGACACTTCAATTTTTAGGTTTTTACAAACCCTTGAACTTTGAAATTGTATGTTACTCCTTTAATGTTTCCAAACTCCCAACGTGAAACTTGGCTTGAAAAATTATCCGGCGATAACCATCGAAAACAAAATTCAAATGAGACCATTTATAGCCATAACACTTTAAACGTTAAGATTTTACAAATTTTAGAAATAATCAAGTGTATTTCACTTCCCCAACTTTCTTGTGCTCCTAAAATAAAACATGACCCAAACAATTTTCCAGCGACAGCTGTAATTGAGCCGAACCAAATGACACGTTTTCCAGACATAACACTTCAAATGACCCCCAAAGTTTTTGGAAATTTTGGGAATTTCCACGTGTGTTTCACTCCCCGCAATCTTCCCGATTTTCCAATATCAAACTTGAAACATTTATCAGCGATAACCATCAGATAGAGCTACGTTTTAACAAGTTTTTGAACTTTGCACATATTTCACCAAATATTCTCGAGCTTTCCAAATGAAACTTGACAAAAAAAAATTCATTTTTTTAACAACCATAACACTTTAAACGTAACGATTTTACAAAATTTTGAAGTTTGAACGTGAATATCACTCTCCCAGCCTTCTCGAGCTCCCAAAATGAAACTTTAACTAGAAATTTTTTTTGATAACCACTGTTGAATCGATGCAAATGAGACCTTGAAACGTTAACTTTTTACAAATGTTTGAAGTTTTCAAGTGTATTTCACTCTCCCCAATGTTTCCGAACTTCATACAAAATCTTGAACCGGGAAAATTTTCAGCACTAATTATCGACGAACCGGGGATTTTATTACAAATTTGCACGTGTATTTTGCACTTTTTACTCCACCAATTTTCGTAAACACTTAACTGAGCTGGAATATTTTTTTCGATAACCACCAAAAGAAAGAACCGACTAAAATAAGACCTTTTCCAGACATAATACT
The DNA here is from genome assembly GCA_932526605.1 of Nephrotoma flavescens. Classification (NCBI taxonomy): domain Eukaryota; kingdom Metazoa; phylum Arthropoda; class Insecta; order Diptera; family Tipulidae; genus Nephrotoma; species Nephrotoma flavescens. The sequence goes on from OW052221.1 coordinate 302,594,188, forward strand.
TTCAACATTAATTTTTTAAATTTTTTTAAAGTTTGCGCATGTATTCCACTCTGATAAATAATCTAGCAATAAACCGATTCGAATGTTTGTGAAAAAACACTCTGATTGTGAAGTTTCTACAAATGTTTGAAGTTTGTAAGCCCATTTTTGCCGAATTTTATTTCCCGCCAAATATTCCCGAACTCCTAAAATGAAACTTGAACTAGAAAATTATATATAATTATCTTGAATAGTACGCCGATGTTGTACTGTTATATTGATCCTGAATATAATTCTGAGGTGTCTTTACTTACTTTTTCATAATACTCTACAAGAATTTGATAAATTTTATTTTTTGGCACAACTTTAAGAAATGCAACATTCTCTTAAAGAAGGATTTCCAACTGTGTTATCCAAACTGTGTTTTGCGTCACACTATGGACAGAAGTTTTGAGCAATATGCCGAATGACTCGCTCTCGATCATCGATTTCTTGTGGCAACACACGGCCATCCTCCGTCATTACTCGCATCGGTATCCGAAATATTTTTCACGGGTATTATTGGGGCTATGTACAGCCTCGTAATTTGTGTCTACTTGCAACATTGGAGAATCCTGGCACAAATTGTCTGTATCCTGGCACAAATTATTTATTTGTACCTAAAATCAAAAGAAGCCTCGTAATTCAAGTACACTTGTGGAACTTGACGATTCGATTCCTTTACCGTTGATATATTTTCGATTCGTCTGTATGAATTCCGTTGGTGGTTACTTTGTGACCCAGATACTTTAGACCTGTTCTGAAGAGTGAACATTTTATAGTACTTAGCTACAACCGGGTGGGTTGTCGTTCGAAGACTTCTGCTAGGTTTGACACGTGATCTTCGAAAGTATTTGCATGACGAATATATCTTCCAAATAGTCAAGACCTCGCCGGGGCATTACGTAATCCAAATTGTATTACATTAAATTGTCATTACCCGTTGAACCGTCCTCCTTATCTACCAATACCACCAGTTAGCTGCACGGAAAGCTTAATGACTCGATAACCCCTTCCAAATTTTCTTGTTTTGCCAAAGGCAATCTTTTGAATGCTTGGCGATTTGGTGTCTATAATCCAGCGTTAATTCCATGTTTCACTATAGTGGTTCTTTCGTTCTTTTTTGGTCTACAAAAAATAGATTTGTATCGTTCCAGTAATCGCTGCGCTTATATCCAGTTCGGCATAGTTGCCCTATTATTTCATTTTATTCTGCTTTTTTGACTTCTCTTCCTGGATTTTTCTATTCCAATTTCACTTAAATACATTTTCGGATGATTGTCCCTCGGATTGTCTAATTGGAACTCTCTCAACGATATTTGGAAATACTATGGTTTTACCGATCATTGCTTTTCAAATTCCATGCTCAGTTTCATTTGCTTCTACAACCCACAACTTGGATGAAATAAAACCTCCCTCCAATCTTTCCCAATTAATTTTTTCGATATTTTGTGACAGCTTCTCTCTTTTGTGACAGTAATATTAATTCATTTTTACAACAACGCGTTGGGAAATTATTTCAATTTTAACTTCGTAACCGAATATTCACAATTGTTCCGTCCTGTCAAATCTGCTCCACACAAATTCGGCTATAGTCTGAAATACCAAAAAACTGTTATAAAACTATGTCTAATGCTATCACTAAAACCAACCACCAGGATCCATGTCGAGTTTCATATGTGAGAAATTTTGCAAATTGTTGCGGTTATTTAGAAGAGTTAAACGAACGATTATGGTGATGCCAATTGTCTCTTCAAAATTACGCTTGCAGTGACTTAGTACAAATTTCCATCTAACTTTAGCTGACTAGAAATTTAACATGTTGCTGAAAATTGTTGTAATTTTGAGAAACAAGGACATGTTTACATAATAATGGATGGATGGGTGAAATATCAAAATTGAAAGGCAATGTTATTGGTTTGGGTAGAAGATGTAACAACCTTAAAACACTTACATCAAGTACCATAGAGCCAGATGACACAGAGCAAACTAGAGTGGATTTAAAACATAAACAATTCTGAGACATTGTGATGATTCCGAGCATAAGGAAATTGCCAGAACAGGAACTTACTAGCTTTTTGCTGTTATCGGAACAAAAAGGCAGATTCGTCGCGCAGCTACTGATAAAACACAAACAAAGGGAGATAGGAATTTCATTATAAGCTAAACTGTAAATTCCCAAAGTGCAATGGAACGAAAATTCCTAGTAGATCTTAATTTCAAAAATGTGGGAGTGTCCGGTGTTTGACTGCTGCGAAATTTATTATAACTTTATCAAAAAATACAGAAAGGTACAGTTATAAAACTGGCAGTATGATACATCTTAACAATGGTACATTGATAAGTTATTTTATTATAGGTGCAAATTGCTTAAAACTTTTCAGAACTCACACACTGTGAAAAACATCGTAAATTTTCAGTAAGTTCTGGTGTACAAACATAGTGTTAAAACCTCAACACAATAATTATTTTAGACTTTACCGAAATTTTCATTATTTGTCAGTGGTTTGATAAAAATTGTAAATTACGCTTGAAGCAATATTAATTAATATAGACAAAGATCTCAAGAAATTTTTTTATAATATGCCACCACAATCTCTTGTATCTTATTTTTCATGTTTGTACTACATTAGCACAACAAAATGAACAATCTCGCATTTAAAATTTGTAAGACATATTTATCCCCCAAAGATATACAAAAACATTTTATGCTGTATTTTAAAATTCCTCTCGTCTCATTGTAATCTACTTTGCGCTTTTCCTTGTTTTTGTTTACAAGTTTGCCAAATGGAAAAATACCACAGTGTACACATTGGTTGCGGAAATTTACGAAAAAGCTTTGTAAATGCTACGAAAATATGTAATACAAATCGAATAACCTTGTCGTTAAAATTTCTTTAATCAAATTCCTGGTACAAATTATACCCGAACACGACACTTTGTACTTGTTAATTGATATTTTAATATAAAGTTTATATGTCCGCAACGGGGCGTTTAACCGAATACTAAATTTTTTACGAAGATTATATTTCTTGGAAATATTGACTAAGTGACCTTACCTGGAAGGTATAATATATTTTTTTATTTCAAGTTCGTAGAATATCTAGACACACATTCTTATTACTCAGAAATTATTCTCTTGTCACAACAGCTAAATCAAAATCAAGCAAATTATCTTCTTACGATTTAAAAGGATTGCTTTTTGTGTTGCTATATTGACTTATATTGACTGATAAATTAAATTTAAATTTTCAAAACTTCGATTTTTTTTGGTTCAATTGAAATTGAATTGAAATTGAATTGAAATTGAATTGAAATTGAATTGAAATTGAATTGAAATTGAATTGAAATTGAATTGAAATTGAATTGAAATTGAATTGAAATTGAATTGAAATTGAATTGAAATTGAATTGAAATTGAATTGAAATTGAATTGAAATTGAATTGAAATTGAATTGAAATTGAATTGAAATTGAATTGAAATTGAATTGAAATTGAATTGAAATTGAATTGAAATTGAATTGAAATTGAATTGAAATTGAATTGAAATTGAATTGAAATTGAATTGAAATTGAATTGAAATTGAATTGAAATTGAATTGAAATTGAATTGAAATTGAATTGAAATTGAATTGAAATTGAATTGAAATTGAATTGAAATTGAATTGAAATTGAATTGAAATTGAATTGAAATTGAATTGAAATTGAATTGAAATTGAATTGAAATTGAATTGAAATTGAATTGAAATTGAATTGAAATTGAATTGAAATTGAATTGAAATTGAATTGAAATTGAATTGAAATTGAATTGAAATTGAATTGAAATTGAATTGAAATTGAATTGAAATTGAATTGAAATTGAATTGAAATTGAATTGAAATTGAATTGAAATTGAATTGAAATTGAATTGAAATTGAATTGAAATTGAATTGAAATTGAATTGAAATTGAATTGAAATTGAATTGAAATTGAATTGAAATTGAATTGAAATTGAATTGAAATTGAATTGAAATTGAATTGAAATTGAATTGAAATTGAATTGAAATTGAATTGAAATTGAATTGAAATTGAATTGAAATTGAATTGAAATTGAATTGAAATTGAATTGAAATTGAATTGAAATTGAATTGAAATTGAATTGAAATTGAATTGAAATTGAATTGAAATTGAATTGAAATTGAATTGAAATTGAATTGAAATTGAATTGAAATTGAATTGAAATTGAATTGAAATTGAATTGAAATTGAATTGAAATTGAATTGAAATTGAATTGAAATTGAATTGAAATTGAATTGAAATTGAATTGAAATTGAATTGAAATTGAATTGAAATTGAATTGAAATTGAATTGAAATTGAATTGAAATTGAATTGAAATTGAATTGAAATTGAATTGAAATTGAATTGAAATTGAATTGAAATTGAATTGAAATTGAATTGAAATTGAATTGAAATTGAATTGAAATTGAATTGAAATTGAATTGAAATTGAATTGAAATTGAATTGAAATTGAATTGAAATTGAATTGAAATTGAATTGAAATTGAATTGAAATTGAATTGAAATTGAATTGAAATTGAATTGAAATTGAATTGAAATTGAATTGAAATTGAATTGAAATTGAATTGAAATTGAATTGAAATTGAATTGAAATTGAATTGAAATTGAATTGAAATTGAATTGAAATTGAATTGAAATTGAATTGAAATTGAATTGAAATTGAATTGAAATTGAATTGAAATTGAATTGAAATTGAATTGAAATTGAATTGAAATTGAATTGAAATTGAATTGAAATTGAATTGAAATTGAATTGAAATTGAATTGAAATTGAATTGAAATTGAATTGAAATTGAATTGAAATTGAATTGAAATTGAATTGAAATTGAATTGAAATTGAATTGAAATTGAATTGAAATTGAATTATAGTATAATATAATAATAGAAGTATGTGATTTAAGACCATCTGCATATTTCATAGCCCCATTCCAGTCTACACTGGCATTGAAAATCGGTCGGCTCATGTGTTTTGTATACCGACTGGGATCATATATCATTATTATATTATGTTCTGTTTATGACGAGCGAAATCTGGTAATTAAATTTTGTGCAAAACTCGATCAAACTTGTGCTTAAACTTGTTACTCGCTCAAAGTGTTACCTGTAGCAGTGAATAGCACAAACACATTTTTCAAATGAAGATTTTATGCTGCCTTATACGACAACTTTTATCTAAAGATTATGAAGGTTCTACGTGGCCTTCAAAGAATTCTCATAGTGGTATACCATTTAAGTAAATCGCAAAGCTTTCCAAAGATTATTCTGTGTTGCTCTTAAAAATAAATATTATTCTGTCTCCATTTTCACATTAAAAATACATTTGATCTACACGATTGAATTCGCGGTAACACTAAAGAGGTTCTAAACGGTTAAGTAAAATTACACAAGAAAATTTGTTGTTCATGCTTCTTTCAGCATAACTACTTGCTATATATTTACAGTAGGGTGAAATCTCATCCATTCATATATATGCCCCCACCTACTTAATTATCTCGAATTAAATCCTCACCAAATCATTTTTGCAGAATTTATTTATTTTTTTCTGCTGAATAAAACAGAATATTAAAAGGATTAATTGCCGTTGGGTTATAATTAGGATTTTTGTTTTTTGCATTGTTAATTATTGTAATTTTCTTTTCCGCTGATTAATCTAATATTATCAACGTATAGGATTGCAAAAAATACTAAAATATTTTTTGTTTATATAAAAGGGTTCAAAAAGTTTTTGTTTTATTATCTCTGAACATACATTGGAATAATCAGGATTAATGGAGGCATGAGTCGAATATTTTTATTTGCATAACTAATTTTCATGAAAATGATGCGTATATTATATTCGGGTAAATTAAATAACAAACAAGGCGAGAAAGAGTATGGCGCAAAATATAATTTTCTATTTACTTTTTTCAATATTATTTGTATTTTAAGCTAAATTTGCAAATTTTTGAAAAATTCCTGGAATAAATATTTTTTTTGATTTTTAATGAGTCTACACGAGATATTAAAATGTAATTTATATAAAACAAATAATAGAACGAACTAAAATTGTAACATTACCTCTGTTTGTCCGTTATTGGAAAATCTCAATATAATATTGTTAGAGACAGAAAGATTACATGAAAATGGTACACCGAACAATTGTACAATAATCAATTCCTACGCTACGAAAAAGCTTTTCTTATAAGAATAATTCATCGAAACAAAATTCGTCACCCCCCAAACGGCACAAGCAAGATTTAAAAGGGATTTTCCACCATCAGACCGCAATCTGTGACGAAAATGAACACAAGTATGACCCTCTGTCGGAGTGCAGAACTCTTGGGCCGGCCCATGTTCCACGCCAATACTATAGGCTGGCATGAAGCTGTGCAATGCGCGATGGTTCTATACAAAAAACGGATCTATAAGCGTACGTGCTCGAATTAGCTGCGAAATCGCGAATGAGTTGGAAGTGCGTAGACCCCAGAATAGATTATGGATAAATTTAAAAAAATTTCCTAGTGGATTGAACAATTTTAATCGAAAAATTTTATATTAAGCGTAGACGCACAAAATGAATCAAATTATTGAAATATCTAAGATAGTCAACATTATTTGCAATTTTATACTTCCGGAAATGTACTTCCGAAATTGTTTGTATGTGTGACGGCTTAATGATCTGATTATAATCAGTTCAATTCTATAGAATTAAACTTATTTATTAAATTTTTAAAAAAATTTTATTGTTGGTGTAAGAAATTATTAATTATTTAATAAAATTGAACATTTTATAAACAATTAATTTGTTTATACATTTGGTTGTTGTTAATCGATTTTAAATTTTTTGATCACTTTGCATAATGTGGTGAAAATCACGTTTACAACTAATATTTAACGATCGCCATTTTATCAACTGTTCGTGTATTGTATACTGTCTTTCGAGTTGGCCAACAGGTGTTTTATCTGCTCTAACTTCAATTTTATAGTTAACAGCTGGAATTTGTTCAAGAGCAGTTCTGAACAAACAAATTAATTCGCTTTGTCGATCGAATAAAGCTTGTAATGCAGCCACAGTTGCTGGTTTATTTTCCGTTCCTCGACTGTTTTATACGGACAGGCTTGAGCAGTGTGTACTGCGATATCTGATATTATTTTCATGATGGCGAAATCAATGTTTTGAGATGACTTGAGGCGGCAGAGGAATTTCACAATCTACCCACTTTGTTATGTCACACACGGACCGAAATTTCGCTGTTTCTATTTGATTCTAATCATTTCTGTCAAGCGTGCGCTTTCATACACAGAAAGCACACGGACTACCGCTAAACTATAATAAATACACCCATTACCCGAAAATTTTCGATGATTCCTGTTAATTATATCTTTAATTATTGGTATTATTATTAAACTCAGCTGAACCAAATATAATACAAATAGGATATAATTTATGAAAAACACGAAAATTTATTGAATTCTTATTCGGGAGGTATACCTGGAGGAAACAAAATTTGGAAAAAACCATCTCTTAGATTTATCCTCGGCGTGCAAATCATATGCCAAATCAACATTTTATAATTTCCGACTTGTGAACCATAACTATAATGATTTCAAATTTTGAGTAAACTCTAGCAATATGGGTAGAATGGCAAATCCAATAACCTCGTAATTTCCAACAAACTTTTTCCATTAATTGCGAAGTATCTCAAAAATTTTAATGACTTTCTCCAACAAAAATTCAATGGTTCCAATTCTTTCTCGAATGTTGTTCTTTCGACCTTGAATTGTTTGTGGATTATCGCTTTACACTATAATTTTCCAAAAACCCCGAACAAAATTATCTAACGGTGTGAAATCGCATGATATTTGTGGTAAATTGACATCAGAATTTCTTGAAATTATGAGATTATCGAAATTGTTTGCCAATAAGTCGAGCGTTTCATGGTTTGTGTGACATGTGGCACCGCCTCGTCGAAAGAAAATATCCTCTAAACCAATTTCATTAAATTTTGACCACAAAAATCCAGTTAAGATGTCACGAAAGCGCTCAACTGCTCACTGTTACTGCATTTTTAAGATCATTTTCGAAAAATAAGGTCCAATGATGCCGAAATTTACACCTTCAGTTTTTGCAAAACGTTATAGGATTCAATTTTGCAAATTTCAGGCTCTGTAGAAGGTCCTTGATGAACAAAATCATTATGAATTTTCTTGAAGGTTTTTTATAGAACGATCATTTTTGAAATAAATTTGAATATGCAAAACACATCGTTCTGTTGCAGACGAAGACATGACGAAAAATGGCATAGTTTTGAATTTTCTTTTGTCAAAAGAATTCAAAATAACACCCAATACAAGGCAGTTTTATACCAAAGAATTCATATGCATTCTAGGTAATAAAGAAACCGGGTGTTGGCCACAGTCAATCGTTGTTTTGTATTTAACTTAAACAACAAATTGGTGTGTAACTTTGAAACAAATCAATTTTGTAATTACGAAGAAAATATTCATATTTGTTTTTGTAGCAATATTCATGCCCCACCCAGTATTCCTAGAGGTTTGTAATACTCCAATAAATAATTTAGAATTTCGGTTGAAGTATAGGGATTTAATCACAGTGAGGGCCTATTAAGATAATAAAGAAATGCTAAAGATTCTATACCACAATATCATGATAAGGCATTTATTACCTACTTGAAAATCAAATACTAATTCAATTGAAGATACAAACTGACCAAATTTTAGTTTTTAACTTTTAATTGCCAAAATTTTTAATACATTTATTTTTTTATTGAATTAGAATCTAAAAATTTATGAGGAAAAAGTTTTGGAATCAAATACCAATACGAGTACGAGTATTATCAGTGATATCACATATTTCCAAAAAATATTTAATGCATGAAAAAATTATTTTACGTATAGGTATTGTACTGTACGTAATCCAGTTTTATGAATATTTTCAATTAGTGTAAAATATAAAATTTATGTACCGAAAATGAAAATTTTTTAAATTCATACATTTTGGAACTCCCATAAAAATTCTCATCTTCAGGTGTTTTTTGCCATGTATACTCGTATGAATAAAATAACTTTTCATCCACAAATTCTATAATATGAAAATATAAGTTTTCCACTTATGAATTTATTATATAAATAAGCAAAAAACAATGACCAGCAGAATGTAATACCATTTTTTCTTATATACTAAATCGTTTATGTATTGTGGATTTTCTCCAGCCATGAATTTAACAGTTTTAGAGAAACTAGTTTTTGGTACAAAAAGTAATACACATTTTGGCGAAAACATAGTAAAAAATGCTGTATGCAATCGAACATGCATTTGAAGTTACCTCGATTGTTAGGTGAGTCATTTTCATATATATAATTAGCTATACCGGAGGCAACATAATTAACATATCTCGGAATAAATTTTTGTCTTTACAATTAATAAATGTAGGGAGTATTGTTATGTTGTAGTCACCACCCGACTTTCTTTTACCGCGCAAGTATGTACATTTTAAATACCCATATTATTTTTCTAATGACACCTCACTAAATTTCGTATGCGGTAAAGACTAATCTAAATTTTGATAAAAACTCGAAATAAAAAATCGCCAACCAAAATCGTTGACCGAAATTTAATTTAGAATCGAGTGGTTTCTAATGATTTTTTGTAAATGCTATACTTTTTTAAAGTATTGAATAGAAAAGTTCCTATGGAAGCCATTACCTCCGACCCACCGATTGTCGTCAAATTTTGATGTGTTTAGGTTATTACCAAAACTCGGTATTTCTGCTTCAATTTTGAAAAAATTGATACATCAGTTTTGTTGTTCTTAATAAGCTTTCGCAGATGTAACAAGTTGAAAGTTTTTTGCAAAAATACGAAAAAGCTTCTATTCAAGCTGTTTTTCAAGTGGGCCGATAACCGCCAGATTTCCACTGGGAAATTAAAATTTATGCAAAAAGTTTAATTTTGAAATTTCATCTAAATCATTCAATCCATACTTGGCTGTAGAAAGCAGTTATGAGCAACATTTAGACACCATAGTACAACAACAATCCGGGGGCTCCTAAATGAATTATCCAAAAATCGAGACTAATTGTAAACGTTTTCCTTTCGAAGGACTTTTTAACCTGATTTTTCTGATATTATGACTCATTGCAATCCATTCGAGCGAATGATCCAACACTAAGGAAAGGAAACAAGCGGGACCCCTGGTCATCGATTCCTGACAAATGAAAATACCCTTCCAATTTATATTTATATTAAAATCGTGCGAGCCAAAAGCACATAAAAAAACCAAAAATCGTGAAAACCGAAAAATATTAAATATTACGAATCAATCTCCACTAGCTGAATTTTCGCTAAACCCCATCGCAATAGGTTTTTGGTGCTCGACACATCCCTCCAAGAAAGTTTTTATAAAAATCGTGCTAGCCAATAATTAAAGAAAACTCATGCCTCGCCAGACGACGCTTAAATCACTTGAGACGGAACAAAACGTGAAAATTAGACCAATTTTAAGACAAAAATTAGCGAATACTACAAATCAATATTTCATCCAAACTTTCACGAAGACACAATTTGTAAACTAACGTCTGATGAATCTAAATCAGCGGATGATCCGCTAAATGAATGACCCGAAATAGTAAATTTTTTATCATAATTACTTTCTAATACTCGAAAACTCTCTTCCAGCAATTTTTATAAAAATAGTGAGTAAAAATAAATTTAAAAAGGGATCTGGGCCCCACCGGATGAGTCTTTGAATTGCATTTTCTGGAAGTTAGCATTATTTGAAATCGTCAAACGCTGTTCGGGCTGGCATAAGGCGTCTCCACCAGGTTTATCGGACCTTTGTCTTCATGTTCCAGTGTTCATGGTTACACCTATTTTAGTATCTGTGAAGCAACACTCCAAAATCTTGCAGAGCTTATTGATATTCGGAACAGTTTAAATAACACTTAACATCTATCGGTTCTTGGTCGTAGCATTTCTCAGCTTATAACCGATATTGGAGGTGTGGATTAACTTCTGGTTTTTTTCACTGTTGTTGATGCAAGCTATACCAATACTATAGGATACTGTATCAGACAGTCTGATATCTTCCTCAATTCCAATCGAGTGACTGCTCTCAATTCTGGCAGCCTTTTCCGGCTTCAGGTATCAGTCACCAGTAAGCCACTGAGTCCTGGTATTCGTCCTTAGAGATTGTTACCAGACTTCGTTTGCTTCTACTCTCGCTACGACGGTTTATGCTAGATAGCCAAAATGCCTTTTGTGCTTAACTGATTTAACTCAGGGCTGCCAATTTCATTGATGTCATTTCTGGACTAACTATCCCCCTGATTTCCTTGGCTGGCCGCTCTTTGTTGGCTCCTACCGTTTCCGTATTGTGTGTACTCCTGCATTTACGTGGCGATTTCTCTTTTGTTCGTGTTGGTCACACCAATTGGCATCATATTCTGTTTCTTTGCTGCAAACGGGCTGCACGGACATGGTTCTATAAACACAAGTTTACTGTTGGATAGCCTGCACATAGCCATTCGGCTCTTGGCACAGCCTCCTTAATCTGAGTTTTAGTCTTAAAATTTTCACTAGTGTGCTAAGTACAGCAATCACCGTTTCTGGTTGCTGAAGCGCATTTTTTTGCTGAGTAGCTTCACTTCGATTTGCCATTGCGGTATATGGATCTCAGTGACTGCGTATCCGCTTGCACACCCTCCATAGCCGTCAGTACTGGGCATTCGACTCTCTATACACCATAATTTTTTCATAATTTCCTCTCCTGCGTTTGCTTTATTTTCAGAGTGCCTTGAGTAATATCTTTAGATTAAATCATAAAACACTTATTTCCAATTGTATGTCGTACGTAACCGGGTTTCAATAACATTTACCAAATTATTTCATTTAAAACTTTAATAAAATTATGAAATACGTTTTAACAAAAATATTACAAAACCATTTATTCAAACTTCAACCTTAACCATTTATTTATTTAAAAAAAAAACAGATATTCCTTTCCATACCAAAAACTTAGATACAGATAAAATATTACATTCGACAATTAAAAGTTAAATAAAATAAAAATTGTAAGGACAACTTTTGTTTGTTCGAACTATAGCATATGGAAAGCTAAGGGAGCTTTCAAAAATTTTGTATGTGCAAAATAAACCAAATTTATTCTAGCATAAGATTAAACTTACCTGCACTACATTGTAAAATACTGTAGCCATCATCTTTAAAATCTCAAACTATGCTTACAAGTAAACCAATTAAATGCAAAATTTATTTTTATTTTTATTTGTTTCAATTTTAAAACACTGTATTCGGTGAGATTTGACTCATGAAATTCATTTAGAACCGTAGATGATTATAGTATAAAGTTTTACCTGTGTTGTTGATACTTTGATTGGCAGCAATTCACAATTCAAACCACTCTATTTTTAAAATGTTTGGACAAATTTAGCTGAGACGAGTAGAGCTCGCGTTTTTCGTCCAGCATCTCGGCATCCTGTAAGCAAATAAATAAAAAAATATATTTTTTTAAAAATCTATTGTGGGTTTACTCGGGTAAATTAGGTAATTCTGCAACCAAACAAACCCGAAACCAACCATTTTTTCTAAATAATTTTTGAATATTTTCTATGATCGTCTGCTTGAGAAGAAAAACTTGGAATCGATCAAATTTTAATTATATCCTTTCTTCTTGTTATATACTAAGGAGGTACTAAGGGTTCGATTCTCGTCAGGGGCAAGATGCAAAGCAAATTTTCGTTATCGATTACAATCAGTGAAGTTAATAAACACAACTAACACCCTGTTGGAGTGCAGAATTCAACGCCAACTCGGCGCAGGAATTCTGTGAATAAACGTGATTATAGGTGTCGTGTGTGAATGACACGGGAAGTATTAATTGATCTTGAAAGGACATTACACCCATTGGATACCTAACATTTTCTTAAGGTTTAAAAAATATATATACCAAGTAGCATGTTGTCCAATTTGAATTTTTATGTTGGCTTAAACTATATTTAACTTTATTTACAGACAGAACTATTCTAGAATATCTTTGTGCCAACAATAGCTTTAATTTTGGAACCTCTGAGGCTCTAGTAGAAAATTTTTGACCGTATTCTTGAGCATTTTTGAAGATTTTTTCTAAACTACTTCAGATATAAATGGGCTTTTACTGAAAGCATTAAACTATTGAAAATGCTTTGAAACTGCATTCTTTTTTATTCATTTAAATGTTAGGAAGTTCTGTTGGTTATCTATAATAACAACCGACTCTTTCATCACCGTTTCCTTTGCAATGCCACCCGCGAATTATTTCAGATTAAGCTTCTCTAGGCGGAGTATCTACTTTTGTTTTGTTTTCTTCCGATTCATGTTATTTACTGGAAAGATGGCGTCAATTATTGATTTATTTCATCGAGCTACCCATAGTCACAAAAGAAAGCTAGCGGGTGACTAGTTCTTGACGTCCGCCTCACTGTTCATAAAACACACCTTCATATATTGCCTGGAAATCCCAGCCTGCTAAGACAGATGCCAATCGTAGCAACACTAACGTTATAACTAATGAAAGAGACATGCCAAATCAAACTCGTGGAGTCGTCCAACTTTCAATTTTTCAGACTTAATGTCATCAACATTACTAGTTTTCTATTGAATACAACAGTCTGTTTTGTGATGTTGATGATCCAAAGTATACCAGAGTATCAATTTTGTACGCAAAATGACAGCGCGAGTTGGCGAGGTGAGCAAGAATTTCGTGTACATATACGGTGTATAATACACAATTTTATATGTGTATTGTGTATTTTCCCCTCTTGTATATGTGCATTCTATTTGTCATTTTTGCGATGGTAGGTACCAAAATAAATGGATCCGGTTGTATCGGTTTAATTTTTTTGATACTGACGTCTGCTCACCTCTTCTATTCGTTTGCTTTTGAGCGGTGAAATGAACTAATATTTTATGTTTTTAGGATTTTATGTTTTAATATTGGTTTGTATGTTTATGATTAAATATTTAAATTTGTGAATTATTTTCAATTTAATTCAAAAATATAAAAATTGTGAAATGTTTACAAATAGAAATGTCAATCGAAAAAAATCAAAACAGGATCATACGCATGCGTCTCGCCTACTAATACAATCAAGATGCTTAATACTCTATTTTTCCGGTTTGCTCACCTCGCGCTCGTTGCTTTTCGTACAAAATCGACACTCAGTTTTAAGATCTGAAGCCATAACTTGAGTCCCCGATTCATCTTGGACTGCATCATCTAAACAAATCAATGTAGACCAGAAAATAGGGAGGTTCTTGATTGTTATAATGAAGAGAGAACGAATCATGCAAATTATGTCAAGCGCTCTAGATTCGCTGTGAGGCAGGATTATATCGGCTATATACATACATATAGAGCCAGGTAGTTCCATACATAATCGTTTTGCAAATCTGTCAGTTTATAATCATAAACTTTCAACGAATCCTGCGGTGTATCTTGAGTTCTCGTGAATCGCTTGTGATACGAGATTCATACTACTACTACTACATCCCATTAATTTCAAAAAGATTTTTTCTGTAAATCTCTCAGTTTGTTGTCAAAACTTCAAACGACTATATCCATAAACTACAACATAAAATTTCGTGTTGAAAATTCTAGCTAGGCTTAATGGTGTTTTCAGCTTAGGTTAGGGCTGCCTAGTCTTCCCAGCTATTGAAGGGGTAATTTAAAAATACATAAATGTATATTTATAATCTCGGGCTAAATGTTATACATGACACATATTACTGTCGCGATAGTGATATTTTTTCGGGCTGGGATATAAAACTTTTCTGAACGCGTATTTTGATCCAAAATTGAGAGACAAAACTACAAATTTGTGTATACGTCTACGACGTATAATACACAATTTTGAATAAGTGTGCTGTCATTTTTTACGCGTATTATACGTCGTATACGTATACACAAATTTGTGGTTTCGTCTCCCGATTCTGGATCAAAATAGGCGTGCTGATAGTTATAAGAGATAGTTAAAGAGTACATTATGTCATGATACCTTTCTCGTTTCAAATGATTATCACAAATGAGAATCATTTTATGTAGGTACTTTTATAATTTGAATTGATTAATGCCAGCTACAAAATTTAACATGAAATTTGGATACATCTATTTGGAAATAGTCCAATAAAGTTGCAGGAGCAAATAAATTTAATGATATAGAAGATTAAAAGAAATTGGCACAATATTTTTAAAAGACATAATAAACATTTATTTTGGCACATATTATTCATATAGGAATAGGAATGTATACTCGTATTGTATATCTATATATGTGATGATTATGCTGCAATACATATTAGGTTTTATTAAAATGTGTTAAATAATGTCAATTTCTTACCTATAGGATACCCAAACATGACATTTTCAAATACTTGCCATCAGTTTTCAGAAAATATCCGAATTTAGCCTCGTCCAATCACTCACTTACGAACGTGGTAACTGCAAACGGTTGTAAATTCAATTTAATTTATTAGGTTGGATGAATACAAAGTTATCAAAAATTTCAATTGCTCAAATAATAAGACAGAGTTTATAAAAAATATCCATGATCCTATAAAGTAAGCAAAAAATTTTAGTTGCCAGTATTAAAGAAAAATTCTGTAACTTTAATAAGACGAAAAAACTTTTAATTTTATTTCGTTTGCTTCAACCTAACAATTACAAGAATAAACAAAAAGTTATCTCTTCAAATAGCTTTGTCCAAATCCGCAACAGAAAATGAGTTAGTTTACTTCCAAGAATGTACATATCGATTAAATTTAACTTGTCACACTAAACTATTTTATTTTTTTTTGCATCGGTTTTTATAATGGACCATTATGGCGTTTTTGTATAAAGTCCAAATCTATGTTAAAAAAACTAAATATAAAAATAACTTAATTAGTTTATAATAACTAGCTGTATAATATTAAAATGATTGGCACTAAATAATTTTTTAAAATTCAAAAAATTTAATTGACAATTTTCCCACACAATTTCAAAATAATATAATAATTTATTTTTAATTTAAAATTCTTTTATCATGATGATTATTTCTATTTATTTAGAGTATTTTAGAAAATTCATCTGTAAAATTTATTTAAATTATGGATATAATCAACATAAAATAAAAAGCTCGTTGAATTTGGGGAGGAAATGTAAGAAAAAAAAAATCGATTACACAAGGAGGGTGATAAAGTACTAATTCTAGCTTGTGGTGTTAAGTTGCGATGTGAGAAATATTTTATTACTGAGAAAAACTATTAAGTATTAAATAGTTGAACTAATAAAGAATCCATTAATTTTTTTTATATCACAGATTCCAAAAAATCTTCATATTGATTGTAGCGAAAATTATAGTAATCCAAATTAAGCGTATCAGATTTTGATTGAAATATAATATTTTTTAATTTCTCAAATCTCAAATAGTGTTTGAGTGACTATTTTTTTTCATTTACACAAATTATTCTCTAATATATTACTGTACTGGCAAATCATTAAGTAAAGAGACATAAAAGATATGCAAGATATTAACAATCAAGAATCATAATCAAGAGTCAAGAATCAAAAATTAAGAATCTAGAACCATGAATCAAGAATTAAGAATCAAGGATCAAGGATCATGAATCAAGAACCAAGAATCAAAAATGAAGAATCAATAGTCATGAATCAAGAATTAAGAATTAAGGATCAAGAATCATGAATCATGAACCAAGAATTAAGAATCAAGAATCAAGAGCAAGCATCGTGAATCAAGAATCATGAATCAAGAATCATGAATCATGAATCATGAATCATGAATCATGAATCATGAATCATGAATCATGAATCATGAATCATGAATCATGAATCATGAATCATGAATCATGAATCATGAATCATGAATCATGAATCATGAATCATGAATCATGAATCATGAATCATGAATCATGAATCATGAATCATGAATCATGAATCATGAATCATGAATCATGAATCATGAATCATGAATCATGAATCATGAATCATGAATCATGAATCATGAATCATGAATCATGAATCATGAATCATGAATCATGAATCATGAATCATGAATCATGAATCATGAATCATGAATCATGAATCATGAATCATGAATCATGAATCATGAATCATGAATCATGAATCAAGAATCATGAATCATGAATCATGAATCATGAATCATGAATCAAGAATCATGAATCAAGAATCAAGAGTCCGCCATTCCTCCGTTTGATTCTTTCGTCGTGATTCCATGGAAGAATCAAAGTTTCAGGTATCAGGCAGGTATCAAGAATCACAAATCAAAGATCGTGAATCCTGAATCAAGAATAAAGAAATAAAGAATAAGGAAAAAATAATAATCATGAAGCAAGAATCGTGAATCCTGAGTCTAGAATCCAAATTCAGAATCACGGATCACGTATTACAACTCACGGATCACGAATCATAAATCGCGAATCACAAATCACGAATCACGAATGATGGTTGAAATAGATCTTTTAAAATGTTAACTTAGTTCTTTAAATATTGTGTGGGTTAAAACAAAACAAATTTTTCTTGACCATTATTGTTTGTAATGTAACTATAATGTTGACTATTTATTTTATTTTAGTTCATGTTTAAAAAAAACCCTCAATGTACATATTATAAGAATGCCACTGAAGACATTCAGGTCGAAATATCTGGCAAATTAAATCTCAGTTAAAATAAAAAAATGTTCTTGTTGTGAAGCACAATTATAGAAAAAGAACCAAAAATAACGAATCAACAATCAACCACCAAGAATCAAACAACAAGAATCAAGAATCAAGATTCAAGAATCAAGAATTAATATTCAAGAATCAAGAATCATGAATCATGAATCAAGTATCTTGAATCA
Organism: Nephrotoma flavescens; assembly: GCA_932526605.1. Taxonomy (NCBI): domain Eukaryota; kingdom Metazoa; phylum Arthropoda; class Insecta; order Diptera; family Tipulidae; genus Nephrotoma; species Nephrotoma flavescens. The sequence continues at coordinate 302,612,173 of OW052221.1, forward strand.
AGAAGTTAGAGTAGCGTTGGAACGAAAGTAAACTATGTTGATGAATAATGTTAAATTTTCCAAAAATGTTTTTTTAGTTGTTAGCATCGCGATTTCTGAACTGACGGGAGATGAATTGACAAGTTTTGAACTGCAGTGTAAGAGAAACCAAAATCAAAACTAACCGGAGCAGAAAAGAAAATCTGTCGTTTGAAAAACTATAAGACCTTACGACGACGCCTTGGCACAATGAATCAAGAATCACAAATCAAAATTCAAGACTCAAGACTCAAGACTCAAGACTCAAGACTCAAGACTCAATACTCAATACTAAAGACTCAATACTCAATACTCAATACTCAATACTCAATACTCAATACTCAATACTCAATACTCAATACTCAATACTCAATACTCAATACTCAATACTCAATACTCAATACTCAATACTCAATACTCAATACTCAATACTCAATACTCAATACTCAATACTCAATACTCAATACTCAATACTCAATACTCAATACTCAATACTCAATACTCAATACTCAATACTCAATACTCAATACTCAATACTCAATACTCAATACTCAATACTCAATACTCAATACTCAATACTCAATACTCAATACTCAATACTCAATACTCAATACTCAATACTCAATACTCAATACTCAATACTCAATACTCAATACTCAATACTCAATACTCAATACTCAATACTCAATACTCAATACTCAATACTCAATACTCAATACTCAATACTCAATACTCAATACTCAATACTCAATACTCAATACTCAATACTCAATACTCAATACTCAATACTCAATACTCAATACTCAATACTCAATACTCAATACTCAATACTCAATACTCAATACTCAATACTCAATACTCAATACTCAATACTCAATACTCAATACTCAATACTCAATACTCAATACTCAATACTCAATACTCAATACTCAATACTCAATACTCAATACTCAATACTCAATACTCAATACTCAATACTCAATACTCAATACTCAATACTCAATACTCAATACTCAATACTCAATACTCAATACTCAATACTCAATACTCAATACTCAATACTCAATACTCAATACTCAATACTCAATACTCAATACTCAATACTCAATACTCAATACTCAATACTCAATACTCAATACTCAATACTCAATACTCAATACTCAATACTCAATACTCAATACTCAATACTCAATACTCAATACTCAATACTCAATACTCAATACTCAATACTCAATACTCAATACTCAATACTCAATACTCAATACTCAATACTCAATACTCAATACTCAATACTCAATACTCAATACTCAATACTCAATACTCAATACTCAATACTCAATACTCAATACTCAATACTCAATACTCAATACTCAATACTCAATACTCAATACTCAATACTCAATACTCAATACTCAATACTCAATACTCAATACTCAATACTCAATACTCAATACTCAATACTCAATACTCAATACTCAATACTCAATACTCAATACTCAATACTCAATACTCAATACTCAATACTCAATACTCAATACTCAATACTCAATACTCAATACTCAATACTCAATACTCAATACTCAATACTCAATACTCAATACTCAATACTCAATACTCAATACTCAATACTCAATACTCAATACTCAATACTCAATACTCAATACTCAATACTCAATACTCAATACTCAATACTCAATACTCAATACTCAATACTCAATACTCAATACTCAATACTCAATACTCAATACTCAATACTCAATACTCAATACTCAATACTCAATACTCAATACTCAATACTCAATACTCAATACTCAATACTCAATACTCAATACTCAATACTCAATACTCAATACTCAATACTCAATACTCAATACTCAATACTCAATACTCAATACTCAATACTCAATACTCAATACTCAATACTCAATACTCAATACTCAATACTCAATACTCAATACTCAATACTCAATACTCAATACTCAATACTCAATACTCAATACTCAATACTCAATACTCAATACTCAATACTCAATACTCAATACTCAATACTCAATACTCAATACTCAATACTCAATACTCAATACTCAATACTCAATACTCAATACTCAATACTCAATACTCAATACTCAATACTCAATACTCAATACTCAATACTCAATACTCAATACTCAATACTCAATACTCAATACTCAATACTCAATACTCAATACTCAATACTCAATACTCAATACTCAATACTCAATACTCAATACTCAATACTCAATACTCAATACTCAATACTCAATACTCAATACTCAATACTCAATACTCAATACTCAATACTCAATACTCAATACTCAATACTCAATACTCAATACTCAATACTCAATACTCAATACTCAATACTCAATACTCAATACTCAATACTCAATACTCAATACTCAATACTCAATACTCAATACTCAATACTCAATACTCAATACTCAATACTCAATACTCAATACTCAATACTCAATACTCAATACTCAATACTCAATACTCAATACTCAATACTCAATACTCAATACTCAATACTCAATACTCAATACTCAATACTCAATACTCAATACTCAATACTCAATACTCAATACTCAATACTCAATACTCAATACTCAATACTCAATACTCAATACTCAATACTCAATACTCAATACTCAATACTCAATACTCAATACTCAATACTCAATACTCAATACTCAATACTCAATACTCAATACTCAATACTCAATACTCAATACTCAATACTCAATACTCAATACTCAATACTCAATACTCAATACTCAATACTCAATACTCAATACTCAATACTCAATACTCAATACTCAATACTCAATACTCAATACTCAATACTCAATACTCAATACTCAATACTCAATACTCAATACTCAATACTCAATACTCAATACTCAATACTCAATACTCAATACTCAATACTCAATACTCAATACTCAATACTCAATACTCAATACTCAATACTCAATACTCAATACTCAATACTCAATACTCAATACTCAATACTCAATACTCAATACTCAATACTCAATACTCAATACTCAATACTCAATACTCAATACTCAATACTCAATACTCAATACTCAATACTCAATACTCAATACTCAATACTCAATACTCAATACTCAATACTCAATACTCAATACTCAATACTCAATACTCAATACTCAATACTCAATACTCAATACTCAATACTCAATACTCAATACTCAATACTCAATACTCAATACTCAATACTCAATACTCAATACTCAATACTCAATACTCAATACTCAATACTCAATACTCAATACTCAATACTCAATACTCAATACTCAATACTCAATACTCAATACTCAATACTCAATACTCAATACTCAATACTCAATACTCAATACTCAATACTCAATACTCAATACTCAATACTCAATACTCAATACTCAATACTCAATACTCAATACTCAATACTCAATACTCAATACTCAATACTCAATACTCAATACTCAATACTCAATACTCAATACTCAATACTCAATACTCAATACTCAATACTCAATACTCAATACTCAATACTCAATACTCAATACTCAATACTCAATACTCAATACTCAATACTCAATACTCAATACTCAATACTCAATACTCAATACTCAATACTCAATACTCAATACTCAATACTCAATACTCAATACTCAATACTCAATACTCAATACTCAATACTCAATACTCAATACTCAATACTCAATACTCAATACTCAATACTCAATACTCAATACTCAATACTCAATACTCAATACTCAATACTCAATACTCAATACTCAATACTCAATACTCAATACTCAATACTCAATACTCAATACTCAATACTCAATACTCAATACTCAATACTCAATACTCAATACTCAATACTCAATACTCAATACTCAATACTCAATACTCAATACTCAATACTCAATACTCAATACTCAATACTCAATACTCAATACTCAATACTCAATACTCAATACTCAATACTCAATACTCAATACTCAATACTCAATACTCAATACTCAATACTCAATACTCAATACTCAATACTCAATACTCAATACTCAATACTCAATACTCAATACTCAATACTCAATACTCAATACTCAATACTCAATACTCAATACTCAATACTCAATACTCAATACTCAATACTCAATACTCAATACTCAATACTCAATACTCAATACTCAATACTCAATATTCAATACTCAGTACTCAGTATTCAAGACTCGAGACTCGAGACTCAAGACTCAAGATTCAGGAGTCAAGAACGAATAATCTTGAATTAAGTAACAAGAATCAAAATGGAAGCCTCAAGAATCAATAATCAAAGGTCCAAAAAATCACCAATCAAAAATAAAGAATTTAGAATTAATGATGGTCCTAAATCCTAGTTGAGATGAAAAGACAGTAAAATAAAGTTATAGACGCCATAAAAGTGACAGCTGCATTTGCTCACATTAGACCAAAAACAGAAATGCGTCGACGATCCCAAGCGCAGTTTAACTGTAGCAAAAAGAACTTTTGCATCACTATGAGTGATGGAATGAAACTATGAGTGAAACAGAGATCGACAACAACACTCGGAAATCAAAACGTAGTTATCTGAGTGAACATCAGGTCGTGAAAGTCATCATAAACCCAAATGTCACCGGATATGGTTTTGGCCTCCATATTTTATGATACGCCAGACACTCAATTTGTCGTCTATCTTAAAGAAAAAGGCAATCAACGGCGAATATTGCATGGCATTATTGACGCGTTCGTTAAAAAAAAATTGCGAGGAAACGCAAATTCTAAAGAAAAAGTGCTATTTCACCAAACCATCATCGTGTCACAACTCGTTGGTTACGATCGCAAAAATGCACGAATTGAAGTTTGAGTTGCTTTCCTATTTATCGTATTCACCGGGACCAGCTCCCGGCAACACTAAACGTTAGAGGAGCATTGTAATGAATGTATCATTTTTGAAAGAAACTACGTGATGAATAAGGTCGAATTTTGCAAGAACCAAAATGTTGTTTTGTAGTTAGCATCGGGACTTGTTGATTGACGATATACTACAACCCCTATCAAAGATTATTTGTGTAACAATACTAAAGTTTCATCAACGACTACTCAAATGATGAGTAAACGAATCCCATCGAATAACTTCAACACTAATACCGCATATAAGGACAGAAAATTGTATTCGCCTATTTACCACATTACAGAAACTAGATGATTGAAAAAATATGCCGTCATATGCTTTTACAAAACCAGCAATTTCAAAACGAAGATCGGATTACGATCTTTGAAAGGTAACAAATATCGTGTATTTATAATTATAATTAGCCATACACTTCAAATAAATAGCGTAGGATTTTAAATGATTCAAATCGGACACTCAAGCATTCAGTCAGCCGGGGTAATAAATCTGTAAGTCCAGATTTGAGTCGTATCATGCTTGAGTAGCTCACTACGCATTCCTAACACCAGACATCATAACCAGGCCCCTCTGCCCTTAATAGCAGGATGGCACAGCACGAACAGGGCTAGGAAAATAGGAAAATATAGATTCTAAACAGTTTCTGTTAAAACACACAGTTAACAACCCTTTCAGAATCTACTAAATGACTCAATGGAGGAGACTCATCAGGTTAGGGTGCGTTAAAAATAATATACATATATTAAAGGCAACGACTGTTGTACTTGCTCTTAAGATCATAGAACTGGGACATGATATTAGATAAATTATTCTATAACATGAGAGACGAAAGGAAAATGATAGCTATTATTTCTCGACATGCTCGGGGACAGCGACGATCACCCATATGCAATCGTTAGAGCTCTTTCAATTTTTGTAAACTTGATCATTAAAGAAGTATCATCAGATAAGACGTGATTTCACACCACAAACTTTTGAAAAGTGCTGACACTAACTTGAGAGCTAAGCTTTTGTAATACTGTTAATCAAAAAGCATTATGAGTATAATATAAGGAACGACACGGCCTTCAAAAATTCCGTACGGCAGTGGCAAAAGACCCTGGTTCTTTCTGACTCTCTCAAACCTTTTCAAACTCAAAAATATCCTCGACTCTAATATATTTTAATAGGCATTAATGACATCACAGATATAACCACCCTATATAAAAGCTCACGGAGACAATATTAGTCACCTACCACACAATTTTAATTGATTAATGTTGGGCACTAGAGATGTTTTTTGGGACAATCAAGGTGATGAGGTTAAAAGGAGAGAAGTTCAAAAATTCTTCAACAGGGTCTGTGAACAAACAACGGTACAGCCAATTCTTGGGCGGAATCATGAAATACAACCGGAAAAATTTAAAACGGATTTAAAAATATTTTCAAATTTATTAGATAAAAGTATTCAAATTTACTATGATGGATGCAGCCTTATGTATAAATGCAACTTCTATAATGTTTTAAGAGCAATGGCTAATATCCTAGAAGGTTTTCGAAATTCATTTTTCTCGCACAAGGTTCGTCGCCGTTTCATTTTATGAGATGGAATTGAAGTCTTTTGTATTTCAAAATAGTACAAATTCCGGAAATATATAATTATTTTGATGTATACAGGGGCAAGATCATGAAATTCGATAGGAAAAATGAATTGTTAGAAAATATTTCAATGGACAAACACAAACAAAATCGAAAAATGGTCAAAGTTGGCGTGGATTTTTTTGTATGAAAACACAAATAAATGAAAGTTTAACCTAAAAATTGTATTCGACAACTATTTCATGATCGAGCAGTTTTAAACGGAAATGATGTACCGGTAAAAAATGAATTTCAAAAATTTTGGAGGAGATTAGACATTGCTCTTCAAATATTATAGAAGTTGCATTTATACATCAGTCTGCATCCATCATGGTAAATTTGAATACTTTTAATCTAATAAGTTTGAAAATAATTTTAAATCCGTTTAAATTTTCCGGTTGTATTTTATGATTCCGACCCCTGGTTCTCTCACTAAATGTATCACATGCCTTATTTTGCAGAACTAGAAATAGCAGGAGATGTTTTTGCAAAACATTTACAAGCTACCGTCAGTTTGCCGATTAAACACTACTCTCTCTTAAAATTATAAATTTTATATTATTCTGGAAAATCAGGAAGTGAAAGTGTTCTTTTATACGCATCCATTGTTCAGTTCATTCGAAACCTATACCTAAGGAAATCGCAAGACGATAAATAATTTCGCTAATTATAAATCCTCAGGTGAGAATGGGTTTCATTTGCTACTTCTTCAACGAGGTTTAGAATTAATAAAATATTGTAAGGCTCTACGATTTACTAAACTTTTTTAATTCTAAAGAAGATTATTTTAGACAGTGTTTCTAGATTTATATCTTTGAACCTGAAAATATTCACGGGGTCTCATGACGGAATAGCTAAATCAAAACCCCACGTGTGTGATAAAAAAAGATTTAATTATGATAATTTATAATTAGTACAGCGTTTTTTAAACAACTATGATTTATGATTTCAATCTATTTTCTAATTTTTCTATAACCGCTTCTAGAGACGTTCTCAGTTTTTAAAATGTATTTTAGGATAGCGTAGACAAAGTTGTAACACTGAAATGAACATGGATAGTTTATGATGATATTTACTGTGCTATACAGGCTACTTAGAAATTCCATGAATTTAAAAAAAAATCAAATTTTATTTCACCGATCCTAGAGATGTTCACGGGGTCTCACCTACATGGTCAGATAGATCAGCTAAAACCCATGAGTGTGGTGAATGGGATTTAATTATCATGATTTTTAACTTGTCCAGAGACATTTTTACGTTTACCAGAAATGTTTACTGGATCTATTTTATATATTCGAATTAGTCAGAAAATTTTCTATCAATATTGTGAAAATAGGACATAAGTGATGATTTTCACCTTTATTTTCAAAATTTAAAACTCTCTCTTAAAATTGTTTTCAAGTTTTTCTCAATTGGAAATTTTGGTATTTTCTCCAATAAGATTTTTGGCACATTGACATTCCCAAATAAGCTACGAACCCGATTTATTTCAGAACTCCTCCTGTAACGCCGCGTTGTCCACCACAGCGTTAAATTATAGTACAATCTATAATTGTCGTGACGTAAAATGTACCGTCAACCAAACTTGATTCGTATGAAACATTGCGACATGCATGCTTGCTTCGGCCAGCACCGTTACGACATTTTGATGATAGAGTTGACGAGGAAAGTTAAAAATTGAGAAAAGGGGATGAAGTTTTTGATTCTGCTATCGATCGGATCGTTTTATTCAATTGTATTTAATAATTTTAAATTCGAGTTATCTTATTCGTTCACTAGAAAAATATTTTCTAATATTAAATGGGAATATTTGTGCATTATATATAGATATTTGACGGGTTTTTTTTTATGCGACCGATCGCGTGATTTGTACAGTTTAACTTTTTGTGATACGAGTTTTTTTATTACATAGTGCAAAATTAAATTGAATATGTATATTTACTATATTTAAGTGTATATTTAAACTATATTTAAGTGACAATTCTAGTGATTGAATTTAAATTGATAATTATAAATTAAATGACATGTGCTCGTATTTTATACATTAAAAACGGTGAGAGTGACCTCAAAGACGTGGTTCTAAAAAAAAAAACGGAAAAATTTTTAATTGGGTGTGGCTCACAAAGAAAGAACACAGGAAAAAACCCAAATACAGTGAAAACTTATTTAAAACTATAACTAAAACTACTTAAATAATAATAATGAGATAATATTTATAATAACGATAATATTAATAATAATATATTAATAATAATAATAATAAATTTCATATATGATATTACGTGATAAGCATTCCGCTTCATAAATATTTCAAATGAACTGTAAGTTGCCGTTCAAAATCCAAGTGCTCGTCGAACTGTGTAAAAATATAAAAAAAAAATATATCACGGTATGTAAATCCCGTGCTCGAAGTGGATTTTTGTGTACAGGGAAATAGACTTTAATTTAACTTGTACATAACAATTGTATAATCATCCTACTTAAATATAACATTATATCACATAAAAAAAAAAAAATAATAATCTAAATATTAATAATAACATATACATAACATTTGTGTTCCGGCTGCATCTACATACATATATGCAAACTATAAATTCTTCGCTGCGTTATAATTCAAGTGAATATGCAACAGATTGCACAACGTTTACTGCGCAACCAACATCGTTACCACAATCAACATGTCATCTTTATTCATCATTGCTGTACACATCTCATCTCACCAGGTTTTTCTTATCAGAATTTTATATAAACTCAAATTGAATTTATTAATTAAAATCTAATTTTCCTATTGTTAGTTTAACATTTTTTTTGTAATTTAGCATAGGATTAGTTAGGCTATAGGTTTTTCTTTAGTTTAATTTTGCATATTCGGGAACGGTTTATATTCCTTCATTTTAAATTCATTATGGTTATTTTTTTTATATTAAATATTCTTACATCAATTGTTATTTTTAAAAATTAATAAACTTATGAATTTATGTTATATTATGCATCGTAAAAATCTAATATTTTCAATTATTATCATCATTATGAGACATTGAACGAAATAATAATGAGGCCAAGGTAGGTTCCGTCATGACAAGCAGAGGTTTCAACATAACTGCTATTTCGATTCTATGATTTAATTATATTCTAGTTCTGATGATTGGTTTTCCTATTTTCTTTTAGTCCCAGCTTCTTAGATAATAGTTTCGTCCCGGTCAGAATTCATAAATTGAGATATTTCTGTGTCACCTATCAATTTGTCATTTTCAATCCGCTACAATTTTATACCTCGATACCGTTAATTACGTGCTATAGTCTTTAATGTCTTAAATCTTGTTTATCATTTCTCTTTTTTCAATTTTTTTAAACTTCAAACTCGCGGTTTAGCCAGACTGATTCAACCCTTAACAAGCCCACCCCTTAACTCCTGAGATCTAGCCGCGCTATACGCGACCGCGTAAGGGCTCTGAATTAGTATTGTACACTTATAAATTTCTATAACAGTGTGTCTCTAAAGTCATGCTGTTACAATATGTTCACAAGTTCACGTTCAGACTTTTGGATAGTTCAAAGTTTCGACTTTCAAAAGTTATGAACAGATTTTTATGTGGGTGCAAACCCAAGTCCAGACGCAAAATTCGTCAAGTTTTGATCGCAGAAAAACCAAGTGTTTGTGAAAAACGAGAAATTAACTAACCTCGGGGTTTCCCTTAAACTTTCTAACATCAGCGATGTTTGCGGTTTGCGAGTGTTGGACTTATAGAACCGTTTGATTCGAATTTTTGCACCAAACGTCAAATAGTCGATTCGGCGGGACGGTTGTGGCTAGTATAAAATCGCGTAATGCACGGAACGTTTCTAAAATGGAACACTGATTTTGAAAATACAATTTGATGATTTGCATACGTCGTTCATTCCGTCGTTCATATTTGACAGATGGTGCTTTAACAACATGGCTGCTATAACCTAAAAAAATTTCTAGCGTCTCTGTTGAAAGCTCTTTACTTTACAAAATTTTTGCTAAAAACGATCACACTCCTATATGGACGCTGTCACTGCCTGTGGACCAATTTCGCCAAATATCGCTGTGAAACAATTTAATGAAAAGGCTTGAGTACGAATATGAAGGCTCATTCAAATTAATCCGTTGTACAGGGAGCGAAGTTTAGTTCAAAAACTGTTTTTTTTTATCAAAAATCATCATTACCGCTTAAAATTTGGGATTATTGCAAATTATTTAAGAATATTTTAGTTCTTGTACATTTTTCTTGTTAACGATATAATTTTCAAAATATTTACAAAAAACGAAAAAACATCTATGGGGGCTGCCACTTTCAGGGACCGATTTCATGCAAAACTCATTTGGATCTTTCAAATTATAACAAAAGCTTAAGTATGAAGTTTCATCATTACACATTCCGGGTTAGGGTTTTAGCTGATCTATTTGACCATGTAGGTGAGACCCCGTGAAAATCCGTAGCGGTGACTGAAAATTTATTCAAATTATTTCATTCTAAGTCGTGTATGGAAAGTAAATATCATCATAACCGAACCCTGTCCTGAAATATCGAAAATAGAATATTTTAACTATCAAAAAGTATAAACGTGAGCCAGTGAACATCTCTAGGATATCGATATAGAAAAAAAATTGAAAATTCAGGACTTTTAAATTTTGAAAAACTAGGTGAAAATCATCATTCGTTTCCCGTTTGCACAATATTGGTAGAAAATTTTCTGACCTATTTGAATATATAAAAGAGATCCCGTGTAAGGTTCTGATAAATAGGATAAAACGGTAAACGTAAAAATGACTCCGGACAAGTTCAAAATCATCATAGTTAGATCCCATTCACCAAACTCATAGGATTTGTATAGCTGATCTATCTGACCAACTAGTTAAAAATCATTATGATTAAATATCGTTGACCACACACGTAGGGTTTGGATTTAGCTAATCCGTTATATAGGTGAGACCCGTGAACATCTCTAGGATCGGAAATATAAAAGTAGTAACACTGTCTATAATAACCTCTTTTAAAATTAAAAAAAGTTTACTAAATTGTTTTACGATTTTCTCGTGTTTATTTCAAATCGTTAGAAAAGTATTTGACTTTTATAGCGACACTATTAGGGTCTTAGGGACTTCTCTAATATAAATGTTAAAGGTTATCTAAAAATATTTCCATTTTACCACAAAACAAACCCAATTGGCATATTTTTCAATTTAACAGTGTAAATTTTTAGTATTATTTTTGGTTTGTATTTCATAATCATAACAAACGTGACTTAGAAAGCCCAAAAGAGCCCAAAAGGTACGCACGTTGCACCAATAAAAATTTAAAAATAATTCTGAACACAATCTGGATAAGTGCAATGCGATGTATGAAAACATTCACACGGCTGCACACGAAACACTTTTAGGGTTGAAAGCCTTGTTCTTATATCTCTTAGGACCTCAAACTAAAAATATTGAATGAAATGAAACCCAACAAATCCGGTCATAGGGTAAACTTCACTAAAGTAAATTTGGTATTTGAAATTGTTCAATTGTAAAACTTGGGAAGTTGGGAACATTATATTTTACCCTCTTGTATTTTCCCACAAATAAGAAAAACCCCAAAAAGTATTTCAAGAGAAAATCTTGCGCAATAGAGATCTGTATGGAGAAAATACAAGAAATATGAGATTTTATAATCTCAATGAGAAGGTGCTATCCAACGTTACCTAATGCAAGACCCACTTAAATTGATGAGTACACAAATTGGACCGCCAATCAATCCCAATAGTACTGTACATAACGATATTTTTTACTTTTCTGACATGGGCCAATTTATGGTGCTTTAATAAATAGAAAAAATAAGAATCTGTTGAGATATAGAATACCTCAACACTAAACCTTTTATTTTTCCACCAATATTGGCATTTGTCAAGGAATTAAATCGTCACTTTACGTGGCTGAAACGGATGCACAAAAGATTTAACGGGTGCAGTGCACAAAATACACCTTTATCTTGACACTTTGGCTTACTTTAATATTACTGCAGGAACGTAGCCTGCGAATTGCACTTTAATTTTGTATACCAAAATTTCTTAAAAAAAAAACTGTGAACGAGAAAAGAAACAAATCAAGCCCCAATGAAATACAACAATGCTCTGAAATACCACGAATTTTAGCAAAAACATATTTTGACTGTCAGATTACACAACGAACAAAATTATGATCCCTAAAGATTTGTTGATCTCATCCCAAAAATTACACGTTTTATATAAAAATCAATAACATGGAAAACGTGCGAAAATATTACGAGGAGAAAATTACAGAAATTTAATTTACTTGTTTTGATGTCTTCTCAATCAAAATAATCATAAAACCAACAGAAGAATCCAAAACATTCTAGAGAAATATTTTTATTTGGATAAACTGAACCATCCTCAACAGTTAGACAAGTTATTCGTAATCAAGCAAGAAAATATAAACAAAAAACAAAAATGAAAAATGTTGAGTTACTGGTAATTTAAGCATTGAACCACAAAACTGACCAACATTGAGTACCAACATACAAAATATTAAATTTTCTCTTTCGATACACAATTTTAAAAGAAAGTGAATTAAGAATATTGTGGTTAGGTTAGTTTAGTGTGTACGGTACATTACAAAAAAAAAAAAATATTATTTCGACACTGGTCCGTAGCACAAAATATTACAAACGTAAATTAAAGACTCACAAATGGGAAAATATATAATAGTTAAATTTTGTTTATCTGCAAGTAAAAATTTAAAATTCAATGCACAGTACATAACAAAACAACAACAAGACATAAAATTGAAAATGATAAAAACAATATGGGATAATTTTCCGGAAAAATAAAACTTTTCTGTTATTTTACCCACAATACCAATAATATCATGACCGCACTAAAAATATATGGGATACCTACAACAAAACAAAAAATATATTCGAACCAAATACCTGGGAAAATTTTTAGAAATATTTTTTCTTTTTTACTTTTCGGGTTTAAAAATAAAATTTAACAAAAAAAGGAAAATTTAAAACTTATTATGGAGCAAGTGGAATATAACAATATTAACTACGATATAAGAGCGCATTGTAAAATAAAAGTAAATAAAAAAGGATGCGTCCCTAAAGGAGGTTACGTATACCATTAATCATTTCTCACCAACTCTGAATATCGTTTAAATAAGAAATGTAGGTTAAATATAATATGGAAAATCGATTTAAAACGTATCCATATGTGTAGATGTTTTTTCGTACGTACTACATCTCTGTTAATGATAATCAACAGCGATTTTTGTTAAAATTGTTGCAATAAATTTTGGAGCATTCAAAGTATCTGCTTTTTTATTTATATCACTGGTGTTTCATCGAGGGGAAGATTTCGTTTTCGAAAAAAAAATTGATTTGAATTACCATAACCCAATGATGATTTTTCACTTTCAATTAAAATAATTCTGGACGTCTTTATAACTTTTGATAAATCAATGTGTATATCCAGCTCTGTGCGAACATCTACAATCGGCAGTCGACTTTACAACATTTTTCTGATTTTTAGGATGTATTACAATTTTGTATCTAATAAAATTTTCGATATTTTAAATTTGTAAAAATTGGAAAAACTGGTTTTTTACAACTTACACAAAATCTTCAGTCGCATACACAAGTACGCTGACTTCTTGTGCAGGAGAAAGTTTTGCACGAACTGGTGTTTGAGCTGAATCTGGATTCATATTGTACTATGCTGAAATTTTTGTCCAATATAGCAACTCAAAAATTATATCAGTTGAATTTATTCAAAATTTCCACAAACATTTCCGCAACTCTAACCGTTTCGAAACATTGATTTTCTGGATCAGCACATCATCACAAATTTTGTAAAGTATGCACAAAAAAAAATAACAATGTTTATGACATAAAATTAACGGGCTACTTATTTCAATACTTTATTTGGAATCCCGTCATATATGATGTTAATTTTACCTATGACTATTTGTTGTTTATCATGATTGAGAGAATCTGCTAAGCGGGTTGTTTAAATTATTTATTAATTCATTTTTGACAATAATTAACTAGAGCTCACCCCCGCTAGTGGCACCGGTCGCTACTATTTCCCCGATTATAGATCCTCATATGCCACCTCAGAATACAAAGCAACCTCAGGGAGATCTATGGAGTGAAGCGTCCTCTTTCCTTTGGGGAGATCACATGGCCAACAATACAAAACTATGTTGTGTGACCGAACGGATGTGATTTATTTCACATCTATGTATGAGTATTACACTGCTAAACTACATTATAATGAATAAAATTGAGAATTGTAACAGGAAATTTGAGTCATAGTGTTATAGTGTAATAGTGTTATTTAAAATAATGAACTTCACATTATGAACGTGTAGTAAATTAAAAATTGACGGATTTAAAATTGGAGGGTTAAATAATGTGGCGAATTCCCAACTTTCTTTTATCACGAGTGCATGCATAAATTTTGAGTACGCATGCGATTTGATTTCAAACCGGTCAAATTTTCTTTAAAATGTTATATTTAAATTTATTGACTTTTTAAATTTTTGTCGTTTTTACTTTTTTTTACGTGTTTTTTTAATCATGAAAATCTTGAAATTTTCCAATAATCAGATTTTTGCCGTGTCCTTCCCGCATCTCAGACAATTTGTCCGAACGAAATGAAACTTTATGCTACAACTTTTTAGTTTTTTGTAAATATTTTAAAAGCTCTATCATTTACGGGAAAAACTGTTTTTCAACAAAAAAAACCAAAAGATTTAAGCAACAGTATAGACACAGACCACGATTTTTGACAAAAAACTGTTTTTCAACAAAATTTGAACCTGTACAGCCCAGACGATACTTCATACTTAAGATTATTCTATTCCATAAATTGGCAGATCTCAACGAACTTTAGTCAAAAAACCGCTGAAAGTGAAAGCTTTCGTAGAAGATTTTGCAAACAAAATCAGTTTCCAAAATTTAAGCGGATATGCAAATTTTTGTCATTTAACAGGGTTTCAGTAAAAATGTGGTCCTTGTATAGCATATCCAGATTGATTGATCGGGATGAAAGTTCATACTTTAGCTTGTTCCTTAAACGAGAAGTTCTAAGGAGGGTCTAGTTCCATCTAATTTAAGTGGCCGTTTTTATTGGAGCTTTTTTGTTATATGCAAATATTTTGCAAAGTATACAGCATTTACGAAAACCCGATTTAAAATAAAAAGGTTATAAAATAAATTTCAAGCAAAATTAGTTCAGATCATATTTTACATTTTACCGGGAATAACATTTGATAAAAATAAAAATATTTCATCAAAAAATCGCCACCAGAAGTGGCAGCTTTTTTAGAAGTTTTCCATTTTTTTGCAAAGAACATTTAATTTTTAATAAGGGTTACCCTTGTCGGTATTTTTTGAAATTTAAACAGAAATAATGTTTTTTGATTATACAACACAATTTGTATCACAAATCCGGTAAAATTTGTCGTAAGAAAATTGGAAGCTGCTACTTTCAGAGCATAGATACTCACCCAATTTCGCAATAATCTCTTAATAACTGAAAAAAAAACATAAGTATGTAGTTTTTATGAACAGTCAATTCGCCAGTGCTGACGAGATGACACATTTTGGTGAAATAATTTTTTTTTATGAAAACTCGTCACTTCTGGTAAAAAATAAAAAATTATTAAAACACGAGAAAGCTCCTCTAAAAGCTGTCACTTTCAGTGAATCGATCTCGGCTAACCACCATGAATCTCCCAATTTATGAAAAACCTTTACTTTCATCAATATTAATCCGTATGGGCCTTACAGGGACCAACTGTTTGCTAAAATCAGTTTTTTTGTCAAAAATTTTCCTTTCACCTAGACTGATGTAGCAGGATATTGTTAAAAAATTTGTTTAGAACTTTATACTGCTTTTTCTCGTAAATGATAAACTGTTCAAAATATATGCGAAAAGTGAAAAGGCCTATGGAGAAGCGGCTGGAAATGGTCGGGAGGAGAATGAACCGATTTCGGCTAAATATTACTTTCATCTCGCAATTTATTGGAAAAAGCTTTTTTATGCAGTTTCATATCAATCAATTAACCCGTATGCTTTGTAGAGGCAACCAATTTTTTACTGAAAATCATAGGTTGCAAATATTTGCAAAGTGAGAAAGCTCTTATGAATATTGTCCCTCGCTTGAGACCGATTTTAACCTAATTTCCATAGGACCTCCGACTTTTTGAGTAAATATTCAAGATGAGGTTTCATCCCGATTAATCTACCCGGCTATGCTACAGAAGTCGAGTTAGTTGAAAAATATTTTTTCTTTCTCAGAGCAAACGAATTTGAATGAAACTATATCCAAGCTTCTATTACAAATTATTAGATCCCAATTATTTTTGACTGAAATCGGCCAGAGTGAACTAGCAGCTAGAAGCTTGAGGGAATCCGCCTCAGCCCCAAAAATATTTGCTATCATGATAGTAAAAAAATGTCATGACAGATGAAATTTTCGGGGCTGAGAGTAGATATAATACTTATAAATATGTACATGTTTTGAAATAATTTTTATATGTTTGTGAATATAGGCTAATTCAGTCTCAGACGAATGCCATGGCAACAAAATTATTGCTATCATGACATTTTCTACACTCCGACGAAAAAATTCCAGCTTGAGAGCAAAAATATCGGGATTTTCTTATGCGGGGCACATCGTTTGATAGGTGAATGTTTAAAAAGCACGTAAAACTTTTTATAAAAATTTTCTATGTATAAAAGGTGAGATATAGTCCATATAAGTCAGAAGCTATTCGTTGGCCCAACTACCGGTGCACATGTTTGATAGGTGAATGTTTAAGGAGCATGTATGATTTTTTTTAGAATTTTTGAAATGAAACTTCTTTGCCCCAGTTGTACACATTGGGATGGAGTATTGTAGGCTTGTTTTTTCGGTGTTGTAGGCTTGTATTTTCAATCGGACAATATAGATTTGCGTAAAATCTAGATATCGAAATTATGACATTGGGTCGGATTTCAATGAATATAGAGGGAAAATGGTGACATTACATGTACCATTTAGAAATAAATAACAAGTTATATTAGCGGATATGAAATTTTTAACGATCTATATGAAGAAAATGAAATAAGGAGAAAAGAATTCGAGCAGAATATAGATATTGAAAAAGTTATTCAAATATGCAGGGAACTTTGTTGAGAAGAAACACCTTGCGATGACGACGAAATTTAAGACGTCATAGGCAGATTCCGGGAAACTAATCCATTTGAACATTTATATAACGATCCGAATGTTAACAGAAATGCTGATTTACGACTAGCTGACTTGAACAAATTAAGTACCATAGCAAAAACGAGAGAAAAGGTCTTATCGCATGTACAGTTCTGTAAATCCATGCGCATGGCGAATGAAAAACAGCTAAATCTTCTTTTGCAAGTAATTCATCATTTATTGTCTAGTGTAGACAATCCTCTCCAGATATTTTTTACGGGGCCAGCTGGATGGGATAAAACATTTGTATTCCCCAATTTGTAAGAAACGGTTAAGTATGAAGTTCATGCTGATTGTTCAATTTGTCTGAGCTGTAAGGAAGAAAACGAAATTTAGTATACAGGACTTTGCATTCGCACACACACACATGCACATGCAGAGATTTTTAAAACCACTTTTTTGACTTAATCAATAAAGCGAATGGCAAATCTGCTATGTAAAAGAAATAAAACTTGTTTTTTAACAAATTTCGATTTACAGCATAATCAGATTGAATGCACAAACTTTGAAAATTTCTAACCACTGGCCGTTTTAAGTTTCATGGGTAGTATCGGATTCAAACAAGTGGTGTAAGCTTTGGAAAATTTTGGCTCTGTGCCATACTTAAGGTAAAACTCAATTTTAAGTAAATTTTTCGGTAAATTCAATTATTTTTCAAAAACTCTATGGCAAACTGATCGAAAAATCTGTCCTAAAATCGGTGTTAGCCATTGTAAATGATTTACCTTAAGTTTGGCACACAGCCTTTGTTGAACAAAATATACTAGTTGGTATAGAAATCCACAGAAATACCCAGCTGAATAATTAGGATTTAATCTAATCGAAAAGTGTCGATAATGCAGACAAAATTTTTACAAAAGTTGTTTTTATTTTTATTTTATGATTTTATTGTTTCTAATAATATCAACTAAATTATTCAAATACAAAATTTTCATGCGAAACAATTAAAACTTAACCAACATTACAAATTTTTGTAAGTCGTTTAATAAATACTTAGGAATGTTAATTGCAGAAGATATCCGTATATGCGGACCTCGAAACTGTGAGACACAAGGTGGAAGTTGGGACGGGTTCTTGAGGCACACGCAGGCAAAGATGGTTTGGTTCGAGACGACACATCGAAATGCAAAGACACATTATATAAAAAGCCAATTATAAAACTATGCAAGTTACCAATCGAAGACAAACTTGCATAACGAAACATTGTCACCATTCCATATCAAGTCCGGAGTTAGAAGTTCAACTGGCAACAACAACCCGAGACAACAACCAACAAGACAAGCAAAACATGCCTGCATGATAAGCAAAAAATATCTGAGCTATATTCTGGATGTACTGCATTCAAGGACTTGCCCAAGCCACCATTTGGTGGCTTGGGCAAGTCCTAGAATGCATTAGTGCAGATGGTTCCACGATGGTTCCAAGTCCTTTTAACGAGTTCACCGGGATATACTTCGACGTATTAGGTAATTTCGAAATAGTGCCGACGAAATGGACATTAGTTGTTCATTGAAACTTGAGTTCCTACTGAAAGAAAATTAAAAACTTTAAAATAGCCCACACAGATACATTCAGTGTGAACAAGGCTGCCCGGTTTCAAATGCAATGCCATTCTACAGTCAATTCCATACAAGAATTCGTCATTAATAATGACAGAAGATGTGAATCAACACCTGTACACTTTTTAAGAAAAATATCACCCATTATCAACACCCCAATCAAAAACACAGAATGCGGGGTACAACGATCCTACAACGAAAAAAATTGACTAATCACTGGATATAACTTCACACTTGATGTGAATGAACGAAATCACAGTCGATGTCATATATGTGGTGATCCCAATTTAACAACATTTTAGCTTCAGGTATTGTGAAAATCGAGGCCGGCTTCGTGTTTAGAGATTGTGCTGTTCAGAAAATTCCTATGGCGACAGCCCAATAGAATATTAAAAAATCATCTCGAAATTTAACTCATGCATGGTGCAAACAACTTAAGAGAATTTAGTGCATTTGTCAAGAATATAACGAAGGGAAATAACATACTAAGCAAACTAGAAACAACAAAATTGTACAAACAAATAGAAATATTAAAAAATGAAAAAGTCATTCTCCGTCTTCAGAACGTTCATAATATTCAATATTATGCGATGACCCACTATTTATGTTGGAGTGCTGTAGGTATAGGAAAGTCACCTTGTTTATAAACATATTAAGTGGAAAATGTATCACCAATCACAGGCCACCTTCTTCACTAACATGACCAAAAGAAGCATCCTTTCAGTAATCTGTTGTTTTTGTACTCCGGGTCAACAACACATGTTGAGTATACAAAATGCATGTCTGAAATATTACAAGGAATGTTTAGGACAGCAGACATTTTATGTATAAAAAAGCTCATTAAGTTCTCACCCTGACTATTTAAAATTTTAAACCCCACCAGTGGTAATTCAAATAATGATGTGGCCTGAATTTTCACCAATTAATCAGAATAACTAACAGGTACTCATTATTCTTGAAATTAATAAAAAAAAAATCCGATTTCAAACAAAACTCAAAACACTATAATTAGTTCATTTGTTGTAAAAAATATTTTAATTTTCTCTGAATTTTGAAAATTATTCCAGAAAACTCAAAATACATAATGTTGGGCTAGACATAAACATCCGAAGGTTGTTCTAAGTTTCCTTCAGACGTAAACATTAAAATGTTATTTGTTTTAAAATTCAGTATAGTTATTCCAAGAAATTTTTACTTTTTAATGGCGAAAATTTTCACGAAAGCTTTTCATTTATTTTGCGATGAACAGCTGTATCGCACATATAAAAATTAATAGGAACACAAAAAAAACTAACTAAACACCTATAGGTGGGTACACAATGGAAATGTTTACTTCAATACAATAATAAAATATTCAAAATAAATTTTTCACCGTGTTTTCAATGTCTAAAATATTAGCATTTCTGTTTACATAAAGTACCAGAATTTTGTTTTTTTGTGAATGTTTTATCATGCAAATTGAAGAGGTGTCGTGTTTTTCTTTACCTGTTTTTCTGTAATGTTTTAAGATAAAATCATTTATTTAAAAAATAAGCTTATTTAAAAAAAATGCTAATGAAAAACATTTTGTGCCAATTTGTGTCGGTGTATTTCTGCTAAAATTTAATATATTTTCCGTGCGATTTATTTTTTTCGTGAAAATACAAATTAAAAAATTGATAATTTAAAAATTCTCAAGATGGTATTTTTTATGATCCGTACCTTTTTCTTTATATTTATGTATATAGGCATGATACTGTTTCCAAGTAAACGATTCATGTTGTGGATTGCTTGTTTCACACTGCTCAATATTATACATTTTTAAATTTGGTATGTGCACGGCCTCTTTATTATACCGTGGTAATCTTCCGTCCATCAAAAAATTTATAATTTTCCAAAGCAACTTTATTTTTCACATATTTTGTATCACACGCACGAAAAACACTTGAAATACGAAAAACTTTCCTTCTTTGTTTCTTTATAACACAAAACATATCCTTGTACATATGTTTGTTTTTATTATGAAATCCGTATTACACAAGCTGATAACCGGGACTACTTTTCAGAAATTGATACAATTTTGGGAAATATAAAACCGTTCATATTCGTGCTTCAGCTGTTTTTGTATATTTTGCAAAAAAAAAAAATTATTTATCTGCCGAAACTATACATAAAACGGAAGAACATTGGGGCAAAACATGCGCAATAACAAACACTAATTCTCCTTCATAGTCCCTTATAACGAAAATTGTAAAATTAACATCGACAGAAATTTTGATTAAACGCTATAAAATTGACAACGGAAACATGCGCAACAATCTGATAATTTTGAAAATTACTATTGATTGGTGGTACAGTGAAGGTACTAACAAGGGGCAACAAATTTAATTATTTTCCACCCAAATACGTATGTAGGTTATTATTTGAGTGTAGGAAAATTATTTTGTTTATGAATGGTGTTGGTCTGTATGTTGGTATGCATGATTGTTAAAATCAAATTTATTTACTTCGTATTAAAATTAATTAAAACAAAATTAATTTTTGCTATTTGCTCAGTAAAATTAATTGGATTTTTACTGAACTATTTGTGATTATCAATTAATTTATTTATTTCCTACAGTAAATTTTTAATTTTGTTACACTTTGATTAAACAATTTTTTGAAATGTGGATCATGGAATTATAATAACATTACAAATTAGTTTTTGTAGTTATTGTAGCAAACAACAGACTTTTTTTTACGTTAATTCTCCACAGGCCTCGTATACACCACACTTAATTTCTAAAGCGAAAAATTGAACTAACCGGACTTGTCGTAAAAATTGTCTTATATTATCGAAAACATTATTCGTACCTAAATTTCAGAAAACGTCAACCCTTGCTAAAAATTTAATCTTCATTGCAAAAATTGAAAAAACTCATACAGAAGCTGCCACTTCCGTTGCAGATAACCCAATACATTCCACATGGATTTCTAAATTTATGGAGTTATTTATCCGCATGGTCTGAAATGCTGAATTTTGGTGAAAAAGTTATTTTAATAAACTCACTATTGCCGGTACAATTTCAAAGGCAATAATTATGTTCGAAATTTAGTTTACTTCCTGTGGACCGATTTCAGTCAAATCTCACTGGGATCTTCCAATTTATGGTAAAAGATCAGCTATAAAGTTTCATTCTGTTCAATAAATTCGAATGTTGTACGGGGACTAAATTTTGACTAAAAACAGTTTTTTTTAACATAAATCGTCATTTCCGCTAAAATTTGGGAAAACTGATCAATGAAAGTGCTCCGATATATAGAAGCTGTAACTTCCCTTGGACCGATGAAGTTTCATCCGCGATCAATCAGTCCATAAGGGCTGTAAAACGGCTTAAGTTTTGATAAGAAACGGTTTGCATTTTCCACAAAATTGTTTGAGCCTGACCTAGAACAGTATTTTATGATCAAAGTTGAAGCTAATTTTTTTCCGATGAAGTTCTGTTACAGAAGTGATATCCAGTTTCGATCTGATTAAGCTTCAACTTTGATCATAAAATTAAAATAAAATGGGGTTTGCTTATATTATTAGAGCATTAATATAATTGTTCAGTGATTCGAATATATTCTGTGTTATCTGAAAACACAACTAAATGACATTAGGGCCGATATGTTCGATATATCGCTTTGAATTAATTCAGTATTACTTGGTAAGGGTATTACTTGGTATATTAAAAATCTAGAACAGTATTGTTACAAATTTTATTTAGAATCGTTTAGGTTATAATCGTTTTTTACGTAATTGATATAATTTTCAAAATATTTGTAAGCAAAGAAAAAGCTCCCATACGCCTTCACTCCATTCGACTGATTTCGATGAAAAGTCGCTGGGATCTCCAAATTTGTGAAAAAAACTTAAATATAAAGTTTAATCTAGATTAATCGATCCATCTGGGCTGTACATTTTTGGATAATTAATCTGGACCGATATCCTTCCAAATTTAATTTAGAATATTTTAGGTCCTTGGTTCAAAAGCCACTCCTATGGAAACTGACACGTCCGGATCGTCGATTGCGGTAAATTACCGCCAAACATCACTTGAACCTTGGAGAAGTTTGGTTTCGATCAATCAATTCATATAGGCTGTACACGGGCCGATTTTAAAATTTTGATTTATAGATGGAAAATGTGTAAGAATCACAACAATCAGTTTCGAACAGATGAGATTATTGATTTGAAAAAATCAATCTTCTCATCAGGTCACGACGACTGACGTTGTATTATTTACATTGGAATATTGTCTCAATAGAGCAATACCATGTAGTTGTACTACTAGCGAATTACTGCGTAGCTTACGAAATTCGATTCTTTTTTACATTTATCATCTATATTCTACTTTTGCAACTAACTTTTTCGTGTTTACGAATTTTATTATATTTTACTTTAGGTTTTCGATAGTAATGGTGTTTGTGATTGTTCCGTATATTGAAAATAGACCAATATAGTATACTGAAAATAGACCAACATACGGAACAATCACAAACACCATTACTATCGAAAACCTAAAGTAAAATTTAATAGCCGATTTTTAGTCGAAAAACAGTTTTTATTGGCAAAAATCGTCATTTCCGCTAAATATTTTGAAAACTGCCATTGGCTAATATTGTTGCAAAATTAATCTAAAATCTTTTAGTTTATAATCGTTTTCCTCGTAAGTAATATTCGTTTCGAAATATTTGCAGTAACGTGAAAGCTTTTAAAGACGCTGCCTCTTCCTGTAGATCGATTTCGAATAAAAAGCACTTGGATCTCCCAAGTTATAAAACAAGTTTAAGTCTTACCGATTTCAACCAAAAATCAGATAAAGGTAATTATACTTAAGCTTTTTCCATAAATTGGGAAATTCCAGTGATTTTGGGGGTCGACGTAGACTCACCGGAAGTGGTTGCGTCCATAGGAGCTATTTCGTTTTTTTTTTTGTAAATATTTTGAAAAGTAGATTGCATTTACGAAAAACCGATTATAAAGAGAAGAGTGTAAATTAAATTTCAAACAAAATTAGTTTAGATCGTTTTTTAAAATGTAACGGAAATGACGAGTTTTGATAAAAAAAATAGTTTTACCGAATTTCCGCATCTCTACAGTCTAGGCGGAAGATTACTCGGGATTTCCGTTCATACTAAAACTCTTTTTCCATTACTTGGGAGACCCTTGAGAAATTTGGTGGAAATCTGTGTACCGGAACAGGCAGCTTCAATGGGGGCCTTTTAAATTTTTGCAATGATCTTGAAAAGTTTAGCATTTACAAAAAACGACAATTAATTGAAAGATTTAAACTAAATAAGTACATTTTATAAAACACTTGTTTTATATTTCGCAAAAATTAGATTTTTGAATCATTTAATTAAAAAATTGAGTGATTTTTCAAACTTTTTGATCAAATTTTTTAAATAAAATATTCAAAAAATTTATTTTTTGCGATATGAAATTAATGTCAGTGTATGAAGAGTGTGCAAAATACAAAACAATTTATTACTCTATGCACACAGGATAGTTTTACACAGTACAACCTTTGCTCGGTGTACACTATCCGGAGTAAGCTTGCCTGCTCAGGTTGAATTAAAAAATTGACCCCTAGTATCCCATACTTATTTAGAAAAAAACTCCTTTGATTTAATTTTCTCTTGGTCCGATTGTTTAAAGCTGTATTGTATTTGTTACATAAATTTGATTCTAAAATTTGTAAGGTCTCCATCATTATCATGCGGATATGGTGGATTGCACCATACCGATCAAAAAGTCTTGTCCTACTCCCCGCTGTGGTTGCAAAGCTTTAAACATGGGGGTATAACATCTATATTTTTTGATTCCTGAAAATCATGTTCTATTTCACTTAGAATATCCGTGATTATTTGCTTTGAAATCCGAAATAATTCAATGAACCTGAAAATGTTTAATTTAGTTAGAAAAGTATAAACAATATCGATCGTTATAGTATTACCTTTTATTTGTCATGTCAAGAACGTCTGAGCTATCACGAAGCCGTTTTCTTTGGATATATGTCGGCGTTACTTCGTCATCTGAGTCATCATCATCATTAAGCCGAAGCTTGATTCCATAATAACCACAAAACTCAAAAGCTTTATTTCACTACGATTTCAATACATTTAATACGATTAGTTTTGATGTTTTTACATAAAACTAAATACATCATTACATTACGTAGTCTATCTCACCCACCCCTCGGCTAGATGGCAATCTTAAATATGCCTAGAGGTGTACTTCTAATGAAAAAGATTTTTTTAAAGTGATTGAATGTCAAAATAAGAGCAATATTTATTTTCATTTTGAGGCGGTGAGGTAGTATCTAGGTAACGGTATCCAATGAGGTAGTATTCAATTAACCGTATATTTTTAGTGTGTTTGGGATATAAATCCCTGTGGCCTAATGGAGCAGCCTACCACATTTTTTGTGCGTATGTCGGCAAGTGTATATCCAGTGAGATAATCAAAGATCGCTGTACCCGCGTACGTTTAAAATCCACTGATCACCACAAGAGAAAGTATCGAGTGTTGGATTTTATTGAATAATCGGTACGAACGGGGCAAACCACCAGTGCCGGGAAGTGAGGCGCATGGCGAAGCGATTAATTGCTGTGTTATGGGAACGCGTATTGGATAAGAAGTAACACGTGACGGAGAAGGAACAGCTCTTGGAAACAGTTGGAGGAGAGCCTTGCTTTAAAGTTATTGTTTGGGTGGTTACCGTTACAGTCATAGTTACGCCCGCGCGAAAGTCCACGTCGAAACGTTTCGAAAATTGTGACAGTCACGCAATTAAAACTAATTTTTAATATTTGTAGATTATACATCTCACCACAATCCCACCCAATACTGCACAAGTGAAATGAAATTTTACATATAAAATGACATAAGCTAAAACGAAAGTGAAAATTTCACCGCCGGATTTCATTTTGCGGTACGCAGTTCAGCGAGGGTATTTAGAATATGATGTCACTGTTTAACTTTTTTCACAGCATTTTATCTGCAGATACGATTATGTAAGCTAAATTTTGATAGTTTGAAATTTCAATTCAAAATTTTCTGAATGGAATTGCCATTCTGTGAATTAAATTCTCCCAATATTTCCTCCAACAAATATTTAAACGCTCCTTTTCGTAGTCGAAATAATTGTCTGAAGCTAATATAATTATGTATTTGCACTGAAAATGTAATATGTAAATATTATTTTACTAATATTTTTTCTGGAAGATTAAGAGAATAATTAGCTCTAATATTTCTTTGATCAAGTTCGGAGTTTTCCATAAAATAAAGAGCGATCGAATCCTTGAAGTGAATAAAATCTTTATATTTAAATAACTTAACGAAAAAATACTATATATTTGGCAGATAAATTAAAAGTTCAGTGCACGATAGCGTTGCGTTGTTCGTGGTATGCTTTTACTAGGCAAAGCAAAAATAAAAAAGCGAATAACAAAATCCAATCAAAGTTACCTTTGACTTTCAAGTCTATCAGATTTGTTTTTTCATAATTGGGCCCCTATTCTTGAAATCTGTGGAAATTTTCGTAATCGGAATATAATTTGCTATGAAACTCTTTATATTACTAAAATTTTGCGCCAGGTACTTTAATCTATTTTTTTCAAGTTTGTATGCAAGTCTTCTATTATTTATTTATACCTACTAAACGAATAACTCCGTATCGATTTACCCAATCGTAATTTTTCGGGGATAAATTATGTTTCTTAATTTAAAAAAAGATAAGAAATTTGAAAAATGATTAAAGTAACCGACGAAAAATTTTAGTAATATAAAGAATTGCACAGCAAATTGTATTCCGATTACCAACATTTCCACCGATTTCAATAATAAGGCGCCTGGTTTTAATTATTTAATAGTTCTTTCCAAACAAAATTTTGATCTTAGATCAAGAAAATAATTGACAATGCAGAAAATTTGCACGAAATGTCATTGAAATGCATTTTTCACATGCAGTGACTTTTGTGATCGAAGATCAACATTTTGTTTAGAACTTGCTATAAAATTGATTTTTTCATGTATGAAGTTTACATTTTACATAGCTGGTTAAACTCAAATGTTGAACTGTGGATCGGAAGCTGATAGTTTGAGGTACGGAAAAAAACAGAAGTTGTAAAATATATTAAGTTGCGGGGAAATAATAATTTCACGTTAAAGGGACACGAATACCAGGAAAGATTTATTCGAAAATCACACGGACAATTATAATGGCAATATGTATTTGGATCCTACCTCGCACGCCCTTGTAAATGAGCTTTCATGCTCTAAAGGAATGCGCGATTTACAAAATATGTATGAATGAATAATAATAAAAAAAAACTCGATCAAATAATCGATGACTACATTTTGCCGTATTTTTGAAACTAATCGGATTTTTTATACACCACTCTAATTGTGTTGTCCTTGTCATATGTTCTTAAAGCCTGATTTGCCTCTATAAAGTCTAGTAGGGTTTCTTTTTGTTGTTTATAAATATGTCCTAATCTTGGTTTTATGGTCTTATCGTTTTGGAAATACAGAAAGGTAATGAACAGGGAAACGTATGCGAAAATGAAACTCACCGATTTTATACCAGTAGAAAATTTGTATCTACTCTTGAATCAAAAATTTTCTCTTCCGAATATTATTTATTTTGGCCGAAAGTAATCGACAATTTTATTCGACTGAATTTCAAGAATATACGCACTTGGGCCGTATTCTTGAATTGGGTGGAAATTTCCCCAATCGAAATACTTGCTTTGAAATTCTCTATATTATTCGAATTTTTTGCTATTAATCATTTTTTTAAGATTATTAATATGTGTCTCGAATAATTTCGAATCGATTTTCCCAGTTAGAATTTTTTCCTTAGTAGGGGGAAACAAGTATTTTTCTTAATTTAAAAAAACAAAAGAAATTTAAAAAAATGATTAAAAAAGTAGACAAAAATTCGAATAATATACAAAATTTCAAATTGTATTCCAATTGGGAAAATTTCCACCGATTTCAAGAATACTAAAGAATAAATATTTTATTTTTTGCTGCTGGCAACACCGTCATCTTATTTAATCTTAACTATCATCTTAACTATCATGACAGAAAACTGTAAAAACATTGAATTCCACAAAAATTCGAAGATTAAATATGAATTTGAATGTAATGATTATAAAAAATGTATTTTAAATTTCTAAAATTGTACTAATAATAAAATAAAAAATATACACATTTAACTCAAACATGTTCTTACTAATTGGTTTCACAATATTCTGTTTACGCTATCATGACGGTGCTTTAAATGAAAGTGCTAAAGTACATTTATCAAAATTCTGATAATTTTTTAACACAGAAACTATAATTTCTGTCACAAATGAGCTGTCAGCCCAAAAAAATCGTAAATTATGACGTTTTATTGATGTTGGAAGTAAGCAAATTTTTTCATATTGACGAATACACTCAGCCCAAAAATCAAGTTTTCATAGTTAAAGGTCGTATCTCAGTCGTATCTGAACAGTTTCGTTGCTCAAGTGTCAAGACGAGTTTTACTGTCATGAGGTTCGGACGTAAAGTAAAACAAACGAAAAGTGCAGTGTTAGTGCTTTTTAACTTGTTATATCTTTTTTTCAATTGTGTGAATGGTGTTATAATTAAATACACACGGTGCAAAAAAACTAACATAAAATTGTAACTTAATAAGTGATGATGTAAGCGTGATGGGGCTTTTTTCCCCAAAAAAGACTTCTTCAAACATCGAACGCCAAACAAAATCTACAACAAACTTGAACCAGTTTCATGTAGAAAGTATAAATATGGCAAGTGCAAGTGTAAAACAAGTGGGCAAAGTTCAGCACAGCCCAAAGAAAACACCTATGCCAATGATTAAAATTGCTTCTTCGACAGAATTAATTATACCGCAGTTTAAAAACCAAAATCAAAACTGCGATGAAAAAATTAATTCATCAGCAAATTTAACAATGCAATACGAAAATAATAGTAATGAACTCAGTGCGACGAACTCTAGTGACCGTGGTCAGTGCGAAAATAACCTAGTGCAAACGGGAATGGATAGGTATATCACTGTTCAATCTAAAAGAAAACGTAGCCCGAGATCGGCCCAGTTTGCTGGCAGGAGCAAAGTGACACGGACTGAAGCAGGTGTTAACCAAATACCTCTTAACAATAGATTCTCTAGTCTAGAAGTCATTGCCCCAATGCAGTGCCAAATTCGAAAACTGAGAAACCGCCTCCAATTTATTTAAGAGAAGCATCTAACAATGAATTGGTTAACAACATCGCAAAATTAACAGATTCTAAATTTTATATTGCCCCGCTCAAACGAGGTAATATAAACGAAACAAAGATTCAAACTTTCGAAATCGATGGCTTCAGAGCCCTAGTCAAACATTTCGACGAAGTTGGTAAAAAATATTACACATACCAGCTAAAAAGCCAAAAAGGGCTGACTGTTGTGCTAAAAGGAATTGAAAGCTGCGTAGATGTTAGCGACATACAAGTTGCACTTGCTGCGGAATGTTTCCATGCCAAATCCATTGGTAATATAGTAAACCGTGAGAAGGTACCTCAACCAATGTTCCGTTTGGAACTAGAACCAGAGGAAGAAAAGTCGAAAGGAGTTCAAATTATTGCACTGATGAACCGCCGTGGTTTCCATTTATAACTAAATGTTCGTTGTATCAAACCTTATTAAAACCACAAATTATATAATAATTTGTGGTTTTAATAAGGTTTGATACAACGAACATTTAGTTCGAAAGGAGTTCATAAGATTTACAACTTAAAATATTTGTTACATCGCAAAATCGTAATTGAAGAACCTAAGAAGAGGTCTGGACCAGTTCAATGCATAAAGTGCCAAGAATACGGGCACACGAAAGCATACTGCGCCTTAAATGAAGTTTGCGTTATTTGTGGTGAACTCCACGACTCCAAACAGTGCGAAAAGTCTCGCATTGACCCATCTGTGAGACGTTGTAATAACTGCGGTGAAAATCATACTGCAAACTACAGGGGTTGCGCAGTGTATCTGGACTTAAAACGCAAAATAAACCCTAAAATGAGAGCTGAGCAACGAATGCTGAATATGCAATTTATTCAGAGGGCCATGTTACCAAAAAATACAATAGTCACCAAACCAACGAGTGCAAACACACAAAACGATAACTTGGAGACATTTGCCAGCAGTTTTGCACAGCCAGGTGTTTCGTACGCAAATATCCTAAAAGGTAACAAACCGAAACCAAAAGTTCATTCTAATGAGGACCTAAACATTCACACCATGATAAATAAATTAACCGAGACCATCCAAAGTTTCATGTTGATGATGGAAAGACAAATGAGCATGATGATGCAAAATATGAATACGCTTATGCAAATTATAGTCAAAAATCAAAAATGACAATTCTAAAAATAGCCATTTGGAATGCGAACGGGCTCTCGCAACATAAAGCTGAGGTACAAACATTTCTTACCGAACAAAATATAGACATCATGTTAATATCTGAAACACACTTCACAAAACAAAATTTTTTTAATATTACCGGCTATTCCGTTTATGACACCAAACATCCGGATGGAAAAGCACACGGCGGCACTGCAGTCTTAATAAAAAGAAGATTAAAGCACTACGAGCTCCAGAAATATGCTAAAGATCACATCCAGGCTACAACTGTCAGTTTGGAAGAATGGTCTGGGAAATTTTTAATATCGGCTGTCTACTGTCCACCGAAACACGCAATTAAAAAACAGCAATTTATCGATTACTTTAACCAGTTGGGAATCAAATTTCTAGCAGGGGGTGATTACAACGCTAAACATGTGCAATGGGGTTCGAGATTGACGTCACCGAAAGGAAAGCAACTCTACGAAGCAATAAACGAGAAAAACCTTGATTATTTATCATCTGGACATCCCACATATTGGCCTACAGATAGAAAAAAAATTCCTGATTTAATAGATTTCTGTGTAATACGAGGAATAGCACGCACCAATGCTCAAGTCGTTGACTGTTATGATTTATCATCAGATCACTCACCAATAATAGTAACAATAAGTACCCAAGCATTGAAAACTGAACCACCACAACGTTTAACAAACAAACTAACGAAATGGGTTCTCTATAGAAACATAGTAGATGTAAATTGTCATCTTGATGTTCCACTTCGCACACCAGAAGACATTGATGCCGCGATAGAAAACTTAAGTCAAATAATGGAAATGGCTGCAAAAAAAGCTACTCCGGAGAACAAAAATTCCGAAAAAAATATAAGGCTTTCAAGTAACATTCAAAAGTTATTAGCAGAGAAGCGGACAATTCGGCGGCTATGGCAGCTTCACCAATCTCCTTTGCATAAATGGAAATTAAAAAGAGCTATTAAAGCTTTGAGAGAAGCAATACGGGAAGAACAAAATTTAGGAATACAGAATTACCCAAGTGAGCTCACAGCAACAGAAACAACAGAGTACTCACTGTGGAAGGCAACAAGAAATTTAAAAAGACCAGAGGTATCGAACCCACCGATAAGGAAACCAGATGGTCACTGGGCCAGAAGTGACTTAGAAAAGGCTATCGCTTTCTCTAACCATCTACAAAAAGTGTTTACCCCAAACGAACAAAATAATGATTGCGTACTACCACAGCTTACGACGGACGAGTCGAACCCAAATCCAGTAAAATTTAAATGGAAATGCGTCAAAAAAGTTATCAAAAACAGTATAAATCCCAAGAAAGCGCCAGGTCATGATCTAATAACTGGAAAAATGATCAAAGAATTACCAGATAGATGCATAAAATATATAACATATATTTTTAACGCGATTATGAGATGTGGATACTTTCCCCAAAAATGGAAAATATCTCAAATTATCATGATTCCTAAGCCAGGTAAAGACGAAACCCAAGTCTCGTCGTACAGAGCAATAAGTCTACTTCCGATAATTTCAAAGCTTTTTGAAAAGATGCTACTACAAG
This sequence comes from Nephrotoma flavescens, assembly GCA_932526605.1. Classification (NCBI taxonomy): domain Eukaryota; kingdom Metazoa; phylum Arthropoda; class Insecta; order Diptera; family Tipulidae; genus Nephrotoma; species Nephrotoma flavescens. The sequence goes on from OW052221.1 coordinate 302,644,603, forward strand.
AACTAATACCTATATTATCTGAAGGTCGCATTATACCAGATCACCAATTTGGATTTAGAGAGCAACACGGCACAATAGAACAAGTGCACAGAATTGTAAATACAATTAAGGTTTCCTTAGAAGAAAAGAAATATTGCTCGGCAGTTTTCTTGGATATTGCGCAAGCTTTCGACAAAGTATGGCATGAAGGATTAAATTACAAAATTAAAACTCTTTTGCCTAAACAATTTCATGCAGTTCTTGAAAACTACTTAGCCCAAAGGATGTTCCAGGTGAAACAAAATACGGCCACTACTGATCTAACCGAGATAAAGGCAGGAGTACCGCAAGGTAGTGTATTGGGACCTGTGCTATACTTGTTATTCACAGCTGACCTACCAATAACTGAAAAAATCGTCACTTCAACTTTTGCTGATGACACAGCTATATTATTTTCACACAAAAATCCTCAAACAGCATCGAGAGAATTACAAGAACATCTACACAAAATAGGAGATTGGTTAAAAACTTGGCGGATAAGGACGAATGAATGTAAATCAACACATGTAACATTCACATTAAATAAACGTACATGTCCAGCAGTAAAGTTAAACAATATCACAATTCCTCAACAAACAAACGTCAAATATCTCGGTCTTCATCTCGATAGAAGATTGACATGGAAAAGCACATTCAAACAAAACGCAATCAATTAAAAATAAAATTTTCTAAAATGTACTGGATGATCGGAAGAAAACCGAAACTCTCTCTAGACTGCAAGGTTCTACTATACAAAGCGATCCTAATCCCCATATGGACATATGGTATCCAACTATGGGGCTCAACTAGTGCATCAAATATAGATATCGTACAAAGAACGCAAGCAAAGATACTTCGTAGCATTACAAATGCCCCATGGTATATTCGAAACAGCAACATCCATAGAGACCTAGGAATCAAAACTGTTAAAGAGACAATTAAATCATGCAGTCTAAAATACCAACTGAAACTGGAATCACACCCTAACGAATTAGCTAGAGATCTACTAAGGCAACCGAAATATGGACGGCTTCGCAGAACAGATCCTCTAGATTTAATTAACTGAGAAATATAATCTAATAATTTCGTGCATGTTGAAATGAAATTAAGTAATTAATAATAATTTAATAATAATAATGCATAATGATATTAAGTATTAACATAGGTTAAGGCTTAAGTTAAATTTTTTTTTATAGTTTTTAAGAATTTCACACTTCTTGTTAGTTTCGTATAAAGAAAGATTCAAGAATAAAGCCTTTGGCAATAGTTACAAAAAAAAAAAAAAAATAGTTAAAGGAACCATTGTAATCGTGTTTAATAAATGTAAAATAGCCAAGAAGCAATTCTTATTATTTTCAATTTATTCATGAAAATAATATTTTTACGAGTAGTTTTTACCTAGAATTTTAAAGATGGACGTACACCAAAATTACAGTTTTTCGAATTAAAATTGAACTTTCTACTGTTGTTTACTAACTTTCGAAATATGTAAACTTCTATTAAAAAAATCGAGGTTTTCGAAATTTTTCATATAATAAACGCCTCATATATACGATTAGTCGATTGGCTCATAAATAGTTTTATTTTATTACACATATACATAATACTATACATCCTCATACTGAGATTGACCTATATTCAGCTGATTTACGAACAACCATAATATTTAATGGAAGTTGAGATTTTCCGTGTTAGCCATCGGTCTCGCTATGATTTTCGGACAGATCTGGTTCTAGCCTTTACGAGTAAGAAGTTTCAGGAGGTTGTGGTGGGGTCCTCATACCAAGAATGGTCTATGTTAAGCCGATTTACGAACAACACCGAAAATCTCAACTTCATTAAAAAATATGGTTGTTTGTAAAGCGGCTGAATACAGGCCATTCTCGGTATAATGACTCCACCACAACCTCATGAAACTTCTTACCTGTAAACGCTAGAACCAGATCGGCATCACAACCTCCTGAAACTTCTTTATTTTAGTTCAGTATTGAATTTTTAGTTCAGTATTGAATTTTTAGTTTGTTGGTTGACATCATTAATAACATACGTGACATACGATTTTTTTGGGCTGACAGCTCATACGTGGCAGAAATTATAGTTTTCGTATTGCCACTGCGTTTTTTGGGCTGACATTTGGACAAACTTCACATACATGTTAGTTTGGCGAAACAGCGAAAATTTAATTTCACAACTACATACTTTGTTTTAAATACAATATAGAAATTGTATATGATATACAAAATATTATAGTAGTTATAGAAAAAATGTACACTTACACGGGTTTTACCAAAAAACCGTTCAGTTTAATTGTTCGCTTTAGGAATCAAGCGTAGTGCTTCAAGCCTAGTAAATAAGTCTCGGGTATTGCTTAATATTTCTTCCAAATAGTTTAAAAATTTTACTAAACTGATTTTATGATATGGTATCGCGTACCCGATCGTTCAATTGGACGGTGAACTTTTATTAACGGAATTTTATGATGCGGGCCTGATCTACTAATAAGATCGACAAAAATGATCTAATGGATAATATCTAGCTTATAGTAAACATATTTACAGTTTCTCAGGAAATTCTTAAGTTCAGTTTATATGAAAAGAATAATCCTAGATTTATTGATTAAACACGGTTCGATAGAAACAATTATATTCTCGTAAATAATATTGAATGATGTGCATTGGAAAATGTAATTTAAATAAAGGAATTAGAAATTTTTTAATCTTTTTATCAGACGATTTATAATACACCCGTAACATTCGAGTCCACACAAGTTAATAAAAAAAAAAAATCCTAGACCAAATACCCATAATATAATGATTTATAATGTTAATTCGGTAAAACCCAAAATACATGTAAATTTTATCTTCATTCAACCATTGAAGTATATCCAAACCCCAATATAAACATAAAAATTTTACTCATTCATAAGATACGAGTACATGGACTGGAATAAATTCAGAAAACCATAAAATAATGTGTTAGAGGTTCGATGGGAATGAATCCATGGAAATAACTTTAACAATTATAAAAGGTTTTCTTGTTTTGATTATTTTAATGTAATGTATTATTTCCGGATTTGTTTGACATCCAACCGGAAAATTTTAATGTTCTTACCATTTTTTTTTAAATTATGAGTGATCGGTCAAAGATTAAAATACAAAACAGAAAGTGAATCTTTAGAAAATAAATGGGTCTTTTCACCACAACAGAAAATTTAATATTCCGTGTACGCCTAAAAAGTTTTCCAATATACAGAACATGTTTTTGAATGTTCCTCTTAAATCAATCAAATTATTAATCAAGATTAAAAATCAATTTTTCCAATTTGTCTTAATATATTCCATATTCTCCAGTGCTATACGCTTTGGTGTATATAACGAGAAAATCAACCATACACAAAAAAACCCAAATCAATAAACTCGAAATCAAAATCCATCAGTTCATCATTTATCAAAATTATATATTCGGTATCCACGATAGACCCCCTCCAATACATAAATATTTATAATCATAGAGAGGTTTTTTTTGGGTTACGATTTCGCTGTTAAAAATTCTAATAATTAATTGGTTTTGAAATAAGAAAGATGGTTTTTGGGCAACAAAAATTTCCTCAAACTCTTATTCTCCGACCTAGGTATAGCCATAAAATAGAAAACATCGTATTCGTAAGACGTCTAAAATAATTTTCTTGTCTTAGCCAATTTTGCGTTAGACAGTTGAAATTTAATTTAGTTAAAATAAAATATTAATTAGATTTATCGCAGAATAGAGTGTTTTAGGGGTTGAATATTATAGATATGGGCTTATTTTCTTGATTGGCTTTTTGTGGTATTCTAGGTATAAAATTAATTACCTCGATGATCGGATCATTAAGAATAATCAATTTTTAAACATTCAATAAAAAAATTATTGAATGTACGAGGGACATTTGAAGATAAATTAATAGCAATAATTCTTTGAACGAGTTATATAAGCTAAAAAAAGCTTCGGAAGTTATATTATTTATAAAATTTGGTATGGTTTCAGCCATGCAACGTCATTGTAACATTTTTGAAAATTAAAATCAAAATTTAATGTTTAAACAATAAAACGAATACTATTATTTACGTTGCTTCATTTTTATTTAGTTTTAAAGAATTTAATTCTTTTTCTTTTCAAAATTTGGATGGCTGATTGAAGGTCAATAACGAACAGCTAAAAATACTTTAGGGAACCAGGTTTATTAAGAAAACATAATTATACTGTACAGCTACGAGTAGCGTCCCATAATAAAATGAGGGGTGATAATTTGTCCACCTGATTTTTGGAAAAACCATTTTACAATCAAAAATCATTACTTCAGAAAACCCTTGTTTAAACTTAATCGCTAATATTATTTTAATTTATTAACAACGTCTTTGCAAAAATTGAAAAATATCTTATGGATGCTGCCAATTCCGGTATCACCACATTTTGTAAGGATCTTTCAATTTATGAAAAATCCTTAGTATAAAATTTCAATTTTGGTGAGTAATTTAGATTTTTGTTACAAAAGCTTATCATTTCTGGTAAAATTTAAAAATTTGTATGAAATTTTATTTAAAGTCTTTTTCAAAACAATTGCATAAAAAAAAACCGGTGAACCAACTTCGACTAAACGTTAATTCATTTGGGCTATACAAAAGCAAAATTTTTGTTGAAAACGAGTTTATTATCAAAATTCGTGACGTCCGCTTAAATGTACATGCCAGATTTTTTTATAAAAACAGCTTTGTCAAAAATTTTGATTTCCGCTTAAATTTTTGAAAACTGATTTGATGCAAATCTAATTTTGAATTTTTTAGTTCGGAATCATTTGGTTCATAAATAATTTACTTTTCAAAACAAAATATTAGGTAAACAAGTGTGAGTCATTGCCATTTTGTGATGGTAGTTTTAGTCCTGAGGACGATCCACGCCTAGGTGCACTAAAACAAATTAAAGTTTTGCTTTATGAATATCTGAGTCAAACTCAAAAGAAATAGCTTGTAAAACATTTACTGACCAAGATATCAATTCGATTGCAACCAATGTTAAAAATACATAACGAAAGGAAAATGGGTTCCTCATAAACTGACCGAAAAAAGCAAAATACCAACGAGTTGACAACTGAATGAATTTGCTTTCTCGGGACAAAAGTAATATTCTTGTGAAGTGAATTTTGTACGATAGTCCTAAACACAGAAAACCATGATTTGATCCAGGCCAGCCATCAACATCAGCTGCAAAATATCAATTCAATCAAGAATATTCATCCCAAGAAAGTGTTACTGCATGTCTGGTGGAATTGGAAAGGAGTCATTTACTATGAGCTTCTGGGTGTGCCCATCCGACGAAGACCGGGTCTTCCCGAATGACAAGTACCCATTCTGATGACGAGACCCCCGGAATGACCCATCGACCCCTAAAGGCCGATGTCCAGCTGCAACGAATCAGCATTTGAAAGTTGGGACATTTTCTCAACAGACCCAGCCCCTCTTTACCCGGAGAGACCTGCAACAAATCCGCCACAATTCACACTTCGACCACTTGAAACCGCCGAAGTGCCACGAGGAAACCGCTGGATTTTAAAGTTGCACCCGAATGTACGACACATATACTGGACTCGCCACTCCGATCCTGTGGATATCTTGCCAAGGGGATGAACGGGAATGGCAAGCCCAGCCTGTACAGATGGAACCCACACAGAATGAGAGTCCCCCTCGTATAATACCGAACCCGTAAAAACTTAGGTATTAATTTTTTTATTTTACCTTTTTTTTTTACAAAAAAAGAAGAGAATAAAATCCCCAACCCGGGTATTAATTCCCCAACCCCGGTATTAAACCAACAAGAAAGAAAGAAGTCCAATGGGCTGAAGCGAGAAAATACAACAAATATACAACGGAATAAGAAAAAGGACAGTGGCCGCAGAAAAGAAGCGAAACAAAACCAATGTGCGATTCTGTTCGCGTGCACGACCACCGTAAATGGTGCTCGATTACTCAATTTTATCAAAAAAATCAAAATTTAAAAAAACAAATTAAAAATAAAAATAAAAATAAAATAAAAACAAAAAAAAAATCGTACCTTAATTCATATACAAACTACCGTTGCAGCCTTGTGTGGCCGTCATGCCACAAGTGTACACCGAACCCAGACCATTGGGCATTTTCCCGCCGTGAACCGTATAAACCCGCGTTGGGCACGAGCTCGCCAAAATTCGTCTCAAACTATATTTTCCAAAAAAAAATTTAATCGACCGCTTTATATAGACCCCCAAAATCAAACTTTTTTTGTCACATTCCACAAAAGACTAAAAAAGATTTCTCGCACATAAAATACGATGCAGAAAAAAAAGTGACACGCCAGCAGACAAATCAAAAATCACAGAAAAGAAAAAATAATAATTTACATTGTTTCCGCTCATACACACGCACAAGAGTACACATTGGCCTCGCACCAAAAATCTATAAATGTTACATACATAACCGATAGGTGTGGGCAAAAAAGAAAATAGTACAAAAAATGTCGTGACAGCACAAGTGATTTTAGACATAAACTAATCAACCAATAACAATGAAATTAAAATTTGAGGTAAAGCGTGAGAAGCATTGTATTGACCGTGAAGTCGTAACAAACTGTTACAGCTGAATGATATCAGGTCCAACTGATCAAATTAAGTGATGCTCTGGAGGAAAAAAACAATTTACTGGTTAAGGACGGCGGAACGTGATACTGCTGCATGACACTGCAACTCAGGAACTTATCTTCTCCTTATAGGCTTGACACAACTTGTAAGTTTTACACACAACGTGTGGCATATTCTTCAGTCTTGGGGTTCCCTCTAATTTCCACTTATTCAGATCGATGTCATCATGTTTGAACGACCAACGGATCACGGTAGTTCTGGGAACTGATCATTGTGGTGTTCATTTTACTGGTCTGTTTTCGCTTCTTGCTGTCTACTTTTAGGCCATGCTGGTATAATTTGGCGACTTGCCCTGTGCAGAGTTGACCGAATTTAGTAAAAATTCCTTTTAGTTGAAGCAAGAGTTCCTGAATCATATCTCTCATGTCCTACGATCGGGAGTAAGTAGCTGGACTGAAACGGCTGTTTATGTTTGATCCATCGCTCCGGATCCAGCAGTCTCGATAGGAGCCACTAAGAGCTTATAACATTTTATTAATTTCTGATTATTTGTACAAAAAAAATCTTTTATTTATTTTAATAAATTATAATAAAATTAAATTCAATTTTATTTTACACTTTGTACTTTTTATCCACCATCTGCAATGGCGGAGTAGTTGCGTGTGTGGTATGGTAGAATTGTCGATAAGGTGTTCCACACGGCTGTGTGAAACTTACGAACTGATTGAAAAGCAAATTTATGGGGTGCTCGTCGTGTTGTTTCCGTCTTGTGTGTATATGTACATCTATTGATGCATTGTACCTGTTGTGAGCTTTTTAGAGGTGCATATGTTCAGTAAATATACCTTGAGCTGCGTGTCAGATCGGTAGTTGACCGATAATCCGAATCTGAAAATGTAGTTTTCGGAGTGCAAATGAGAGAAACCCGACGGCGATTGGATGCTTGCCGAAAGATATCGCTTGCGATGTTTAATCTCTAGGTGTTGGTCAATGCTTGTTTAGCCAATTGATCAAGAATGACCGCAAGATTGTGCGAGACAAGAAACTCGTGTAGATAAAGCATAGTTTGCTTGAAAAGCCACTGTCACTGTGGATGTTGGTGGGTCTTTTGCTAACTCATGGATCATTGATGTTACATGATCCACCCAAATTGTGGTGTTCACAGTACTATCTGCGTCGCTAAGTTATGGATCATGATCCATGCAAGAAATCGATAATGAACATGGTAGTGATGTTCATTGCACCATGTGCGCCGCTGGATCATGTGATTTGCATGACCGATCAGAAGCTATAGAAAAACCGTGCTTGCTGTTGTAATAAAACATAAAATAAATATTGTTTTTACGTTGTTGTCGTTGTTGTTGTTGCCGATGTTATAGGTGTGCTGCTGTTGTTAGTGCCGCTGATATTATCGCTGGATTTGTCGCTCTGTTGTTATTGCGGAAGCCGCTTTTGTCGTCACCACTGGGACTGTAGACGGTGTTGATGTTGTCGTTGTCCATTTCCCTCGTGGGGCGCTAAAGCCATCGTGGGGCCAAATTTAGTTGATATTGTGGGTTTGGTGTTGTTTTGGTAGTTTTACGCAGCACACCACATTACAAAAAAATAATCGGATGCCACACAACAATTTTCGCTATTTATTTACTGTAAAACCATCGTCGGTATAATTATTAATTACTGATTTTATTTTATTAAATTAAATTAAATTTTACTTTTAATTTTCTGTTTTTATCAACTATCTGCAATGGCGGAGACGTTTGTGTGCGGTATCGTAGAAGCGACGATAAGCTGTGCCGCAACTTGCTTGAGCGGCTGTGTAAAACGAACTGATTGAAAAGCAAATTTCTAAAATAAAAATATTTCTTCGTTTTGCTTTGCTCGTATTTGTCCCATAGAATTAGATTATGATAGCAATATCATGAATTAATGATAGCAGCTGTCAAGTGGGTCAAATTTGGAGGGTAAAAAGGAAAGCATATAAATCAACAGGGCCGTATTTAGCATTTTTTCGACCGAATGCAATGAAGTTAGGAAGTTAAATTAAAAAATTTATTTAAATTTAATTAAATTTTTATTACTTAATATAAGTACATCAACTATTTTTATTTAAATATCATATTATGTATATAAAAAATAGAAATTATAAAAGAACTACACTGAAAAAAATAATAAGGTGAAGTCTACAAAAAATATAAGTAAATTTAACCTAAAATCGCTGTTGAAATTGAGCCTAAGTAGCGCAAAGTAAATTTCACAAATTTTGAAATGTGAAATTAACTTCATGCTATGTAAAAATATTTTATAATAAAATTATGTCGTTGCATGTAATATTTACTTCGCATTTTGTTGGTTCAACTTATTGCCATTGGATGAAAGAAAACGAAAATATAGAATACGTAAAATAAAAATGTTGAATTAACTTTAATTTAAGTAAAATTTACATTTTGCTTAATAAAAAATAAAATCGTGATTTTTTTACATGATAATAAAATATTTGTTATCACAACGAGATGAGGTCTTACCTTTTCAAAACCAGTGAGATACAAATTTTGAATCTTTTAATTAAAAGATTCGATATCCTCATCATCAGATCAGATTATGTAGTTATCAAACTACGAACTACGTTTCAAACTTCATGAATTTAAATGATGTTTACATCAACTGACCTAGCGAATTATATTAAAAATGCAATAATAATTGTTAAATATCGTCGATGTAAATTTAACACACCAGTTTGCAACCTTTACCTTGCAAATGTAAATTTTGGTTAAAAATATATTTTACATTGCCTAAGTAAATTTTACTTTTTAACAATAAGTATAAGAATATAATGACGATTGTTTGATGTGCATGATTTTTTACATATGATTAAGTTCTTTTAACTATTTAAAACGTTTTGTTTCGTTTTATTTTGACAAATTGTTTTTACATTTCAAAAAATGTTATTTTGACCTAGGCTGAGTAAAGAGAACTTATAAAATTTGTACTGAGCATGGGTAAATAATCTAAAATATTATGTTAGTTTTACAATTTTAAATTTACTTAACAGGTTAAGTAAAAATCGCATCGATTATTTTTTTGAGTGTACGCTTATTTATTTCACATTCCTTTAAAATGCAATAAAGAAATAAACTTGTTTCTTTTTGTTAATTTATATGACCTTTGTTTACAAAAATAATGCAACCGGATGTCACAATATTTTCCTATGATAGAATGAGATAACAAATTTGCGTGTTCTTCAGAATGACTATATTGATTTTCATCATTGAAAATATCTACATTAATTAGCTTGTGAAGAAAGTTATAACTTAGTTTTTTAAACAATTTTGAATTAGATTGTAATTGACTTATGTTTTTGTAGTCCGCAATAGCCAATTCCCGTTTTAATACTGCTTCGGAGTGTTTACAAATTTAGTTTAATACTGACAGCGAAATAGTTAAAAGACCACCCTTATTTTTTAATTTGATTAGCGATTTATAAGAATTACATTGTTGTATTGATTTGCAACAGTCCTATGCAACAGTCCTGTAATATCGGGCTATAAATTCCCTATGTATTCAATAACATTAATTGAAAATCACTTAATATAATTGGGTATCCAAAAAAATCTTCGTCATACATATTGGGTTCGTCTACTTTAGAAGTCGGTTAATAGAAGAATTAATAAGACTATCGGAAAAAAATGGCAAACATTCAAAATAGAAACTTCGGTTTGAAGTTGGATTCGAATTTCTTCCTAATCTTTAGCGAACAACTGAAAAAAATATTTCAATGTGGTCTTGACTTAATTTATAGAACGAAATATATTTCAACTACTCTTCAACACACCCTTCAAATTGTGGCAATTTTAAAACACTATCACAAAATTCTAATCCATTTGCTACGGAATTACTTAATGTCTGAACTGCTAAATTAACTTTTATTTTTTGGCAATAAAAAAATATATGGCCCTTTCGTAATTTATTCGCGAGATGAAAACCTAGCTTCGATTGAATCCTATATAGTACTTCTAAGTAGTGCCATTAAAGTTTATGGCCGTCACCAGCGACTAAATGGCTTTTAATAGTTAAAACGCTCCTGGCGAGTTTGAACATATGACATGGGGGAAAAAAAATTAAAAAATTTTGAGTTATTTTAACGTTAAATTAACGTTAAAACCTAGTTCTATAGAGTTACAGTAAAATTTGTTGATAGTCCATCAAAAGTCACTCCAATTGTTACAACCCTAATATCGTGTAATAAAGGCAAACGAAACTCAATCATATTTTTCTTTTGTACAGATGTTAAGCACTAATTGGGAAATATCCAAGAGGATTTTCCAACGAGCGGTACAACTGAGAAACATAAATACAATTGCTTGGTTAGCTAAAATATTATCATTCGAATCGATACCTTCGAGTTCGACGTATCCAGATATTTTTTGTTGGTGTGAAAATCGAACTCGCATTTTGAATAAATGTACATCTCATCCAAGCATACATTTCCAATAACGAACTCATCTATTTCTTTTTTTGTTCGGACCAGCAACTCTAGAGTACAAAAAGATTCTGAAGTAAAACCTGGATGCCTATTTACTACTTTATATCAGTTAAGTGTACGAGAGTGAGGTAAGCAGTTTTTAAATTGGTTTCTAACACATTCATAGGCTTTCCGTATTTCTTCTGGATATTTCCTGCCTAACTTTCGATTTCTAATTTTATCTATATATCTATTTAAAAAAATTAAATTTGGGTCAGAATGGTTTAAAAATGTATCCTTCTGACAAAAGCAATTAAATTTTTCTCTTCAAGTTCGTCTATCAGGTGGTCTAAATTAATATTTTTTTTTCTTTGTCTCGTAATTGTTTGTCGTAGGTTCCTTTTTTTTAACATTGCTGTATTTAATCCTTAAAACTGGTAATTTTTGTTTTTGTAATTCGTTTTTTGAAGTCGTACAACGATCAGCACCTGATGAGGCCATTGCTTTGTTTAACGTTATTTTATAAAATTGTTGGTGTTCTTCACGATTATACAAACCTTTATTAGTTCCGGAGACCATCGGTCCAGGTACTTCGTACGCATATAATGAATCTTCCTATCAACATGAGAAGAAACTGCAAAATTAGCTCCAATAATATCGTCAACATCATTTATAGAAATTGGATAGCCGTCTTGGGAAACAAATTTAGATTTAGAACGTTTGGAGCATCCAACCATGTTTTCATCAGTATGATGAATTAAGGTTTGATTAATATTGGGGCATATATTTTCAAGACTATTTGCAACGACGTCAAATCCACACGGTGATTCGTCAATGAACAAGGTTGGAGTGGCCGATTTTCTTAAAAATCTCTTCTGATTCTTTTTTGTCTGTGGCATAAAATAGTGCTTTTCCAAATGCACTGAGCAAACAAATGAAGTTTTTCTTACTATATCTTGTTACCAAAGGCAAGCGTTTTCAATCATTGCTTTTTCAATTCTCAATCGTTTGGTAAGCTAAACACAAATGTTTACATTATAATTTCTGTAAAAAAATAGTATACCAAAATAAAAAAAATTATGAAAAGCAAAGCATATTGTAGCACATGCAATAAAAGCCATTCCATTTTATTAAACTAAAATGAAAAAAAATGCGATACTGGTAATAAACGTGTTTACAAAAAGAAAAATTCCAACAACAACAACCAACATTTTTTAATTAATTTTTTCTGATTTTTAAATTAAAATATGGATAATTTTATTACAAATCACTTTGGTTTTAACCTAATTTACATTTTATGTACACTTACAGACGGTAAGAAATTCCTTTTCGAATTTTCCGAGGCGTATTTTGACAACATTTCACTAGACACTTCATTTCAACGTTTCAATCAAACGTATTACAAACGATGCACTAATACACTATTCACTATTTTATAATTAATATTTTATACAATTTAATTAATAATATCACGATTTTTATAGACACAAAATTTAGCGCTTCACTTGTTAAAACAACAATAACTTGTTCGGTTCGCTTTTTCTTTGACATATGAGACCGCCATATGCATTTTTTATATAACTATTCTGCTCTGACGTGTAACATGAAATACCAGATTTTATATGGAAAAAACTTATCATTCTCTCTACAGTGTTTACCTCTATTATTTGTCCTGCCTCTCTCTCCCTATCTCTCTCTTTCTTTCTGGCACTATATCCCATCAAGGGATCTGGCCGCCCCAAATGATGTTTTGTAATCATATTTTCATTTCCCATAATGAGTGATTAGTTCATTGATCTTATTCTTGTATTCTTTGAAACTATTAAATTAACATAAACAGATGACTCCGATGTCTTAATCCACGCTCTAAAACAAACTTTCAACTAATACGAATTACGAGCTAATTATTTCGAAAATATATTGCGGATAGTTTAATAAAACTGTAATCAAATTGCCGTGGCTCAGATTGATGGCTGATAAATATAAATATGTACTTGAGTTATAATGAATTTATAAATCAAGAATAATCTTGAATCTTAATTATATTTTAATGGGTAGTACCACAAACCACCCATTAGTAAAAAAAAACTCATTTATAAAAGAAAAATTTCCTTTCAATGAACCAACATCAGTGCTACTGAAATAGAAATGTTTAAGTTCGCTCCTCGAATCTTTGCGAGAAAAACATGTAATTTTTTTATGTTTAACCATCGAGCATAATGAAAAGCATAGAAAAAATATTTATTTTATTTAATTGAATTATAATAAAAGCGAAATATAAAAAATAAATTCTAATTACAGAAGAATGAATAGGAAAAATACGTTATAAAATATTTTCTATCCGCACAGTACATTTTGTACAACAACAAATTCGTTGCATTCATGTTTTCTATGCTGTGCTTTCAATTTCCTATTGAAGCAACAAAATATTTTTTTTTTGTGTTCATTTTCAATATTATACCATTGCTGTTGTTGCTATTGTTGATTAAGGAAATGGTTTTGTGATTTATTATGTTCTTCTATATATAAAATATTTAATATATTTTAGAAAATGTAAAATTATAAATGAATAGGGATGGAAAATTGCGGATGGAAAAAAAATTAAAATAATTATTTTTAAATTCATTTCTTGAATATAACAATTCCTTGTTGTGACCATAAAATAAAAATATAATTTTAATAATAAAATTTATATTTTTAATGTTAACAACGTAACATAATTTGTTTACATTTGTGCTTTAAGTAATGCAGCTTGATAATGCTCGTATAGTAACAAAGAGATTTTATTAAACGGCAAAATATGCGTTCTATCGCCAGGAATTATGTCCAAAACTTTAACTTGCGGGAGGGTTTAATTTTTATCCTTTAATAATCTATAGTGGCATGTCGAATGGCCTGTTCTAATGATAAACATGTTAAATTTGCAAATGCATTGCGCAAATTCAAATTTTTTACAATTGAATTGCAATAATAATATTCTTTAATTTAAATTGTGTATCAAAAGCTTTCACACATAAGAGAATATTGTGTGGGAATCGATAGCTGGGAATCGATTTACTTTGATTCACAAATGCATCGCACATATTCCATAATATATGTATACTTATGAACATAATTTAAATAATTGTACTCGTATATTACGTACCATATAATAATAACATTGATTTGCTGCTTTATATCAAATTGCATATACGCGTTATGTCAGCAGGAGTATTTGCATATAACGACATGATTGACGGCAAATTTGGATCAAAGTAAATTTCATTTTAATATGACGTTACGGTAGAGTGTTTTTATTGTCGAAAGGTGTTTTCCATAATATTGGTAATTTATATGACGTTTATAATAAATACTTTACACACGTTTCAATTATTTTTTGTGAATTATGTGTAATTGTGTATATGTACTTGTGAAAAGATTACATATTAAGGTATTGTACTGGTGTAAATTTGAAATTATTTTCATCATGTCGGTACAAATGTTCTAAACTAAATTTTCTGAAATGATTAATTTTTGATTTTGTAATTCAGTATAATTCTTAATTAATTAATTAAATTAATTAAAATAAAAGTTAAATTTACTTAACAATCCTCGTAGTAATTATACATAAAAATTAAATAAATAAAAAATTCATTTACGAAAATTAATATTCAATGAAATTATTTGGCGTAAGATGAAGATTCGTTTAAAAAATTCTTTTGTAGGATTGTGTATATCTATCGTTTTTAGAAGATAAAATTATCACATTTTATGGGAAATTTTAAGTTTTTCCAGAAAAATAGTTTTTTTTTCAAAAATTAAATTTTTTAAAACTGTAGTGAGTTTTTATTTTTTCTGTATAATTTATCTGCTACATGATTGTGTGTAATTAGATGATGTAACAGATAAAAATTACAAAAAAAATTAAAGTTGAAATGCTTGCAAATTAAAAATACAAATGAAAATCTCCTCCGCGTACGGATAACACCGAAGTGCCCGCATTTTTTCAAAACTTGTTTTATTATTCAATTAATAAAACTTTGAACATCCTAAATCCGCTTAGCACACGCCAATTTTTATTTTTTTAGAACAAGTAGCCTACACCGTTATCTACCATAACCGGTCGTTTTACCGGGAGAACAAGTTATTGCTTTATTGTATTCAGTTTGTAACGATCGAGCGGGTCAGGCTGTAAATTAGTAGAAATTTAGTATTGAGATTACTAAATTACAGTAAACGGTTGTTATTACCCTTCCCTCCCCTCCTTTACCAGCAAATGACAGTTATTTGAAAACTAGATGGATCAAACCAAAATAATTAAAAAGTTTTGGTCAGTTGATGCTTGGTTATTGTAAGACAAATTTGAATTATCGATATTACATCGAACATTCTTCAGATTTTTTTTTAGTAATTTCAACAGTTAGGCTGTGGGCCAATTCTAAGGTAAATCTATAGTGTAAATGCCGTTTTTAGCGGTGTATGCGGAAATACTGTACTGTATTGAAGTACTGTACTGAAAAGCAAAGACACAAAAGGAAAATATTAGAGGGTTTTTTTGCTAAACAAATCATGAAAATATGGCGACCATGTTTCTAAACATTGCCGCCATATTTGCATATGGTCGGCTTCGGAATAAGTGTGGATAAATCGCATATGAAAAAAAAAGTTTTATGTTTTGTTTTGCAAATAAATCATACATACAAAAACACCCCGCATGACGCATTAGATCTGGTTAGTGATATAAAACAAAATCCATTACGCCCCCAGCGGGTTCTAACCGACGTACGAGGGTTTTGACGATATAGTCGGATCGGATACCGAATTTTAATTTGCGGATATACCTGTGATGGAGGGTTAAATTCAAAGGTGGACAACGGTGCAGTACAAAGGTGAACGAGTGATCTAGGACAGAGAAGGTCAACGCTAGATATTCTGCCACATTTCGTTAAGAAAAAAAATTAAATTAATTTTTTTTTATTTTTATTATTTTTTTTTCTGCTACCTTCCTATATTGTTTATTGAAAATTGTTTGAACTTACAATAACTTTATTAGTAACAGTAGATATATCAAGTAAAAGCAGTGCATTTTAGTAATTCAAAACGAAATTTTCTGAAACTATGAGCAGACATTATTTTACAAAAATTCTCAGATGTATCCGTTTTGATAAAAAAACGTGAGCGCGTTTGAAAATAAACAAATGCACCATCCCATACATTTATTGAGAACACACAAAACTGTTTAAGACCGGGTCCTTACATTACTATAGACGAACAGCTAGTTCCGACGCAATACATGCGCTTAATAAGCTTTCTAAATTTGGAATCAAATATTGGTTAGCATCGGACGTCGATACATCATAAATGCATTTACATGTCTAGGAAAAGATTTAAATAGAACCTCTTCAGTACAACTCTCTGAATATGTGGTACTCAAACCCATGGAACCATTTACGGGTTGCGGAAGAGCTGTAGCAATAGACCAATTTATTCACAAGCAAATCCCTAGCAACACAACTGCGAGCAAGAAAAAAACTTCGTTAGTTGAAACTATACGCTCAAATAAAAGGGAATTATCAATAATTGCGAAGCAAAAGGAAGATGATATGGAACGCTTTTCATCAAAAATTTTCACAACAGATAATTTTATTCTCACAAACTGCAAAATTAAACCAAAAAACAAGTACCTTTACTTAGATCTAAACGGAAATCTGTAACAGTATTGAAAGATAAATTTGGTGTAGACATGTCCGATCAAATGGCGAGGAAATATATACCACAAAATTTTCAATAACCTTGATTTACGTGGGCTGGATTTTGTAAAAGCAAACGACAGGAGAAAATATCTCAAGATACGATTTTTTACTCCAGCTAGCAGTAGAACCTGCTGCCGATTTTCGAGAAGCAAATAAAAGAAACAAACAAATAAAAGAAAGAACAAATATAAAAAGTACATTGTCTAAAACTACTATAGATTCTTATCAACGTAAGACGTATCAAAAAGGACATTGTAACGAAAATAAAACCATCAAAATTTCTGCTAAATGTATCTTTGCAGAACATGTATCCTGTAACCCTGAATTAAAGTTTTATATTCTTATTCTTTGTGTATTTTAAAAGAAATAGACAATGGGCCTATTTTTTAATTCATCCCGAGCAGGCAGTGCGCTGTCAAAAAATACTTCGTATTTTTTTATTCAACCTCGGTAATTTTACTCTGCACACTGCGTTTTTATTTGTGAAATGTGCTTACACAGTGCATACTCGGTTCTTTAAATTTTACTCTGAAATTAATGTCAGTGTACGAGATTGTGCAAAATAAAAAACAATTTATTACTCTATGCACACCGGATAATTTTACCCAGTACAACCTTTGCTCGGTGTACACTACCCGGGGTTAGCCTGCTTGCTCGGGTTGAATTAAAAAATAGACCCATAATATACATTTCTTTTTAATTATAATAAAGTTACGGAAATATAAAGACCGGTCATTTGACCGGCTATGGTAGAAATAGAAAAATATTAAGTGTTGTACTTTTTACGCTATTTGCCGTAGGCACTTGGCGAAACACACTTATACTTAATAAACACATTTTATTAAACACTTGTTTTTTTTTAAAAATTAATTCAAAAGGTTTAAAGAATCACTCGATCGATTTCGACTTGTTAGGTCATTTGGAGTAGATACTCCTGATGATGACCTAACAAGTCGAAATCGATCGAGTGATTTTTTAAACTTTTTGAATTAATTTTTTAATTAAAATATTCAAAAATCTAGTTCTGCGAAATAAAAAAACAAGTGTTTAATAAAATGTGTTTATTAAGTATCAAGTGTTGGTATATGTTTAGTGTTAATAAAACCGGTGGATTTATATAATTCGAAAATCTTAACATATCGAGAAACCGAATGGAAATACATATACAACATTTGCTTGATGGTGGAACAAACCTTAGGGTAGAAAGGGATAATTCGAATTCCAGTTTACGCAAATAGCACTGAAATCTCAAACCTGCATATGACGCAGCAATTATAAATTTAAACGACATGGTTACGTCAAATGAGCCCAAACCCAGCTAAAGGAACAAGCTTTATATGAAACCGGTCGACTAGTTAAGGAAGTTTTAAGCATTCACAAGGGTATTGGAATGCTAGATAAAAACATCCTGGCTATTTTAAAAGATATCATTCTATAAAGTATGGAAGAATCTCTGAAATTAATTCTAAAAAAGTTTTATCTACATAATTTGAACATTAGCCCAGTTTTGTTTTAGGGCGAATTTTTATTTTACAACTATTACAGGATCATAGTGATGGATGTTAGATGGAATTTACAATTTTACTACGCATTAAATTTTCTAAATATAATGGAATTTGGCCTTACAAAATTAAGGATGCATTTCCATTAGTAAAATAAAATGGGACAAATTTTCGGGAACTCTCTAGGGTGGTAATATTAAGTGGTAATATGGGAAATGGCTTTCAGCGTTAAGTATTTAAGTAGAATCCAGGTCCGGAAAAATCTCGAAGACGTGCCCCTTTGTACTAATGGTTTTATATAGTAATTATTTTACATATAGTAATTATGAAAAATGTTGACATCAAGATTTTTTGCAGAGATACCATTCGCTATACATCGACGAAGTCGAAAAAGTTGTTTTTTAAAAAATCACTGTCTGATTGCCTGATCACGTGGAAGCCTCATACTTAAGTCATTGAGAAGTTGGTTCAAACTTAATCGCCCAAACCTTTGCTAAATATAATACATCTTCAAAAAACGCAATTTTTTGTTGAGCTCCGTACTCGAATAATTTTATAAAGGACTTACAATTAAGCTAAATTTTTGCTGTTCATATTGAAATAGTGGCAACGGAGATTATTTATTACTCCAATTCCCAAAAGAATGGCTATCGGCTTAGATGCTCCAAAACTTTAATAGAAAAATATTTTAAAGTTAACGGCAATACTCGAACAATTTCAACACCGAACTAAATCCAACGAAAAATTTTACTACATGGTACAAATTGAAATATTGGCAACGGGAACTTCAATTTCCAAAAAAATGTTTATTAGGTACATAGTTTCTAGAAAAACATCTAAAAGTAGGCATTACTACAAGTTAAAAGCATTACTCGAATAATTTGGAGTCGCAAATGTTTGTTGAATGGTACATTTTGAAATATTAGCAACGAAAACCCTCCAGTGTTCCAATTGCCCCAAAAATATTTATTGGCACGAATGGTGCTGGGCCCCCTCTAATAGAAAAAAAAACTTTGAGATGCAAAGTTAATTGCAGTACTCGAATAATTTCGACATGGAATTAAAAGTTACCTACGTTTTGTTGAATGGTGTACATACTGAAATCTATTCAACTCTCCAAAACTCCGGTTCCTCCAAAAATTGTTATTCTCGATATGGAATTAAAACGAAAAGCAAAATTAAATTCAATTTCTTATAATGGGTGATTTTTAAGCGTTTAGCTAAAAAATTAAAAAAAACACAGTAAAATTGCAGAAAGGCATGCAATTTTTATTCGATTCCCTATTGTTTGCCATTTACATTTAAAAGACTATTTCATGTATATGTTCGTCACGGCTACGTTTAATGTGGTCCAGGCGAGATGAGCATTTTTTCACCACTATGGCCGTTCAATTGTGCAATTATTGTTGGTTTATTGACATAGACGAGAGACGCACGTAGCTTCATCTGGTCGATATCTGTATACCAGAGTCCAGTTAACCATGTAACGTTGCAGACATCGTCATCTTTGAAAATGAATAGGGATACTAAAATTTAATTATGGTTTTTCACTTCTAATTCAAGTTTTTCATTTCAAATTAAATTTTATTTATTTCAAAATTAATTTTTTTCATTTCAAATTCAACATTTGTAAACAAATCTGTAATTATTTTTAAATCAAATAAAACAAAAACGATAAGTATATTATTAAAGTTATACAATTAATTAATGCAATGGTTCTCCAACTGTAGCCAATGGCATTTCATGGACATATCGACATAATTGGCGGAGGTAAATAACAGTTGCCACAGATGTTCCAATTACAATTACTAAATTTATATTAGATTATGAATCAGCCAGGCATTTTTTTTCACCGTACTCCCTGATTTTGAATCCCATAGAAAAGGCTTTTTCAGAAATAAAATTGTCAGCGAGGGATACAATATTCAGCCGCTGACAATTTTAGTTTTGAATGCAATTCGAAATTGGGGAGTACGGAGAAATAAAAATTAATGTAGGAGTTGTCTGACTAACTTTATCACGCACTTCTTTAGTATTGTGGATTGTACAATTGTCCAGAACCAGCCATGTGCCTGTGATGTTAGCTTTAGTCAGTTTAACAAATAATTCATCAAGGAACGTAATAAAAATATTAGCATTAATAGATGGATTTGCTATTATTTTACTGTATAGTGGCCCAATACACTTCCCCCACTTGTGTATGAAACATCGTCGCTTCATTATTTACATTATTTTACAAATATTGAATTTGAAATGAAAAAAATGATTTTGAAATAAATAAAAGTTAATTTGAAATGAAAAAAAATTTATTTGAAATAAATAAAATTGAAGTCGAAATGAAAAAACTTGAATTAGAAGTGAAAAATCTATATTTGGGTGTATGTTGCAAATCATGCGTGTTGTATCTAAAATATATATGTATTAAACATAAAATAACCGGCTATTTGTAAAAAATTGTTGTGGAATTCTCCAGATCTTTAATTTTCCTAAAATAGTTTCATCGAAAATAGAATCAACCTTTATCGGTGAGTTTCCAAAAATAATACTTAATTAATCTTAATTATTTAATATTCGAGCAACATTGGTAAATCGGTATTTAATTAATCGAATAATTATTTCTTGGTCTGAAAATAAACTTCCGGCTATCATGTCATTTTTAACGTATAACGACAGTTCTATTTTTGTGCTGACAGTAAAAGTATTGAGGGTTTTTCTTCAAATCAGATCGTTCGTAATTTCGTAGATATAGTTCGTACATTTTCGCCATAGATTTTTCTTGGGTTAAATCACAAACTATAGAGTCAACTTCACAAACATACTGGGACCACCGGAAGTGATAGCTTCCATTGGAACTTTTTCATTTTTTTGCAAATATTTTAAAAAGTATACCATTTACGAAGAAAACGGTTACAAACTAACAGTTTCTAAATTAAATTTGCACCAATACCGGTCAAGGTCAGACATTTAAAATTTCAACGGCAATGACGATTTTTGTCAAAATTATATAGCAATTATGAAAAAAAGTTTAAAAATAAATAGATTATAAATTAAATTTTAAAAAAAATATTTCAGAATTTATTTTAAATGTTACTGGGAATGACGAGTTTCGATAAAAAGAAATATATTTACCCAAAACTCCGAATCTCGGAAAAAAAACTTCATACTGAAGCTTTTTCTACATTTGTATACCGGTAGTGGCAGCTTCCTGTAGGATGTGTTCAGATTTTTCCAATAAAGATGGAAGTTTTAAAAAGGGTTGAGTGATAAAAAATTAAGTGTGGTCTAATGTAATAGGTAAAACAAATTCGGTCAACATTGGTTGCTTTTGACAGCATGCCTAATAGGAGATTACTTATCAATGGAGTAAAATAGTAGATTATTGCTCGAGTTAAGAAATTACCACCCAGGGTCGAATGGTAACTGAACGATATTTTTTCGAAGATTTTATTTTTAGTAAAAAAAAATATTATATTTTGATGAAGAAGTTTGTGGTAAATAATTTTTTTCTTATTGAAGTAAACCGGTGAGAAAGTTTTGTATTGCTATCGAGCTTTCATCGTTTATTAAAATAATTTTGAATAAAAAACTTTCGATTTTTATTAGCCCCTAAGGTGTAAAATCGAAACCAACATGACTACCAGCTACCTGTTTGCTCTAAACGCGCTACTTTTTGATATCAATAATTTAAAGCTTTTTCTTCCTTTTATAGTAAGACATACATTTTGTAAAAATGAAACATACAAACATTATTTCGTATGTGCCAACAACACAATTCTTGTCTTTAACGGTTTTCAGAAGAAAAATCGGGGAAAAATTTATTTCTATTCAGAAAATTATCTCGGAATATAATCCGATTATTTACCAAGTCGATCATTTCCTTATGTGTACTGAACATACGAAATGTATATACAAAGCGCAAACAAAAGCTCACACAAAAAAAACCCAAATCATATTTCCTTACGTTAAGTAAATTTAAAGAAAAGAAAATCGTATGAAAAGAACATTCCAAAACGATCTGGCAAACTTGAACAACGTAATGTTTAACAAATTTTTCTACCGTGCTCTTGTACAAATTATTATGTTTGACGAATCATTTTGTTAAGTGAAATGTAAAAAGACGGTAAAATGGGAATAAGCAATGTGTATACCGAAACTGAATGAAATGAGATGGAAATTTCTTTTTGTACATAATATATATTTTCTGGATAAATTCAATTTTGTCAAAAAGATTTCCCGTTTCTTGATTATATTCAATAACATTTTCTGCATCAAGTTAATACGTATGCATATAATAAAACCGAATAGGTTAAGTTTTGAATTTATAATGATAATCTTGTTATCTCGTAATGAAAACAAAAACCCTTGTGTAACAAATTAAGTTATAATTAATGAACTTTTGAGGAGCTTTAATCAATGAACGATACATATACGTGTATACTTAAAACATATTTCCCAAAACAAAACAAATAAAAGTAAGGAAGAAATACAACACCAAAAATATATAAGAAAGTACAGAAGAAGAAACTGAAAAAGTCAAACTGTCAATTTATTCTTATTTTAATTAAATTACTATAATCTATACTCATTTTATATTCATTTTCATCTTAAGACAACTTTGAAATTTTCGTTTCAATCTGTATACACTTTTACAAGAAACAGAGCAGCAACGGCAGCAATAATATAAAAAGGGTTAATGCTTTTTCAATGTTATTTTAATTATACTCTATTCAAATTATCTTGATTAATAAGGGAAAACGTTGTTGTATATGAGAATATATACAGAGTAGCGTAAGGAAAATGAAAGAAAAAAGATTTTTCATTTAAAATTTAAATTTTATGAGATAATATAAGAATACAGATTTGTGAAATATTTTTTTTTTTTTTTTTGTATAAAATTAAATCATCAGAAAGATGTTTAAGATGTTATAAAAACAGGAATTAAATCAGTTGAGTGTCGTCGGAATTAGATTTAAACCGAATAATAATATTTTGATTAAAAGACAGAAGAAACATTTTTAAGAGCAAATTGGTTACAATTTTGTTAAATATTCTGGAGGAAATATAGAAATATTGAACGGTCTTGTGAAGAAAAATCATGTTTTCTGGAGGGCTGAGTAGTTTATTGAATGAAACTGTTGATTGGATTCCTGGGCTTCACCTTTTCCTTATAGAAACCGATATGATCTTATTTGCATATTAAACTGCTCTTTTGTAACTGCTCTTATTCATAGAAATCTTCGTTTCTTTAGTTTTAAAAGTTTTGGCCTTGAGGACATATCAGTTTAGGATTTCATGAGCCTACTAAACCTCGACTGTTGAATGGTAAATCTGATCGAGATTAAAACTTAAATCCAAAAACTATAAATTTCGAAAATTTAAGAAATTGTGAAATTTAAATGTTGTTAAGGATAAACGCCAAAGTTGTATAAAAGTATTTTTTATTGTAATTTTGATTAGTTTACTAAATCAATGATTTATAAACAATTATGTAAGAAATAATAAAATTATTCCAAACAAGAATATCTTTTAGTGCATAAAAAAGCGGCATTATCCAGAAAAAGCCGTGTTATGTGCAAATCTAAAAAACGGACGAACCTAAAATTTAGACTTTATTAAATTTCTGTATGGTCTTATCAAACCAAGTGAATTAAAATTAAATTAATGGATGAGCTAAAACTATTTAATTTGAAAAATAAATAAATTAAAAATTTGTAGTGAAGTGCAACGTGCGTGAAACTAAAACGAAAAAAAAACTAGAACTGTTAAAAAAGGATATGAGATATTTTTTTTTAATTATAAAATTTATTAGTTTTGAAGAAATCCAACCAATTAATTATTATTTCACAATTATTTTTTTAATATTTAATATTTTATAAATTACAGCGCATCCCCAATAGAATTCCTTTAACTTTTTCCTTACAGAAAAATTTGAAAAAAAAACATGAGAAAAGTAAAAAAATTTCTCAAGTTCTTTTTTCATACGTAAGGAAAAAGTTAAAGGAATTGTATTGGGGATGCGCTGTTATTCCGTCAGAGTCTCTAAGACACATCGAAGACAATTTATTTTATTTAACAGAATTTGGCAACGTCATAAGCTTGAACAATTTTATTGTATTACTGTTTAATAAATTTTCCATAAATGAAACATACGTTTTGATTTTAGAAATTTGTTTATGTAAACTGCAAAGTATAATTTTGTTGTTTTAATAATAAAGAAATAATTTTTTATCAAAAAATCTTAACGTAATTAACCGTGAAATATTTTCAAAATATAAAAAATAATTTCTTAAAACTGAGCTTTGCTTAGTGCAGTTTATACGGTCTACGCATTTGCTCTATTTACCAAATTAAAATTAAATTTGTATATTTTCCAGATAATAAACATTTTTGAATCCCGTAGTTAATTACAGTACGAGTATGTATTTTAATGAATAAGTTAATTATAGTAGATGGGTTTATCTTATATTGTGTGTGGGTATATATTTTGAGCCTTAACAAAACTTTTAATTATAATTACGGGTAAAAATCATTAAAATCAACCTTAACAGAGTAGAAAAAATTTCAACAATTTTTTTTATTTTGTGAAGTATAAAACTTTTTTGTTGTTTTATAATTTTAACCATTTTAATGTTGAAAATTAACAACAGTTTGGGTTTTCCATTTTTTTTTCTGGTGTTGTTGTTTGGAATTTTATTTTGTTGCTCTGTATACTAATTTTATTGGTTAAATTTTAAAACGAGAAATTAATTTTTTAATGAAGATCCTAAAAACTACTGTGTGTAACGAAAAAAAGGATAGTTTTTGTTAAAATTTATAATTTTAAGCAGAGGAAAAAAATAAATTAAATAATTTAATTAGGTCAGCCCAATTAGGTACCTACCCTGGATGTATATATAGTAAACAG
Organism: Nephrotoma flavescens; assembly: GCA_932526605.1. Taxonomy (NCBI): domain Eukaryota; kingdom Metazoa; phylum Arthropoda; class Insecta; order Diptera; family Tipulidae; genus Nephrotoma; species Nephrotoma flavescens. The sequence continues at coordinate 302,669,864 of OW052221.1, forward strand.
TTGACATACTTAAAGTTACATAAAGTGTATAGTGAAAAAGTAACATACATAACATAATAATGTCATTCGAACATAAAACAAAATGTTAAACTATGTTGTTCAAAAAACTAAAATTGTTCCTGGTTTTCAACTCAAGTGCATACAAAAAAATGAACACTGTAAATTTTAAAGTTTAACTTTAAAGATGAAAATGTTTTAAAAATCAACAAAAAAAAGAACAATTTCCTATATACGAGACACTAGAAATTGTTGTATGAAGCTGAATTTATAAAATATCCGGAATGTCTTTTGCCTGACAAAATATTTATCTTTTTTATATAATTTTCAAAAGTTTATATTTCCATATCTTTTATATGCTCTCATCTATATACACCATGTATTGTCTTGCATATGTATAAATCTTCTTGGTAAATTTTCATCTCAATTTGTTGTTATTTTCTTCCTGCGGTTGAATATATTATTTTGCTTGAATTACCATAAATTTTAATGCTGTGAAGTTTAGACCAGAAAAATAAACTATAAATAAATAAAAATTGAGTTAAGGTTGACACTTTATATATATACGGTCGTGCAGTATATAAGTGCACATGTACTAAAACAAAATGATTTAATTCAAATGTACATAGTATTCTATTATTCATTTGGTTAGAGAGTGTATATGTGGTATTTTATGTATAAAGCACATACTTTGCAAATCTTCTAAATTAACTTTTTTATTATCTTAAACTAAGATTTTTAATTAAATTTTATCGAGATAAAATCACAATTTTGTATAGAGACAATCAGTTCATATGATGCCATAAAAGTATAAAATCACTGAAATAAGATTTGTTGTCAAAATTAATGTCGTATATTGGAATTAAAATGAAAATTACTTTGCTTCTTTTATATTCTGAAAGCTGTTTGGTGTCTAGACTTGACAATTACGATACACAGTGCTTTAACGATTCGATTAATTAGCGAGATTAAAAGAAGTGCTTGAATCCATTTATAAGTTTAAAATATTGAAGGATCTTTATTGTTCCTTTGCTTCTAATTTTAATTTATTAAAAACTGTAATAAGTGTAAAGTGTCAAGAGTTAAAATTAATTTTATTATATATTATATAGAATTAAATTTTATAAAAAAATTATTCTTCATGTCAAAATGCACAGAAGTAATAAATTTTTACAAATAAGGATTGGCAAGAATAAAAGTTCAAACAGAATGTATTCGGTCCGCTCCGTCCGTTTTTCATCCGCTCGACCCACCCGTTTTGAAAAAAATACGGTAGGCTCTGTTCACCTTGTTAAAGTTAGCCGAAAGTTGCCAGCCGAAAGATAATGCAGATAGTGTCTTGACTATTTTTAAACTCTCTTTATACTCTCGCTCCTATCAGTTTTTAAATTCCTATAAACTGAAATAATTTCTCCTTCACTCGAATGATGTAACCCGATCCTAAATTCTCCTAAATTCGAGTTCATGACTGATTTTTGCTGTATTCAAGACACTATCTGCATTATCTTTCGGCTGGAAACTTTCGGCTAACTTTAACAGTATGCTCTGTTCGATGATTTTTTATCAGGTGGTAGTACCAAGAGAAAATTTTTCACGAAAAAAATTTTGATTATAAATTAAAATTGGTTTCACATAATTCGCATGTTTAAAGGTAATATGGACTGGGTTGAGTTATATTAATTCGTAAATTGCCAGTTCCGTCGGACCCATACAATTGCTTTGAAATTTTTCTAAGAAGTTCATCAACAATTTTATTTGAATAAAAATTTAATTTCATCTACATCAAATGCATGGTTGGAAGAGGCCAACTCGAACCATTAGTACTTCCGGCTGACCCATATGATCGTTTTTCAATTTGATTAGAAAGTTCTATAAGTGTTCTACAATAATAAAATGTAAAATTCATATTCAACAAGTGTTTGGAAGAGGCAAGCTCGAACCATTAGTGGTGTCGTCTGACCAATACGATTGTTTTCAAATTTGTCCAATAACTTTAGTTCAAGGATTTTACTGCAATAAAAAATAAATTAATTCCGATAAATGCTATTAAGGGTGCAATTCGAACCAATATTAGAATCGTCTGACCCGTACGATTGGTTTTGAATTTGTCGAAGAAGTTCATCAATGATTCTAATTCAATTAAAAATATAATTTCATGCCCAACAAATGCTTGGAAAAGGTAGTCGAGGTAGCAGTACATAATTTATGTGTTAGTTACTTGTCACAATTTTGTCGATTAATTTCTTGCCAGGTTCTTGAAAATTGAAAAATCTACGGCTCCGCCTTTTTCGCACTCCATTTAAACGTTTTTACAAAGTGATAATTGAATTCATTTGGTTATCGTTTGGGCAGGATTGGTCACCATTAAGCTGTAAATAAATAATGAAAATTTCAAAAAAAAAATTCCCGGGTAGCACCTCATTGCAAGAAAACCATGCCGTTTTTATCAAATTTCGTAATGCAATCGTTAGGTCAGGACTACTCATCACATTTTGACGTTTGGGAACCGATAAGTAAGTTTTTATTGCGAAAAAACAAAATTAAAATTGTATTAATTCAATAAAATCAGGTTTGTCGCTTATTTGGAAATTTAACGATATGATGTTTCTAACAAAAAATAACGAAAAATCCAAATTATATATATGTTAGTACCACTCAATATTCAATTCTTATTAGAATTAATTGAGTGTGATTTATTACACTGTTAAATTATTCTCCGAATGAAGTACATTTGAAAAGAGCCCGTGAAGTTTCTAACAAAAAATAACACGTATATATTATACAGTTCCAATTAGAAAACATGTCGGAAGCCGGGTTCTTATTTTGAACCCAATAAGAACCCGGCTTCCGACATGTTTTCTAGGTTCCAATGGCCACCATATTGAATTGCTTTAGTATTGGTGATTTACACTGTTAATATTTTATAAATGTAAATTAGTGAAAATTTTAACATAATAAAATTTATAAAAGATAATAAATACAAAAGATATTAGAAAAATATATAAAATACTTAAAGAAAAAGCTAATAAATTAATAAAATTAAAGCTTTAACAAAAAATATCAAGTATGTTTATTGCAATTTTCACTCAAAATATTGAATGTTTGATCAATCTAGGCCCAATAACAAGCTACTTCCAGAGATGAAGGCACGATGCCACTATATAGGTCAAGTTGGCCTATTTATAGAACATCTTGCGCTAATCTCTGCAAGTGGCTTGTTATTGGCCCAGAAAATAAAATACTCAAATTTAACAGTGGAAAACTGCTACTCACAAGGTAACATTTTTTTCCGCTAGGGAAATCCTTATACCAGGAAATGTTTAATATAGATAGGCCAATCCAGCCTATATAGTGGCATCTTGCCCTAGTCTTTGGAAGTGGCTTGTTATTCGCCCAGATGATAAAATATTCAAAATTAACAGTGGAAAACAGCCTACGGTTACATTTTCTCCGCTAGGAAAAACCTTATAGAGGAAAATGTTCTCTATTGGTAGGCTAATCCGACCTATATAGTGGCATCTTGCCTTAATCTCTGAAAATGGCTTGTTATTGATCTAGATGATAAAATATTCAAAATTAACAGTGGAAAACTGCTATTAACAAGGTTACATTTTCTCCGCTAGGAAAAACCTTACACTGGAAAATGTTCTCTATAGGAAGGCCAATCCGATCTATATAGTGGTATCTTGCCTTAATCTCTAGTAGTAGCTTGTTATTGGCCCAGATTGATAAAATACTCATTATTTTGAGTGAAAAATTGCAATAAAAATATTTGATTTTTTTTTTGTTAACAAAACTTTATTTATTTGTTAACTTTTTCTTTAAGTTATTTATATATTTCTCTAATATCTTCTGTATTGATTATCTTTTATAAATTTTATTATGTAAATTATGACTTTATTTAATATAATAATAATTTCTAATAAAATTTTCACTAATGTGCATTTATAAAATATTAACAGTGTAAACCGCCAATACTAGAACAAATCAATATGGCGGCTATTGAAATCTAATTGATTCCAATAAGAATCCTGCTTTTGCCATGTTTTCTAATTGGAACTGTATACGTGTACGTGTTATTTTTTGACCAAACAAAAATAACTAGTGATCAACCCTCCGTGATAATTGCCCAAACGATTTCGATCGTTCGATGAGTTTGTAGAGAGTTTTCGCAATAAATCATTATGTAGGAAACCAAACCAAACCAAATATTTCTATCTAAATGGTATATTCCAATTGAATTTTTTATTAATTTTGTAAAACGAAATCCCCAAACAAGCGACGAACCTGGTTTAATTGAGTTAATACAATTTTGATTTTGTTTTTTTTCGCAATAAAAATTAACCCATTGGTGACCAAACGTCAAAATGTGGTGGCCAACTCTGACCTAACGAGTACCTAACGAAATTTGATAAAAGCGGGATGATGCTACCCGGCAATTTTTTTTTGTTGAAATTTTCATTATTTATTTACCGTTTAATCGTAAGTGACTAGCTATACACGATCAAAACTAGTGACCAATCATGACCAAAAGGCTTCAATCAGCACTTTCGCCAATACCTTAAGGTAGGGTGCTAGAAAGTTGGAGCCAAAATATACTATGCGAGAAATTTTAATTGAAACCTTTACGGTTATATGGAAAATTTTGTCGCCATTATATGTATGTGATAGCTCCAAACAGCGCCGATATCCTGTAAATCAGCGAGAATTGAAGAGCAAAATTCATTCATTTTAATTTCCACCTCGAACAGGGTCTAATTTTTACAATTTTTGAAAACGTTCAGCTTTGTTTTGTTAGCCTTTAGTTATGCGAACTATACGTTTACACGTATTGGTTAGGGCTCGAGGCAGTTAAAATGACAGAGGCAATCATTATAATATACAAACATATATAATAAATTTTTGTGGATTTATTTTTATTTTGAGAGTTTTTCTGTGAAAAAAATTTTGGCCAGCGCATCCTTAAAAGTGAGCTACAGAGAATTTTACCAAATAGCACACTACCCTTTCCACATTATTTTATCAGGGATGCCTAGCCCCAGTTAAATCAATATCGCATATGTATATTTAAAATAAAATAAAATAAAAATAAAAATTAATAATCGGTGTTTTGTTATTTACCGTTTACAACAGCATCGTAAGCTTTTAATTTTAATTTTACCTTTTTTCCACAAAAAATTAAAATTAAATTAAGGAAGATTCAAATTAAAAAAATATTATATAAATAAAAATTAATAAATAAATGTTTTTGTTGTTCACTATTTATAACGGCCTCTCGTTGTAGTTCATTTTTTTCATACCAACCATATCGATGGCTTATTGCGAATAGGACGTAACATCACTTTTTCAGAAGTTGTGTTTTTCGATTAAACGACAGATAAAGTTATTTTACATAGTATAATATTGCGTTTAAAGTCAACAATGAAATAAAAAAGAGACTATTAAAAAAAAACATATTTTATCTGAAATATAAAGTCTATACTCTGTAAAATAAAATTTACAAAATTTGACTTACGCGGGTTACGCCCCTCGTCATCTTCACTTCCGGCAGTAATTTTCTCATGGATAGATTATAATGTCTCTAAAAATGTATTTGAGATTTGGTCTTCTTTCGCAATTTTCTTTGTTCTTCGATTTTTAAATCGCGGCCAACAAAATAGATCCATTGTCCATGTCTTCTAATTCGGAATATGAAATAGCGAATTTCATATTTTCGAAACATGTATTAAAAATAAAAGCAACAATAAATAATTATATGGCATAATGTTATACATTTCTTACGAATAAAATAATTTTTTTGTGGATTAAACCCGCTGTCATTTAAAAATGTGAGGTTACTAAATAGTTCGTACTGAGGTAAATTACAAAAACCTGAGCCTGACGGAATTTCCAATTTTTTCTTCTGTCGGACATATTTGTCTCGTAGTTAAGGATCCTGCCTTTTTAGCACACCATCTTTTGATAAAAGTGATGATTGAATTCGTTGGGTTGTCGTTTAGTCAAGATTGAACATTAGTTTATATCGTTTCATCACTTACGATTAAACGGTAAATAAATAACGAAATTTAAAAAAGAACATTCAAAGTGCTCGGAAGGAAATAGGAAAGAATTTAAAATTTTTATAGCATTTTCATGTTTTTTCCTGTAAGTTTATTAGGGTGTGTCTTATAGGAGTTATGTTCTTTCCTGTTTATCGCAGTTTTGACGTTTATTGTCCCACATTTAGTTTAGATACGGAAAGTTATCAAAAAAAAAAAATTCTAATTAGGAAAAAATTCCTATTTCCTAGACACCAGAATCGACCCACAGTACTAATAATTTTATAAACCCAACGGCCGAGATCGTTTGGTCAATTTTCATTGAGGAAAAGGTCACTAGTTCCCTTCGTTTGGCCATCCATATGAAATAATTTATTGCGAAAATTCATAAAAAGCTCATTTCCGAACGATTCGATGTGTTCGGTCCTGGAAAAATTATCGACACGAATAATTAAATTAATCCAACCTTGTCGTTGAAGATTGGTCACTAATTAATTTCGTTAGATCATCCCTACACAATGATTAATAAAGAAAGTTCGTTAAAAACTCATAATTTTTGCACGATTTAAAGTGGTCGGGCCGGAAATTTGATCAATGCTAATCATCTATATAAATAAATATCATTTGCGGCATGTATAAAAGATCATCACTTCAAAACGGTTCGAGCGATTTGTTTGATTTTTTTGTTGTGTTCGTATATGTCAGGACAAGGTTTATATAGGAGAAAATCTTGGGAAAATCCACCGGAAAAACCAGAAATTTGCAAAGTATTTTTATTAGAAAAAATGGCAAACATAGCGTCAGTTTGGCAGTTCTGCTGTCACATGTTTTCAGAACAACAACAAATTTCGCATTGAATATTGATATTTTGCGAAAAAGAATTAAATTGAAAGCGATAGTTTATTGTGTTACCAGTGGTCCTCATATCTTTTGTGCATCTAAAATTTATCAATTTAAATTTATTTAAGTTTGTTGTAATTTCGTGTGTTGCAAACATTGAATTGATATTAGTTCGTGGTTTATTTTTTTCGGAAAAATCTAACTACATGATTGTAGAGTCAATGAGACAGATGACGAGCGTAGACCACGCTTCAGAGGCTAATCGAAATAGAACTTCTTCAGCACTATCCATTATGACTCCGAAACAAAACAGATACATCGGTCGACCTCGGAGCAGTAAGTACTAGTTATCAACATTGCAATGCTTCGAAGTTTCGACACCAACCGCCATGATTTTGTTGTGCGAGCGGAAATGCGAAATTACCACAAAAATTGCCAACAGAGCTACTGTTCATTGCTTTCTGGCCAAGAAAGCATTTTTGATCAATTGAAGCATTTCTGGCAGTATATACAAAAGTACAACAGTTCCTTCCAAACGACGTTATTTGGGCCGACCGCGTACGACACATTGAGGATACCAGTCAACGGCGGCTACGGAGACCTCTTCTTCCTCGATGCATCTGACGGATCTGGCAAAACGTTCCTAATTTTTCAACTCACAACCTCTAAAAAAGCATTGATCACGAAAATGTTCAAGAATATTGGTGCAAATTACTAACACCATGTTTTTCTGAGCGAACGAGACATTTTGAAAGCGAAAAATAAGGACGTAGACTATTATTGAGTAAACAAAATCAAAGTCAGATCGCTGGTGAATTCATTGGATTTGCCAGGAATGCCGACTTACAGTTTGCAGCTCAAACTCGGTTAGGTGATAATCATTTTACGCAACCCGAACTAAGCAAAACCAGACAATGCAACAGGACTCGGAGACTGATGAAAGTTCAAGGGCAAGTATATTCTGATTCCAAGAATACTACTAGTTCCAACCGACTTGTTTGGAATAAACTTTGAATTGTCGTATTTTTCTCATGAGTAGTTGTACGTGGCGTACCCGAGGGTCGGTAAACCATCAACCTTATTCGTTCTCACTCATGATAGAAAGACAGAAAAATAGTACAGCACCAAGCATAGCGATATAAACGCGTTATTAATTGGCTGCCAAGGTCGTGTAATTTGACCACTCTTGAATAATTTCAGAAGTGTTATTTAAAGACACCGGATTATGCTGATAAACCAATAACAGTATAGACTCTTTGCGGATTAATTACAGTTTTTTAATTAAAAAATTATAAAGTAAGCATAATCTGACAAATGAAATACGCTTTAATTTCACATGCTCTTTGGCAATCATAAAACAAAATCATTTATAGCAGAATTTTTAGAAAATTTTTCTCTTATAATAAGAAAGAAAGTTTGTAAATCTGTAGGTCTCTCTGATTGCGTTGAAACTTAGGTGAGTTGTTGTGTTGCTTCGTTTGAAAAACCAGTGCTGAACCCTGGGGTCAATTTCAATTTTTTGTTAGTTCTTTCGCGGGAAGGAGTTTGTGAAAGGGGTTATATGAAATTAGTGGCATTCTCGTCATCTGAGAAATTCATCCACTGAATCAAGGTGCCGATTCTTTTGCATTCCTGTACCATTCATCCGATTGCGATAAAACGTTCTGAAATCGTAAAATTAGGGCTAGACTCTTGGGTCTAGGGGCCGCGGTAAAATGATGTTCCCGATACTGAATTCCATACCTGATAAATTCCTGTCATATACGATTGCAACTATAGTGACGTCGAGAAATTGAAACCAAAATATCCGTAGTTCAAAGTAATTCTAATTTCTCCCGTGCAATGCGTGATTGAAGACTGGTCATTTTGTGTTCTTTTGGCCGCTTTCTATAATTTTATTTTATTTAAAATTTATTACTTTTCTGCACTTTTATCAGACGTTATGTCGCATAGAACGATAAACAATTTGGTCAAAGAACACAAATTGAGATTAGGTCATCCGTAAAAAAATAAATTCATGTCTAGTGTCAAGACTAATATTGAAAAATAAAAGGGAATGGAACGGAGCGGACAAATTTTGTTTGAACCTTAATTTTCCAAAGTATAATAAAGCTCTACAAGTTGTGCCGATACACGAATAAACATTTAATCGATTTAAAAGAATAAAATTCTAAATATTAAAATGGGGAAATCTGCTGCTTGATATGTGTATGACCACGATCGCGTGACATGTTGATATATAAATAAAAATTGTAGTAAAATTAAATAATTATAGGAAACAAATAATAGACAGTTCGAGTGCTTCATCAAATCCATTTAGAAACATAAAATATTAATTTTCTTTCAATCCTATAAATAAACACATGCCATCGATATTGATTTGGTTTAGTCTATTTAGCTACATACAAAGAATATATCTACGGAATAATTTAACATACTAATTATTTATTAATTAAATTTGGGCTAGTGAATATCTTTTTTTGAATTTTTTTTTTATTCAATATAACAAATGATTTGCAGATGTTCTAGTATTTTTTCTATCTTAAACAAGCTTCTAGGTTGATGATGAATAACCTATTAGCTAGTTACTTATTTTAAAATTATTTCTTTTTCTAAGTACTGCTTTCTCACTTCATTGGTATAGTAGCAAACATAAGACGTATGTCTGCATTTACTCGTTTCTTTATTTCCTTGGTGACATATAGCATCTTTAGAAGTGACATATTCCATTATTGTTCTTAAAGTACCGCATGTGGCTTTCACAATCCCTTAGAGAATTTTATTTTGAAAGCATTGTACCATTTGTACATTGGTCTTCTTGGCACAACCACAAAGTTGGATACCAGAGGGTTTTACTAATTTTAGCATTTTCCTGTACAGAAGCAATTTTGATTAATTTTTCCGAACTTTTTATAGGACTTGATATTATTCGGGATTTTGAGCTCAGAATTCATCCCACGGACCAATACATTTCCCTATAATTGATATTTAACTCGTTTTTTTTCTTAGCTGGGTGTGGAACTTTACAGTTTATACATGTTGCAGGTTTGTTTCGCCTGAGCCTTCTCTGGTAGGTCTATGTGGGAAGCATGGCTTCAGTGGGATTTTTTTAAATTTTTGCAATGATGTTGAAACCACAACGACAAAAAATTCAAATATATCTAAAAATTAAATTTTCAAAAATGGTTGACTTTGTTGGTTTTCTGAAATTTAAGCAGTAATAATGACTTTTGCGTGGTGCATTCGAAATCAATGTATACATTTGTGTTTAGGGAAGTTTGAACTAAAGATTTGATCACGACATATTAAACCCCTTCATTTTTATTACGTAAAAGCAAGATAAATAAGATGGTTAAAACAATATTGTATATTTATATAACATATACCAACAAAGACATACATTTTATAATAGGACATAGAATTCACAAATAAACAAATTATGTCACAAATACTGAAAATATACTGACAAACTCTATGGGCGTGGGTAATTTTTTTTTAGATTTTTCGAATTTAGTTTTTCAAATTTTCAAGTAATTAATTGCTTAGGTTGAGGAATTTTTGTATTTTTTGCACGCCATAAAGAAATATTTATGTTTTACTAGTTGTCCTAAACTAAAAGGTTGGCCAGACATTTTTAATTTTATTTATGTGATTTAATTTTATTTTACGCTATCTTGAAACACGTTCGGCCACATAAATTTGATCACGCAAAATATTTTTAGATTTATTTATAGGTTTGGTTAAGTAAAATATAAACCTAATTTATTGTCTATTTAAATTTTTATCATGCGTTTAAGAATAAAGCTAATGAAAAACATACCGCAGGTAAATTTTCTAGAAATGAAATTAATTTAATTCTAATAAATTGTCAGAAAATTCTCTATTTAATACTGAAAAACAGTTTAATGCAAAGGTGTACGTGATTTGGATAATGACGTTCTGAATGGAAAACTATGGCCAATCAACTACTAGCAATTCTAACTCCCCGGAATAATTTATCCAATTAAAGTTGCATTGCCGCATTAAAATTATTTAAAAATTTCATAATTCTGCATGTTGTATCCCCGATGATGAATTGATCGATCGGGAAGGAACCTCATACTTAAGCTTTTTCCATAAATATGAAGATTCCATTGACATTTAGCTTAAACCAGTTCACCGGAAGTGGCAGCTTCCATTGGAGCTTTTTAGTAGGTTACAAACATTTTGAAAAGTACATATATAAACTAATTTTGAGACAATACCTTTCCAGATCACTTTTGACGATTTTAACAAAATACTGTTTTTCAATAAAAATTTCGAGTTAATACAGTCAGTATTAACTCCAAATTTTTATTATTTATCAGTTTCATTGATTAATCGAAATGAAACTTTATACTTAATGGTCTTCACAAAAGGGAAAACAACAGAAAATTTTGGATACTGTTAAAGTTAGCCGAAAGTTTACAGCCGAAAGATAATGCAGATAGTGTCTTGAATACAGCAAAAATCAGTTATTAACTCGAATTTAGGAGAATTTAGGATCGGGTTACATCATTCGGGTGAAGGAGAAATTATTTCAGTTTATAGGAATTTAAAAATCGATAGGAGCGAGAGTATAAAGAGAGTTTAAAAATAGTCAAGACACTATCTGCATTATCTTTCGGCTGGAAACTATCGGCTAACTTTAGTAGGGTAAATTTTGGCCGAAATCGATCCGGCGGAAGTGTGGCAGCTTTCATAGGAGCTTTTTCATTTCTTGCAAATATTTTAAAGAGTTTATTGTTTACGACAAATATGATTCTAAATTAAATTTGCAACAATACCGATCCAAACAATTTTTCCAATTTTTTTTTTTTGATACAAACTGGTTTTGTCTAAAAATAACACTGATCGATCTGTGCCAAGCATAATTTTGTATGATGATTATTTTGCTATAGTGATCCTACCAAAATAACTTTTGTATAATCGCTCTTTGTATGAATTCCTAGTTCCTCATATAAAATGCTTTGTGATCAGGAAATTATAATACAAACATTTTCATCCTTACACTAACTTGAGGACACAATTGTTATAAAGAAAGACACATGGTAGAAATTTCACAAAAATTTGAGCAACTTTTTCAATCATTTTAAGGATTACAGAATATTTTTCCTCAATCCTCGCATTCCGAGGAACGTTTCTTAAAATATTACAATAATCAATTACAAAATTACAAAATTCAAGTAATTTTGAAAATTGATGATTGTGTGGTTTCAATCAAAAAATATCAACAAACGAAAATTAAACAAGTGTTAGTAACACACAAAATCAAATTATAACACTCTCCACTGTTAAATTTTTTTGGAACTAAAAGCGATGAAAACTGGAATTGATAATATCATTAAACAGATCAAGCTAATCTTTTTACTATCATCATGATTGTTCTCAACAAACCAAATATGAGATTTTTTTTTTAATATAAGCCAGTAACAAGCCATTGTTGATGATTTGGGCAAAGCCCAACTGTAGAGGTCAAATAGGTCTGTTAAGTACGAACATTTTAAAGAAAAATATTTTGCCAATCGATGGATTTGAAAGATTGGTATTATCAAGTTGCCATCAAACATGATCAATTTCACAAATTGGACCAATAACAAGCCGATGTATGCAACGTACCACTATATAGGGGAAATGTGATATTTTCAAACAGTCGATTAGAATATTTGTTATTAACAAATTCCCACTACAAATATGGCCGATAAAAACCATATATTAGAGTTTTAAGCAGGGTTCCACTATATAGGCCAGACAGATCGATCAAATGTATGTGATGATAGTCCAAATTCCATCCCCGAAAAATGAGAGGGCAACACTAATTATTGCTATCATGACGGGTTTTACTCCCAGCCCAAAAAATCTCAACATTTTTACGCTTAGCCCCGAAAAACTTGCTATATCACGATAGTTAAAAACTGTCATGACAGTTGACATTTTTTGGGCTTAGAGTAAATATGATACTTATTAAAACATGTTTGTGAAGTAAGCCAAATTTTCGTATGTGTGTGAAGATATTCTAAATTTAGGCTCAAGCAAATGCGATGGCAAGAAAATTATTGGTATCAAAACATTTTCTACTGTCAGCCAAAAAAGTCTCCTCCAGTCGTTAAACTTATTTTTCTATGGTTTTATTCTCAGCTCCGAAAATCATTTCTATCATTACAACAGTTAAAAATTGTCATGACCATCGAAATTTTCTGAGTTCAAATTAAAAATTTACGGAATTTTTTGTGCTGTGTACATCGTTTGATGAGTAAAAGTTAGAAGCACGGACGATTTTTTTATAATTTTTCTATGTTAAGGAGTTGACATACAGTTTATAGAAGTCGGAAACTATACGTTGGCCCAACTAGCTTTGCACATCATTTGAAATGTAGGAGCATGTACGGTTTTTTCTATAGTTTTCCTATATTTAGGAATTGAAATATAGTCCAAGAAGTCAGAAACTATTCGTTGGCGTAACAACTCCTTAACATAGTTCTTAACTTCTATGAATATCTGAACTGATTTTAAATTCAATTCTCCGAAACTTTTATATGTTATATTAGATTTTATTATAGATGACAGTAAATTTTTTGTTCGTGTATAACTTAGTTTTTTGGATTTTCTAAGAGATGACGGTGTTTTAAAGTGTTGACATTCCACACTAAAATTAAGTTTGCCATTATTCGTGAAAGCGTAAACAACATATTGTTTATTCCCGTTAAAACATGTCGAATTTCGTACCATTAAAACAGCATTTGCGGGAAGCATTCCTTTTCTGCTTTAATCAAAAGAAAAAAACTTCTGAAAGTTTTCGTTTGCTTCAAGAATTTTATCTAACCCAAAAACTTACGAAACTGCTTTAGATCATTCAAAAGTGGTGATTTTGATGTCAATGACAAATGACGTTCTGGTGAACCAAAAAAATCGAAGATGAAGAATTGGAAGCCTTATTGACAAAAAAAACTCAGCTCAAACAGAAAAAGAACTTGCGTCACTCAAGCAGCCATAGGAAAACGTTTACAATGCCATAAAAATGATTCAAAAAGGAGAAAAATGGAAGAACTGACTAAGCCAATATTGAAAATCGTTTAATGGTTGGCAATCCTTTACTTACAAGACACACCGAAGAGGGCATTTTTTGTCTCAAATTGTGACTGGCGATGAAAAGTGGATTTACTACCAAAACCCTAAACGCAAAAAATCATGGGTTCATCCAGGCGAACCATCCAGATCAACAGCAAAATGAAACATTCATTGAAGTAAGGTTATGTTGTTGGTATAGGATCAGAAAGGAGTGTTGTACTATAAGCTGCTAACATTGAGCGAAACTGTTACAGGTGAACGTTATTAACAACAATTGATAGATATAAACCATGCATTGATCAAAAATCGTCCGATTCCAGCGAACAAACAGCGTAAAGTGATTTTGTTGCACGTTAACGCTCGACCACATGTCACAAAATAAGGTTTAAAAATACAATGGAAGTACTTAAATAGGAAATTCTACCGCATGCTCCCTATTCTCCAGAGTGTGCCTAATCAGATTACTATTTGTTCCGAACAATTCAAAGCGATCTTAAAGACTAGCACTTCAGAACCTATGAAGAAATCAAAAAATGGCTCGATGAGTGGATCACATCAAAAGACAAACAATTTTTTTCGATGGAATCTATAAACTGGCAGAAAGATGGTCAAAAGACATAAATAACGATGCAAATTTTTTGATTAAAATAAAATTTACCATTTCATATAAATTAACGCGTTTGTTCTGCAAAAAAATCCAAACAACTAAGTTATACTCCCAATATAATTTATTTATAGCAGTCAGAATGTTGTATACATGTTTTTAATGATGTGACTTATAGTTTTATTTTGCAAACTTTTATTACAATTTTTGAAATTTTTATTTATTAAGTTTTTGACATATAGATAGTATAATGAAGGAGAGAAGTATTAAATTTTAATAGTATTGCCATACGCACCTATTTTTATTTTCGGGACTGGAATTCACAAACGTATTTTTCCGATATAACAGAATATTGCTAGAATTCTCTGATGGAGTTCAATTTTTAATATTATTTCCCAAGCTGAATTTTAATAGAATTTAGTTTAAAAAATTGTATATTTTCTTTTAGATTACATAAATTGTGGGTGAACTTCTAGATGGGTGGTACTTTCTATAGATAAAACTAAATTAATCAGGCTATGTATTATGCAATAAAGCACAAAATGTTATTTTACTCTTACATATTTTGGCAAGTCATCGTTATCTAATAGTAATTCGTGTTTACAGTCAAAAATTGCTAAAAACCAATTTACAAATCCACCGTTCACAACTTTGCTCAAATCTGTTAAAATAGCCTGTTATGGGCGCTGATTGGAAAAATTAATAGTTGGAAATTGCTAATAACAGACTTTCCAACCCAGACCTGTTTGGCCTTACTAGGCGAGTTTTTTCAAAAATATTAGGCTTTACCTCGAAAACCGTGCTAAATAAGAGAAAATTACTTATAACGAAATTTGTTAATGATCGTGGGGGTCGTCTAGTGGTGTACTTGAAAGACATTGAAACTCATTAATTTTGGAGATATAAACTAAAGTTAGTTTTTTTAAATTTGAACTTATACTTTTGGGTGCTTTCTTGTTTTGGGTGCGTTCTTATTTCAGAAATATGAGCAAAAATTGATAGCTAGATTATTTTTATTTTATTTAATCATTTCACTTTATTTTATATACTAACAAGTAGTTTCTAAAAATTCTTACTTTATTTTATTTTGTTTTATAGTTTTTCAGTTTTCAAAAATTCAAATGAAGGTATATAAAATAAAATGAAATGATAAAATAAAATAACAATAATATATCAATTTTTGCTCATATTTGTGAAATAATACACATTACAAAAATTTCGTGTGAGCAAACAGTATTTTTTTTAACAAGAAAGCACTCAAAAGTATAGGTTCTAATTTAAAAAAAAAACTAACGTTAGTTTATATCTCTGACATTAATGAGTTTAAATGTCATTCAAGTACACCACTAGTAGACATCCACGACCCTTAACAAATTTCGTTATAAGTAAGATTCTCTTATTTTCCCATTTTAGTACAGCTTTCCGGCAACAACTAAATTTAATGTTTCTGAAAAATGGATTGGAAGAAGTGGCCTTACTTTTTTTCTAACACGATTACCCGATTTAACATCGCGTACGGATTTTTATTTTTAGGGAAAGTAAAAGTCTTAGTGTATTTTAGAAAATATGTAATAAAGAATTAAAGATACTATTTTTAGAAATTATATTTCAGAAGCTGACTTAGAAGCAATTCATCTAAATTTTGTTTAGGACGAGTAGAAAAATGTTTGGGTTCAAATGGCTGTCATTTCGAACATTTATTAAATTAATAAAAATGTTTATCAAACAAATTTATTTTTCTCTAATTCCTTAAAATTTTAATTACTACTGTAGAACTTAGTGAAATCTCGTTTAACTAATGAATATCAATTGCTCATATCTCTGAAATTATACACTTTAACAAAAATTTTGTGTGAGCAAAGTATTTACTTTTAGTTGCTTAATAACAAAGCAGTCAAAAGTATAGTTTCTAATTTCAACAACATAACTTTAGTCTATATCTCTAATTTGTGTCAAGGTCATTCAAGATCACCACTAGACGTTCCCCACGACCCTTAACAAATTGCATTATTAGTAATTTTCTCTTACCTAATACTGGAATTTTTTTTAACTCATCCTGTCGTTCAAATTTTTTTTGCCTCGCACGATTTTGATAAAAATTGATGAGGGACGGGGTTTTCGAATAGCAGGATTCGATTGCGATGAGTAATAACTTCCGAAAAACTCGTGTAGGCGATTGGTTTACGAGCCTCTTTTGTTTTTTTCGGGAATTAAATAAAAATTGGGGTGATGGGGTTTCTATTAACCGGAGTGTTTTGCGATGAGTTCTAATTTTGAAAAAAAAAATGTTTTGGATGTCCATCATGGGGCCTGGGTTCCATTTATTGTAAAAAAAAAATAACTCGAACGATTTTGGTAAAAATTAGAAGGGGTTTGAGTACCAGGAATCGATCGCCAGGTCCTTTTTCATTGAGTTTGTTAGCCTGGGGCCTTTTTTTAATATTTTGTTTGGACTAAACGATTTTGATATAATTTGGATAAATAGGGGTTTCGAATGCAAGGCAACGGTTACAAAGAGTTCTTCACAATACACAAAGGAGTCCTCCGGATGGGTCGTCATGTGGAACCTAGCTGACTCATGTTGCATGATCTTGCACAAGAAAGTAGCCTTAGTTCTTTTCCAGCACGATCACCCGATTTAACAACATTTAAAGATACTTTTAGAAATTATATTTCAGAAGCTGACTTAGAAGCAATTCATCTAAATTTTGTAAGACTTTGTAATAGAAAAATGTTTGGATTCAAAGGGTGGGTATTTTGAACATTTATTAAATTAATAAAAATATTTATGAAACAAATTTATTTTTCTCTAATTCCTTAAATTTTTAATGGCCGCTGTAGAACTTAGTGAAAACTCGTTTGACTAATGAATTATACTCTTTAACAAAAATTGTGTGTGAACAAACAATATTTACTCTTAATTGCTTAATAAAAAAACATTCAAAAGTATATAGGTTCTAATTTCAACAACATAACTTTAGTTTATATCACTAACTAATTTAACTCATCCTGTATAGTGGCACTTTGCTCAAATCTCTAATGATAATTTGTTATTAGCCCAGATTGAAAAATAGCTAATATTTTGAGTGAAAAATCGCCAATAGTAAACTTTCAAATCATTTGTTCGAATTGTTTTTATATTTATTCTACATAAATAGTTTAATTATCGTATAATACATTTAAAAATTATTTTATCAAATAATTGACAAATATTTTCTAAAATTTCACTATTTTGATTTTAAATGAATTAATTCTGTACATCGCCAATGTTAAAATAATTCAATATGGGAGTAATAGGAATCCAATACGAATTTAATTTCTACCATATTTTCTCATTGGAAGCAGTATGTGCATGCGTGTGTTATTTTTTGTTAAAAACTTCATGGGGATTAGAAAATTCAATCAAATTCGATAATTTTCAGCAATTTATATTTTAATATAGTCTTAACAACAAAACAAATAATCACTATACCTGAAATTACTTGTGAAAAATAAATTATTTTTGCGATGAATTCAAATTGATTAACAAGAGACAAAGAACACGCGAAAATGTGAAAATTAAACAAATGATTTTGTTTTTGTACGTTTTATTTTCTAATTCGTGACTAATTTAATGAAAGGGAATTGTTTTGAAAAATTTATTGAAATTAAATTTATTGTGTGATGATTAACAAAGTTTTCATACTTTGGTTACCAAAGTTTAATCGATTAGCTTGTTAGATTGTTGGATTCTATTTTTAGGTTGTGGTTTGAAGTTGAAAATAATAGCGCATTATCTTATCTAAGCCTATATCAGCAACAACCACGTTCGAAATAAAATCCGAGGTTCTTCTAACCTGATTTTATCCGGAATATATATGCATAATCTAAACCATTTATACGGGTTTAGGTAATCTCAACCTTAATTGTCGAATTTAAAATATTATTTTAATTTAAGACATGAAAATAATATTAAAAGTTTGATAAGCATTGATAACAAAGTTTAATTTGATTTAAAAGTTTAGATTCCAATTTTATGTTTTGTTTTCCTATAAAAGGTGCAACGCAAAATGCAATTTTTAAATATTTATTATAACGTCTGCAACGACAATTTAAGCCAGTTTGATAATTTAATTTAAGGGTATTTTATAGCAAATCTATGACAAACTTTTGTCACAAATGGTGCAACAATATTAAAAATTTGTATATTGCACGAAAATTTTAAACTTAACAATTTTTTATGAAATATCTCAGCAATATTTTTCTAAACTTACGTTATTTCCCATTCTTTGGAAAAAGCACACCTTGTTCTAAATCGAATGAAAATCGCATAACAATGCAAATTTTATAATAGAGCGCAACTTTGTAATAGTTTCATTTAAAAGCTACTTGGTCCGCTTCATTATTTAACAAATAAAGAAATTTTTCTATTGTTTGTTGCAGAGTATACAAAAAAAAAAAACGGGAATTAAAATACTCTGAAATCGTTTTAATATTCAGTTGATAACGTTTTTACCTATACCAGTTTTCCAAACAATTGGAAAATTTAAGTAAAATTATTCTATTGTTTTGCAATGATCTTCGTAAAAAATATTGGACGAATAATTATGGAAATTGCTTTTTTGGTGTTCAGTATTTGTGCATTAATATGTTCATATCTTATAAATTAAATGGGCACATCTGCCGACTATACCAGTGTGTATTAGGTTTTGGCCGAACATAATATACAGGAAATAGATGTGTTTTTTAACATATTTTCCCCCACAACAAAATAATAATGCCCAAAATATAAAACTTTTATATTTGTTTTCAATTGAAAAGTATAAACATTTTTCCGGTGTTTTTTGGCTCCGAAAAAAAAAATGTTTAAGTGCGAAGTTTATTTTTTATATAGCAAAAACTTTTGCTGTTTTTAGATTTTTAATAAAAAAAAACATTTCGATGGACGTTAAAAAACGAGAGATGGAAAAATGTAAATGTGGCCACATTTTTAATGTAAAATATTCAATGATAATTGAGATGTGAAATTAAATTGCCGAAAGCTCAATATTAAAAATCAACAAAACAAAGTTGACCATTGAGAATTATCAAAAGCAAATATAAAATTTAAAATAATTATAAGCTTTTTTTGATTGTACGGTCTTGTAGGGCCTAGTTTTATTTTTGATTAATCGCCTATTTGAGTCCTGTAATACCTGGACGAAGACAATTAGATAGCGTTGCGATATGATTTCTGTCTATATTTGTAATTGATTACGCCATCAGGGGAGGGGTGAAACCTAGCGAAGTAATTAGATACATAGGTAATCTCTTTGTTTGGTATATATTTTGATTTGTCTAGCTAAATAAATTCATATTTGGAAAATCAGATTAGTTTTATTTTTTTTTATCATAACCTTTTCTTAACCAAGTTTATTCTAAAACTAGGACCAATTCAGGGATGATAAAAGTGCCAACAATAATTAAGCGACAAATTGTTAAAACATTTACAATATTATGACGAAAGTCGCAAATTTATAGAATATAAACCGTATTTCGTTTCGTATTTTCTAGCAACACTAAAGCGATAATTACAAAGTTCGATTTGTTTGATTAACTAACATTACCAAGCCCCAGTTGACGGCTTCTTCCATGTCTACATTTGTATAAGTGCTGTATCATCTGCAATAAATATGGCTTCTGCAACAAATAGCACCCAGACGACATCATTAATGTATATATTAAAAATAAATCGAACCCGAGATTTGTGCCTAGTGGGTCGCCACAACTTATTGATAGACGACAGGAGTTGTCAATTTTACATACTTGATCCGATTAGCTAAAAAGGATAATACTCAACATAAACCAAGTCCATTAATGCTAATGCTTTCTAACTTACTCGTCAATGTAGCTTTATTTACCGTGTCGAAAGCTTTTTGAACGTCCAGAAAAATTGCGTCAGTATTTGATTCCGAAACAAACTATATTGAATAGGAAACTGAATACTTTTGAAAATATTGAACTAACCCTAGGGTGATATTTGAATATTTCTGTTTTACACTTGTGTTAAGAATTCCTAAAAGTAAAAAGAAATTAATTAACATATTGTCAATCGATTCATATTCTTATTTACCTTTTGTTATTCTTGTCAAATATTTGTTATTATTATTATCCACATCAGAACGAGGTCAATTAATGTAGTTACTAGTTATATGTGAAATTGCCTTAATATGTATGACAGGTTCACAATAATTTAATTCATAATAATGACAAGGTCTCAATATGTTTTTTTTGCTTAATTTTGTTGCTCAATTGTTTAGCTGCTTTTTAATAAGATAATAATTCTTCCTATTTGGATTTGAGACTTGTCAGGTGAGGATCGTTTTTAATTATTTAATATTATAATAATAATTTTATATACATAATAATACATTTTGTACGAAATTACTTTGCGAATATATAATATCGATGTAAAATAAAATTTGGCGTTTGAAGATATAAAGAACATATATTCATCTATATTATTTATTTATAATAAATTAATGGTGTATAAAATAAATCACAAGGAAAATTTTGATAGACATTTAACCTTTTATTGTTTTATTTAAACTATTATAAATCCTTAAAATATTTTACAATTGTGCGTTCGCGTATAATTTAAACATTCGGCATTTCACCAGGCTCACGCCGCTCCAACTTGTTTTAAAGTTGGCACTATATTGGTCCGATCGTGTTATGCGTGATACCAGCTATCGTGGCAGCTCCCAAAACAGCCAGTTTCCGTTAACGTCAGCGCTTCACCTTTAATCTTGTTGGTTAGATGGAGATCGGAAATATAAAATGGGGTTCCAAAGGAGGTGGTTGTAAACAAGATGCTGAAACAACGGCAAGAACAGTGGACTGTTGTATACCCCTGACTTGTCAATCATACCAACATTATTTAGTATTAACTCAATACATATGTACCGAATTTTCTTATAAAAGCTGCTTCATTTTTTAATTAGTCAGTCAGAGAGTTCGGGTATAATGTAATTGTTACAACCTCAAAATAATAAATAAAAAGTGTAAATTATAAATTAAATTAAAATTATAAATATTGTAACTTGTACATTTATTAAAATTAATAAATTAAATACTTAAAAATTTAAAACTAAAAGTGAATTATATATTTTATTAATTCTCCCATAAACCACAACAAAAATTGGTGGCAGCGGTGGGATGGTAGTGTTACGCAAATAATTATCTACCATCTTGTATACGAACTCGCATTGTGGTTTCTTAATAAATAATTAATAAAATATCGTGCCATTTAATTATCATAGTGCATCTAAAATATGTATCTCTGTGCACATAATTATCATACACATATCCTTAATAAGAGACGTATAATAATTAAATCGTGAAAAGTGTATTACGTTATCAAAATCGTAAAAAATTAAAACAAAGTTACGTCTTACTCGTATATACATATCATACCAACGAGTCAGTTAAGCTCAGTAATCGCTTTTAAAGGACGCAATATTTAAAAAAAAAAATCAAGTGCATTTGTGAATATCTAGTGTAGTAAAAGTGACACATAACTGTCTGTTAACAGTTACCAGTTAACTACACATAAGGCAATCTAAGTGTTCAATTTTCGATTGTCTTAAGTGCTTTAATCATTGATATTATGTATAAAAGTGCTAATCAAATTATAGCGGCGAATACCAATTCAAATCGATATTGTCTTGCATTCATACCTTCAAATTAGAATGCACTTAAACTAACCATCGTATGTACATAATATTTCACGTGGGGTAGTATAAATTTATATCTCCACCAAATTCGAGATTACATGATCCTGATCAATGCCGTACAACCATTTTTTAAAATCCATAAACGTCATCAACCATATCAACGAATAAGTGTCTACGGTTAATCATCAAAATATCCGATCGTCATTGAAATTGATTTTGTGCTACAATTAAATAATTGCCGATTGAACGAATATCGACCTTCATCAAAAACATCTTTATTGGTGCAATAAAAAACAACTCCAACTAATTATAAATTCGTATCATCATCATTCATCAAGTTCTACACAATTACCCAGCTGATGATTATATATTATACATCATATTATCCGACCAAAAAGCAACCTTGATGACAAATCATATTGGTTCAACATTATATATTATAACCGTAAGTTTATTATCTTTCCAACAAATTGAAAATTATATATATAAAAAAATACTTTTATTATTACCAATCAAACATAACATTGCAACCATTATTAAGATTATTTAACATTATTTTTATTATTATTATTCCTTCGTTCTAAATTATTATTATTATTAAAATTTTATTGCTATAACCAACTAGTTTGATTATGTTTATTAGAGTTCATTTCATTAAAATTATATTCTATTTGCATCTACATATTATTTATTCAAATTTTAATCGAAAATTCTTAAATGAGTATAAATTCCGGGACTTATAGAAAATTGCGAAATAGAACCATTAAAATTGTGAAATCGGAAGAAAATCAAAATATAAATTCGGAATTAAAATCAGTTAACAACGATATTCAATCAATTACAAATCCAATAACATCAATTTTACCTTACTACAATTTGAAACTACCGCTTCTAATTGATACAAAAAATTTTAACCTTGCTGAAAGAAAAATCTTAAACCAAACATCCAATAATTTTACCTCTACTATGTCAACCTTTAACTTTGATAGAGCCATTAAATTAATACCCGAGTTCGATGGAACTCCTGAAAAATTGCTCAGATTTCTACAATGTTGTAATCTCATATATAAAGATGTAAAAACAAACGAAGATATATCGCAATTTCTAGAATTAGTACAAGTAAAATTACTCGATAGCGCATATAATAAAATTGTTGTAACGGGTTCTTATACCACATGGGCCGAATTAGAAAAGGAACTTAAACAAAAATTTTTATCGGTAAGAGCATTGGAAAACATACAAGTTGACCTTGTACAAGCTTGTCAACGTTCGGACGAAAGTGTAAGAGATTTTGGAATTCGCATAGAAAATCTTCTCGCTGACCTGAACTCTTCATGTATTTCTGCTACTTCCGGAAAAGGGATCCTTGATGAGAAAGTTAGAACTATAAATTCGAAAACAGCGTTACGTGCGTTTGAGGATGGACTTAGGGAACCTCTTAAATTGCTGATTAAGGCATGTCGATTTGGAAATTTAAAGGATGCAATTGCCAAGAGTATAGAAGAGGAAAATTCGAATCGATTCCATACACTTAACACTAATAAATCTTCCACTTCTAAAAATCAACCTATCAAATGCTAAATTTGCTTTAAAATGGGACACACCGCTTCGCAGTGTTTTAATAGAAATGCTAATCTTGCCCAATTCCGTAATAGTTCATCTAATTTAATGTACAGCCCTAACCGACCGAATGTTACAAGAACATTTTCCCAAAATGGAAACTTTTCTAAAAATACCGTTACTCCACGAATTAATCATATCGAATATCCATGTGCTTATTGCAAAAAGTTTGGTCATCACATCAGTGTTTGTCGATCTCGTGAAAGGGCAAATCGTACGAGGAATCAATCTATTGAAAACCGGAATATGCCGCAAATCCATCAAAAGGAAAACTCAAGCGAACTTCATCAAGAGTCGAAGGATGTAGGGGTGAAAGTTCAGAATATTTAAACCTACATCCAGTGTCGCATGCTAATCATAATACGTACACAAAAATTCATCCAATTAATAACAAAACAAACAAATTATTCCATTTCAAAATTAATTTTTATGACGGTGATATAAAATTTGTACAACTCGATCTTGACATTTTACACAAACCTGATTTTTTTTTAGTTGATACTGGGGCGGACGTTAGCGTTATTAAAAAAGGACTGATTAAGCCTGATACTTGTTGTTTCCCTAACTTAAAATTAACTATAAAAGGTATTACAGCTGAATCTATTGAAACCTTGGCAGTCTGTTCTTCAAAAATTAATATTTCAAACAACGTAATTTTGCAAAACTTCCATATTGTACCTGACGAATTTCCTATCAATTGTGCTGGTATAATAGGAAATGACTTTCTTCGTAAAAACAAATGTAAAATTGACTTTTTAAAAAACCAGATCCAAATTCCTACAAGTACAAATGACATTGGTTACATTAATTTAACCCTTTCTTCCAATAATCCTGCAATCGTAATACCCAGTCGCACAGAAAAGATTATCAATATGAGATTTAAAACAAATTGTGATAATGAGTTTTTATGTCCTTCACAAATGCTGGAGCCAGGTGTTTACATTGCTAGCGCAGTCATACGCATCATCAACTCATTTGCTACAGTAAGTGTTATTAATACGAATGATTATGAAGTTAATTTGAATGATATGTACGTTGAACCAGCTGCTTTAGAAAACTACTATATTTATAAATTACAACCTTGGTCAAATATTTTAGAAGATAGATTAACCAACTTAGAAAACGAAATTGATACAAACCATATGAACCACGAAGAAAAATCGTCTATAATTAAAATTTGTCGAGAGTTTAACGATATATTCCATTTACCAGGTGATACACTTTCAATTACAAATGCCGGAGTTCATCATATACCACTAAATTCTGAGACTCGACCTATTCATATTAAACCGTATCGTCTTCCTCATTCAGCAAAATCCGAAATAAATGCTCAGGTTTCAGAAATGCTGGCGAACGGTGTAATTGAAAACAGTAAAAGTCCCTTCAACTCTCCTTTACTTGTAGTTCCCAAGAAATCAAGCGATGAATCCAAACGATGGCGCGTTGTTGTAGATTTTCGTCGTTTAAATGACGTAACTATAAATGACGTTTTCCCCTTGCCAAACATAACTGAAATCCTAGAACAATTGGGTGACGCTGTCTATTTTACAACTTTAGATTTAGCAGATGGCTATCACCAAATCCCACTTCATAGTAAGGACAAAGAGAAAACTGCCTTTAGCACCCAGACTGGACACTACCATTTTACAAGAATGCCTTTTGGTCTGAAGGGAGCACCGGCAACCTTTCAACGTATAATGAATAACGTATTGTCAGGCCTGAATGGTCTTAAATGCTTCGTGTATTTGGACGACGTTGTAATCTATGGTTACAATCTCAAGGACCACAATAGGAAGCTAATTGATGTTTTCCATACATTTCGACAATATAATTTAAAGCTTCAGCCAAGAAAATGCCACTTTGTTCGTAAAGAAATATGTTACCTGGGTCACATAATCACTAACTACGGAATAAAACCGGATCCATCAAAAATAGAAGCCGTTAAAAATTTCCCAACACCAACAAATCAGAAAGAGGTCAAATCTTTTCTGGGTTTAATAGGATACTATCGCCGATTTGTCGATAAATTTTCTGATTTAGCACAGCCTTTGAATACTTTACTTAAAAAGAATGCACGATTCATTTGGGATGCCTTCTGTGAAGAAAGTTTTCAAAAGCTAAAGGGAAAATTAATCGAACCACCTATATTGCAGTATCCTAATTTCAATAAACCATTTTACGTAACCACTGACGCCAGCGATACAGCACTGGGGACAATTCTTTCACAGCGGAATAGCAATGATGACGATTTGCCTGTAGCTTATGCTAGTCGGGTACTAAATAAGTCTGAGAAAAACTATTCCACTGTCGAGAAAGAGTTGCTTGCCATTGTTTTTGCTGTAAAACGTTTCCGTCCGTATTTGTATGGCGTAAAATTTACGATTGTAACGGATCATAAACCTTTAGTGTGGCTTAATAAAGCGAAAAACTTGTCATCCCGATTAATGCGCTGGAGGATAGAGTTAGACGAATATGACTACGACATCATATATAAACCTGGTAAATGCAATGCTAATGCTGATGCACTGAGTAGAATTGAACTACAATCTGCCGATCAGAGTAACAACATTAACATTATCACTCGTTCACAAACTAAAGCTAATGATGCATCATCGGATCTTAACCAGTCTTGTAATAATAATAATTCAAGTATTGATAAAAATTCCTATCAACTAGTAGATCCTCAAAGTTCAGTTACCTGTCTTGATAATGAAGATGACATTCTTAACATAATCAAAGAATTTCACAACTCTCCACTGGGAGGACATCAGGGTATAGAACGTACTTTTAAGAGACTTAAATCTTATTATTATTTTCCCAAAATGTTATCCACAATTAAAAAATTTGTACAGAAATGTGAACTTTGTCAAAAAAATAAAATATGTAAACTAAATAAACTCCCGATGGTAAACAACGTCAAAACGACCTTTTGAAAAAATATTTTTGGATATTGTTGGTCCCTTAAACATTTCACATAATAACAACCGATATATCCTTACCATACAGGATGATCTGTCGAAATTTTCATTGGCAATTCCAATCCAAAATCAAGTTTCTGAAACAATTGCTAAAGCCTTAGTTGAACATTTTATATGTAGATTTGGTGCTCCATCATGTATCCTTACTGATCAAGGAACAAATTTTGTTAGCGAACTTTTCCACAATATTTGTAAGTTACTAAAAATTAAAAAACTGCAATCAACGGCTTACCATCCGCAGACAAATGGAGCTCTTGAGAGGTCTCATCGTACCCTCGTTGAATATTTGCGAACCTACACAGAAATTGATCCTAGTAATTGGGACCATTGGTTACCATTTGCTATGTTTACATACAATTCAACTCCGCACTCTGCAACCAATCTAATGCCTTTTGAGATAATTCATGGATTCAAACCAAACATACCTTCCTCATTAAAATATAAGTCTAGAACATTTTATAATCCCGATGATTACTTACAAAATTTAAGAATAAAACTTGCAAGTTCATATGAAACGGCAAGACAAAATTTAATTGAAACAAAACAGAAATCAAAAACATACTATGACAAGACAAGTAAAAGTATTGATTTTAATGTTGGCGATAAAGTTCTTTTAAGAAACGAAAAATCAAAAGGTAAACTTGATCCACTTTGGACGGGTCCGTATGAAATTTCAGAAATCAATAGCAATGTTAATTCTTCTATTCGCATAGGCCGTCAAATTAAGGTTGTTCATAATAACCGATTAAAACATTTTTTTGATTAAATTTGAATTTATAATAGACATTAAGAATGAAATAAAAAAAAATAATAAAAATGTAAATAAATAAATAAATCTAAAACATATATATTTAAGTTAATAAATTTCTGATTAAAAATGCTTTTGTTATTTTATACATACATATATTTGTGACTACCTATTATATTGTATTTTATATTATTGAATTTTGAAATTAAATTGTCATGTACATTCTATTTAATATATAAAAATTAGTTATAAAAAAAAAAAATAAATAAATAAGTTTATCTTATTTATTTATTTTTCTTCTTAAGGGGTGAGGTGTTGTATACCCCTGACTTGTCAATCATACCAACATTATTTAGTATTAACTCAATACATATGTACCGAATTTTCTTATAAAAGCTGCTTCATTTTTTAATTAGTCAGTCAGAGAGTTCGGGTATAATGTAATTGTTACAACCTCAAAATAATAAATAAAAAGTGTAAATTATAAATTAAATTAAAATTATAAATATTGTAACTTGTACATTTATTAAAATTAATAAATTAAATACTTAAAAATTTAAAACTAAAAGTGAATTATATATTTTATTAATTCTCCCATAAACCACAACAGGACAGTGACTGAAACCGGCGAATGAACGCGACACTTGATTTATTTTAATAAACATTAGTGTCTCTCTCACACAATTTCTGACGGATCATAAGTTTCTCAATAGCCACTTACACCGATTAAACAAAAAAGACAAGCCACAATGTACTTATTGTAAGAAGTTCGATAGTGTAAAACATACAATCTTCCACTGTTTGGCCAGCTGACTTTTCCTGTTTCAGATTTTGGAAAAAATTGTTCAGAGGGTCGTGCGGAGGGTTCCGAGTGCATTTAATTTTTTTTTTGCCCGCACTATTTTATAAAAATTGGTGTGTGAGGATTCGATTTCGATAAGTTGTGACTTCGGAAAAATCCAATCAGTGGGTCGTCAAGTAGGCTCCAAGTCATATTTTTAATTTTTTAGGTTTGCATGGTTATAAGAAAAAATATTGATGGAGTGATTTCGAGTACCAGAAAAGCCAATGGTGAATTGTTCTGATTATTGGGGGAAAATTTATTAACGGGTGGTGGCCCGATTGCGATATTAAATTTTTGATAAAAATTAGTTAGGGGGAAAATACAAATGCCAAAATACGATTGCGATTGGTTCAGATTTTGGGTGAATTCGTCCTCTAAGCCCAGGTCAATTTCTTTATTTTAAAATTAATGAGGGATCGTCTTCGAATGGCATTGACCGATTGCAATGAGTTTTAATTTTATAAAATTACGCTCAGAGGGTCAATCGCTAGTCCCCGGCCTATCGTTTAAATTTTTTCGAATACGGGGGTTTTCGAATACCAGGATTTGATCGCGATGAGTAATAATTTCCGGATCGGTTATGGCGTTGGTCCACGAACCTTTTTTATTTTTTTCGGAAATTGAATAAAAATTGATTGATTTGCGATGAGTTCTAATTTTGAAAAAAATTGTTTTGGATATCTATTATGGGGCCTATGGGTTCCATTTATTTTAAAAAAATATTAATTCGAACGATTTTGATAAAAATTAGAATGGGTTTGAGTGCCATGAGTCGATCGCCAGGCCCTTTTTTATTGAGCTTGTGAGCGTAGGGCCTTTTTTTAACATTTTGTTTGGCCTCAACGATTTTGATATTATTTGGATGGATAGGGGTTTCGAATGCAAAACAACGAACATAAGGAATTCTTCACAATTCACAAGGAAGTCCTCTGAATGGGCCTTCACGTGGCACCTAGTTGACCCATGTTGCATGAAGTTGCACAATGTTATGTTACACCAAGTTGTCGGATGCAACATTGCTGTGTTGTTGTTGAGAGGTGGTGTGTGATGCATAAAAATAAAGCGCCACGTTGCACAATATTGCATAATGTTGTGTTATGTTGCTTTGCCTGCTTCCGTCCTTTATACTCTCTTGCATCATATTGTGTGATGTTACACCATATTGCGTGATACTGCACCATGTTGCGTAGAGTTGTTTCGTGTTTGGTATTTGGTTTTTTTAATTAAATGTCTGGCGTAATGTTTCACTATATTGTGGAATATTTCACCATGCCGTGTTGGTTGCGATACGTTGACATTGTGTGTTTGCACTAATCGCTTCCTTTTTAAAATGTTGGTTCTTATGAGTATAATTAATGTTTTGTAATTAGTCCCCTTTTATTGTGTCTACCTTGGCCTTTTATAAGTAGCAGAAATCGTTTGCGATGTGTTAGAAAATTTTATTTTGGGGTCAAACAGTAGGATCTGGGGCCCTTTTTTAATTTTTTCGGCTGGCACGAATTTTGTAAAAATTGGCGAGGGAAGGTTTTTGATATGACAAAACAAATTTCGATAACTTCAGTTCAGAGGATCGTCCAGGAGAGTTCCGAGTATTATATAATTTTCTTTCGGCTCGTACAATCTCTATAAAAATTGTTAGTAGTGCGTTTTCGTATACCAGAAACCAGTTGTTATGGGTCCTGTTTTCGGGAAAACTAACTTATGTTTCACTCAGTTGAGGCCGGGTTCCTCTATTTCATTTGCGACAACACGATTGGTTTCATTTTCGGGAAAGTTATTATATTAATTTTTTCTCGTCTCGGTATATTTAGGAATAGATTGAGATGAGTCCGGATTTTCGAGAAAATGCATAGAAGAGGTCTTCCTGTGAACGTGGGTTTTCGAGTGTCAGGAATGATTCTAATCCATCTTATAAAATTTCATTTGGATTTCACGAATTTGAAAGTATGTGGCGGGACAGGGCTATCTCATGCAACTAAACGAGTACACGGAGTTCTAATGTCTGGTTTAATCACGTAGGAGTCCTCGCCATACGGCGTGATGTTGCACCATGATGGTTGATTTTGCATTTTGTTGAGATATGTTTGATGTTTCATCATGTCACACAATGTCTCAGGATATTGCATGTTGTGGGATGTTACGTAATATTTACCATTTTGCACCATATTACGCAATTTTGTACTATGTTGTGTCATGTTGATTCTTGCTGAGTCTTGTGTTTTCGTTATGGTTCTTTGGTTGTATTGTTGTATAATCATTTCTTTTTGCAAATGGTGGTTGTTATGAGTAACAATATTAATTTTCAGTGGAACTGTTAGTAGTGCGAACTATGTGAAGAGCATTCATTAGGAATTTATTAGTCATCTTCGGTTAGGGTATTTATGTTTACAATATACTATTTCAAATAGGAATATTGTTGTTGTTATGTTTGATAAAAACAAAGAAAGGTCTAAATTTGGGTAAATTGATTGACGGCTGAACTAGACCAATCCATAATATGGAATACAAATGCCATTCTTATTTCCATCAACATAGTCGCCAAAGAATTTTGGAATCTGTAACGTGCGTTCCATTTAATGCGTCGTGTATACCGCTTTCGACTTTTGTGGCGCAGTGTATAGCATTGCGATTATACGCCTAGACGACTGCTGCACACTGACTGTACCATTTAGATTGTTGTTGCGCCTGAAAGGTGGGCATTTTGTTAATATAGTATACTCTCGACGTATTCAATTGGTACAATGACTTGCCATTTGGTGTATGCCCCATACTGTATCCGAAGAAAAAAAAATCGTACGATAATTTTGTTGGCGTTAGCGGATTTTTTTTTTTTTGCCGTACGACATAGAGATACTGGTATTTTTTTTTTGATTTGGATGGTAGAGAACACCAAAGAAATGAGATCAGTTGATTTTTGGCAGTCGATAGTAATCTTGTGAATAACTAACTTGCAGCATTTTGAGTTGTGAGAAGTTGAGTAAATACACTAATAAGAATCAAAAATATAATATTTATAAGACTTTTCAAGTGGTGATTGATTTTGTGAAAGTTTATTTTTTTTTTGTCACGCCAAAATCCAAAATTTTGTTTGCGTTGGCTATGCTCAGTATAAACTTAAAATACTAAGTGGTTACATAAAATTTTGTGGTGTAAAACATATAAACATTTTGTTGAACCTGTGTGGAATAAAGCTTCTGTATCACAGAGCATTTTTATCGTTTACATTGATGTCATTACATTATTGTAGACATTTATCGCAGGAGATTTGCACAGTGTAGTACGCAAGAACGTGTAAATACGCATGCCTAAACGTTGTGTCTTAAGGGGGATTTTTGGTGGTGATATGTGTTAACCTTCGTATCCAGAACAATTGTTGTTTCAATCGAGCGGTTGGCAAGGTCAAATACGAGACACGCTGCTACATGTAGTGAAAGCCAACGGACAACGGGAGTTTTGCGAGTGGGTGTTTTCTTTTGAATTCAAGTGTGACCACACCCCAAGCAACAAGAACGGGTGTATAGCGGACTATTTTGGCGACGATTTTCTTTTGTTGTTGATATGCGGCGGCATAGTTTGTATGCTCAAGGAGTTCCAGCGTGAAGGCCAACTGTGAATATCGTCGAATTTAAATACGGTTGGCAAGGTCAAGTAAAGGACGACGTAGAACAAGGTGGCGAGAGCAAGCAGTCTACAGCAGTTCGCGGATAATTTCGGCTAAGTTTGAGTATTTGGTATCATTTATATATAACTACTTTATAATCTTGTTTTATAATTTTCTTTAGTTTGGTAGTTTTAAATTTTAGTTCTTGTCTTACTTCAAATTTTATTTGTTCAATTTTTCTTTAATATAGTTTTTTTGGTTATATTAACCGGCTGCTTCCATAACTTAATTAATTCTTGTGCTTTTCTTTTTTTTTCAAATATAGGCGTTTTATGTTTGATGTGCCGCGCCTCGGATGTGGGAAAAGCGCTTTTCTTCGTTCGTGGAGCCCAGGTAACGTCGCTTTGATATTCATATTATATATATTTTTTTTTATTATACAAGTAATTAATTTTGAAATGAGAAGGCTAATTACCAATGTGTAATTGAATATAATTGTCATGCATCGAACGAAATTGTACAAATTAATTTAGAGTTGGAAATTTGAATGAATAATATCTTTTTATTGCTATTTTCCTGTATAATTAAATTTATCAAATTACGTAATGTTAATAAATCTTTTGTTAAAAATGAATCCAGCGTGTAATAGTGTTATGACCGAGTGAGTGGCGATGGACTAGAGCGTGGTGCGGAATGAGGTAAGTGGGTTGAAGTCGGAGTGTGTCTTTTCGATTATTTCCTTTGTTTTATTCGGCACGAGTTTTCCAATATGATCCGAAACACCTAACGAATGTACCACCCACGACCAAGACACCTTCACCGATGAGCTAGCGGCAAAGCAAAGGAGTCAGTACATTCGGCGGGTCATATTAGACTCCAACAGTAATTGGAAAAATACGTTAATATTTTTTTCACTTTTGGCAACGGCATCCGCTACCCCGAGGTCGTTACAAATTAACGGTGTACGGCTGGCGCTCGTCAATGGTTTGCTGTTGCGTAGTGTTCTCGTATTTTCCAACTGTGCAATACACCAAAGAATTGTATCATGAATTCTGCTAAAATGTTTCAATGGCTTAATGTTTTTATTTAAAACAAACCAATTTAAAAAATATTAACGAATAATTTTGATCAGCTTTTAACAAGAACGATGAAAATTATTCAAAAATCTGTTCATAAAAAACTTTTTTGTGTCCGAAATAACATAATTATTTGATGTACATAAATCAAACTTATTTTTGCCGAAAGAGTTTACCATAATTTTAATAATGTGAAACATATTTCGAAGGATTATATTTTTCAAATAGAAAAATATGTTGGTAGTATTTTATCTGATTGTTGGAAATGTGGTAGAATTTTTTCTAAAATTTAATTAAATGAAAAATTTTGCATCTGCTGCTGTACTGCTGTACTTATCCAATTTAGACTTTTAATCCGATAAAAAGGATTTTATTCTTGTACAGAAGTTAGAAAATTATGGTATTTAAATTTAATATTTTGTGATACTTGTGGTGACTTTTAACTTTTCAGTTTAGCTTTAGCTTATGTTTCACGTATTTTATATTAACAATTTTGTACATTTGTATTTATTGGTTTCACATTTGATTTATGTGCAAACCAATTAAAAAATCGAGCTTGTATTTAACTGGATAGGGAATAACATAAACTTCACATAGAACAAAATATACTTGGGTTTCGTTTGACATAAAAATTCAAATTCCTTCGAATTTCTGGTCGAGTAACAATTGCGAGTTAACGCATGAAAACTAATCTGACAAAATTCCCATCCAGTCACTGCATTACAAAAATCTCAACTTATTTTATTACAAAAAACAGAACAGCGGAATCTTATCGTTGGCTTGTGGAAACTTAAGGTGAGCATGCTCCAATGAATACAACGTGCAACAAAACGCTTTCGACGATTTAAAATTGATGATTTTGCCACTGAAGCTCTTTATTTCCAATGCCAAAATTATGATCATGGAAAATCACTCAAAAAACTGTTGATGCTGAATTGGAAACGATATTGGCTGAAGATTCTTCTCAAATACAATAAGGATTAACTGTAGTATTAAATGTTGATCGATCAACTGTTGCAAAACGTTAACAAACAATCGGAATGGCTCAAAAAGCTAGCAACTGGGTTCAATATGAACTAAAAAGAGAGAACTTGGGACGTCAAAATACAATTTGAAAACCGTGAAAATTAGCTTATGGATTGAATCGTTTCCAAATACCAGGATTTCTTAAGAGAGGGAAACCGTAAATTTCCTTCTAAACAAGCAAATATGTTTCATTTTAATAAAAAGTGCCGAATCACATTCACACAACCAGTATATAGCGAACTAGATCGCATGCTTGCATTAGGAGTATAGAGGAGGGCTATTATACTGTTGAGTACGGCAAATGGTATAGTCCGATTGTGCTTTGACGCGATGGTTAGAGATGTAAAAAATACATTTTAGTCCTAAGGGAGGGATCGAGAAATACGACAGCTTGCAACGCACCCAGTCGAATCCTCATTAAGCATGCCATCATGCCTTAGTTATACCGCACTAGCTCCATCATCAAGTGCTTGTCTATCTGGACGATTTATTGATTACTACAAAATCTTTTGAATAGTATCTTGCGTTGTTTAGCAAAGCTACAGAACTAATATCGAGAGCACAACACAACTAATTAAGAGAAAAATACCCTCGTGTTGCGCAAAAATTGATAAAAGGTGACATAAGATACATCGTCGGGAATCAAATGTTTAAACGCGAGTAAAGTGATAGCTTTTATAACGCTTTCATATACACTTCCACTAAAATAACTCTTTTTTACGAACAGGCCACGGCTGTATCTGATGACTACCGTTGTAGTTGTCGAGCGACGTGCGACTGAATTTCAAAATCGTAATGTGAAGGATCGTGTTTTATATAAGTTGAATATTTTCATCTAGAAATCCATTTATAATTGTATTCGAACGATGCGGTTGGTACGTCGTATTAACTTCGTGTATGTATACAATTGATCGAACCCTCAGTTGAACCAACCGCTATAAGCTGTTACCAAATATCGTCAACCAAAAACTGTTCGAGAACTAAAAAAAATCACCGAATTTTCTTTGAAATGATTTTGCTCAAACCTTCTTTCAGGAGGCGGCTTAAAACTTAAAAAAGCTTCCAAAACTGAGGGTGTACTTTTTTAAAAAATCCGTGTAAGACAAAACTGAATTCCGCTCAGCAGAAATACAGCACTACGTTATTTAGAAGGTTTCGAGTTTTTTGTTATAGTTCATGATCGTTTTACTATTCAAACTAAAACCTTATCGACAAAATGATTTTCTGATTTGTATGCATTTATAGTACTGATGTATCTGCGTTACTCACTGTTCAGGTATACGTATTTTCACAGAGTAACGTAAAACTGTAAAATAACTAAACAAAGCTCTAAAAAATTAGGGCACACCATACAGCAGCTCGAACATAAAAAATATCGTTGCCGATTTGGTTAGGATTTGCTTAATAGATAAAATCCCCTGGAGCTGTAATTCATCAAAGTTAATTTTATTTTAGTATACAACAAAAATGTTTTTCCTGTTAACGGTTAAAAAAAAGGATACGATACTTGTCATACTTGTCTCTAAGCATATAGCACAAAAAAGTTTTGGACAATGAAAATCATAAAAAGCTCTATAGGGAAATTTATGTTTTGCAGTATCTTTTTTATTTTTAACATGTTTATTTTCTTGGAAATTTGTTGTATGCCTGCAGGGCAGATTTAAAATAGTTTTATATATGGAAGATGATACGTGTATACGTCTAGGAATATTGAAAGTTGCAACCATTTTATAAAACAAAAGCATATTTTTTATAAATGCTTGTCATATGAATATTTATATTATAACAAGTTTTAGTTTTTAATTAAATTTATATAATAAAAAATGTTTCCAATATGTTTGAGTGCTCCTTTTGTTGTTGAACAAACCATTAATCTTATAGTTGTTAAAGTTTTGGACTAGATCTAACGATTTGTGTTCATTACGATTTAGTACATTTACGTTTAATAGCACATTACTGTGAAAAGTGTTAAAAATATATTTCCACAAGATAAATTATTTACCCAACACCTAAATCTGACCCATATCATTTCTGATATTCCTGAGAATCAGTTATGCCTTAGAGCTTTCAAAACTTCTGAATAGCATATCAAAAAAAAAATATGATTATTATTTTATTTAATTTTATTGAAAACTAACAAAACCCATAAAAATAATAATTGAAATTGATTCGTGTAATAATAAAACACCAGTTGATACAGATTTCAACTATTTTTTTTATAAAACTCAAGTTTTATGAAATTATTATTTTAATATTGATTCACAGCTTAATTGTCATTTTGATTTGATTAACTGTCACCAAGGGGATAAAATATTATTGAATCGTTCGTAATAAAAATGTGGAATTGGAATACTATAAAAATTACATAATTTGAATTCGTGTGACAAAGTTTATAAAACAAAAATTACAAGTGATGCAAATAAACAAAAAAGTTTACTTCAAGCACGATTTTTTTATTTTGTTTATCTAATCATATATATTAGTACGAGGAATAATTGTTTTTATATCGAGGTTAAATTACCAAGAATTTGAAAATTTGGTTTCGAACTAATGAAAAATTGGATACTTTGAATTAAAAAATTCAGTCGTCTCATCAGACTGCGGTGACCAAGCTACAAAAATATATAAAACACTTTGAACTTACATACAAAGTAAAATCACATTGCCTTAGCGAATTATTATGTTTCGCTACGCATTTGCCAATTCCATCGCAACCTCGAATTTTATAGTACTTAACGCATACATGTGATTTCTTTACGAAATATTGGGTTATCCTGGGTGATAGCCAGAATTACGACAATTGCGTTGCGAAACATGGCTACAAAGTAAGAGTTAAAAGTATTTTCAATGTTCTTGTAGTCTTTTTAACTTTGATATCTGTACTGGAGCTTTGAGCACTCCCCACCTTTTCACCCCTCGCTTTTCACATCGCACTTTTACGGTTTGGCAGGCAATTCTAAGACATACAGCTATAAGCCCGACTTTCGTTTAACCATCTGCACATTGGATAGCATGGAAGATGAGTTGGCCCATGAGTTTTGCACTCCGACAAGGGTTCATAGTAGTGTTCATTTTCATCACATATTGCAATCTGATAACGAAACTTTTACATCCTGCCTCTATGAGAAGTACCTCCCGATTCAAACGTCAAAGCTTTAACAACTTTGCCGTAGGGTTTTATTTGTTGATTGGAAAATTTTAATTTAAAGGATTCAATTTTTCGTTAGTTCGAAATCAAAGTTTCAACATTTTAACATAACCTCGATGGAAAAGTAATATCTATCACCCAGAATAACCCAAACTTGTATATTCTCTAGTATCAGAAATCAATTGCGATGGGTCATGGTTTTAGGAAAATTCATTTAGGTGTTTTTCAATTTATTTTTCTCAGCTCAAGCTCCGTTGATGAAAACTACTCCCCTTGTTTTTCGATACCAGGAATCGATTGATGTGATTCCTGATTTTGTAGAAATTGGTTAAAGCAATTGGTTGCCAGGAATCGATTGCAATTAGCGCATATTTTAGGAAAATTTGTTCAGAGGGTCGAACAGTGGGCTTCGGGCCCTTTTTTAAATTTTTTTCGACTACCATGATTTTTATAAAAATTGATGAAATTTTTGAGTGCCAAGAATCGATTACGATGGGTGCTAATTTCTTAGAAATCCGTTAGAGGCTTTTATTTTGTGTTTCGTTCGGTGGAACCTATTAGAAACTGGTGCCGTCGACCTGAAATAATAAAAATTGTTAAAACAAAGAATCAAATTCTTAATATCACAAAATTATGAAACTTATCTAAAGGTTGCAGCTGATCCGCCACAGTGGGTTGATTTGTGCTGTGTCCTCAATGGGGGAAAATTATTTAAAGGGTTATCAGGAATGGTCATGTATTTTTTGTATTTTTGATGTGTAAATATCTTTACTCGCGCGTACAAAAATTTTTTATATTAGAGTAAGCTTGTAAATGAAACGAACGGAAATGACGTGCCTACTTCGTTTGAAAAAATGCAAAAAACTCAATAAAAACCATTTTGTACTATACAAAAAGACTTATTTAAAAAATTAATAGAAATCATCGACATTTCCATCGATCAGAAAAATAAAAAAAAAATACGATAAGAAATATGAATTACGATTGCGAAATTACATACTCTTACCACTAAAAAAACATTCAACAACTTGTGTATGTTGCTTTATCACGAGTCATGGGGTTATAATGACGTCTCGTTTTTAACATTGAACTGCCAGGGTTTCAGGTCACATCACTTCAACCTATCTGATACAGTCACGCAGGGATGCTCAATTTTCTGGCTTTAAAGATCTTGTTACGCAATGAGGAGCATGTTAATATTACTGATTTTGAATGCTGCGATCAGTTCAAGAGAGATGGTCAGTAGGCTGCCGGAGTAGCAATATATAAAATAAAAGTAGAACTTATACAGTCACCTCGCATAAGGAAATCATCGTTGGACAAACAACTGGTATGAGCGTAACAACACAACCCATTGAAGATATATACACGACTGAACTTCAGCTACTCAATGGAAATAAGATGCCGTCTGTAGTTGTTGTTATCTCGC
Organism: Nephrotoma flavescens; assembly: GCA_932526605.1. Classification (NCBI taxonomy): domain Eukaryota; kingdom Metazoa; phylum Arthropoda; class Insecta; order Diptera; family Tipulidae; genus Nephrotoma; species Nephrotoma flavescens. The sequence continues at coordinate 302,708,593 of OW052221.1, forward strand.
CAAATAAATCTGTCGAAGACAAAATGAAGTTCATACATTTCGTCCTTGTTTCATATTCTAAAAGAATTGCAAACATTCTTCAAGGAGACTATATCATCTTTTACCGATGATTATGAGCGGGAATTTCAATATTAATTTTGCTGTTCCTCAAAGTGAACCTCTTATAAACTTCCTGCGAGGCGAATTCGATTTGCACATGAACTCAGATCGAAATATATCTACTCCGAGATATGGGACGATCGTTGTGCAGTTCTTCAATGAAAATTAGAAAAGTTAGAGTCGACAGCATATGTATCTTATTTTAGTTACCATAATCCAATTGAGTCGATTATACCGAAAGAGTAATTTAATGGCCAATTTAACGATAATAAACAAATGAAAAACTCTGGTTAGTGAAATTGCATTCCTTCTTCCTTCAAGAAAACTGTACACACACAATATACACACGCCATGTTTACACATCTTGTAACATTCGTCTTGTAGTATGAGTGGGTCTGGCTTACAGAGAACCTTCCAAAATAATACTCGATCGTTGACAGAATTGAATGGTTAGTTCTTTACTCAGAGGCTTCAACGGCGGTGGCATCTTGCCAGCTAATGCTCAGTGGAAATGGGGTGGGTTTTGTTGAAGCGTAAGTAATCGTGCTTAACCGCAAAAGGAAGGACAAAAAATTGGGGAATAAAACGGAATGGATCACTAACTTAGGCTTTAATAGATTTAAATTTTGTTTTTATAATTTATTATTTATTATATAGTTTTAGAATTTATAATAATATATTTTATATAATTTATGTTGGAACGTTATTTTATCTTGACTTGTTTAGTCTAAGCTACAAGATATTTTTCATTACACTTCAAACAATCAACTCCCCGCGTCGTATCAGATTTTCGATTTTATACCAATGCAAAACCCCGTTATAGAACATCATTTCTCTCTCATTTGTGACAAGTGCTTGAGATAAAACAAATACACATTTACATAAACCTGCGAAACGATCAATGTGAAATTAAAATCTGTGCTGGGCAACCTATGAACAAATTGTACCGAAAAATTCGTTACAATCTCATTGAGAGTACTAAGGGACTCCCTCTTTTTTTATTATTTCTACTCGAACAATTTAAAAAATTGGTGAAAGGGGTTTTCAATTGCCAGGAATTGATTTCGAGTGGTTCAGATTTCGGAATTCATTCAAATGGCTGAACGGAACGGGTGGTCTCTGGAGCGTTTTGAAGTGGGAACTTATTTCGGGAAAACCCGCTTAGAAGGTCGTAGGGTGGGGTACGGTTTTCTTCCATTAGTTTTTTAACTCGCGTGTTTATTATAAGAGCGTTTGATATTACCAGAAACAAATTTTAAATTGCTATTATTGCGGCAAAAATCATTTTGCTGAGGGTCGGGAAACATAGAGCCTCGTTTTAGTTTTTTATTTGGTTTGAACGATTTTGATAAAGTTTATCGGGGTAGGGTTTTCGAATTCAAGGAAACGATTACAAGGAGTCCTGATTTCTGGATAAAATAATTAGGATTCTTCGGATAGGACGCCATGTTGCACCGCACCATGTTGCGTGATGTTTGCATCATGTTTGATCATTGACACTATGCTGCGAGATGTTGAGGGTTGTGGTGTGATGTTCCACTATGTTGCCCTATGTTGATTTGGGGCCTTCTTTTTACATTTTATTTCGCTGGATCGATTTTGACCCAATTTGACGGGCCATGGTTTTCGAATGCAAGGAAATCTGATTTCCACAAGGAATTCTAATTTCTTGAAAATTAATTTTGAGTCCTCCGAATGGGTCATCATGTTTTACTATGTTGCGTAATGTTTCACCATAATTTTGCACCGTATTGCACCATCTTGTATGATGTTGGACCATATTGTATGATGTTGCGTGAAGTTATACAATGTTACATTTGGTTGCGCCACATAGCATCAAATTGCATTTTATTGCACTATGACACATCATGCTGCGTGATGTTTCACCACGTTGCGCAGCATGCTGCTTCGTGCTATGTCTTGTATTTTATGCTAATTAGGTGTCTGGCGTTATGTTTCTTCATATCGAGGAATGTTGTGTCGACTTTGATGTGGTCTGGTGCGGTCCGGGTCTCTACTTAACATTTTTCGTCTAGCCCTTTTTCTACCCGGTAACACAATTGTGTGGGTACGGCAAAAGTACCATGTCAAAAATATATTTTTGTATGTGTTTTGAACCAATTTACACATTTGTGTTTTCCTTTCAAACTTATTTTGTCCGCAAAAAAACTATAACTATACAAACAATTGTGTTGGTTGTACTTCATATCAACCGAAATTTTTTATCAAAAACGCCAACATAGTACATGTTTTTTACTCACACGTTTGTGTAGTTTGGACTTAAATAGAGCCTTTTTCTTTAAAGGGCTAGCAAGATTTTGGCATTCAATGGGGAATTATATTCTTCGTTGATAAATGAATTAATATTCGGATTAAGAATTGACCAGTGGTAAAGTGATTCATCATTGAATTGAACAGTGGTAGAGTGCCATTGTTCATTAAATTTTCGAAAACTCATTTTGATAACGGGTGGGACCAAAGTCCCGCTACCATTTTGATTGCACGCCATCTTGGTTATGTGACGTTTAGCTCAGTTTCGCTTTAACCATTGTGTTGTGTAGACGCCCAAATTTTATAATGGATATATATACGCCACAAGAACGAGCAGAAATAGTGACAATATTTATTGAAAATAATCGTTCCATTATTGGCACTCAGCGGAAATTTCGTCAAAAATATCCTAATCGTCCAGTGCCTCACAAAACCACAATTTATCGTTTACATGCGAATTTTCGACAGTACGGTACGACAGCAGACAGACCTCGATCTGAAAGACAACGGACGTCTCATAACGCTGAAAGTGTTGGCTACGGTGCGCGATAGTGTTGCAGAGTCTCCAGAAACACCAATTCGGAACAGTGGTTCCCAGTTACACATTTCTGCATGCAGTTGCGAATGTTGAAAACTGATTTGAAAATGTTCCCGTACAAAATTTAATTAGTCCATAAATTGCTACCGAGAGATCATGATCAACGAGTTGAGTACATGCAATCCTAAGGTTGTCCGGTGAAATTGACGATTTTTCGTCTAAATTGATAATGAGCGATTAAGCCCATTTTCTTCTCAGTGACCACGTCAATAAACAGAACAGTCGGTTTTGGGGAACACACAATCCTCAATTAATTCATGAAACATCATTGCATCCACTAAAAACAACTGTATGGTGTGGTATTCATACTGGAAACATTATTGGTCCGTATTTTTTTTTAAAATGACCGAGGTGTTGAAGTTACTGTTACTGATGAACAGTACAAAGACATGATTCGAAATTTTATTGTGCCTGAAATGGAACAGCAAGGACTAGAGGACATGTGGTTTCAGCACACACAGCCCGTTCAACAACGTTTTTCCACGAAGAGTAATTTCACGATATGGCGATTTAGCATGGCCAGCCAGATCTCTGGATTTAACAGCACCAGACTTTTTCTTATGGGGTTTTTTTAAAATCAAAAGTTTATGTGAATAAGCCCCAAACGATTCAACATCTTAAAAACAAATTAGTCATGAAATTGAAGAAATTCAGCCTGAGATGTTGCAGGATGTCATGAAAAATGCCTTAAAAAGAGCCGAAAGTTGCATAGCGAATCGCGGTCACCATTAAGCCGATATAATTTTCCAATCATAACGAAAAAAAAAATGTATAGACCAAATAAACTTTTTATGAAAACCAAACTTACTTATCTTTTCTTTGAACAAAGTTATAGGCAATCAAAATAGTAGCGGGACTTTTGCCCCACCCGGTACAAAATAAGTGTTAGCATAAGTGAAATGAATTAACATATTTTAACACAACTTATCGTCTTTTAAAAATAGTGAACTGTAAGGTTTACCAATTGGTTCACCAGTTTCAACCAATTGATTAGAAATAATACACACATTTTGTATAATATTATCTATATAATGAAATATTGATAATGTGATCTTGTCAGACAACATATTAAACTGTTTCATCCGAGATATGTGCCTTTCTACGTGAACGCGAGCTGCTGCTATTATAGTCCACCGCCTTCGACGAATCATCTCAATGCCAGCTTCTGCTAAATCATTACAGATCATAAACCCCTTGTCTATCATCACTGCATCTCTAGGTGAAACCTTAGCTAAGAACTTTGTTAAATTAGCTTTATCTTATGTTCGACCTCCTACTACTGTGCTCTTAGAACTAAAAAGACCAAAGGGAGAAACTCCTACATCAATAGTTTAGTTGTATGGGTGCTTTTATAGTGGGAATACGTGCAGATACTGCAGGTAGGGTCCCGATGCCTATTGAATAGTCTTTATTTCCATACAATCTAATACGGTTATTGTATTTGGAAATTTTTCAAAGCAATCTATGACAAACTTCTTAAATTTTCCTCTTTAGTTTGCCAATAAATGCAGCATTCTGGTTATTTAGAACATTTGATGGGATTTTGTGCAACGAAATAAATGGTTTTCTGTATGTATGGCATTGTGGAACACCGTAATATTGCCCCCGAGGTCTCATACTATAAATATGAATAGTAGTGGTCAAGCCACTATAAAAACTAATCAAAACAAATTTATTAGTAATGAAAGTGCTAACTAACATTTTATGCTAGATTAAAATATTTTCACCAATTCTTGTAATATAAATCCAACATATTATGTAAAATACTTGTTTTAAAAATACTTATTACAATTTTAATATGAGCTGTCAAAGCTTGTGTATGAACTTGTATCTAAATAAAGCTTTACGCAGAATCCTCTAGTCGTCATATTACCCATTGTTAATTGAATCTACTTTACGTTATGTTAGTTTGAATGAGGATTGTCTTCCACATACTAGATTTATGTGTGGTTTTATGCTTCCGCTGATGTCATCACTTTGGTATAATGTACTTTACGTGAGGTGGAAATATTTGCAGAATGTAACCGGAGCTTACGAGATCCGTTTTTATATTTTTCAGCTCGTACAATTTAAATAATATAGAGGGAAGAAAATGGATTCAGATGAGTTTTAATTTTTGAAAAATTCACTTAGATAATTAGAATCTGTAATGAGTTCTTAATTTGGGAAAATTGGTTTAGGGGCTTCTCAAATGGGATCCTGATCGATATTTAAAAAAAAATAGGCTTATCGTTCTAAAAATTGAGGGAGGATATTTAAGAATGTCAAGAAATGTTAGCAGTGTATTATGATTTTGGGAAATGTGTATAAAATTACTCTGGTTTACGTTGTTGTTGTTCTATTGTAATGGTTTTGTTGTGATTGTTCCATACATTGGTCTATTTCAGTATATCTCGAATTAAATCCACAATCGTAGGAAATTCTTCGATTTGGCGTCAAATCTGTGTGACAACGACTATGATGATTCATACTTACTTAGACACAATCAAACTAACTTCTAAAATACTCTGGTTTAGTCGCTATTGGTCTATATACTGTTCCAAATATGCTCACTACGTCATCTCAAAATGAGTTCTGGATGTGATTTTGAAAAATATGTTAATCGGATAGAACGAAGAGAGCTAAGCTGTTGCCTAATTAAGTGTAACATAAGTATTATTTTCTGACAACGCTACAATACGTATAGTAATCATGGACTTTTTTAGCATTAAGATTTTTGCTGATTTATCATTCGCTATACCGCCGAAATCCAAAGAAGTGGTTTCGAGGTGATGTCTATCTCTCCGTGTCCTCCCGATAGCCCACACGTGTTTACTGATTTGGATAAAACTTTCCAATTAAACATTTTTCATAAATTTAAAGGTAACAACTAAATTTGGCAGTAATCGGTCCACCGGAAATCAGTTCTCTAAAATTTAAACTTTGATAATAAATTGTTATTACACCATAATTCAGCAACTCTACGTCCAAAACAGGTTGAATGATCGGCATAAAGCTTCATACTTAATATTTTCTAATAAATTAACAGATTTGGAAAATGGATTTGGTAATCACAATTTTTCATAAAACACTGTTTTATGAGAACTTTTTTTTGAAAATATTATTGCAGGAAACACGCTTGCATTAATGAATGACCTCACATATAAGAGCAATTGAGTTATTTATGCGTTAGTGTTGCATAGTTAAAATTCTTTATTTTCTGTTATGGAATTCTGTGATAATCTCATATTCGTGTCAATATCTTTGATAACACTGGAGTGATTGAAGAAAATGTTTAAGTATCATTTCGATTAGAACGCTAGTTTGCTAGAAGATGATAATCAAAGGGATGATATAATTTACTTGTAATTCTGCTGAAAACTAATCATATTGAAATAAATACAAATATGATTTAACGCAAGGTTTTCATTTCTAGAAATAACTTGTCTAATCGCCCATTAATTTACGTGGATGATAAACAAGCTTCATTTGGTGCACCACAACTATCTTTATTTGGTTTATAAAACTAATAAATCAATCAAAAACCAGATATGTGCTGAACTTGTAAGGTAAACATAATAAAATCAGTACCTTAATTCAAAATGTTAAAAATGAAACATAGTTCCTAAATCAGAAAAATGTATATTCAGTAATAAAGAGTAGCATTTCGCAGCATAAATATAGAGGTATGCGACAAAAGTTCATTCAAAAACACACTAAATTGGATATATCGGTAATTACTACTAACGCAGCCACACTTTCCACTGAAAACAGACTGTCACAATCACCACCCAAGTTTTTAACGGCCAATAGTATAAATCAACTGTGGCACTATACTGAGTTTCCCTGGCAATAGGGAATTGGCAAAGATATTTTCAAATCAATTTTATTTAAATCATAATTTTCTGATCTGTGGGTGAAATAATGTTCGTGTAAATATTTCCAAAAATAGCTAATTAGAAAACCATTGGTCCACAACATTTTTATTTGAAGAAATAATTCCCAATTTATTTTTGTTTCAAAAATATTTAGAACAAACTGATTCCATCAGTATCCTAGAAAATAATTAATTAAGACAAAAGTGCTATAAAAACATTTTTCCCAAATTTGTGCCACTGGTACCGCATAATTAATGAAACCAATGTTTCGTAATTACTAAATAAAATAAATATTTAACGCTAATAAGTGACCGGTGGTGATAATTGGTAACTATTTCGTTAATAATAAAAATCCTTCCGTGCAAAATAGTTTAATTTCTAAACGTGTAACAGCAGAAACTTCTACAATTTAGGAAGAAGTTAAGCAACCATAAAACTGTTTCGAGTTATTGTTTAGAGAAGATGAAAATTTATTGCTGTATCATTAAAAAATTTAAATCTATTCTCCAAAACTTCACAAAAATATGTTGAAAATAAATGCTTTGCTCGTATATTCAGAGATATACGAGTCGTGTGTACGTTGCTACAATAAAAATTTTCCGATAAGAAAAATGGACAAAAAGAAGTGTTTTCCTTATACTTTCCATCTTTTACTTTTATATAATAATTTTTGTGTTGTTGTTGTTGTTGTTATTGTTATTGTTGTTCCTGTTGTGTTTACAATAACATGACAGAAAAAGATTCATTTCCTATTATGTTATTTTTGTTGTCGTTGTTGTTATATTTTTAACTTATAAGATGAAGAATAATGGCTTTATTTCATGTCTTTCTTTTTTAAGTTTGTGTGTGTGTGTGTGTGTGGGCGTATATGTTGTGTGTTGTTTGTTTATTGTTCTCAAACATGAATGCTTTGTACATTTTGTGATTTAAGAATGTTTTTTTGTGTTGTGTTCATTCGTTGGAATAATTCGTTTTGCTGATGTTGTGTTATCTTATTGATTTGACGGCTATTCAATATAATTTCTCTTTTTCTAGATTGCATGGTTAGTTTTTGTTGTGTGGATTGTCGATGGTAGCGCACTTAGAACAAGACTTTTTTCATATCTCTATTTATTATTATTCTTACACATGACATTAAGAATTTTATTTTGAAGAGAAGTGAAATTTACTTAACATATAAACAACTGTTTCCAGGAAAATCACAAAGTGTCTCTTTCTTGAGTGAAGTCCATTACTTTTTGAAGTCATTGAGTAGTGAACGAACTGAGGATATTGAAACATAAATTAAAATTAGGGTATTAACAAATGCACGAGGTACCTCTTCAATCTAAAAGTAATGCATTCTGATATCTGAACCCAATAATGCAATTTAATTAAAAATTATGTTATTTGCAATTTTCCAACAATTTGCACAATATTATTTTTATACACCTCCCGACATTGTACAGACTTTCATTTATTTTCAATTTTCTACTTCATTGAGCTTTGAAAAGATATCAGTTTATTATGTTCTGTTATACACTATTATTATACCATTGTTCGTTCCAAAGAAATTGTTATAGTTTTTAACATCTTCATATGAATGTGTTCTAGAGAGTAATAATATTATTCTAGCGTAAAATGCGACTGCCTTTGTTATACGTAATCAACACGTGTTACAAATTATTTAAAAAAAACACATAAGGCATCTTTTTTATGATTTACTTGTAGGTGGATAGGTGTTATAATTTCAATAAAATTTATCCTTTAAAGTGTTGTATATAATCTAAATGTTTCCAGCTGTTTTACTCGAATTAATAAAGATTTTACCATAAACACCACATATCTTATATTTTATACTCGTGCATGTCTTTTAATTAAGAAAATTCAAAGCGTCATGACATTTAATTTTTTACATTTTACTTCTTTGTAGCGGTAAAAAGTAGTGAATATTACACTTCAACAATTTTTCAGAGGTTTAGAATTTTTAATTTGTGTTAGAAATTTTACTGGAATATAAATTGAATAAGGTTTCAAGACCATTAAACCATGTATGATTTATATATCACATAGAGATTTTACAGGGATTGGCTAAATATAACTGCTATATTAGTACATACCAAAGAAAAAATTGGCTGCAACGCGCCAAAAAAATGTTGAACATGTGAAATAAATTGCTGATAAACAAATTTCACTTCATCTAAAATCTTAAAAACGAGATTTCCAATAATTATATCAGAATAAGAAAATATGTTTCTGTAAACTGTGTCGCAATAGTAATTTGGGGCTCCATCTTTTTAGCACCCCATCTAAAGGTTTTGAGAAAAGTGATGATTGAATTCGTTTGGTCAGGATTGGTCACTAGTTTTTATCGTTTGTTCACTAACGTTTAAACGGTAAATAAATAATGAAAAATTCAAAAAAAAATCCCGGGTGGCACCTCATTGCAAGAAAATCATACTGTTTTTATCAAATTTCGTTAGGTAACCGTTAGGTCAGAATTGGTTACCACATTTTGGCGTTTGGTCACCAATCGGTCAGTTTTTATTGCAAAAAAACAAAATCGAAATTGTATTAGCTCAATTAAATCAGGTTCGTCGCTTATTTGAGAATTTCATTTTACAAAATTAATAAAAATTCCAATTGGAATATACCATTTAGATCAAAATCTTTCATTTTAAAAGAATTGTTACTAAAGTGGAAGACATAAGATTTAATCAATTAAATTTTTTGATTCTTCAAAACTCGTTGAGGATTGGTTAGTTGATTTCATTTGGTCATCCCTAGAAAAAAATCCTCAGTGGCAATTGACCAAACGATCCCGATCGTTGGATTTATAAAATTATTAGTATTGGTCAAGTTTACAGCCCCGAACACTTCGATTTATGTAGAAATTATGAGCTTTTAAAGAATTTTCGCAATAAATCATTAGATAGGGATGACCAAACGAAAATAACCATTGACCAATCCTAAGTGGGAATTGACCAAACGATCCCTATCGTTGGATCTATAAAATTATTAGTATTGGTCAACTTTACAGCCCCGAACGCTTCGATTTATGTGGAAATTATGAGCTTTTAAAGAATTTTCGCAATAAATCATTAGATAGGGATAACCAAACGACCATAACTAGTGACCAATTTTCAGTGGAGATTGACCAAACGATCCCGATCGTTGGATTTATAAAATTATTATTATTGGTCAAGTTTCCAGCTCCGAATACTTCGATTTATGTGGAAATTACGAGCTTTTAAAGAATTTTGACAATAAATCATTAGGTAGGGATGACCAAACGAAAATAACTAGTGTCCAATCCACAGTGGTAATTGACCAAACGAACCCGATCGTTTCTCTCTCTCTCTCTGGCACTATATCCCATCAAGGGATTTGGCCGCCTCAAATGAGGTTTCATAACCATATTTTTTCATTTCGGATAATGAGTGATTAATTCATTGACCCTAAACCAGCCGTGAAATTTTTTCCTTGTCACCACCGAGAATCGAACCCGAAGCCTCCGGTCGCTGGAGCAAGCATGCTAACCACTTTGCCACCGGGGTGGACAATTGACCAAACGATCCCGATAGTTGGATTTAAAAAATTATTAGTATTGGTCAAGTTTCCAGGTCCGAATACTTCGATTTATGTGGAAATTATGAGCTTTTAAAGAATTTTCGCGATAAATCATTATCTAGGGATGACCAAACGAAATCAACTGATCAATCCTCAACGAGTTGTGACGAACTAAATTTTCCGACGAAAAAAATTTAATTAATTATATCGTATGCCTTCTAGTAACAATTCTTTTAAAATGAAAGATTTTTATTTAAATGGTATATTCCAATTGGAGTTTGTATTAATTTTGTAAAATGAAATTCCCAAATAAGCGACGAACCTGATTTGATTGAATTAATACAATTTTGATTTTGTTTTTTCGCAATAAAAAATGACCGATTGATGACCAAACGCCAAAATGTGGTGACCAATCCTGACCTAACGATTACCTAACGAAATTTGATAAAAACAGTATGATTTTCTTGCAATGAGGTGCCACCCGGGATTTTTTTTTGAATGTTTCATTATTTATTTACCGTTTAATCGTTAGTGACCAAACGATAAAAACTAGTGACCAATCCTGACCAAACGAATTGAATCATCACTTTTCTCAAAACCTTTAGATGGGGTGCTAAAAAGGTGGAACCGTAATTTGGGGCACTAATATGCTTTAGCTAAATTTGTGACATTCTTCAAGACAACACACATATTCCATAAACAATTAGCTACCAGCGCTAAAACTGTGGATGTATCAACTAAAGCGCTTTCGAATGATGTGCTACATGATTAAATGGGATTGAGAAAATTTGTAACTGCTTTCAGCGCTATAACGGTAGTTTTGAATACTATGGTGCATCAGAAAAGTTTACGGCAATATTTAAGACCTTTTCAACGATATTCTATAAGTAGAATTCCCAATAAAACGAAAATTAGCTACTAGCGCTAAAACGGTGGATTTTAGAACTAAATTTTTGTCGACATTTTATCTGATCTAAGACTTTTCAAAAGATAAATTTACTATAGAAGAATAAGGGAAAAATATATAGCAATATCATAGTATTGAATGCATTTTGGGTTATTTGCTATGGCAGGTTCTTGACCCCCTTTGAGAGATTCCGAAATCTTGTTATCGAAATATTCAAATCGCATAAACTGTTCTTGAGATGGATCAGGGGTCCGGTTCATTCATCTAGGCATCCAGACGAACTTGCATCATAAATCATTTTAATGTTCCCAGAAAAAAATCGAAGGTCGGATCATTCACAAGCTCGATGTGGATGGATATGCGTTGACCTGTTTATCGAACAGTATTAGCTTTAAGTCTAGCCAAGGAAGGAGGTCTTGCCATCTATGCCCGTTTTGCTGGTAGTTCTCATATTTATTTATTCAAGAGTTAATGTTGACTTTTAATACAATCAACGCAGTGCATGCAGGGAGGGAAGGGACGATTTCCCTATTCGGCCTTGGTATCGAAGAAACTTATCTCCCGTCTTGGAATCAACAAATTGAAAGATATTGCAAATTTTCTTTTTCATTTCAGTGGAAGGTTAGCATAAATGGTTTTAGTATCATTTTCGAAATGTTTTGTCTGAAATATTCAAAACGCAGCAGTCCACCCAGTTTTTGATTATCATTACGCATTGTACCACAATTTCCGATAAAGCAACGAATAAAGGCGGGAACAATGAAACATTTATCGGAGTCGGCATAATGCTCGCATAACTCTTCAATCAAATTAGTATCAGTATCTGATACAGCGATAGCGTTTATGGTTCGTATCGGGTATTTGGTTTCGTTGTCAAGCAATAATTGCTGCAAAACCTAAATTGCCAAATACGGTGATGAAAATTTACAGTAATTGACAGTTTTTAATTGATAAATGCGGATAGACTCGTTGGGATTTGAGCGTCAAAAAATTAATTGAACATGCGCAGAAAACGAGTTGATGCACTCGGAACATGAGAGGAATATTTTATAGACTATTTTGTACCGTAGGACCAATAGCAATGTCTCGTTTAATGAGTTACAAATAATAGTTTTGCTCAACCGCCGAAAACTACTATTATTTTGGTTGCAGTGCTGGGGCTTGCAGTGCTGGGGTGTGGTAATTAACAATTGCAACTCGCTGGTGGCAGTGGTTGAATCACTTTCATGTAGCCGAGGGTGAGATATTCATCCAGATTTATTAAAAACTTGGCTCCTCGCCAAAAGAGGTATTCCCTTGCCAATAATCGATTTCTCGCCACAAAAATTGATTCTCGAATTGGAAATTTGATGTGTGGTTGAAATAAATAAATCTTTACCAATTGTATGCAGCTTACACACTCGTAGCTCGGATGGTTTCCATAAGCTGAAAGCAGTATGATCAAGATCAAGTTCACAAGGCAACGACACTATCAATGATCTGGTTGATGTTTCGATAGCATCCTGCGATGATTCATCCCAATTTGGTATTATGGCCAATTGGGTCATTTTTCGAATCTTGAAACAAACCTTTGGAGTAAATCAAGAAAAATTGTTTGGCTCCGATTAAAATGTCGATTTTGTCTGCTTCCTTACATTGTGGGTCTTCTTATTGTATTTTTTTCATTAGGGTTTGGTTCGGTGAAACAGAAACTTATCGTATGTATTTCCAGGGATAAAAAAAAGTTTTATGTACGAACTTAAAAACCGAGATATAACGAGGTACTTGTAATCTAACAACACACTTGGTATGTCTAGTGTTGTTTTCCTTTAACAGAAACTGTAACAGTGACTATATGTTTTGACGGTAAAAATTGAGCATATGACTCTGAGATTAAATTTCAGATCCTGTGTCGATCATAATTTGACAGTTTACAGAATTGCACTGGAACAGGAAGCACAAATAGGTAAATGACTGGTTTTGCTCAAAATTTTGTTTGTTCGCAGGTTCAAACTAATTTTTCTCTCCAAATGGAAAAATGACGCTTTGGACAGTTGTGACACTTGCTTTTGGTGTTACAAAGAATAACCGTGTGCGAGTCACTCAGACAATTAAATCAGCGGGATTGCGATTTAATTAAATTGCGTATTTTTTTTAATTTTCCGTATTGAAATAGCTGAATAAAAATTCGGGTGAGATAAACGATTTAACCGATTTTAACCGATTGCTGAGTTTGCTGGGATACTAAAGATTTAGTGAAACCACTTCGGTGTCGTTCGGTGTCGTAATGCATTTGCTCGCAACCGGGGGAAATTGGTCAAAGGCTGGAAACTAGTTAGATGTGATTTGTCTGGCCCATTGGCCTTTGGTTTCATCGTCGAGCTCTTAGTCCTCGCGAACTTCATCACCAACAAACATTACATTTTGAATGCGTTTTTCATTGAAATTATTTACGATAATTTTTTTACGATCCCAGATTTCTTTTAGTGGATGGATTTAAGGCATTGAGATAATAGGCATTTCATGAGGTGTCCTTCTTGTTCTTTAAATAATTTTCCAGAAACTGAAGTTTCTCCACAGGGTTCAGAATTGGGTTCATGACTCGACATGAATAGTCCATAAAATGACAGTGATTTAGTGAACTCACCGTTAATGTTTTGTATATTAATACGCGGCAATTTTGACTACGTGACAAGTGGATCTACCAGCATCTATAGGTTATCGCCCTCATTTCCAGTGATCGAAGTATTTTTTAATTTATTCTGATTTTGCGAAATCATTTATTCAATTTAGAAACGATGGAATAGTATTTGTCTTCAAAATCATCATGATTGGATTCTGACCCATGGATGATTTCAAATAAATAATCCTTATTGTGTGTGAATTTCTTGAGTAATTCAACAGACAAATTTTCATCTTATTTGATTTTTTATTCCAGTATACTGTAACGTAGTAATATAATTCGAAAAAAATAACTGTTTGGCAAACACAGCACTTCCGCTCGGTAAAATAAATCGAACAGAAATTAACTGTTTGGAGAAACAATATTAAGCAGAAAATTATGCCGGACTAATCAATAATATACGGCTAACACAGCTTTCGAATTGCTAACTGAAACTTCGCATACCGATTAGGCCCAATTTGTGCTGAAAATTTCAAATTTCGCCTGAAGACGAAAAAAATAAAATCCGATTTCTGTACAAAAAAGAAAACACAAATAATTTAAGCCTAATTTTAAAACTTTCCAAAAGCACAGAGGTATACCGTTCAAGAAAATTTTTGTTGAGTAACAATTAAAAAATTGAAACAAAGTATTATAAGATGTCAGACATGTTCTTTGTCATCTGGAATATATAGTGGCTGAGTTTGTGGTAATCCAGTATTGGCCCAATTCCATTAAACAGCAGAGACCGTTGAATTAACGATTTTCTAACAAAAAGTGTTCTAAAAACCTTTGAAGTTGGCACTTCTGATTGCACATTCCTGTCAGTATGGTCATTGCCATCCGAAAAATATAGTGTAAGAATGTGCTATCTGAATTGCTTTTTCTGGATTGTATAATATTTTATTTCTTATAATTCTAAAATATAGTATTTTTGGGGCTAGTTGGATTAACCTCCACTTTTAAAAATCATATTTCTATGATAAGCACAAATTTCGTCATTCTAGCCGGTTTTTTAAAGTTTTAAAATTAGGCTTAAATTATTTCTGCTTGCCATTTCGACAAAATTCAAGTGGCTCAAAAGTTTCGTAACGGTGGCGTTGATTTACAATAACTTACTATATTAGCAAAGCGTTAAGATACCATAACGTTCTCGTTGCCCACCATAACATGTGCTTCATATATACGCAACCGCGTACTACATTATGACCAAGTATTAGTTGGTTTTATTTATGTACGAGAAAGTACCGAACGTTCACCATCTGACATCAAAATATTATTTTGAAGTGCAAAATCCACTTAAAAATTTAATGTAAATTTAGTGTGAAACAAGCGTCAAAAACTTTTTTATACGAACACATTTATTTTTTATTCAATGCGAGCTTTCAAAAACTTTTCAATTTTGAAAATCAATTTGTCCATTCGCACAACATATATATAAAAGAGCAAAGTTTAACTTAATCCAAAAAACGGTTACTCGTCCAAAAATAAAAGGAAAACGCAAACAGCCATTGAACGAGAACTTTTCGATTTAGGTACGTCGAGCTTGTTATGTTGTGTATGAAATCAACACATAAATTTCGGTATTTAGAATTTTTTTTTTGTTGCGTCGTTGAACCCCACACTAAACTTTCATAAACCAAAAGTTTATTTTTTGGTTTTGTTGTTGTTAATATTAAAATTGTATATTGTTGTTCGGTGAAAATAAAAGCATACAGCATTGTTAATGTATAATGTACTCGGTGTATATTTTTTTTTTGTATGTCGGTGTTTTTTTTTGTGAGGCCAAAAAACTGTGGAAATTTTAGCAGATGTGATTTAATTTATATTTATGTGGGGACGATTATTTATTTTTATAAAAATCGCAGTTAAATTTTTACTATATTCCGAATTTGAAATGTAAAAATTAAAACTAATCCAGGATTACAAACTATTCGTAAAATGTATAAAAAACCAAATAGTTTTGAAATTCAGCAATATTTATTTTTCGATTTAATTGATTTCATACTGTGGCACGGCGATATACATATTTTACATTTCAAATGTAAATAAAATTCCGAGTAAAACTAATTACATTTTTAAATAATTTTAAAGATGAGTAAACAAATTTACAAAAACATGACTCTAATGAGTATTTGCATAAATTTATTTGACGATTTGGAGCACCAAATGTTGGAATGATTCACAAATAAAACATCACAATTCACGATTCCAATTACCTGTTTATTTTCAATTAGGTACATTATTTTTTATTTGAGATAATATTTTATGGAATTATCGATTATAACGTCCTGTTGGAACTACATGTCATTGATTTCCATATCATCTAGTTTAGGCCACAAGAAGTAACTTATCATCATTCAGAAACGAGAAATTGACTGCATCGCATTTTCCCGTACACTATCACGTAAAGCAGATCTTGCGTTTCGGTAACGTACCGAACCGGTTAACTCGAATTTGGCCTACAAACGTTGGATAGTCGACTGGGCAGGAAGATTGTTTCGAGAATAAAAATCTCGTAATTAACCGAAAGTTTTTAAACTGAAGCACTAATTTTGAAAATAAAATTTATTGATTTCCATACGTTGTTCAAAACTATAACCTTCCATGGTAATTTGTCATACACTACATAACCACTCACAGCAAATTTGACACATGTTGCTTTAAAAACATGGTTGCTACAACCTAATAAATTTCGAGCGCCTTTAGTACGCGAAGACCCCGACTGCGCTGGCGTGACGACGATACGAGGTATTTAAAGTTTTCAGCGATATTCATATTATGGTTGCCGATTCTGAAATTTTCAATGGAGAACAAGTACTCTTGCGTAGCGATCGATCGGTATGAAGCTGTTCTTGAGCTGCAGATGATATTATCCATATCCATGAATTTGGCCTGATTTATAAGGTAGAAGTTATTAATGCAGTGCGAAGTTTCAGTGCTGCTTTTTTCTTATCGGGTACTCAAAGCACAAAGTTGAACAGCACAAGTGCGAGTTCATCCCCCTATCAGCCACCAGATGAGTTTCTTTAGAATTAATTTAGACACATGAGCGCGACCCATAGATTTGTTAAACCCACATGCCTGCCGGAAGAATATATAGTTGATCAATGGTTATATTGTACTCCGAACATATTTATGAAATCATCCACGTTGTGAAACGCTGTTCGATCCGTTGCGACGTTAACCACACAAGTAGCCGCCAATGAAGTTTGCACAAAGAGAAATTATTATGGAAAGTACATCGTTAGCCAACAACTTTTAGACAGGCAAAATTCTCTTGATCATGCACTCAAAATGTCGATCAAAAACAAATTATAAAAGTTTGTGTAAGTTTAAATTAAATTTCATTAAATTTACAAAAATCAATTAAAAAAAATGAGTGCAACAATTCAATTTATAAATTACAAAAAATGTAATCAAAAAAACTTTGTACCTACAACCCCATTATCCTGTATGGGTTAAGACGTCCTTCATTTTGCTTTCGATAATATAAACTAGCCACGTATAGGCCACCCTTGGATACGGAAACGTGGTCGCATAAATGTGTTGCGCAGCCCTTCACTGGAGGACAAAAAAATTATGGGAACCACTTGTTGACTGCCCGTTACCGAAGATAAACTTAGACGGCCCACATCGTCATATGACGAGCCACTGATGCGGGCCTCTTGTTGGCGGTTAGTTGTGGTTAGGCGTTTCCAATTAATCGAACATAAAATTCACGTCCCGTTTTGCGACCTGTGTAGATTGGACAGTCTTGCTGCCGGTATAAAATATATTCCTCGTAAGGTAACAGTATGTGTTGCGGGATCTTTCCGCCGATTTAAAATATTTGGCAAACTGTAATTTTCCAACCCAAAACAGCTTTAGATATGCCAGCTAAATGTATTTCATTCTTATCTAATCAATGTAAATGCCGCCATCTCCGCACATATTGCCACCTCAATCAATTGTTATGGAATTTCGTGGAACAAAAAGTATTTTTTAAGCCGGATTTTTCAGATAGGACGGTGGCAACTTTGCAAACAGTAACATCGATCCAAATTACAAACCTGATAATGACAGTGATCCCTTCTCTTGTGAGAATGACTGAAGAAATTCAAAGGCAGCTCGAAAGTTATCGCATATAAAAGAGATGCAGAAAGATAAAAAATATCGGACAAAGCTGTAAAAATAAAATTTCTATTAAAGATCAAAATGTTTGCACACAATGGGGAACTAAGCAAATATGAGCTGAGAGCGCATTTACTAGCAGTTTAATTGAAATTAGATATAAAAAATGGCAACGGACTTTAAATACAGCTTCTATCGGGTTGGAGTATGTAAAGCATGTTTGAAAGCAACACTAGGAGAAACGGACAAATTGTTACGACAACTCACTGGAAAAAAAATCATCGCCAGAGGCGTGTCTAGATAACCATTGGCAACGTTCGACAACTGAACGCCTTCCAGAGAGTGTGACAAACGTAATTAAAGATCACATTAACAGCTCCGTAATTTCATGCAGATAATATAGAAATAATGTTTAATTTATAGGCAAAGAATTGTGATCGTCCAGCGTTAAATTGCGTTAAATTCAAAAAACCGAGCATCGATAAACGTAACAAGATGCGCATTGTTCTCATCAAGAACTAGTGACTGCAGCCGCATATCAAGAAACATTAATTGATAAAGCCTTAGCAGCTGTAAATAGCTCTTGAAGGCAAGTAAATTTGTCACTGTTTTTGCAAAAAATGTCAACCTACGCCAAGTTTAAATAATAGTGCCGCATTTTATAAAAGATCCTTTTGGACATACAACTTAGCTATTCATGACTATGTATATTTCTAGTCAACCATTTAAATAAATTTGACATGAAGGTTTAGCAAATTAAGGAGGGAATTATGAAGCCTCTTGTATATTCCCTTATTAGAAATCATTTCCACATTTGATCAATAAAATCGTTTTTTTTTTCAGTAACTCTTTTGCGGTCTGAGAATACAGATATGGAAAAAATCGACTATCATAGTTTCTACATAAACTCGACATTGTCCTAGAAAAAATCAAGAAACCAATGCTTTTGTCTAACATCAATCAATTGAAAACAAATAATAACATCTTCAAAAATGGAAGGGATGAATATATTACGGCCCACTTTAAATTTCTAAAGCGAAAAATAAAACTTGCTGAACTTTATGCAAAAAAATGTTTTGTTATAAAAAAAAATCCTGTTCAATTTTAGAAAAATATCAAGGTCAAGGTGGTTGGTTGAAAATGTAATCTTTGTAAATGCTGATCTTGTCAACATCATTGCAAAAAGTGGGAAAGCTTCCATTAAATCTGCCAGTTCCGGAACACAAATTTTCACTAAATTTCGTAAGCTCCCAATTAATAGAAAACGATTACGTATGAAGTTTTTGTCCGAATAGTCATAATTTGCGAGATGCCATATTTTGAGTAAATGAATTCTTTTTTATCAAAACTCGTCATTTTTAATTTACCATTTTTGTTGTTGTTAATCTTTAATACTCGTAGTCATTTAGTATGCGTGGAACCACACGCGCCCTCACAAACAAATTTTCTTTTTAAACTATTCATTATTTTTCTACATAAAAGGAAGTAAAATTAGTTAATGATTAAAACGGAAACTTAAAAAATTTCTTCAAAATTGGCGGAAATGATTATCAATATAGTGCTAATCAAGTGCAAAGTTAAAATAAAGGGTAGAGCAAAATGTTCGTGGCCTTTTTTCAGGAAGATGGCTTTACTTTCATATATCTCAGTAACCATTGATCGTATCGGGCAATTCTTATATGTGTTTGAAAGGTGACATTTTAACTTGCACTTTGACATACAAAACATCAGTGAAGTGAATGAAAAAGTACAACTTTTTAAACATGGAGATAAATAATGAAAAAATTCGATATCTTTTACAGTTTTATTACGACAAAAATGTGTGCTGTTTATGGAGAAGGTGCTTTATCAAAATCAGCAACATCGGAATGGTTCGATGAAATCATGCAGAAAATTAAAGAAGACCGGCATATAAGCAGCCATACATATCATAAAGAACCAGGTATTGATCACAAAACAGTTTTAAACCATACAAAAAAAAGCTTGACGTTTGGGTACCACATGAGTTAACAGTTAAAAAACGCTGCTGAATAGGAAAGAAATCGAGTCTTTTTTAAAGCGAATGATTACAGGTGATGAAAAGTGGATAAGATACGACAACGATATGCGAAAAATCATGGACGAAACGAGGTGAAGCTTTCCAAACGGTATCAAAGCCAGGATTGTCGCCAAGAAAGATTATGCTGTGTGTTTGGTGGGGTTGTAAAGGTATCGTGCATTATGAGGTGCTGGCAGCGGGCCAAACGATTGACTCTAATTTTTACATTCAGCAACTAACGCGTTTAAGGCAAGCGCAATTTAGGTAAAACGTCCAGAATCGAACAGCAAAAAGGGCGTTGTGTTCCATCATGATAATGCTAGACCACGTACATCATTGATGACTTGCCAGAAACTAAGAGAGCTTGGCTGCCAAGTTTTGATGCACCCATCGGAACCATTTGTTCCGGTCCATGCAGAACCATCTTTATGGTTTTACATTAAATTCAAAAGAGGTCTGCGAAAATTAGTTGTCTCGATTTTTCGCCTCTAAACCACAGAAGTTCTACAGTGATGGGATTATGGGTCTACCAGAAAATGGCAAAAGGTGGCACATATTTGGTTTAATAAAGTTCATTTGAAACAAGAAAATTCTTTCATTCAATGTTACCCAAAAAAGGCAACGAAGTATTTTCCCAACCGTTTATTTTTCAAATACACGACTAATAAACATAACCATGTTCCACCGTTACATTGTACTTGAACACTTTAATAGATCTCATATAACAAGTAAAAATGCAATCCAACCTATAATCGTACCAACTTCCACATTGCTTTAATTCCAATTTTCATCACCATCTGAAAATGATATACAGAACGTTTCCGTATACATTTTCAAAATAACTTTGACATTGTTTTATTGTGCCATCTTATTACAATTTCTAACGCAAATCCCATACACAACAAAATTTAGAAGACATGTATTAAGATGTGTGCTAAGATAAACTCAACATCTTATATGAAAGACTAAACATTTGTCTTTATATAGTAAACGATAAATTTTAGATTCTCGTCTGTGAATTATGCGATTTGAATATTAAATTTATGTGTGACACGGTACCTCATAATATTATTTTGGGAATTAACAGTTCATTTATCTATGTATACACAATTCTGCATCATAAACATATTTTTGTGAATTAAATATATTATTATTACGTCTTTGTTTTCGAAAAAGTGACACGTGACGCAAGTAATTCAAAATTATATTTACCACGCCGTTCATATTTTAAAAATATTTTTCTCAATTATGAGATTTCTAAATTATAATTATTTTTTTGTAATAAAAAATTTAATTTGCCAAATTTCATAAATGATACCTCTACAAAATCGACAAGCGAATCCAAGACGTTGACTTGCTGCAAATATTGTTCAGTGCGTGTCTTAAGTGAAGTGGACCAACATATTAAACTTGGCTACACCCTCTTTGGTAAGGTGGAGTGCAAGACAGCCATTCAACTGTTTAGGTTAACGGAAACTATTGAAGAATATGCTACCATCCACTATACACTAAGATCATTGTGGGAATCTGAGGATGTTTGTTTATCTCGAGAAATAGCGCACGGTGATACACAATCTTCCTGCCTTCAGCGACAACCTGTCATCACTTGGTAAGTCACTACCTGTGATCAGGTCGTATGAAAGAATTCCTAAATGACCACAATATTGTATTCGAGTTACCGCACAAAAGAACAACTGGCTCGATAAATCAGAAGCTTTGCGTTCTGAAACAAAAATTCGTTTTCGTTAAAAATATCAAGAAAATGTATCAGCAGATACTGACGGTGTCCGAATACAGGAACTATCAGTAAATGGTAAGGCGACTTTTTTAAGTTGAATCAGTTTTCATCTCGCAATTCGTACCATCCATTAGATAGTACCAGACGAACAGGAACAATTCCCAATTACAGCCAAAGTCTCATCGAGAGTCTTCCACGTCGACGACTTGATGACCAGCTCAGAAAATATCGTGAGTTGAATCCAAGTTCAGAGCCAAATGTTGCAACTGCTCTTAACTTAACCAACATTTTTCCAATGAAATACTGATAGAATTCCGCGAGCATCATGTTCAACTTGAGGTAAATTAGGACGATTCAGTTTAAATACACTTGGACTATTAAAATATTTGATCAGCTAGCTATTTTAAAGCACAATTATCGCCAAAATCATACCACTAATTGTGGGCATTTGGCGTATCGTGAAATGAAGCGGTTCCAGAATCAATAGTTCAATTGGCTCAATTATCGACTTACAAGTAGTGCTTGGTTAGTTACCCAGTTTCGTAAATTATGGATGTACTTTAAGAGACGGAGGGCGTTCTGTAGAAAAGTCGCAAAATGGGATTTAATGGAAATTTATGTAATTATCCTAAATTGTGGGAACTGATTTTACCACAGGTATTCCAGCAATTATCGGGGTCTTGTTTGAAGAGTCCCATTCCAAATGCAATAATCGCTTCTAAAGATGAAGTTACTAGATTGGAAAAAGACATCAAAAGTTCTTGTAAGTATATTGTCTCCTTATAGGATGCAATCAAATATTTAATATCAAAAAATATTCGTCATTATTGAATGATTACCGCAAAGTAGAAAATTAGAAAATAAAATTACGTCAACTAGTAAAAACATTAATTTCCACTTTAAATCTAAGAAGGCGACGAATATTTTCCGATAAACTTTCGTTGAATTTGTCAATTTAATTTTTCATAAAAATGCGATAACACAAAATCGAACAGAGAAAACAATTTGCTTACCCAAAACTTATACTTAATCTTTTTTATAAAAAAATTGAAGATCCCAGTAAATTTAGGACGAAATTGGAAGTGACGGTATCTTTTTTTGTTTATTTCTCAAATATTGTGAAAAGTATGTCATGTATGAGAAAAACGGCTATAAACCAAAAGATTGTAAATTAACTTTACAACAATATCAAATTTTCAAAGTTTAACCGGAAAGGACGATTTTTAACAAAAACCTGTGTTTCAGCAAAAAATCGGCCCTGTATAGCATATAAGGATTTATTGATCACGACTAAACTTCATAATTTAGATTTTTCGATAAATTGGGACACTCCACTGGAAGTAGCAGCTTCCAAAGGAGCTTTTTCATTTCATATTTATTTTCAAAAGTTTATAGCTTTAGTTAAAACGATTAAAAACCTTCAAACAATTATTGAAATTTCCCCGGAAATGACGAGTTAAAAAAAATTTTTCACCAAAATTCGACAACTACATATACAGTCCAGGCGGATTGGTTATTTGGAATAAAATTTCATACTTAAACTTTTTATATTAATTGGGAAATCTTTGCGATATCAGATTATCTTTTTGCTTTCCCTGGGAATATCGAATTGGGAAAAATATTGTCATAGCATTTTTGTTGAAATTGTATTTTCCTGGCCTACTGTGGAATAAGGTTGATGTAAATATTTTGGAAACAAAATTAAATGGAAAAATATTGTTCCCTATAAAAATTTTGTGGGACAAAAGTTTCCCAATTAAGTTTGTTTTGAAATTTTTGTCTCTAGGCCAAAAAAATACAGTTTGGACAAAAATGATATGAAAATATTTTTTCCATTCTCAGGGAAAGCCATAAAAGTGCCACTATGGTGTGAATCTGTGTCCCTTATGTGGGATCTTTCTCAATTTTTGCAATTATGTATATTGAAAAAATTTGCATTTAAAAAAACAGCAAAGAACGAAAAAATGCGTAATAGCGTTTAACAGATTAGAAATATGGCGGTTCTGACTGCTGTCATACTTGTATTTTGATAGTACGCAGTTTTACTGATATCGAAGTGAATGGACGAGCTTGTTCATTTGGTGCGATTACATCGAAAAAAAGTCCGTACAAATCAACGCAATTGTAATTTTCCAATGTTTTAAAAGTGCGATAAATCAAGGTGAATAATCTCAAACAGGTGAGTTATATCGATATTTCTACATTATTTTTTGTGATTTGGGATGCTACATCGATTTATTTCAAAATCACGACGCATCACATTTTTTTTATTACTTCGAGAATGGTTGTGATTGTTGCGTCTGTTTGTCTGGAAAACTGGCAGATGCCATCGTTCATGCTGACATAATGTATTATTTAACATTTTAACGTAATTTGAGGCATTTTTAGCCATGACAACTCCGAAGATGTCAACTGAATCAGCTACAATTGATTTTGATGCCCTGGTTCATGCCATTAAGAATTGGTAAGTTAAAAACAGCACATTAAATCGATTGGACTCCATCAAATATGGTGAGTTTATGTTTTACCTTGATTTCCTTCTTTGAAAATCATTTTGTGCTCAATTGGAATGTTTTTTAAAGGTCCACGAGATCCAAGAGAGGGACCTTGTTCAATATAGTTTGAAGTGCTTCAACCATTATCGCAGCTTCAGCATCGACGAGCTCCGTGAATTGGATCAATTCGCTAAGAAACTTGAAAACTGGTATTACATTTTTATGCGCCGGCACCTTGAGCTTGTTTTACGCAGCCCGGAACCAACGTGAAAGGCGAGTGAAAGGCTTTAGTAATCAAATGTCGAGAAGTTTTTTCCAAACTATGGACATTTGTTGGAGGAACATCAGTTCGAAGCAACGAATATTTATAACTTGGAAGAAACCTGCTTTTCAACGGTCCCAACAAAAATTGTCAAGGTAATTGCCATAAAGGGTATGTGACGTGTTAGAAAACCTCAAGCCGCTGAAAGAAGCACGCTGGTGACAATGGCCTTAATCGTAAGCGCTGCTAACAACAGCCTACTACCATACTTATTTCCCCCCGAAAAAAATGCAGACCATCTCCTTCGATAACTTGCACTATATGCACAATTTTATAACTTTCGCAAAACCTTTGTTAGCTTCCCCTGTGCTGTTGCTTCTTGACAATGTATCAATTGAAGAGATCGATATCGCCGTTGCCAATTCAGTGCATATTGTTTCTTTTCCGCCACACTGTAGTCCACTGGATGTGTCTATTTTCGGGCCGATAAAGACCTATTACAAGTCACAGAGTTCTTCACGGCAAAAAAATAATGCTAACAAGGTAGGACTTTGGATCATTTAACCTTGCTCTCTCGATTTGAAACTTTTAATTCTCATCGCTATTGTTTTAGGTAGTAAGGATTCGTCATAATGCTGACCTTGTCTGTTAGACTCTTGATCTGACATTGACACTCAAAATCAATAAATCCGCCGTCAGAGCATCCAGAATTCATCCATACGACCTATACATCTACTCTGATGATGGTTTTATTCAAGCGGTCGAGCAGATTGTGCAAGAAGCTGGCTCCGAACATTGTTTTTAGGAAGCGGAGCAGCATCGAATCGCACTTCTTGGGCCAGATCTTGTACATGAAGTGTAAATGGTTACCACACCAAAACTTTACACATCTATAGCGTCTTCATCAAGCCGCTTATCAGTCTTGGGCAAAATTGGTCCCCTGCAAGCAGCTCCACCAAAAAAGCCACCAAATCGCTTTCGTGAACCGATGCGAAGAACAATGCCTACTTCTCCAGGAAGCGTTTCTAAGAGTAAAAAGTAAAAAGGCAACTGCAGATAACAACTCGTCGACCAAACGCTCTATAGAAAATAACTCTTCACCATCTGATAATGATGTAACGACTTCTGCATCATCTGTTTGAGGCTCCTGTTATAGAAGTTGACCGCTGCAAGTTCCGTTAAGTTCAACACGTATGATCAGCCCATGCATTTAAAGTGCGCTGACCTGCGTTCCAGCTATTTGACATGCAAATATTGTGTTTCTGTATTGTTTGATAATTTAAAAAAAAAAAATTTTTTTTCTTATTTTTGCCACTGAAGGCCTTTAAAATAAAAAAAAAATCGAAATTCTTAAGAACTAGGTGCGTTTTCATTCAATTATTCCCATTTTCAACGAATTTTACGAATGGTGCTCACAACCGGTTACGATTTTTTTTGCCAAAAAAGATGACTTCACGAAATTGGTCGTAAAATATTTGTAGTTGACAGAATCGAAGTAGTTACTTTAGCAAACAATAAATAACGCCTCTAGCTTTTCATTAATATCCATATCTCTCCGTAATCGTCAAAGTAAAATTATGGGTCAAAAACAAAACTGTGCCCACAATCGGAGACTCTCCTCTTACTTTGAATAATGATTTTTTATCAAGTGCAGAGTACTCGAGATTTATGTATACATTCGTGGTAAAACAAATTCGGGTGTTGGCCTCCCACTCTCTGTAGTTTCATTATGATTCCTTAAATTTAAAATGGTGTTGCCGAATTTAACCTCTAGTCGTTTTCCAGGAAGACTTTCCAGAATAACTACACAAAAGAAAATATAAAATCGATAAAATAAATACTCCTCTGCAATCAAGCTTTTAAGGTTTAACTATTTGTAAACATAACATTATACTGATGTCAATGACATAAAATTTATGGCATCGATATAGTAATCACTATTATCGTATCGAAAACGTAGAAAACAAAGCCGTATTTTTGTTATGAGCCGCTTGTATCGTTTTCGATTTTCCAAAGTTTATAACAAAATCGAATAGTTATGTGTACAAAGCATAAAATATAGAGCGCCTAGAAAAACATCAATAGTAGTGGTGGCAGGCAATAAATGATTTATTTCTCAATAAAAGTTTAGGTCTCTGAATGCGAACGGTTCACTCTTCGATATACCCAAACAATTATTTCTATTTTCTTTTTACATACTCGAATAACGTTTACCGATATGGGATAGGTATAAAGATACCGAGATCGAATCGGTCTAGATAACAAAATATAGTTTTTATGTTGTTTGTTGGTTTTGAATTTTTAATAAAATTTTATGCTAGCGAATGATTTTGTCACGATAAGCACAAATGTATATACACAACGTTCTACTGTAAATTTGATACCCCCTGGCTAAACATTTTCGTATACTCGTTCATATTTTCGTTCGTTCAAATAATTAAAGTTTTTCATATACACAGATCCAATATGTAATCATTTCAAAGCACCCATCAAAAAGCATATTCAGTTTTGGGATAATATCAATAAATTTAATGTTTATTGGAATATTTTGTCTCTTATCTTCACATTTCTAAGCTGCTATTGTATGTTACGATTATGATAGCTACTCACTCTCTATACACGAGTGTATGATATTTGTAGACCAACCAGCCAAGGCAAGACGACAAAATGTATATAAAAGGATATTTTGCTGATGTAAGGATATTTTGATTGAAAAGCAGATTTCTATGTTGAATTTGCAAATAAATGTAATTATTTATTACAAATTGATTTTTTGTGCGAATAAAATTAAATGGAATATTTATTTTATTACTTTGATTTAAAATTTGTGCGGTGCCATTCGGATGTCAAGATATTACAAAACGTATATAAATTGTATAATAAAACCATTGGCTATTTCATTGAACACCGAACCAGCAACTTGAAATAAAATTGCCAAGCAATGAGAGGATTATCTTGTTTACGATTATATAGGTAAAGAGTGGATATATCGGGATACTCAATAACGGTAAATCAGAATAGATATAAAAATCATTATTTATTAGAACATACTGGTAGCTCTACCCGACTCTATATACAATGTATACCCGATGTAATCATAAAAAACAATAAAATGCCACCACACTGGATATCTCGCCAACAACTAAACCGATCATTAATATTTTTGTGGATTGATACTAAGAGTTACTATAATACGGATACGCTAATAATGTTGTTAGCTATATTTATGTTCAAAGCATAAACATAAACCGAAAGACGAAAAATTGAAACATAAATTTTTGATTTCATTTGAACGGCTGTTTATAAAATATATGAGTATTGTATTCGGAACATCCGGTGTGTATGGCAACATTAATATTTTTTTTTTTTTGTTATGTCATTAATGTATAGTTATTTATGGTTATTATTTATTAATCCATTAGCCTGACCCAAATAAACGTGTTGAATGGACATTTTTTTGTGCTCGATAAATTTAATTAGACAGATTTTATGAATGGCCTCAACATGAAATAAATATAATGAGGCTTCTAGAACACAAAAAAAATCATTGATTATGTTGATATAACACACTTATTATTTATGACTCTAATAGTTCAACAGCAAGTATATGTAAGAAAAGAATAATAATGTCAACCTTGCCGGTCCTATCTAGGTCCAATTCGCACCAAATAAATTTGGTTTTCATTGGCTCTTTCAACTGGCTTTGAACAATTTATTTTCTAGGTTAAATAATTAAATGCTAATATTTCACTATACAATTTTTGTTATTGGAATAATTGCTCTGATTGGATTGTAAAAATTGTATAAATTGGCTCTGCCTTTTTAGCACCCCGTATTAATAGTGACTGATAAACAGATAATTATGTGGTGTTAAAATGTAGTGCATAAAAGAAACCGAAGTAAGTGTTTTTTTTTCCTTGCTTTGACGTGTGCATGTGTTTCAATAAGTTTCATTCTACTATCAACGTTTGTATTGCTGGGTCTTTATACTCTTCGTATTATGAACGAATTGAAACAGGGACCATACGAGGGCGTACGGGTATAGGTCCGATTTTTGAAGAACCATCTACACATTGCATATCTCCATGCCAGCCTATAATATACTGACATGGAAGATGGGTCGGCCCATGAGGTCTGCATTTCAACAAGAATCGTAGCTGTGTTCAATTTCATCACAGATCTAAATACGATGATAATAAATCATTTTGAAAATGCCGTTATCGACAAGTATCTCATTTACGAGAAAAATGATTATAACTGAAAGAAAAATTTGCAACAATACATGTCCAAATCATTTTTCAAAATGTAAACAGAAAGCACGATTTTGGCCAAAATAACATCTTTTTAATGAAAATTCGGCCCGTACAGCCTAGACGAGCTAGTTCATTAGAATTAAACTGCAGACCTTAGAATTTTCCTCAAATTTGGAGATCCCAATGACTTTTGACCGAAACAGGTCAACCGAAACTGATAGTTTCCTTAGAAGCTTTTCTGTTTTTCCACCGGAAGTGAAAGATTAAATAGAAAGCTTATTCGTTTTTTGCAAATATTTATTGATGATATTATCTTTACAGGAAAAACAGTTTCGAACTTACAGATTCTGATTAAAAAAAAAAATGGATTTATTGACCGAAATAAAACTTCATATCAAAGCTTTTTTCCTAATTTCGGAGATCCCAGTTATTTTTCGTTGAGATTTGCAATCGGAAGTGGCTGCTACTATAGACACTTTTACGTTATTCTTTAATATTTTGAAAAGTACATGGCATTTTCGAAAAACGAATTAAATAAAATGAATGTAAATTAAATTTTAAACAATATTAGTTCAAATCATTTTATAAACTTTACCGAAAATGACGAGTTTTGATAAAAAAAAATGTATTCCACCAAAATTCGATTCTTCTCCACACCATGCGGTATTCAGAATCAAACTTCACACGAAAGTTTTTTTCTTATATTTGAAAATCCATGCAAACTGTGGTGGACATATGTGTATCGGAAGTGATAGCTCCCGCAGCAGCTTTTTCAACTTTTACAAAAAAGATTAATTTTTTTATTGGAGTTGGCCTTTTTGGTTTTCTAAAATTTAAGCCATAGAATTTTTATCACAAACTCACGATCAATTTTTCGTTTTTTAGAAATTAGTCGTGGTGTTTTCGAGTATGTTCCGTGCAAACTTAATGTCAGTTGGTTTTCTACCGAATTTTTCCACAAATTGGGAGATTTCAGTGATTTTGTGTCTAATTCGGTCCACTATGGTAGTGGCAGCTTCTATAGCAAGTTTTTCGTTTTTTTGTTAATACATAATTTGAAAAGTATACAGCATTAACGAAATAATGATTAAAACATAAAAAAATTTAGATTAATTTTCAAACTAAATTTGTTCAAATTATTTTTTTAAATTTAACCGAAAATGACAAGTTTCATCAAAAAAACTTTATTTTAAATTTTCGGTATCTCTACAGTCAAAACGGATTGACTATTCGGAATAAAACTTTATACTAAAGTTTTTTCATAATTTGGGAGATCTATGAGAAATGTGGTGGAGATCTGTACACTGGACGTGGCAGCTTCCGTATTAGCTTTTTCAATTTTCGCAGTGAAGATTTAGTTTTCAACAAAGATTGACCATGATTTTTTATTATAAAAGACAGTTTTTGCCAAAAATCCGGTAGGTTCAATTTTTCGATTTAGAAATTAAGTGTGGTGTTTTCGAGATCTTTGTACATTTGTCTTAAAATAAATTCGGGTGAATTTAAGTAGTTCATCTGCTCGTCACTTGGTTATCCTTGCCCCGCATGCTGTTATTTTTTATAATTACATTCTGCATTTTACACGTACGGCAACATTAAGGTGGATTTACATATGCGACGATTTTTCTGTGCCGAACATTACGTGACACAGAAAGGACTTTTATTCAGCCGCTTTTGCAACTTGGCTAATATTATTTATTTAGCAAACCATTTTCAATTTTTGAGTAAATACAAACGGCAATAACTTTTTACAACATTTCAACAAATTTGAGTTTGTTGATTGAACCTATTTAAAATGGCTAGGGCCATGAATTTTGTATAGAGGCTTTTGCTTTCGCGCCTCGGCAATTTAGTGTATTGATTGTGTTGTGATCATTAGAAAAAATGTGCTAGCAAAACTGTACAACTATAGTTTATAAAAGTACATGCATCTTATCTTTTAAACTTTGTACAAATAAAACGTAATCAACTCATCAAGAACGTATATTGTCATTACAAATAGAACAAATTTTAGTGTAAATGTGTAACTTAAATAAAAAACTAACTTAGTTTGTTTACTATATACTGTTAACGAAAAATACTAAATTTTAAATTATTTGGTTTCTAAAAATAAAAAAATAAAAAAATCTCCTAAATTGAGAAAAGTATAAACGAACTTAGAAAATAAAATAAATTTTAAAAAATTGTCTACGATTTGTCCAATCGTCTAGTAGGTATTCTATGTTTTACATTACCCATTCATCTCATGTACCTTTATAACTTATATTTCGATAGCTATATAGACAAATTAGGTTACATTCTTTTCTATTTACAGTACAAATGTCTGAAAAACGAGACGAGAGGAACACAACTTTTAATAAAACTTTTTTTTATATCGTTATAGTTCAGTCGATTCGGAAATAGTCTCAATCACGAAGAAAACTGATGAAAATTAACAAAAACTTTGGAGGAAGGCGAGGAAGAAATAGTCGTCATCGTCGTCGTCGTCGAAAAAAATAAGCTAAAATATTTGGATTTAGATTTTCAATTTGAGTTAACATTTTACGTGATTTGAATAATATTAAGCATTGTGGATTGTTGTATTAGGCGAGTATTTTGCTTACGATTTAGCAGTTTTGTATGAATCGTGTGAGATAAATTGGTTTAAGGTATTTTCAGTTATGCGATCTGTTCAAAGCAAACCATATAATATTTTTTTAGTTTGGAGAGGTACATGTGGCACGCGTGGTGTCAATGTCGCTTTCTGTTCAAATTACTCTGGTTAATAAGGTGTCAAATAAAAAATTTATTTGAGGTTACGTGCGCTTGATTCTATTACAAATCCTTCAATGAATTTAGTGTACCGGATTTGTACAATTTACAAGTTAATTCATCACCCTTTCTTATAACAACTTATGTGCTTTGATCCTTCTTTCGTTACCTTTCCTGGCGTAGCGAATGGTGAAATTTTCTTCTTTAGAAGGCACAATATGTGCCAGCAAGTCTGCGGTTGCATTTATTGAATGGAAAAAACATTTTTTCTGGATTAAAGTCATCCCCCTACCAGCAGAAACTGTACCTTGCAACTTTATTTGTTTAATGAATAGATTTTTCTCGTTTAAAAGTAGGGTATGACTTTTTCGGGTTTAACTCGACTTTCCCGTATTATTCCCTCCGAGCGCAATTTTTAAAATTTTGGTTAAATCCGATATCTACCCGAAAACACCTTGATAAATATTTAAGAAGTTTGTAGCCTATTTATTTTCGTAAGAGCAAGGGTTTTCTTTACGCATGCGTCAAAAATAAGACATTAAAATTTTCGTGAAACAGTGTTAAATCCAGTTTGTTCTACGTCCATTCAGCAACCGAAGCTAAACGATATTTTAGTACAACAAAAAAATAAACACGAGAATAAAGGGGAGCCATTTTTGATTTTGTTCGTGCAATTTGTCACTCAGGATTAGGTGATGTTTTCAAACGACATTGCCCGTCAACGAAAACTATGTCACACTACGAAATCCAACATAACAATTATTTTTCTAAAGTGTATACTACCGGTTGGATGAAATTAAAAATTTAATTACAAATTTGCCAGTCGACAAATTGAAAATTCAATAAAAAAAGCCCTTACTTTTGGTAGACATTACTTTTGTTACTAAGGCAAACAGTGCAACTATTGCAGGAGTCTTAGGAAAGGTTTTATAAAAAAAAAATAAAAAAAGATCGATGTACTTTCCATATCAACGGACAGCGCGGACTATATGAAATCAATGGCTTATAAAATACGTGCAATCTAACGGGTGATTTTTTAAGAGCTTGAGAACTTTTTTTTAAAAAAAAACGCATAAAATTTGCAAAATCTCATCGGTTCTTTATTTGAAACGTTAGATTGGTTCATGACATTTACTTTTTGAAGATAATTTCATTCAAATGTTGACCGCGGCTGCGTCTTAGGTGGTCCATTCGGAAAGTCCAATTTTGGGCAACTTTTTCGAGCATTTCGGCCGGAATAGCCCGAATTTCTTCGGAAATGTTGTCTTCCAAAACTGGAATAGTTGCTGGCTTATTTCTGTAGACTTTAGACTTGACGTAGCCCCACAAAAAATAGTCTAAAGGCGTCAAATCGCATGATCTTGGTGGCCAACTTACCGGGCCATTTCTTGAGATGAATTGTTCTCCGAAGTTTTCCCTCAAAATGGCCATAGAATCGCGAGCTGTGTGGCATGTAGCGCCATCTTGTTGAAACCACATGTCAACTAAGTTCAGTTCTTCCATTTTTGGCAACAAAAAGTTTGTTAGCATCGAACGATAGCGATCGCCATTCACCGTAACGTTGCGTCCAACAGCATCTTTGAAAAAATACGGTCCAATGATTCCACCAGCGTACAAACCACACCAAACAGTGCATTTTTCGGGATGCATGGGCAGTTCTTGAACGGCTTCTGGTTGCTCTTCACTCCAAATGCGGCAATTTTGCTTATTTACGTAGCCATTCAACCAGAAATGAGCCTCATCGCTGAACAAAATTTGTCGATAAAAAAGCGGATTTTCTGCCAACTTTTCTAGGGCCCATTCACTGAAAATTCGACGTTGTGGCAGATCGTTCGGCTTCAGTTCTTGCAGGAGCTGTATTTTATACGGTTTTACACCAAGATCTTTGCGTAAAATCTTCCATGTCGTCGAATAACACAAACCCAATTGCTGCGAACGGCGACGAATCGACATTTCACGGTCTTCAGCAACACTCTCAGAAACAGACGCAATATTCTCTTCTGTACGCACTGTACGCATTCGTGTGGTTGGTTTAATGTCCAATAAAGTAAACTGAGTGCGAAACTTGGTCACAATCGCATTAATTGTTTGCTCACTTGGTCGATTATGTAGACCATAAATCGGACGTAAATCGCGAAACACTTTTCGAACCGAACACTGATTTTTGTAATATAATTCAATTATTTGCAAGCGTTGCTCGTTAGTAAGTCTATTCATTATGAAATGTCAAAGCATACTGAGCATCTTTCTCTTTGACACCTTGTCTGAAATCCCGCGTGATCTGTCAAATACTAATGCATGAAAATCCTAACCACAAAAAAATCACCCGTTATTACACATCACAGATGTCAATAATCTAATTCATGTTGCGGTTGACAAAGCTTTAAATACGATAGAATTAAACATAAACAGCCTAAAATATTTAGGATATATTGGTAACATTGCACTCGTTGTATAACATATCTGGAATTAAACCACCAGATGAAGTTCCTGTTCACTGGTCTAGTTTGTTTGAAAGCTATGCAGTGACTATTAAAATGTGGCGCAGGATAAACAGTTTTTTGAAATTTCCTGAGATTGTTCGAAATAAAAAAGTAGTTGGCGTTGGACAAGTAATATTTTTTTTTGAAAAACTGGTCTATTTATTGTTCTATTAGATTTGGAAGACCGATTAAGGCCAATTATCAACTTCAAAAGGAATTAAAAACCTGCAACCCAATATTGTGTAAAATGGACCACTCAAATGTGTGCTTCCTTAAAGCTCCACATGGAACGTAATTGGCAACAGACAAACATCGAAAAATACCACAATGGAAACATTATCAGATATCTCTCGCGCATTGGTGGAATGCTACCATATTGCCAAATATTGATACTGCTACTATGGAATTTTGATCGGCTTCGATTATTGACCCTTACAAATTTTAAAATATTCATCAAACATTACCAGTAAAATAAAAACAGAATTATCGGAATATTTTATCGAGTTATCTCTTGAAAATTTAAATTTATATGTGTTCCAATTTTGAATTGAAGTGCAACGCAGATATCCAGAATAAATTAAACATATTATGTTAATGATAGTATGTATGCAAACAGGAAGCTGTCATGTTAAGAGAAGTTTTAGCCATTTGAAACATTGTCAATCACCTTAAAAAGGTAGAGCATCTGATGAAACATTGACAATGCAAATGATGTTATATTTTAATATTAAAGTGTTGATTTAAATTTGAATTTATATTTTAATTCATTTTTACCGAAAAGTCGTTAATTTTTTAAATTTTCTGTATATTTTTGGCCCGATTTCATCCCGAATTAGAGAGTAAAATATGTATAACCCGATAGTTAGCGTGAGCAAGGTAGATGCGCGAGATCTTCTATTATGGCTTTTAGGGTCGTCGTATGAAGCTTGTCAAATGGACAATGTATATGTAGCGTAGTAAACAACATTTTTAATTTCCATGAAAAATTCAACTTGCCTTACGGACACAGATTAATTAGAGGAGGTACACAATTAATGTCATCGTCCAACATGCAACAACTTTATACAAATATGTAAGTATTCCAGCCGGAAATAAACCGCATGATTTTCTTTTATTTATGCTTGTCTCGCCCTAAAGCAACCATTGCACGCGGAGTAAATATTTCTTAGACCATTTTCGCGGTTCTATAATTTATTTTATATTCATAGGTATTGTTGTTGTAATGTAAATTAAATTTAATGAAAAATATACATAAAATACATTAAAATGTTTAAAGGAGCAACAACAACAAGTTATAACATTATATGACCGCACCAACAAAAATTGTATGTTAAGTTAACATTTAAAGAAAGTTTTCCTGTATTTTTCATTTTCTTTGTGTTCTTTCTACAAACAAAATATAAATAAATAAATAAAAGGAACGGAAAAATAACAACATTAACTTTAACAACAACAATAACATAAAAAAATTAAATAAATAAATAAGACAACAAAATAAATAAATATAAAAAGGATGTACCATGTTTATATAATATGTAAACCAGGAAAAAAGGATGAGATTACAATAATTTTATCTCACCTTTTTAAAGTACCTCGTCGTGTTTTCCTTTTTTTTGGATTCCCCGAAAATTAATGTGGGATCTGAATTATTTATGTACGTGTATGGTTAATGAAAATTTCATGGAAATTGTTCGCTCGTCTAGATACTGGATATACCGATACGTAGAGAGTTAACTTTTCCACGTGAATATATCGCTTTAAGGTGGGAAAATATTTTTCTATAATTTTCCATTTGTGTATTTGTGTAATCCTTTATGTTTACGATTTTAGGTAATTTTTAGTAAATTTTGCAGATTGTAAATAAAATGATAATTAAATGCTGCGGGTTCTATTCTCATCTTTTCAGAGCACTTTAATTCTATAAAACGAGTATTATCTTTAAATATCTCGGAATTACTATGGTACAATACATTTAATTTTTTGAATATGTGGAGCTTTCCTATCATAAGATAAATTCAATCGAAAATGTTTCCAACAAAAAACGTAAAGTCGTTCTTGTTAAAAACAAATATTTGTAAACAAGCAAAAGATTTTATATTTTTTAATGTGCCGTTCTATAAGGCATGGAAAGAGTAATAAAACTCAATAAAAAAAATGTATGCCACCGAAATATTAATGTTCCACGTCCTTTTTATCTGGATAAAAAATTTCAGTCCTAATTTCATATCTTCTTCTCCCTTACAACCGCAGTAACAGTTCTGTAAAAAAAATTTATGTATTGCTAGTTCTGGTTAGATTTATCGTACATGAAGATATCAAAACGTATAATCTGTTGTAAACACAAAACAAGGATTTGTTGTCTGTGTTGTTGTTGTTGTTGTGCTTATAATCGTGAGGACAACACAATAAAATGAATGATGAGGATGGTTTAACACGTTTATATTTTATGATTTTAGGTTAAATGAGTTGAAACACAAAACGCAAAGAACATGAAATGTTTTTGTATCCGATTTGTGTCATAAAGCTTTCAGATGATTAAAAAAGTTAATTCTGAAATGGATATTTTAGTTTAAGTTGAAATTTTGTAAGTATTCAAATCATAATTATGATAAAATTCCCAGAACTTCTGACCTTAAAAATTACAATTATTTTAGAATATTGCAACAAACTTCACGGAGATATCCAATATATTCTTCATATAATATACATAGATGAAAATTTAGAATAATTTTGACGTTCAGTTTCAAAATCGTAAACTTTCAGTAAGAGAATAAAAATGATTTCTATTAAAGCGACTGCATTGTGAATTAATTCGGTATCCAATTATTGTTTACGGGTTTTTCTGAGCCAAACGGAAGTTGTGTGATCTGCTTCTAAATTAAAATTTTCCAGTGGATCAAATCAGTTGGATTCGTGACGGGCGTATAACTTTGAATATTTTAAGAGGTTCATTACTATTAGGTGGAGGATGCTCTTCTTTGGTTTCTCCCATAGACGTTTCAGCTTCCAGTGGAGCTTTTTCAATTTTGCAATTATGTTAAATTGTTTAGCATTTACAAAAAACGCTAAAATATTACAATAACAGATTGTAATTAATTTAAAAATGAGATTTTCATCAAGTTTTCTTCTTGTTTTTTTTTTTTAAATTTGAGCTGGAGTAATGTTTTTAGTTTATATTCTCACGTTCTGCTTTAATGAATAACTTGAACGATTTTTTAAACAAATATAAATACAGAAAATTTATTATATGCAGGAAGTAAATATGTTTCATGTTATTTACCAATAATTTTTAACAAAAATTGTTTTAAGGTAAATCAAATTGCAAAAATTATCCAATTTGTAGTTTGCAATCTATATATTTATTATTTTGCTGATAATTGTTATTATTACATGCACGAAATAAATTTTAACTGACTTTAGTAAACTAACAATCGAACTATGTTTAAACATATTTCTCGGATTTTGCTTAAATGATTAAATTTAATAAAATTTTTAAACAAATAGAAATGCAGTAAAATTATTACATGCGGGAAGTAAATATTTTTCGTGTTACATACATACAAATTTTAAAGTTAAATTCAATTGCAAAATTCTTCAATTTGGTGTATGTTGAACATATTTGTGTAATTTGAATATAGTTTGTAACCTAAATATTTATTGTTTGTTTAATTGAAGTACTTGCACGACATAAATATTTTCGTTCATTAGCAAAATAAGGCACAACGACCTTAGGCAAGTTGAGCAAAAAAATTTTTTTATGGTTTTGCTTAAATGATTAAATGTAATACAATTTTTAAACAAATATAAATACAGAACATTTATTACATGCAGGAAGTAAATATTTTTTGTTTCATACAAATAGGTTTTAAAGATAAACCAAAATTCAAATTTCCTCCATTTGGTTTAAAGACACAAATGCATTGGTGTTATGTTTATGTTGATTATACATAGTTGGCAATCTAAATATTTATTGCTTTGTTATTTAAAGTTAGTATTACATGCAAGAAGTAAATATTGACGTTCTTTAGCAAAATAAGGCTCGACGACTTCAGGCAAGATGAGTTAAAACATATTTTTATTGTTTAGCTGAAATGATTAAATTTAATAAAAAAATTTAAACAAATAGAAATACAGAAAAAAATTACATGCACGAAGTAAATATTGAATTTCTGTAGCAAAATAAAGCATGGTGGCCACAGGCAAGATAAGTAAAAGCATATTTCTCAGGTTATGCTTAAATCATTAAATATAATACAATTTTAAAACGAATATAAATACAGAAAAGTTATTACATGCAGGAAGTAAATATCTTTTTTGTAACATACAAATTGGTTTAAAGTTATATCAAATTGCAAAATTCGTCGATTTGGTTTAAAAACGTAAACGCATCGATGTTATACGAGTGTTTTGCAAACTTATTATTTGTTATTTTGTAACTAGTTTTTATTACATGCACGAAGTAAATTTTGGCTTTCCTTAGCAAATATAAAGAACAATGATCTCAAGTAAGTTTAATATATGCATA
Organism: Nephrotoma flavescens; assembly: GCA_932526605.1. Taxonomy (NCBI): domain Eukaryota; kingdom Metazoa; phylum Arthropoda; class Insecta; order Diptera; family Tipulidae; genus Nephrotoma; species Nephrotoma flavescens. The sequence continues at coordinate 302,747,173 of OW052221.1, forward strand.
TTTTCGGGTTTTGCTTAAATGATTAAATTTAATACTATTTTTTAACAGACATAAATACAGAAAATTTATTACATGCAGGAAGTAAATGTTTTTTTGTTAAATACAAATAGGTTTTAAAGATAAACTAAAATTCAAAATTCCTTTATCATTTGGTTTAAAAACCCAAATCCATTGATGTTATATTTATGTTTAATATAGTTTGTAATCTAAATATTTATTGCTTTGTTAATTAAAGTTATTATTACATTCAGGAAGTAAATATCGGCGCTCTGTAGCAAACTAAGGCAAGGTGACCACACAGGCCAGATAAGAAAAAAACATTTTTCACCAGTTTTGCTTAAATGTTTAAATTTAATACAATTTTTAAACAAATAGAAATACAAAAATTTATTACGTGCAGGAAGTAAATATTTTTCTTGTAACAAATAAATTGGTTTTAAGCTACATTCGATATATGTTCGATATATTGCAAAGTTCTTCCATTTAGTTTAAAAACAGAAATGTGTCGAAAACTTTTTTGTATGTTGAATATAGTATGCAATCATAATATTTGATATTTTGCTAGTTATAAATATATTTACATGCACCAAGTAAATATTGGCCTTCTTTAGAAAACTACAGGCAAGATGAGCAAATACATATTTCTTAGGTTTTGTTTAAATGATAAAATTTAATCCAATTTTAAAACAAAAATTAATACATAAAATTTATTAAGTAGCTATTAAAGTCCGACTAGATCCTTGGGCGCAATATTAGTTGGGGGGAAGAGGGGCAAATGTTTGCTCATATTGTTTTTTGGTGGCGTACAGTTGCAGCGTAAATGCGACACTTTTAACGCAGCTCGCGTTTATTTTATGCATGTATGCATATTTTATTATTTCAACTTTAAGTGTTTTAACACCATATATTTACTCCGGCAAAAACCGGCATCGGAATCACCAATAATACTTATAACTATTTTACAATATTAAATTAAATTTACAAACGTAATCATCAATGTCAAATCTTGTTACATTTATTTGAATTAATCTGTTCCAACAATTGTGATATATGCTTCTTTAATTTGGACTGTGAGATGTTACGATTAACTAAAACATTACATAACTTAGATTTGTACAGTAGAAATGTACCTACATGCGAGTGGTGTAGCTATAATTATTTTAAGTAACTAAGTTTCACATTAAACACAGGTTTCCTGTGCTGCTGTTGATAATTTTATTGATAGTCAAAATGCTTTTAACGTGGTTATCATACACAACAATAGCAATACAAACAAAAATGGATAGGAAATAATGAAACCGTAAAATAAAAAGCTCTAACTGTTATTTCTATTTCATTGAATGACCGGTGTCGTCAAAGTTTTGCTTGTCACGCAACGACTTATATTTAGAAAATTTTTTACGGCTTTATTACAACAGATTAGTATAGTCATTGTGTGTCAAAAAAACATTTTGTGTGGGAATGATTAAGTTGTAATTTGGATATCGATTTATTTATTTATATCGTAGCTCGTAAAAATTATATGCTTTATTTAAGCTTCAAGTCATATTACAGAAATATTCTGAAGGTTGAAAGGTTGCTTCTTGTGTTTTAGTTTTTCAAAATGGTTTCGGTATATAGTTTTAACGTGTCACAATTTTGTTTAAATTTATCGTAAACAGCAAATTAAATAATGTGAGAAATGCAAAAAATGGAGTTGTCCAAATGTACCGGGAAATATGAAAATTTACCTAAATATGCTTGGTAAATTTAAGCAGTAGGCATCTGTTTTGAAGAGTTCAAAAATAAGATTAGTTACCCCTTGTTAAATATGGAGATGGGCGAGTCATATTTTCATGAAATGGTTTAGTCTGAGCCAGTCTTATCAAAGTTTTGCTAGTTTAACCAAAGTTGTTTAAATATCGTTATTTTAAAAAACCTATTTTCTGAATTTTTTGGAAGTGAATGTTTGAAACATTATTAAGGCGAATTGTCTACTTAAGGTTTGTTTAGACTTATTTTACGTAGAACATGAAAAGTTCACAAAAACAAAACCCATTTATCCGGACGAAAACACGGATATAAAAATGTATCATTCAAGATTTTTTTAATTAAAACAATAAACGAGAAAGCAATACTTAGTTATGACATCAAGCTCGTGCAAGTCCATTTTTTATTTTGTCAATTATTGTAAATTAAAAGAAATAAAATGAATTATTTAAGGAATGAATAAATAAAATTCAAAAGTGCACGCGATTGCAAAGCTTTAAAAAAACTTTACTTTAAGTTTTTCTTTATTTAACATAAGTTTCTTTGTTTCGTGCTGTTTTCCATTCTTATTAACGTTATAAAGAATTTTGTAAAGCTTCAGCAAATAATAATTTTAATTTATTTTGTTGTGCTTTTGCTTGTTTGTTTATTCAAGGATCATCTTATTTGATATAGAGTTACGGTTTCTTGTTGGTTTTCTGAGAAACCTTCAATAAAAATGATAAATTGTTTTTACTAGGTATGACCTCAATAGTTTATAATTGCAAAATAAAACACTTGGATAATTTATTACACTGACATTTCGATTAGTGTGTCTATCTCACATCTTGAAAGAGTCTGTAAAATACGATTTTACGTCTTGAAGAACTTAATGCGGTAACATTTTATACTTCTAAGTAAAATATTTATAAAAAAAAATGAAAAACTAATTGTTCTTGTCAGCGATTACATAAAAACAGTAAAGTTGTCAAGCATTGAATAAAAACGTGATCAAGTCGTTATATTATGGTGCTACGTACAAGAATAACATTGAAAATATTTTTTTGTAGTTTCACAGTTTTTAGTAGCATTGTTCATAGTTTTTTTTTTACTCGTTGTACACTTTAAATGGCATAAAAAGTGCTTAGTGATTTTTTCTATAATTTTCACAAAAGCATGTGAATTATTTGTTTATGAAAATAAGGGAATTCAACTTTTCAGTTTTATTATAAAAATAGTCTAGACTAAACTGAAACAGGTGTACGAGTATAACAAGGTTTGAGCACAGAACAAAATTAAAATCAATTATTGTAATATTGTTGAAAAATTAAAAATGTACAGTAACAGCTATTATCCAAAATTGTACTGATTTTTATTTAATTGCATCCTAATTATAATAAAAATTTGCTTTAATTGTAATTAAATTTAATGAATTATGTGTAACTGATTCTTATTTATTTATTTATTAATTGCAATCCTTAGAGCTTAGAATCAATATACACTGCACAAAATAAAAAACACAACAGTAAAATTTTTAGAAAAAATGCTTTCAAAAGCTTGTGTTTTGGTGAAGAGTCGGTCTAAATTTTTTTTACCTTTAAAATTTCGGAGAGTTAGTCTAATATCCGATGCTGCGTCAAAATTAGTATCACATATTAAAAAATTGCAGACCCATGGATTTGCACCTACTAGTGATGAGGTATGTTGTATGGTTTTTCAATTAGCTGGACTATCAAAACCATGTGCTGATGGCATGAACAGAGATGAAATAAATGCATATTTTATGCTAATGAGGAACATTTTAGAAGAAAATGGACTAATGTATATCAACCTGGGCATATCTTTAATGTTGAAGAAACCGGTTGTCAATTATATAACAAACCTGGATATGTGATTGCTGAAAAAAGGTCAAAAAACATAACTAGCATAACATAGGCTGAGAAAGGAGAAACAATTACCGTGATAACTTGTTGTAATGCCAAAGGAAATTTGCTTCCAACAGCATGCGTTTTCAAGGGGAAAAATAAAAAAATTGAATTTGAAGATGGATCGGTTATCCTGATCGGTTATTTATATGAGTGCAAAATCAGACTACGTTAACAGTGATATATTTTTTATTTGGTTAAAAGATTATTTTTGTGTTAGAAAACCGAACTGCATAAGATGGTTTTAATATTAGACGGCAATTCTTCCCACTGCAATAAAATTGAAATGCTTGAATATGCAGCCGAAAATGATGTGATCCTCTTGTGTTTACCACTGCTCACTACTCAATTTTTGCAACCCCCAATTTGGGAACTTAGTATCCAAAGCTTGGAGCAAAGCAGCTAATACAGCAACGGGCGTTTACCCTTTCAATCCAGATATAATACCGGAATATGTTTTTAATAGTGTTCAGCGTGTCCACCCACCCCTCCCCAACAGCTGTTGGCAAGCTCAAATATTACTCCGCAACGCAGCCTTATAACACCAGGCAAGTTGTTAGATATAATTTTGCCAGTGCCTGCGCGTACGAAAGAAAAAAACGCGAACTGATGCTGAACGAAAAAAAAAAACCAAAAACAAAACTCCAAGAATAAAAAGAGCAAATAACAAAAGATCCAAATTTTTCATCTTCAAAGGAAGATCAAGGGACGCTTGAATTAAATGATGATTAAAGCGGCGCTGAAGATTTCGAATTAAATAATTGTGTGGGTTGTGGTGAAAATTATTTTGAAACAAAGAAAACAGACGAATGGATTCAATGCGTTACATGTGAAAGGTGGTCGCATGACTGTTGTACAGCATTTATCAACACATGTAATCCATGTGGAAATAAAACTATCAGGCAATCCTGTGTGGGTTGTGGTGAAAATTATTTTGAAACAAAGAAAACAGACGAATGGATTCAATGCGTTACATGTGAAAGGTGGTCGCATGACTGTTGTACAGCATTTATCAACACATGTAATCCATGTGGAAATAAAACTATCAGGCAATCCTGTGTACCGCTTCACCCTGCATCTAGTGCCACATCACCCGACAGTTGGGGTGATATTGGAATTTCGAGCAATAGTTAATTTTTTAAGGTGTTTACATGAATTTTATGTAATTTTTATAATTAATATTTTTTAATGAATAAATGTAAAGTATATTTGTTTTTGTTTCAATATAAAATATCATGTGTTTTTGTATTTATGGCAAATTTACAAAAAATATACCACATCTCCCTACTTTACTATTTACGATTGTGGTAATGTGTTTTTTAAAACTGCAATAACTCTAAATACACTAAATAAAATTTGTCACACATCAATTTCAATGGTCTCATCTCAAGGTTTCTAAATTTGCATTACAAAATGGTTTATTTGGATATGAAACATCAGAAAAGTTCGTTGGCAATCTTAAAATTTGGAATTTTTTTCTCGTGTAAAACATTTTTATTTGAATCAAAAAAATTATACAAAAAAAAAAAATTAAAACGGACCGCATTATCGGATAGTAGACTAAATTTCTATCATTAAAAAAGTAAAACTTAATCCGACATTTTACCAAAGATACAAGCGTACGAAAATAGGGTATATTTTCTAAACATTTTACTATTGCTATTTTTGTATTGCACAGTGTATTAAGAAAAGTTTATCAGTGCATTTTGTAATACCTGAACCATAATCTAAAAATAGAACAAAATCATTTAGGTATAGATAAACAAAATGGAAGGATTATGATGGTGTGGCTGTCAGCCACCTTCTTTTAATGTGAATTCTAAAACAAACAATTACATATATTGGCCCTTTAGTAAAAAGCTTCTCCCAATTTAAGAAAAAAGTTTAAGAATGAAATTCGTTTCCGAATAGTTAATGTGCCAGGAATGAAGTGATACTTAATTTTGATAAAATAAAGTTATTTTATTTTCTGAACTAGTTTTAATTATTTGTCTTTAATAGTGTTTTTGAAAATCCTGTATACTTCTGAAAATATTTGCAAAAAACGAAAAAGCTCAATCAGACAGATTGATTGAACTTTTTATTTTTATGATTACAAAGTTATGATGATGATGATTTTTTGGAAAGGACTTTTCATGAAGGAATTTGAGTTTCCGAAAAAATAGTCGTTTTTTTGAAATATAGTCAAAATCCTGCAAACCAATCAACCCAATGTGCTACTTAAATTAATCGTTTCAATATACGTACTACGGATGAGGTTTGTGATGTCAATGCTGACTTGGTGTACTTTTCGTGCTCACACATAACAAACCAATCAATCTATAAATTTGTTAAAGATATCCCATTCCAAAAACTCTTGCTTGCTGAACCTCAGATTTTAACTAGGATAAATGGTAAGCAATCGAGTAACTTCATCTATTTTATTTGTGTTGCCATAGAAAAAAACTGATTATTTGTGATCCTAAAAACACCTGTCGCGAAACGGACATAGATTACATAGCTTTTACTTTATATCGAACAATGCATGGTTACCCATCATTCTAAAACTGACTGCCGTGATCTAATCTATGCTCTAGAAACTTTAACATTTTATTTGCAACAATGAAAAGACGGGTCTTTCACAATTACGTTGGATGTTAATAAACATGTCAACAAGCGTTTGTCGGTACTGGATTATATTGCAAACTATCCATTTAACAACTTCAAAGTGGTTTTAAATATTTTATTCTTTAAATCACCTCAGTTTGAACGAGTGTTATCTTCCCTTTTTACAGGTTTACAGGTGATCTCGCGAAGTTCTCACATATTAACTGTATGGATTTTCCATATACATAGCTCACATTTTACATGGTGTTATTTGCACAGCCCAGCTATAAAAATTCGATCACGGAAATAATGTTTTGTATGAAACACTCTAACAACCTGCTTCTTCCTTACGACAATTGTACATATTCCAGCAACAAAGCTCTTACTACATGAAGCCAAAGTATACTTCTACACTCTAATGGAAACCAATTTAAATATGTATGGGCTAATCATGGGATCATTCACGTCAAGGAAAATGATGACAGCAACATTATCAAAATACTTTCGTAGCAAGATTTAGTTCATTTCAAACATTAACAATTAGAATAAATATATTTTAATTTTTTTTTCCTTTTTCACTATTAACTCAGTTTTCAATTTTTCTCCTTTTATTCTATTTATCTTTTTGTTTTTATTGTGATTTATTATTTGCTACTACGTCCAATATTTTATTATCGAGATAAATTATCAAAACTGACGGAACCTGCGTCGACGGAAATATCGAGATTTGACATTATCTGACACGTCTGACGGAGGTGGATCTTTAATCGCAATTAAAAGATTGTTTGTAATTAGTGTGATTCCTAGCCTCAATAGTATATTTGATGATGTTTGGTTGAAGATCAACTTGCACAATGGGATGGTTCTAATTTTGTTCGTTGTTTATTTTCCACCCAAACGAAATAAAAATTTTGCGACCATATAGCTGAGAACATCTTAAATTTAGCTACTGCCAATCATAACTTTTTATGGTCATACGGAAACGGGCTTTGCGGTCTTGTTTTTTTAAAAATAAAAGATGTAAAATCCTCTTTATTACCCCGACATGTTTCGGCGTTAATGCGCCATATATTTGGCGTGAATATTTATTTATATTTTTACTTATGTGTGAGTGCTAAAATTAATAAAAGAAATATTATATTTTTGTAGAAATAAACTACACCCCCCCTTTGAAAATGGCGCATTAACGCCGAAACATGTCGGGGTAATAAAGAGGATTTTACATCTTTTATTTTTAAAAAAACAAGACCGCAAAGCCCGTTTCCGTATGACCATAAAAAGTACATATCGACGGTCGTAAAACCAAATATTTTTGGACATAACTTTTTAGTTATTTTGCATTTTGTTCTCCAAATTTTATTGAAAATTTCACACAAAAATTAGTATTAATATGAATTTAAACCAGTACACAAATTGCCACAAAAATGCCAGTTCATCTAGTTTCCGGATTTGTTGGGAAAATGGAAATTATTTAGAAATAAAATAAAATATAAATTATATTTATTTTTCTTCTGCATTTGCAGTTTCTGATAATGCGTTAGATCTCGTTTTTTCTAATCTTTAAGCTTGCTCAATTGAAGTTACTTAGAGTATTCTGATTGACCTTCGAAGGTTGATCACTTCAATTTGCTAAATTTTGGTCGCAAGCAATTGTCATATAAAAGTTTTTGCTAATTACGTCACTTAATAAACCGTAAACTTAAACATGACAAACTTTACAAGATTTATAAGTACGAGTATGATAAGAAAATTTTTTCTGCACTTCGTAGACAAGCTAATTTAGAAATTCGTGTTTGCTATAAAAAATATTTAAGAAGCATTGAACATCAACTAAAGTATACTCCTTTTTTTCTGGAACTTTCCCCACTCTATAACTTCACAAATAACTTTTCCCGCCACCATGAGAACAGGTATAACTGAATCTCACAATAGATGTAACCTTTTTGCACACGAGTCCTTACGTAACTTAACGTTCGTAAAGGTGCTGGACCTGGTTTTATATCTAATTATTTCATTTATCAATTGAAAGGTGAATTTGCAAAACCATTGTCGATAATATTCAATCTTTCATTAAATTTTGGCTTTATGGGAAAAAAACGCTTCTTGTGCCTATCTTTTAAAATAGTGACAAGAGTGACATTGAAAATTATAGACCAATTTCCATATTAAACGCTCTTACAAGATTTTTGAAAAGCCCGTACATAATTTAATATTTCAAGTAGTGAGTAAGAACATTTTTAACCTGCAACATGGATTATTTGCAAAGAGATCGGTTTTGACTAACCTTTTAGAAATTTTAATTATATGTTTGGAAGTGTTGATGATGGCTTGCAGGTCGTTTGCATTTACACTGATTTTCAAGAAGCGTTTGATTTGGTAGCACATGACTTTTTAATTGACAAATGCTCTAAGATCGGCCTATCTTCTCAAATATGCAAATGCTTATCACCCTATTTCTTCATTCTTACAATATAGGTGGCTTAACTTTAAATAGAGTCGGTCACATTTCTGACTTAGGCGTCACATTTGATTTAAAATTATCATTTAACAAACATGTAGAGGTGATTTGTATAAAGGCTAATAAAATTCTTGGATTTATTTTTCGTAGTGGTAAGGAATTTGTGCCTCTCCTATTTGGAATCCGTCCTATGAACAATATTCCGACCAAATTGAAAGGGTCAAAAAACATTTACAAGATTTCTCTTCTATACCTCACATTGGTCATATTCCCTACAATATGAGGTTGAACATTCTTAATTTGCTAAGCCTAGATAGCAGAAGACCAATGCTTGCCGATGTCTTATTGTACAAAATTGTAAATTTTAAAGTTGAAACAATTATGTTGCCTGAAATTAGGTTATATACACTAGTATACAATACTTGCACTGGCCATCATTTTCTACTAAAACATCCTCGAACAAACTTAGTGGGTGGTTAATACTGAAGCTCCGTCGATAGTCGAACAAATTGGCGTGAAAATACAATAAACCAAACAAGCCTAGTCATACGCAACATATATACCACTTCTGGTTAAATTGTTAATACAACTCGTCAAATTTAATTCTTGTGCTTGGTGTTTTTAATCTTTCGAAAATAATCTGGAATTTAAATCAGGTACTCTTTTATTCTGAAAGAGTATGCAAAAATTTTATCAATTCCATTATGATAAATATTCAATCACTCTTTAAGTACTGGCGGGTTTTTCGAAAAATGGAAAACACAAAATTATTTGAATTAGCTATGCAACAATATTGAATACACTATAGCACGTCGTATATCATCATTTTACCAGGCCGATCCATACGGTCTAATTCGATTGAAATACGTAATAAAATTGATGTAGCATACACGAATTTCAGTAAAGAATTTGATTTGCGGCAATAGCTATGTAATAATAGAAGATGAAAAATAAAACGTTATTAAAGTTGGGTCTGGTGTTCCCCAAGGACCACACATCGGGTCTTACATTTTTGTTTTTTTCATAGATTTTGTTTTCATAGTCACGGCTCCACAAAAAAAAACTCCGGCACCCGAGACGAGAATAGGTGTCCTATATGTTTTTAGGGTCGCTGATCACGAATCTGCACTCAGAATTGCCGTATCGCATCAAATTTTTTTTCAAAATTGCTTCTATGCTATAATGAAATATAAAAAAGAAAAAAAAGAAATCGCCAAAAACAGACTAAAGTCCCGAAAAAATTGCGAAAAATCGTAAAAAATCGTGGACAGACAGACAGGCAGGCGGGTAGACATGCGAGTAGGTGAACTGGCAGGCTGACGAGCAGGCGGGCTTTTTTATCGATTTTTATCGATTTTCATAGATTTTTTGCGATTTATTCAAAATTTTGATGCGATACAGAAATTCTGAGTGGAGATTCGTGATCAGCGACCCCAAAAACATATTCGACACCTATTCTCGTCTCGGGTGCCGGAGTTTCTTTTTTTTTGTGGGGCTGTGTAATCAAAACCCTGGCAAATGCTAGGTGACTCGCCAGCCCGACTGGTAGGCACTCCACCATCTTAATCTCACCAGAGAAGCGTGACTTAGGTAGAATTGTAACGGTACCGTACACTGCCTTTTCAGAGATCATGCGAGAAGACTGGGTCTGGATCTGAATGACTTCTGCAGAAGGTGCAGGGACGAGGAGAAGGAGGAGGATACTCTTGTTCACTTTTTATGCTCATGGCCTGCGCTAGGTGGAAGAAGACAATATCATTTGGGCAAATACATTATGGACAGTTTCACTGATCTCAACAGTTATAATGTGCGAGATTTTTTACGCTATGTGAATAGTTCTAAATGGGTTGAAAGGGAGTTTAATGATGTCGGATCCTGTGGTATCACAATGAGCCACAATTGGCTTAAGTTTGTGATATCAATTACTGAAACCTAATCTAACCTAGATAATCAAACATTCAAATGTGCTCATATTTGCTGCTGACATGAAAATTTTTGGTATGGTTACTGGAATGCTAGATACGGAGAAACTTCAAGACGACTTGAGTGCGTGGTATGATCGAAACTTGCTAATATTTAATTGAGAACTACAAAATCATGTATTTTCATCGTAAATGGAATCCGTCAATTACGTCATGAGATTATGAATTATGGTATTACGTCGAAAATACCAGTTTCAAAAGGAATGTTGAAAATTGTATTGCTATGGACAGATGAATTTAAAAATATTCAGAAATGTTCACGTTTCGCTTACATTCGATCTCAACTGGATCCGCTGTAACGGTTTGCAATTCATATCATGCGGTGCGCATTAAAAGAATTGAAAGCATTCAAAAGAAGTTTCTGATGCTCTTGCGATCACAATTTACCATTCCATGAAAATATAGCTCGATGAACTCCGTACTGAACAAGATGCACGTTTAGGCTTTTACTGGTATAACGTTTTGTATGGTCACATTGATTACAGACATCTTGGAAAACACATCAATTCATGTGTCATGCAGAACATTTCAAAACCATGAGTTTTTTCACTTGAACACCATGCTACATAAGTTATGAAGAAAATTCCCCCATTATAATAAGTTGTCTAAATCATTTTTCATCGATGACCTATTTTATTTTAATGTTTAAAGTTTTTGTTAAAGTTTTTTGTTTAAATTTTTTGTGTTGTTTATCTATTTTATCTTCGAATTTAATCTGAAATCATCTCACTAACAGAATATATTTCTTTACAAATAAATAACTAAATTCCGTACTGTTTGGAATATTTGTAAAAAAAAGAAACAGCTCTTATGCGGATGTGGTCACTTCTGATAGATGGATTTTGGCCAAACATCAATGGAATCGAACGGATTATGAAAAAGCTTAAGTACGATTTTTCATGTCTATTAGCAGAGCCACCTAGATGTAAGAGCCGAAGATTGCGCCATTTTTCCGCCAAATCAACGTATTCGGTACATGCTCATGTGAAAATGTTTATTAAAAAGGTCTCGTTTATTATAAAACCAGTAGTTGATAAAAATATGTATTATGTTAAATACTGTTTTTACTTTAAACCCCAATCGGCGATTTTATATTTTTGCTAGGCACCTCAAAATCCAAAACGTCTCAAAACCAGACAGTATTTCGTCAAAAATTGTCATAACCGTATACATTTTTTAAATCTTATTTCTAGTAAATGATTATCAACAATTCATCAGTAGTGGCATTCTGTGTGATAGTTGCTAAACAAGAACAACACTCTACCAGATCTTTAATTTAGTTCCTGAAACCAAATTGCTAACCGTATGAATGAATATATTATGCTGGCACACACCACTCACTCGTGATATGAATATGTAAATATCACATTATACATATAGATTCGAAAATCTAAAATCATTTTGAAATTTGTTCTCAGAACCAACCAACATACCCCAATTTAATTTAAATAGAACACAAACACAAAAAATAAAAGTCCTAAAATCATTAAAGCATCAAAAGCTGTACCAAAAGCAAAGTTGTTAATTTTTCTAGTTTTTCGTGTGTTCTTTAACTCATGTACGAGTATTTATATAGAGAGTTTTGAAAAACTCAAACTTTATTTTGTTGGACTAATTTTAAATTCTGCCCATGTCCAATTCATGCGGTTCTTATCATTATCATTAGGGAAATGTGTGTCGTACACGTTACGTAAATATAATGAATCTAAATAAATTTAAACCTTCGTGGAAATCGGAATGTATATAAAGAATGGGACTGAAAGATCTAGATATCAGCTATAAATTTGGTAAAGGCCAACCCAACTTAAAATATAAAGCTTTAAATATAAATTTTGTTATTTCAATTGACAATTTATAGATGTGATTTTGATGCTGCCAGTTGGATTCACATACATAATGGCACTATAGTTTGAATAATTGAAAATTTGAAACTGTAAATTCCTTTTGTGTCAAAAAAGTAGTCATTCAGACATCTTTCAATTTCACAGACAAATCAAATAAATTTAGTGACTATTAAAGTGTGAAGCACCTGGCCTAAAAGGACTTAAACATTTTATGCAATATTTTAATTAAGTATGTTGCAAGCTAAACGTTTAAATAAAGTAAAATAATAATATTCACAAAATGGCCTTAGGGGCCGACATATTTCGATATCGCTTTTAGCTAAATAATTATTATTATTTTTTCTCAGGGGTTGCTATCACATACTTAGGCCAATTTTGGCCGATTGTGATTCCACTCATTCACGCCACATTATTAACCCATTCACCTATTCACCTACTAACACAACTACAGTATACCACCTGCACATTGCAAGCTCAATGTCAACCTGCACAATGACGTGGACGGTGAATCGGCGCTGAATTCTGCACTCTATCAGAGGGTTTTAGTTGTGTTTATTAATATTGCCGATTGTAATCGATGATGAAAGTTCGATTTGCATCTAGCCTCTGATGAAATTCGGACCCAGTATCTCCCGGTCCAAGTGCCAAAGCTTTAACCACTTGTCCGGTTAAATAACACTGTGCTTGAATCGCAAACTATTTTTTTGTGGCAAGCTGGGCACCCAGGAGGAAAACCTAATTGAAATACGCTGAATTCAATGGTGCTGAATTCAGTCCCATTTCAAAGTAAGTCCCCATTTTTGAGATATCGCTTTCGATATGTTTTGGCTCTGAATCAAAATATACCCTCATTTTCACGTTTATAGCTCTTGAACCATTAAGATTTTTGTTATGCTTTCTTCAGCAAAATTGATGCGCAAGCCAAGACAAACAACTTTGCCGAACATATCAAGACCGAAAAACCACATCTACATTTATTTTGATTTTCATTTCGACGAAAAACACTTTTTTTATCACTTTTTCTCATTTTGTTGAATTTAAATCGATTAAAATCGATCGAATAAACATTGCATCGACAAATATAGATTCAATAGAAACTATTTAAAAGAAAATTAAATCGATTCAGTGGATTTTATGGTGATTTTTTCTAAAAAAGATTTCCTTTCTTTTTTCTTCTCTTTGGCCAAAGAATGGCTTTCTTGATTGAATGGAGCAGTGATATTTGATGGTTGATATATTGATGCACATGTTTCTCCGGTTTCAGCATATTTAAATGTTGGTGGTAAATATTCTTCAGTTGGGTTTGATCTTTCCGGAATAGGAATTTCATCTGAATGCGGCAGTGGTACTTCAGAATTTGTCGTTGCAGTGTATATCAAAGAACCATTTTTTTTTTCTGTTTGTACCGAGAATATAATTCATGCACGCATAATATTGATCTGGATCATTTCTTTGTGGATTTATACATATCATCGGGACACCAAATGGCATTGCGACTTCAGCGGTTTCATCACTTATTTTGCGCCGATTGCTCATAAATGTAAATTTTCCACACACATAACAAAAGCACTTGTGTTTAAGACAACCATCCATATTATTTATTTCACTAGATTTCACAAGCTGATTTTCACTTTATTTTTATGTTCTTTTGTCACTTTATATATTTAAATGAAAAACTTTTTACTTTTAATTTTATATTGTAGTTTTTAGTTCTTATATATTGTGCCAATTTTTTAACTATTTTAGAAATATCTATTTCGAGCGAATAATCTCTTCTTCGGTTTAGTCTTTACTACTATTACATAATTTATTTTGAAGCAGTTTATATATTGTTGCTAGGCGCTGTTGTTTGGCGCCTCCTTTGTTTTTAAGTTATGAATAATGGGGTAGAAACTCGATCCGCAAGCAACCAAGCAATTTGCTAGCCAAAATACTGACTACTTAATCAATTTTACAAAGGAAATTTAAATTTTAAATTATATTTTCAATACGCTTTTTGTTTTTTTTGCGATTGCACAGTAGAACAACACAAAATTTGCTGTTTAATGTTTGAAGCCGTAAATTTTACTGTAATATCGCAAAAATAAACAAAAATTTTATGAAAAATGTATTTTGAAATTTAAATTTTCTTTGTAAAATTGATTAAGTAGTCAGGATTTTGCCTAGTATGTATGTGTTGTGTGAAACTTGATTTCATGTACTTTTATTTAAATTTGGTTATGTCATTGATGTGTTCTTTGTAATTTGAAATGAGCATCCTATTGATCTCAAGTTGTATTTAGCCTAACTTATGTATATGCGGATCTCAGCACTGGTGGACCCATGTTTCTCTAGACAGCAAGGTAGGAGCCGAAGTCTTCTGTGAGAAGCTTTTGCCAGAACTGACAAGACCCTGCCTTTTGGGAGAACATCGAGAACGTGCGGGTCTACAGACGAATGACTTTGTAGAACTTGCATGGACGAAGAGGAGGAAGAGACTTTAAATTACTTTCTAGGCTTGTGTCCAGCACTATCATACAGAAGGCAAAGGTATTTGGGCGGGTACAGTATGACGAGCCTTTAAGATCTCGCTGACTGTGGTGTGGGAGATATTTTGCACTACGTACATAGCTAGGAATGGTTTTGAAGAGGAGTAAATGGGAAATCCTGTGGTATGACAACGGGCCACTACAAATGATAAAAAGTGATAAAAAAAGTGTTTTTCGTCGAAATGAAAATCAAAATAAATGTAGATGTGGTTTTTCGGGCTTGATATGTTCGTCAAAGTTGTTTGTCTTGGCTTGCGCAACAATTTTGCTGAAGAAAGTATAACAAAAATCTTTATGGTTCAAGAGCTATAAACGTGAAAATGAGGGTATATTTTGACTCAGAGCCAAAACATACCGAAAGCGATATCTCAAAAATGGGGACTAAATGGGAAACGCGAAATGGGACTGAATTCAGCGTATTCGAATTAGGTTTACCCCCTAGGTGCCCAGCTTGTCACATTTTCAACTAGCACAGTGTTATTAATAGACTCATTAAAATATTTGAGGTAAAAATAATTCACAAGTACTTGCCTGGGAATAGAACCAGTGATCTTGGCTCCTAATGCCATAGACAGACCTAATGCCATTGATATAAAAAATACAAATTTATTTACAATTAATATTAAAATTATCAATTTAGAAATGGTAAAAGTGTCTCGGGTGTATCTGAAGCAAGCTTTATTTTTTTCCACTGGTAGCGTTTTCTATACTTTCCCTAGTCTCAATTACGAAAGTAGCAGTATGTCTATGAGACAGACTGACATTAAACAGTATGTGTACTTATGTATGTATGTACTAAATTGTGGTTTGCTCCGTGAAGCTAATGCCTTAGACAGACTACTGGTTTCAAAACTATAATTTCAAGATCATGATTTCTTAAATGAGAACTCAAGACACACTACAATTTCTTTTGTCTTCTCGTTTAGTTTTAAACAGCAATGGAGTAGGTATTGACAAAAATGTCAAGATGAACATTTAATTGACTTTTAAATTGTCAGAAAAGAAAAAAATTTGTTATCGCCAACCAAATATCTCAATGACAAACAGAAAACTCAAAGAAAACTAGATTTGCTTGGTAAACTATTAGTGTCCGGAATCTCCATTTTTGATGCGTTCGGTGTTGTGAGTACCAAAAGGCATTGAAATGAGAAAAAATATCACATTTCGTAACTGACTTCAAATTTAATTTGAAACTATGGTTAAACATGACACACTAGAACGAAATCATGATTTCGAGTTAATCAACTTCTTGTAATCATTTCCTTGCCGAAAACCCTGTTCGCCAAGTTTTACCAAAATCGTTTAACCCCAATAAAATGTTAAAAGAAGACACAAAGCCAACAAGATGTAACATCACACAACATGCGTCAACAAGAGGCAACATTGTGTTTGCGTGATGTTGCTACTAAACGTTGCGTGATGTTGCTACTAAACATCATGCAAAAATTCACAACGTAGCGCAACATCCCACAACATAATGCAATATAAACAATATCATGCTCAACCACGTAACATACAGAAGGGTTGCGACATCATGTGCAACGTCATGCAACATGGTGCAACATCACGCAACATGGTTTCAACATCACGCAACATTCGTTTCCTTGCAATCGGAAACTACGTCCCGAAGTTAATCTCTATTTATTAAATCGGGATAGCCAAAAAAATTAAAGAAAGGTACCCATGGTTCACAGTTCGTCTCTGTTCATAGAGAAATAAATTATAAATTTTTGCGAAATCTGGATGAACCGCAATCGTTTGCTGGCACCCTATAGACCAATTCCTACAAAATCAGGAAGCAGAGCAATCGGTTCATGGTACACGAAAAACCTAACCGATTTTCTTTAAATTCGTTTGAGCTATGCAAAAAACAATAATGAAACGGAATTCGGCCCACCGGAGGACTCCTTAAACGAATTTTTTGCTGAAAGCAAGGCCCATCACTATCATATTACGATTATCGAAAACTATCTAGTAGCTATTTTCGTGAAAGTCATTACTACATGCTTACAGGTACCTCAGACATATCATATACACTTCATCTCAGACATGACACATATGATTCTTCTATGACTTTTTGAATTTTTACACGCGACCCATCTTAGATATATACCATAAACGATTCATTTCAAATTTGTCACAAAAATTCATTCGATTTGCTGTTTTGTCGTTCGATATGAGATACAACTATTAGGTTCATCGTTTTATTTTTCTAACAATGGTACTACTTTTTTATGAACACATGTGAAGTTTCATGTAGATCTGTCAACTTATTTGTGTATTAACAGCGATTCAAAGTTGACGTGTCACAGTATTTTTTGAGAAAGGAAATAATTTAATATCGTGCAGTGATAAAATTCTTAATTTTGGGTGTGTAGCACCAAAATAAACTCAAGAACGAGTGCTAAAAGTGTATAAGGACTCTTCAGCTTCAATAGTAAAGAGATGGGTTGCTGAAATTAAAAGTGGTTGCACAAGTCTTGAAGATAAACCACGTGAAGGACGTTTATAAAGTGCATCAACACCAGAAATCGTACAAAAAGTAATGAGATTTTTGAAGACCGTCGATTAACCGAGAGAGTTTACAAAAAAACCTAGCAATGGATCAAAAACTCATTCGAATTTGACTTCTTCAGCAACATTTAGAGCGTTTTAGAAAGGATAAAAAAGATTTTCTGCATCGTTTCATCACCATGGATGAGACTAGGGTCTAGCACCATGATCCTGAATCAAAACAAGCGGATGTGGTGTGAACCCGGTAGTTTGATTCCGAAGCGAATTAGGGTCTATAAATCGACCAAGGCGGAATTTTGTTCGTGGATTGCCTCCAAACTGGTAAAACAATAAACTTAGATTATTATTATAACCTTTTGGATGTAAAAATTCGTGAAAAAAGATCTACTTTACAGAAGACACAAATAACTTTTCACCAAGGTAACGCATCCCTCACACAATTCATGCGTGGGGAGCTATTTTCATCGAATAAAGAGGTAATAGCAGCCGTGAAAGCGTATTTCGACAGGGATTCTCACTTCAGGAATGGATTTAATTAGATGAGCACTGGAACAAGAGTATTGAAGTTCAAGGAGATTATATTGAATAATAAAATGTATTTCAAACCATAAAATCGTGTTTTTCTTATCGAACGACAATACTTGCTGAGCGAACTATGTAGTATATATTCTACATTTTATAGAAGGTGATTATTTTGTGTGCCTAATTTTCAGGAATAATTGTATTTCTTGGATGAATAAAATATAAGAATTGTATAACAAAACTTAAACCGAATCTTCTCTGTTATTTAGAGATTAGGCTTTGGCAGTGTAATAAATTCACATCAATAATATTAAAACTGTTTGTAGCATTTATTTTATAAAATATTGAAAATCCATGAAGTAACGTAATTTATTACTTATCAACAGCTTTAAATATCTACGCTCAACATAATATTGTATAAGGTCTCTGCTTTAAATAACTGTAGACAGGCATATTTATTAGTATATGTGCCCGTGAATAATGATGCAAAATTCAATTTCCCCATAAATCTTTTATTTCTCAAGCCCTATGACATTTTGATACTATACTTAAATGAAAGCTAAACAATCTTTTCAATCCGTAAATTGTTGAAAGGGTATAGAGAGTAATAATGAATCCAAATGTGATGTGTGTGTTACTCGTATATTCTGAAAATAAAATCTTATCGCCATCAATCAGGAAAACTAAAGGAGGATTAACTCTTTTGTAATTCGGAAATCCATAAAAATATTTCAATTGTTTTGTTTATAAATTTAATTGATTGGGCTGTAGGTTTAATGACTTCTGCACATTTTTCAATTGACTGGAGACATATGAAACGTCTATAGGCCATATGCTTTTACAATTAATTAGCATACGGTACTTTATAAGACTGTCAAAGAAAAGCGTTTTGGCAAAGTACAAGTAGAAAACAAAACGACAGAAGCTTATGTAAACTTATTGTTAAATCACATACGTGCAAGTTACAAAACTTCATCTTATGAAAATTTTTCGTTAGTATATGTTGAATATATCGTTGGTATGAATGAATGTTGCTTTTTCCACATTTCATATCAATATTATTACAAAATATTGTATGGGAACAGTTACTCGTATGCAAAATCTTTGTGGTTGTTTATGAACAAACATACATATATTAGAAAAGCTGCAGTCTGATTATGTAAACTGTGCTTGTGTATATTAAACTCAGTATTTTCGGAAAGGCAATAACGAAAATAATTATTTTTCGATTTGATTTAACAATTTTAATCAAACATTTTTAAGTGACAAAATTTCCAGATCATTAAAATTGAAAGCAATTCACCTTTATTCAAATTGAAATTACGTGACGTTACACGTTATTGTATTATAGAGACAAGCTAAATTCTATCAAATAGTTTCAGGCACATAAATCAAATTGTATTCATCCAAAAAAAATTGTGTCTTTTTTGCCATGTCCTTTGTTAAATCAATTAGAAACAATTCGATTAAAAGTAAGTTGAGTGCGAAATGAAAATGAATTCTTATCATCATTTTATGTTATTTTATGAGTATGTGTAAAATGTATAAACTGTCTTAATAAAAATGCTCATCTTTTCGATTTAGGTCATCGAGTATTTTACTCCTACCCGGCGCTTTCGTGGCCCGTATAAACAATTTTGTATATGTAAAATTCGTGTACAAAAGCGGTGCGCAGTATGTGCTCGCTATGCGTAAATTGAATAGCATGACCGAAGAGGATGCTTTTCCTCAGGCTTCAGTGGACGGATTAGAATGGTTCCTAGAAAATCGGATGTTTTTAATGTTTCGAGACCCGGAGGTGATTGTAACCATTGACGGTAGGTCAACCGCAACCCAACACCAGCTATATTAGTAAATATAATCAGAGATCATGGAACGTTCATCCTAACGCGGTTACTCTGACTTTGTATCCACTACATTACCATCTCATTTCCTGATCTTCATACAACATTCTATTCTGCACACTTTTGTTAATCCTTTTTACCATCAGTCGTTCAAAGTAATGCGACAGATGAGTTTGCAGTAAAATTTGCACCAAAGTATTTCAAAGCTTAAGTTACTCGCATAGGAAATATTTTTTGTGAGGTTGCGGGTGAACCTGATAAATCGTTAGAAGTCTATCACGTAAAAGAAATAAAGTTTGATTGAGAAAAAGAATTTTTATGTTAGTCCGTAAAGCACACCTCTTTTTCTAGATCCCATTTCAATAAAATCATCCCGATTTTTCTCACTTCAGTAGTAGTTATTTTGCTTGTTGGCCTAACCATACAACTATAAATGAGCGTCACAGCTGAGTAATCATCAGTGGTGAAAATGAGGATCAAGAGCTATCTCATATTTTCACCATTTGCCGAGCGTGTGACGATACCACGGTCATATGGTTTAACTCTTGCACAAGCTGTGTCCTTCAAGTTTGAAAATCAAAATCTTTCCACAAAACCTTCCAACAGAAGATCGACACGGACGTAGCACACGGTGAGGTTTAGAATCTGAACCTCGCATTAAAAACAAAATTTCACAATTTGCCAGGGTTGCTTTGATACGAATATCCATGATGAAACGCAAACCAAACTGAGAACAACTCAGGCTATCCACTTTAAAATTGGTTGTCACTGGGTGTCACTGGCTGTTTCGAAAAACAAACCTTTTTGAAAGATACCGCTCATATCTACCGTTTCAAAATTAAATTTTTTATTTCTATCTAGATCCGTAAATATAACGGTAAATATATATGGTTTAAAAGAGCCGATTTGCAAAAGGTTTACTGGCACTATTTTTTATTTAACATTGTTGTTAGAATATGTGCTTAATCAGTAAACATCAACAAGTATGTACTTATGCTATGTGCCTCACGTCGTTTTTTTTTTGTCTAAATTTCCAACTAACTAAATTGATGGTTAGTTCATACCAATCGTTCAAAGGTGGCACAAAACAAACCGCATCTGATGTTTAATTAAAATCTACTATAAAAACTTAAATTAGCATACTAGGTAGATTTTGGTTTATGAATATTAGAGACATCTATAACAATCCTAGATGAACTAACAATTAATTTAGTTAGTCGGAAATTTAGACAAAAAAATCGGCGTCAGGCACACAGCATTAGTGAGAAAGTACTTGTGCTAAAAATAAAATAATAAAATAGTACTGGAAATAAAATTATGAAACATTCATATTATTACGAAGCACAATGGAAGAGGATACAGAAACAGCAGCGCGAAGATCGCATCAATCATCAAATACGTCTGGCTCATCAGGGATGCCGCCAGTAAAAAATGAGGGAACTAGTGCGATGGATTAAATAGAAATAACGGTATCAGTACAACCGCCTACTTCTGAACAACAGAAATCATCCTTGAACATGGTAGAAATGGTGCGGTCACTCTTGATTTAACTGAAGGGAATTGTGCAAGGTGGTCAGTATGCCGATTTGCGTAAATCGCAAAACATGCAGTACGAAAAACATCAAATTTTATTCAGCAAGCACAAGATCTTCAAATTATAACGGGCTAAGAAATGAGATAAAATTTCTAGAGATAAGAGTGGACGGCCAGCTTAAAGAAGTTGAAGAATAATATTGAGGTTAGAGCTTGAAAATAAAATTAAGTAAGGGGAGACCCGCTTTGAAACTCATATCTCGCAAACTATTGGAGGTGCCCATCTTCGAAATCAAGTTTGTTTACAAAATTAAAAAATTAATTTTTAATTTTCAAAAATATATTTCTCAGAAATATGAAATAAATTTTTATAATTTTAAAAGATATTTTTTTAATGATAAAAAGAAAATTTTATATGTAGTTTTAAAAGATTTATTTTCATTGTACAATAGTTTTTTTTAATAAATGGCAAAATTGTTTTTACATATCAATATTTTTGACAAATAAAATAATCCGAAAATTTTTGTTAGTGCTCGAGATGATGATTCCTAGGGACTCCCACGCTATTAACGATACACGGCTTATGTTTAATATTTACCACGCTCGGCTCCTCCTGCGCTTTGATTGGTATTCGATTCCCTAAACAAAAATATTGTTTTATTTTAATTCAATACACTTGCATTTATTTATTTTTAATTTACTGTATCACAAGTATTACATTTTTTTTATTTATTTGAAATACTACACTATTCTAATAATTAAATTAACTATTACATTTGGTATTTTACAAAACTTAAATGTAATAAACTCTAACATATCACCCACACGAGAACACATTGATTAAATTTGCGATACGAATTTTCTTGTACTTTCTTGAATTTTCTTGGACTTAATAACTTTTTTCCAGTACTAGCCGTAGAAGGCATAATTTGTGTTTCAGTGTGTTCGTCACACCAGCCAAAACAAAACAACTATGGCACAAGTAACACGATGCATTGTGCATCATTGTTCACTACATATATTCTTTTTCAATCGCAACCTAATAACTCCAGCCATAACCTGATAAACCCAGTCAGAACCATACAACAGCCATACCCAATATGGAACTAGTAGCACGATGCATTGTGCATCATTGTGTACTATCTAATTTTTCAGCAGGAACGTTTTAAATTCAGAAATATACGATTTTTCGGAAAAGAACCTTACAAATGCCGGAACCATACCCTCTGCAGTCAAAGTACGGCACAAGTAGCACAATGCATTTTGCACTATATAATTTTTCAGTCGGAACGAATGGTACAAGTAGCACAATTGATTGCGAATCATTGTGCAAGCCAGCTAGAACCATACTACAGCCAAACCAACTTTATCTGAATTGTACATCATTTTACACTATATAATTTTTCAGCCGGAACCTTATAGATTCAGAAATATACAATTTTTCGGGAAAACCTCTTACAAATTCAACCGGAACCATACCCCTACAGCAAAACTAACTATAGTACAAGTAGCACGATGCAATGCGCATCATTGAGCACTATATAATTTTTTTTTTTTTTAAATAAAAGTGTACGATTTCATCCGCAACCTGCCAAACTTACTAACTATGGCACAAGTAGTACGATGCATTGTGCACTTTGTGCTGTTTTAGCTTGAACCTTATAGTTCCGGTCAAAACCTGATATAGCCAGCCAAAACCAGGGTACAGCCAAACTAACTATAGCACAAGTAGCACAATGCGTTGCGCATCATTGTGCACTATATAATTTTTCAACCAGAACCTAATAAATACATACAATTATATTTACAATCAAATTTTTCGGGGAAAACCTTACAAATTAAGCTGGAACCATAACCTCTACAGCCAAACTAATTATTGCACTAGTAGCAACATGCATTGTTCATCATTGTGCATTAGCTTTTTCAGCTGGAACCTTATAATTCTGGGCAGAACCTGATAAAACCAGTCAGAACCATACTAAAGCCAAACCAACTATAGTACTAGTAGCACGATGCATTGTGCAACATTGTGTACTATATAAATTGTCCACCGGACCCTTGTAAATCCAGAAATATATAATTTTTCAGAAAATATTTTTACAGCCAAACTAAGTATGGCCCAAGTAGCATTGTGCGTCATTATGCCCTATCTAACTTTTCAGCCGCAAATATATAAATCCAGCAATATATGATTTGTCTGTGGAAATTTATAATTCCAGTCGGAAAAGATGGTATATGCTTTGTACTATATGCTTTTTCAGCCGGAACATCACGATGCATTTTGCATCAATATGCACTATATAATTTTTCAGCTAGAACCCCATAAATTCCGAAATATAAAATTTTTCGGGAGAAAAGCCTTACAAATTCAATCGGAACCATACCCTCTACAGCCAAACTAACTATGGTACAAGAAGCACGATGCATTGGACACTATATAGTTTATGAGCCAGAACCTTAAAATTCCAGCTAGAAAATGACAAAGCCTGTCAATACCATATTACAGCCAAACTAACTATAACAAAATTATCTCGATGTATTGGGCATCATTGAGCACTATATATTTTTCCAGCCGGAACCTTATAAATTTAGCAATATACACGTGGCTAGGTTTTGCTGCAAAAACA
Source organism: Nephrotoma flavescens (assembly GCA_932526605.1). Lineage (NCBI taxonomy): Eukaryota > Metazoa > Arthropoda > Insecta > Diptera > Tipulidae > Nephrotoma > Nephrotoma flavescens. Next base: position 302,771,264 of record OW052221.1, read on the forward strand.
TATACATTCAAAACAGCACATAGCGCTTAATGATGCACAATGCATCGTGCTATTTATGCCATAGTTAGTTTGGCTGTAGGTTCCGGCTGAAATTGTAAGTTTTTTTTCCGAAAAATCGTTTTCAGCTGAAAAAATATATAGTGCTCAATGATGCACAATGAATCATGCTAATTCTGTTATAGTTAGTTTTGCTGTAATATGGTATTGGCTGTCTTTATCAAGTTCGAGCTGGAATTATAAGGTTCCGACTGGAAGTTTATATATTTATATAGTGCACAATGTATCGTGCAACTTAGAATGCATAGTTTCGGCCGAATTTGTAAAGTTTTTTCCCGAAAAAATTGTATGTTACTGAATTTATAAGGTTCTGTCTGAAAAATTATATAATGCACAATGCATCGTGCTACTTGTGCTATAGTTAGTTTGGCTTTAGTTTGATTTTGGCTGGATTTGTAAGGTTCTTACTGGAATTGTCTTGTTTCAGACGAAAAAGCACATAGTGCATAATGATACACAAACATTTTGTATTTTTTTTTTTGAGTGCATTTAACTTAAATACCTTTGTATGAAGATTCATTCTGATCATTCAATCCGTATGGTTGATTAAAAACCCGCTGGCATTTCCTATTTGATGAAAAATTTTAATAATGAAGTTTCAAAAATGTTCGTGATTACTCTACTGATTTTACTAAGCAAAAGAAAGTAAAACGTTGGAGGATAATGTAAAACTCGTCGGAATGACTTAAAAGTCAAAGTATTTTTTAAAGTTTTTAAAAAAACATTAACTGCATTTTTGGCAAAACAATGAAAGATAAGAATGCCTCTTTAGAAACCTTAAAAGCCGATCTTTTCATGCATTTTTATTTTATTGCCGAGACTGCCCCATATCATGTTGGCGATTGCACCTTAATTAAAAAAAAATTCAACTTACGAAAAAACGCATTATAAACCTTGCTAGATATTTTATTTAAATACAAAGATCTATTGGAACACTTTCAATACATTACTAACTTCATTGTGGAAGAAAGTCTTTTCATTTGCATTATTTAAAAGAAATTTATAAAATCTTATTAAACTTTCAAACTGTAGCTAAATTATATATCAATTAGTCCAATGTGACCTTTTCAAAACTACTTAATATATTTTAGATTCAATCTATGCATATACGTATATACATATTTTCAAATTTAAATGTCCTAATGCTTTTCCAATGTTATTTTAATTATATTCTATCGATTAAAATAAAACTATCTTGATTAACAATTAAAGCAAAACGAAAATAGTGTAGCGTAGTTAGTTGAATTACAAAAAAACAAAAAAAACGTTCATTAAATATTCAAACGAGAAGTTATGGATTTCAACATCGCAAAAAAAACTATATGTTGAAAATTTATATCCATTCTGATATTAAATTACTTTACAATTCGCCCCAGATCCATATAATTATGCGATAAAAAAAAATGAAATCGATAAATTTTTCATCTCGACTCTACGAACAGTATAAATAAAACCAACGAAAATGCTACACAAAAATGTTGTGTACCACTTTAGATAATTTTGCATTTATTTTTTTTTTTTTTTGTAAGCAGCTAACTGGTAAATACGAGTACTCGTATATACTTATAACAAGGATGTGAGTATGGCTTTTAAATTGAAATATAAATTATTTATTCTAGACCAACTTTTCTATATATATATTATGTATTTAGTGTACATAAGTATGTACATAAATATGTGGAATAGAGTAAACACAAAATTTTATTTCGTTCTATATAGGATAGAGATATGTACAACCAAATGAAGATGAAAAATCGCTGTAAAAACGGATAAATTATTAATTATAATTTTATCTAATAATTTTCTAGAATTCATGTTTTTCGCTAATATTTAGTAGAATACGTAACGCTATAGCACAACAGTACTCGTATATTTATAGTTTTTAGGTATTCAAAAGATCGTCTCTACATCATGCTCCTTTTATATACGAAATTAAAAATTAATAAGTTTGGTGGAATATTTTGCAGCGTAATTAAGTAATAAATATCGAAAAACTAAATAAAAATTCATTATCCATGAACTTTTATAATTGCAGTTTTTCAAAATTTTAATATAATTTGCATCCAGCGCAAATTATTATATAACTGGAGAGATATTTGCTGATGGTAATGAGAGAGGCTATTTTACAAAATTAAAATATGATGTTGATACGGTTCCTCTTGCAAAAGTTATTAAAATTAAATCTTCTTTAACAAACAAGTGCCTACGCACTAACCGTTGAAAAGTACCAACCCTTTATTGGACCTTCTAGCCCAAGAAGAATTATTAATTTTGGATTCGAATTATTTGTGCATTTTTTACCTTTTATTCGCAATTTATATTACGTTTCTGGAGCACCGAGCGTTGCTCGGCTAAATTTGGTTGAATTGAAATTTGAAAAAAATTCAAAATTTGCACGTTCATTTTTAATTGTAATATCGTGTAAAAATCGAAACTATGTATAATGTTTGAGTCACGAGAGAAATCCTATTTTGAAAATTCCACGGTTTCTTATTGTGTTGTTGAGCACTTTTACATGCGTTATGTACAAAATCTGTAGAAGTAGATCAAATATGTAGCAAACTTTCGCAGGTTTCTTCAAATTACTTCGTTCCTTACGTTAGTCCTTCACGAAAAGTGATTTTGATGAGAGAAAAAATCAAACAACTCATTTTAACAGACGGTTGAGTTTAATGAACATTCCATTCACTTTTTCATCGAATTGAACACTAATGTATTGAACAGTGAATGCAATATCGATTCAAACTCAGGCATCGAAAATTGAGTTGTTTTTGGATTTTTCTCTTAGTGTGGAAATGAATTGGAGTCATTTGGAATTCAAAAGAATTCAATGTATTTTATTCGAGTGGAATTAAACCGAATACAGACGCAAATCAATACAATGGATTGTGGTAAACAATATTTTTCGTTTTGTTTTCCGACGCGTAAATAAAAACGCATGATGCCTTGCCAACTTTCGAACACGCGTCAGACCAATACGATTGGCCTTAAGATTTGGTAGCCGTTATAGTGAACGGCGAACTTAGTGCGCTTGAAATCGAACAGAATGTCAGTTTGAATCAGAGGAATTGTCGAAATTAGTACATCCTCTCCTTTGAATTTGCCCTTGATGATTGTTGCTTGAGTCACGTTGTTCATCAGTTTCTTCACAACCAATCAAGCTCAATAAAAAACTTGGTCGGATAGTTGGCTCTCAACCGTGGGACCAGGTCAACGGTAACAACGAATTTCCCCAGCGGTTTGGCTTTTAATCATGTAATTCGGACTTCTTTGCTGCCAAAGTCACTTGTTCGCTGAGCCGATCGAGACTCATTTAATTTCGGCAGATGTCTGGAAACACTTTTCGTCGCATGCTTCCTTCGACATCGTGAACATGAAAAAATTCGAGGGAAACGAAATCAATCGGGTCGAAACATCAATAGGAATTTGACCAATGCCAAGCACCAGCAGTTGTTTGGAAAAATCAGCAGTTGATGAGTCGTTTTATAACGCGACTCTCATGTTCGTGGTCAAATGCACCAACTGCATAATTCCGGCAGTTCCAGACATGCATTGAGTTCATCTGCAGTTGTTGATCTCGGACACTCAAAACGTCTCACTTCGTTAATCGCCGATTGAACGCTTCCAATGGTCGTTTATGTGACATTGTGCACTCGTCCCAGATGATGATTTTGCATGCTTGCAATAGACACTGGCTTGTCATTCGCGTTGTCCGTCCGGCGTCCAGCAATGTGGCTGCAATTCTCGAGGATGCAACAGCTAACGCTATTTACTAATTGTGACCAAAAGCAATGAAATCACAAATGTTTTACCAGTTTCACCGGAAGCATCGAGAGACAACATTCCGTCGTTTCGTTGGTCAACTACCTTCGTCAATGCATTCAAAAGTGAGATATTCGATCGTAATATTTGGTTCATTAAATTACGATCGTACATACTTGCTCTCGTTGCAATTCACGATTAAATGCATCGTGTATCGAACGAATTATTGCTGTCATACACAATTTCGACAAATAGCTGCTGCACATAAGCACGCACATGTCTTCAATCAAACCTTCGTTGCGTATCTCGTCATTCATTTTAAGCTCATAATTCGATGTTGCAGTGCAAGCTCGATACAAAAAAACGTCAGCTATCTCGTCCTTATATTTGTTCCACAATTCCAAGCCGTTCGATGGATGACACATCGCTATGATGATCGCGAACAATGTAAAAATTTAATTTGCCAGTGCAGAAACAGTAGCACCTGCGAGTGTTGAGTCCCAATGTTAGTCGTTTTCCACTAAATTCAGATGTTGACAAGCCTCTCGATAAGTGGAGCACAACACACCATCTATATAGTAACAAGCGATTCGAACAAAGTAGACGGATGAACGGTGTCGTGGATGAACGGTGTACCTGCAACAGGTTCACCTCTCTTTGGTCGTTGAAAATTCTTTGTCGGCTGGTTCCAAGTATATACTATCGTGGCATTTTCCATTAAAGCAAAATTTGTGCGAACGGATCGCTTTGGCAAACTTCGAAGAAATTCAAGAGTGTTGTAACTGGTGGTCGCTCTGCTCATTGTGTTGCATTAGCTTCCGTGAAATAGACACGTTGTTCATTTTCCAAGTGCACCGACAAATGTGGAACAGTGGGATGACGTTCAGGTATTGCAAATGAGAAAATACACCAAATCACCGCATTGCAACTCAGATAACGGCCCAATTGGTATATTGACACGTCTTCGTCATTTGCATCCGGAGCAGCAATGCCGAACACTGGCAAGTCGTTACGTTTGTTCACGTATTTGCAGACATATGTAATGGACTAAATGGAAGTTTGGTTTCGAACTAATGAAAACATTGAAATTTTTGTATTAAAAAATTCCGTCGTCTCATCAGACTGCAGTGACCAAACTACAAAAATATTGAAAAAATTGCTACTTGTTGTAAAAATACTATCTGGCTATCAATCCACAATAACCCAAAATTTCATATAAAAATCGCATGTATGCGTTAAATACAATAAAATTCTAGGTTACCAAGGGGTTGGCAATTGCGTAGCGAATCATTAAAATTTGCTAAGGCTTTGTGACTATACTTTGATTAGTTCAAAGTATTTTCAATATTCTTGTTCATTAGTTCGAAACCATTTCCATCGTCTTGATGACCTCATCTTGATGGATTAAATGGAGTTACAGTGTTCAACATTGCAGTGTTGCCCGACATCTTTTCCTTTCACTATCATCGTGACTGTTCTGCCACCATATCTGGGTGAACGACATTATATTTGTTGCGACTACCGCGAACAACTTCGAGGCGGCTTCTGGATCTGGTGTTTGGGCGCTGATAATTGAATCAATATGATCTGGTCTGATTTTCCCAATTAACCACAGCAGAATGCGTGTATTTGGTAATCCACGCTTCTGTCACTCTATAACTAATTATCTGCTTAATTAGCGTCCTGAGTTTTTGTTTAAACACATGTGCGATGATGTTATGGCGATTGCTGGAACTTTGTCCTGGCAGTAGATTGCCGGGTATTTCAGGCCATTTTGGATTGCATGCCGCACATACGTCATAGCTACATGCGCATGTTCATGCGTATGCCGGGGCTGCCTACATCTCTGGGAGAATGATCAATTGGCTGACATTGGTTGAATCCCCTTCCGAATGTACTGCTCGGAAAGTAGTTTTGATTGATTGAAACGGATGAAATGTAAACGTTTCGCTTCGATCTTGACATACATATCCACGCAATACTGTTAAAACGATCGACGATATTTCAAAAAATGATTGTTCACGCCTACACTATAGTCACATCATCAACCGACAAGTATAAGAATGCATGGAACTGACCTTCTTATTCGTTTCTTGACCTGCAACTGGTTCGTCATCACACCGCTTAATCACAACATTACGCGATTCCACATTTTCGCCAACAATCACAACTGGGATTTCGTCGATAGTGGGAGCATTGTACTGACTTACATGGCCTCCCGTTTGTATTTTATCTACTCTGATGATTATTTCGTGATCAACGGAAGTCATTGTTTCCAAAGCAGTTTGCAGTTAGCAAACAAACGAACCTGCCCATTGTGTTCATGCAAAAGACATTGTAGTTCTTCGATTATCTTTCATTAGGACGCAAGACGATAATTTAATTCAAATTCGGAATTCCCACCGAAATAGATTTAAAGGAACTTGGGTTCTTCATTCACTGGTTTGCGTCAACACTCCGCTTTGATGATAAATTTGCCCTTGAATGTATAAAATAGAGGGCAATTTAAAATATGATGAGTATACAACCGTTCAGCATTATCAAAATGATAAACACGTGGTGACGTCATAGCATTATAGGTGGGATTGTAGCCGCGTTTACGAACAATAACATCGGTTCCAAAAAACGTAGTGTTAAAGCAGTGGTTGTATTGTTGCGTGTGTACGAGTAGAGGTCAGGATAGCGTTGTATCTCCATAGAGGTAAATCAGTTGAGTCGAGTTACGTTTTGTCACAGTGCATTCTTTGTGACTACGGTTTCTATGTCCTATCGGTTCGGTCGTCTCATAGCCGGCATTTTAATCAAAATTCAATTCCTAAAAATTACAATGATATATTTGACAAATTTACTTTGAAGTCATTGACACACAAAAATGAACTATGACAATGGGCGCTTTCAGGTCCCCTATTTGGTTCCCCGCCAATTTTATTTGAATATTTCATAGTACAGAACATTTGCATACCGTTGACTTCGATTTTACACAACATGTTTATAACTGTTCGGTGCTCTGAAAGTACCCAATGCGAAAAGGACACCTGTCAAATTGCACGATGTCTTATAGTCAAAGTGAAACTCCATCTATTGGGTTGTGGTATTAATGATCAGACCTAAGCGCCATATTTTTTTATCTCGTTAAATTAGTGTTTTTATCAATTTACTTCAAACTTTTCTTCGACTTTTAACGCCTTACAGCTTCCAAAATCATCAAAAAAACAATTAATTTACTTCGGGTTATTCCGGAAGTTTCCAATTTTTCCTAATAAAAGACCAACTGGATCTAATACGCGTAAAATCCCGTACAAAAACATCATTTTTTGATTTTCCAAATTTTCCGACTTTTCCGGTAAATTTTCCCAAAATTTTCTTTTGTAAGAACCATCTCCTGGCAATTACAAACACAACAAAAAATGATTGAGCCAAATTGGTTCAGCCATTTTCAACTGACGTGCGATAAGACTAGGATTCACTGATGCGTTTTACTGAACCTACTGATCAAGTTACATGATTGTGCCTACCTGCCACCATTCTGGCCTATCAGCCAGAATCACCCATAGCAAACCCCCATTTCAACTCAAATTTCCAAAGATCACTTTCGAAAAATTTTATACCGGTAAATTCCGGTAATCACACCAATGTGATAGCAAGCTATAACGTACAGTAACATCAATCTATTCTAGATCTACCATACTAAAGCGAACAACCGATTTCGAAGCACCGGTATCCAGTGTGAAAGATCATTACCGCTATGCTATAGAACATGCCCGGATCGTAAACAGAAATAAATACTTTATTAAATTAGGGGCATAATAGACTGACTATTTAGTAAGTCTATAGCTGCATTCGGCGATTTCTAAATATTTTATATCAAAACATATATCTAAACCAGAAAATTAGTATTTTATAATTAACCCGAAACAACAATTTGAAAAATTAAGGATTAAGCACTGCAACAAATTATAATTAAAAACGCTTATAAACTTTTGTTGTTCTTCCGGAAAAGCTAAGCTTTTAATTCATTCCTTCCATAAAACTACACAGCTGTTATACAAGTTGAATTTTTATTACGTATACATGCAAGAATTTTTAATCCAAAAACAATAAAACAATTTGGTTTTAACATAATGCCAGTGCAACATGAAATGTTGGACAAGTGCGAAGCAAAATTTAGTTTTTCCATTTTAATCCGGAAAAACTACAAAACCACACATTTTTTGAACATGGAACAATAACACTGTACTGTACCTACATACATTCGTAGATATTCATAAATACCAAAAAATAAAATGGAAACCACGACTTTTACTAAAAATTTATATCTGTATGAGCAAGTGTATATCCTAATTAGAAAGTATTTCTTGTTTAACCCCTTTCGATATTTTATGTTACGTTGAATTTTATATGTCAATTTATATTGAGTTCAAACAGCCTAAGGAATTTTCGTTTTTTCGACGAAACTTTTACCAGCAAACACAATGTTTTATGTGTTATATAAATTTTATCTAGATTTGATAGCAGAAAAAAAAATTCTCTTGCTACGAAAAATTGAAATAAATTGAGGATCTGTGGGGAATAAGCATACGCCAATCAAATATGTACGATACATAATGTACCTACCATACACGAGGGAGTGTGGTGGAACGTCATGAAGTGTATATAATTTTTTATCTCAATTTCTGCTTGATGGTTTTCATTCGTAAGAGAATATTGGTACATTCTTTTTGCCCTGTGTATCGAATTCGGTTAAGGACAAGGATTCGTATAAGGTTATAGAATTTTGTTGTTACGCGTGTGTTTTACTCAATTTTTATTTTTATTTCAAGTTTAAATTCTTTTTGTGCTTCTTCAAAAGTGGCCTTAAATCATTTTTTTGGTGACAACTTCAAAAAAGTTTGGATCATTTTCGACATTTGTGGTATTTGTGCTTGTCATTTTTATTTGGAGTCCCCACGTACGATAGCATGTGAATGTAATAGACAAATACGAACATATATGTCATTATATCTTGTGCCTATTCACGCATCATTAACAACTGCACCATGTACATGAATGTATACTGTGCGGAACGTAACTTGGTTTGATTTAATCGAATGAAGAAGAGTTGTACGGGATTGGAACAGATGTTTCAACGATTGTTGTATTGTTGAAATAATTTTGGACATTTCAAGGTTTTCAAGCGTTTTCACGAATTATAAATCGATATGAATAATAATTCAATTCTCATTTTGATGTTGAAATGATATCCATCTTCTGCTTGCCAAAATAAAATCCGATATTGCAATCCATCGTATGAGCGATGGGTTTCTGAGTCACGCTGAACATCACCATTTCTGCAATAAACAATTGTGTCGCGAGAGTAAATTCTACAATTTCGAGTTTGTTGTTATGCTGGCATTTGTTAAATGCAGTTCTACACAACCGAATTAATTCATTGTGTTGATCGAATAAAGTTTGTAATGCAGCGACAATTTTTCGTGCTCATATTATATCGACATATATTTAAATCTGTGAATTATTTTCAAATTAATTCAAAAATACGAAAATTGTGAAATGTATACGCATAGAAATGACAATCCAAAAAAAAAAATCAAAACAAGATCTTGCGCATGTGTCTCGCCTACTAATAGAATCAAAATGCTCAATATTCTATTTTTCCGGTGTGCTCACCTCGCGCTTGTCGCTTTTCGTACAAAATCGACACTCAGGATTTAGGGTTTCTGGAATTTCGCCAGTTAATCCTGATATTTTTGATGATGAAGAATTTTTTCCAAGTCATGTCACCAATAGAGAGCTACCAGGAGAAGTACAACAGCTGACACCATCCTCGCCATCAATGTCGCCTGGGTATTTAGGCTACCCATCGGATTTTGTTTTTTCTTCCGAAAATGTTATTACATACCCAAAATCGTTCCTTGTAAGCACCCCTGCTCGTGGAGGCAGAAAGAGGGTCAGAACTAATGATGCAGAAGAAAATTTGTGTTTTTCATGTATGTCACTTTTATTCCTGGAAGCCCAAAACGTTTCATTTTATTGTCAAAAATTCAAAAATTGTTACGTTTATTCACACTCCCCTATACTCACGTAAAGTGTTTAAAATCAAATCCCAAATAAGTTAGTTATTTGTGTACTTTAAAAAACATTTATAGCGTTATTTCATAAAATTGGAACAATTTTTCAGCCCTGCAATTATGCGATTATTCAAACCCCTTAAAATTTGTTGTGCATAAAGTGATATTCAATGGTGGGAAGAACGGCCGAGTAATGGCTTAACCGCAGAGAACATTTCGCCTCAATCGAAGTTTGATAAACAGTGCACAATTAATGAAATGGTCGGACCATCAAAACTAGTAACGTTTGATAATAATTCAAAAACTCTACGTTATGTAGAAAGATATTACGAACACTTAAAAATAAAATTAAAACCTTACAGACTCAAAGATCACTCTTTATTTCGATCGTTGAAATATTCGCTAGAACTATGTTTTATTATTCATGCACAAATAATGTCCGAAGCTTTTTTCAACTCGAGAAGCAACTCGTGAGAAAAGTTCATAACCGTTGGAATTACACCGATACGTTCTTCCAGGGCTGAGCTGTGGCGGATCCAAGTTTCAGAAACGATGCCAGTAAAAATACATGAGATTCAAAAATTGATATTTTTAAATTTTGCAACATAAAAATACTACTTATTACAATGATTAGAGGTAATTCATATTTTTTTTCTAATCAAATCATAAATTCCGACCCATGCTTGCATGGGTCGCTCGGGTCGCTATTTAGTTTTACTATAATGTAGTAAGAACTAACTAGAACTAAAAAACATCTCCGAGTTTAGGTCATCGTAGAAGTCAACGAAATTTATTTAGCCTATAGGTTAATTAGACAAATACCTAATAGTTGGAGATCAACTCTTTTAGATCGACTAACGTAAGAGTAAAGAGAAAATAATGATAAAATTATGTTTTTAATGTCGTTTCCTAGATTGTTGACGTTGGCTACATTGTCGACTTCACGAATACAAAAAATCCCATCTCTGGTCCAAGTAGATTACGCAATGTAATCCCTCCCATAACTTTGAAAAAATTGTATTATCGTATGAAGCACCCGATCCCTTCATAAATATTACGGAAACCTGCTCAGTTGGGTTTGAATACCCAATATTTGGATCAGACGGGATAAAATGAGTAAAACTTAAGAGCACCTGTTAATCCAGGGGAATCCCTTCACAAATAGCGTACAGTTCGTTATAGCACTAATACATATAAAGCTGAAAAGCCTAATCGGAACAAACAGACATTTTAACGAAAACATTGTATCGAAGCACCTAGACCCAAGGGGCGACCCCTTAAAAATATTTCGAAAACCTATACTCATTTTGATATAAATTATCTATGAAATTAGAATCCGATTGGATGAATATTGTAGAAACTTATATGAACTTTCCCCTTCATGCAAGGAACGAACTCCTTAGATTCAACCATATCACTTATTTCATGTAAATTCTTTCACAAACTCATTCTTGTTGAAAAAATAAACTTTTAGAAAAAATGTGTACCGATTCCTCTGGACCACGAGCTTCAGCCCTAGTTGTACCAACTCGAAAAAATATACGGGCGTACTGGTTGGGTAGTCTGTAAGTCTCATACAGTAACGTTTTACCTAACATCTGGCATCAGAATGTCTTTTTCTACATGACACGAACAATTAAAATTCTTATAATTTTTCGTCTTAATATTTTATGATGTACATCAATAAGTAATAAGAAATGCACTAATACTGTAACATATCTTTTAATGTTTTGTATAAAGTAAAACTTTTTATGTAACCTCGTATAACAGCCCCATTCACTTAAAATACAAATAGAAATTGTAACTTGAATTACAAAATCATTGTGAAATATTGTGACAAATTGAATGCTAAACATTTTAATGGATGGACATCAAAATCTGTACATAAAATAGAAACAAACCCACAGACATTAAGTTTATTCCAGCTATTAAAATTTTATTGTTATGGTCGATTTTCATTTCTAAAAATATAAAATAAAATGTTTAACCGTCTTTCGTTATCGTGGGCTTTTAATCAATTTTCATTTAAATCATTTTTTTTTTGTTATGGGTATTTATTTAATACGATAATACGACCTCCCGTTAAGCTTTTATATTCACGGTAATCCCTGTTTTTTTTCTACCGCCACATATATACGATTTTTGAATTATACTCGTATATTGTTTGTATACAACCTTTCAAAATGAAAAATAACCCATTTTCTTTTATAATTTTTCTCCTGTTTAACTCTATTATATACAATTTTTCAACGTTTTCAGATTAAATTCGAAAATGCAGTGAACAGCATGAGCGCACTGTATCGCTTCAATCTATAGAATTCTATATATAGCACTGCTATGAAAATGAAAAATACCCAATTTTTCATTTTTGTTTTTCACATTCAAGAAATACATATATGGCAGAAGCAAAAAAGTTAATTCTGTTGTTTTTCACTTGAGATGATCATATAATGATTGCGATTTATTTTGGTACCATTTTCAAAAATATATAGAAATAAAGTTTATTTCCAGAAATGAATTTTTTCGTTCTACTCACTGAGAAAATTTTAATTAAAGCCTGAACGAAGAAATGGAAAATTTGCATGTTGAAGAAGCAAGCCCTGACGTTATTTTACCTTTAATATACCTACATTGAGAAAATACTACATTAGATTAGGCGAAACTACAGAATTTTAAGGTTTAAGCGAAGCTCATTTGTCAAAATTTAACACAACAACGGCTTCATATCTCATATATAAACACGGTCTTTCGTGTTATATTGAAATTTTTACCTCTGCAGCCATATCGTTAATTCACCAAAAGTTTCGCCCGATTTCACCCACAATTAATGCAGAAACCTCAAGAATAAACTTTAATTTTGAGCAGTAAATTCATCAATTCGTCCGGATGAAGAAACGACGCAGACCATCAGTCTATAGCCGTCATTTGCTATGGGAAAAGGAAAAATGCGGTGATGAGCAACCGATGGCTATGACCGTCGAGAGTTTTCATGGAAAAAATGTGAGAAAATGTAAAAATTTTCACTTCCAAATATATAAATGACGTTCAATTTCATATGACAGTCATAAACAAAGGAAAAATAAAAAATGTGTGCTCAGACGGTTGTCAATTCAAAAGTGTGCGGCAACGGGTTAAAATAATAAACAGTAATTTGCTAAATAATATTGCAACATGGTTAAAGTAGCCTGAAGAAGTCAATTGGTTGTATCCAACGTATTTTGTTGTGCACTCATGTTCAACGTTCTAGCCATATGTGAGATATTTGCAAGAATGGAGTGTCCCCACCAAGTTCAATTTATGACCTCCAAAATAAAACAAAAAACACACCTGTAATTTTTTTAGAAAAAATAACGGTTTAATTTTTTTTTTACATTTAAAAAGAAGAAAATTTAGACTACTTTTCGATACTGGGGTCATTTTTAACAAACTTTGAGACTCTCAATGAACTTTCCGTATATTTCATTCACGAATCCAAAAATAAGCCATTTTGTAGTAATTTAGAAACCTTGAGAATGCGAGACTATTGAAATTGACGTGGAAAACACATTTTGTGGAAACTATAAATTGTGACTTATCAAGTTCAAGAGTCAAGCTGCATCGGAGAGAATAACAATCGCTCGTTCGTGTTACGAAAATTGAGACTTTAATTCAAGCAGATGAAGGTATTTGTGAAGTTGGACGCGCTTCAGATTTAATGCTATTTGTAGTAAGCCAAAACTAAAAAACGATGTGAAGGATCTGGTAGACAAAAAGTACGATCACTCCAAAAAATACGATAAGTATAGTGCTCAAGAGATACGAACTTTGTCTTTATAAATAACCAAATAACCACACAGACCATACGGAATCGGTTGAAGGATTATCGACTATAATCACGTCGACCGATACGAGTGTCAAATCTGACTATAATCATCGTCGGAATCGAAGAAACTACAATGATATACAGGGACTGGATATCAAATAAAAGCCAACTTGAGATATCGGGGTTGTGTTTCGACAAATGATTATGAACATGGGGCCAGAGAGAAACTAGAAATGCCAGCGGGGGAACAAAAAAATTGAACTACCATTTACCATTGTTTGTTTATAAGCTTTAGAGGAAACAAAGAAATATGAACATTATTCAGAGGCTGCACCCGCAGCTTGTGCGAAAAATCAAAATCGGTAAAAAAAAGAAACATTAGTAAGAATCAAACGCCCTAATTACAATTTGGATGCATTTTTCCGAAAGATGAGATAGAGATCCGATGGGTTCATGAAAATGGATTGATTCTTGTTCTGGGTTGATGCGCAAACGCGGCGAAAAAAGAAAGCAACTTTAATACTACTGAAAAGTGGGCGATTTAATTGAGTATACGGTTACGCCAGGCGGGGGCAGTCGCGCAAAGATTATATACAAACTATATGGACGACTCGAATATGGAAATTTTAGGAGAAAATACAATACAATGGATGTGTGAGTAGAGCGAGCATACAAATCCTATAGGCACAGTCCAATCATGACTATCTCAAAGGATGAAAAAGGCACTGGAGGTTAAGCGAAAGTAGTCTTCATCGGACTCAATATGGTTGTTAGAGTAGGTCGTATTCAAAAAATTGGTGAACAAGAGAGGAATAGTATTGGGATCTGATTTCTTCATACAGTTAATGATTATAGCAAAAAAAAAAACTTTGGGTTAGCGATTATTTCTGACTACATAATGCCGATGTTATTTTTGTACGCAAGTTCGAAAATTCATTTCATTTAGATAATTTGAGTAATCCCAGTTCAATCTCGCTTTTATTAATTTTTCTCAATTTGTATTTCTTTGATTACACAGTGAAGGAAATTGTCTGTTGTACCACGGATGCGTTGCTAATTTATTTCCTCGTACAGCATAGCAAACGGACTGTTGCAAATATTTAAAGGTCACGGCGTAGACGAAAATTAAAGATATATGTGATTAAAAAAGGTAGATGATTGTTATATGTCAGTACTGAGAACCAAATTTATTTTCGAAACTTTACAATCATTGGCACCAGAAGAGAATGCTTATATCAAGCTACTACATTGTTATTGATGTTACTGTTCTTCAACAAAGCAAAATTTGAAAAATTATCAGTAATTAAAGTTTCGTTTGCAGATCGTGCATTCGCAGCAACATAGTGGGTGATTGTGTCCATTATAGATCCGGGTGGTTAAAATCGCATATGTCATCTAATATATACCTGCTATCAAAAACGAAATCAGCACCATCAAGAAACTGGTAGCTGTCCGCATGATTGTTAGGGCGTATATACAAGACAGAACATAACTTGTTGATTTAAGCAAAGATCAGCCCAACATCGTCGGTATTCGGCATTATAAGAGCGCCTTTATATAAAAATTTTCAGAATTATTGAAATCGTACAATCGTACTGACATCTGATAGCCACATGTTTGCCG
Organism: Nephrotoma flavescens; assembly: GCA_932526605.1. NCBI lineage: Eukaryota > Metazoa > Arthropoda > Insecta > Diptera > Tipulidae > Nephrotoma > Nephrotoma flavescens. The sequence goes on from OW052221.1 coordinate 302,786,573, forward strand.
TCTATAGCACCTACACAGTTCGGACAATTCCATTTTATATTAACATTGTTGAAAATATCAAATAAATTTTGTGGGTTTATTTCCTCTACTTTTAATGACCCGCAAATAGCACATCATATCTCATCTATTATAACACCCATGTGTTGTTTGCTGATGCCATATGCCTCTGCAAAGATATTTCGGTTCAAATAACAATCCTTACTCTAAAACGATAATTAATTTTTCTTTCTGACTAATATTATCATAAGGTCGTGTATTCCGGCTTGGTTGTAACCTTGGTTCCAACAATACTAAAAGCTTGTCAAATTCAAAAGGCGTCATGTGAAAATTTTCTTTGAAAAGTGACCAATTTGACCTCAAATCATTGAACTGGAATTTATTTAGATATATAAAAGGAATATTTAATTTTATTCTAAAAGTACTTACATAAAAAACGACACTCTCGTTGTTGCCTTTTTTTTCGCCAAAGCCATGAGCAAAACAGCAGAACCGATAATAAAAAAATTTATTTCAATTTAACATGAAAATAAATTGATTTTTGGAGACCGCGTTAAAATTTCATTTTACTTTGAACTGAGTAATAGGCGTAAAAGAATAATTTCGAATCGATTTACCTAGTCAAAATTAAAAAAAAAAAATTGGAAAAATATGTTTCTTAATTTAAAAAAGAAAAGAAATTTAAAAACATGATTAAAGTAGCAGGCGAAAAATTCGAATAACATAAAGAATGTCATAGTAAATTGTATTCCGATTGGGGAAATTTCGAAATAAATTCGACGTTAACTTTCGACGGCTTTTGTTTTCCTATAGCAAGCGTAGAAACAAAAGAGAAATGTGCAATTTTCTAGCGAGAATCAAGGTAGTGCTACTTTTAACTCAATGAATCACGAGTTAGTGATCATAATATTATAGGAGAAGGTATAATAATCCGATTTTTCAGTACAAATCGACTGCTTTGCAGAAACTGCACACAACGCTATAACACTTGGTGGTGGAGTGGTGTACATCGAATATTGTTATAATCCCAGCAGTCGCGAGTTTGAATCCAGTCGTAGTCTATGCACGAGCAATTTGAGGTGCCCCAGAGTAGTGGTTATTTTACAACGGATAATGCTAGTTATAAAAAGTAACAAGTGATGATCGCGAAAAGTGCAATAGTCAACAGTCATTAATAGTGGAAAAGTTAATTGTTCACTATGTTATAAGTGTTGGTGTAATTAAAATTTCATCACTTTAAACGCTGAGTGTTTTATTTACAAAATCCAGTAAGAATCCAAAAATTTGTAACAATTACGTATAATGCGCTTCGATTTTAACACGACTGGCATAACATCAACTTTGAAGCAAATTTACATAATACACTTAAATTTGACTACAGCATTTTAATCACGTCATATAAGCAATAGTGCATGCCCGATTGTTAACATTTGAATATGAAATGCATTTTGTATAAAAATGTAAATATAAATTATAGGCTACAAATAAATCTGTTACAAGTTCTCTTACTTCTACCTTACCTTTAAATTACAGTGAAACTAATAAATATAATTTACAGATTGTATAAATCGAGGGACAACGCATCTCTTTATTACATATTATTACCTTAATTGTCATCGTACCACCGCCCATTTACATGAAATTGCAGCTGCATTATGCCGCTGGTGGTAAATTATAGTTATTATAACATCATTGTGCAAAATGCATGTCGTATTTGCATATCATGCTGTTAGAAAATTTACATAAATACGAATGCATTTCATATCGCGTTGTTGTAGTCAATTTGTAATCTGATAAATTAGTTCTATTAAAGTACAACACAAAATGGTAGTTTTTAAATTATTTTTATTAATATCGTGTATTCTAGTTATTTGTGATGCTGCTGTATGTCCATATTATCAAATAATCTGTTGTAAAATCTGTAAAAAAAATTATATTTCTTCTTTAAAACAGATGACGGTTGACCAAATGAAAAAAGCTGCCCGAGTTGCTCGAATTACATGCATGCAAAAATTAAAAATTTCGGAAGATCGTGTAAACATTTTTGATACGGGGGATTTTCCCGATGAGCGTGATCTAAAGTGCTATTCGGCTTGTCTACTTGAAATGATGAATACTATGAAAAAGGGTAAAGTTAATTACGAAGCAGCGATGAAACAGATCGATACCATGATGCCCGATAGTCATAAGGAGGGTGTTAAACAAGCGATAACCGCGTGTCGGGATTCACCAAGTGAATTTAATGATAGTTGTGATGCGGGTTATGCTATATTTCATTGCCTCTATAAAAATAATCCACATTTTTTCTTTCCGTAGATTAAAAGCATTATTAAATGCAGTAGTATCTACAGTCTAATTTTGGTAATTTGGTGGGGTATGCAATTTTAAATAAAATGAGTGTTCAAACTCAATGTGGCAAATATATTTTGTTTTGATTTGTTTTTCATTTTGCAATGTTTAGTTCATCTTAACATTAATACCCGAAAGGAAATATTGGCTGCCTTCAAAACACAAAAATGTAAAGAAAACGTATTTGTGGCCAAATTTTCCTAAATTGTCCTAAAAACCAAATTGAATTATTTGGGAAAACTTCAAGTGTTTGCACAATCGTTGGAATTTTTTCTTACATCCAAAAAATGTTTATGTGTTTGGGTGAGTACTGTATATTAACTTTTGAGGATAAAACAAAAAATCAAATAATTTAACGTCCTAAAAAGCAACAAACAAAAAATGTGTAGATGTGTATGGAGAATATCTTGATATAACAAATTTTCGCAGAATGACTCAATATAACGAATTTTTAGGACAGCATCTGTTATTGGCGTTGATGGTAAGACACTACTAGGTCCTTATAAAAGAAAAACACTTTTATCGTGGCCAAATTGCAAATTCAGGGTGTTTAGGACAGCCAAATTTCCATTGATCTTCTATAAATCACAACTAGGGATCTCTTTCAAATTTGACTGTCCGAATCACCCAAAATTCCCATTTTGGCCTAATAAAATCAGTTTTTCTATTATATGGACCTAGCAGTATCTCTACAAACGCAAATTAGATAAAACCGTACTTAAGATTTATTGAAAATCAACGCAAATTTTGCTGTGACTACTCTGAATTCCCAATTTATGCAAAATAAATGTCATCCAATTATTTAGAATCTAGAAGTGTTTCTATTTAAATGCCAATTAGAGATGCGTTTTATAGAATTTTTCTGGAAAATTTAGGGAAAATTAAATCCGAAAAAGTGACTAATAGAAGTTTAATGCAAATTTGGCTGTCAAAAGCACCCTTAACCCAAAATATGAGCAAACTAAACGAGGTTTTCTATAAAATGAGTCCTCGTATATGTCAGTTAGCTTACCGATTTCTAAGAGTTTTTCAGTAAAATTCAGAACTGTGTACGTTAGAATTATAGTATTCCAAGGCCAATTTGCCTGTCCTAAACACCCTAAACCTTTAATTTAATCAAATTAATTGAATTTTTCTATTAGATGGGGTATAGTGACTTCTCAGAATTTGCGTCACTTAGTATTCTGTTTTATAGGAAAACACCAGAAAAATTCAGAAAAGTGTTCGTTAGAATTATAGCACCCCAAGGCAAATTTTGTTGATCTGACCACACAAAAACTCCAATTTTAATATGTGTTGCCGTTTTCTATTTGTTTCCCATAATATTAGGTAAAATATTATAGCAGGTTCATTAGCATGTAAAAACGAATAAATAAATAACTAACTTCCACATTCAAATGTTTTTAGGAATTAGGAAAAAATTCTCAATTTTGAGAAGAATAATGAAATTTGCTATAACAGAAATTTTTTCAGTACAGTTTTAAAGAAACCGTTGCAAGATTCAATTGCTTTTTGCGTAAAAAACGAATTTCTTAAAATTTGTTTCATAACTATATCCACTATTTAAAAAACTACAAACATCACAACGAAATCAGTTCTCCTTTGATTTGTGCTTCTTGCCAAAATCCTGTTAGACATACCTCTATCCAATAAATTAATGGTATCGGGTAATATTTCTTCCCAAGCATGTCCCCCAATGCTTAATTTTAAATCATGTATTGTCTCGAACTGCCTGTTACCCTCGTACAATTTCCAAACTAATATTTCCCAACAATTTTCAATGGGGTTCTGGTCTGGTGAACAAGCAGACCAAACAGAGTGGAATGGGAGAATCAATCTAACACAAAGACGTTTGTTTACTAAAAGAAGTTAAACCTCAAAAATTTTAAAAGAAAAAATTAAATTTAATCGTTGATTATTAAAAACTACAGTTTTTCAAGTTTATTTGCATCATATAATAAAATATAAAATTTATTTAAATTTTAAGTCACAGCACAGCGTACATACTTTCAGTGGTAAAAATATAAAAATTTAATTCACAGCCACTTTTAGTGGGAAAATCATTACAGTGTATATTGCTTATGCGCAATCATAAAAATATATAACTATTTCCATTTTAATACAGCTCTACAAAATTGTACATCCTCATTGGGCATATATATTCAAACATATAAATGATATCTTTAGTTTTTTCCTTTGACATCAATGGCGAATTCTTACAAGTGATTATTTTTGGAAAAAGTGATTATTTTTTTGGATTTTTGCACTGCCTCTTAAGATGGGAACTACCAGCAATTCTCCGTAATTAGTTCGATATTTGACATTAAATATACATTGCAAAATTTTGATTTTAACTTTATTGTAATCCATTGATTTTAAATTCCTAATCAAAGAAACAGGGCTGTAGGACAGAGTTTTTAAAAATTATCTTCAAAACTTAAGGAGATAGGACAATTATGATCTCGAATACTGAAAGTGCTGACCATTAATCCTTTACTTCATAAAATATCATTTTGGCAAAAAGTGGTCTGTTGGACACTTAAGCATTCAGCTGGTGTATTATTAAATTAGGTTAGCTATATCATCAAAAACAACAAGATATTTCCCAATTGCCTTTAACCTCGCATGACGTATATGTTGGGACTAACGAAGTCAAAATACTAAATACTTTTGGCCACACAAACGGAATAAAGAAGCGTTTGAGTTTATGGATCATCATTTCAATCTAGATATGGTTCAGACCAATTATCCAAGTACATTAGGAAATACATTAGATTTATCATTCGCTAGAAAATAAGTCCAGAACTTCTTTCATCGGTTTGTTACTTTTTGTATCATAGACCAACTCTTCATAAAATGATGTTGTAAAATAAAAAAATGTTTCAAAAACCATCTTTTTATCTCCAAAAAAATACTTATCTTTATACCAGTATAGTAGTTCTATGTCACATACCGTAATTTTTTTCTGTATATATCGCTAACTAGCAAAAATATATTTTTTTAAATTTTAGCTAGGCAACAAAAATTGATCTCTACAGAAAAAACACTTTACAAAATATAATTTAAATTTAAAAACGTAAATTGAAAATAATTGTATCCACCAAATAATATTTGAAATGTGTAAAAGCAAAAAATTAAATTTAAGCGGAATCGTTAATTTTGTTAATAGAATTTGAACTGGATTTTACATGTACCATTTCCATATAGATCTTTTTCTTTAATTTGGTTGTTTTTTTCAAAATGGCTGCATCTTCCAAAATAATATTATGGTTGATATCTCTATATGTTCCGAAAGTGCCTTTATTTGATTTGAATTTGACGTGGCACCACGTATGTGTTGAAAGAAGCGTTCCCGTCAAAACTGTTTAGTTTGTCCCGTGTAAATTACGTTACAATCATAACATTTTATTTGATACACAAAATTGGATTCTTTTAATTTTGAAAACAAAGTTATTATTTATACAAATAATTTTGAAATTATAATTTTTTAAATAAATGTTTTAATTTTTCGAAAAGATTTTTTATGTAAAATAAAGATAAATAATTTGTACCTTCAATTTCAGGATGTATTGTAAAATTTTGATAATAATTTCTTTATTTCCAAATCATTTTATTTATTAACTTTCTACGATAATGATAATTTACCAAAGTGTTTTCCAAAAGTTTAAAGTTACTGTAATGAAATTTAGTATCGGACAATATTAGAATTTTATGAGTTAAAATCTTGATTGTATTAATTTTTCAAGAAATAGGAAGCCAAGAAATCAAATTTAGATAACGACCGGACCAGGTATTCTTATGGTACCAGTCAAAAAAAATTATACCATCCGGTTCATGAATTCTAATCTAAAAATGAAATTTTGTGGCCAATTTCTTATTCAACACTAAATTCTATTCAAAGAGTAAAATACATCCAGAAAAATATCAATTTTACCTCAAGGATTGCCGTTATAATGTCATCTACATAACGAAAATAAAATAAAGGTTGAAAATCCAAAGAATTTATTCCTATTTTTCCTAAAATTCCATCATTAAATTTTCGATTATCGGGCTAATCAGAGAACCCATTGCAGAACTAAAAGTTTGTTTATAAATTTTATTGCTGAAAGAAAAATCAGAATTATTCACAACTAAAAGGTAATTTTGTGGAAGCGTAACATTCTGAATTTTTTGTTTAAAATCTACCGAATTTAGAATATTTGAACTAGTATTACCAACAATAAATTTTAAAATATTACCCAAAAAAGACGATAAACTATGTGTTGAACCATTATTTGAAATAATAATTGGTCTATATGAAAAACCAGGTTTGTGGATTTTTGGTAATCCAATATAAGAGCTCAAGCCAAGAGACGTCGTACGACGTTCACGAGTGAACACCTACTGCAAAGATAAATTCGGAAGGGTTTTTGCATCGAATTGTAACGGGAGACGAAAAGTAGATCCACTATGATGGCCCACAGCGCAGTAAACCGTGGGATAATCCCGGTCATGCATCAACTTTAACAGTCAATCCGAATACTGGTGGCAGGAAGCTAATGCTATGTATCTGACAATTGATTCAATTAAGCCGAGCATTGAATCTCAAACCTCCATAATATGCGAGAAAATGATCACTTTGTTATTTTTTCGCATATTATGGACGTTTTAGCACGTCAACGCTCGGCCACATGTTGAAAGAGTCGACAAGAAAACTTTGGAATATGAAATATCCTACCTCACCCACCGTATTCAACAGACATTTCTCGTCGCGACTACCACTTGTTCCGGCCGATGACTCATTGTCTAGCTGACCAGCACTTCACGGCTTATGGAGAAACCATAAATTGGGTCGATTCTTGGATCGCCTCAAAACATTTTAAATAAAATACATGGTACCAATTTCTCTGAATAAAGCTTCAAAATTATAAAAAACTCAAAACTTATTTGTACCCCCAATAACTGAAGTAAGTTACAGTTTTTGTTCATAAATCAATATTTTCAAACTAAGATAAGTTTTGGCATTAAAATATTTTAATTTTTTTTATCAGTTATTTTTTAATCAGTCATTGAAAAATTAAAAATTACCGCTTAAAATGGTATCCTGCTAACCTAACATTTCATGTCAAACAATATGAATATGATTCAGATATCTCATGCTCTAAAGTACATACTATGCAGTTTCCCCACACCACTATAAAAGTATTAGAATAAATCATTTTTACATATACGAGCATAATTAATTTCCCGCGGATCGTACTGTATAGTTATAATTTATAAAATAGCGCAATATTTAGTAAATTATAAACTTAAAAATATTATCTGTTTAAAACTTTTTTCTTTCAACATAGTGTCTTCTGCTGCATTTTCCGGTATATACATTGCTAAATTTGTACCTCATTAAATTTTTATAGTATCTACTACTGTACTGGGAAGTAAAAATAGCAATTAATTTGATTAATTTTACTGGTCTCGAATCTTCCGTTTCCTTGTTCTTTAATCCACAGAAACCGGAATAAAAACATAAACTGGACGAAATTTTTTAATACTAAAGCAGGGATAAAAATATTCTACAATTATTTTCAGAATAACCCTTATAACAATGAAAAACGAGTTCAACATTTTTTGTCAACCAAACTAACTAACTCGAGAAAACCCAAAAAAAAATAAAATTGTTCGTTGTACCAGTAAATTTGTGATACGAAAAGGGGTTGACAATTTCATGAAAAGATACAAAGTAGATTTCTGTCGTATTGTGATACTGATAAATAATGATTTGGAGGTAAACAAATTTGTTTCAAATGAAGAAATTCTAGAACTAATTTTGGGTAATTGAATTAATCGCGCCAATAAAATGTTGGGAGGATTTTACTGAAAAAGTTTTTTAAAATTCGCATGAAATGTAATTTTATTTTTCCTTAATGATCGTAATTTTTCTTTAAACCAAGAAGCTTTAACGAATAATATTATGCAGCACATGGTGCGGTGGAGAGAACGATAAGGAATGATAAAAATTCATTACGGATTAAATTTTGCTAAACTTTGACCACAGCAGTGGGGTTTTGTGTAATTAATCGTAGTAATGCATTTTTATAGACATTAAGCAAATTATACAGTTTTTGCTGTTTGAAAGTTTTTATTACCACAGAAGCCACATCTTATGGATACCTGTAAAAAAATGTTATTGATTTTAAAAAATTTAAAAATATCATCGTATTTTAGTTTTGGAGCACAAAAATATCATTTTAACAACAAATGTGAAAGGGTTTAAACGATTTGAGGGTGCAATAACAAAACCATTTTTGAATTCATTTTTTCTAAGCGTTCTTCTTTGCGGGAGAACAAAATGGATTGATTTTTAAAATATTATTTTGGATGGGTTAGTCTTGAAGAAACTTGAAACTATCTGAATCTTTTTTACATAATAGTCACTCGTAGTGTATGTAAGAAAGTCTATATTCTATTAATAAATATTTTGACATTCGTAAGCACTTAAAAAACGTATTGCTGAAATAATTATCTCGAATGCAGGTGCTAATCATCTCTACGCGTCTCGATGCGGGACCAGAGGAAATTCTCGAACAATGCAGAATTAAATTTTTTTTATCTTCCGTCCGGACTTTCAACGGCCAGTAATGATAAGCAGCGAACTTTAGGTAATGTGAAACTTAAAATTTCAAATGGAGGCAAAATCAAAACATTCATATGGCTTCAAAACTAACCATTAGTTATACCGATGAATTTTTGGGCCTAGCTTGTATTAGTTCCTAAAGTGAGTTCCTAAACAAATGAGTACCCGACATCATCCTTAAGTGATACATACCAACATCAGGTTACGCCTAATGTAACATCGCAGCCTAGCATCTCTCCCCCGCACTATCGAGGTTTCATAATCATATTTTCATTTCGGATAATGAGTGATTAATTTATTGATCCTAAACCAGCCGTGAAATTTTTCCCCATCGAGAATCGAGCATGGGACCTCCGGCAAGCATATGGTTGTCTAGAATGAGAATTGTCTAGTTTCAATTAAAGAAAAGAATGGCGCACAGAAACGGAACCTCTTCAATCAATAAGGCAATCACACAACGACTACATGGTACAGAGAAAACACTCCAACCGACTGTAATGACAGAAGGACGAAACGTGAATGACACAAACAACAAGCACTTAAAATCGAAACTGTCGATATAAAAGAGTGATTCCGTTGCTGAATAGCGCTATTCGCAACGAATCTGGAGAGCTTTAAATGAACACTAACACTATCCTGATAGTGTGGCGAGCAGCAAACAACCAATATCATAGCAAGAATCTGATATCAAAGGAAAAATAATAAGGATAACTTTTGTAACGAAATGTTCAAGGACGGCGGCCATTACCACTTCCGCCGGTTGTTTGAGCTGGTTTCATCGATTTTGTTCGCAAAAAGAATCATCATCCCGAATGGAAAATAGCTGTAATTTGTCCACTACATAAAAAAGACAATCTGGATTGAAACAACTACCGCGGAATAGCTTTGCTCAAAACCGGCTAGAAAGTGTCGTAATGTATGTGGCTCTTAAAGCAAAATGATAGTGTAACGATCGGCTGTACAATGCTCAACAAAGGCCAACTGTAAGAGAAATCCATTGCGCCTAAGTGTTGGCTAGGTTTAATTTTATGGTGAATATAATTACTTCTTACTTACAGAGAATGTTGGAAAGCAATAAAGATTGAACTCATACAACCGGGATTTTCTGTTGGTTGAGTAATTAAAAAATTGAGATGTGTTAACCTTAATGTGAGTGACGTAAGTACCCGGGTACTTTTTGCTCTTTTAGACGTCTATTTTTGTAGGTTTTACTCCCAATAAAAACTTCTAGTTCAATTGGTATTAATTACGATCACACTTAAAAATGATAAATGTTACCACTTAGACGAACATGGAAAAAATAAGTTAATCACTCAAATTAAGAAATTTTTTCTTCACTCACATGAGGGTTAATATATAAAAATTATCTATCATATACACAATCGAAAAAACAGCATGATTACGATGGCTTGATCAATGTATTCGTGACTTAGATTTTGTGGATGCGCGCAAAAAAAATGGAATACGAGACGATGATTTTTTTTGTGAAACAGTCGAATTTTGGGAATTGGAAAGAAAATGGTCACTAAATCATAAACAAAAAAATTAAAAACAATTTGTTTTGTATTTAAAGATAAAATTCAAAAATTGTAAAAAGTTGTGTATCGAAATAAACTGATAAATCTGTTAAATTGTTAATTGCATTTGTTTTACTGTCTGGTGTAACTTCTACAGTTTATATTAACATTGTGTTGCTGTAAAATAATTTTCATTTTAAGTGAATGTAAGTGATATAGTGAAAATTTATTTTACTAAACCACACCTAATGCAAGTGCGTTTTAGAACAAATTTTTTTTTGTAACGGTTGGTTAAGCACCGCAATGGTAGCGGATTAGAGTCTGATGGGGTGATAAAAGCGCGCAGTGATGTGTTTAAGAATTATTTAAGCTTCTTTATTTGTGTAATTTCCTCCTAGTTCGAATATAAAACAAAAATTTATTTAGAAATGTTTTTGTAAAATGACCGTTGTACACGAGGGTAACGGAACCCTCCCGACCGGCTTGCGCTACATGTAAAAAAAAAACTTGTGTGCAACCTTGCATTTCGGTATTTAAACTTTCATTGGCGAAACCTTGCGAAATACTATAATTGGAAATAGTATGTGAAAGATGTATGATGGACCGCTAAAAACCTTACATCATGAAAAGTATGTCTATTTGATAAGAGATGGCGCAGAAAGCAAATAATATTTCAAATTACAGGTAACCCTCCAATAACACGGTATTTGAAGAACATGGTTTCGAAGAACACGGATACCAATTTTCCCAAATTACACAGTTTCAAACAACGCGATTTTCGTTATTCTCTTTTATTTTGTTTTTCGTATATCATAACAAAAACTAAAAAATAAAACGTTAACGTTTTTTTTTGTTATTTTCGTTTTTGTTTTTAAAGAACACGGAACGAATTAATCGTGTTCTTGGACGGTTTCCTGTATTTTATTATTGGTAGTTGAATTAAATTTTTCAGATAAATGTCTCTAGTTAGCTTGATATTTTCTAATTTACAAACTTCTCTCACAAAAGCTAGAATCAGTTTATACTTACTTTAGTGTAACGTCAGCGTATGAGCCACCGCTAAAGAATAATTTATTCTTTAGCGGTGGCTATTCCAAGAGTTTTCTGATTTGATGATATAATTCGCTAAATCAAAATGTTCTTGTTTTATACTATAGGTGTGAAGCAAGAGGTAAATTTTTGCAGTTTGGTCGTTGCAACCTGATAAGTAGACCAACTTTTATCGGTACGAAACCAAACTGCCAAGAGGAAACTTGAGGAAGTCCTCATTTTTGTAAAGGGTTGTGTGGCTCTGTACACACAAATACCCTTGGGGTTAATGGGGGGTTGAGTGAATTTTCTACTTCTTTTTAGTAGAGTATTGTAAGTAAATAACCTCACTTTTTGGTGGCCCGAAAGGTCTCAAACAATGTGAATGTCATAGAAAATAATATTTGTCTATAAAAAAGCCGAAAATCTTTAAAGTAATTTATGCAGACGAATTTAAAAATTTTTAAAGAATAATTTATGTTATTTTGTATCTTAATACCAACTTATTTGGCCTCTAGTATAATTAGACCTTTATTATTTATTTTCTAACAGCTAATCACCAACTTAGTCAGACAGGCTATCGTAAAAGAGAAACTAATGTTCTCATTAGCTGAGCTCTAATGGCATTTCCTAGCTTGCCGACATTGTATAAAATGTAGTCGATTATGTGTTGAAAACCGTTTTGAATATGTTGAAAAATACAGGACAGTTTTCAAAATTTAAGTGGAAATGACGATGTTTTGCAAAAAAAAAACGTTTTTTTTTTTAATTTCGATGAATTCAGTCAAATCTTTCAGATTGTTGATCAAGATGGAAGTTCATACTTAAACTTTTACCATAAACAGGGCTTGTCGCTCGAAGTGTTATCAGTATTTTCAACTTTTATTTTTTTTATTTCAAAACGTCAGTATATCGTAAAACAATTCAAATTAACAAATAATATGTTATTGTTCGATGGAGTCACATTAAGTGTGGATAATAGCATCGAGTCTGTATACGAGAAGGCTTTGCATGCTGCACGAAAGTGGCCTGATGGTAATTTGTCCCATTCTCGGCGCAGAGCAATCTTTAAGGTATCGACTGACTCATATTTTTTAGTTAATAGTTTGGCCTCCAGAATGGACCTTATGGAAAAATTCATTGGGTTTAAAACAGGGGAATATGGTGGCCATTGTTGTAAAGAACACTTCGAGTGTTGACACCTGTAAATTGGTAGGTCTTTCTGATGTTTGGCCGAAAACGGTGAACCTCAATTAACATATAGGTGCTTAAGTAATCGAACGTGTATTTGTTTCGTTAGTTTGCACTAAATGTAAAAAATGTGTACACTAATAGTGTAATTTTTCTAAATTTATAATAAATAATCGTCGCAAATACTGCAAATAAAATCCATAAAAGTTACAGATGTAAACCTGTAGTACCAGTAATATAAAATATCGGGATTTTCACGGTTGACCGGCATGGGTCATCATTGGAATGATAGACTCATGCGTATTTGAATCGCTAATGGTTGCTGATTAAATGATGTTTCAATTTTATATATGTTTCTATAATTATTTGAATTTGTTAGTTGATAGGTAGGATGCGGTCATCTAACCTCCAGGTGGTGCACCCTGCACAACGAGACATATATAAAACTAACTAAGCAAACAATTTATTGCGGTACACCTTATGACGAGTAAGTGCGTGAATATTTTACTAATTGTAATTTAGTAAAAACTTCATTAGCATCAATTTTTCGTTAATAAACTAGAATTTAAATTAGTCTTTAATTGCATTTTAAAATTTTCGCAACAAATTAAATCAAATCAATATTCAAACGGAACAAGACTTTTACTCGATTTACCCGTAGATAAAAACCCGTCCTCCTTCCAGTCTGTTCTGTTATTTTATTCTTCATACATTAATATTTTAATTAAATTTTTCATTTAAATTTTCCATTTTTCCTTAATTTTCTAGTTGCTGTTACGATTCGATTTCAAACATTGAGGATTACTTTCCATTCGAATCATATGCAACGCAAAATACAATTACTTTGTATATTATGAGAATAATGGAAAATTTTCTTCAAGTTTTATGGTTTAACAATAGACATTTCAAAATATACATCTGTTTAATATACCGGAAAACCACCAATCGAGCTGATGTGTACTGCGCAAAGTAAAATATTTCTGGAGTTTATTGCGTAGTACTGCATTATTATGTCGAGTGTATCGAGTTTTCTCTGCGTAGCAAAACTAATTGAAGTGATTTTTTTTTAACTTAATGCAATACTTGACAAAAGAGAAAAATCACGAATAAATATAATTTGATTTGTGCACTTGAATTCTTGATTATTTTCAAAAAAAAACGAAAATGTATGTAGCAAAATATTCGATTGAAAGCTTTCCATAAATTATAACGAGAAAAAAACATAAGGAAAACTTTTCTGTTCGTATTAAATTAAAGCTTTTGTAATGAAAAGTTTGAGAGCAGTTAAATTTTTTTAATTGAATTTTCGATGATTAAAATTGTTTCTGTTTTAACTGGGTCGAAAATTTAAATTACTTTATTTCGCTGAATCGGGTAATTCGATTAAGGCGTGTTAAGTGAAAATCATACTTATACTCAAATCAAATTACAAAATCGAAAAGACAGTTTCCCTATATTTAATTTCCACTTTTCGCTTTGCTGAAGCGTATATAGTCAAATACTCCAGTTGCCTGCGTCTCGAAAACTGTTAGTATAGAGGTTTTTCACTATATTCCACCTCGAATGAGAACTTAACCTTTGCTCGATTTCCAGTTCTAGCAATTAATGAATAGCCCGATTTAAAAAATGGCGGGTGTAAGGAACTGTACTTCGTCATCTTTACTGCAATTAGATTAGTCTAGAATTGATGATGCATTCCATCTACACCACTAGAGTTGAAATTTTTTTTCAGTGTAACGATAATGTCACTGATAGTTCTCGTGATTTGAGTTTTTACGGATTTGGGCGGACTTTCCCAAACACCACCTTGATTGTAGGCTGCTGGTGGTATGATTCACTAGTTTATACTTTTCCCTACAGAAGATTAGAAATAATTTGGTTACTATTATTTTTTAGAAATGTATTTCTTCGAGGTAATTTTTAGTGCCAATGAAGTTTATAGCAAGTCTACTTCTGCTTATGAACCGTTTTAATGCTCCAATCTCCTAGGAAAGAGTTTATGTTGAGATTCATATATATTTCAACATGTAAGGATCAGTACAAAAAGGCACAAATATGCTGGAATTGACCCTCTTCGTTGCAATGCATGGGTTTTGAAAGGCCACAAAAATCAACCAAGACTGGCCCAAATAGTATATTGTAACGTTTCCTAGCTTCGGTTGGCTGCCCTGATGTCTTTGCCTGTTATCTTTGCCTCTTATTATCCAAAAATTATGGCGAACTAAACTCAACGATATATGTGTGCCTCTGTGTTGATGCCAGACGTAATCTTCATAATAGGTTCCAATAAAACGGTAGTGTTTATGGCATTTTTTGCTGATCGCCCCAACATTTTTCATTCATTGAAAGCCAACCTCTAGTGGGTTTACTTCGGCTAACACGGTCAACAGGATTCTGTCTGGATGGTTCGTCTTTCTAGTAACCTCGTTTGTAAGCGCCTATGATCTCTGTGGTTCGGTGGCTACAAATGATGTCTAACGTCTTGGTTTGGTAAGCAGCCAATCTGGGACGAACTTCGAATTACGCCACATCGTAATTTTCGGTATGTTGATTGATAAAAGTTCCGTCACGTCCATTACAAAACAGCTAAGAAACACTGCACCTATCAGCTTATGTCTAGATGTACTAATTTGCTTGAGAGGTGCTACCTTATTTTTGACACAAAGAAGGTGTGTCAAAAAGCTCCATTACTCTTCGCAACACTATGAGGGTAGTGTTCCTTCACGCAGCTCATCATCCCATTCAATCTTCCGCACCACAAGCTGTGAAATAATATTTGGATTATTTTGACGATTAAAGATAAGTGACCCGCAGTTGTGCAGTTCCTTGGTATCTTAATCTACTTGATCGATAAAATTGTCGGTATTGGAATTCTACGCTGTTCCTAATAATTTTCCGGGTTCTAAATGATCTTAAAAAAGTTTTATCTTGATTGTTTCTACATTATTTAACAGAACTTGCATTTGTAGATTGCTCGAGGGCATTTTCCTCAATTTTTTTTTTTTTTTTTCAAATTAAAGCACGCAGGCTTATCATTTATTTTCAAAACGGTTTTTTTACATATAATAATAATAATATACAAAATGAAAATAAATGAGTAGGGTAATCATCACCGATTTAACGGCAGTATTGATCTACCCTTTAACAAAAAAAATTTGAAAAAAAAGTTATGAATATTACAATAAAAATTTAACAAAAAAATATAAAAAATAAAGCCACCGCTGCTCGAAATGTCAGGTAGTGTTTACGAACCAGTCATTATTTCAATATTACCTACTAGAATATTTGTGCAAAACTGAGTAAGTATTTGGAATAGGCTTGGTTGGTTGTCTGGCCCTATCATGAGATTCTGGTTCAACGATACGTCAGTGATGGATTTAGCTGATGCATCAAGCCTTTGTGGAATTTCGTTGTGATACTTAAACTTTTGAAGACGCTATATTGTGGCAGGATATATGTTTATTTGAATTCTTGGCTGTTTTCTTTCTGCATATGGCCTACGATTTGGTGTTCACTTAAAATTTTTTCGTAGAGTTGTCACTGCTTATCTTATTTGAATCGCCTTTCCATGGCTAGTCTTGACATATCTTCCAGGTAAGTCGGGGATTTCGAGGTTTTGGGAAATGAAATATATTTATTTTGTTTTTATTAGTTGTGGAATATTTTTAATAAACTGCTCGCCTGCTGTACGTCGTGGTCGTCCTAAGCCATTCCTCGCAATATACTTCTTTCTTTCTTCTAGCGTGAATAGTAATGGTGGTACATATGAAAAAACTGTGTGTATTCCTTGATATCATCTTTGTATATGTGACTCCGATAATCAAGCCTAACTTGGTTTTATGTGCCCTTTAGTTTCAATTTCCTAATTTTGTATTGCCATCCTGAAAATATTTCTAAAACGATTTATGCGTCAAGCAAAATTTCATAAGTGCCGCGTTTATAAAAATTAGGATCAGCTAAATGATACTGGGTAAATCGTGTAGGTATAATGTCAAACTTGACGGATGGCAATGATGATGTATTTTTTTGAATAAGTGCAATTATAGATTTTGACTGGCTAAAATCGAATCGTCCGCCTGTTATTTCACCGATTTCTGCTATTAACGTTCTACGATTGTTTCGTGGGAAACCTAATGTCTGGTCCATCGATTCAGTATAAAGGAAGCATTTGAAGCGGTGTCCAACAATGCATGGGATGATCTCTGTACCTGAAAATCGTCCAATATGTTTATTATTGCTGTTGGTAACAATGCCTGCATTACGGTACACTTTAATGTCCCATAATCTTGTAGAGCAATTGACTATAGGTCAAAACGCAAGAACATATCATGCTATATAGGAGTTCTGCAGATTCTGCAGTTACGAGTATCGTGCCCTGGTTTGAGGTAATTAAAATATATTTTGTGGCTGTTAATTAGATTTCTTCTTATGGTCGTCGGTAGCTCCTTAAGTCAGTTGTAATCAATTGACCTGTGATGTTGTTTTCACATAATATACAAATGTTATTAGAGTCGTGGTATTACAACTAATTTTAGATTTGATCGGAGTGTTTGATTTTACTGATCGTAAGGCACGATTTTTCACTGACACGAGAGCATCAGTTTTTTTGACAAAAACTTATGCAACTCAGTAGTCGATGGAATCTCGTTGTTTGTATTTTCCAGTGCAGATTACTTCATCGAAGAATCGTATGGCGCTTGCGGTCGTATATTTGTTTTAATGTTTTGAACGCCTCAATATAATTTGCTTCGGTCACTGAGCCATAAAATGATGAAACGTTTGCACTTTAGAGATGCTATCTTCGCTTTTTATACCAGCAATTGCTATTTGAAAAATATGCTTAAAGTAATGAAGAAAAAAATGTAATTTTTGTTTAGGCAATAAAGTATACGTAGACTTTTATCCACAAGAAAAAAAAATATTTTTTATAATACCAAAAACCTACCTTACATGCCTAAATGTGAAATTTAACAGGCCGTTGTCCTATCTATTTAAATATGCATGCCTCGTCAATTAAAATATATTTTCTATAAAGCAGATAAACAGATGATCCCCATAAATTTTCTATAGCAAGGAATGAAGCAACGAAATTATTAATCTGGACATGCGGATCAAATTAGAAATAAAAATCGAACATTAAGCCGACCGAAAGAAATTTAATAAATTTTGACATGACAATTTATTTGCTTCTACACCAACAAAAACCAACCAACCATAACCGAACCAAACAAATAAAGTTTTATTTATACGGCATAATGAACTTGTTGTCTGTGTTTAAGGTGTGTACTAATGTCGAAGGAGGAAGTAAAATGGAAAATTGGAAAATAAACATTTTAATTAACTTCGATGTATCCAACAATATACGTGGAGGCTAATTTTTGCGGTTTATCTTATACACAAGTTCGAATGTAAGAGATAAGTGTATTGATTTGGTATTTATTGATCGGTGTATGACCCCGCTCCTTCCCGGTACAGCAATCATAAATTAAAGCAAAAATGTATATACGTAGTTGTTGGAGTTTTTATTTCCTTTTTCTATCGAAACATGTTCGATTTGGTAGTCACGTATTTTATATGCGTGTATATACCATGAACAAGTTTTCTTACACGCATAATTCCTTTTTGATAGACGTTTGCTTAAATATTTCTTATGCCTATGTGTATTTTACTCCCACCAAAGAATTACCTATAACCAAAATGTACGTGTGTACATCCAAAACCAAATTAATTTATAATTTAAAAGAATTTCTTGATTTAGGTTACCTGACGGAGCAAGCAAAACGAAAATAGATACTAAGCGTGTGATGAGCGAATTGCGGAGGAGCCGGAAATGATTTATTAATTGCTTCCGACAATTTATTGTTTGTGTGTGGCAGGTATCTTCGTATATGGTTCAAACATTTATGAATTATAACGATTAACAGGTGATTTAAAATAAATTGAATTGGTTATGAAAGGTATTTGGACCTAGAGATCGCAAAATAGTTCAAATTTGGCGTTTCTATTGAAAGTTTAAAAGCCATTTGTTTCTTTGGTTGTTGAAACTTGTTTATATTCAGCGCTGTTGTCGGTGGTACGGGTGCATTTTCCATAGTCCTTGTGGTTCTTTATGTTAACTCTGTCTGCGAGATATTTTTTCCATCTTTTAAATTGTACTTCATCTGTTGTTAAGATTTGACCAGATATTCATTCTTATGGTTAATTTTCCAGTTGCCCTTTGAGTTGCTGCAGATCATTCTTTGATATTTTTTTGGTTTTTTGTGCTGTATCATCGTTTTGGCGTTTCAACTCCAACGTGTTTTGTTGGCACATTTGCAACTTGAGTTGTCGGCGTTCTTAGATTTTTCTCCAATTAATATCACTTGTAAAGGGTTTGCTTGCGTATGCTAAGTATTCGAGTGTGCAATGGTAGCTGTTTCGATATAGGCTTCTTCAATTTGTTTTCATTGTTGCTCTACATACTAATGGTTACTTGTTGATTGGTTTGGAGGCTTAAGGCTTACCTTGAACGCTTCGCAGTGCTTCATCTTTTAATTTGTCAGTTTTACAGTGATAGGGTTAATTTGGAACTGTAATATTATCAGTTTTCGCTAATTGTAAATGTCTGCGACTTTCATGTCCATGACATCGTTTAATGACGAAATAAATTTCTTCTTGAACATTATGTCATTTTTTGGTTCCTCGTTATACCATCAGGTGATGCTCTCACAGAGTTAGTTGTAAGGTTGGTATTATTTGTAACAATTTTGTTCATTAAAATCTCCTCGTTTTATCATGAAATCATTTCTGTGTGGCTTGTAGCTGTTCATATATAACTCTTCTTTGGTTGTATCATCAGCGTCTTCTCTTGGGGAATATCACTGAATGACGGTCGAGTTTCGTTTTTTTATGGAATCTTGCTATGATTATTTTGCTATTAATTGGTTTCGTTTCCATTAGTGCATTCTTTGCTTTAGTTGTTGTTAAGATTCTCGCGCCTTTTTCATGTACTCGTCAAGATAATATTTTCGAGCTTTGCTAGCCTTGATGTTTGTCCGAGTTCTGATGTTTCAATTTCCGATTTGAGTCCATATACAACAGCCGAGCTCGGGGGTAGAAATTTGTGTTTGCAGGCTTGTATTATTTCTTCTAATATTTGATTCTGTAATCATTTTTAATTTTTGATAAATTAATGGTTGAGATAGCCCAAATAAACCTTAAGGTTGGTATCTAAGCAAGTTGATTTAACGAGAAAGTGCCTATAAATAGCCATCCCTTTAGCTGCAGCGGTTTTTTGGAATGCTGCTTTTAAATCACATAACGCAGTCTCATAGGTACGATTGCGATTCTCGTGGTTACAAATTCTGGTGCTGCATAGTGGCAGAACAGCCACATAACTGAAATACTAAATTTGCTTGAACGTCGACCGCAGGAGCTACGAGATGATGTGAATGTGGCACGGCAATGCTACAATAGTTTTGAGCCACCGTAGTCACAGTGAGAAGCAGATGCTGATCCAGTCGCCTGTGATTATACATAAACGAGCACGCACTTTCAATAGTAATACACGTCTAGATGGGTAATACACGTCTAGATGGGTTTTTAAGTGAGATATTGATAATATGCTGTTGAGCACATGAGAACCGCTCAACCATCGCCTAGCGGACCTATTTCAGTGTAAGGTACTCAAAACCATGCAATAGAATGAGAACGCCGAGTATAGACCCGTTAATACCGAATGGTTTGTGTTAAAGCGATGTGTTCTGCTGCAAACAAGGACGAATTCAATTCAGGTTTTCTCCAGGACATTGTTACTTGCAAAAGTCGAAAACGTGTTACCCATATAATTATGTTGTTTATAAAAGCGATCGCAAGTTTACATTAATAATCTTGGCAATGCTTGTTTTAGCTTTATGACTCAGTGTAGAATGTGTAGTGGCTCTAAAAGTGCGTCAAGTGTTGAATGATTACTCTTTAGCACTATTCCTGCTGCTGTGCATTCGTACTCCACAACGAAACGCGGTACAGCTTGTACTCATTACGTTGTATCGTTTACGAGCGGACTATATAGCGATGTGCATCTTGATGAGATATATACACTTTAAGAACTCGGTTCTCCACTGAGCCACACCTCGGATACCGGTGACTATGTTATGGTCTACCGTTTTGGTTACAATTTCCGTGATAGCCCTGCCCCTAATCTGATCGGAGTGAAACTGCTTAGAAAAGGACTTTTCCATAAATCGGGAGATCACAGTGGTTTTTGGGTGAAATTAGTCCATCGGAAATGAGAGCTTTCATTTGAGCTTTATCGTTTTTTGCATAATTTTGCATAACAACAAATATGTATACATTAAAAGCATTTATATAAAATTTGCAACAACATCAGTTCAGATCAATTTTTGAATATTTAAATAGAAAGGTCGAGTTTTAGCAAAAAAAAATATAGTTTCTTTTGCATAAGAAAATAAAGAACAGTAAGCTGAACATTTGCTTCCATTTTTCAATATTTTAAAAAATATATCATTTCAACAAATTCGCTTTCAAAAAAATTTCGGCCGCTCTACAAACCAGATGGATAGATCAGGATGAAACTTCGTATCTGAGATTTTTTTACAAATTGGAAAATCCTAGCAACATTTTCAAGAAATCGGTTCACCGCAAGTGACAGCCTCCGCAAGAGCTTTTTCCCCCCACTAGAAGGTACAGCTTCAATATAAGTTTTGTCAATCTTAATTTTTATTACGTTCTAAAATAAAATAAAGTAATCATGAAAACTTTTGACCTTGAAATTATTTGGTAATTTACCTTTTATTTAATCTTTCGTTTTTTTAATCTATGTGCGTATGTGAGTGGTTTCGTGCAGATTAAATATCTGTGATTTCTCCAGAGTCCAGATGGTTTTTCCGATCGGGATGAAACGTGATATTTAAGCTTTTATCGTTATCACCGTGAATGTTTCACTAAATCAATTCACCGTCATGATGGCACCTCCTATGCACATTTACGAGAAAAACGATTGTAGTCTAAATGATTCTAAATTAAATTTGCAAAACATCGGTTGAGATCAACTTTCCAAAATTTAAGTTGAAAGCTCGATTTTTGACAAAAAATGTCTTTGTGTATAGCAGTCATGAAAATTGTTGACCTCGCTTCTTTTCATTAAATGTTTGTGTCCTCCCTACAGCTCAGATGGATTGTCTGATGATAGTGAAACTTAAGAAGTAAGCTTTTCCTATTAAATGGAAGATCACAGTGATTTTTGATCTAATTAAACTCTTTAATTTTCCATAACAACATTTTCGTTTTTTGTAAATTGTTTGAAAAGTTTATAATATTTCCGCAATAACGATGCAACTATTTCTAGTTCGATCTTTCAATTGATAATATTTTCTTACCGGGAATGACGAGTATTGAAAAAGAAAAACGTCATTTCACATAAATTTGGCATCTTTACCGACCATGCGGATTGACTTTTCGGAATAAAACTTCATACTAAAGCTTTTTTCATTAATTGGAAAAGCTATACGCAAAATGTGTTTGCCACCTGCGTGCCAGAAGTGACCGCTTTCGGAGATTTTTCAATTTTTGCACCGAACATTAACTTTTAAACAAGGTTTGATCTTGTTGGTTTTCTGAAAAGAAACAAGAATAATAATTTTTGATTTTACAAGACAAGTTTTGAGACTGGGAGGGAGAGGTTCCGAAATTTGAAGAAGAAAAATTCAAAAATACTTTTCGGATTTCAAGAAATACGTTCTATTTTTTTAAAAACAGTTTAAACCATCTGCGCGGAGAGGAAACAATATTTCGATCACCCATCATAGCCTTGGATAAACGGTTGGCTGTTTGGTTATTTGCATTGGGTTCGCCAGCAGAATATAGAACCATCACTTCTCTTTTCGGGGTTGGTAGGACAACCATAGGTGAGATAGTTTTAGACATTTCAAAAGAGATTCATTTAACATTTAATTATCTACCATCCTCTGATAAAATTTGACCAAATATTTCGGGGTTTTGAAGTTCTGGGGTTTCCTCAATGTTTTGGTGCTATTCGTGAATTAATAAAAATTATATTTCCGATTCGTATATAATTACTAGACTGTTGCCATATTGAAGTACAGCCATCTAAGGATGAAGCAGTTGGCTCCTGCAATTTTAAGGGGTGGTATTGCAATTTTAAGGGGTGAATTACAGGTAATTATTTCTACATATACAGATATTTACTAAAATTATGGTTTTAACATATGATGTAACATTTTACATTCTCAGATACAAATTTTCTTATATCAATGTCGATTTACCACGAAGGATGGCATTTTTGAGCAGTCACAGTTAAGAATTGAACACCAATCCCTTATTTAACAACAAATGCAGAATATTAGACGGAGTTGAGGTTCCTGTGTTATTAATCGATGACTTCGCATTTAAAATTTTCGGCATACTACTAAAGCAATATAAAACAGAATAGACAAACAAAGAGCGTTTATTCAATCAAATACTCTCAAAGTGTAGAAGAGTTGTAGAAAATGCTGTCGGGCAACTTAAAGCCAGATTTAGAAGCGGCTAGAAGTAAAGCGGCTGGAAGTAAATATTGATAATGCAAGCCATGTGATTAAAGTATGTTGTGTATTACACAATATTTGATATAACCAAAATGGTTCCTTCAAGAATGCTTGGTTTAAGGAATTTTCGAACCATCCAACAAGGGCTCAACCGCAAACACAAACAATAGTAGGGGACAGATTTACATCAAATGGGAATACGATTCGGAATGCCGTCGCTACTTTCTTAATTAAATACGCTTTTTTATAATAACATATTATCATTTATAGTAATATATAAAACAGGGCACATTAATTTCAATATTATTTTTTACATATTACCTACATTATCAGTAACTTAAGCTCATAATTAGTAAAATCAGTCGTCATATAAAATAACGCTTGTAAAATATTACTTAGTTTTTTTTAAGAAAAATGTGTTTAATAGATTTTCGGAAAGAGACGTTCGCGTCTCTAAAGCTTCCATAATCTTAAGATTTTTGGCCTCAATTTCATTGGCCTTCGTCAAGAGGTAATTCGACTTTTTTAATTCGTTGACCATTGTTTTCGAACAATCCTCTAACATTTTTTTAATCATTTTAATCATTTTCGTCTGTTACTGGCGACACGGACGTCATCGTGGACGTGGATGGAATAGATGGCATAGTAATCAGAAACCTAAAATATATTGTTGTATTTTTAAATATTTCATAAAATAATTTTTTTTTTATACCAATTTGTCGTTTGTGATCTCTGTCATTTCATGATCCATAAAATTCGATCCTGTGAGAAGTACCAAGTAAAGTGAAATTGTCAGTATGACCGCAATAACTCTCTACCATCAAATCATAAATTAAATGACCCAATAACCATATGAAATTTGTCATAAAATAGCCAGTCTGATGATGAACCGCCAGAAACACCTTTTTGTTTCTTTTCATCCCTGCGTTATGAAGGGGTGAAGGGGGTGAAATTTTGGGGTTATATGTTCTGATATGTAAAAAATTCAAAAAAATAAAAATAAAAAAGTATTTCGTCAAAACACAAAAAACAATTTCCTACAACCCGATTCCAGTGCCACCTACCGGGTCCAATTGTGAATCTAACTCAAATACACACAAAATTTTATTTAAATCGGTCCAGTCGTTGAGAAGGAGTTCAATTACATACACACGAACAGAAAATATTTGGGTGGTGGGGGTGGTGAAATTTTGAGGCTATATGAGAAAAAATGTAAATAACACTCAACGAATCGAAATCAACTCATATCAACTTTACAAATAGGAAATTAGAATATATTCCGATTAGATTGAATTCGCAACAAATTCCATATTCTGATAATACTAAGTACCTCGGCATGACACTAGACTCTAAACTCAGGTGAAAGGAGCATTTTAAAATGAAAATTAGAAATTTTGAAAAATGCACTGGCTTATTGGAAGAAACTCCAAACTGACAACGCACAACCAACTGCTGTTATATAAACAAAACCTGAAACCTATCTGGACGTATGGTATTCAGCTTTGGGGCTGCGCAAGGGAAAATATAGTGAAGATCATTAAAATATTTCAAAACAAAGCGCTACGTAGCCGGTAGGTTTCATCCCACAAGAATCGACTATACTAAACTTATAAAACAATAACTAGGTAATCCATATGATTGGTTGTAATATTGTACAGAAATAAAGATTTCTTAAAAAAAAAAAAAAAAATCTTAGATCCCGATCGCAGTGCCACCTACCGGGTCCAATTGTGAATCTAAACCATCCAAGAACCCATTCAAACTCACACACAAAAATTCATTATAATCGATACAGCCGTTTAGAAGGAGTTCAGCCACAAACTCATTTACAAAAGAATTATATATATAAAGATTGGGGATGTTGTATGTTTTGGGGATGTTGTTTGTTGTATGTTCTGATATGTGAAAAATACTACTAAAAAAAAAAAAAAAAAATTCGTCAAAAACCAAAAAATAAATCCGTAGATCCCGATCGCAGTGCCACATACCGGGTCCAATTGTGAATCTAAACCATCCAACACACAAAATTTTACTAAAATCAGTTCAGCCGTTTAGAAGTTCAGTCACATACACACGTACGAATTATATATCTGCTAAAGAAGAAAAGTATGTATGTAACTATGTTTGTTCCTACTTTTAACGCTATTTGCCGTAGGCACTTGGCGAAACACACTTATACTTAATAAACACATTTTTATTAATCACTTGTTTTTTGTTCCGCAGAATATTTTGAATGTCTTTCAAAAAGTTTAAAAAATCACTCGATCGATTTCGACTTGTTAGGTCATCATCAGGAGTATCTACTGATTTGTATTAGTAAAAATTTTTGTTATATAATAGAAAAAAGCAAAATATAATAAAAGGAGAGAAGAAAAAATAAGCAATAAAAATTAATCTACGGATCGCGCAGGTAGGCGATGAGTCATATGTAGGTTGAGTAACAAAATTCAAGGTATATTATTGCGTACGTGAGAATAGAAAAGGGCGGGGTCTGTAATTGGTGAGAACCGGATTTCTCTTTGTTCGTTAAGGATATTTTGGTTAAGAAATATTGATTTTCGAATTTCGTAAGATTCTAAGGTATCTAAACAACCCAAAGGCAGACGTTTAGATACCTTAGAATCTTACGAAATTCGAAAATCAATATTTCTTAACCAAAATATCCTTAACGAACAAAGAGAAATCCGGTTCTCACCAATTACAGACCCCGCCCTTTTCTATTCTCACGTACGCAATAATATACCTTGAATTTTGTTACTCAACCTACATATGACTCATCGCCTACCTGCGCGATCCGTAGATTAATTTTTATTGCTTATTTTTTCTTCTCTCCTTTTATTATATTTTGCTTTTTTCTATTATATAACAAAAATTTTTACTAATACAAATCAGTAGATACTCCTGATGATGACCTAACAAGTCGAAATCGATCGAGTGATTTTTTAAACTTTTTGAAAGACATTCAAAATATTCTGCGGAACAAAAAACAAGTGATTAATAAAAATGTGTTTATTAAGTATGTTTGTTCCTTTAAAACTTTTGATCCACTAGAGCGATTGCTCTCAACTTTTGAGAAAAAAACATAGGGAGGTTAGTGATAAAAAAATGTTACCTCTTCTCCATGCTCACCTGTAAACAGGAGTTTGCAGTATATGAAAACTTTTGATCAACTCGAGCGATTGGTGTGGATTGTGATCAAAAAATGTTACCCCTACCAAATGCTCACCTGTAAGCAGGAATTTAGAATATATATGAACACTTTTGAGCCACTCGAACGATTGCTTCCAAATTTTGCACGAACACTTGGAGGGGGGGGGGGCGTGGGGTACAAAAGTGTTACCCCTTCTCCATGCTCACCTGTAATTTGCAAAATATGACAACTTTTGATGAACTCGGGCGATTGCTCCCAGATTATGAACGAATACGTTTTAGCAGCCGAGGAAAACATAGGGTGATTAAAAAGTGATTAAATAATGTTACCCCTCCATATGCTCGCTCACCTGTTAGCAAGAATTTACAATATAACACATGTGCTGAAAAGTCCCGGGCCTAACAAAGAAAAAACTGTTTTTTGTTCAAAATTGGCTTTATTCATTTATAGCATTTCAATACCACTTTTGTAGAACGATTTATCTTTTGCCTTAAAATAGGCCTCAGTTTCAGCGATAACCTCTTCATTCGAGCCAAAAATTTTTACCGGAGAGTTTTTTGAGGTCTGCGAACAGCCAATATTTCCTGGAAGCCAAATCTGGCAAATACAGTGGATGTGGGAGCAATTTGAAGTTCAATTCATGTAGTTTTGCCATTGTTTTGATTGACTTGTGACTCGGTGCGTTGTCTTGATAAAACAAAATTTTTACAATCAACTGAACAAAAAGAAAATGAACAAAAAAACGTTTTTTCTTTGTTAGGCCCGGGACTTTGCAATCATGAAAATTTTTACCTCACTTCTTTTCAATAAATGTCTGTGTCTTCTTTACAGCTCAGATGGATTGACTGATCATAGAGAAACGTAATACAGTGATAAATATTCGTATAAGAACAACAATTGATTTTTTTATTAAATAATAAAATAAACAGATACGTATGTTTAAAAAAAAATGTTTGTTTCGTAAACAGTAAAGAATTACACTAAATTTAATTAGTATTTCAACAAAGCAAAAAATTAATATACTTCTAATATTAATTCGGTTTAAAAAAATACTCCAAATTGCTTAAATATTCGTATAGGAACACTTCAAATTTTTGAAAAAAAACCACATAATATTAAAGAAAATTTTAAATTAATATTTCGTATGATGCCCTTGTTGTTTAATGACTTCAAATATGCGCCGTTTTTGACAAAACAAATCATTGGACATGTCTGAATTCAATCGGCGGGTAATAAAGCAAATTTGTAGCTTCCCGCCATAGTGAAAAGCTCCCCACACCATAACTGTATATCCATCGACATTTCTTATAGACTGTAATATATTTTTATCACGGATATCGTGCCAGTAGCAAGAGTACTGGCCTGGGCCGTTGTTTTTGAATTTTTTCTCATCCGAGAAAATCACTTTTTGCCATTTATCTTTACAATGCATGTGTCGTTTGGCCAACAGTAGTCGCGTTTCAATATGATGAAAAATTAGTCTTACTTTGCAATTTCGACCATTTAATATTTTTTGATATTCGAGTGTTAAGAGCATTATGTTGTTTTGTAACAGGTTAGCCCAATTTTGCTTTAATTTGATTGGCGGGTGACTATAAAATTTAGAGTAATTTAGTTAAACAAACTAAATTACTCTAAATTTTATTAAATGATTTGTCTTTCTTCCAACAAACTACCGTTAGTTCATCCCTGTTCATGAACATAATATTCAGACACAAGGTGACAATACAGTATACTTTTAGTTTTAATATTGGACATAATTTTTGCCCTAATCATAAATTTTTGAACGAGTTTTATAGTTCTTATACGGATATTTGTCACTGTACTTTTTATTTTTCTATTAATTGGAAGATCCCAGTGATTTTTGGCCTAAATCGGTCCCCTGGAAGTGGCTGCTTCCAAAGGACTATTTTCGTTTTTTACAAATAGTTTGACAAGTATATAGCATTAACGAACAAACGGTTAAAATAAAATAAATGTAGATTGAATTTCAAACAAAACACTACAATATTTTAAATTTAAACGGAAATGACGAGTTTTAATAAAAAAAATTTTTCATCAAAATTCGACATCTTTACAGATCAGGCAGATTGGCTTTTTGGAACTTAACTTCATACGAAAACTTCTTCCATTAATTGGGAAAACTTTGTGAAATGTGGTGGACAGCTGCGTACCAGAAGTGGCCACTTCCGGATCTTTTTAAATTTTTCAAACGAAGATTAATCTTTAAACATGGTTTATAGTAAGTTCAATTTTTCGCTTTAGAAATTAAGTGTGG
The DNA here is from genome assembly GCA_932526605.1 of Nephrotoma flavescens. NCBI lineage: Eukaryota > Metazoa > Arthropoda > Insecta > Diptera > Tipulidae > Nephrotoma > Nephrotoma flavescens. Next base: position 302,815,239 of record OW052221.1, read on the forward strand.
TCTATTCGAATTCTATGAACATTTGTCATTAAAGAAAGTTGGGTGTTGGCCACAAAAATTTAACCTTTATATTATTTCCTTATACCCTTTAGAAGCTTTTACGTTGCTATCGAGCTTTCGTTGAATATTCATTTTGATATAAAAGATATTATGTCTCATTTTGCAATTATTTTTTTAATTTTATTTTCATTAAATTTGTAAAATGGACAACCAAAATAAATTGAGTACGCAGTAAATTTCACATTATTAGCTAACAGTTTGTGTTATTCTACAATGCATATTACTTTCGAGTTTTGAATAAATAAAATAGTGCTTTTGCTCGAAATAGTAGAAAAAAACATCTTGATTTAAAAAAATCCGTGACTCTGGAGTAGGATGCAATCCAAATGTCGGGACCTAAATAATTTTATCCATCATAAAAACGAAATCGTCCATAATTATTCCTCCACCCCTTCTGGTCAAAAATATATATATAACCACTACACTTTTATTATTTAACGCAATATTTTATTTAAAATTTTATTTTCATAAATAAAATAAATCATTTTTAATACGAGCTTTTTTTTACAAGTTGACATTCAACACAAAAACGGGAAAAAATTTTACTTTCGCTAAAAAATAAATATTGCGTTATGAAAAATGAAGCTTTTCACGTGTTACCATTAAAATATGCAATTAAAAAACAATGTTGATGGCGTTATTGTATATCGTGATGTATTATGAATTTTAAAATAAATATTTTCAGACTACATAATGCTGTATGTAACTTTCATTCCATTCTAAACAGGAGGAGATTTCGGTATACCCTTAAATAATACATAAACTCTGTATACGTATAAAAATTGAACAAAAAAAAATTATGTTTCAATATATGGCTTAATCTCATTCAAAATTCATTGTGTTATTTTACGTATACATACACCAAACTGACAATATTAACGTCATCGTGCTGTTTAACAATATTACCATTTCCGGGTTGTTCTCGATCGCAGACAATAAATATATATATGTTTATTATGTGAATGAGTTATGACACATTTAATATAAAAATGTAACATGTTGGCAATTGAATTTTTATAGGATTAAGTTTAATATTAAATTTGACATTGGATCACCTTATACATAATGTAACCGCATAGCAGATGAATGAAATGTAATTGAGTTTATGGTTTACAAAAGAAATTATTGCGGCATTGACCGTATTTTCTACGAGATACATAACACCAAAAATCTTCTTTAATTTGATGTCTAGACTTTATTTTGTATTTGGATCCTAAATAAGGATATTGTCTTGTGTAAATACAAAAATTATTCGGAAAAAAAACTTTGTTGAATCTACTAAAACGCTGAATCATCTTTGTATATTCTTTATGTACAGCAAAACCAACGCCACCAAACATAATGGATTCAATTAATTTTTGGTTTCATTCATTATTCGTCTCAAATGGTTTAAAGAAAGAAATTAAAGCGCAAATAGTATTGTGGGTACAAATAAGTTTCGAGGTTTTTTTATTACTTCGAAAAATTATTCAGAGTATACGGACTCCGCATCGAAAAAATTTCTCGTGTTTTTAGGCTAATCGACCCAATTTATGGCTACTTCGTAAGCAGTGAAGTGCTTCTCGGCCAGACTGTGAGTCATCGACCGGAACAAGAGGTAGTCGGGAGGAGCAATGTCTGGTGAATACGACGGGTGTTTGTTATATCTTTTAGCATATTGTGGGCGTTTGAGCTTTAATCCTCGGCTTAATTGCCTCAATTGTTTTTAATAACGTACTTCAGTGATGGTTTTGTTAGGCTGGAGTAGCTCATAGTATACTACTCAGAACTGATCCCACCAGATGCATAGCATTAGATTCTTGTCATGAATGTTCGGTTTGACGGTTAAAGTTGATGCATGGCCGGGCTTACTCCACGATTTTCTGCACTTTGGATTGTCGCAGTAAATCCACTTTTCTTCCTCCGCATCGATTCGATGCAAAAAACCATTTCGATTTTGTCTTTGGAGCAGTCCGCACGTAATAAAACGGCGTTTGACGTCTCTTGCGTCTCTTGAGTCACTCCCAAACATTGGGGACGGGATCCTCTTGAGTTTGGCATGAATTAAAGTCCAATAACTCCTCCAACTCAGCGTCTCCAACCTTTACTAGCCTTCCTTCATGTTCTTTGACTTTGGTGTCAAAAACGCAACTTTTAAAACGGCGGAACCAGTACTCACATGTTTTTATTGATGAATTATATGTGCAATCGATGACCTTGTTAAAGGTAGCTGACAGTTGCCAGTCGAAAGATGATGCAGTAGTGTCTTGACTATTTTTAAACTCTCTTTATACCCTCGCTCCTATCGATTTTTAAATTCCTATAAACTGAAATAATTTCTCCTTCACCCCCGAATGATGTAACCCGTTCCTAAATTCTCCTAAATCCGGCTTTTGCTGTATTCAAGACAATATCTGCATTATCTTTCGGTTGGAAGCTTTCGGCTAACTTTAACAGTATCAATCGATTTCCATCAGCTACATTTTTTTCAAATTAAAACAAAAAAGCAACGCAAATTGTGCTTAGTTGACACAAAGGTTGACATGATTAGAGCACAAAAAAATATTTTGTACTACTTTAATACTAGTTACCATCTTTTGTATAAATCCCTCAAAACTTAATTGTACCCCCCAAAATCTTCTATGAAAGCTTTTAATTACCATTGGACCGATTTCGGCCAGCCATGCTCCATCACTGGCACCTTCCAATTCATGGAAAAATTCCAAAAATAATATAACTTAACGAGTCAAAAATACAAAATATTTGGCAAATACTTCTTTGCACTAAGTGTTTGTATTTTTTTATAATAATGTTACGATTTTTGGGCATTCGGTTTTACGGATTCATACTGGATTTTCTAAATAAAACATTCAGCATTTCAAGTTACAAGCTTTTCTCCCATCATCTTTAATTTCCTCAAAAGTTCAATAACTTCACCCTTCATTATTGTTCATTAATTCGCTTTTACTGTTACTTTTTACTTCTACTTTTTGCGCACTGTTTTTTTCTACTTCCCATTAGAAAAACAACCGAAACTATTGGTTACTAGTAGAAGTTTTTGAGATATTGACCAGAAACTGAAAATAACTTATTTGGCCGCAGAAAATCAAAAAATGTTAGTGAAAATTCTAGTCCAAAATTTTCTCCAAATTTTCTATCCAAAACTAGTCTTAGTATAGCCTTAGCTATTAGAAAACCAACCGAAAATATTAGTTACTAGTGGAAGAAATGCCGGAAAGACGGAATATTGTTAAATTTCAACATTTTATACACCGAGTTCCTTTACTTCGGAGGTCAATCAATTTGCCATGTTTTACCACTTTTAATATTTTATTCCGCTGAGATGTTTTATTTAGTGAAAAAATATATACATAATGAATAAAAAAATTCCGCTAGTAATTACATAACAAAATCAATTCTCTTTAGTGATAGTGCTGCCACTTGCGGCGAGTAGCGTAGCCTCTTATTTTCCACTGTCAAAATTCTGCTATCTTATACAGAATCAATTTTGGCCGAAAAACGTGAAAAAATTTATGAGTTTTACCTTTGTTTCACATAGAGACGTAAATATGTTTTAGGCTTAGTTGGTAAGTAAAATAACTGTAATTCTCATAATTTTTATTCCCATTTTCTGACTAAAATTTCCTTTCTGGTCTTTTTCGGGTTTTAGCCCCTGTGATTTTTCGTATTCCCAGCCTACATTTCTGTCTCTAGTTTTCACATACTCTTTCTCGAGAATCAGACTTTCGAAGCATCTTCTTTGATTTTTGACGTTACTTGGATTCACAGTTGATAGAAGCAATTTCTCGTAACTCCGAAGGCCAATTTTCTCATTACATCCCTTTCATTACATCCCCCTCATTACATAGAGAAATGCCGTCCGAATTGAGTTTTCGCTCAGATGTTGGTCCAGTGGATAAACTTTCCGCTGCTTCTCAGTTGTTTTTCAGCCTGAACTCTGTCGCGAGTCGACCAAATTGGTGTACTCTATCTTGCACGCAATAGTTTCATCACCTAATGTCTGAGGTCTTTGAGCACCAACTTTCAGTACAATCTGTATACCTCTTTCTTTTGTTTATGATATACATATGTTACCCAAAGCTGGTTTAAATTTCTTTAATTTTACTAACAACTTCATGTTGAATGTTTATGTCGAACTTTTCAACTCAGTCATCCCATCGGTTTTCAACTTCTTCGTTACAAAAGTCTAAATCAATCATAGCTTTCAATTCTTTTATTTCGTTCTCTTGGGTCCGTGTAAGTGGATCCAGTTTTTCGATTTGCGTGATCTATTGCTTACCCAGCTCGGCAAACTTATCATCTAGCTTCTCAAATTTGGAACTAGACAAGCGAAATGTATCTTTTATTTTCTCCACCTGAAGAAGAAAAGTATTCGTCTTGTCTCCTAAATGAAGTGCTGGTTTTTGTTACTCGCCAAAAAGCAATTGCACAGAAATTGTTCCTTTTGTTTCGCACATCGATCGTATCTCACATTTTGACAGTTCTTTTGGTAGTTTGAAAATTTTAATCTTTTGATTATCCATCAAGTTTCATTCCTGATGATTCTGAAGCAGGTGACGATGATCGTGGTCGCTCTCCGAACGCACTTTTATATGCTACAGCTTCTTTCTTCCATCTAACATGTCTTGCAGCCTTGACGGCAGGTTTTTCTATTCCATTCGGCTAAAAGCCCATGACTCAGCAGCACTTCCCTCATCATTTCTGTTAATTCTTGAAGTTTATTTATAGTAGCAGCACCAAATGTTAATCCTGTTCAGAGTAGAATTCGTAAAAATACCGTTCATACTCTAGTTTTTTTCTAATTATAACACTTGCAACCGTTTTACCATTTGTTAAATCCGCCATTTTCTAGGATAGAATTTTGGACCAACTTCATAAGATGATATCTTCACTGTGTTGCCATAACACACGCCGTAATAAATTTAGGTGCTGGAATCGAAACAGGAATTTAATTTGAAGCGGGTCACGCTTCACATGCTACATAAAAAAAATAAATTTTTTGATATCAAACAGAACTTTTTAAATGTCTGCCCTGTTATAGAAATTGTGCCATTCAATTTTGTTCCATTTTTTATTTTATTATTTTAAACAAAGTCGTTTATTCCAGTTTTATAAATTAAAAATGTTATGTGGTTAATTACTCATTAATTAAAAGTTCATTAAATTGTTGTAAACAAGAAGTTACAATGTTTCTTCCTTAAAACGTTATTTTTTCCCTTAAGGATTAAGATTTAGTTTCAATAAAACCGAAATGCATCAACTTTATACACACAAAATTGATTCAAATTTCACATAATAACATAAATACTGGAGGGAAAACTCACGAAAATTCCAAACATTGAAACAAAGAGATCGTAAAACAACTCTGGGAAACAAAATTATCATAAATTTTATGTTCTGGTTTTTGGTATATATATTTTTATTATGTATATAAGGGGGCAGCAATGTTATTGAAATCATAAAATATTTGTGGGATGGTCAAGTATACGCTGTGTACATGCACATAAAGATAATATTGCAAAAAGGTCAGAGTAAAGTGTTTTTCGTTTTTTGTTGCGAGCACATAAAACAGAAAAAAAAGCTTTATGGTTTTGTATACTCGATGCTTCGAGAGGCAACAAAATATTCGTAATAAATTATTAGAAAAATTCAGAAAAATTTTATATTTAAAATTGAATTATTAGAAAAGTTTGTTTTATTATAACGATGGTATGAGGTTTAATTACCATTTTCCCGCAAACTGAAATATTGTTAACGTTAAAAAGATAATTGCAACCTGTTACGCGCAATTATAAATATTAAAAGTGACATAAATAAATCAAATCGTTTTGTGGGTCGTGTACGACCCAACATTTTCATCCATTAGTTTGAATGATCACGCATATCCTTCACACAGCTAAAAATTTATAATTACGCCGAAATAATTAATAATTGAATTGTTTTAAACGAAATGTATAATTAGTTTATAATTAAAATAAATGCCACACATAACACGAATTATTTTGTTGGTCCTAGTATTTCAATTAAACCATTTAAAATAAGTACCGGGTACGTTTATATAATAACAGGTTAATGTGCGTCACTGGCAACATTTTCTAACTATGAAGGGCCAATTTAATGTCATTCTTGAGAAATAAATATGTATTCAAACTTAAATGCCAATTAAATGAACTAAATTATTTACGGTCAAATTTAAGGCTATACATAGAGAAAGACTAAAAGCAAGCTAAACACTGGCATAAGATTCGAGGCAAAAGTCAAAATATAATTGAGTTGGGTTGACACGTTGCGAAATTTTTTAGGCATTACACAATTTTTTAAAACCTACGTAGTAGTCGGGGAATAGGAGGATAATTAAATACCAACATAAGGATATATTACGTTTATCATGTTTAAATTTAAATTTGGATTTACTATTTATAGTTGATTGGTAAATAAATAGTCGTATAGTATACAAATATTTAAACATATTTTAGGTCCGGGTAGTTTAAACTTCCAGAATGAATTCCTTACTATGTCAAAAGTTGTCCGCTTAAATTTTTGACTGATTTTATTTTCGACCGCAAACTTAATTTAGAAAAGTTTGTTCTTAATGGTTATCCATAGAAATAAGCTACCCATACGACTTAACACTTCAGAGTAATATTTCTATCGGCTATCCAATATTTTTTTGAATGGGATAGCAAAGACACTGTCTGCAGTAACATCTTTCGGATGGAAACTTTCAGCTAACTTTAGCAGTATCTAACATGTAGGTAAGCCTATGTAAAAATCTTCATCCACATTACTCAATCAGTTTGATTTTATAAAACGAATTGTATCTTAAATGTTATTAATGTGGCCAAATATTATTGCAAAGGACCCCGCACAAATCTTATGGAAATTGGATCCCGGTCAAATTCGCTCAATTTTTGATATGTGATAGAGTTCATCATACTGGTCAATTGTCCCAATGGCCACAAAGCTTAAACATGGATAGTTTGGCCGGTACAGAGTTTTAAAGCTCCGAGTATCCTCCACGGGTTTATGTATATGCGCAGTGTGTATAGACTTTTGAAATAGCCTATTTCATTTTTTTATTATCTAGGTTTATATTTTTGAGGTTGCTGAATTCAGATCTGTTGTTAGATTTTCAAAATTGACAGTTGGCAGCTGTCAAATAGCTGTCATTGTGCTATAATAAAGCCAAAAACTTGTTTTTTTATGTTTTATCTTTCTTTTTTTTACTTCGATAAGTTCAAAGATCAAATCAATAACAATGACTATCGGTAGCTATCATTTAGCTGTCAACAACTCTTTAAAGTCCGGTAATAAAGTCAAATAATAATTTTTTGTTTATAACTTCAAGTTTTTTAGATAACTGAATATAAATATGATATAAAATTATGTAGTCATCAGCTTACAGCTGTCAACAAGCTGTCAACTAACTGTCAAAATGCAATAATAGAGCAAGTAATTTATTTTTTCTGCTTAAGTTTGTGGATAAAAAATCAAACATGATATAAGTTATGACATCACTTTTGAACTCAGTGACCTAAGCAACTTAAAGTTTTTTTAAAAAGTAAGGCCTGCACTTAGGAGAGGGTGAAAATGGTCAGTTTTAGGAGGGGAGAGGTCAAACGGGACTTAGAAGAATTTCGATTTAGGGACTTAAAATAATTTCGTTAAAGGGACTTAGGATAATTCGGCTTTAGGGACTTAGAATAATACTTTTTATTAAACTTGGTTATTGGTTATCCGTAAACATATGCTATGCCCGTTAATTGTGTTTACACAACTCGGTTTTGACAGTTAGTTGATTGATAGGTGACAGCTGTAAGCCGAGAGTATCCTTGAATGTTGCCACATATGCAAATATTAATATATAGGTAAAGGTAGGTTTATTATGTTATTAACTTGTTCATATTGAAAAATAGATTTACACTTTCTCTCTCATTAACCCTTTCCGGGGCACCGGTACATATTTGTGCCGGCTAGATTTTTTGCTTGTTACCCCCGTATCTGCTACAATTCGGATTTTGGATGGTTGACTATGGGTATTTCATGCCGCTAAGAGGTTCCTGAAATTAGTCCTAGTGATTTTATCACGTAATTGTTTATTGTTATTTAATTATAAATAATTGCAAGTGAAAAAACTGTTTTTTTTCGGAAAAAAACGTCCACTCGAAATCTGGTACATTAGTATATGATTTTAGTTGCTGATCACGATGCTGGTAGCCAAAAGTGCATTGGCCACAAGTGCCGAATTATCCTAAGTCCCTCTAACGAAATTATTATAAGTCCCTAAATCGAAATTCTTCTAAGTTCCGTTTGACCTCCCCCCTCCTAAAACTGACCATTTTCACCCTCTCCTAAGTGGAGGCCTTCACGAAGTACCCCCTTTTTATGAACATGTTCCATGTTAAAAGTTACTTTTTAAAAAAACTTTAAGTTGCTTAGATCACTGAGTTCAAAAGTGATGTCATAAACTTATATCATGTTTGATTTCTTATCCACAAAGTTAAGCACAAAAAACGAATTACTTGCTCTATTATTGCATTTTGACAGTTAGTTGACAGCCTGTTGACAGCTGTAAGCTGATTACTACATAATTTTATATCATATTTATATTCCACTTTAATTTATCAAAAAAATGAGAGTCATGCAAGTGAGGAAAGTGGGAAAATATATTTTCATAGAATTTTTATCTAAATTATATTTATCTGTTTTATGGGTATATCCTCTATCCGGTCCTAAGTTAATTATTTGTGATCAAAAATATGGTTACTAGATTTATTTCATGCCAATTGGCACATTTCTTTTAAATTTAAATTTGTTTTGCGATTGCTAAGTAGAAATACATAAAAAGACTGCGACCTCGGAAAATGCGAAGCAGTCTTTTCGTGGATTTTTACTTTAAAATCGCAAAACAAATTTAAATTAAAAAAAAATGTTCCAATTGGCATGACAAAATAAATCTAGTAACCATATTTCTGATCGCAAATAATTAACTTGCGACCGGATAGAGGATATGCCCCTTAATGTTGGAATTAGATGGGTGAAAATAATTTTGAAACAAAAGCGTTCCTCTCGTAAATGCCGCTTAGCTTAACTTTTGAATCTGAAAGCAACCACTTTTGGCTTTAATTTTTTAATGTATTTCTTTTAGTTTTTTTTTTATAAAATGGAACAAATTAAATACGGTATTTTGCTGTCAAATAACAAATGCCAAATGTCTTTTTTAACAACAAGATGACCACCCTTCGAAAAAATAGCCGCCTTGCGGTAAACAGCATAACCATAAAATGGTTTTATTTTCCCATAAACCTAAAAAATATTTGGCTTACATTAAAACCAATTCGGCTTTACACAATGCAGTTGTTGTTGTAATCAATTAATGATGTATTGGAAATTGTTTTTCCCTATAAAAATTTTGTCAAACAAACGCAGTATAGGCCAGAAAAATATAAAATATAATTTAGATAAAAATACTATGAAAGCATTTTTCCCAATTCCCTATTCCCAGGGAAACCCAGAATAGTGCTACTGGCGATATCTTAAACGAACTGGAAATACGGAGGACCCAAGAAGATATACAATTGGAATATATAAACCAAAATTGATTAGTAATTCTCCTGTGGCACTATTCTGGTAATTCCCTGGGAATAGGTAATTGGGGAATGATTTTATATGTAATTTCAGTTCAAATATTTTTTTTCCGGCCTACTAAAGAGAAAAGTTTGATGTACATATTTATAAATTGGGAATAATTTTTCCATATCTAAATTGGCAGGGAAAATTATTCCCAATTTTATTTTGTTTTAAAAAAAACTACTAGTTTTTTGCCTCAGTATGCCAGAAAAAAAATTCTAAAATAGAAATTACATATAAAATCTTTCCCCAATTCCCTATTCCCAGGGAATTACCAGAATAGTGCCACTGGTATATATAGATGGAGGTTGGTTCGAAATGATCTGCGCTGCCAGTATGAAATAAGCGTGGTTAAAAAGGCATACTAATTCTGTTAAGCCATGGCTCGCAGCAAACAAAATAATATATAAAAAATGGATATCCATTCTTATTTGGTTGGCGCTGTGGCTTTTATCACAATATTACACTAAGTTTTGTAATATAATTAAATTTGTTAAACAACAGAAATAAATATATATATAAGTGTGTGTTTCAATTGGTTTAAATACCGCATAAAAAGTTAAAAAGTTAAAAAAAAATTCGTGGTAAATTTTTTCTAACTTTTTAACTTTTTATCTGTTTCAATTGGTTTAAATTTTGACATTAACATTGTTGCTTATTTTATGTGTTATTATAAACTTATATAGCAAATTTAAATATGAAAATATGTAAAATAAATACTATTTAAATGTGTATTAATTAATTATAGCCAGTTTACATCTAAATTATTACGATTTTTCTCAAAATTTGTACATGACAAATTTCTGTTTACAAATAAATATTTTTGTCAGCCAAATGTTTTCCACATAAAAATTTTATCAGCTCTTGAAGCAGATAAAAAGTTTGACATTTTTATTCACCACAATTTTTAACTTTTCAACTTTTTATGCAGCATTTAAACCAATTGAAACACGCACTTACACTAATATTTATTATTATTTATCAATAAGGTCTTTTTATAATATTATGTATATATAAATTAACATTATTAAAACAAACAACAAAAATAAAACTTTCTTTATGTGATAATAAAATTTTTTTATTATTTAAATTTCTGGAAGACCAGTTTCGGACATTCGTCCATCTTCAGTTCCTTGACGTAACTCGAGTTACGTTAAGGAACTGAAGATGGACGAATGTCCGAAACTGGTCTTCCAGAAATTTAAATAATAAAAAAATTTTATTATCACATAAAGAAAGTTTTATTTTTGTTGTTTGTTTTAATAATGTTAATTTATATATACATAATATTATAAAAAGACCTTATTGATAAATAATAATAAATATTAGTGTAATATATATATTTATTTCTGTTGTTTAACAAATTTAATTATATTACAAAACTTAAACAAAATAAGCTTAACATGAAATAAAAATTGAATCTTACGAAATAGTTGGCACAATTCTTAATAGTGAAAAACACTCACCCAAAGCCATCATCCGTTTTGCTGAAACCCAAAACAAGGGTCTTCTATCGAAATATTTTCAAATAGTTTATAAAACAGTCGAAGGTACATTTCAGGTTAAATTAACACTAAATTTGGATAAAGTATCAACCGAAATATTAAAAGTACTTAACTACGCTTTACCTGTTACAAATTTAGAGAAGTTAAGATCTAAATAAATCCCTATAAAAATCCACAAGTTTTAAGTGATATGTCGTCGGAAAATGTTAACTTCGGTTCATCAAAGAAATCGGACAACCCGCCAAACCAATCTGACTTAAGCGATCTAAGGGCCGCAATTTATTTTTAGGATGATCTGATAAAGATAATGCTAATCGCAGTAGCGATAAATTTCTTGAGTAACTTTTCCTGTGTTACCGCGGTTGTTGCTATTATAGGAAGAGGTTCCTCAAGATATTTCTCGTTTGGACGGTAGATTCCTAACCAGCCAAATGAATTTAGATATACATAAAATCGATGAAATGCGATCGTCAACCAACCAACAGCAACATCTGCATGAACGAATGACAATTACTATAATAATACGTCGTACGGAAATAAATACAAATCGAAAGTGTGCAGATTCAATTTTCAGAGACTTCCACTTTCCATGATCCGATTTTAATTCAGATTAGCAAGATTTTGGTTTCCGAAATAATTCCGATTTTAATGATAGGAATTCAAATTATCAATGATTCTGGTTACTAAATAAATCCGATTTTATAGACGAAAGTTCTAATTCCCGAGATTCCAGTTTCCCAAATAATTTTTATTTGAGAGAGAAAGAAGGAGAGAATTTTTGTTTTCGTTATTATGGTTTCCAGAATTCTGATTACAATAAAGATTCTCCAAGTAATTATGACGGAAACTTTTCAACGATCAGTAATTCTAGTTACCGTAATAATTTCGGAAATTCATCTAACAGTGACAACTTCATAAGAACTTTCCATGAGAGTGTGGATTTGGCAGTATCTCTGTACCACCTGGATTAATAATTACATTCCGTGTTTGTACTCATTGCTGTTTTTGACAAGATATACCACTAGCATTTGGCCCCCGGTAGTACATTTGTAACTGCCAAAATAGTACACGCCTCTCGCCACGTGGACGACACTACCTAGGTATCACCCAGGTATCGTCAGAGACCACCGAAACCCTCTGCGAACCCTATGCTGAGGGACTAATGATAAATGATTGGCTTCGCGGAAATGATATAAATTTAAAAATATTTGCAAAAAACAAAACAACTGCTACAGAAGCTGTCACTTTCAGTAGAAAAATTTCAGCAAAAAATTTATGGGATCTCCCTCCGTTTATGAGAAAAGTTAATTATAACGTTCCATCCCGATCAATCTGTCAATTACTTCCAAAACTGACACATCAAATAAATGGTGCATCTTATAAACAACTTATATAATTTTTAGTAGTAAATCCAACTCTGCAGACGGTTTGTTTCCAAATTTTATGAAAATTCGATCATTAGTTAACAAGTTACAGTTGTGTTAGTAGCTCCACATATTTTTAAAACAATAAATTTCGTGTGTTGATTATATCACTGTTTTTTGAAGAAAAAAAAACCGTTCAAACAATGCAATTGCTTTATTGTATTCTATTGAGACCCTGATCCTTTGAAAGCAACCGTCGAACATTGGTTAGCTCAGTTTAAACTAAGTGAGATACCTGACACCATAAAGACATCAAAAAGTAGTGTATATATAATTTTTTAAAAATTTGTTCAAGAGAAAGCTTTGCTCTGTTCCCAGTGAGTGCCGAGCTTGCTCACATTTGATCAAAAACAGTAACGCATCAATGATTCAGTACGCTTTTTGGAACTGTTTAACCATAATAAACAAAATTTTTTGCATCGGTATGTGACAATGGATGAAACATGAATCAATTACTATACACCCCGAGATCAAATCGTCAATTTGCTGATTGGACAGCAGCGGTGTAAGGCATCCAAAACGACCAACAACGTAAATATCGGTCGGTAAAATTTTGGCCTCCGTATTTTTGGATGCTCAAGGTATTATATTCGTCGACTATCTGGAGAAATGGGTTAATCTTTCATTTCTCGAATATTACATGGAGTTAAGGAATAAATTGTAAAAAAACTGTCAAAAATGCAAAAGAAAAAGCGTTCATTCACAAAGACAATGCGACATGTCACAAGTCATTAGTTACGATGACAAAATTGCCTAGAGAGACGGCCATCATATTCTCCGGTGCTAACTCCCAGCGACTACTACAGGTTCGCAGACCTCAAAAAAATACTCCAGAAGCGCCTGTCTTAAGATAAACTGTCCTACAAAAATCCAAAGTGTTGGTATGCATATATCTCTCTTGAAAGAAACTAACTAGGCTAATAACTAACTTCGAATTTTGCAACAAAAAACTTATGATAGTTAGCCTCGAAATTTATTAACCGAACTTTACTACGTTATGTACACTTTTCATTCAAATGCTAACGTTTATTATGTAGACGTTAACCTCATCTATTAAGAGGTAGGTTCGTGACCAATATCGAACACTTTGAATCAAATTATCAACACATCTATGACCTCCAGCCGGTGTGCAAAGCTCATGGGCCGACCCATCTTCCATGCCAGTATAGGCCAGCATGAAGCTTGCAATGTGCAGATGGTGTTAAATCGGTCCTCAAGCTGAGCGGTGTAAAGTAAGGACGTAAAAAGAATAACCGCGGAAGAGCAGTGTGAGCCTTGCGCCCCAAAATAGATCGCATAGTTAATAATAACACCCCTGCCACCCCTTCTTTATTTTATCATTGTAAATGTTTTAAAAAATCGATACAATACCTTTAATTAACAATATATAATGGACGTACAACCATATATATGCGTTATGTTCAAAGGACATACATTTTTACCGGAATGCTTGAAATATGTAACCAAAAAATTATGCTATTTCGATTCAAAAAATAAAGGAACTAGAAAATATTTTCCAACAACACAATAGAATTCAAAAATTATTTCCTCCAATTATTATCCAACTCTTCTCATTCGTAAAAAAATAAAAAAAAACTCAAAACATAATAAAAAAAATCATTTCCACATTCTAAGTAGTATGATGATGATGATGATGATACATCTATGTATGTAATTCATAAAATACGACTCCATCAATGGCAACCATAAAAATATATATTTTGTAACATTAAAATATGAATAAAAGCTTTTAAAACAACAACAACAATAGTATATCCTTGTTTGCGGATGAAAATTTTCATTTCTTTCTATTATTTGTATGTGTATTTTCTATTCAAATGAATTTTCCGGGCTGTGTTTTTTCAACTAAAGAGAGATGATTTGTTATTTATACAATTGTTGTTTGTGCGATCGTGATATACGTTGCTGTAATACATTTTTCATTCTTCCAAGTTGTAATAATTTTCTTTTCATTAATTTAATATCGTACAAAACAATTCGTGTCTCATTAAAAAAACATATACAATTTTATTTGTATGGTATATAGGATTCTACCCGCGATAATTATTAAAACGTCAGAAATTTTCTTAAGCAATATGCAAAAGCTTGACAAGTTTGATATGTACTATAATGAAGAAAGCTTTTATTAATTTTAATTTTTATGGCTAGATTTTAATTTGCAATATTTATATTACCACCTCTCAGCTACTGATAAATTCAAATGTTTAAACTTAAATGTATTGTTTAATAACTTTTTTTGCTCTTTTATTGTTAACTATGCGATCTGTTTTGGACACAATGCTCACCCTGCTTTTCCGTGGTTATGCATTTTACGTCCTTACTTTACGCATCGCGGCCAACTCGAGGACGTACGGTTATAGTACCGATTTTAAGACAATCTGCACATTCCAAGCTCCATGCCAGCCTATACTGGTATGAAAGATGGGTTGGCTCATAGGTTTTGCACACCGACAGGGGGTCATAAATGTGTTACATTTCACCATAGAACCCGGTACCTCCCGATTCAAAACGTCAAAGATTTAACCACTGTGCCATTTGTTCGGTTTGTTTAATTACTTCTATTTAATTATTTATACCACATTAATTGTTTAATTATGAAAAACCCTAATTGGATAGTTAAGTCAATACTCAACTATATCTTACGACGAATGTATACATAGATCTCGAATACAATACACTTGATTTCTAATGCGAAAAATTAAACTTATCGGATTTATGGTAAAAAAATGTTAAATTTATTATTAAATTTATTTGTCGTACAGTAATCCCCCTCATAACACGGTAGATTCGTTCCGCGTTATAGGAAAACGGATTGGACGAGAATGCTCGTACAATGCGCTCGTAAGATGCCGTATAACGCGTTATGTACAAATGATTCACGTTTAACTTTTCTCGTTACAAGGGGTTTAAATCGAATTTTGTGCAAACGTACGAGAAATTGATTATGAACTGTCAAAATCGTTATAAATTTCACAGTACAGAAATATTTCGTGGGAAATCCCGCGTTAAGTTAAAAACGCAGAGCAGCATTAACCAAAACTTGACAACTTAAGGTAGAATCAGAAATTTCCAAACTGGCCCAAAGCCCTCTTAAGCGACATGACTTTGGCCCAATCTTTACGGGAGAAGTTAAATCACCGAATGAAGAACCATAAAAACAAACCTCTAGAGATCCCATGCGACATAAATACTTTAAATTACTTTTTGCGATTCGTAAGAATTTAAGACGAAAAGAAACGTAACTCGGGAACAGAATATTAAATTTTCTTTGGCGTGCTTCATCCCAAATATTCAAACATGTTTGGGAAACAGGATTTAAAAATAATTTTCATGTACATACATACTACTTTAGAATTATTGGAATGTTCATCTTGATAACTGCTCCAAAACAACGGAAAAATATACTTAGTAGACAAGAGTATAAAAGTGTTAAGTACTTACAGCTGTTTAAAATTGATAACTTTTTGAAGTTTTAATGTATATTTGAATGCTCTGTGCTTACCTGAAATAAAACTAAATGAAGTAATATTCTTATCATAAGGAACATGGATTTTTTTGTAAATTTAGAAATTTAAATTCTTAAATCTAAATCTTAAGGTACATAATTTAGTCTTTGAAAGCCGATCAGCTATGAATTTATATACATGTTGGAGAAACAGGATAGTATAATTCCAAAAAAGATTATTATTGTTACATCATAATTAAAAATTTCAAGGCGTGATTACCTCTAATTTATATCATAAACGGGATCCCCGATACCACAGTAAAAGTTTTTAGATTAAAAACTACACAAATTACACAACACTATAAGCTTTTCTAATATAAAACTTTCACTTGAATCACTTTGAGCAATAAACATAATTTCGACACAAAACACTCACTAGACTAAACTGATCGTAATCTACAGTATGTTTCTCTATCCAGAAAAATCAATTTGCAAACGGTAAATTAGCAAAATAAAACCAAAAAAATACGGTGAGCCACGTAGAAGAATTTTAATTAATTAAATATATTACAGTGATTCACATAATATAATATTAGACGATGAAAGAACATACGGACAATTCAGTTTAAATATTCTCCGATCACTACAACGATATTACATCATTCACATGGTTTCGGACCATCGGAGTGAAGTTTATGCCAAAATAACAAAATATACACTGTGTCCTATAAGTAATAAGAATTGTAAAACCACTCAAAAATTTGATTTTCTTAATACCTAATATTTGAAAATTATTAAAAACACAAAAGAAATCCCCCTATAACACGGTAGATTCGTTCCGCGTTATAGGAAAAAGCGAGAGCATGCTCGTACAACGCGCACATGAGACCCCGTATAACGCGTTATATATAAATGATTCACGTTTAACTTTCATCGTTAAAGGGGGTTTAAATCGAATTTTGTGCAAACGTACGCGAAATTGATTAGGAACTGTCAAAATCATTATAAATTTCACAGTACAGAAATGTAACGTGGGGAATCCCCCGGTATATTGTACTGAACTTCTCAAAATCATTGCAAAAATCTAAAAAGCTCCCATTGAAGCTGCCACTTCTAGTGCAGAGATTTCCACAAAATTTCGCACGGATGTCCCATTTAATGAAAAATGTTTAAGTATGAAGTTTTATTCCAAATACACAAACCGCCTACATGAGATCCCGAATTTTGGTGAGATACTTTTTTTACAAAGCACTTTATCGAACTCTACATGCGCCATCTACTACACTTTTTTAATACTTAAATTGCTTGGAATCATGTTTTTAATGTCAGTTTTCCATTGAAGGACGTATGTTGAAGCCCATTTACATCACTAATGATTTTATTGTTTTTTAAAGGTTCCAGAGTTTTGAATTTGGTATTTGTGGCAAGACATAAATATTATTCTGTTTCTGGAAATCTTTCGATTTTATTTCTGTTATGTAAATCGACATTTACCTTATCGGTAGACAATCTTATTTAAGACATCAGGTTCTTGAACGTATTGAGAACTATTAAAAATGCTTCTCATTCTTTTTTCTCACAATGTCAGTTAATTTGAAAAATTAAAATACTTCTCACTAGGTGAAATTTTAAATATAAGCAAGTGTATTGCTGGTGACAGTTGATTTAAGTCCCCACCAACAAATACCGGTAAACCGTTCGAAGATTAATTTATTCCCATAATTTGCCTTAATCTTACATCCACACAATTGGGTAATATGGTGCCTACCATTGAAATTTATTTCATCAATTATTAATAATTTTAAATTTGATAATTGTTGCTTTATACTGTTTGCTATGATAACTCTATGATGATAATTCAAGCAATAAACCAGCGAGCGGACTAACTTACTGTTACTAACGTTACTGTTCTCCATCCGGTTATAGAATAATTTGTTATTAATTGATATATGCAATTAATAATGGTTGTTTATCCAACTCCTGCCAATATGCTTAGGAACACTCTCAATGAAAGAGTTTTTGTTGTAAAACAATTAGAAACGTGAAAGTTTAATTTACTCCACAGTTCAGCTTAAGATATTTTCGTCGCATGCTTTAATACCTTTTTAGTATTTGTTTCCTTTCCAGCTTGCGCTAAAATATTAATATTTTGTTGGGCAAATAGTTGATCACCTACTACAAAAATTTTAATAATATGTTCTTGTTCCAATCCTAAATTCATTTTTATATGCTGTATAAGATAGCAGAAAATTTGCAGCAGGAAAACATGTTTTGCTATTAACCGCTAGAGGCATTACTATCACAAAAATGAAATTTTTCTGCTGTTTTTTTTTGAAATTTGCAGAAAATTTTTGAAATTTTTAAACAAATCAATAATTCTCAGTAGAAACTTTTATGAAAAATCAATGAATTTATGAAAAAGAAGCATTCATTTTTCCACATTTTTGGGAAAGCTCTACAGGCATGCCACTTCCGATGAGCTGATTTAGGCCATAATCCACTGGACTTCTCACACTCCTCTCATTTTGAGGAAAAGGCTTAGGTATGAAGTTGTATCCCGAAAAATTATCCACCTGGGCGGTACAGGCGCACAATTTCGATTAAAGAATGATTTTTTGTAAATTATTTTGAAATTTGTTTAGTTGATTATCGTTTTTTTTTTTGGAAAATATAATACTTTTCAAAAAATTGGTAAAAAACCAAAAAGCTTCTATGGAAGCTGTCACTTCCGGTAGACCTATTAGTTAAAATTTACTGAAATGAACAAAAAATTAAATTCGCCTCACAAAAACACAGACATATTTAGTAAGATACACTTGGGTGCAAAAAAATCGCACATTGCTCAATTTTCCACAAAAGTTCAAAAATATCAAAAAAATCCAATATTTGTTTATTTTTTTTAATGCAGATTCAAATTCCATTTCAATAGCTATCCAGTGGTACCTTTTTTGTATTTATACGTGCCATCAAACTGATTTTGGGGGTTAAACATTTGAGGTACACGTTTTTGTGAATTTGTCAAAAATAATCAGTCAGCTCCGATCAAAAATTTGCAACACGGTAATATGGTAGCCAAAGATATTAATACTGTGTGCTTTAGAAGATTTTTCAAAATAATATTTTGTAAGACTCAGTTGTTTATGAAACACTGCAATAGATGGCACCAGAGTAAAAGGATCAATATCCTCATATCAAATTAAATTTTTCATTCGACTTTTCTATTAAAAAATATTTTTTTTTCAAATAATCTTCATACTCGTCCGTCATACAGAATAACACGTAATTGAAAATTATCTTCGTTAATTAAGTTTTCATGTAGCATCTATGAGGAAATAGAGAAAGTTTCAAAATTTGTAACATTTAGATTAGAAAACATCCTAAGGCGTCTAGAATATTTCTATTCGAGATTTCTAACAAATTGCCAGGTTTCTCCTGAACAACGGCAAACCACGGTTTACTATGCTGCTAGTAGGGGAGATCAAAAGTGTCAAAAACTACTTACTTTCATTTGCAAACAAAAAAATTAAGGTACCAATGCAATTCCATTTTACGACTCATGTTTCTGATCCGCTTTGCTTCAATTGTTACCGACTGTTTCTACTGCAACGTCCTTAAGGAAGTCCAAGTCCGTATGTAGTCAACACGTACTGGTTTGTTTCGTTCAAACCGACAATCAATTTCTTCGACTATACGTTCAAGTCTTTTTCTCTTTGAAGTTTATGAGTAGCTTCCTCTATATAGTGTCACTTACTGATATGGCAAGTTTAATAGGCAAATTTTAAGGCAAATTTAAACAATAATTAAATTACAGCTGAATTAGACTTAAATGTCCGAAAATCAAAATGTTAACTTAATATGTATTAAAAAAATTTGAACTCGAAGAAATAATGTTCACATGATGTTTTGATATGTAACTATCTGATGAGCTTTATTCCATTTACCTGCCAAGTATATTAAATTGATTTGTCCGTCAATCTTTAAAACTTTAATTTAAAGTTAAATGTGCACCATAGTTTGCTGTTACTGAAACAAGAAAAAAATATTTAATAGAAATAAATAACAACCACTATACCACTATACATCCAAAATTCATAAATTAATTAGTTCCATTAATCTTTGTCATGTTATGTAGCATCTGGTTTGAATTTGCAACAAAAAAATATTAACTGTGAATATTTATGTTGGTATATGCTGGGTTTTCAAAATGTCGTATGACCTAGAAAATATTTCGCTATAACTCATATTTTTTGTATGTATCGAGCTGATGGCTTTCGGCAATAGCGAAAACTATATAAAAAACAATTACATGTCAAAACCGTGAAATATTTGGTTCAATAAACACATTCTACACTTTTTTATAGTTGTTCATGTAAAATGTGAATATCAAAATATCATAACAGCTCGCCCCATTTAATATTTTGTCTCTCTAGAATCAATCACTTAGTTTTAAAATAATTTTGAAATCGAACAAAAAAAAATGTAAACCCCAGTGGAAAACAATACAATATTTTGCTATTATCACAACGCAGAGATATGATTCATATTTATTAAGATCGATAGAAAAATAATCAAACCTAAATTGAATGTGAACAACAAAAAAGCATTAGTGGAAAATTATGTAAATTGTGGCAAGTGTTCTTCATTAAACTATATTACGTATACATTAACGTTATTAAATTATCTTCGCTGCTAAATATTCCCATATAAAGCATGATTACCATCAGCATCTGTCTCAATAATACCACCCTCGCACAAAAATAAACGGAAAATCGAAGAGAAAATTAACGTACTCTCGTTTGGTGTATGTGCGACAACGCTCGTTGTATATAGAGATTGGGAAATAAAATTACTAAACACCAAAGTTTCGTAAATTTTCCATAATGGTAAAACCGGGAGATGTTCCATGCCACTTTCTTATTCTATAAATTAATGAGAAAATTTGTTCAATTACGTTTAATAAAAAAAATTTATCTTTATGATTTAATTATTGAAAAAATATATATAAACGAAAATAAAATTAAATTTACTTTTCTATTTAATGTTGCATGTTATTTTAGAACAGCTAATTAATATTTTAAAATAATTTATTAGGTAGATCTCAAAAAATTACTAGCCAAAACAAAAATTTAAATTGCAGGTATTTAGGGAAATATGTTACCTGTATAATTAATTTATTTGTAATTACAATGCTGTTCATGTTGTGATTTTAATTAGCGGTGTAAAGATTTATTATTTACAGTCTTTTCGGTTTCGGAATTTTCAGTTTTTTGCTTTCTTTAGAATGGGACTGAGGTGATTTATTTTGTTTCTTGATAACATAAGTTAACGATACCAAGGCTAAGGTGACATAATCAATTTTTTTTAACCCAAGTGATAAAGCTCGTGGACTGTAATATACCAAATAACTTTTCTCAGTGTTTAATCGGGACTTCTGGAAACCCCTGTGAAGCCTAAAATTAGGATCTCTGGCTGTTAAAACGTGTTTTCGAGAATACAATTAAAATAATTATAAGTTCGTAAAACTAAAATTCAGTCTGGCAACCACGGGAGTCCGGGAATGCACTTTTCCTCCGAATTGTACATACTATTTTTTCTCCGATCGGACTTTAAAACGAATATAAACCCAAAATAATTATAAGTATTGTTCATTAATTATCATATTAAGAAATCAAAACCAAGTAAAAAATCGAAAATAACATAAAATTATTGCTTAGTTAGCCACGACATCATAAGATATAAATACATTTTGTTTTTTTTTTCAAAAGTTCTCAAGTTTGTGTACTTATTTGATTTATAAAAAACGTGTGAACGAAATTTAAGGGATATGGACAGTGAAAGCGAACTATCCTTATCTTGTACCCCGCCGGATATTGTGGAAGCAGCTAGTTCAGCTACATGTGATTTACTCCCGCAAAAATCGAAGGAAAAATACGAAAATGCTTATAAACGTTTTATGGATTATCGTCAATCTGCAACACATCAAATCATTTTCGGAAAACGTCATTCTGGCGTATTTCGCTGATTTATCTTATTGATCTCTCTCTCTTATAAGTGTACTTTTATTTCTTCTAAACAATTAAAAATCCATACGGGAATATATTCCCGGCATAGGCCAGAAAAAATATTCTCGTATTATTATTACTTGTTGCTTAGCAACAAATACAACATACTGGAATCATGAGCTTTTCGTTTCGAAAAAACAACGGAAAGATATATTTTTTCCTTCGATCGGAGAAAAACATTTTTTTTGGCATACTATGGTTAACAGTTGGTGTAAATTTTTTCAAAAACAATATTTAATTCGGAATATTTGACTTATCTAATTTCGATACGGAAATAATATTTCCTAAATTATAAAACTTTAGATCAAACATGATTTATCAGTAGGCCAGAAAATGATATTTTTAACAAAACGCTATGTAAATATTTTTTCTAATTCCTTTTTCCGATATGAAAGTCAGAATCGACCTGCTGGTCACTAAAATAAATGTTGATGAACTAGATCAAGTTGTAGCTTAGTTTCGGTCACAGTAATATTCCAAAATTTCCTAGCATGATAAATTTTAAGCACCTTATATTATGATCTCCATAATATAAGGTGCTTAAAATTATTATTAATGCTTGAACTAAACTTATTGTGGTAAACTTAACTAATTAAACTGTTTCCTACATTCGGTTGACCAAATAATAAATTTGAGTGAACCAATAGTATAAAATGACCTTGCTACACAGAACACCTGGTATAAAATTAAAGGTGCATAAAGTCAATCTCAGGAAGTGTAATAAGAGCAACTGTAATATGCGTCGCCAGCAAGAACATTTAATTCAAAAATTGAAACAACCAAAAATTCAACCACAAAAATCTTATTTTAACCCTACTTAAAAATACTCACCTAACCCAACGATTGTGATAAAATTTTTACACAACAGGAAACTGATAAGCATTAATTACGTGAATAGAAACATCAAACGTATCAGCGTCAGTACAAAATGTTGGTCAAAAATTTTTATTAAATAGGAAAATTTAAACATTATCGTGTTAGAACAGGACAAGAATTTTAAAAACGATCACATCTGATATCAATTACCTAATTGAAATAAATGTCAGAATAACCAAAAATCGAAACAAAACTACAAATAAACAATTTACAGTACAAGCAGTTTAAGCCTTCACGGATAATAAACAAAAAAAAACTCGAGTAGTGGCCAACACTCAACTTTCTTTTTTACAAAAATGAGAACTCTCTTAGATTTTAAGGGTTTGTGTATCTTTGTGTACACAAGTACCCTGGGGTTAAAGTTTTGGGAGGGGAGTGCATTTTTTCTACTTTTGTGGTAGAAATATTGTTAGTAAATGGCCTCTTTGTTTTCTGCGACCAAAATAATCGTAAACATTGTATGGGTGTCCATGAAAATAATATTTTGTCCGAAAAGCCGAAAAAATTCTTGAACAAATTAAATTCACGGACGATTATAAAATACTCTTTATACACTTTTAGTTCACAATCGTTTTTGTCGTAAATGTTATACTTTTCAAAATAAATATAAAAACCAAAAATTTCCAAAAGCAACTGTCACTTCCGGTAGACCGATTTTGGTCCAAACTCAGTACAAAGCCTAGTTTTTGTTGAAACGCACGTTTTTTTTATCAAAAATCATGATTTTCGCCTAAATTTTGGAAAACAATCTGAGCCTACATGATTTGAAAATTAATTTAGATTCTTTTAGTGAGTAGTTGCTTTTCAAAATATTTGTAAAAAACGGCAGAAATTTTCTATGGAAGCAGTCACTTCCAGTGGGATTCCGGAAAACAACTCAAGTATGAAGATGCATCCGATCATTTAATCTGTATGTGAATAACAGGGTAGAAATTTTGTTGAAAACAGTTTTTTGTCAAAAATCGTCATTTCCGCATAATTTTTTTTAGTAAAATGATCAGAATATTTTAGTTTTCCTCGAAAATGATATAGCTTTTAAAATATTTGCAAAAACCAGACTGGTGGTTCGATTTGTGCAAAAATCATTGGAAACTTATGAAAAAAATCTTTAGTATAAAGCAAACACTCACAAAGGTTTTTTAAACATGCAAAAAATCTGGAGCTCAAAATTTTTCATGATTAAGTTAATTTATTTTACTACGTTAAATAAAGTAAAATGGGACTTCGCCAGGAATACAAGATGCTTTTTATGTTCCAAGTCAGTGTTTTTTATAATAACTTTTGATTTATATATTTTACTTTGGTTTTAGCAATTGTAATGGTGTTATTGTGATTGTTCTGTATATTGGTATATTTCAGCACTCTCGAATTTAATTCACAAATCGTAGGAAATTCTTCCATTTAGCGTCACTATCTGTGTGATAAACGAATATGATATCGCGACCTGATGAGAACACAGAAAAAAATAAATTTTGTTAAATTGATAAATTGATGTTTATCATGTTTTAATAATATTGTTTTATTTATTTGATAAAGAAAGTAAAGAACGCATCATCTATTTGTATCAAAAGCGTTCTAGCCAAATTTATGTTATCAGCATGATAAATTGGATAATATTTACAAAAATTTGTTGTCAAATTAATAATGTTATACAAAATTTAAGAAATGTACAAATTTCTTATAATGCTTTTAAAATTTTCATACAGGCTTTGATAAATAATTTGTAAATTTTATACATTATAAATGTATTTAAGAATTTACAAACTGATCATCAAAGCGTGTATTAAAAGCTTTAAACTTTAAAAACATTATAAGAAATTTGTACATTTCTTACAGTTCGTATAACATTATTAATTTGAAAACAAAATTTTGTAATTATTATCCAATTTATCATGCTGATAACATAAATTTGGCTAGAACGCTTTTGATACAAATAGATGATGCGTTTGCCACTTCTAATTATATTTTTGAAACATATGAATATATATTCTACTTCCCATTTTTTAGAGTCATGTTCGAGTCACACAGAACACTCACTTCGGCGATATAGCGATTAATTAACTGTAAAAATCTAGTAACCAAAAATTTCAGAAAATTACTAAAATTTAGTTGTATCAAAATCAAGAGAGGTTATATGATAAAATGCAATTAGATTTTTAGACTTTTGGTAACGTTGTTTACATTTCATGGGCAATACATATAAATTTCTGAAAGACTTGAAAAGAAATTTGGGCACCTATATCTTAATTCATCGTTGGTCGAATTTAATCTTACTGGAGTAGGTATAAAGAAGTCTTATAGGTATAGTTGAGCAAAAGTATCGTGCTTCAATAAGAACAATACGAAAATTGTAATTTTTATTTTCTGATTCCAGAGTTCGATTTATTATAACAATCATCGGAAGTTGTTCGAGTGACGGTGGTCAAAATGATATGAGGTAGCCGGTTTGATGATATTTTAATTTAAAGGAACATCTTTAGTTAATTTTGATGGAAAATTATTATCTGAACAATTTTTATATAGTTCCATAAATGTAGCCTTTATTAATCTGGTGGTCGTGCTAACTTAACTACCGGTGTTTTGTGCAGTTACATAATTATTCCTAAATAATAACATAATGGCTTCAACCTTAACAACAATGAATTCAACTTTGTTTTATTATAATAATTGTTAGAGTTTAGTGAATCCACTACAACAAAATTCAAACTTGAGAAATGATGATTATTTTCATATTAACTATTAAAAATTGGCTTTATATTTTTATTTGTGAAAAGAGAACGGCTATCTTTCGCACCTTCTATTTTAGGTTATTTGGCTATAGAATTAGCCCACGGACAACATGTTACTGTTAATCTGGTTTAAATAGTTTCTTTTTACTCAAAGAAATACTTCCAAGTTACGCCGATGGCTTGAGAGATTACAGCCTAATACAACTGATTTGCAACTTCTCAGATGCTCTGTGGATATCCTTTACAAAATTTAGTCACAAGGGAATAGTTAAAACTGAAAAGAAACGTATGGTTAAAACAAGTGGCTTCATCGCCGATAGTAAGTTATCTAACCTCTGTTGTGTTTAAGTTTCTTAATTTCTTCCTAATATTCCACTGAAATACATGCATTTCACAATTTATGGGGCACGGCGACTGCGTCTTGTTTTATTTGTTCATAGTTAATAAACCTTTTATTCAATTTCTTGAAATCGTACATAATTTTGAAAAAAATTTGTAAACATTTGAGTAATAATAAATCGAGTTATGTATTTGACACAGAAATTTTTGATTAAACAATTTCTAGTTTCATCAATTCCTGGTTTTCAAAAAATAATTATCATTTTGTTACATTTTGTAAAACTATGAAAAGAGAAAAATTTGATTTTGCAAAAGCACATTGTGTTATTATTCAGTATTGAGATCAGTTATGGGTAGGTTGAATATTGTGCAAGTTTTATATTATATTAATAATTACCAAAAGCAAGATTTTAACTGTGAAAAAATATTCTAGTGATATGGTGAATGCTATTTGGTGTAAATAGAATAATAAAAGCTATATTGTGGTAATTTATTGAGGTATAAAAAAGTGCTTATACGAACATAACCTAAAAATTTGTAGTTTTCCGACAAAAAATAATACAAAATCATATAGATTTAGTTCGAAATACCAAACAGTTCAATTATGTAAGTATATAGTAAATTAATACAATAATTATTATAAAAAATATTTCTAAAATCTTTAGAAGTGTGCTCTTTCATACATGAGAACTTACAGCGTATTTTACTTTAAATTCAGTAATTCGTTTTGCGTTCATACGGTGGGTTTAACGTGCGAGCCATTTTACACCTTTTAAAATGGTCTCAATGCATGTCTTTTTAAGAAGAAATGTTCAAATGAACTACGAGCAACATGAGTTCATAACTGAAATCCACAGAAAAAATTTACGAGATGCAATATTATACCTATGTAGTGGACCAAAATATCCATTTACGCTGCAAACTGCCGAAAACATCGCGGAATAAATAGTCAGGATGTTTCCAACTGAAATTAAGGTAAAATAGTCATACACAATTTATGTGTTAAAGAAGAATGGTTTGTGATAAGGGACAACTTGGTGGTTCAATTTCTTGTAGTTTAGTATTTGAACGTTTTCAATATTATAGTTTAATCAAAAATAAAATATCATATTTCGCATAACACCACATTTATTCCTTAACACCGATTAATTTTTCTTCTGGTATCATAATTTAGTGTCAACTTCGCCGATATTCAAAATTAAATTTTACTTGCTAAAAATTTTATTTTTGACCCAAAACCAAAGTTTGAAGACAGTTTTGCAATCTTTAACCTATTATTTAACTTAAGACAAAAATTATATGTTAACAGATATGGTTTTTAAATTGTTGTGAACCGTTTTCAAGAGTATTAATTTTAGTTTGGAAAATTTATAAATCTTATTTTCAAATCCGTATTTAGGAGGTGCATTGCAAGTTTGGTTCTTCCGAACAACAAGATCTAATCGAGGCCGATCAAATTCAAGTAAGTAACCGATGATAATTTAAATATATTTTCTAATACATATATACATTTTGTAATTAACGTTAAATATTTACTATAGATGATGCTGAACTAATTGTACTTGATGATGTTGAGCGTCATATGAAAGGTCTAAGCGGATCGGGTCACTCTTCTTGGCCAGAAATTGAGGAGGATTGGAGGGCCATATGTGCAATACGTATAAATGAGTTTAAGGTCTCAACCGAAAATGCATTCAACAACTGGCCCCAGTACAAAGAGCAGTTAGGCTATTGATTGGTTTGTTCTGTTTTAAAGGAATTATGCTTTTACGCTAATGGTCTCAATTTTATCATTTCATGTAAATTTAGACCGCATTTTTGTATCTCCAGTCTATCGCATTACTAGAGATTTTACAAGGAATTCAAAACCAATTGTTGGAAATTTTTGAAAGAAGCATCAAAAACGTGAGAAGCAGTAGAATATTGAAAAAATTAAAAGATAATTGGGACACGATCCGTGATAGTGAGTATTACAGGTGAACTGAATAACATAATAATAATTGTTTTTAAATTTATCGTTTTCACCTTTATCGTTAAGGGTCAAATCTTCTATATATTACGTCGAGCTGTTAACTACATTCCAATACGCTTATCTGTAATATACCCAAGCAATTATAGACAAATTTATTGTTAATGTGAATTAATCTTCAAGATATTTTCAAGAATGAATGATCTGTTTAGTTTAAATTTATTTACTTAAAACCAAAATCGACTTAAAATTTTACTATTATTTTCAAGTAAAACTAAAACGCTATTTTTAACCTATTGAAAATTTTCAAAATAAAGTTTTTGAGTGATAATTAAATATACTATATAATATCATTATATTAGTTGAAATCATTATATTAGTTGAATGAAATTGTCTGATAGACAATTAGTTTCTTATATCAACAGAAAATCCCTTGATATGCGTTTGTGGAAAAAAAAATTTAATTACAATTTTTGTAAAGTTCCATTTTTTAATGATTATTTAATAACTATTTTAAAACAAATCATTTTTCTGCATTTTCATAATATATATGGCCATATGCATCTCTCTCATATACATATTAGTGAATGAGCAATTGCAACTGAAGTTTCAAAATTCTCACCAACCTAGAATAGAATTTCCACTTCGAAGGCAGCGTTCCAATGGTGGGGTTAATCGGTTACGATGGTGAAAATTGATAGATAGAACTAATAAAACTAATTAAGTTCACCGCAAAGTGATTTAAAAATTTACTAATACTCGACAAGTGGAACGCGATCAAAATTAAAACTAAATTTGGGATCATTTACAAGAAAGCAGTTGATGTCCAAGTAACAGTTTTTCTTCTAATACAAATAAGCACTCGTCTCTTCTAAATTTGAAATAAACAATCCCTCTAATATTATACATTTCAAATACTTACTACTAGTTACTAGTTACTTACATACTATTACTTTTGATTCTAATTAAAGACAGTCGAACGTGTATAATGTTTCATTTATTACCTTGTGCGATAATAGCTGAGTTTTTTTGAAAACAATCGAGTAGAGTTCGCGATAGCTATTTTTCAAATTTATCCAATTTAAAATTAAATTTTAATTTTTTTTAAATTAAATAATTTAGATTTAATAGGAATCTATGTATAACCAAGAAAATCCATCATAAAAGTTCTATGGTTTTCTTGTAATATCGTTGTTCTGGATAGTTCTGAACTACTTCGTTATTATACAGAACTATACAGAACAACGATATTACAAAAAAACAAAACAATATTTATAATAGATTTTTTTTGTTATACATAGATTTCTATTAAATTTAAATTATTATTTTTAAAAAAAAATAAATTTTTAATTTTAAATTGGACAAATTTGAAAATAGCTATCGCGAACTCTACTCGATTGTTTTCAAAAAAACGCAGCTAATACCGACCACCAGAAGAGTATCAAAGTAGGCGTCGGGTGAACCATCTATTCAAAATGTTCGATCAGGGACTCTCAGGAAGCGCTGTTTACAATTCTTTGCGGTATTGAATTCAATTACAAATAGGAATCAAAAAACCAATTCACCGGAAGACATTTTACATATTTTTAATTGAATTACAATGTGTTATTAGATACTGAATTAATTCCTATTTTATATACGTATAAAATTAAAATTATTAAATAAATTGTTAATTAATAATTCTTTTTGCAGGCAATGAGTAATATAATTAGTTAAATTGATAAAAAGTGTATTAATTTATTAAAATAAATTTATTTTATTGATAAGGAATGTTATATGAAATATAAAGGTGTTCCATAAATAAAATAAACCTTTTTTAAATTCTTTAAAAATACTATATTTTCCTTAAATTTGAGTTATCTTATCGAGATCGGATTGTATGTTGAACAAACTAAATCTATTTGTTAACATAAATGTTAAATAAATTAAAAACAAAATTTATGATTTCCTTAAAGTCAAGTTATCGTATCAATAGAAATTCCCTTGCGAATTTCCCATTTACTTACAAATTGCACTGAAGTTTGAAAAATATTGTAACACTCGTATAAAATACTTTATCAACGTGACGAACCACCCAAATCAATTAAAAAAAAACATTTATCATATTCATAAATTTCTTATAAACACAATACATTATTCATACTTCCTAACCGTATTTGCTTTTCCCCTTAAACTGATGAAATAATTTATCAATTTTGTCAATTTTACTTCATGGGTTGCGTTTTTATCAATAATACTAATATTATATGAATTTTACTAAGTTTTTTTTTTCTGTGAAGACTGATTTTTTCAAATCAATAGTCTCATTTGTTCGAAACTGATTGTTGTGATTCTTACACATTAGCCAACTATAAGTCAAAAAATTCAAATAACTTTTGAATTGAAATACAAATTAATAATTTATATTTTATTGATTGGTTATATGAGTTTTAACATTATGTATGAAATATCGGCCAAGTGGCCGCCCCTGATCGTAGTGCAAAGACTAGCTCCTATATAACCTGATTTTTCATAACATTATTCGCAGACTTTTGGTGTTGTTTCAGCAATTTCGTTACTGATGTTGTATTTAAGCATCGAAATTGTGGTTGGTTTATTGGTGTATATCGTTCCCTTCAAGTAAGCCTGTAGAAAGAAATAGGGACGAGTCAAATTTGATATCGTGGGGCCAATTGATATCACCAACTTTTTGCATTACTCGGCTGGGAAAATTTCTCGCAAAATTTGCATCATAGGACGAGCTATGCGAGAAATTTTTAGCACGGTCTTGTTGGAACCACAATTTTGTAGGACTGATTGATCCAATTCAGGCACAAGACAGTTTTCTAACATGTCCCGATAGCGGCCACCATCAGTTACCGTTACAGCATTCCCTCTGGCATCCTCAAAAAAATATGACCTGGTCCGAATAGCGCAGCGTATAATTACTTTGCGAGTGTGTAGTCGCGTTTGGTGTATCATTAGAGGGTTTTCAGTGCCCCAATACCGGTTAACAAAAGGAAGTCGTGTTTAGACGCGCATTTATAGATTTTTTGTCAAAATTGATGGTCGCATATACCGAGCTGAAAAACTCGAATACTTTAATCAAGCCAGCTTATTCACACGCTAAATGGTCGACTTGCTCGGCACATGATCAACACCAAAAAGTTACGTAATTTATTTTTATTTTTTATTAAAGACTATGCGATCTGTTTTGAGGCTCAAGGCTCACCCTGATCTTCCGCGGTTATGCTTTTTACGTCCTCACTTTACGCCCCCCGGCCAACTCGAGGACGTACGGCTATAGGACCATCTGCACATTGCAAGCTCCATGCCAGCCTATACTGGCATGGAAGATGGGTCGGCCCATGGATTTTGAACATCGACAGGAGGTCATAGATGTGTTACGTTTCACCACAGATCGCAATCTGTTGATGAAATTTCACTTTGCATCCTGCCCTTGTCGAGATTCTAACCCAATCCAAACGCCAAAGCTTTAACTGCCAAGTGCCACTTGGTCGGTAACGTAATTTTCTTGTTGTACTCAAAATTGAACAATTATTTAAATAAACTATTTTGGCGTTATGTGCTCCGTAAGAAATTATTATCGATCACGCTTTACCACTGTCAAATCGGAACCAACAAATGTCATCCAACACCCATCAACAACCCGTCTTTCTTTTACTGTACGAATGAATATTGAATATTGTAATTAAACTACTTTTGGTAAAACAATCTTTTGTAATCTTTTTTTTTATTATCACTGCAATCTCTTCTGGGGCCAAGGTTTTTCCAACTCTTTCACGGTTTGTTTTTCCTTCTATTCTTTTATGCTGTTGCCAGCAAATTCGAGGACGTACGGCTGGTTATAGGTCCAAATTTAACCACTATCTTCTTACCACCATGCACATTGCATAGATCCATGCCAGCTTATACTGACAAGTAAGTTGGGTCAACCCATGAGTTTTGCACTCCTGCAGGGTGTCACAGATGTGTTCCATTTCATTACAGATCGTAATCTGTAGATGGAAATTACCTTTGCATCCCGCCCCTATCGGGATTCGAACCTAGTACCTCCCGATCCAAATGCCAAAGATTGACCCACTGTGCCATTTCGTTGGTATCTTTTGTAATCAAAAAACAATATCTCTTTTCCAATTTCAAAAAACCAACAAGGTCAACCCTTGCTGGTTTAAAATGTAATAATTAGCACGCTTTCGTCAAAAATCATCATTTCTGTTTAAATATTGGGTAGAGGAGCTAGACAATACATGATCTTTATGATCTTTTAGTTCAGAGCCGTTTTTCTCATACATGATATAATTTTCAAAATATTTGTAAGAAATTAAAAAGCTCCTTTGGAACCTATCACTTCCGGTGGACGATGTTGGCTAAACATTAATGGGGTCATCTGAATGGTGTTAAAAGCTAAGTATGATGTTTCACCCCATAAGTCAATCCGGATGTGCTTTACTAATGCCAAATTTTTGCTAGAGAACCACCTTTTGTTAAAAACCGCTATTTTCTCTTAAATTTTGAAAAACTGATCTAAACCGACTTTGTTGCAAATTTATTTTAGACTTGTTTAGTTTATAGTTGTTCTTCTCGTATAAGAAATAGTTTTCAAAATATTTTCAAAAATGGAAAAGCTCTTATGAAAGCTGCTACCTATCAAAGCTGCTACATCGGTGGGCTGATTTCCGTCTTCACGTAACCACGTGCACAAACAGAAAATCTTAAAATCTCATTTTTTTTCTTCGGCGATAAAGCAAATTTTGCAAAGCCGGCAAGCGATTAGTCATCGGCTGAGTGACAAAATTGAAGGTATACTAAAGTACATTTACGTGAGAATAGAACAGGGCGGGATCCATAACTGGTGAGAAATGGATTTCCCTCTGTTCGTTAAGGATATTTTTGTTAAGGAATATGGATTTTCGAATTTCGTATGATTCTAAGATATCTAGCCGTCTGCTTTTGGGTTGTATATGTAATATGCCTAAATCGTTTAAGCTGATGATTGATTATGGGAAGTTTATGCATTGCAACCAGGTAAATGTTCTTCAGCTCTAACTCGAAGATCGCACCAAGTCCGTCCAATATAGGAGAAACTACAATCATTGCAAGTAATCCTATCAGACTTAGAAAGGCGATCAATTCTTGGTTTATTGCTAAAAACCATTTTCTTTATTGTGTTATAAGCGTAGTTTATGACGAACTTATTTGCATTTTTAACTACTTAGCAAGCCTATTTGGTACACGCAATGATTTTATAAACCAATAAATAATTCAAAATATTATTTCGATTTTCACTATAAAAATCAACAAAAGCACTGACGTGGAAAATAACTTAATTTCCCAGTGTCAACCCTACTCGTTTAAATAAATTTCTGTTTTTACAATATTGCTTCTATGTTTCCTATCTTGTTACATCTTTTCTCCAACTTAAGGTTAAACTTTAGCATAAATATTTATTCAACCGAAATAACAATATAATATTAGAGCTCGAGTGAGATAAAAATGTAAATATGAATAAATAATTTAATCAAATAGAATAAGGACGTGGATTTAGTAGAATGTCAGATCTTAAGATGTGTTTCTTGTATATATCCACTAATAGATTGGTAATTCAAAATCGATAACATAAATTTTGGGCTTATTTACTGAAATACATATAAACATCAGTGTAACGGGCATACGATATAAACTAGATTCGCGATTCTTGATTTAGAAAAATATAAAACGAGTTGTTGTGACAAAACGAATGCGTTAAATTGGCGTGAACTTTAAACGTAAAATTAAACAAGCTACCAAACCAAGAAAAATTAAAAGTCGGCTGGTATTGTATCAAAGGGTCAGATGAGCTATGTAGTTGCACTGGTAGAAGCGAAAAACATCGAAAAGATTACCTCGATACTCAAAGCAAATTTACAGAAAAGCGGAGTAGCAGAAGACTTTTCACCAAATACATTGCTTCATTTGGTTAAAGTGAGCAATATTTGAGTCTATAGAATGGAATACTTTGAATATAATGCCACCAAACTGATATGGTAAGGCTATCATTTCAATTTCAGAGCCAAGGATTGTGTAACATAAGAATGTGGACATGAACTCTGTTTTGTTTTGGTAAAACTGTAGGACGTCTACGTAGTCAGCTTTTACCTGTTCCCGCAAAAATGTATTGCAGATTAAAAAAAAAGTTAAACCGCATTGAAGAAGCCGTTGCAAACGTTATGGGATAGCTAGCTGGGGCTTAGAAGTCCCAGGCAATGAAATGTGAAATAAATCTTAGCTCTTAATAGATGTTTATGGAGCTAAGTACAGGCAAAAGGCCGACATACCAGCACTCGTAACCTTCATGCATGCGACAAAATACAAAGCTAAAACCTTAAAAGAACGTAAGCAGGCCGTTGTACAAACAGTAGTTTGCTTTAATGTTTGTGTAGAGAAAAACTACCGGACTCGGTTGGAACCAGACCATTTCATAGTCGAATAAGATAAAGTATTCTCTCACGGTGATGATTGCGCAAGTATTCTTTGACTCCCAAAGAATTGATATGACCACGCAGTATGACCTTTTTTAGTAAAAACACCGTGACAAAGTTGAGAACTTGTCTTTGAGAATTTTGCAACCAGAAGGTTGTGTCAGGTGTTTTAATGTCGTGGGGTCCGAACTATTTTTTTTATTTTTGTCAAATATGGTTTGATACACAACCAAAAATAATAAAATCAATGTATAAAAAATCGTTTAACGAAATGGTTTTGTTGTAAGCCCATTTCGTCGCACAGGTAAGCCCAGGTATTCTAAGCCCCCAAAATGACTTAAAATTAAAATTTTATTAATGCATTGTAATCAGAGAGTTGTTAACCGACCAAACGGCACAGTGGGTAAATTTTTGGCTTCATTACCTCCTTACGATCGGTGATGGTGGAAATTAACACAAGTACTGTAGGCTGGTATAGAGGTATGCAATACGCAATTGGTTCTACTTCAATCGGATCTATAGATACACATCTCCGATTTGCCAGCAACTGCGTTGGTAGGACGTGAAAAGCGAACCGCGAAAGAGTTAAAAATTCTTCGCTTAAGATCAGTTAGCAAAGAGTAGATTAAAAAATCCCAAATTTGAAACTAAGGCTAAAAATTTAAACATCGAAAATGGGGCTTGAAATCTTGCTTAATGTCTAAATAAAAAAGCTTAAGCCGACTGATTTGTTTTGTGCTAGAGTACTTGTATTTATATAGACCTAAAAATATTGGGTATGGCAAAAGTTCGAGGCCTTTTTGCCGTTAGATGGCTTTACATTTATATATCTCAGTTAACCTTGATCGTATCGGGCAATTCTTATGTGTGTTTGAAAGGTGACATTTTGACATACAAAACATTAAAATCGGTGAAGTAAATAAAAAGATACAATAATTTAAAGCATGGAGATAAATAATGAAAAAATTCGATATATTTTACAATTTTATTATGACATGACAAAGATAAAAACGCGGCTCATGCTTGCGAAAAAAATTGTGCTGTTTTTTCGCAAGCATAAGCCGAGCAAAGAAATGGTTCGTGCGCTTTTTTTCTGGAAATATGGATTTCAAACATGCACCTCACTCTGGTGGACCAACCACTGGAAAAGTCGATGAAATCATGCAGCAAATTAAAGAAGACCGGCATATAAGCAGCCATGCAATTGGTAAAGAACTAAATATTGATCGCAAAATGGTTTTAAACCATTTGAAAATAGCTGGATACCAAAAAAAGCTTGACGTTTGGGTACCCCATGAATTAACAGTTAAAAATTTAATGAGCCGGTTTTTCTATTTGCGAAACTCTGCTGCAACGGAACGAAATCGAACCATTTTTAAAGCGAATGATTACTGATGATGAAAAGTGGATAAGATACGACAACGTTGTGCGAAAAAGATCATGGATGAAACGAGGCGAAGCTTCCAAACGGTATCAAAGCCAGGATTGACGCCGCCAAGAAAGGTAATGCTGTGTGTTTGGTGGGATTGGAGAGGAAACGTGCATTATGAGGTGCTACCACTGGGCCAAACAATTGATTCTTATCTTTACTGTCAGCAACTAATGCGTTTAAAGCAAGCACTTCAGTTAAAACCTCCAGAATTGATCAGCAGAAAGGGCGTTGTATTCCATCGTGATATAACGCTAGAGAACACATACATTATCGATGTCCTGACCTTGCACCATCTGACTACCATTTGTTCCAGTCCATGCAGAACCATCTTAATGGTTTGACAATAAATTCAAAAGAGGCCTGTAAACCAAAGAAGTTCTACAGTGATGGGATCATGGCTCTACCAGAAAAATGGCAAAAGATCATCGATCAAAATTGCACATATTTGGTTTAATAAAATTCATTTGAAATAAGAAAATTCTTTGTTTCAACGTCACCCAAAAAAGGCCACGAACTTTTCTCTATCTATTACAAAATAAAAAAGTTTGATGCCTCAACCAGTCAGCCTTAAGTTCTTAAGTTGTGCTCCATTTTGGACCACTTAAGAGAGCGGTACGACCACCAAAATTTTAGAGGTCAGTTGTTTATTTGTGACGAGAAGCCTATACAATTTTGGTGATTGTAGCACTAACCGAAGTGGTGCAATCAGCGTTTAACTGAAGCTCTTAAGTCTGACTGGTTGAGGCATCAGCCGAAAATTGATTTTCTGCGCACCACCGTGTTTTGGTTCTCTCGTATTTACTTTTTTTTTTATTTTTGTTTGTATATTACGCTCACTAATTTATATCGTAGATGAGAAATGGGTGCATAGAGAGAGCACAAAACAAAATTGGCAAACCACCCTGTTTTGGTTCTCTCCTGTTTACTTAATTTTTATTTTTTTGTTTCGTTGCGTATTCTTGGGACAAAATTTCGTTGCATTTTTCTATATAATGCGACGCCAAAAACATCTTCGATGTTAAAAATAGATGCTCACTAAGCAGTGCAGGTTGGCTGATTTCAAACCTGTTTAACTCAATATCTATGAATTGAAACGAATTAAGGCAAATCATTTTAAAATTCCATTTCCATCCAAAATAATAAATTTCAACGGTAACAGAACTCTTTCTGCCTCAGTTTACTATATTTCAGGATTTCTCCAAAGAACCCCATTTGATCGATTAAGAAACGGTTTGACTCCGTCTCGGCAGGCCATATTAAAAAACTACTTTTAATACCAATTTTAGAATCTTTTCTCCATCATAGCCAAAATTCGAACTACTTGTAAAAAGCATTTTAGAATCGCATATGTATTTATTCTATATTGCATATTTCATCATAATCGGTTAAGAAATGCCTTAATTCCATTCAAATTTGGTGTTCTTCCGAGCTACATTCGGAATTCATAATTCGAATAAAATTTTCATCTTATAAATCCACTTGGATCACTTTTAAAAAAACAAAATAAAAGATATCAAGAAAAAATAGAACCTGTGCAGAACCGAGGAACGATCTTTTAAGAAATTAGAAACTTTACAATCGCTAGAACCGAAATACAGTAAAGTCGCGATTTAACGGACTAATTGGGGAGTCCGTTAAATCCGAAATTTTTTAAATTTAATCAACTATAGATTTTGCACTTGTACTGGAATATGGTCACCTTGGACAGAACTCCTTTGTGTCTTAACCGATTATGAAGGGATTTTGTTTGTTGGATAGAAATGAGATTCATAAACAATTTTTGGAAGAAGTTCTGGAATATGGCCATCTGGGAAGTCTGGCATTTCTTAGCTGATTATGTTGCGATTGGGTTTGTTGGATGGAAATGGGGTTCTTAAATTATTATTGAATGAATCTCTGGAATTAGGCCACCTGGCACGGAACTCGATCAATTCTTAATCGATTGTGAGGGGATTTTGTTTGTTGGATGAAACAGAGATTCATAGACAGTTTTTGGAAGAAGTTCTGGAATATGGCCATTTGGTGCGGAACTCGTTCAATTCCTAGCCGATTATGATGGAATTGGGTTTGTTGGATAGAAATGGGATTATAAAATTATTTCTAGAAGAAGTTCTGAAATATGGCTACTGCAGGGACGGAACTCGACCAATTCTTAACTGATTTTGAAAAGATTGGGTATGTTTGATGGAAATGGGATTATTAAATGATTTTTAGAAAAAGTTTTTGAAAATGGCCAAAATCATTTAAGAATCCCACTTCCATCCAACATACCCAATCCCATCATAATCCGTTAAGGATTGATCGAGTTCCGTCCCAGATTTCCATATTTCAGAATTTCTTCCCAAAATCACATTTCCATCCAATATGACTCCAATATGAATGACATTTCCATCCAAAATATCTTTTTTTTTGGCTCAATTCGACTTTATTCACCAACAAACTTTCCTTCAAACTTTCCTTCATACATTCATTCCAACGTTTCTCTAACATCTCGATACCTTTTTTATAGAACAAGTTTACTTTAAACTGAAAAAGCACGATTGTGTCAGCAAAACGTTTTCCCTGAAAAATCTTTTTGTGGTCTGCGAACAGGTAGTTGCTGCAATGCAGATTCAGAGTCCGGTGGATTGGAAAGCAATTACCGGCTGATATATGGCGTCTTGTATCTTGTCTGATGGCTTTTATCGGCCGATGTCCACTCCGTCGTTTTCGGTGAATTGTTATTCATTGAATTGTCGTGGAACCATTATATGTAATTAATATTTGGGTTTTCCTGATAATGTATATGGTTTTCACTTATAGACTTTGGTTTTTCTTTTAAAAACAAATAATTTTAAGTTTTAAGAGTTTTCTATCGAAACGCACAAATAAAATTTTATAAAAAACGAAAGATATTTAATTCGGGTATTTATTCCATATAGGTTAAGAATTCGTTTTATACAGATATTGGTTTCTTGGGTTCGGTAAATCAATTATTTGTAGGTATAATGTACATTTGCATGTAAACTTTATATATTTATAATACTAAAGAACACCTTGTATGTGAAAACCCCCAATAGTTAATTTCGGTTTAAATCCATTTTAACTGAAAAACTACTTTAAAGTACAAAAAATATTTTCCACTTTCAATTCAAAAACATAATATACTTACATAATACCGTCTTTACAGAATAATAAATGTACATTTTGCGAAAAAAACAGTTTTTCAACTATACATAAGTTACTTACATAAGTGGAAAAAGCTTTTTGCTTAAGTTTTGTACAATACCGCAAAACTTTTATTTGTTTTAATGGTTGAATAGAAAATAACCTTTTGCGTCAGAACATTGTACGATATTTATAAATATTTAAACAATTCTAGCGAGTTGTTTAAAATGTGGACGACCATT
The DNA here is from genome assembly GCA_932526605.1 of Nephrotoma flavescens. Classification (NCBI taxonomy): domain Eukaryota; kingdom Metazoa; phylum Arthropoda; class Insecta; order Diptera; family Tipulidae; genus Nephrotoma; species Nephrotoma flavescens. The sequence continues at coordinate 302,854,581 of OW052221.1, forward strand.
TTTATATAAGGAATCCTGACAATATTTCAATAAAAAAGAAACATATTTATTGTTCTGCTAAGATCGTCGTCATAATGTGTAATGTAAAAGCATACAACACCAACTTGCAAATGATAAAAATGTTTTGTATTTCGAACAGTTAACAAAAAAATTGATTTGTTTTTATATTTGCATTAGGTAAATTGACACTACAAGTAAATACTAGTAGAATAAATTTTCGATTGATTTGACTGCAGAACCATGTACTGGATAAGTGGCCCGGATAACGCCAGGCCTATTCCTGCTGCCTGTTTCCACATAACAAGATGGAAGGATAGGAAAGTTATATTATTTTGTAAAACGGAAGAACCTAGTTGTAGACATCGGTTGTGAGCACTGTAGCGCAATCTACACCTAACAATTGCGTAATAGGTGGGACAATAAGTTTGGCTGGCAGAATCGAAAACAATTGTCATTGTTCTTCACACATCTAACCTAGCATGATGAAAGAGTTTATGTTTTATCATTCAAATTTGAAAAAACAATATAAGTCGGAAATTAGCGGAGTAATGCAAAATAAAATGTAAATGTCTGATAAATGAAGATAAAATACAGCAGTATCGGAGTATTGTCAACAATAGCAATGGAAACTGACTAACTGTGTGTACGATTTGTATGGAAAGTATTAAAAACTCGCTCGGTAAAGTATAGTTCAGAAATAACCAAAAGCATTTTATGATCGCAAAGAACACGAAGCTTTCGAGAGTATTACAATAAAGCTTCTAAGCACAACTTCTATATAATTTTTTTTCAAGAAATTAATTAATTACGCTAGATAACAACCCTAGGGTGAGGTGACATAACCCATATAAGACTGCCCTAGTTTGTGGAATCAGAGTACCAAAGAAACACCGTCCTTTAGCCGGGCGATAATTAATTACTAGCTTCCCATTCAATTTCAGAAACAAAACCAAAACATTAAATGCAATAAGACATTTTTTTATTCCGCGCCGCTCACATTGAAATCGTGTATCATGTATTGCCTTCATGTGACATTACGATATAAACAAAATAAATCTATGTTTCAGAGGTGGCACGCAAAACATCAATTATCAAAAAAGGCGCTTTTAAGGCGACGAATCAAATTTCCCATTGAATGATTAGACAAAACTGGTCAGACAGGTTTTAAGAAAAGCGACAGAAAGTTAGCCAATAATGAGGTAAATATGATCAAAAAACTGAAAAATTCAATTCCTATATTTTCCTGATTAAAATAAAGTATAGTAATCATGAAAAAATTGCAGATTAACCATGCACTATATCGAGTTCAGAAAAATTTGTTTTTTACGGCTTATATCTTCGAAATGAAATTTCATATTTAAGCTTTTCTCAAAATTTGGGAGATCCCAATGAATTTTGGATGAAACCGGTTCACCGGAAATAGCATTCGTCATAGGAGCTTTTTCGTTTTATTTTGAAAAGAATTTACGAGACAAACGATTATAAACTTGAAGATCCTAAATTAAATTTGAAACAATGCCGGCCCAGATCATTTTTCAAAATTAAAACGCAAATGACGTCTTGGACAAAAAAACTCTTTTACGTATTAAAATAAATTATAGTAACCATGAAAAATTCTGTCCTATAGATTTTTGGCTGATTTGATCGCGGAAGTAAAAAAAAAGTTGTTTTTAAAAAATCGCGTCTGTGCTTGTCTGGGTATTCAAACTAATTGTTGTTAGTTCTCTGACTGACTGATTGCATAAAACTTCAGGCTTTTTTCCCCATGAAAATGCCACCTTCGTCTCGCGTTTTCAAACGATTAAACCAAAAAATTTGTAGATTAAGATTCAAACAAAATTTGTTCAGATTATATTTTTAAATTTTGCCGTTAATGAAATGAAAATTCGGTATTTCTACAGATCAGAGGGTTTGACTATTCAGAATCAAACTTCACGCACAATTTTTTTTCCTTAATTGAGAGATTCATGCGAAATGTGCCAGGCATCTGTGTACTGGAAGTGGCAGCTTCTGGTAGCTTTTTCAATTTGTGCAGTGAATTTTACACTTTGAACAAGGATTGACCTTCTGGTTTTCTGAATTTTAAGCAGAAATAGCGATATTATACATACAAGGCAGTTTATATCAAAAATCCGGTTGGTTGAATTTTTCGATTTGGAAATTAAGTGTAGTGTATCACAGATATGTACACTAGTAGTAAAAGAAAGTGGGGTATTGGTCAGCAAACTTGCCACTATAATATTTTGTTCACTCTACTCGTGCCAACCCGATTAAAATTATTATCTAAAACGACATTTAGTTAAGATTACCCATATATGTTCTTTGAAATTTTGACTATAAGAAAAATTGATATCATAACCTTTATACCGATCGGCAAACTTTCAACGAAATCTCGTTCTTTACAAGAATGTCATTTTTCAAAATTTTAGTCGGGTTGACACAAGTAGAGTGCATGTATGAGGCTATAATAAAATATTATAGTGGCAAGTTCGCTGATCGGTTAAAATTTTGAGATTTGAATTTTCTATAGAGTCAAATTTTCTATGAAATTCTTTTCTTCGTACAAATTTCATTTTAGATATGTTTTTTAGGCAAGTTTTCTGATCGTTGGGAAGTAATATCATTTTTTCCCAACAGAGGACCAAAATGTAATGTTTCATAGACAACTTCAAACTTAAGCTGCCTTGTTATTATAAATTTTAACAGGTGATATTGCAGTGCTTATTTGTGCAAAAATTTCTTTGATTCTTCATAATAATTTCTTTTGGTACCATATTGAATATGGAAAATCGAAAGCAGCATTATCGTCATGTTTTACTTTTTTATTATCGAAATGGCAACAGTCACAGTTCAAGAACATCAAATCAAGCAAAAAAGAAAGTTGTGTGATGTGTATGGAGAAGATCTACTGACAGAACGTCAGTGTCAAAACTTGTTTTCAAAATTCCGTTCTGGCAATTTTGATGTTGAAGATGCACCACGTCCTAGAAGGCCAGTTATAGCTGATAACGTCAAAATAATGGTGGTTGATGCAAACTGCCGAATACCAAGTCCTGAGATCGCTGTAAGATTAAATTTATAGAATTCAACCATTTATGGTCACGTAAAAAAATTAGCTCCGTCGCATTGATAACTGTGATTTGCTTCTTAAATGTCAAGAAAATGATCAGTTTTTGAAGTAAGTTATCAAAGGGGATGAGAAATTGTTTGGTGGGATTTCAAGCGAATCGTTTTAAATCCTGAAGTGTACTGTAATCAACCGGACAAGAATTGATCAATAGACGACTTGGTCCGGTATCTACAAAATTTTTTGGACAACAAAACCTTTTCCTCAAAAGAAGACATTAAAAAACCATTGGATCAGGTTTTTGCCAGCAAAGATCAGAAGTTTTATGAGCATGGAATTATGCTACTGCCAGGAAGATAGCTAAAGGTATTGGATCAAAATGGAGAATATTTAATTTAATAAAATCTCTAAATACTATTTTCACCAATTAAACGAAACTACTTTCTGGACAACCCAATAATTTAATTGGTTTCTCAGGTCCCTGAGATTTTAGTAATTTGGGATACAGTGAGATCCATTAATTTAATTTGACGCACATATTATTTGAACTATTTTTCTTTTTTTTAATGGGTGAATTTGTTATTGCCAATACCCGATTCTCTTTTACCACAAATGTGGAATATTCATATATGTCAAATTAAAATATCAAAATAAATTTAAATATTAAATTCTCATCAAGAGTTGACCAAATTGATTTTCTGAAATTAAAGCAAGAATAATGATTTTTGATTACACAACAAAACAGTTTTACCAAAAGTTCGGCAAGTTTTATTTTGCGCAAAGAGAGAAATTAAGTGTCATTAATTTGTATTTGTAATTCTTGGTAAAATAAAGTTGGGTGTAAGCCACAACATATGCATCCCTCTATTTTATTTTATTTTACGTGGTAAAATAAAGTATAATAATCCTGAAAAGTGTTGACCGCAAAATTCCGTTCAGACTAAATGTCACTTTGCGCTCTACAGCTCTACGAGCAGAAAAGTGGCGGCATTCACAGGAGGTATTTCGTTTTTTTCAAATATTTTGAAAAGTATTTTATTTATGAGAAAAAAGATTAAGAAGTTTCCGAAATAAACGAAAATTACGATTTTTAACAAAAAATGTTTCTTAATTTAAATTCAGCCTATATAAAGCCCACATTGGAAGGCGGATTGATTGATCGTGCTGAAACATCATATGTAAGCTTTTCCCATAAATTAAATGATCTTGTGGTAGCTTCTGGAAGAGTTTTTCATTTTTTCAAATATTTTGGAAACATCTAGTATTTATAAATAACGACAAACAAGGCTTGACCTAGTTGGTTTTCTGAAGTATAAGCACGGATAATGTTTTTTGATTATACAAAACAGTTTTCCGAGAAAAGTTCGGAAAGTTTAATTTTTCGCTTTAAAAATCAAGTGTGGTTTATTCCAGATCTATGAACACATTCGTAGTAAAAGAAAGTCGTGTGAATGAATCGGCAGATTTCATCACTTTTTATGAATTTTCATTTTTGTACGGAGAACGTTACAAACAGTATTAAGGCGGATTTAGTTTTGCGTTCTTTCGTTCATTCCTTCCTTCCTTCCTTCTGAAATTCTTTTTAAATTAATCCAAGTTACTGAAAAAAATTCACAAAAAAACGTCTTTTTTAACCAATGAAGTTGGTTTAAAAAATTTCATTTAGGCTACTAGTTCTGCATAACGCTCCATTTTAGTTAGTTATGCTACGCGGTTCAATCTTCAATATGGACGATAGTGTTTTTTTTTTGCTGGGTGCTTTGGAATCACCGTTGTTGGAAGTTATTTTAAACATTCAAAACCTACTGCAAATTTGGAGGACATAACATTGTCATTCAATTTATATATCTGTGTGGTTTCAACAAATAGTCAAGCAAAATTATAGTTTGCACAAAAGATAGATTGAAAGGCTTGGTGACCATTGTTATATAGTTTACAAAAGATTTAATTACAAATAAATCGCCCATATCTATCCAGGACTTAATCAAAACATATTTTATGGTCGAAAAATTAATAGAAAATAAATAGCTTAAAGAAACCATTTGATGGCTATCTTTATACGATGACAAATTTATATCCTTAATTCTTTGCCCTCATCTATACGCATGAATCATGAAAAAAATTTATTATTCAAATCAGAAAATCCATTAATCATAATAACATGTTGCGTGTTTCGTAGCATTGACCTAAAATAGTAACATATAATTTTCATAAGATTTTCGTGTATACATTAGTGGGTGGATTCTTTCATTTCTTATGTGTGTTTGGTGCGGTTTGAAATAGGAAAAATGCCAACGCAATATTTTTTACACATTCGAGACTCTGGTAGCAAATATCATGACAGACGGTAGAACTTTATGGAATATTGTATCACGCAAGCACGTTTTGTTTTCAATGTATATATTTACAGGGAAGCACCCACGACAAGCTATTCCACTTAATTTTCCCTTTAATAAAATTCTTAATTGTTAGAAACGTGCGGATTATCCATAATCAAATCATAGTACGAATGCTTCAATTCTCATCCTTTTAAAAGTACCGAAAAATCATTATAACTGTGTTGGTGTAATTGTACTTCTATCTAATAAAACAATCAACTCTTACCTTCGCGAGTGCCGAAGCAGAAAGGGTTAATGCTTTTTCAATGTTATTTTAATTATTCACAATTCTTAAATTATCTTGATTAATAATAATAAAAGCAAAAAAATGAATAAGGATTTTCATCTAAAATTTAAATTATTTCACAAAAAAAGGAAACGTTTTTTTTTTGCTGTGTCGTCGAAAAGAGAAAATTAAATCGTCGGAAACGAATAATAACAAAATGAGTGCGAGATTAACATTTAAACGAATACGAATATTATACGTACAGTCCGTTGCAGCTAATTGATAAACAACGAACATATTTGATCACGATAACATTGAAATTTTAAACACTGTGTTTTTAATTTACCACGCGAATAACTCTTCCCAGGTATCTAAGAGAAAGAGTATCGACTTTAATAAATTTATTCAACGTTTTGTTTTGGGAATTTAATAATTTAAGTCGTGTGTTTCACGTACCTACTTGTAAATTTCTTCCACAATATAATGATCGTCTGCTGTGAAGTGGTAAATATAGCGAACAATTTACTAGATACTTTGTACTACTTGACAAAACCAAAAAGGAATGAATGATATTCTGCAGGAGTAAAGCTTCCTCGTTAATGGAAAACGATGAGTCTCCGTAGTTCAAATTATTTCGGTTGTTGAAGTTATTTCTGGACTGAGACCTAATGATCTCCTTATAAGAGTACCAGTCTTCAGCAGCTCTTGCTTTCTTTGATCCCTCTAAAGTGTTTTCAGAAACATTTTTTGTAAAAAATACAAGAACGGATTTTACCTGATTGCTTGTAAAAATATGATTAAAATAATATCTATTCACTCTGCAAATATTTTGAGCATAAGAGTAGCCGCGACTGCTTTGCGTTCATCGTTCCAGTAAATATTTAGCGTGTCTGCAATGAAACCATCGCTGATCTAGCCATTTATCATCGCCACTTCCACCAGTGACTTATTGTTTGGAAATATAGTGGCTCACCTGAAGTAATCCTTTGATTTTTCAAGCTCCATAATCTTCCAATTGTATAAGTTGGAAGGTCTGAATTGCTTAAACTTAGCATTTCCAATATATCGGGGTCCAATTTCGCACAACGGTACTTGAAAAAGTTAAACTGGTTATTATTAAAGGAATCAACAGAAAACAAATATGGAAATATCATGAAACGAAAAATGCGATGACACACCAACTTATACAATTTTCTTTACAATCGAGCCACGGTTCCAATTGGATTTCGAACTGGAAATCATGCGTATTTTTTCGAAATTAATAAGAAAATTGTCAAATAATGAATAACGTACAGAGCAATGGAAACACACATATGACTGAATTTAGACTTATTTCAAATTTAATGTCCCTGGCGCTATTGAATTACTACTCGGAATGGACTACAACAACTACTGTATAATCTATATTCAACTAACCTGATTTAAGACATAAACCAATCTGGTAACATCAGATGATTGAAACTAAACTTGATGTTTCTCTGGATTTAATCAACTGTAACGCACTGTAAATACTATGTACCCAGATGTTGGATGAACTGAACATATTTTTTATTTTGAAATCGGTGACGGATTATGTCAACAATGTGTGGAGCACAGAGTTCGTTTAGAGATGTAGATAATAAACTTGAATGAGAAAATGATTGATTGAAGTTGTGTAGTTAAATAGAAATTACAGAAAAATATGACATTGATACCTGTTGGCAACGGAAATACTCGTAAATCATCGAAGCTGAAACATTGTGGGGAACAATTTCAATGTCTCTATAACTTTTCATTAAATATATGTTATCTTGTTGGATAGCTTAACATTGCGGTAAAAATTGGTTAAATTAAAATTTAATATTGCCACTAGCTAGACATTTAAATGCATGTACAGTGTTTATTCAAATAGAAAGGTTTGCACGGTTTTTATAAAAATTTAAATTTATTGAAAGCTTTTACATAAATATATTAAGCTTTATAATAGTATAACAAGCATAAAACTTAAACATATGATTTACGTTAAAATAAAACAAATCATAAAAAACCTCTCACACACACACACAACACTTAAAAACGAAATGACAATACATATACCAATAAAACTGCACCAGGTGTGGTAAGCAAAGAACCCCTAATGGAAATATTATTTAAAGTATAGAAAGCTATTTTTCCTATAAACGAGTATATCCTACCTAGGTAATTATATTTTAATTAAAAAACCAAAAGATTTTATTATTACCTATAAAATTATAATGGGTTTTGTTTCTTGTCGTGTCTATGTTACCATATTAGTATTATAGGTAGGTAGTCTACCAAACAAGCAATTTATATTCTATCTAAAACTTTGAATGAGCTTTTTCCTTGTTGTATTCGTATGTACCGTATAACAGATTCTTTCGTTAAAGTTAAACAACAGAAAATATGGTACATCTAGGGATAAACACGTCAGAAAGAATTGGATAATAGGGATTACAAGGATGTAATGAGTACAGTTACCTTATGCACATGAAAAAAACGTTTTTTATGGCTTTGGAAAAATAATGAAAAACAACAACCGGATAAATAAAGCAATGCACACAATAATGTAAAGTCGATTTAAAAAAGTTTTTTTTTTGTTAAAAACAATTAGTTAGAAAAAGATTGAAAGGAAAAAAAAAATTTTAGATTTCGTAAATTAAAAATTTTTTTATTAATTATGGTCATTAAAATTATATGGTCAACTCATTTTGGAGTTTTCTCTTTTGGTTTAACAAATAACATTCTGTTCTTATTTTTGATTATGATTTTAATAAAACTAAAATTATAACTTTATAAATTTATTTACGAATTATAAAACTTATTCTTAACTTTGTCTGATTACTGTACAGAACTTACTTAATATCGATAGAATATTGATGTGCAGAAATAATAGTCAGCGACAACTTAAACTGATATTAAATTACATTTATGGGCCGCAATGTTTACAAATAAAAGCATTAGGACCGTTCTGGGCATAATCCATAAATTGATCGATTATTAAGAAATTTACCTCTCCTAAAACACCGAATTTTGCATAGAGATACCCGAATTTTTCAGCCTGATACTAATTGACAAAAACCAAATTTTATTCAAAACGCCGATTTGATTTGATCAAAAATTACATATAAAAACAAAAGGAAAACCAGGCAAGCTTAGCTATCTCGTATAAGCACCAGTGGTATTCTGGTAATTTTTTTGGGAATAGTGAATCAATTTGCATCGTTTTAATCTATAAATCAATTTTATCTGAGAAAAATGTTTGATGTAACTATTTGTAAACAATTTTTCTATAGCGAAGTTGGCTGGGCAAATTATTCTCAAACTTGTGTTGTTTTCAAAAAAATTACCACTGATTATTTATTAAGGCTGTGTTCCAAACTTAAGGTAAAAGTCATTTTTAAGTAAATTTTTCACTAAATTCAATTATTTTTCAAGAACTCTATGGCAAACTGATCGAAAAATCATACCAGCCAAAGGCTAGTATGCCCGAAAAGATATGTTAAATAAAAATGGGGAACCAAATGCGAGCCATAGTAATAAAAAACATTTTGCTGTATTTTGCTACAGGTATAGTGAATTTTCACAATCGATCGTTTCCGTCACGCTACACTTCTAATGTGCTTGAATAATTTGCGTTCAAGGATACTGAATCTCAAGAAATTTATCATAAAATGTCATGAACATTTTTTCTCAGAGGGTCCTATGATGAACCTTAAAAGTAAAATTGAATCGCGGGATCTATTATGAAATTTTTGACCACGTTTTTTTCGTCAATACTGACAACGTCGCAAATGAACGATTGTATCGGAAAGATAAAAATCTCAACAAAATTTTATTACGAAAATTTTTTATAATCAAACTAATTAAATTTTAATAATTAAAATTATTTAATCCAATATTTATTATTATTATATTTTGTGTATAACATCTTAACAGGTGTAAATTCTCGACCACGTTTAAAAAATCGCATTCGCAAATTTCATAATAGCTTATTTTCGGTAACATCGAAAAAAACATTGTCGAAAATTTTATAATAGATTAGAGCATTTAAATTCGCTAAATTTTGAAAAATTCAAGTTTGTCCCCTATCATTCCTTTGAATAAATTTCCCCCAGAGTACATTAAGAGCTCATTTACTGCAACCTCTTTGTGACTTTTAATTGATACAGCGTCTAATTTAATAATATTTGCAGGCCAATCGCTAGACTCCTGTTTCGATTTAAATAAACAATTTATTCGTCCATAAATACACCACCAAGTTTTTCTGGTATACCATACTCGGATATTTTAAAAACCCACACTTCAAATAAAGTATATCAAGAATTTTATATCCGTATTCTATAACAAGCTTCACTGCTGTAATATTTTCTTTTCCGGCACATGTCCGACAAAGTGAAAATATAAGTGTGTTGTTAATTTTAGATGGTAGAACAGGAATAAAAGATCATGAGGTGGTTAATGTTTCATCATAACAAATTGTTCCACCGTAACGAGAATGGAACATAACGTTAAGATATTGAGTTCGAAGAGCAAACGTCCGTAAATAAACGTCCACGTAATACGTTTCCTTCCAAAGATTTTTTTTCTATTTCCATGATAAAAACTAGTGGGAACTACGTCAGTGTTTTCAACTAAAAATTTCTTTCTGAATGCATGCATTACAGTCTGGGCTAACGTAAGCGATTGTAACAGTGGATGAACATCGCTAATAAATTAACAAAATAATCATGAGCAAACTTTATCCTTGTGGTACTATATCGACGACTTCGTTCTTATTTATTTAATTCTTTTTTATTATCGTATGTAAAACCTGTCTGTTCTTCATACCAAAGAAACGTTCTAGCTCTTTTTCCGACAATATATTCCACAATATGTTTTATCTGAAACACTGCCAATGCAATTGTAACTGTCCAGTGTATAACAGAAATTTGGGGATACCAGCCTTGCGATATATTGTCTAGAACAAATGTATCTAGAAATTTTGATAAAGGTATTGGTAGGAAATTTAAAGAATCTAAATATAATGTTTTCAAGAACATTCATTCACTTCTGTCGTTGCTGTAGTGAATATGACTCTGCCTTTTTCCAATAGGTGTCGTTACTAGTACTACGTGTTTCATAACCACGATAAAAACCGCAACTTTCAAAGTTTTTTCACGTGTACTTGATTTATTTTGTACCGAAAGTATAAAAATGATTTCGTTTTTTATTATAACAATATTTATTATAAGTATTTATTATTAATCACATTTTTTTCTAAATTAATTAAAATTTGGGTGTTGCAAAATTATAGCACCATCTCTATAGCAACATCGGAAAATGAATATTTTAGTTGCCGCTTTTCATAATTAAATCAGAAATTATTTTTTTTTTTCATTCCGTTATAAGTTGTTTAAGCATTTTTTCATCAATTTTATTCCATTCTTCTAGGATCGTGTTCTTTAGGTCTTTAATTGTATCAAATTGGCGATTATTTGCATATATACTCGCCGAATTAGGACTCCCCAAATATTTTCAATCCGGTACATGTCAGGACTGCAAGCCGGCTAACTTAAAATCGTAACACGTTTAGATGCAAACCAAGATTTTGTGTCTCGACTGAAATGAAAAATGAAAGGACAATATTAGAAGCACGATTTAGTGTGGGTTCAATATTTGCAGACCTGTGGTACCTTGTGGTTCAATATTTGCCGACAGTTGAAGAACACTTTTAGTAATGTTGGACGCTTCATTGATAATCCATCGCTCTATCAAAAAGCTTTTTCGGTCTGCCAGTAGATTTTTTAACACATAACTATCAGGATTTTTCAAATAATTTAAAACCACTAAATGACTTCGGTGAATTTCACGTACAATCCGTCTCGACCCTTTCTCGTGATTATGAAGAGTTAAAATTTGACCCGTTTCGAAGCCGGCTAATTTTTTAAAACGTCCCGTTTTATTATAATTTAATTTAAACTATGAACCATGGATTACTATCACAAATCGCAAGAGCAAACTAAAACAAACGTAATTAAACGAGTAACCACTTAGTGGCTAGTACCTTTGTTAGTAATTTTGAAACGTAAAAAACATCTGGGAAGCGATATTTCATCGTAATGAGAAAAATTTGCACGTAGCCATCTTGAATTTTTGTCTGAACATGTGAACATGTGTTCACAAAATAACGATAGTTTTAGTTTGCAATTATTTTTTATTTAGAAAGAGATAAAATAATTGTGGTGCTATGCGACGCAGTATGCGACATTTGGTTGAAGTGTAAACAACTAGTATTTTTAACTCATAAATGTGGAGTTTTATTCCAAATAAACATCATTTCGGGAAGCTTTATTAAATTATTTTATTACATTATTTTAACATTGAAAATTTGAAGTTGTTGAATTGGAAACTTTATTGGCTGATTCTGCTCAAACACAATCAGAACTGGCTATATGCTGTTCGATCAACTGTTGCAAAATATTTACGACTAATTGGAATGGTTCAAAGGGTTCCACGTGAATTAAAAAGAAACGTTGAAACCCCATTTGTGAATAGAGCTTTAAAGACAACAAATAAAAGGTTTTTGTATCGAATTGGTACTGGATTTGAAAAAATGAATTTATAATAAGGCTCCCATACCTAAGAAATCTTGAGTGAAGCCTGATGAAGCTGGTCCATCGCAACCAAAATGAGATATTCATTACAATAAGGTTATACTCCGTATCTGGTGGGATCGGAAAGCTGTGTTATATTATGAACTGCTGGAATCAGGTAAAACTATCAATGGCAAGTGATGTCCACTGTCGGCAACTAATATATTTGAACGAGCTATAGGGAAGTTCTACCCATCTATATACATAAAAATGAATTCCTGTTTGTTTGTTTGTTCCGAATGGGCGTCTCAGCCGCTCCACCGATCGCCATGAAATTTTTACCATGTACAAGTTGCATATCCAGAACCAACCTTATGATATTTTAGAAGGAGCTGGACCCCGGAATCTAGGGGCTTTGGTACAATTTTTTTCAAAAATTTTAATTTTCTTTAAATTTTTCCACGAAAATGAGTTTATGGGGCTGGTTATATGAAATTACTGACATGTTCGAATCCGAGGGGCCCAGCCCTGGATCAAAAATTAATTTTTACATGTAACTAGATACAAATATTTGATTATTCCAAAATGACTTCTCAGTCGCTCAACTGATCGCCATGAAATGTTTACCATGCAAATGTTGCATATCCAGAACTAACTTTATGATATTTTAGAAGGGGCTGGATCTCGGGGTCTAGGGGCTGCGGTACAAATTTTTTCAAAAATTTTAATTTTCTTTCAAATTTTCCACGAAAATGAGTTTATGGGGCTGGTTATATGAAATTACTAACATGTTCGAATCCGAGGGGCTCAGCCCTGGATCAAACATTAATTTTTACATGTAAAGATACAAATATTTGATTATTCCAAATGACTTCTCAGTCGCTCAACCGATCGCCATGAAATGTTTACCATGGAAATGTTGCATATCCAGAACCAACTTTATGATATTTAAGAAGGGGCTGGACCCCGGGGTCTAGGGGCAATGGTACAAATTTTTTCAAAAATTTTAATTGTCTTTAAATTTTTCCACGAAAATGAGTTTATGGGGCTGGTTATATGAAATTACTAACATGTTTGAATCCGAGGGGCTCAGCACTGGATCAAAAATTTATGTATACATGTATAGATACAAATATTTGATTATTCCAAAGTGACTTCTCAGTCGCTCAACCGATCACCATGGAATGTTACCATGGAAATGTTGCAAGTTCCGGACCAATCTTACGATATTGTGAAAGGGGCTGGACCCTGGGGTCTAGGGGCCATGGAACAAATTTTTTCAAAAAATTAAATTTTTTTACGAGAATGAGTTTGGGGAAGGGGTTATATGCAATAAGAGACATGTTCGAATTCGAGGGGTCCGCCCCTGGATCAAAAATTCATTTTTACATGTAAAGATACAATTATTTGATTGTTCTGAAATAACGCTTTAGCCGCTTTACCGATCGTCATGAAATTTTTACCATGTATATGTTGCATGTTTATGACCAAGACCACGATACTTTTGAAGGGGCTGGACCTCGGGGTCAAGGGGCTGTGGTATAAATTTTTTCTCAAATTTCAATTTTTTTAAGATTTTTTGAAGGGAATGACTTTAGGAAAGGGGTTATATGAAGTTAGTGACATGCTCCAATCCGGAAGTCTGCCCTGGATCAAGAATTCATTTTTACATGTATGTATAGATACAATTATTTAAATGTTCCGAAATAGCGCCTTAGTCGAAAAAATTTAGACACCAAAAAGGAAATCTAGCGTGCGATTGTTATATACAAATCATACCTCTACTATAATTGATTTAATTATTCAAATTAATTTTATTAATTTAAATTTAAGACAATCTTTAAGTCCCAAAAAGGACGGCGTTAATAAATTAAATAATGAAATTCAATCGGAACTACCCGGGCCACTAACGAAATACAAATCTACCGACACGGTTACTGTTGTGAATCAATCCTTTCTGTTCTCAGTTCAGTTCAACCAGTTTCTTAATTCTTTGGAGCCACCTGGTATTCCACCACACATACTATTTTTAAAAGAGAGTTCACCAATAAGATCCAAAGAAATTGTGCAACGGAACACGGCTTTGTGTGAAGAAATTGATGCCGAATGTGATTGAATCAACGATTATTATAGGTAAAACTAAAGGAAAAGATGTGCTAATTCCGCGCATTTTTATGATTCCCACCGGTTTGCCGTTTGAATTCAAGCGACTAAAATTGCAATTACGCCTTGCTTTTGCAATGACAATCAACAAAGCCCAGGCGCAATCATTGAAAATAGCTGGTGTTATTTTGGAAAATTCATGCTTTTGACATGGCTAACTGTATGTTGCTTACTCCAGAGTGGGAATGCCAAAAAGTTTATTTATTTACACACCAAATGGAAAAACCACAAATATTGTTTATCAAAAGGCTTTATAATAAAAATTATTAACTAAAATATCTTTATATTTATTATTAACTTTGATCTGGTTGAAGGTTTGTAAAAATGGAGTATAATTATTTGGTAACAAATACCAAACCAAAATTAATTAACTATCCCCACAAACAGGATGTCCAATAATATCATTACAAAAGTTCGCCTGGATGCATTAACGGAGGCACCCGTTACTGAATACAGCTTCTGATAATTTTCTTTTCATATGTGATTGCAACTACAGAGATGTAAAGAGAGAATTCTTGCATAACAATCAAGATATTTGAAATATATACCTCCCGTGCAACGCCGGGTAACTCAGCTAGTCCCGTTATATTCATCAGATATAGCTCCTTTAGATTACCTCTTATTCTGGCCGATGGTATTCGTCCCTTTCTGAAAAGCTGCGATTCAGTGTGCCTCCAAAGACCAGGATTTCTTTATAGAGGCAATCCGTTTATTGCCTGAAAGATGGTGGAAAGTTGTAGCTGCAGATTGAGTGTACTTTTAATAAATAATGCTTTCATTTTCTGAACAAGCAAACGTAGTTAACTTTAATGAAAAATCGGGGAGTTATATTCACCGACGACGGTACTTACGGTACGGTTACTTTAGTCCTTTTATAAAAAGTGTTCTAACCCGAGGTAAATTTTTAATAAAATACATACATTAAAATACTTATCAAATAATAAGCATCTAAATTGCTATTCTAATGATAATACAAAGATTTCGATTTATTTATGGAAAATATCATGTAAATAATCTTCTGCTGTTGTTTGTATACGGTAAGCAACCTTTGCAATATACTAAAATTTTCGATGACATTCTAACATTTATTCTCCACCAGTCAAAAAATCACACCAGACAATCACTTTTTGTGGATGTTTTTCATTATTTGTTTGTACAAATCCACTATACGTTGAAAATTTGCTTAAGCACTGAAGATTACAATTTTTTACACAACTAGATTCCCCATATTTTGCAATAATATTTCGAATTGCCACAATAATTCTGCTTAAAAATTTCTTAACTTTCACTCAATTCAAAAAAATATTTAATTATATTTTTACTAACCGAAATGTTGCTACTTGTTATTTGTCAATTAACATATGCTGCGGGCGAATAGTCGAGTAAAAGTCGATATTTACTTTTATGGGAGGTAAATTTATTAATTTTTCACAACTAATTTGAAGGATTAGTTTAATCGAAAAATTTGTTCTAACATCAGTTTTTTTTCGTAAACGATTGTTATTCGCTCGCAGCCATAATATAAGAATACTTGACGTACTCGATCTCTAAATATGCTTCTAATAAGGTTGTTGTATGTTTACACACACTAAAACGACCTAATTATTTAAAGACGTGCTCATATATCTCTTAATATTTCTGGACCTGGGTTCAGCACATGCTTAACCTTATTTGAATAAAGTACAAAAAGGAAAATTATCTTATTTTACCTTACATCGGTGTATTTTTTCATAAAATATATTTCGTACGTTTTGAATTATTTCTTAGAATACAAAATTTGTGTACATATATGGATGCTGTTCTTTTATAATAATCAAGTATACCGTATATGGGCGGTTTGTTTATTTTTCTTGCCGTCCACAAAGACATCTTTTACGTAATATAGCTATGAGGTAATCTTATTTCTTCGCAATTTTAAAGTGATATGAAATATGATATCTCTTTAAAATTTACATACATACATATAAAGTATGACGTGAATACGACATGATGTGCTTGCTCTCATCCTGCAAGTCGTTATAATAATAATAATAATCAGATATTATTGGGATGATATCAAATAATCGAAATATGGAATAAATAGGATATTTATATAAAATAATGGCTAGGTATTATGAACAAACAATCTTTCATGATCCGTTTATGTTATTTGTGTTGCTTAACAATATACAGCTCGATAATTTAAAAAAAATACTTTTAGGGAAGAAGACTACTAAAATGCATGAAGCCAATGAAAATGTGTTGCACTTATAAAGGATCTAAACAGTACGATTAATATACCTTGTTACCTATCACGCCCCAAGCACCATCATTTTAATTTGCTGAAAATTAACTTTAAAGTTTAAATTTGTTGAATCATGTCACTTAAATCAAGATATTTTTGTCTCATTCGATTCATGTTACAACGCATCCCCAATAGAATTCCTTATGACTTTCCTTTTTCTGTAAGGAAAAAGTCATCAGGAATTCTATATGTTATGGGGATGCGATGCGCTGTTACTGTCAATTCTATTTTACAATTAACATTTTCAAGTATGCTATATAGTATAGTTTTCTCGAACAAGGTATAAGGGTAGCGGAGATAGCGGGTTTAATTATTATTTTCACTCACTATTTTTATTATAATAAATCATTTACTTATTATTTATAACATCAAATATAAGTTTTTGCTATAAAATATTATTTTAATCCTAATTCATAAACATCTTGTTAGGCATGAACGATTTTTTACGCCACTTCACTTTTCTACCTCACAAAGTAGGTCTTTTTCACTACTAAAACTCGACCGTTTCTGATATTGAGTTTGTTTTTCTTAATGTCAATCTACTGCCAAGTAAAAATCTTAGCCGCTACCTCACCTCCCTCCTGAATTGAGAACCGTAAAGGTTTAAATTGAACGTTACTGTTTTGGGTTTACTACAAGTATTCCGAATCCGTATACTGGCTTAAGATGTCGATGAAAATTGTTATTGAATTTCCGTGGACATCCACAACAAAGAATTTGCACAATTTGCGGATTACTGACTATGGTCTAGAATAGCGCGTACTCAGCGAAACTCTGGCATTATCCATGGATACACAAGCACGAATACGTATGGACAGTTGTACAGATTTTTCGGAGTGTATGTAGTTTGTTCGGTCGGGTGGTTTGTGTCCATTGAAAATAAGGCTGCTTCACGAAATCCGAAGTCTCTGAGATTGGATTAAAATTATGATCGCTGATGAAGAATTAACCGGGATCCTTAAAATTTCCTTAAAAAGGATTGTTGAAGTAATGAACTCCAAAGATAAGTATTTAATCGAGCTGTTAATATGGGTTTTACTTGCATGTCGAACCGTTCAACAAGAACACTTGCTTTCGGATTGTACGCATTTGTTTAAATGCGGCGGGAACCTATAGGAGCCTACACTAGGACCTAGGAGGGACAAAATATCTACAGATATACTTATTGTAAAAGATCTTGATTACGGTTTTTGCGGTTATTTCTCGGTAAGAAAAGCTTCTAGCCAACGAGTAAATCGGTCGACTATCGATAAAACATAATGACAGCCATTCCAATAGGGCAGTGGACAAACCAGGTTAATGGATGTGTTGCCCTGCTACTTGGTAGGTCGAATTCACTAAGTTCTGATTTCGTGTGCTGGGAGTATTTGGAGAACTATTCTGAGATAATTTCCACTATTTTTTGGGAAGAAGTAACCAAATCTTATCCGAATGACGTTTTGATTCTAAAATTATTGTTGTGCATTCTGAAAGTTCTAAAATATCAATAACTAGGATAAAACTAATGTTAGTCGTTGGAACTTAATTAATTATTATCCAATTATGATGATATTGGATATTTATGATGACTTTGGGAATATATCCGATTATTCTTAAACTGTGTGTTCGATTTGGTATTCGATGAAAACGCTTTGATGAAAACAATCTTGAGGTGCTTATACTGATTTATTAGTATAAATCAAACGCCAGCCAATTCAATCAAGATGACACGATGAGCTTACTCCTGAATTTTTTTCCGTTCATTTTGAGATATTTTATAGGGAACCTATCCAAAGAGAAAAAATGGTTTAAACCCATTAATTTTTAAGTTTCGCGCAAACGATTTATCTAAGCGATGATACTTCTTTCGGGCCCGTATTATGATGGAAGATGATCAATATATCAGTTTTTAATTTGATTTTCTATTGCGATGCTCTAAAATAAATGGTTTAATTACCGCACTTCTAACAAGCTAGGGTAATTGCACCGTCTCCTAGAATGTTTTTGTTAACTCTGGAACTCTCAAATAATAATAATAATAAATAATTCACTCTTTTCTGCCGTTGACAAGAACCGGATTAAGCATGTTTAATAAGAGACTTTCTTATTATTTTCAAGGTGATGTTTTCCAGAGGTGTTGGTAGTGTTTAATAATTTCCAAATTGGCAACAATAACGAGATCTTATATAAAAGAAATGGATTTATTGTTTACTTGATTTTCCTTATTGACAATGTTTTCGTTTGTAGAATAACACACATTCAATATCGGCTTCCAATGATTTTCAGCTTCATCAAAATAAACACATTCTGCTACTTCGTCCACAAGTCACTCTGGTATCCGAAATTAATTGTATGATGTTTCCTCTTCAAGTGGATGGATTGGCCTGGTATGCAGAGGAGCAAAAGACTACTCGAGTAGCTACATTTAGTATGCGAGTTTATTTTAAAACCCCTTTTCAAATTTTTTCACGATTATTGTACTTCAAAATATTATGTAAAAGATAGTAAAATAAATTCTTTTACTTTGTAAATAAACTTGAACTTATCATTTTTTCTGTTAGTTGTATCGCCCAAGCACAAAAAATATTTTTTAAAAAAGTGTGCGTGCGTGTTTGGTGCAGAAGAAATGTTTGTAGTGCTATGTAGTGCCTCATCGTAGCAGCCTCCATAATCTCAGCCTAAACCAATTTTCCGACACGGATTGATTGATCGGAATGAAACTTCATTAATTAAGAGATCCCAAAGATTTGAAACGCCTACGAACTCAATAATGCTAAAATTTAGCCTAGTTGCCAATATTTAAGCGGATACGGACTGCTTGATCTGTTTCAAGTTAAGCTTCTCCATTATGGGTGATCGCAGTGATTTTTGGCAGAGTTTCTTCGATTTTTACAAATTTAGTACAAAAAGTATTTAATATTTATTGAAAAAAAAACCAAACAAAAACGTTGTAAATTAAGATCCAAACAAAGTTTCTTTGGGTCATTATTATATTTTACCGGAAATGAGAGGGTTGATAAAAAAAAATTATTACACCAAAATTCACCATCTCTACAATCCAATACAGGCAAATTAAAATTTCCGAAACAAATTCATTTAAACTGATTTCATTAGTTGAAAGATCACTGTGAAAATTGGGAAAATCTGTGTGCCGTAAGTGGCTGCTTCAATAAGAGCTTTACAATTTTATTTCCATTTTTTTGGATTTTCTTTACATAAAACCAATTCTATCAGTAAATATACTATACTAGCTGAAGTAGGGAATAAGGCTTTGCCCGGGTTAAAATTGAACTGCTGAACTTCAACAGGTATTTTTTTTATTTTATAACTAATTAGAAATACTTAAGTGAAGTGAATAAAATCAATACAAAAATAATTTGTTGGGTTTACTAAAATGTTTGCTTGTAAAATACATTTTTGGTTTTCCTCCCGGAGCTAAAACATACAAATTTTTTGAAGTCCCTGCTCTTGAGCATGCCATATACAACTAGCTAAGAGAGAAGCAAGGATTGTCCTTGAGCTTTATTGATGATCATGCCAAATGAAAGTCTAACTAGGAACTGGACTCGTGTGAAGCTGAATGGCAGGTCGGTTGGTATCAACGGTAAGCGAGGTATGAATACTTCGTCTCCTTTTGCAATCCCCTTCAATACAATGGCTTCGATGACATTTGGCAAAAGACTTTTGACACAGAGCCGTATTCCATTGCATAATTTTTGAGAGTCCAGATTCCGCAGAAGAATTATTGATGAATTTCAAGATATGAGAAGGTAATCTAGGTGGCTCAAGTGTATTCAGAAATTCCAACGGGTAATTAACGGTATCATTGTTGTCTACTACAGATTCAAATGATTTGTATGCGGTAGCAGTGCTTGATAATTGGCTCTATATCTGTTCGTTAATTTGATTCATGCTTTCATTTTTGGGTGCAAAAATGAAACTCTCGCATAGTCAATCATGATTTTTGAAGTGTTTGTCAATATTTGGGTATATTTTCTGAATTAGCTGCTCAATGGATGACACTAACTGGCACAAATGATCAGTGAATGTGATTTCACCTGTTATTGTATCAATGGAGAAAGTGCCACTGTCAATCTGCAGCAGTTTCACTGCGAATTGATGTGTGTATATTTCTTGCTGAATGCGAATTCGCATATTTGTTGACAATTGGAGTTTCTATACTTTTGTCCACAGAACTGAAGCTTTCATATACAACAAATATTGTTACGTATAAAATATATATTAACACACCCCCAAAATTAGGGGGCGATCGCGATATAGTGTAAATTCCTCCTTTCAGGTGAGCATGGGGAGGGGTAAAATTAATTTAATCACAAAGCCCAATATGTTTTTCTCGGCTGCTAAACGGTTTTATGCAAAATTTGGGAGCAATCGCTCGAGTGGATCAAAAGTTTTGGTGGAACATATATAGTTACATATACATACTTTTCTTCTTGGTATATATAGATTAGGAATTTCATACTCGAAACATTGAAACCGCAGACTCATTCTGGTGTTCTGCTATAAAACAAGTACACATACTGTATATTCAATTAAAATATTCCTCTAATTAGTTCAACAAATTTTTATAGATAAATTGATTTTTGTGTTTCGCACAAACATTTCTAACGAGCTAATTAAATACTTTTTATTCGCAATATATCAAAGCTAATTAATTCGTATGTGTTCGGCTGGCTGGAGCTTGATTTTTCTTTTGAAGTGTTTTTCTCTATATGGCACACCAACATATCGATTTTGGTGCCACAGAATGTGATTTTTTTTTTTTTTGTTTGAAACTATTTTTGATATAACGATGAAAAGTTTTATACATATACAAAGCTAATGTTAATGTCATTTGTACGATGAACCTGACGCTAAACACATCTTTGCTTGTAAACAGATGTAAACCTATATACGTATATAGCGGAAAGTTAATCAGCCAGTTTTTTTTATATTGGCGTGAATAACACAATAAATTTAAATGTAATTAATTTTTTTTCCTTCAAATTCTACGATACATATATGGAACACGCAACACAATGCTACACTCTATATGTAATACGAACGAATATTCAATCATTGCATCAAAAAAACATAAATCTTTGTAATAAATAGCGAAAAACGCATTTGGAAAATGACAGTTAGCACAATAAATCGATATAAATTTTAACTGCGTTATACAAAACACATTCGACTGCATTGCGGGAAATAATTGTTACATATGTGCGGATTTTTTATATGATGCACACAAATCGAAATCAAACAGTCTACCGCCTTGATGCAATTTTAATTATAATTTTAAAATTTATTTATATTTATCGGCACTCGTATTGTTGGGAATATTATGCGACTGCAAACAATAAATTGAATGAGCTTTTGTCCGCGCAAATATTTAAATCGATTTCTCGTTTATATTTTAAGCATTTTGATTGATGTTTGATGGACATTCTATAAAATTGTGGCACCAATATTAAATAGACGAAAAGTGTGTGTTCGTATGTGAAGTCCTTTCAAATGCAGTTGCTTTAAAATTTCGCTTATTATACAGAAAGAAATGGAAGGATTTATATGGGTTGAACAATTAGATTTAACGGATATTTAGTAAAAACTGTCATGTATGTCAAAAATCATTAATCCCGCTTTTCAAAAATACAATAAGGTCAACCTTCTTTGGAATCTTCATGTATATGTTTACACCTTTTCAACATCTTGCAAAATTTGGTAAAGTTCATACTGAAAGTCTCGCGGTATTTCTCAAGGATCTCCAAATTTATATAGAAAGCTTTTAAGTTGGTAGTTTCTTCTCGATCAATCTGCCTGTTGTGTAACGGTGTCGAATTTTGATGGAAGAAGAAATTTTGTTTTATCAAAACTCGTCATTTCCTCCCATGCCTTATAATTCTAAAAATATTGCCACTTCCGGTGGACCGATTCCGACCATAATTTAATTAACATAATGTAGTTTTTTTTTCTGTAAAATAATTTTTCATTACTATTGTTCAGTAATTATTAATTGGAATAACAAATGACACTAGACGAGCTTTACCGAGGATCACTAAAACCCGCTCTGTATTTGACAGAATATTGATAAAGACATCTAAACTAATACGAATTCAATATGCAGTTTTAGAAAAGTGAGAATTGCACCCCTCATTATAAAAATGAGCTCTCCATTGGACCATATGTTCAATAAATAAATAAAAGGTAAATGTATGAGAAAAGCTTAAATATGCAGTTTCAACTCAATAAATCAATCCAAGGGTCAAAGAAATCGAGTTTTTTTTAAAACAAATTGTTTCCACTTAAATTTTGGAAACCTGATCTGGACCGAAATTGTTGCAATTTTATTTTATGAATTCTAAATGAAAACTCAAAAAGCTTAACTTTATGGAAAAAATTAAATTTAAATTTTCACCCGGATCAGCCGTTTCAGTATACGCACACACAAAAATATACACACAGAAGTTTTTTAAAAACAGTTCTTGTTTCTTCAGCGATGAAGCTGATGGTAAGTTATCATGATTACTAGAGTTTATGTTACTATTAAGAAAATTATAATTTTATTTACCGGCCGGTACTGTGATTATGCAAGATGCAAAAGGGATTTTTAATCATCAGATTGCGGTTTCTGGTGAAAATGAAAGCTAATGTGCCAACTTGTCGGAGTGCGGAACTCATTGGCCGACCAATCTTTAATAACAGTACTATACACTGGTATACTATGGTTGTACGAAAATTCGGCATGTAGAACTCCTCGAATTTGCTGGCAACGGAGTTGGGAGTCTTTCGGCCCAGAACAGTTTGCCATTACATAACAAAACATAAAATAAAAGAAAAAATTGTTTTATTTTGCCGATCTCTTTATAGAGTTGTAAAAATCATTTTATATTGGCGTCAGGAACCTATATATTTTTTAATTTTTATAACTAACCAACCCAAACACATCGGAATGGTTTCAAAATCGAATAATGATTTATGTTTAAATATAATGAAGGTGTGAATATGCGGTTGGTAACAATCGTCAGCTGTCCATAGAAGCTAAGAACAATCCATTGGCCCAACTAGCGGTACACATCGTTTGATAAGAGTTGAGATATAGTTCAATGCTAAAAATAAACGTGCATACTCTTTAGGCATTCACCTACCAAACGATGTGCACCGCTAGTTGGGCCAATGACTATTTCTTAGCGGGCCAACGAATAGATTCTGAATTATATGGACTGTGTATCAGCTCCTACTCATAGAAAAATTCTAAAAACAAACGTTCATGTTCTTTCAACATTCACCTGTCAAACGATATTATGCACTTCCAATTGGGTCAAGGAATGCTTCTTGACTTCCATGGACTATATTTCAACTCCTACGCAAGAAACAATTCTAAAAAAATCATGCTTGTTTTTTAACGTTCGTCTATCAAACACTGCAAGTAGGGTCAACAAATAGTTCATAAATACTATAGTTTGTTAAAGTTAGCCGAAAGTTGGCAGCCGAATGTGAAAAAAATCGACAATATATAGTGTCTTGACTACTTCAGCCGAAAGTTAAACAAATTATATATTAAATTGAAATATCCTAGACGAAAGCGACTAACTTACAAAATCAGCCGAACACATACGAGTATACATCATAACAAATAAAATTTTCAATTTAACCGGTATTAATTTCAAAAATTTAATTAACTTCCAAAAATTTATTAAAACTTAAAGTTAAAAGTGTTATGTTTGGAAAAAGGCTCATTGAAAAGGTTTGTAAGCGATAATAATTTGAGAAAGTATAGTATCAAAATATGCCTTATCTGTATCATACAGCCCAAAATTGCCGATAAAGGAGTTTTGAAATTTTCAAGCGTTAAATGGTTTGTAATTTTTTTGTTAAATTGGTCTGCAACTGAAGACCCATACACCGATCTGACAACGTCAATTGGGGTCGTGACCGATATATCGATTCGACTACGTTGATGGGCCGTGACTATAGGCAAATTTTAAAAATTGGTTTTGGAGGGTTCCGATGAAGTTAAAGGGGTGGAATTTTGATGTTTCCCTTCTTCTGGCGATAAAATAGTGCATAATTCAAAATTTTCCCATATAGACACCAATCTGACTATACCGATTCGATAGGTAGATTTGGATTATAGGTTAAGGATTGGTCTGATGGGGACTTCATCGATAAAATCGGTCATTCGACATTTTGCAAGATGTACACCAATCTGACGGAGTGGGTCTTGTGGGGTTATAGAGATGAAATACCATATCTACTTCATAAAGCCGGAAGTAGTCGATAAATTAGATTAAGAATTATCAAGAATTAAATGGTTTGTATAATTGTTGTTAAAATCGTTTGTTACTCAAAATTATGCCAGTCAGTCACCGATCTGACTACCCATATTCGATAGCTCATGACCTTATAGGTAGATTTTAAATATTGGTTTTGAGCGGTTTCGATGAGGTCATATGGGTGAAATTTTAATTTTTTCTTTCTTTTGGCGATAAATTCGTTCATCATTCTAGATTTTGTCAGATGGACACCAATCACACTATGCCGATTAAATTTCACCCCTATAACACCATCAGAATCACCCACTCCTAACCTTTAATCAAACTCTGCCTATGATCATGGGCTATCAAATCAGCATAGTCAGATTGGTGTATTTATGGCAAAATCTCGATGGATAATGTTACCGTCTATACAACGAAAAATAGAACATGTCACCAATATAACCTCATCAAACCCAGTCCAAATATATAATCAAATTCTACTTAGGGTCATGATTCATCAAATTGGGACAGTTAGATCGGCATTCATCTGTCAAAATCTTAATATACTAACCTTTCATCAGCTCCACGTGACTGCGTTTCATGGCTATCGTATAGATGTATGTTTTTGACATTTTGTTTTAGAAAATTGATGGTTCATTTGTAACTGTTAAATCTGTATTGCCAGCATTTTTCGGTTGAATATTGGTCCGTGCCGCACTTTGAAGCACTTCTTTTAGCTTCGAAAAAGGTCGTACTAGATGTTTTATTTTTACTTTAAAACCTTATTTTATATACAATTCTAGACACAAAACTGTTTTGTATTGTTTTATTCAACTCTCTCGGAAATAAAATTTTAAAAAACCTACATGTCAAAAATGGCCTTGAATTTATTTTATTTCGTTTTTGTTTGTGTTAGAGCTGCTTTACCGAAAAAATGTTGGTTATAAAATGTTTCACAATTAAAACCAGAGGAGAGACTGTGAGGAACAGCCCATTGAACTTAATCTTCTTTAGGGATACACTAATCGATACAATCTGCATTACTGACATTTTAAAATGTTTTCGGTCGGAATAGCAAAATCAATTGTGGTCTCTCCTTGGTACAAGCAATTCCCATTCTGAATATGAATAAGTATTGTGCTTAAAGTGACAACAAAAGATTGTTTTCAATTTATTTTAATCAGTTGGTATCAATTACATTTTGAATTTCAAAACAACGTAAAAATCCATCTAAATATATTCAATTAAATATTAATGCGCTGGAACATTATTGAATATTATTACAAAGCGTAACTAATTTCTCGTCTTGTTTAGAAAAATGTAAAGTCAAGATAACAAAAATCACTTCCATATTTCTATTGTCAATAATTAAAAATAAAAGTATTTACTGAAACTGCCCTGGTGGCGAACATTAAAACCACAGGTAGAATAGAATTATTCTATACAAGCAGAAAAGTTGGATTAAAACTATTCCAATTTAGAATACCATATATGGAATTGTTGTTGTAAATTTGCCAAGAAATATCTGCATTACCATCTTTTGGCTGGGATAATAAATATGTATAATATATATAACACCATTTTACTGTTGGGATAACAAATACTATGTCTGCATTACCATCTTTCAGCTGGGATATCAAAGCCACTATCTGCATTACCATCTTTCGGCTGGAAACGTTCGGTTAACTTTAACAGTATCGGCCTACTATGGAATATATCTCAGCACACTTAGAAGAGCACTTATAGAAAAATTTGTGTGTTAGTGTGGCGAGACATAACGTATTATTTAGTGATGTATGCAGCATTATAAATGTCGCTTAATTATTTACCGGGGTTTTCTGGAGGACCTTTAATCGTGCAGCATCCACCTCATTCAAAATAATTTTATATTTATGGAATTGTTTCATTCGGAATGGTTTGTGGGTTTCCTAGAAGTCCAGGCATCTACACGAAATTGTTTCCGTTTATTGGATTGAAGACACGGTTTGGAAACATTGAATCATTTTTTACCGGAAATCGTCATCGTATTATTATAGTTTTTTCTTTGTACTCATTTTTGATAAAAAAAAAAGAACATCACATCACATCACATCACATCACATCACATCACATCACATCACATCACATCACATCACATCACATCACATCACATCACATCACATCACATCACATCACATCACATCACATCACATCACATCACATCACATCACATCACATCACATCACATCACATCACATCACATCACATCACATCACATCACATCACATCACATCACATCACATCACATCACATCACATCACATCACATCACATCACATCACATCACATCACATCACATCACATCACATCACATCACATCACATCACATCACATCACATCACATCACATCACATCACATCACATCACATCACATCACATCACATCACATCACATCACATCACATCACATCACATCACATCACATCATATCACATCACATCACATCACATCACATCACATCACATCACATCACATCACATCACATCACATCACATCACATCACATCACATCACATCACATCACATCACATCACATCACATCACATCACATCACATCACATCACATCACATCACATCACATCACATCACATCACATCACATCACATCACATCACATCACATCACATCACATCACGTCACATCACATCACATCACATCACATCACATCACATCACATCACATCATATCACATCACATCACATCACGTCACGTTGTTTGTAAAGATGATGATGATGGTAATGTTGATCTTCCAAAATGTTGAAGTATTTTTTTCCAATTAAGAACGGTGATGAAAAATGGTGAATCTCGATGGAGTATCGATGGAGTTGAAATTGTTGATGATCCAGAAAAAGTGCTGGCCTCGCTAATCTCTAGGAGGAAGGTAAAGGAGACGTGGCAGCGAGGAGGAAATTACAACCAAATGCAAGCCAGATGGTGCCAATCCAGATGGATTCCTCAAATTATACACCCCTATTCTAATAGTCGCGTCACTTAATGTGAAGTGACAATAGTCGTGTCACGGGACATTAACATTGATATTCTTGAAGTCGATTCAAGCGACGCGGGTAAAATGGGTTAAAACACAAAATAAAACTATATTTAGACACGATGTTATTCAATAATAAAAATGCTATTTACTTTTGATCAATTCGACAAAACATATTCTTGTTACTTGAAAAAATTAAGTGACAGAACGTCTACCATCTTTTGACTACCATCTTTTGCCGTGCAGTTGGCAAAGTGGTCATTATGCTTACTCCAGCGACCGGAGGCCCTGGGATCGATTCCCGGTGGTGATAAGGTACAAATGTCACGGCTGGTGAAAGGATCAGTAAATTAATCACTCATTATCCGAAATATGATTATGAAACCTCATTTGAGGCGGCTAAATCCCTTGATGGGATATGGCACTATACGCGAGAGAGAGAGATATACAGATACCATCGTTCTCAATTCCTAACGGGGAATGGCTGCTTTCTAGAGTGTAAATGCACTTACTGGAAAATGTCGAGTATACATTTTTCGAATGCTCATGGTTTGCAGTATCAAGAAAAGTGATTTAAAGTAGTATTGGAGAGCACATGTTCCTCCTGAAAATATATTGCAGAAGACGTTAAATTATTATAAGACGTGGAATACTGGGAGTGGATGATGACCAGCTTAGGAGGCTCGAAAAGAAAAATTTTGGTTTATTCATTTGTGTTTTGATTGTCGAGGGTTATATATGCAGCTTTTTCTGGGCGACTGCACGCGACCTCTGAAGGATGGATATTGGAGTCTTACATGTCAGTTAATAGCTCACATAAACGCGTAGTGCAATTCCAATTTTTCACTACGGCACACACAGAAACCTACAATTTTATATCGGGTACAATACTTCTTTGCTCTATAAATCTTATCAAATACGTATAAATAAACAAGAAAGTAAAATTTGTGAAATATTTTACATTTCGAAATATTTCCATTAAAAATATTAAATTTCTACAAAGTCGAAAATAATAAATTTGAACAATAAAATTGTTTATGATTTTCGAGATCCATCCAAATAATCTCAATAAACATATTTTTTCCACCCCGTGTTTTGAATTCCACACTAATAAATATTCGTATACGCACACTTAAATTTTAAAAAGACGATAAAATGTAACAAAATCCACAAGCAGCAAATGGAACGGGAAAAGCTTTTAAAAATATAAAATTTTACACCACCCATACAGGTCGACGTTTGTGGGCGATCTAAAAATATATTTTTTTATATTTCTATGCGGTATACACATACGAAATGCTTCATCACAATTAGATCGGTATTCGCATTCGTTTCTAAAAATCATGTTCGCACTCAAACCGTTAACCCACAATCTTCGAGAGTCTGCTGTTATTTCAAAAAGGTGAATACCTAAATCCCTATAACAACCAAACTACGCACAACCGAAGTACGAACTGTGTTGTAGTGACCAATACAATACCCTACGATTCAATATTCAAAACTTTTAAAAAACATAAGAACCAATAGAGACGATTGCTTCGTAATAAGAGTCTACATAAAGCCCTTTAAATATTTTCCATTTTGTTCCCAGGTGTTTTTATCTTCTGCTTGCAAACAAAAGATTTTCTTATCGAGAATTATTTTTTTTATACTTTTTCATCTACACATTCACTCGAAAATAAAGTAATCCCTAGAAAAACTATAAAAAAAATAAAAACAAAAAATAGGAATCTTCATTCAATGGGGATATAACAATATTTTCCATATTCTTCGGAAAACATGCATATACAATTTCCAGAAAAATGCTATTGATTTTCCCAATTTCTATGATAATTTGTTTATGTATTTTGTTCAAAGTAAAAATTTGATATGCGGCTGGGTGAGAAAAAGCCCCCTATAATAATATTAAAGTTAAAAATGTATATAGATATTTGGAAAAATACTGCAAAAAATTTTCTTTTTTTATAGAAAAACCCTTCGGGACAAAGGAAACTATGTTATATGCTTGGAAAAATATGGAAGTAGAGAAACTTTAATATATTTCTTCTTCTACTTAAAAGTTTTAATAATCTTAAATTGCAATTTAAATTTCTTATATATATATATAAGAAGTTGTATACTGCAGTTATTTTTTCAAGAATACTGTAAAATTTTAATTAAAAATATGATTTTCCCTAAGGCCATGAATATTGGTTTGTGCACAAAACTATAATCACTACTATCTTTATATCTATGGTATACAACAAAAGAAAATTTTTTGATTTTTAAACTTAAAAAAAGTATTTGGGTTATTTCCAAATGAAGTATAAAAAAGCTTTTGAGAATTATTATTTTTATGACTATGTTGTGGAAAATTGTTAACAATATTTATTATCAAGTATAAGAACCGCTACATTAAAAAGTAAATTGTGTTAAAAGCCGCCCTCTTCAATTAAAAAGTTTTTCTTTTGCAAATGGTTAACGATACCAAAATATAGGTTGCCAGCTCTTTAAACCAAGAATTAATTAAACAACTAAGAAGGTGATTTATTACTTAAAATTTGGAAACATTACAAATTTACTATAACAAGAAAGGTAGACGGTTTTATTGTGGCTTTTCAATTATTTCCTTTTTTCCAAGAAAACAACTAAAGTATTGGTCGTAAAATTCATTTTAAAATGAGAACATTTTTATGTTGGTATCCAAAGATATAAAAATAATAAAAGTTGTTTTTGTTTTAAGCTTTCCTGAGTGTAAAAGTTGCAAAAGTTGGTAATAAAATCGATAAAATGTATTTTATTTTAAGTTGTGGGTGAAAAATTTTGAAAGCTTAAAGGTATCGAAACTTTAAAAATATATTTTTTTTAATTACTTTTGGATCTTAATTGCTGGTACTGTTTTGTTGGCTTGTTATAATTCCCAAGTGAGTAAATCAGATCGGCTTTTATATCTGACATATTCTTTAACACTTATTTTGATAATATTAATAATTAAAAAGTTATTATGAACAAGTGGTAAACACCAGCCGTATGTGAAAATTAAATAAATCGCCAACCGCCAAAATCCCAGTTCATGCTAAATAAAAATTTGTACCTCTTAAAAACTCTCTATAGGTTGAAAATGGTTCTTCATGTTTTGGGTTGGAAATGTTAAGGGAAAACTCTGGTGAGCTCCTTAGTATCATTCTAAGTTAGGATTTTCATATTTATATGAATAACGGTTTATGTTTTAAGATGATACGTATTGGGATAGATGCGAACCGCTGTTTGATCAAATTTGTATAAATTACCAATCTTCAAAATCCAAAGGGATATTAAGCATAATAATTCGTATCTCGATAAAACTTCCGAGACTGTTGACTTGCTAATCGACTATATTCTGTAACGTGCTGTTCTTTTAAGGCCGACGAAACCAGTAGATCGGATAGACACTAGTAAATATTCTCTTTTAAGATTTCAAGTATGGCAGTCTACCAGCACGTGCTTTATTCGCCTTAGCTCAAAAGAACAGAACGACAAGGTCAAAGTTAAGATACACCACACAAAGCTGCTGATTCAAAAAGTCAAAATCGAGCGCAAAAATATTATTTCGTAGGGTGTAACTGTAAAAAATTAAATGAGCACTGAAATTAATACATTGGCGGTCACCAATAATACGTTACCTTCACAAAACGCTGTTTGGTCAGGGATGGGCGAGGTAGATTACGATGGTTGCCGACACGTAGTTTTTTACGTGTTTTACAATTTTTGCGTCGGTGACGTCGACAACTAAGGAATTTACATTAAAAGCTCAATTTTATGATTATTTTATGTTAACCGGTCTGATAGAGTAGCTGTTTAGCTATTAGGTAATTATCTTAAGGGCCAAAATAATTATATTTGGATACTGAAATTCTAAATTATTCATTAGTAAATGGATCGACTAACACGCTGACTTAATCCAGAGTTGGTATCGAGTTTCGGGTAATAAAATGGCTAATGAACAAAAGAAAGTGCTAACAAACACGATTCTACTTGCTAGCGAAACGAGCACTTTAGCGATAGAAGAATGTAAGGCAGTCAAGGTATTGGGGCTTTATTGGGATCCGAAAACAGATGGTTTTTAATTCAAGATGCATCTAACCGAAAGTCTAATAATTATAAAAAGAGGTATTCTATCAGAATCCAATTGGTTTGTTTTGGGAAGTTGAGCTGAGATGAGAAACTACCACACCACATAGCGGATGAATGGTTACGAAAACGGCAACATTTGTCTAGGCTTGGTTTGGACATACCAGTCCAAGTTGCAAAATTATTCTTCGCGGGTTCTCAGATGCATATACAAACATGCTTATTCAACAGTCATATATATGCTCCTGCAGATAATAAAATCAGATGAAAGCTCAATCGTTAAACTACTTGTAGCCAAAACCAAAGTAGCGCCCGGTAAAGCTAATTTCGATTTCTCTTCTAGCGCTGTGTGGTGCTTTACTTTTAAGTAAACTTCTGTCATCTGTAAAAAGGACCTTAAAAATCGAGATTGTGGAAGTTGTAGCATGAACGGACTCTACTATTGTGCTAGACAGGCAATCGGACAATAGAGTTTCTAACAACTATGGCCAGAGCCTACTGGCGGCATGTATGTTCCACTAACAATCCAATTGACTGTGCATCCTGGAGAATCGAATCTGAGAAATTGGAAGGTCTTAGTTAATAGTGGAATAGGCCAGAATGGCTAGAAACGTATATACCCAATCGTTAGACATTAAAATTTCTCGAGTGCTATCGTATGTAGTTCGATTCATCAACGTAAAGACAAAAATCATTAAAAAAGAATCCCTATTACCGTATCTAAGCAGTTCAGATTAAAGAAGCTATAAAGGTGCAGCATTAGTCACATGCAGTCGAAGCATTTATATATGGAAGTCAAGCAAATCTGAACTCAAAAGGAATTACCGACATCAAGCTCTCTAAAATACTTAAAGCCTTTTCCCTTAAATTCAGGACTATTGCGAGTGGGAATGCCAATGCATTCATTACTTACGATGTAAAGCATCCGATGATTATATCCGCTAAAGACAAAATAACTACGAATTAATTGTAAAAGAGTGTATCATGTACGGCACCTACATGCTGGACCATACTTGTGATGGCTACACTACGGCATGTACTGGATACTATTAGGTGGAAGGAATTTGATAAGAAAAATTATCCACGGGTGTGTAATTGTGTTAAATATATGTGGATGTGTGCTAAACCAGGTAACTTGACAAAATCTAGGGTACACTTCTTCAGGCCATTCTATATTGATGGTGTGGAGTATGCAGTCCATTCCACACATATTTGGTTCGAGGAAGGGCACAATAATCTTATAAATGTTATGTATGTCTCTATATTTGCCTACAGAAGCTAATCTCTCTCGCTGCTTTGCGAATATTCCTGGTGCGTGGCGAAATATGCAAAGAAATTCCTAGCGGTAATGGGATGAATTTCGTTGGGCTGGTATTCATCTATATGAATTTTTCCAGTTTATGAAACAAAATGCTAATGTTTAGATCGCATCTCATTTAAATTTATACGACCATGCTCATCACATTGTGGTGCATTATGCGAGGCCGCAATCAAGATCATGAATCACTACATACAACGAGTAACAGATGGACACACGCTCACGTTAGAAGAATTCCCCACATTATTAGCCAAGTTGGAGGCGATGCAAACTATCTAACACCAGCACACTTTTTGACAGGAAGGTCTTCGACAAATTAAGTCCATCCTATTCTACAAGGCATCTGAAAGTGCTGTCAAAACTCATCACTGGCAAGGTAAATATTATTAGAGTTCCATGAATCGTTATTTCGAGCGGCTTTAAGTTCTATGGGAACAATCGTGAGGCAAAAGTATTACGTCATCTAAGAACGACAGGCAAACAAAAGACCAATCAGGGATTGTATAAAATGTATTCAGCAGAACCCTATACGTTGTATCGACAAATAGCGGTGGATTTTCCAAAGCCAACATTTTAATACACTTACCCATTCCATTCTGTATCTATTGTTTTTGGGAGCATTGGCCAGGTTCATCGATCGTGGTGGAATTTGCAGTGAAATTTATAGTGATAATGGCACTAATTTTGTTGGAGCAAATCGTCAGCTGAAAAATATAAATAAGCATTTTAATCCACCAGGCCCTACTAGAGTGGTGAAAAATCATGACTTGGCTATATCTTGGCTCATATTTTCGCAGACGTATTACTACTTCCCGATTTCCCATTTGGTATTGAGGTTATTTAAGAAAAATGTTAAAAAAATCTAGATTTATGACTAAATCTAAAACATTTAACACTTTCTACACTACAACGTTTGACATTGCTAGTCTTGTCACTTCTATTCCAATCAATACTTTGTCCCAAATGTTTGTAATTACTTAGATAAGGATGTTGTAGATGAAGGCTTACGTCGTGAGCCTTGTATTAAACAAAATTATTTCTGTTTTGATAATACATATTTCAAATTCGCTGATGGTCTACCCATGGGCTCCCCTCTGTCACCTTTGTTGGCTGAAATGTTCGTGACTTTCTTCGTACAAATGACACAATCCTTATTTTCGTCATATAATCTTTTTGTATAGATATGTTGATGACATACTCTGTCTATGGAGTGGAACTGATAGACTGTTAAACGCGTTCCTTACTTGGTTAAATTCTCAATATCCCACCATTGATTTTACGTTAGAAAAAGAAAAAAAGAATTGTATTAATTATCTGGATATAACAATAACTAGGATTATTTCTTCTTTAGATTTCAAAATTTATCGGAAGAAAACGTATACAGACCCTGTTATCACTTGTGCTTCAAACCATCCCCATAATATTAAAATGTCAGCTTTCCACTCACTCATAGATAGACTAATAAACATATCTGTGACAAATTCAAATTATAACATAGAGCTTAATATAGTTCTACAAATTGAATAGTCCAACGTAGGAAAATGGACGCCGCTTAGAGTACATAGGAAAAACAAGCCAATGGATTAGCAACATCGTGTCCGATCATACTAATATTAGTTTTGCTTTTATAATAATAACAGCAACCCAAAGGCAGACGTTTAGATACATGAGAATCTTACGAAATTCGAAAATCACTATTTCTTAACCAAAATATTCTTAACGAACAGAGAGAAATTCGTTTCTCACCAATTACAGACCCCGCCCTTTTGTTTTCTCTCGTACGTTATAATTTGACTAATACGTCGGGTAAATAAATGTACTTCACTATACCTTGAATTTTGTTATTCAGCCGATGACTAATTGCCTACCAGCTATCCTCCTTCCCATTTTTATTAATATTTCCGTAGGACTAACAGTTAGTAAATTAATTTGTATCGCCTATTTTTTGTCCCTAATTCTTTTATTTATTTTTTGCTTTTTTCTGCTATTTATAACAAAATTTTTAATTTTACAAATCAGTAGATACTCCTTATGATGACCTAACAAGTCGAAATCGATCGAGTTATTTTTTAAACTTTTTGAACAAATTTTTTAATTAAAATATTCAAAAAATCTAATTTTTGCGAAAAAACAAGTATTTAATAAAATGTATTTATTATAACATTTAACACTGAAATATTTAATGACCAGATCAAATTATTCCGTAAGTCAATTTAGGCTGAAATTAAAGTTTGTTATAAAACTATATAAGTCTAATTCAAGATGCCATTAAAAATGATCCGAAAGTGTTTTGGAATTTTAATAAAGCGCTTTCTAATAAATCTAAATTTCCAAGTATTATGAATTACTTAGGTGATAGAAATTATTTGTGATTGGTTTTTTCATTATTTTAAAAGTGTTTTAATGAACCGTAGGAATTAGTGAACTCTGTCTCATACTTCAATAATCATTCCAACTTATTTTGTGAGGGTAACTTCATCTCTGAAAACGATGTTCACTTAGTGATTAGTAAGCTTTACGTAAATAAGGGTAGTGGTCCTGATGGCTTACCTAGCAAATTTGTTCTAAGAACTTACCAGTCCTTAGTTAAGCCTTTAACGATCATTTTTAATAAATATATTAACAGCTGTACAGTGTACAGTACCTCATTTATGGAAGACTACTTTTATTATTTCTCTGTTTAAAGCAAGTGATGTTGCTGATGTATGCCAACGTGGCTTGCAGGTAAATCTACTGTTACCAATC
Source organism: Nephrotoma flavescens (assembly GCA_932526605.1). Classification (NCBI taxonomy): domain Eukaryota; kingdom Metazoa; phylum Arthropoda; class Insecta; order Diptera; family Tipulidae; genus Nephrotoma; species Nephrotoma flavescens. The sequence goes on from OW052221.1 coordinate 302,890,678, forward strand.
TATTAGAATTTACTAGTTTTCTATCAAATCAAAAACACAGTAATAATCAAGTGGATTGTAATGCTCTTAACCTGCACCGACCAAATTAGCCCGCATCAATGAAACCTGTACTATTACACATTTATTACAATTTATTACATTAAATCCCGATTTTATGACAGTTACCGTTTTCGAGCAACTAGTGGTCGGTTTACCTTGCAATTAAACCTGCACCGCCAAAATTGTAACTTTTGATGTAGCTGTGATATCGGGATGGATGTTGGACCAGAATTTATTACAAATTAATTACTTTGATTAAATAGTGCAAGATCAATCCTATATCTTGACTAAGGGTAAATTTCACCCCAATGATTATTTATGACAAAAAGATCGATTTTACCAATAATAATAAATTATAACACCAGACCGCCACCAGATATTGAGCCAAATGTTGCTCTTTGGCCTTTGTGGAGGGCAGATCAACCTTATCCAGGTGTGTAATAAATTATCTATGTATTACACGCAGAGAAAAAATATGGTTACTACAATCATATTTAAAAGGTATCATATTATGATTGGCATTATGATTGCAACAATCATTAATATATATTGAATATGATTGGTAGAATCATATGAATGATTACAGCAAACATAAAATGATTTCTGTAACCATGTGTGAGACTCAAACTATGATTGCAATAATCATTTTATGTTTGCTGTAATCATGCATATGATTCTACCAATCATGTTTTTGATTAAATACCAATCATATTTATAATTACAGTAAACATAAAATGTAATATTGATGACGCATTGATATCGCATTGAAAAATATACCCCATCCCTTTTATCCCAATTGACCATTATTGTTGGTAGCTCAAAACAACAAAATCTGGAATTTATTTTCCCCGTCGTGAGCGTACCAAAAAGTTCGGTTTTTCACTATCATCTCAAAATTTTATTAACATTTGTTATAAAATGTTCGATAATCGCATAAGACTACATTACTGCAGCCAGTTTCATGGCTGAGAAGAGAAAAAGTGAATGTTTTATATTTAGTGTTTACATACGAATTAATCACACATTAAGATAGCGAATTTTTTATAAATACACTAAAAATTATTAATCATTCATTAATCACAGAATAATTGCCTCAACAACTTAAATGATTCAAAATTATATTTAGCACAATCATAATTGTGTTACCACCATTAATAGTTGCAGGAATCATAATAGCAAGTGAATTTTAAAAATAATATGGTTGGAGCAACTATATTTCTATCCTTCACAATTATTTGGCGAATATGTTATAATGACGGTGACCAAACATTTTTGAAGTAATTATAATATTATTTAAACAAAAATAATTTAGTTGTAGCAATCGTGCATCAACTATATTATTTCTCTGGGTGTAGGTTACACGGTATTGGCTCCAAACCGTAAAGGGTTCGAACGTCTAATTTAAAGTTCGATTTTATAACCATCAACAATTTATTAAATTAGACGTTTGAATCCTTTACGGTTTGAAGCCAATCCCGTTTAACCTGACACAAAGATAATTTATTACACACCTGGATAAGGTTGATCTGCCCTCCACAAAGTCCAAAGAGTAACATTTGGCTCAATATCTGGTGGCAGTCTGGTGTTATAATTTATTATTATTGGTAAAATCGATATTTTTGTCATAAATAATCTTTGGGGTGAAATTTACCCTTAGTTAAGATATATTGTTGATCTTGAACTATTTAATCAATAAAATTAATTTGTCATAAATTTAGGTTTAATTGCAAGCTAAACCGACCAATCGTTGCTCGAAAACAGTAACTGTCATAAAATCGGAATTTGTTGTAATAAATGTGTAACAAATTATAGTACAGTCTTCATTGCTAATTTGGTTGGTGCAGGTTAAGAGCACTGTGGATTGTGTGTATACGGATTTTCAAAAAGTTTTTGATAAAGTTGATCATTAGTTACTTATTAAATTTAATAAATATTACCTACCGTTAAATATAAAGAATGAATAAAGTCATTTTAAGTTTGAGCGTGTTCTACTAAATTCTACCCAACTTCTGGTGTACCCCAGTGCTCCATATTGGGTCCTTTTTTATTTCTTTTAGTTATTAATGATATTATTCCTAATTTGAAGAGTAAGTGCTTATTATTTACAGATGATCTTAAAATATTTTGTTCAGTTGACTCAGTAAATAATGATTGCCACATTTTGCAAGATGATTTGAACTTATTAATGGAGTGGTGTATCCGAAATAAATTGGAGTTAAACATATCAAAATGCAATGTTATCACGAAAAGAGAAGTTTATCGTCGACATTTTTATTAATAGAGTGGATGTTATTAAAGATTTTGGTGTTCTAATGGATACTAAACTCAGTTTTAGTCCTCATGTCGATAATATATGTGCTAAAGCTAATAGACTTTTAGGATTTGTGCTAAGTAGGGGTCAGGATTCTACGTCTTATAATATTTTAATAATTCTTTACTACTGTTTAGTAAGTAGTCAACTCGAGTATTGTACCCAGATATGGCACCCTTTTTATGCTATTAATAGTTCAAGACTTGAGTTTATTCAACGTAGATTCACTAGAAGTATATTTAAAAGATTTCGACTACATGAATTTGTTCAACCATACATAGTAAAATTGGAAAAGTTAAATTTATTGATTCTTGAATCCCGTAGGTTATTTTTGAGTGAATTATTGTTATATAAAGCAGTCAATGGAATATTTCGCACTTCTTTCCTGTCATAAATTAATTTTTATTTTAATGCTTATCGTTCTAGGAACTTAAATTTATTTAAATGTCCAACTGCGTCAACGAACATTGGTCTAGTCGCACCACATTTTCGATTAATGCATAATTATGACCTATTCTTTAGGGACAATAGCGTTGACATTTTAAAGTGTCTAAAGATAAATTTAGAACTCGATATTAAATGTAATCAATAAGTACCTGCTAAGTTGAATAGATGAATGTTATTGAAATGGATTTAAGTGGTGGAAATCACATGAGTAGGGATATTAAAAAAGTAAACTTTTCTTTTTTTTTACTGTCCATATATTTTTTCTTTTGTTGGGTGAAACAAAATGTGATAGAGCTTTGCTCTGTATATTGCCCAAACTTTACAAATAAATAAATAAAATAAATAAATATAGGACAATTCAGCACATTGCTTTACGGTATTAAAATTATGCGCCTTCATCATACAAATTAGCACACTTTTTATTGGTCGTCCTATAAGATTTGGAGAAGATCCTAGAACATCCGGATGAATGAGTTTCAGGATATTTCACCATTAAATCGCTGGGATATTGTCAAGAAAATTATACAACATTGTTGCCATTAATTTCAAAATGATTATACCTGGCTCAAATACACAAACGAAACGAATGGACAATTTCCTCCGAAATCTTAAAGCTATATGGTATCGTGATAACTATATAGATGAGTAGTTGCCTGCGGCTCACTAGTCCATTAGAAAAATTATGGGCGTTAGTCGAGGTGGATTAGTTCGAGTTGTCACGGTTAAAATGCTCACCGGGTCCAGAACTACAACCACGAAACATATCAAAAATATGTAAAACTTCAGGTTATGTAGAATCAAATGATTCACACTTACAACAAAAAAAAAAACAAAGATCATGTATGATCTTGGAGGATATAAAATCTATGGATGATCTAGTGGAATGAGCAAAGAAAAAATGTTAAGATTACAAGACAGTATCTGCATGATTTTCAAACTCCCTATTTGTTAAAATACCGGGTTTTTAAAAATCTCTATTTCTGAATACGATACGAAAACGAAAGTGCAAGATTCCACCCTATTAAAGTTAGCCGATAGTTTTCAGTCGAAAGATAATGCAGATAGTGTCTTAACTATTTTTAAACTAACTCTATACTCTCGCTCCTATCGATTTTTAAATTCCTATAAACTGAAATAATTTCTCCTTCACCCGAATGATGTAACCCGATCCTAAAATCTCCTAAATTCGAGTTCATAACTGATTTTTGCTGTATTCAAGACACTATCTGCATTATCTTTCGGCTGGAAACTTTCGGCTAACTTTAACAGTATCAAGATTCCTATCCTGATTTTCAAAATCCCGGTTTTGTATATAAAAAACCCCGATTTTTAGGAAATCCCAGTTTGAATTTTTAAAATTTGACAAGTGGGAAAATGGAACTCTTAAATGATTTTTTGACCAAATTCAAAAATGCGTTTCCGATAGAGTTCTAGAAAATGGCTAATAGGGATGGCCATTTCTTAACAGATTTTGTTGAAATTAGATACGTGCCATGGAAATGGACCATTTCTAAACCGATTTTGTTGAGATTCAACACGTGCGATAGAAATGGTTTTCTAAAATGATGCAAGTACAATATCTTGCAATTATAAAATCTTGCATAAAATTGTGCAATTATTTTTCTTTTTAGTAGGTGTCATAATAGATTCTATATAAACCGCTCCTACGTGCGGCATGCCGTGCGACATGTTTGCTACGTCCCCCGAAGTTCAAATCTATCGTCAGCCTCTACGATTATTGCATTTCAAAATGTTCAGCTTTGGTTTTTTCTAGTAAATTTTTGGGCAAGATATTTTATTTTTATGTTAAAATATTATTGGGCCGCCGAATTAATAAAAAATATTTTTTTCAAAATCAATACTTTAGAACTAGAAGCAAATAAAACCGGGATTTTAAAAACCTGCATTTTGAAAACCGGGATTTTGAAACCGGGGTTTTTAAAAACCGGGAGAGTAAATTATTTGGAAGCCGCTTGGCATAGTGGGGAGATATAACAATTAATTCTGAAATGTGCTGCATTTAATCAGAGCAGAGAAATGTGTATGATTTATTAGAATGAATCAGTTATTAGAAGTGCGAAAGGGGGTCGATGCGTTTAAAAGTTGAATAAAAGGAAGATTAAAAATTAAAAGTTTTAAAAACCAAAATTGTAAGTTTTGATTTTTTTGTGCCAAATGCCTAATAAATAAAACAACAAAAACGAAGCCTTACGAAAAGACAAACAAGTGTTTTAAAAACCTCGCTTCAGTGCTTCGACTCAGCCATTTTCCTTATAACTCGATTATTTAAAATAATTAAGTTGATGATTAGGCCGGAAACAAAATTATTATAAATATTACGATTTTATATCGTTTGTAAAAATTTTGCGTGTTCTAATTAAATTTAAACACGGGGCTATTATCATAATGAGCTTTTCAAAATTATGCCAAGAGGAGCGTTTTAATTTAAATTCTATTTTTTTTTTTTTTTTAAATATATTTCCTTTCAAATTAGTATTATGATTAATGATAATTTATTTTTCTAGGATGAGAGACTGCCAAATGATTAGCGAGGTATAAAATAAGAGGGGTTGGGAAACAAAAAAAACAAAATTTATGTTTATGATGTATGTATTTCCATCTTCATTTCCGCTTTTAAAAAAAAAGCTGTTATATTTTTTTAGGGTTCTTGATTAATGATCTAATGATGACTTGATGTCTGTCTGATGATTTAATGCTTTCATGAATTTCTATGTAATGGTACAATTTGCGTGTCATATTTGGTGCTGAATGTATGTATGTATATGTTTTACAAACATACGTATAATACACAAAATATAATTTGTTATGATTTGGGTATATAGTTTTTTATGTTATTTATGTATATGAGTTTTAAATTAAATTTAAAAAAAAAAACGAATATACAAACATTTTTTGAGAAAATATTGGAAACTCTATACTAATTTATTACACAAATTTTGTTATTTATAACATTTTTCATCCCAATTAATTATTTAATTTTTACTTTATTTTTTTGGTACAGATTTACATAAATTTTCAATTAGCGTCTCCCCTTTTTCAATTACAGTTTTTCATTTAGATAAAAATTGTTTATATTTTAATTCGTAATTTATAATAATTTTTATATTAAGATAAATTGGCACGATTTTAAAATGGTACCCTGGCTTAATATATAGCCTTCTTGAACCCAAAAAAACCGAGCTCAACATTTTCAATAAAATTTTTGTATTTGAACCGAATAATACATTCTGTCAACTTGTTATAAATTTTATGCAAAACAAAACTAATAAATCGATTTAGTTTTAATACCTCAAATATAATAAAATCTCTGTATTGTTATACAAAACGATTTTGAAAATAATAAAATATTTACAGTTTTTAAAACTAAAAAATAAATTTCGAATTGATTTATGAAGAAAATTTGTTATATTCACCTTATCTTTGAAAAAAATATTTTTAAAAAAGTTTATTCGTTCTTTTCCAAGCTGCGCTACATTTATAACCCTATAATGTCAGAATGCCAAAGCTTTTTGTTATGTTCGATTTGATTTATTTTATATATTCAGTCTGATTCCAGATTCCATATTATCCAGATAGTATCAAGCTTTGGGAAATTTAATTTTACATAACAATTCTATATATACTGTTGTGCTATGGTAACTAGCTGTTTAAAGGTGTATCAGAGATACTAAAAAAAATATTTCAAATTTCCGGACTTACAGGTACAAATAATTTGGATTTTTGTCTCGTTTCCACAAAATGTTATTTCTAATGATTATGATCCTTATCATTAATTCGGTATTCGACATGAGATGAATTTTAACATAAATTAACTTTGGAAAAAAAATATTTTGAATCCCGTTGAATTTTAGAATAATTTAACATTTTCACTCTATTTGAACGATAATTTCCCATTTTCTGTTTTTAAATCCCAATTTAAGATACAATAATAAACCAGTTCATTAGTTGGAGGGTACTCTATGCGTACATAAACAGGTAAATGTAGATTACGTGATACTGTGATAAAAAGAAAATAAGTCAGAGGATTTGGACAGTAATTGAGACAACCGTAGGTTTCCTATAATTTTCCCATTCTCTACTAAATTAATTAATTCATATATTGGCATTTCATAATGAACAACATGTTTCCTATATACAAAATAATGTTAATTTTTATCAAATTGAAAATGTACATAAAGACATTTAGAATAATAACCAAATGGGAAATTAAGATTTTTATTTGAATAAACAATATACTTGAGGAATTTTCTTCTTTAGCAAACATTAATTTAAATAATATAATTTCATGGTTGTTAACTATCGGCGTATTACTCATGATATCGTATTAGTATCTAAATTTTGATAGAAACAAAAGTAGAATTTGTATAAAACGGGCCGTACTCGTAAAACACGCAAAATTTAATTAGACTTTATTAATATTTAGCTCATTATTTGATAGTGATAGTGCTAAATTTAAACCGTGAGCTTTGGTGCTAGTTGAACATTAACTCGTCAATCGAATTGGTACAAATCATGTCCATCTGTTCTTCAATACAAAAATTGACTCTCACCTCAAAGACTCATCTGCTGAAAAGAGATCGCCAATTTTACCATTTTGGTGGTACACAGTGTTTTAAATTGGACTGGATTGATGCACTTCAGTTTAGTTTCAACAGCAAAAAATTTATTAATTTAAAAATAGAACTTTATGAGCTTTGTATTGATCATAAGTGGCACACACGAAGTATTCCAGTGTAGGATCCATATTGGCGAGGCGATTCGATGTACATCGAAAAAAGCATTATAAAACCATCATGGAGGTGGATGAGTCTTTCAAAATTGGAAGTCGGTTTGTTTTTGCTATGCACCGTCAGAGGCACAAATTTCACAAAAAGGATTTCTTTTCTGCTGATATTTTTTGAAACCATCACAAAATTTCGGAAATATTCAAGCAAATCAATAATAGAGTTAGGGTAGTAACAGTGCTGTTCTTCTAACACTTTTGTAAAAAAACTGAAAACGTTTCACATTAAAACGACTAAAAATTTATGGACTAGCACTGTCGCCAGTTATGTTTCTTACGTTGCTCATGGATATAAGTTATGATCCCAGCTAAACCATAAAAACATAAACATAGGGAAGCACAAGGGGGTTTTCTAACATTTTTTTTTTAAAAACTGAAAAAATTTCACAATAAACTTTAAAAACTTTAAAAATGTATGGGGTGCTGCAGATGACGGCATTTTTTTTTTTGTTTTGCCATGTATTTGCATTATGATATGATCGTGGTAGATCTAGTATGTTTTGAGAGCCTTTGTTTCAAAACATTTTGACATATATTTGCTTTTCTGTTTTATAAAAAGTTTCATAAAACTTTCTTCTGAGAATTCTTGATTTGCTTAAAAATTTCAAACATTTAGCCAGACTTAGACGTGCAGGTAAACTGGCGCAACATGTGCTTTAACTAACAGTTAGTTTTGGAATGTGTCTCCCATTTCACCAAATCCATTATTTAAGAGTGATGAGAATACAACATGCATAGAAAATGCAATGCACTGCACTGAAAATGCATCTGAATTTCACTAATGTCGGTATTGAAAGCATTTTTGACTGCATTTTCATTGCGAAATTGGATTATCAAATACCGGAAACTTAAATATTTAATTTTTTCTGTTTTTCTGCTAGTTTTGATTCTATAAAAACAAAATAATCTTTTGTTTCTTAATAACAATATTATTTATATCAATTACGAAATTACTTTTACAAACAGCAGAAGTATTCAAGTTGATATGATTTTTAGATTCATCACAAAAACCTTAACTAAAGTAGTGAAAAATTTCTAGAAAATAACATAGAATTCGGAAAAACTCATAGAGATTAAAAAACTTAATTAAAAAAAACGCAAAATTTCTAAAAAAAATAACATAGAATTCGGAGGAACCCAATGGAAAAACCATTTTCCCTTTACTTTGTTAGGAATTGATATAATATTTAGACTCTCCACAAAAACATTAACTGAAAAAGTGGAGAATTTCTAGATGATAACATAGAATTCGGAGAACCCCAAATGAAACCCCGTTTTTCATTTAGTTTTTTGTTAATTTGATGTAATTTTTAGATTCTCCACAAAAACCTTAACTGAAAAAATCGAAAATTTCTAAAAAAATCACAAAGAAATCGGAGAACCCAATGGGGGAATTTTTTCCACATAAACCTCTAGAAAATAACATAGAATTCGGAGGAACCCAATGGAAAACCCAGTTTCCCTTTAGTTTTTTGCAAATTTGATATAATCTTTAGAGTCACCACAAAAACTTTAACTAAAACAGTGGTAAGTTTCTAGAAAATAACATAGAATTCGGAAAAACTCAAAGAAAATACCTTTTTTCTTTTATTTTTTGAGGAATTTCATGTAATTTTTAGATTCTTCACGAAAACCTTATCGTGTAAAACTTAAAAAGGGCAAAACATTTCTAAAAAATAACATAGGATTCGGTAAAACCCAACGGAAAACAATTTTTCCCTTTAGGTTTTCTCGAATTTGATGTAATTTTTAGATTCTTCAAAAAAACCATAACTAACAAAATGCAAAATTTCTAAAAAATAACATAGAAATAAGAGAACAGTCGAAAATTGCTAAAAAAAAATCAAATGATCGGAAATTTCTTAGAAATCGGAGACACACAATGGAAAATACGTTTTCCCGGTAGTTTTTGGGGAATTTGATGTGATTTTTAGATTTTCCACAAAAACCTAAACGAAAAAAATGAAAAAGTTCTAAAAAATAATATAGGATTCGGAGGAACACAATGGAAAAGCCATTTCCCTTTAGTTTTTTGGGAATTTGATATGATTTTTAGATTCTCTACAAAAAAACTTAGCAAAAGGGGCAGAAAATTTTTAAAAATCAACATAGAATTCGGCAAAACCCAAAGAGGAAACCTTTTTTCTTTTAGGTTTTTGGGAATTTGATGTGATTTTTAGATTCTTCACAAAAACCTTAACTAAAAAAATGCAAAATTTCTAAATACCGTTTTCCAGAAAATAAACTAAAATTTTCTACAAAATAACAAAGAAATCGGAGAAAGACAATAGAAAAAAAACCTTTAGTTTTTTGGGAATTTCATGTGATTTTTAGATTCACCACAAAAACTTATTTATAGTAGTAGAAATTTTTTTAAAAATAATATAGAATTCGAAGGAACCAATAGAAAAACCATTTACCCTTTAGTTTTTTGGGAATTTGATGTGATTTTTGGATTCTCCACCAAAACCTCCACCAAAAGAAAGTGGCAAATTCCTAAAAATAGTGGAAAATTTCTAAAAAATAACATGGGATTTGGAGAAACCCAATGAAAAACACGTTTTTTCTTTAGTTTTTTGAGAATTTCATGTGAATTTTAATCAAAACCAACCACACAAACCTTAAATAAAAATGTGAACATTTCTTAAAAATAACATAGAAATCGGAGAAACCCAAAAGGAACCCCGTTTTTCCGATATTTTTTTGGGAATTTGATGTGATTTTTAGGTTCTCCACACAAAACCTTAACTTAAAAACTTGGAAATTTAAAAAAAAATGGCATAGAAATGGTAGGAACCCAAAAGAAAATCCGTTTTCCCTTTCGTTTTTTTTGGGGGGATTTCATGTGGTTTTTAAATTCTCCACAAAAACTTTAACCAAAAAAGAATCTAAAAATCACATCAAATTCCTAAAAAACTCTTTAGATAAGGCCACCAGAACCATTTAGATAAGGCTGGCTTAAAAAAACATGAACTTGATGGACTGTATTTCCATCGGCGAATCCTGCGCCAAACGGAACGAAATCGAGTCATTTCTGAAGTGGATGATGGCTGACGACAAGAAATGGGTCACATACGGTGAAGCGGGCCAAACGGTGGTCAAACCAGGACTGACAGCCAAGAACGCTTAGCTGTGTGTGTTGGTGTAGTTGGAAAGGATTTTTTTACTATAAACTGCTGCACAACCATTCATATGTAGTATACCACTGTTTGTGCCTTGCCAGCTCTACGTGGCAGTTTATTACGTTATAGCTGGGTTTATTAACTGATTGAACGTAATGAAAAAAATTCGTTTTTCAATATGCCTTTAGTCGGTTTCGAACCCAGCCTAATATATCGGTTTAGTGACGGAGCTATACCTTAATTTATTTGAGCACTGCAGATGGTTTTTATTACATAATCAATTTAAATTCGACTTCATAAATTTTCGTTAAATTGAATCGCTAGCATGAACGTATGGCTGCCGGAAGGTGTATGTTGGTGGGGGATGATCTCTTTTCCTTCCAATTTTACAAATACTTGTGTGTTTTCCTCATACGATTACCAAAATATGTTTACTAACTCAAACAACGGTTGCTTGACGTTGTTGATGGAGTTGTGGTCACATTGTCTCTCTGTGATGGATAATTCTTCTTCGAAGAAAATGTTTGTAAATCCATTTATGTCTGAAAATCCATTTAAGCTACACTAAAATCGAGGCAATGATTTTGGCATTTAATCCAGACGACGAAATTGGTGCGGATGGACAGACGGACAGCAATGCATACCCAAATTCTAAAAACACTTGATTATGATCAATTTTTCAAAAGACATGCAAAAATCTTTAAAAATAATTTAATTCAAAATTACGCACACCAATTTTATGTATATGTATAGGTCGCCGGTGGGATTGGTTACACATCATACTAATTAAAAAATATCTCAGAGGTTTAAGCATAACCACTAGTACTCGTATATGTAGACAGGGGATATTTAGGCCGATATAAATTGTTATATGGTATACTAATAAAAAAGGTTGGCGCGTCTAAGGATTTTTAGATAACGTATAAACTTTACCAATTAATAAAAATCTCAAAAATGTTAATCACATTCGGAATGGGTTGCCCCCACGTTATACCATTTCATAAAAATCTCAATTATACCTTTTTTACCTGAACTGAGATGTTCCACTTTACGATCCTCTCTCGTGACACGTTCGAACGTCTAATACGAATTACATTCAACTCTGCAAAAAGTAACTTTTGTTTTGTTTTTCCGTAAAATACTAAATCGAACTTTAAGCCAAATTTATGTGTTTGTCTGCTCGAGAGGTAACCTTAATTTGATGTGCCTGCACATGAAGCTTGACTATATTAAAACACACATTTTTAAAATAAAATTCGGAGATTTTTTTTTCAATTTAAATATTTATGTATAGGCCTACTTTAAGTTTTACAAAAAGCTTTAAGTATTCTTGTTGCTTACTCCCTATTTAAATAAAAAAAATTTAAAAATAAAAGTGTTTTACTCATTCCACAAAAAAATTTTTAAAAATAATTTACTTCACATTATCGCATATATGTACATTCCTCGTATCATCAAACATACACTACCTATGGTGAAAAGAAAAAGAAAAGAAATATTTAATGTTTAAAGTTTACCGTGTATGCTTACATATCCGTATATGTATGTATGATGTGAAGGGTAAGAAAACTTTTTTCTTGCTTTGCGTTAGACAATTTTGACGGATGGTTTTAATTTACAAAAATTTAACATATTTCAAAATGAGAATTAACATAATTCCGTGTGCACACACGAACGGTGAAAATTTTTGAAATTTTCCAACCCATTGCATTTGTAGTACTGAATTTAATCTCTAAAAAATTACGTAGTATATTTAGAGCATGAAGGTAAATTTCTTAATCTTTAAAGACTTTTGTTTCACTAAATTTATTGAACAATACAAAAATAACACCGTATTGCGCTTTTTGTAAGCAAATTTTATTATTTTGAATTTCAAAATCTATCAATCTTCATAAACCCCCCGATTATTACCGTCAATCACAATATAAATTTACAACACAAAACGCAAATAATTTCGTTGCATATCGTTGTACATAAAAGGCGACTAATCAAAAAATTCAAACACTTTAAAACAAACAGAATTCATTAAAATTCCAAAAAGCAACACGAACGAGCATAATTCTTGCCAAAAGTAGAAAAATCTATATACTCGTACAGTGTGAACGTCGAATCAAATATACGAGACGATGAAAAAAAAACCAGGCAATTTTTCGTTTTCGGTTTATTTACCTTACCCACATCAAACTCGGTACAAAATATGCGATTGGATGGGTGCGCGCGGTATTACATCAGTAGTCGAGGGTATGAAAAGTGAAAAAAACTGTGTTAAAATTACTTAATTTTCGATTTTCAACTTTTATGTTCCGGGTTCTTTTTTTAATGTCAATTTTAAATTTGGAAATAAAATTATATTATCGACATTAGAAGTGACATTAAAATCTCAACCTCTCGTTATATTTTTATGTGTTTTGTGTGGATGTTCAAGCATGTCCATGCGTATTCCTGAGGAATAAAAAATTAAGTGGACGAAAATTTATGATACATTCGTGTTGTTTTACCCAAAACAACTAAAAGAACAACAGCATAAAAAAATTTTGTTGCCATAAAAACTGCCGAATAAAAGTTGGTCTTTAAAGCTTGAATTTTAAAATTATAGCTATGGTATTTATGTATATTTCCGATTTTAAAATTGAAGCAGACCTATAAAGCAGCCTTATAAATTTTTGTGTTGCTTCTACATAAACGATTTTTTTCTTCCGGAAAAAATCGTTTACTCAGACTCCGATTTTAGGTAGGTTATCTCGGACGAAATACCAGTCTTGCATAGATTAGAACTATGTTTTTAGGCAAAACGAGTGCAAAACGCTACATTACGAACCAAAAATTAATTTTAATTTAGGAAGTTCAGTTCCAACTCGCAAGATTAACAATATGTAGGACTATAAAAGAAATCACCGGTTAAATATTGAAGTCGAAGAAGATCGAGGATATAGGCGTAGGCAGCGTTGGAAAGATGGATCAAGCAGGTAGTCAGAATCGAAGTGAGGTGCAACTAATCATCGGGTTAGTAACATCTTTTTAATTTTATACAAAAAGGAAAACATATCAAAACAAAAATAAAATTAATGAATTGGTGATGAGACTTTAGGGGAATTACAATTTAAGGCAAATCAATTCGACTGGATCACAATACAAATTATCCAACAAAAATACCCTGATCTATTTTTTCCTGTTTCCTATTCAAAACATTTACATAACGTATTTTTTATTTCTTTCGTTATAAATCTTAACAATCGAACCAAATAAATTTAGATATTTCAATTTAATTTCCTGTTTGTGCCAATACTAATTGAAATAGGGTTTGATTCATAAACATAAAATTTATTAAAGGCCCGTACCCATTCATGTAACAAATAATTGAAGATTGATTATTTTTGTTTCCGAGTATTCCTTTCGGTAGATAAATAAATAAAAGTCTAAATAAATGCCATCGTTGAACATTATATACCAAAGTTTTGTAAAATTTATCTGTGCTTGGCTCGTTAATGAGGTAGTGGGGTTTGTAAATGGGGAATAAAGTAAATTTTAAAGAAAACCCAGGCCAGCAAATTTTATATTTTCTGATAAATACGAATCTTTCTTATATACCTCCGAAACAATTATCATTAAAATGGTCGCATCATCCGATAACGCGAAAATATGAAATTTTCATCTCAAAAATATGGTTTACTGTATCTTTTCCGACTATTATCTAGATTTTGATATTTAAATACTCGAAATAAAAAAATTTGGTGTACACCTTCCCACTAACAAATTTTCCAAATCTATAGGCATGAAACATTTACATATTTTTTGTGATAGTTGCATGATAAAAAAGGTTATAATTAGTAGCTCCTTCGTTTTTGTGACCAGGAATATAAACATAAAGATTTTAATCTTATTCTGTTATTACATCGAGAGTATAATTATACAGATTATGCAACAATATAAAATTTCACTTCTATCTTCGTTTCCCATCTAAAGTGTGTTTTATAGTTTGTATAAAGATGAACTACTTTAAGAAAGTAGAGAACGAAAAATTTACCAAATTCAAAAAAGGGAATAAATCTCGACTGAGATGTAGAAAACGACTTTATATATATTTTTAATACAATTGTATACAAAAACTTTTTAATATTTTGCAACAATTACTGGAAAAAACAATGCAATAAAAATTTATAAAGGATATTATACCCTTGTTCTGGTATCTGCAGTCCTTTTTCATAATATATTGCAGTGCTTAATTCACAAAAGTTTTTGTCTCCCCACGAAAAGTTTTACGAACAACATTTGTAAAATTTTTTGTTTGTACTGTTTTTGCACTTAGTACATCAGTTGTGTTACTTGAATGCTTAGACAGACAATGGTTTTAGGATTGCCATAATCTTTACTTTAGTGTTAAATTTGACACGTTGTGTTAGTTTTTCTTTCGCTGATATGGAATATGAAAGCAGAAAGCACTCGTAACTCATACATACTGATATTCTAATTTCAAGATACGAACATAAATCGTCATCCATAATGATCAGTTGAGAAATGTTGTTTGCAGTAAAGCAGAATAAGTCTGTTTTTAATTACTTTAAAAGAATGTGTCAATTTAGGAAAGTCCCAAGATGGTTACAATCTGCATACAAAAATGATTAAGAAATTTATAATTTAATTGCTCTAAACTAAAGATGGGCCACGCGAAATCGTTTCGCTTGTGAAATGCTTTTGTAAACTTCTTTCTGTTAACTATACGTTTTACCTTTTTCAGATAATTGTAATAAAATTCGTGGTTCCCGCATCCAGACGTTTCTCGTCAAATAAACGTTTTGTTTTTTGATTGTGATTTGGGATAGAGAACATTTATGCAACATCACAACACTCACGTTGGCACAATAGTATATTGTATAATTAGGAGGAAAAGTACTGCATTCCCGGACGATAGTGGCAACCACGGGAGTCCGGGAATGCACTTTTCCTCCGAATTGTACATTTTTTTCTCCGATCGGACTTTAAAACGAATATAAACTCAAAATAATTTTAAGTATTATTCATTAATTATCATATTAAGGAGTACGAGTATATCCTCTATTCAGTCATAAGTTAATTATTTGCGATCAGAAATATATGGTCACTAGATTTGTTTTGCCATGCCAATTGACACGTTTTTTTTTAAATTTAAATTTGTTTTGCGATTGTTAAGTAGAAATGCGATTGCTAAGTTACCGGACAAGTGGTGCAGTGGTTAAAGCTTCGACACTTGGACAAGGAGGTACTGGGTTCGAATCCCAGCAGAGGCAGGATGCAAAAGCGAACTTTCTTCATCGATTTCGATCGGTGAAGGTAATAAACACAACTAAGACCCTCTGTTGGAGTGCAGAACACAGCGCCGACCCACCGTCCATGTCAATGTGCAGGTTGACATGAAGCTTGCAATGTGCAGGTGGTACACTTTAGTTGTGAGAGCAGGTGAATGGGTGGGTGTGTGCGTGAATGAAAGGGGGGTATTAATTGACCTTAAAAGGACATTAAATCCATTGGGTAATTAATATTTTCTTAAAAAAAAAAAAAAAAAAGTACATAAAAGACTGCGACCTCGGAAAATGCATAGCAGTCTTTTCGTGGATTTCCACTTTACAATCATAAAAACAATTTTAAATTTAAAAAAAAAATGTGTCAATTGGTATGGCAAAATAAATCTAGTAACCATATTTCTGATCGCAAATAATTAACTTGCGACCGGATAGAGGATATACCCCTAAGAAATCAAAACAAAGGAAAAAATCGAAAATAACATAAAATTGTTGCTTAGTTAGCCACGACATCATAAGACATAAATACATTTTGTTTTTTTTTCAAAAGTATAATGGAATATATTCCCGGCCTAGGCCAAAAAAATATTCTCGTACTATTATTACTTGTTGCTTAGCAACAAATACAACGTACTGGAATCATGAGCTTTTCGTTTCGAAAAAAACAACGGAAAGATACACGGTATATTTTTTCCTACGATCGGAGAAAAAAATTATTTTCATCTAAATTAAATTGAGGTCACAAACCATTTACTTTAAGCCAGTTATTTCTTACGCAATTTAAGTTTTTTTCACAAAGTCAAATAGAACAAATTTTCTTTGTTAAATTAAATTTTGAAATAGAGTATGGTGAAATTCCCGACCTTCAGCTATTTGAAAAGTTGGCGATTAATCTGATTTCTATCTGTAATAATAGATACTACAACTATGCGGGTTATGACCCGCATAACTTTAAACATTGTTTTTACAATTTAAAAGAAACGTGGTGTTCTGAGCTTTAACTTGGTGTAAACCGACGACGTCGTGGCTAACTGACGTGATCATAAACGTTTGCACCGCACTTGCGTCTACCATTTCAGATTAGTCTGAAGACAAATTTTTCGGAATTCTGAAACAAAAATTCGCTTTGTATGTTATGGCAGATTTAGCATATGTTTCGTCTAACAATAGATTTAAATATTGGTTAGAATCATTAGTTTTTAATATTTTTGATGTTAAATAATTTAAATGAACTAAACCCGTTTTCGCGCTTCCAATGTTAAACGATTTTAAAATTCCCGGAAAAGATATAAGAAAAGTGCGGAAAAAGTTAAGTGTCCGTCGAATTTCAGGAGATTTAAAATTCACTAAATCTCATTGATCCTGTAGAAAAAGTTAAACTTTGGCGCTTCTTTTATGTGACCTGGTGTATGAAAAGGAGGCTTATCACGTTAATTAATGTAATACTTTCTTAATTAAAACTATTATTGAGTTGTTATATGTATTAATATTTTAGTTTTTTAATGGTTATTAACTCTGATTACAAAAAAAATAATTTATTTTTGCTTGAGCTTTCGACACCCTTTCGGTGTCATTTTCAAAAGCAATATAGAACGAAAAAAATATTTTTATGAAAACAAAAAGTCGGTATAGCAAATTCTCAAAAACGAGGTTTACTTAGAAAAATGGCTATCTCAGACACTTCCAAAAACTGATTTTGAAAATCAATATTTGGAAGTGCACTACATAGACGAACTCTGTGAAAAAGCGTTGTACAAATAAATTTAAATTTAATGTATAAATAAGATAAAAAACAGCAATAAATAAATAAATTATAAGTATTACCAATTTTAATTTACAAATTAAATATTACCAATTAGACAAATAAATTATAAGTATAACAAAATTAATATTACGACGGAAATTAATATTTTTAATAACTTTTTATAAAAACTTTTTATAATAATTTATAAAATATTAATTTTAAAATACAACAACAACAATTATATTACCAAATATTAAATTTATTTAATAATCTTGAAAATGGGCATTTAGCCCGAAATATCGATGCAAATAAATAAATTGTTAAAATTCGATTATACGAATTTTTATTAATTTTATAAAATTTTGGCTGTTATAACACATTTTATAACCGAGGAAAAGTCTACCTATTTATCACGTATTATTTAATACGTATTTAATACGTATTATTAAAGTTGAATTTTTTCGAATAAATTTTTAATGGACGGAATTAACAAATAATTTGAAGTTTCATTTTGTGGCCGAGAGTTAGAATTTATACTAAACGAAATTTGTTTATAAATAATATTATCTATTAGTTTTTGGGGATAATAATTTTGAAGTAAAGTATCATTTAATATTTTAAAATTTTTATGATGAAATTTACTGTTCGAGAGTATTAAAATTTTTTGACTTAGAATTTTTAGGCTCATGTATCAAAAGAATATCTAAAAATGAAATTTTGTTCTCTGCTTCTTTTTCTAGAGTAAATTTAATTCTATTACTTTTATCGAATGAATTGAAAGCATCTAAAAATGTGTTTATCTTGTCTTCTGGAATGACCGTTATAATATCGTCTACGTATCTATAATAAAATAATGGTTGAAAGTTTAACGAATTTAGCACCGAATTTTCCAAATTTTCCATGACTAAATTTGCAATTATGGGGCTTATTGAGGAACCCATAGGTGAACTAAAAATTTGCCTAAAAATTTTATTATAAAATGAAAATTCTGAATTATATAAAACAATATCTAAAGCGGTTAAAAATTGTAATTTTGTTAATTTTGATTTAGAATTTTTCTTTATATTTCTCCAATTGTTACTTATAATTTTTTTACCATTTTGCTATCCACATTTGTGAATAATGATACTACGTCAAGAGAAATCAAAAGAAATTTTGGTGGAATTACAATGTTATTAATTTTTTGTTTAAAATCTACTGAATTTTGAATATACGAATATGTTTTTTCGACACTATGTTCAAAATATTTCCTAAATAAGATGATAAAGTATATGTAGGTCCATCTATAGAACTTATAATAGGTCGATATGGCAAATTTGGTTTGTGAACCTTTGGTAAACCATATAATTTTGGAATTATAGAATTATAATTCGTTAATTTTTTCTTTGTATATATATCAATACATACAAATGTTGTAATGCTTTCTCTTCATTTTTAGTAAACTTTTCCACAAATTATGACTTTCTGGTTTTCATCATGTAAAAGGGCCTCTCATACATCATTTATTAATTATTATGAATATTGTGGAGCAAGGCAAGTGAATCAACGGAAATATCCCATGGCAAGTTTTGGGTGACTTCCTGACAAAAAATTACCAAATCTATTTCCGAACATGTAGAGTAATTTTAGGGTAATTTACTTTTAGTTGTTTTTTTAATTTCTGTCTTTCTGACAATTGGTATTAAATTAGAAGTGTCAGGAAAATTAAAGCACAAACTTTTCAAACATAAAATATTTTTAAAAATACAACAAAAATGTGCATATCTGTTAAAATACGTAATTGAATTTTGCTGAATATAAATATTACCACGCGAAATGTAATCTTACTTTTTATATAGCCAGGGCAACTTGAGTAACTTTTGTTACCAACATTCCAACATTAAAAAAATCAAAATTTCTCAAAAGTTACCATGGGATATTTCCGAAAACGGCTATTATTAACTAAATGTGGAATAAAATTAATTAATTTTGAAAAACTCTCAATGTTTAAATTATAGGAACTATTGAAATAAATTTTGATATTTTAATTTCCCGATCGTTATCAGAAAACTTGTGAATAAAAATTTAGCAATAAACAAATCGGATACCAAGAGAATTGAGTGTAAGTTTATAAATTAGCAAATTTGAATCCCATAATTTGCTAATCCAGTGAGTAAGAGAATACTTATCTGTTTACTTTCCAATAAAAACAGCTCCTGCTTGTTTCGTGGTGTGGCAAAATGGTTCAAATTGCACCGCTTCGTAATGTTCACCGAGATCTGGGTATCGTAATCCGTTTTCCTAAACCAAATAAATATAACAATTTATGTTTTATTAGGTCACGTCACGAGTACTTGTTCATTTAGAAAATTAACTTAATATTTTCCTGCTTGAAATATTTTCAAATCATTTTTAATTATTAACTCGGGTTTTAAGGGATGTGGGGCACGATGATTGGGGGATAGTGCAGCATCATTAATCCCGATGAAATCCTACCATTTTGTTCGGTTATCATGCTGCCGGCGGAAGCTAAACACTTCACTATTATTTGTAAACTATATATAGCGCTTTAGCGCTGTATACACTGGCATTTCTAAAACAGGATACATTATTCTGAATAACATTCGAACCATCATCAGTAGAAAATATACTATTGTAACTAATATACTATTCCCATAATTGTATTCTTTGCGAACATCATGTCACCAATCAGGTAACGGTTTTTAAGCCCCCTCACCAGAAAAATAAACATTATAAACTTAACTATTATTTAAATAAGAAATACCTGTAGAGGCCATATGACCATTCAAACATAAACACTTAAACACGATAATAAGCCATCCTGAAATCTTCTCTTCCTCCAAAAATTAATGTTCGGAGGAAGAATAAACTTTTGTGCGCTAAACGATAGCGTGATTTTAACCTAATTTATTTAATAATAAAATTTGCACGAACTTTTTAACAAATGTGTATAAACATAAAACATATTTATAAACTTTAAAACACAAATTTAAAGGTTATTGGAACATTATTAAACCGAAATCTTACAACGGATTTAAAAAAATTTGATGGCTCGTTGTTCAATAAAATATTTTGAACTTTTTAAAATTCATTATGTTCCCAAGTAAGACGTTACAAAATATATTTTAATTTCCGCTTACCCGATTTTATAAATTTAGATTAGAAAACAAGTGAAAATATTTCGCTTGAAAAAAGTAGGCCCTTACTGCGAGTTCATACGACGGATAAAAATTTCGGATTTTTCTATCCCAGATTTTTTTTTTTCAATATTTTCAACTTTTTTATATGAAAAGAGGCGTGCCCGTTGTATAATTTACGTGATGTAATTGGTTAAAACGATGGGATAGTAAAATCCGAGATTTTTATCCGTCGTATGAACTCGCTGTTAGTCTTTTATTTTTCGAATAAAACAAATATGAGCTTTTTCTCGCATTTCGTTTATTATTTGCTTTCTATGAACATGACTGCCATCTGCAGTTCAAAACATAGACTGAAGACATAAATGTGATGAGAATCAAGCAGTATTGCATTGCACTCTAGGGGCTTAGTATTCGGCTATACTAAAATCAATATGAAGTTGAATTAAACAATAAATATTTTGTTCACTGAACCGACAAATATTTCTGTCATGCTTAAATTAATTTAACTGTGCAGTTAAATATAAAAACATTTACAGGAAAAAATAATTTTTGGAAAACAAGTTATATGGTAGCTTATGTTCTTCTTAATTAAATATATGTCAACCTAATTAATTTTGAACCACGTATATACACTGAATATGATGGTGGCAAGGGATGCTAGATTAAATCGAGAATATAGGCCACCTGCTTCACTATTTCAGCTTTCCCAAGCTTTCCCTAGGAATAGGGAATTAGGAAAAGTATTTTCATAGCATTTTTGGTTAAATTGTATTTTACTGGCCAACTGGGTGAATAATTTTGACGTTTATATTTTCGAAACAAAGTAGATTGGGTAACTTTTGCTCCACAACATTTTGTCGCAGGTGCTGTATCTACTCGTGACATGGTGGGGATTTGCTATTCCTCGATGTGTTTGAGACCAATACGTGTACATGTAAACCTATCACACGTTGATGACAAATGGTGCTGTATTTCATTATGTTAGATGTAAAAAAACGATAATTTGATAAGAAAAATTATAGAAAAACTATGATTATAGAGACAATATGACCGACTTTAGTTGTCCAGAAAATTTGAAGATTTTTAATCAGATAAATAGTAATCCTAAGGTTTTTAATAACCATATTAGATCAACAACAAAATTTAATTTTGTTGTTGATCTAATATGGTTATTAAAAACGTTAGGATTACTATTTATCTGATTAAAAATCTTCAAATTTTCTGGACAACTAAAGTCGGTCATATTGTCTCTATAATCATAGTTTTTCTATAATTTTCTGCACATCACAATTTAAATATTTTATTTTGTTCAGCCATACAAAAGGAAGAAGAGATGTGATTGTTATTCATTTTCATAGATTTTGCTAACATAAGAGAAATTCATCGTAGTTTATGACAGCTCTATTATTTTGTACCTATACAAGTCTGCTCTTGAACGTATGAATATTATCATGTATACAAATTAGATAGTTTAAAATATAGTGACAAAAATCTCATGTCGTAAAATAAAAATTATTTATTTTAAAATTTTATTTAAATTATAACAGACAGACAAAATTATTTTAAAATATTTTAATGACATAAAATTATATTATTTGAAAAATTTCGCGCTGATTCTTCTCAATTTTCAAAATACTCGTACATATTTAATAAAAAAATAATAATTTAATGTAGGTACGAGTAACATATTATATTTGAAAAGCTTAATTAATTTGTCGTATTATGCAAAGCGCAGATTTTATTATTTTTATAAGTTGATGATGTGAATTTATGTTTTTGTGCATGATATTTTAAGCATTTTATGCTTGCAAGCAAAAATATTTCATGTGCATGATTTTTTCAGTTATTTTCTTTTTTTAAAGCTCAAGTTTTAATAAAAATTGATTTTATTTCTTTAGCTTTACTGAACTAACAAAGATATCGAACATGACATTTATTCAATTCATTGGACTACTTTGACCGGTTCGGTTAATTTTTTATCGAGCGCTAGTACATTACTCATGTAGCCTTGGGTCTGATAATTCGCAGCTCTTACCAATTGGCTGCAAGATTCACATTGCTATGTGTTGCTCTATTAAGGAAGCTAACAAGAACCCTGCTAATTCGAATCCAATTATTGTTATTTTGAACCATTATACTCGAGTTCGAGTAACAATTTTCTAAAACACAATCTAAAAATTTGCTGAAATTTGCAGAATGTTGGAAATATTTTCGTAGCGACGAATCACTTTTTATGGGTATTCATATAAATCTTGTTCCGGCACAAACATTTGTTTTGTTTGATTAACAAGCTGACGAGGAGATAATACTTTGCAGGATGATGATATCAAGTTGGATGGTGATTAACTAAGATCTTCTTTAATCATTATTCGATTACGAATACCTCAAATTGTATGAAAATTTGAACATAAAAAACATCCGCTTAAGGCTAGGAATACACATATGGGGTTTTATTTATGATCTTGAAATATACGAGATTCAAATTAGTACATTTAAATCTTCTCATTCTTCATTTATAACTCTCTGACCAGTTATGTCTTAGTGTACAGGGTGGACCATCCAGCTTCGAGTTTTGGATCATATGTTATTTTCTGTTTCCCACTCGAAATATTGACTAAAACAGAGTATCAAATCACCACGGTTTGAAATGAACACATTTACGCCATTAATAAGTGGCATTAGTGAGTGCTGCGTTGCCAAAACAGTGCAAATTTTGAAGAAAAAAAACATAAAATGTACCAATTGTGTGAAAAAAATTTCCGAGATGAGCAAGTTAGTGGACAACAAAATTGGTTCCCGTGCTCGTACCGTGCGTACAATTGAGAATATTGTGACTGTGGCCAAAAATTTAAATCAGAAACAACTGGCCTCATAAAGCACTACAGAGCGATGTTAACCGATTTTTTATGGCCACAAATTTAAGACGAAAACAATCGATCTTTTGTGCACTAAATTTGATAACGTTATAACGTTTGGCAATTTATTTACAATTTATAATTAAATCTTTTTATTTAATAAAATATTTTTTATTTAGTCGATAATGTAGATTCGGCTGTAACAACTAAAAAATTTAAGTCGAAAAATGTCGTTAATGCAGATTAAAAAACAACAGGAACTGTTCGTCTGTAAAGGTCGGTACGACAGATTCGTATAAAGCAAATACGTAATTGTGATTATTAGTCATTTTTTTTAAATCAAATATTTTTATTTTGTTCCTTAACGTATATTAATCAAAATTAATTTTTTTTTTATTTAATTAAAACTATAATACAAAACTATTTTATTAATGAGAAAACTGGAAGCAAAATTTGAAAAATGCTAAAAATTAAACTTTTTAAGTGACATGGCAGGGGACCAAATATAAGGTCTTAGTAATAGTTATCACTGGAAAACAATTTAGATTCATTTCATGTGGAACGCATGGGAAAGCTCGGCTGAAAACACGGCACACAAAATTTGAAAATGATTAAAAACTGACCGTTTTAAAAATTTCAGGTGGAAAAAATTTCAGGTCAATTTTCATGTAGGGAGTCCGGAAAAACTCGATTGAATATATCGCTTACGCAAAATTTGATAATTTTTAATAATCGGCCGTGACTCAAAACTGATGAGGGGAGAGAAGGGTGGAGAGGGAGATGGGGAGGGGGAGCAATTTTTCTGTTTTTCATCGACAGACTCCGCGCTTTCCAGGCGAAAATTGACCTAAAATTTTTAAATCATCACTAAGGCCATTTATTGAAATTGAAATAGGAATCTAAATAACTTAACAGCCATGAAACATTAATCGGTTAATTTTTAGACATTTCTAAATTTATTGTGTGTGATATATTCAAATAAATTTTTCTGAACTCCCTAAATGAAAATTGACCAGACTTTTTGTAAATGATAATTATTTATAGGAGTGCCTTATAATTGATAATCTTTAAAAAATCAAATATTCCATAGATGGATTTCCCTTCTTACCTCTCCAAATATCTAATGAAGCACTTACTTTCGCATCAGACATGTAATCTCACTGTTTTGATTGATCAGCCAATAACATCGATCGAGTTTGAAAATTTATTTTGATTGAGGATAAAGCTCTGTTTGAGAAAAACACTTAGTAAGACTCTTGGAACCAGGTAATCCTGGAGTTCCTAGTACAGTGTTTGAAATGAGGGTCTTGGGCACTGTGATCCACCTCCACAGGGTATGCTAAATTGCTAACTCATGAATCATGGAAGTTGGATGATTGATGCAATGTGCATCACTGAATCATGGATCATGGGAGCTGCACGATCATGAGTTTCGCGGATGGAGATGGCGTGCTGTTCACTGCACTATCCGGTTCATGAGTCCACATACCAATAAATACAGTTCTATTTTGGTCACTAACTTTTAATTTAATTTAATAATTCAATTATCAATTTTATTAATAAAAATTACTGGAATCTCCCGATTTATAAAAAAGCTTAAAATTGTAGTTCATCTCCATCAATCAATTCGCCTGAGTTATATAGGGCCAAATTTTTGTTGAAAAAGTTTTTTTTTTCAATAATTCATTGCGGTTAAAATTTGGAGAAACAATCTTGGCTGATATTTTATCAAATTCAATTTAGAATATTTTGGTTCTTAATCACCTGTGCTAAAAAAATTTTTAAATATTTCTTCCGATTTATGAAAAGGCTTAAGTATGAAGTTTCATCCCGATCAATCAATCCGTCTGGGCTGTACAAGGACCCATTTTTTTATACTGAAAAACAGATTTTCTGGCAAAAACCGTCGTTTCCGCTTAAATTTTGGAAAATTGATCTATAACGGTATTGTTGCAAAATTAACTGTCAATTTTCAATTTAATAATTATTTCGCTTGTAAATGATATACTTTTTAAAATATGTGCGGAAAACGAAAAAGTCCTTTGGAAACTGCCAATTCCGGTGGATCCGGTGGATATATGACATTTGAATCCGAACTCACTGCAAAATTGACGTACCTTATAACGCTTACTTATTACATACACAATCACTTACCACGTCTAAAAAAAATGTCTGTGTTTTCATTGAATAAAGAACTGTAAAGTTTAATGCAATTTATTGCTTTACAACACTTTTTATATTAAATGTTTAATTCGATGTGCAATACGGGTAGTACATTACATACTCGTATCCCATTCCTATGCATCTGAAGTATTAAATTCTTATTCCAAATGTGTTTTGGTGAAAAAGCAACGGGCGCTGTTGTTTTATGTTTTTCCAGTTCCTAAGAATGAATCACCAAAACGTGAAGGTAATATCCTTATTTATACCATTACCATCCATATACATTATTTTATAATAGTGTGTTGTTGTTGCATAACAAAATTGTAGTACAAATTCAAAAGTATTTTACCTGGTTATTTTTCTTTACAATTTCTCGTGCTTTTCCACAGCTTTTTGTTTAATATTTTTTTTTTTTTTTGTAAATAAAAAGCTTTTCTTCATAAATATATAGCTCTCGTATAAACGGTTATATGCGAAGTGAATTTAAGTTAAAACCATTAATTTTATTTTTTAACTTTTTAAAACTCAAAAGAATATATATTGTTATGAATGAAATAAAATTTAATTTCTTAAAGGTATTTTCTTCAATTCAATGTGCTTTATTCTGTGCGATATAATTTTAAAAGTACGAATATTTAAATCATTAATTATCGAAATCAACAAAAATTGAAAAATAGCTATAAATACATAAACTCAAGCACTCACCAGAGACATTAATTAAATAAAACCAAAATTAATTCTCCAGGGTGACATAAATATTAACTTTATAATTATTATCAATTAAATATTTTTTGTGGTTCTAAATATTTTATATTTTAATAAATCACAATAAACAATGTTCTTTCTTTACGTTTATAATTAAATTTAGTTTTTTATTAACATTGTGATTTATTATGCTTCTACAAAAAAAATCAATTTCAAAAGTGCTAAATAGGTTAAATCTATACACCAACGATGTTTGGTAGTGGCTATGCCACCATAACGAATTTCGTTGGAATATTATATTTAATTTGTCCATTTAGTTTACACAACTACATCATTGACCAAGATTACGATCACCAACACATATTATAACAACATGACATTCACTTATCTGAGACAACAATAAAGAAATCAACGGTAGCCAGTTGCATTTTGATGGTTCTCATAATCTATCAATCACGGAATATAGTCGGATGTTTCCCTTCCGGAGCAGCTTGTTATTTTTTGGCTAAAATCTTACAAAATATTTTTTTTACCTAATTGTACTATCGCAGCACTGTGCTATATGTAGTGAGAGAGGTTCGGTAGGCCGTCAAATTAATTTATTCGCTTGTTGCTTTTAAATAATTTACGAATTCCTTTTGCTCTCCTAGTCATAATTCCATCACGGAACAACATTACAGTCTTACCTCGTAAATAACGCCTAAATGTGTTTTATTCATAATTCTCAAAAATTAGCAAATTTGAAAAGATCTCATTTTTTTCGACTTCAGCGTCCATTTCAATACAATACCTAGGCGAATTATTTTAATTATCCTCTTTTTTTTGGGAAAACTGTAGCGCCCCTGACACAAATCAGAACTTGTACGATTGTCCTCTATTATTGGTAAAGATTTAAAATTGTATTAAATTCAATTTGAATATCGATATATGTATAAACTTGAAACTTGATGTGTTTAGGTGATCTTAATAAGGTCGTACCCAGGTCTAACAGTCTGTTTAATAATAAAGGAAAAATCTTGGTTTTGACAAGATGATAGACTTTGGTTAAGCGCGTTACATGGAAATGCAAGTATTTTTGCTTGAATTCACTAAATGACTTGTCATGGAAGCAATGGACGAATTTCATTATTCTACAAAAATAATAAATTTTTTAATAAATGTTGGTTTGTAAATTTGATTGATTTGGATGAATCAACAAACCAAAACGATTGCAGTCAGTTGCCATAATGAAAAAAGAACTGAAATTGGTTGAAATTTTCACCAAAATTACTACTGAATTAATTAATTAAATATTTTGGAAAAATATTTTGAGTTATAAATAAAATTTATTTAAAACGCTTATAGACATTACATTTAAAGGAGTACTATATTCGTTATGTTCGGGGAAGACTGTAGGTTCTGGTCAAATGAAACTCGTATTCTTGTACTTTTATTCCTTTGTTTGGCGATTTCTATGCTGCGCAATCCTGTTATTAAGGGCAAAGGGACCAGAGTTTGGTGGCTGGCCGGGAATGCGAGAGAAATAAACGACAAGACGTGTTAATGCGCAGATCTATTATTGAGCATAAACTCAGATCTGGTAAAGTTTTTGGATTAGAAGAAGAATGGCCTAGGAGTACGTCAAGTTTCTCGTTAATTGATGTTGGAAGTCCCAATAAAATAAATGGATACTTTTAACACTATTTGCCGTAGGTATTTGGCGAAACACACTAACACATTTTACTAAACACTTATGTTTGATTTCGCAAAAATGAAATTTTTGGATATTTTAAATAGAAAAAAACACTAAAAGTTTAAAAAATCACTCGGTCAATTTCGAATTGTTAGGTCATCATCAGGAGTATCTACTGATCTTTGGAAATAAAAATTTAGTTAAATATAGTAGGAAAAGACAAATTAAAAAGAAATAAAAGAAGGAGAGACAAAAAAATAGGCAATACAAATTCAATCTATTGATTGTCCCAACCATCGGATTTTTTTTAAATAAATAAGGGGGATAGCAGGTAAGCGATAAGGTATATTCAAGGTATATTGAAGTACATTTAATCACCCGACGTATTAGTGTTATAATTTCAAACTTGAGAATAGAACAGAGCGGGCTCCGTAATTGGTGAGAAACGGATTTCTCTCTGTTCGTTAACAATATTTTGGTTAAGGAATATGAATTTACGAATTTCGTAAAATCTTACCACTACCGACGTTATTTATTAAAAAAAAAAATCTGTATAAACAACAGATGGTTGGGACGATCAATTAATTTTTATTGCTTATTTAGATACTGACCTAACAAGTCAAAATCGATCAAGTGATTTTTTAAACATTTTGGACAAATTTTTAAAATTAAAATATGTATTCAAAAATTTAATTTTTGCGAAATAAAAAACAAGTGTTTAGTAAAATGTGTTTATTTAAATATAGTTGAAAATATCATAGTCCAATCCGGATGATTATGGCACATAATATCAGCATTCAATGCAAAAACGATGCAACCGTTTAATCGTCCCGATGAATGACATCGTATCCTTTTGCTTTCGAGTAATTTTGATATCCCTGCAAACCAATGTGAATCAAATTGTGTTCCAAGTGGCACTATTCTGGCTTTCCCTGGGAATAGGAAATTGGGAAAAATATTTTCAAAGCATTTTTATTCAAATTGTATTTTTCTGACCTACTGAAGGAATAAGTTTAGTGCAAAATTTTCAAAACAAAGTTAATTGAGAAACTTTTGTTCCACAAAATTTTTATAGGGAAAAGTATTTTCCCATTTAACTTTGTTTCTAAAATATTTACACCAAACTTTTTCCATCATTAGAGCAAAAAAATAAAATTTGGATAAATATGCTATGGAAATATTTTTCCCAATTCCCTATTACCACGAAAAGACAGAATAGTGCCACTGGTCGGTTAATGATTGCCATTGTAACTTCAAATCTACTGATCCATGCAGAATAAATTGCAAATGCAACTGTATTGTTTGAAATATCTGAAGTAGGAATAGTTTCATAGGAATAGTTTCAGAACCTATGAAAATCTGTGAGATACCAAAGGATAATTTCCTAGTGTGGACGGTATGCTTAAATATGTTAGCCCCTTGAAACGCTAAACTAATTTGTGACATTAATTTAATGATTAGTTTAATTGATGATCAGACGACGTTTTCTGTCATCAATTTTACAGAGGTTTTAACTTGGGCTATGAAATGCTTTAAAACCTTTTGTACGAAATTTCAGTGGAATATATGGTCCCGATTTACCTGTTGGTGTATCACAATATAGTTTCTACTGTGGATTAAATGTTAAAGGTATATGTTCTGTCATCAAATTTGACTAGTCACATTTAATAACTGCTGTAATTCCTCAAAGGGTGATTGAGTTTTAGCAGTTTTTTCGTAATCGATGTGCTTAAATCAGTTTTCTATTGGAGAAAATGTAATGACAACATTATAACTCCAGAAATATGTTGAAATTCTGTCGTAAACTGGCCGTCGAAATGTCTAAATTAGTAAGCCTTAATTTGTCTTTGCAGTTATTGAACGTGATAATTGATCCTTGAGTCCAGCTAATTAGATCTTTGAAATTTTTCTAATTCCCCAAATTCATAGTACGTGGAAAATTCTCCAGTAAAAATTGATCATCTCACGACATCTTTTCAAATGTTTGGCAATTTGTAGTTGTTTAAAATACTGAATAACTTGAAATTGGTCCTGAGAAGGCAAAATGTCATGAACTGGGACATTGTGACTTAGAATAAAAATAAATATTTCATCTAACTATATGAAACAAAAATCCAGGTCTTGACGGATGCAGTTCTTTAGGCTCTGGAATGATTGTGCTGCATTTTGCAGAATTCGAATAATCCCGATGGAGTCGAAGTTGTTGTTTTCGATATATTATTAGGATCAATTAGCATTAAGAAGATAGGCTTGTTTTAAATCAACAATAGAAAATATTGAGAGAATTTTTAGTTATTTCTGAAAATCCCGAAATAAATTGTTTTATTTTTGGATTTAACTTTGTTTTGTCAATAAATCACAACTAAGGATACTTGTGGTATAGAAAGAAGTTATTGGATCTATTAATTTACCTTCTGGTATATGAACAATTAAACTTGTATGTATTAAAAAGTAAGCACCAATTATGGGCAATATAAGTCTAAGACCTCTATTAAATTAAAAAAAAACCTAAACGCTCGGACAGGTTGTCGCTTATCGCCGAAAGGAATTGGTCATTTAATTTTTGTCAATATTATTTGGTTCTAAAAAATTTACAATGCTTACAGATCTGCTACATTTATTAACTTTATCTGTAAAACGAGTGTGGGGTGTGTTTTATAAGAGACCATTTTTATTTATATTGTTAGTGAATTTTCATGATGCATTTCTTCGATGATAGTTACATCTGTAACTACTTGAAATTTGAACGAGATTGAATTTGCTTTTAGCTATTGATGATATTTCTGTTGAGTTGACTACTTCTAAAATAAGGTTGCGCTAAAATAAAAATTATACCATATATTTTATTTGCCCAAATGTCAGTTATTTTACTAGTTTACAATAGATGTCGCTACATAACATTTACGAAAAAGTAATTAAAACAAAAAAAATGTAAATTAATAAATCTAGCTAGTTCAGATATTTTTCTAAAAGAGCGAGTTTTGATAAAAAAAAACTTCACCAAAATTCAACGTGTCTATCAGTCCAGGGGCGTTATGTTGTACCATCACTTCGAATCGAAATTCGAAAAAAATCGAAGTGATGGTACAACATACTGCCTCAGAACTGACTTCGGACGGAATAAAACTTCATACTTGAAATTTTTTCAATAGTTGAGGATATTCTTACCTAATTCGGTGAAAATCTGGGTACCGCAAGTGGCATCATCAATGGCATATTTTCATTTTTTGCAAAGATGTTGAAAAATTTAGCATTTACTAAATACGACATAGAATTAAAAGATTTAAATAAATTTAAGTTTAAAGTCCCGGACCTAGGTAAAAAATATACATTTTGCAATCCCCGCTGATATTGAACCTTTTAATTTTTTATTGTCGTTTAAATTTAAACTTCTATTGCAGTAGCTATATCCTATTGCTCTTTTCAGGTTTTGTAAGTTTTCTTTAGATGAATGATCCAAAAGCATGGTCTTGTTTATGTTGCTTTTTAATTTCTTAGCTACTGATTACGTGGCTCTGCATAGTTTACAGGCCTTGCAAGAGTTTCATGTGTAGACTTTGGTAGATGCTTATATGTGCGATTGACACATTTTCCGTCTCTCGTGCATTAGTATAGGCACCAATAGTGATTGGTGATGATCCAAGACAATCTTCAATATTTGAGCAACCCTTTACATTTACAAGGTCAACTTTTGTTTGTATTTATTTATACATTCTTTATTTATTTATGTCTTTTATTAGTCTGGAAGTATAGACTGTTTGTCCTTAACGAAATACTATATGTCGTCGTTTTCTGTAAATAGTTACGGTTGCTACATTTAGGTCTCTTGTAGAATAAATGTGGCCACAATGTTAGTGTAAAACCATGCACAGGGCTCTTAAAATAAAGGACAAGCTAAGCGTGTAAGCCCAAACTTTTCGGGCTGCAATAAAGCGGATAAAGACTCTGACATGGCTTACCACGATGTCTCAAACTTTAATGCCATGCGACGTTACAAACCTAATTATAGGTGTGTATGTTAATCGATTCTGCCCACTAACATTGATTATCATTTTAAGGCAATCAAATTATAGATAACACATAAAAACTTTAGAGTGTTAATATTGTATATTTGGTTAAGGTAATAAATAAAAGTGCAAATTAAAGTGATTAAATTAACTATGAGAAAATACTCCATATACTAATAAAATAAAATAAAATTACATACATACATATAACAATTCGTAATTCAATTTACATTTATGGTAATTTTTGTGATGCACACGTAATATTAGGTTATATACTCATACGACTTCACCCTTCCCACCCTACGAAAACAATGTATACCATATTATGTGTTGCAAGAATACAAACCATTCAAAAATATTATAAAAAATTATATACGCAACGAGTTTATTTTCAATTTGGAAACGATAAATCAAACTATACGCCACAATAACTATATCAAACAGTTAAATAAAAATCGAGGCTGCGAAAAATAAAAATCTCAGCGCGCTATTTTGAAAATTTACCTCCAAATTTTATTACTGCGAGTGGAAATTGAAATGTTTTTTTTTTTTGGTTTTTTATTTTTCAAATCAAATTGGTTTCATGATATTGTGTACCTATCGATATACGAACGAATACACTCGTATATGGTTTTTATAGAGTTGTTCCGGAATCAAAATACCAAAATTACAATGAACATCGTAAAATTGATGACATTTTTAAGAGAAATTGAAAATAAAAATTTTCGTCGTTTACGAGGCAATTTTTTATATATTTTTTTGATGTCAAGAGCGTAATTTAATTATTCAATTGTGAAGGTTTTGTCTCGCCATACCATTTGTGTATGTGGTGGTCTTTTAGCACTCTTGTGTGTGTTCTACTCGTATATAATGTTAACCTAGATTTGGATTTGGTTTAAGATTTTTCAAAAATGTTTAATCCGATGATAAAAATGTTTTAAATTATTTATTTTCAAAGAGACTATTTAAGGATTTTTTAAATAAATAATAATATAAATAAAATTTAATGCACTATAGCTCAACGGTAAAGTTAAAAATAAATAAAATTATTTGTATATGCGGAACATTAGAGGCAACAATTTTATTTATTTTAAAATTTAATTAAATAATTTAATTTGCAGTCAATGGCATACTCGTCAGATGTAAAAATCGAAGAGTCCGAATAAAATTAAAGTCTTTTGATAAAAAACGGATAATAATTTATTTAAATCACTTTCGCATATTTTTCGATAGATGTTAAAACTCTGGCCTTAGGGGATAACCAAAATAAAGTGATAATCGACGAATACGTCAGTTTAATTAAATAAAGAGCCGGATTGCAAATACTACACGTAGGAAAATAAATAAATAAGTGTAAACAATTACCTGTCACCAAATTTAATTGCATTTAGTTTAGTACATGTGACAGAAGGATTTTTGGAATTATCCAGCGTTATTTACTCAAAATTGTGTCAAGGAATTGACTCAGGTTTTTCTAATAATAACCGTTTGAAAATGACTCCGGCAAAAATAGTTCATTCTACCATCGCGTTTGGGACACCAACTTTGCTTGTGTTTGGTCAGCATGCTATCTTGCATGGTTCAGTGTACCCGATATTACGGCAAATAGTGCCAAAAAGCGCTATAATTTAAAGCCATGCGGTACGTGCGCAATTTCAAACAAAGTAGTGCCATTGATCAACATGCGGCAAAACTAATGTATCATTTGAAGCGATAGATGAAAACGGCGGTTTCATGGAGCACATTAAAATTTATTAGGTCCCGTACACTGAAAATTCTAAATTAGGTTTGTTATGGTGATTAATTGATTTTTTTTGCCTAGCTTGTGAGACCCATCAACAGGGTGTGAGTCGTCCCCACAATTGTTACATCCGCCCGTCGTTCCTAGTACTTTAAGTCAAAAGAATTGGTGGTCATAGTGTTAAAACGATGAATTTACGCAATACTTACTTTATCTGCCCTATTATGGTTCTCGCCTCACCACACCACTCGCCGTGACTATCTAAGTCACCCGAGTTCAAAATTGGTATTATGAGTCTCCCTTTTATTTTGGCGAGCCGTTGTTTGCGGCGTCGTATGTGGATTCTTGTATTTTTCATAGTTTGTTATTTGTCGTTATGGAAACCATATAGTAATGTCAAACAATTTTAGTTGTTTACAAATAGTTTTCATATAAAGATATTTTTGTATGTCTTTGTATGACAAAATTTATAAGGATACGATATTTTCATCGTATCGTAATACAAAATAATTATAAAAAAATATTAAAAATATAAAATATATTATATAAAAAATATTTCTCCATTCCATGCTTTCTCTAATTGGCGGCCCTAAGCTATTCCGCACTACTGACAAATTTTTCCAAAATTCATTAACGGTTAGTTTGATTTTTCCAACATATGGAAATCCACGGTTTTTTTTCCATTTCAATATAAATTTACTATTTCAATGTTAAAATATTAATAAAATATTATATTTCTAATACTAAAAATACTTTGTCACTTGACTCTCACCATCATATTTTAGGTGATGTCATATATACATTGGACTCGCTCACTGTAAGAATTATAATGCCAAAAATTATGAGGTGATTTCGAGTCGCCAAGCGACACGCATGTGACGATCACTCGCTCACTGCGACAATCATAATACCAAAATAGAATTATAGTGACGACTCTTCACCCGGTGACAAGTAAGTGAGATTCATAATCGACCTATATATCAGAATTGAAAAGATAGATGAGGATGCTGCTGAGGCGAGGATGCAGGTTAGGTAGTAGTTTCGCCTATAGCTGGTTCCCATTTTTCTGACAGATCCCACTATGTTCTGGATTCCCCACCCCATCCACTCCTCAGTCCTATAGCCGGCATAAGCAACCGTTGCAGAATCTCTAGAGAGATAATCTAATTCTATAACGAGCGGTGAACCTTGGTCGCTATTTTGGTGCTTTACACACAAAACAGTGCTGTGTAAACACACAATGGATCTCAATGGAAAAGCGAATATAAAGGCTTTACATTTTCATTGAAAAGCGAAGGGTTATTAATTTCAACAACATTTATATTAAATTTTAACACGGTTATGTGGTTTACATTAATTATTGGAGCTAAACATTTACACCAAACGATACTTCTTCGCCGCTAGTTGCCCAACAATTAAAATGACATTATTTATCCCGCCAGTAATGCAGCGAAAACGTTTTTTGGTCTCCATGAAAATGTATTATTTTGAATTTTACCCGATAATCGAAAGATTATACGAGAGTTTGCACTAAGAAGGATAATGAAAGAATGAAATTTAACGAAATCAGAACGAAATTTAAACCATATTCGCTCATGCCCAATTTTAATTTTGATGGTAAAGATTATATTAATTTAATAAATTGGGAAAGATATAAGGAATTTACCACTTACAAAATTTTTCAACAGCGATACTATTGCCGATCAAACTATACTCGAGCGTAATTCCAGCTACCATAAACTACCGATTATAACAGAAGCTTCAACAAAAGTCTGTGAATCCTTGAGACAAGACTAACCAAAACCAGTCTAGCGAAAAAGTCTGCATATTTCCAATACGAAAAGCCCATATCGTACAAAATAACTAATTCAGTTATTATTTTTTTCATGACATTGGATTTTTTTATTTCGTCGATAACTTGAATTAATAAAGCATGAAGAAAATTTCAAATTTTCATGGTTTTTGTAGCAGTACAAGAATAGAGAATTTCCAAAAGAAAATTATACTGTTTAAATTGTGTATAAATATAGAAAGTGGTTCAGAAATATGAACCATTTTGAAAATCAAAAAAAAAATGGCACACCCTATATACACAAACGTATTTATTCAGCAATGATCGGTTTTACTCTTTTAAACAGAACTTGTTTTAAACATAAACAAATAACTATGCTTTTTCACAATTACGTAAGTTTCAACAATGTGTCATAATATCGATCACATCAAATTTTAATCAACTATTTTAGTTTGCCAATCTATCAATTTTTTAGCACTGATTATATCACAAAAACTAACAACCAAGCAGGTTGGGATCATAACGAAGCAGATAGTTGAAATGAACTTACGAACATTTCTTGCACCAAAGGATAATCTAATTTTGATACAAATTATATTCATTTATAAAAAACAAAGTGCGAGAGCCTGCGGAATCGATCATTCATATTGAGCACCTAAACACCCTAAAACTTACATCCCTAAGCGTGAAAAAGAAACTTAAGATTGGTTGATTAGTTTTAAAAGCCAAAGCTATCAGTTTTGCTAAAGGCTTAATTTAATTTATGGTCATAATCTTCATTGTCACTTGAGTCAGCGAAATTCATGCTGAATAAGACAACGGAGACTAGCAAGCTGACTATAAAAGATTACTTATTATTTTATAACCCAGCCGAGTTTTTGTGTTTTTTAATTTACAACTTTCCAGTCGAATAAACACTTAAAAGTGTTCCTTAAATTGCCAAATTTAGGTCCATCTATCTCCGCCATTACTTAGCGAATTATGATGAAATTCGGTTAGAAGTACTGGATATGGACAAAATTCAAGAATGTATACATGCTGGATTAAAATTCACCTTTTCATAACCAATAAATTTTAGATGAAGTTTTAGCATCTGCTCATTCTACATGATTAAAATGGATTCTAATATGCATTTTAAATTAAATTCTTATATGTATCTGGTCTCTATATTCTAATT
Organism: Nephrotoma flavescens; assembly: GCA_932526605.1. NCBI lineage: Eukaryota > Metazoa > Arthropoda > Insecta > Diptera > Tipulidae > Nephrotoma > Nephrotoma flavescens. Next base: position 302,927,673 of record OW052221.1, read on the forward strand.
TTAATATGTATATTGAACAAAATTCTGATGAGTCTATTTTTTTATTTATTTAAGATTCAGATTAAGGCTAATATCTCAAAAATGAACACTAGCAACCAATACGTATGGTAATTATGAAAATTATCGCTTAGAAATTTAAATTAAATTTTTAAAATTTTTGCCGCCGTCTTTTTGAATTTCTGTCCAATATTTTACACTCCTATAAGTAGATATAGGCAAGTATTTTCGGTTTTATATTGTGGTGTTATACTGTGCATACCTGTGGATTTGGGAATAATTTGTCGAGTAAGCTCCATAGTTCTCCGAGTTTTTGCGGCCAAATGAGTTTTTTCAGTTTCTGGTCAACATCTCAAAAACTCCCATAAGCAACAAATACGTATAGAATTTTTCTAATAGCTAAAGTATTACTGAGTCCAAATGACTAATTTAAAATTACACTTTAATTGTTTTAGTTTTTGCGGCTGTTATATTCTAATCAATTTCTGGCCGGTTGTTTTTACAATAGCTAAGGTCGTCCTGAGACTGCGTAAGGAATTTTGGAAAATTTACAGTTTACAACTTTTTTTTTATAATTGTTGGGTTTTGAGGTCAAGTTCTTTTCACTTTCTGACCAATATCTCAGAAACTCCCACAAGAGACCAATATGTACGTTTATGTAAATGATATCATAAACAACCGCACTTATTTGTTATTAGTGGGAGTCTGTGAGATATTCATTAACCAGAAACTGAAAAGAACTTATTTGGCTGCAAAAACTCTAAAAGTTATAGTGAAAATTTTAAAGAAATTTTCCGCAAACGTTCTATTTAGATTCAGCACGACTTTGCTATAAGGAAAATACCCGTACGTATTGGTTGCCTGTGGGAGTTTTCGAGATATTGGGCAGTAACAGAGAAGAAATTTCAAAATCTTAAAAAATTATATTTAATTTCTGAAAGATAAATTTGGCCCAAGTAACAAAGTTTGGCTACAGTGTATATAGAAAATCAAAAGTACGTTTGGTAAACTGTGAAAGTTATGGAACCGAAATAACTTGTACAACTGAAAACATCAGAAATATTTAATGGTAATTCAAATCGATAAATATTCACAATATTCTTCATATACTAGGTTGCTCAGTAAGTTTTGTCGTTCAATAAGAGATAGCACTATGAGGTTCGTTATTTTATTTTTTTAAAAAAGGTTCTACTTTTTTATGAACACGTGTGAAGTTTCATGTAAATCTGTCAACTCATTCGTAAAACTAACAGCTGTTCAAAGTTCACGTGTAAACGTATTTTTTACAATTGAATATCGAGCAGTTATGAAATTCTTAATTTTGGAAGGTGTAACGTACCAAACAAATTCATGAACGATTGTTAAAAGTGTATAAGGAAAGGACTCGTCACATGCTGCTGAAGTTAGCCGAAAATTCCCAGCCGAAAAAATTCTAAAAATCCCAAAAATATCGACATATATTATATCAGGTGATAGTACAAAATTTTGTTAATATCAGCCGAAAATGACGGTATGATATCAAAGGGCCGGATGTCGAAGGGCTGAATTTCAAAGGGCCAAATGTGTCGAAGAGCCCAAAGTGTCGAAGGGCCGAATGTCGAATGGCCGAATGTCGAGGGGCCGAATGTGTCGAAAGGCCGATTTTTTATTTTTTTTTTTTTGTTTTTAAAAATATATATTTTTATTTAATTTAATTTTATTTTTAGAAGGCTGGCATAGGGCCGAATGTCTCAGGTGGCGAATATCCAAATTTTCTTCACCAAAATGTATCGCTGACTGGATACGAGGAATTTCATGAATATCCAAAGATTAAAATTAGTAAAATACATAAATTCATAAGAAATACATTTATAAAAAAAAATGCAAATAATTCCATAAAACAAAAAATTCGGCCCTTTGAGCTATTCGGCCTTTCGACATTCGGCCCTTTGATACTTTGGACCTTCGACACATTTGGCCGTTCAACATTTAGCTCTTCGACATTCGGGGTTTCGACACATTGGGCCCTACGACACACTCGGCACTTTAACATTCGGCCCTTCGACATTCGGCTCATCTTCTTCTCTCGTTTAGAGAAAGCGCAATTGCGCTATTTGGGATTCTTCGACTGATACCCGACAGACCTGATTCCCGAAACTATCACATGCAACGACGGATACCCATTGTATCGTAAGCGATCAGTAGCGGACAATGGCTATCTCTTATAGAACTACAAAACTTACTGAACAACCTAGTATATGTGTCATATGCTCATAGACTACGATCAAAGAAAATAATCATAATACAATCGTAAAGTTTCAGTAATTTGTGACATGTAACATGAGTTTTCTGGTAAGCTCGCGTGACACATATATGTATGAGTCTTTGACGGGCGAACGTGTTAAAAGAAGAATATTGGTTTTAATAAAAAGTTGATTATTTTGATATTTACCGTCATCCTGTAGCAACCAGTCTGTTATTTAAATTTTTGTTTTAAATTATAAACTTTCTGATTAATGATTTTGCAACTTTTGTACAGATGTATCGTACTGTATACTTACTTTTCAGATGTGAGAAATAATCCAATATATAGACCGATGTGATGCGCGTTTAATGAAAATTTCATTGTGCGGTCTTTGATTAATGATGAAACTTAATGGTCGAATATTTAGTTCGTTGATACTATTTCATAAAAGGATTTCATCATAAACATTAAAATTGTTCGTGTGTTCAAATACACAAACATAGAATATTTTGGTATGTACAATATTAATGACCGAATCTCCACGTTCCTTTTATCCAAATTCGGAAAATTTGTTCAAACGATAATCTGCATACGTATTATGTATGTATGAAGATGTAAACACAACTACATTGTTCTAAGGACAATAAAAAGGATGCTCAGGGACAAAAAAATCCATATCGTAATTATTATGTTATATAAACACTCGAATAGCACAAATAGACGAAAAGCACGATGGACAATGTCGTTGATTATTAACAAAACCGTGATGTTATTAATGTTTGAAAATATGAAAATGGAAAAACTGAATTGTGAATGAGATTTTATTTGTACGATTTACGTACGTACGTACATACACCAAATACCTCACATATATTTGTTTAGATGTGACATCGCATCATCGAGATACATGGACATGAAAATTTTGAGTGAGGTAAAAGCTGCTGTTTAGAATTTTGAATAAAAATGTATACATCTTTTGTGTGTGAAAAATTCCCAATACACATATCACAATGACACAATGTACAATCCATCTATGTATATTCAGTGAGACCGGGTATATCATCTGACAGACAAAATATATTTTTGGATTTATTATTTTTAATTGCATATTTTATTACATATTTTAGATGAATACGTAAATGATTTATTGTTAACAAAAAGTACGTACTCTATGTCCAGATACAATGGGTATATTTTGTAAAACGTCGAGAATTTTTTGGAAATCATAAAACTTTTTTTTTTTTTGGACATAATAGGACATTTAACTGGCAGGATAATATTAATAATGTTTTTGTGATTATTACATATATGTGTACGATTTGGTCATTTTTATGTTTTCGATTCAATAACAATACTTACGTATGAGTATAATTATTTGAAAATGGGACATGTTTAAAACAATATTTTTGGATGAAGTGCGAAGTGCCACAGCAAAAATCAATCTTTTGTTTTAAACGAAGTATGGGTACAAAATCAACGTATGCCGTTTACAATGATGTACAAGAAAACGAAAAAAGTAAACGGCTACACTCGAATAGTCCTTAACGCACAATTTATAACACTATGATACTATGATATAGACACTATCAATCTGAACCCCAACAGTGGAATGATTTAAAATTAAATTGTCTTTATTTGAATACGATCTATAACGGTAATACACCCAACTATGGCCCTATATGCCAAAAATGAAACTGAAGAGGCCAGTTTTATGATGGGTTCCAGGTCCGATTTCAAAAAAGCGTTTAACATTAATTGTCAAAAACATGTGTGAATTCTCGCCATTTGTATATTTTGTTTGGTTGATTTTTCAATAGGTTTCTAAACAAATTATCTTCATCAAATCTTTAATCGAATTAACAGTTTCTCAGGAAAACGATACTGTTTTGATTGGAATATCGCAGAAACATATTTTTTTTTTATTGTTTGTTGCAACATCGGGAATTTTCCATCGAGAAAATCTCAACCCGGACAAAACAAATAGTTCCAAGGAGGAAGTAAATGCTCAAATTCTCACACCATTATTGTATTAAATAATAAATCTAAACATAAAATTCAAATATTAAGCATCTATAGTCACATGGGTCAGTTGTATGTGTTTAACTAATATTTTTACATGCAGGAAGTGAATTTTTCCATAGGCATTTATTTATTATAGTCGTAATCAAAATACAAACAGTTTTTTGTGGTATTTAAAAACAAATTATTAATGAAGTGTGTTAACACCCTGCTTACTGTGTGCAATTTTAATATTTATTAATTATTACATACAATTAAGAAGTATCTCATGATCGTCCGTTATTAATTTTTTTAAAGATTTTTCTTTCGGTTTTCTTGGACAAAATATTATTTTTAATGGCACCCAACAATATTTACGACTTGTTTAGTCTCAAAAAACAAAGAGACCATTTACTCACAATATTTCTGCCACAAAAGTAGAAAAAATACACTTTTTTTTGTGATATAATTCGCTAAATCGATTAGTTCTTGTACTATCGGTACGAAGTAAGAGTTGGAGTTTTGCAGTTTGGTCGTTGCAACCAACTTTTTATAAAAACGAAACCAAGCTGCCACGAAGCTATACCTAAAAATGGAGGGAGCGCATTTTTCTACTTTTGTGGTAGAAATATTGTGAGTAAATGGCCTTTTATTTTTCTTGAGTAATTTGATATTATTTATTTTAACTTATTTGTTTTTGTTTTTTTGTTTCATTTTATTTTGCTTTACTTTATCTTTTGTTTCATACTGTTAACTATGCGATATGTTTTAGGGCTCAAGGCTCACCCTGCTCTTCCGCGGTTATGCGTTGTACATCCATACTTTACGCCTCTTGGCCAACTTGCGGACGTACGGCTACGACCGACTTAAGACCATCTGAACATTGCATGCTCCGTGCCAGCCTATATACTGGCATGGAAGATAGGTCGGCCCATGGGTATTACTTCATCTTCTTTATCTATTTTAATTTTATTAAATCTATCAAATCTGTTTGTACTAAGCAGACCTGACTTCCGGTTTCCTTCCGTCTGCGACAGGTATCGTTTTGCTTAACTATTCACTTAGCTATTCATTTATTACCACATTTGATTTTTGTACTAATACAAATTTTGCCGTTTTAACATCAAAGGCGAAGGCAAAAGTTCGCTGAATCAAATTTTGTTGGGAAAATCAACATCAATATCAACTTGCGCTTCAGCCATGGCCGAATTAGCGACGTGTGTGATGGTCGGATGGCTTTAAATCTTGCGCATGTTGAATTTTGTAAGCACGTAGACCAGTTGATGAGAACGACGTCGAATTCGACGTGATGATCACGTGATGATTACGTGCGTCTTATAAAAACGATCGTTGTAAGGTGCAAGTATTTAAAATCACAGCACGATGTTGACAATATTTTTTATTTTTTACATTTTTAGAACGCACATGTTCACTAAATCATCACACAAATTAAACGAAACTATTGATTTGTATGAATTTGTATTAATTCCTTTTGTTCGTTTTGTTGTTGCCGCAGAAAAGAAATAAGTACGCTGACCAAATACCTGCTCAATATGAAATAGCCATTTCCAGTACAGTGCAAGTTAGATTTTACAATTTAAGCTTCATGATTGTCTACACGTAATCTATTACGATAATGTAGACAACCCCGACTCAATTTTTTCCTAATTTTCTCATTATTTTACATTAGCCGGTATGTTAAAGTTGCTGCCTAGCTATTGATCAATTATCTAGTTATTCTACCTAGACGCCAAATAAGTTTTTGTTTTGATACTAAATCAGTTGATGACAAACAAAACCAACAAAAAATTTTACGAGACGCGATATTTTTCTATCCCAATCCTTGCGATAGACATAGAGACATCAGACATAGAGTAACCAGCCCTAAACAATATATATTTAGTTACTTTTGAATACAGATTTGTTTGTTATTTATGATTTGTTATTCAATTAATCACTCCAAGCAAAAACCGCTCAGATAGAGCCGACCTGGGTTCAAAGTATACATTTCATTTTGAAACTACAATAATTTACGCATAAATTCTCGTACGTATAGTTGAATTGAGTGTTCAAAGCGATCCAATAATTACTTTGGGCTGACTTGACACCACTCTTTCCAGACCCAAGCTCCTCTCTCTCTCTCTCTCTCTCTCTCTCTCTCTCTCTCTGACATTGTATCCCATCAAGGGATTAGGCCGCCTCAAATGAGGTTTCATAATCATATTTTCATTTCGGATAATGAGTGATTAATTGATTGATCCTAAACCAGCCTTGGAATTTTTTCCTTGTCACCATCGGGAATCGAACCCGGGACCTTTGGTCGCTGAAGCAAGCATGCTGACCACTTTGCCACCGGGGCAAGTTCCGGGATTAGTAACAATTTTTAGTGAGATTTCGATAAGAGATTTTATCGAAAGTTTGATTAGCGGGTAATAGCACACACATCCAATTAAATGATTATAGTAATTTCTGAAGTAAAATCGAGTGTTACGAATGGCACAGTTTTGGAACTTTCTCAATGATAGCACCAGCTGCACAAACAGCTTTCTGATTTGGTGATATAATTCGCTAAATCGAAGCGAGTTTTCTGATTTGGTGATATAATTCGCTAAATCGAAATGTTCTTGTTTCATACTGTGTGAAGCAAGAGGTAAATTTTTGCAGTTTGGCCGTTGCAACCTGATGAGTAGACCAACTTTTAGCTGTACGAAACCAAACTGCCAAGAGGAAACTTGAGGAAGTTCTCATTTTTGTAAAGGGTTGTGTGGCTCTGTACACACAAATACCCTTGGGGTTAATGGGGGGTTGAGTGAATTTTCTACTTCTTTTTAGTAGAGTATTGTAAGTAAATGACCTCATTTTTTGGTGGCCCGAAAGGTCTCGAACAATGTAAATGTCATAGAAAATAATATTTGTCTATAAAAAAGCCGAAAATCTTTAAAGTGATAGTAACTTAGGTTAAATTCTATGTTTTGTATAAAAGATTTTGCTTATAAAATTATAAAACCGAATATTTTATTACGTACATATCCTAGCAACTTTTAAAAGATACCATGTTTTGTACGCAAGTCTACTATAAATTTTCTCTCGTAACCTAGCATCTTTTTAAATTTGCTAAGTTCTGTAGAAAACATTTCTAAATTTCGGGCCAGCTCAACCATTATTTTCCCTCGAGACTGCATTTTTCGATGACCGCTATTCCTGATGCTTAATACACGATTAAACATGTAGCTGGTGTGTTTAAGAATTAGAATGATCGTTATTGGAATGTATAAAGTCTTCTCTTTAAATTTTACGATAAAGAGAATGAGAAAAGTACCTAGTTCCTAGAGCAAACAAAAATATTTGTAAAAATATTAAAAAAAAAAGTTACTAGTAGCGTTTTCTCTGGCACAAAAATCTTGATCCATATTTAATCTAAAATGGCGTGTTTGTTTACATTTTTTGTCTTTTTATTTTTTGATTCTGGATCAAAAATAAAATCCAAAAAATTTGTTTTTTTTTTACGTTTACTCACACAATATCATTGATCCAGAATCAAAAAAATAAAAAGGCCAAAAATGTAAACAAACAAGCCATTTTGGATCAAAAATGGATTAAGATTTTTGTGCAAGAGAAAATGCTATAAGTTCATTTTTTGTTCATAAAGTTGTTAAAAAGAGACGGAGAAATATAGTTGTTTCAGCGTTAGGAAATATTTTTTATTGCGGTTTCAAAAAACGATTAATCACAAAATCTAGCAAGTGTCAGTTGCTAGGTTTTGTGTGAAAGCGGGAGATTACACAATTTTGATATTTTGACATTCGATAAATTACTAATATCGGCATTATTATGAAATAGACAACCACGGATTTAATTCTGTAGAATACAGTAGTTTAGATTTCGTATTACTTGACATTGTTGATGAGTCAAGATTATCGAAGAGACGTCAATACGAACGTCAATACGATTACGAAAAAATTTGGAGAAGGCGCGTAACCGACATAAGCTACCGCATCACGTTGCAGAAGACCTATACTCATAATACAACAACCCAGGTACCACGTAGCACAGGAAATTGAAGAGTCGACATTTTGCTCGACATAATTTAAGTTCCGACATAGTTCAAATATTAAAATAAGAGTAATAAAGTTAGTCGTAATTTTGATTTAAAAAATATAAGTGAATCAATAAAAATAAATTATATTTTTTAATGAAATTTATAATAAAATTCTTAATTTATATACATAAATAAATTTTTGTTTGAACAATCAATATATGTATGTATAACAAAATTTTATTTTATTACATAATTTGTCGTAATTATGACATAAATTTTAATAAACACAAATTTTTTTTTAAGAAAGCATCGAGGAATCCATAAACTATTTTATTTCGATGTGAAGTATCAAAATGATTATTCAGTCGTTTCGAGATTCGAACTAAGAGTACCGCACAGCATAAAACATAAAAATTTATGACCAATAAATAATTGAAAAATATAAATTTCGATGGTATTTTAAATCATAGGGAATTAATGTTGGTTTATTTATTGTGTATTATATTTATTGATATTTGCAAATTTAAGCTCAGCTTTATATCAAAAAATTTATATACACTAAATGTGCTTTTTTATTATGGCGGAAACAATACGCTTGTTTATCTTTTATTACGGTATTAAAATGATACAATACCAAATTAATTAATATAAATATATTATGGCTTTATAGGAATAGGGCAGAAATCTTTAATAGTAGCAAAAACGCCTATATACCATTAAAGCTTTTCGAATATCAAATTTAACTGAGTCTGTTTTGTACCAAAATGGATATCGCAAATAAATGATTTGGTACAAAGTTTACAACAGTATTTAATTTTATTCACAATATGTGCTTTAAGCTTTCAATAACTGTGTTATCACTATCGAGGTAGAAATCAGAAGAAGGGTTTATTTACACTAATTGCTTGTACTAAGGTTTACTAAGAACTCGAACTTGATTTAATTATCGAAATTTATGGTAGATTGCTTAAACTCACACTTTTATTACAGCACTTGAAAGGTTCTAATTGACCTCGACATTTATTAGGTTTTGTGGTATTTAAATTTAAGTAAGTATATATAATACAATGCAAACAAATCGAAATGGTAAAATAATTTACAGACTCAATTAAATTTAGATTAATTCAAGAGATTAATTACTAGCAGCGTAAATACTGTAGTGAACTGTAGTTTACAGTGTAAATACTGTAGTGAAATATATTTAAATAATAGGATTTTTATGTTTCAGGTATCCAAGCTATCTAATGATGTTCTTTTACAACTTCAACATAACGCGGCCGCCTTAAATTTGAAAATTCAATAAGACTACGAGTATGATGAATGTGGTAGTTGTTCCTGGATTGCTTAAGTAATCGGGTTACTTGCGGTGAATATGCGTTCGACATGGTTTTGTGATTGTGTGAACAATAGTGTATATTTTGGCATCCATTTTGCAGAATTTTGTACATATTTACTACGAATGGTGGACCAGCACTAGTTTTATCCCATCCATGATGGGAAATTGACAGATTTATTATTTATTATTAAACTCGGTGATAACATTACTTTGGTTTGGCTAAATGCTATAGGGAAAAGCATGGTTCAGTGGGCTGCAACACGGCATCGTTATAGCATTTGTGATGGAATCTTAAAAATGTATTGGTTTATCGTCACTTTCTTAGTTATCATAGTCTTCGAAAATATGGAGATTTTCGTTAAAAACGTCTTATCTAGGATCATTTTTTAGTCCGTGAGTCGGTTCAGAATCGGGGCGGTTATATATAAATTAGAATTTTCAAATGGAAAAGTATTAGTCGGTCAAGCCAAGCAAAATTTAAAGATGAGGGTGTACCAGCATAATATTGAAGCCACCGGTGAACTTCGTCAAATAGTGCCATGACCAATTATCTTCGAGGATGAGCAACAAAATCTTGGGAAGTATCTGTTCATCTCGAAAATTCACAATTCATCTTAATAAACGTCCATGAAGTTTCCAAAATTTTGATGAATTTATAGATACAAAATTATTGTTTTTTGTCACAATTTTAAAATTCGGTTTCGGTATTACTTTGTATAACTTAAACTACGTTTTTCGATTTAAAAATCAAGTTAATTTAATATTTTTATTTTGAATCAAGCTTCCATAATTTTTTATACAAATTGATTGTCAAATTTTCATAAATTATTTTATAAAATTTGTTCACTTCGTATTTAAGTTTTTTAAATTTTAAAATACTTTATTTCATCAAAATTTGGCACCTCTATAATCCAGCTAAATTGACTATTCGGAATCAAACTTCATACATATTTTTTCCCCATTACATGGGAGATCTTTGCGCAAACTTTAGTGGCAACTTCATGGGAGCTTTTTAAATTTTGGGATTAACAAAATATATTAAAATAATTATAAAAATTAGGTTTTAAACCAACAAGGGTTGACCTTGACCCTTATGTTTTTTCGTTATGCAAGACAATTTTACCAAACGTCCGGTAAGTTTAATTTTTGCTTTAGAAATTATGCTTGGTAAAAGAAAGTCCGGTATTGCCTACAACAAATTGACCCTTCCGTTTTTTTCTTCGGCAAAATAGAGAATGTTTAATTTGGAAAAATTGCTTGGTTAACCTTTTTCATGATTACTATATACTTTATTTTACTTCGTAACAGAGAATAAAACAATTTCAACGCGATAAACTTTATGTAGTGATTTGTGTAATATTCCAAAAAATCTATTACGCTATTTCTTCTATAATTTATGGGTACTTCCACAGCTCTAGTTGCATTATTGCAAGATTTATGCTTCCAAAATTTAACATAATTTTTATATGTGCAAAAACTAGTTCAAATAAATTTTATTAATAAAATTATGTATTTCTTCCATACCTGACTTTGTTTTTCATCCATTTTTCTCACCTGAAAAATAAACTTTTTAATTAAAATATGTATAAGGCAAGAACTTTTATAGATGTGTGTGTGTTTATTCGTATAGGATACGGTAAGAAATTCAAAATATATATAAATTTTTCATCCCAAAATGTAAAGTAGATTTTTTTTTTGTTAAACTATTTTTTATGCTTTTATGCAGCACAACTTTAATAAAAAAAAAATTGCAATAAATATTAGATATTGTGAAAGGCATGCAATGTATGTATATGCTGTGTGATTCAAACCGAATTTTTTCTAACATTTTGATGTTTGAAAAATTTTCAAATTTAATTTAATTAATTTTATTAATTTATATAATTTTAAAAATGCCAAAAAACAAAAGAATATAAATTTTTGATTTATTGCTTTTAGTAAAATCGATTTTATAATAAAATTTTCGCCGACTTATCAAACATTAATCTGTTAAAATGGTAAAATGTTATTATAAATCTTCCACATACAGATAGACATAAGTAGAAACTTTTCGTTTATTCAATAAAATGCTTTTGCTAGTTTAGTATTCAGAAAACGAAAACTTTAAAATCCATAAAATATATAGTCTAGGATGAATAAAAATACTTGGTCAAAATGATCTGTTAAAAGAATTTCTCATAGTCTGAATATATAGCAGTGAAAGGAAACTACCAAGTATTTTAATTTTTTATGGAGCATCGGAAGTTATATTTTTAAATGATTTAGCGGAAGTAAAACACTTATAAAAATTGCACAAATTGAATTGATATATTCTAGATATATCCAATAAGACGCTGTTCTTCAAATGCAGGAATATGTTATTATTTTTATTTTATACAGTATGTAGGTATTTACGTAGCTTCCTGACTTCTTTGCAGAATTATTAGAATTTCGACCCCATTTTCAAATTGTATACAGTTTGCTATTGTTGACATTTCGGCATCTCAATATTTAAGCGATATAATAGAACACCGAAACTAAAAAAATCGATCTGTTTATTTTGTTATTCGACATATTCCCGAAGTTCGAGACTTTTAGTTCTCTGTATTGTGGCATTCACTAAATATTTGCTACCTTTACCGCGCATGCCGGTTGACTGATTGGTGCGAAACATCAGACTAAATATTTTTGTAAAAATTCTGAGGCCCCAGTGATTTTGGCCAAATACCTGTCTTCTGGAAGAACAAAAAAATTTTTTTTTACGTTATCGTGTCGATAACGTCAACAATTCGAAAATAATATCCAAAATTAATAATTTTCGACCATTAAAAAAAATATACATCGACTTTTGGTAAACCTCAAATTAAATTTCCGAATAAATACATTTTGTTATACGCGATCTATTAATAAGTGGAACGAACTAACATTAAATGGGTTTAGTCAGAAAGTGAGTAGAAACTATTAACGTCCAATTGACATTGACAATATTGTGAGTACATTTTTAGCCGCTTGTTAACTTCCAAATTTTCTCGAATTTCAAAAAAGGAATATCCATTGGTTGGTAATACTTGATTTGTCCTTGAGTCTGTTTTCGTATGTTCTCAGACTTTTCGACTTTAATCAAAAGACCAAGGTTATTTTGCACCACCTTTTAACCCCTTAAGGTGTATGGCACGTTTGTGTGCAAATACTTGTTTTTCACTTTTTTTAATAAACTAAGGTACTAGCAAATATTGAAATAGTGCATTTCTATAATAGTGCATAGAGGCTTAAACATAATCTCAGTGGCCCGTTCCATGCACGGCTTCAAAAGTTCAGCTTCACCTTCGTCTCTTTTCCTTTTTACCTATAAAATCGACGTTTACTGCGACATAAAATTTTTCGATGAAGTCGAACTAACACAAATAGAAATGAAAATAAAACAATTTAAGGCCATTTTTGAGATGTAGATTTTTGTTTAAATTTTATTTCAGAGAGAGCAGAATTAAACAATACAAAAAGTTTGGTGTTTTAATATAAAATAAGGGTTTAAATTAACAAGAAAAATCTATTGCGACTTAATTTGAAGCCAGAAGCTGAAGTCGTGTTTGGAACGGGCCATTGACTTAGTTTGTAAATTGCTCTGAGTATGCAAATTGCATAAATTGCAGTTTTGACATATTTTTCCGTTATTTAAAAGTAGATATTTCATATGTTTTATTTTGAGCCAAAAACAAGTTGCATATAGTAGTTTTTGAACTGAAAAGTTTAGTTTTAATAGTGTGATACATTAACACCAAGCAAGTAAGGTAAAATTCATTAACAAAATTCTGTTTTTTATTTAAATAATGAAGTTTTTATAATGTGATATATATATGTGCTCAAATGCAAATATTTGCAAAAACAATATTAACAAAATAACAATATAATAATTTTTTATGTTAGGTAAAACATTTAGGGGACTAGTTTCGGGTTCATGTTACACGCTGCGTTAAATACTGTATGTGTAATGTTGCGTTAAATTGTTGCGTTGATACGTGACATTTTAACGCAAAATGTTATAGAGAAAAACCTCGATTGACCGTACTAATTGGGGCGTCCGTTACATCCAATTGTCCGTTTAATCCGAATGTTTTTAAATTTAATCTATTCGATCGAATTTAATATGGGACGAAACTCAGGCATTTCTTAGCCGATTATGATGGGATTGGGTATGTTGGATGGAAATGGGATTCTTAAATTACTACTGTAAGAATTTCTGGAGTATGGCCACCTGGGACAGAACTCGATCAACTTTTAACCAATTATGATGGGATTATGGGTATGTTGGATGAAAATGGGATTCTTAAATGATTTTTGAAGAAGTTCTGGAATAAGACTACCTGGGACAGTACTCGATCAATTCTTAACCGATTGTGACTTTTCCAAAAATCAATTAATTACCCAATCAATTCATTTAAGAAACCCATTTCTATCCAGCTTACCCAATCTTATCATAATCGATTAAAAATTGATCGAGTTTCATCTCAGTTGGCCATAATCCAGAATTCCTTCCTAAAATCATTTAAGAATCCAATTTCCATTCAGCATACTCAATCTTATCACATTCGGTTAAGAATTGATCTCATTTAAGAACCTCCGAGTCCATCCATCCAATCGGTAACCGAAAAATGGAAAAAAGAAAATTGTCTGTTAAGTCGAGAGTCCGTTAAACCGAGCGTAAGTTAAATCGAGCGTCCGATTAATCGGGGTCCATTAGACGAGGGATTACTGTTTATCGCTAAAAATAATTTCAAATTTTTCAATCGCCTATAAAAACACACTCTCCAAATGCACGAACCCCGCAAGGAACTGCAATGTTTGGATAACCATTGACTTGTTGTAATAGCTTGATGACCTAAGTGATTTTTAATTTTTGGTCTTATATGTTTTACCAAACATTTGCGATTCAGGTTGGGCTTTCGTTCATTTTTTTTTTTTTTTTTTTTAAATAAAATGTTCAATATATCAGTTAGCAATAAATTTTGAGTAAAATAACTTTTGTTAAAAATGACCGTCGATTTTTGCTTTTGGAGGATGAGATCGTTCAAATGTTATTGGCAACAATATTGATGACGAAGAAGACCAACAACTTGATCAAAAAGACCGCCAATTTCTGAAAGACGATATTGAAGCTGTTTGCATAGGTGAAGTAATAACTGAATCACCACCAGGTCATAACTAACTGATATCGTATGGAAATGAACTTGAATCAGAAGTGTCAAACCAAAATAAGTCTGATGGCAACGATGATCAGCAACAAATTTCTCATTCACCACATATTTTGAACTGGAGAAAACAATAGCAGCCAAATACCTTCGATATTTTAAAAGTAATGAATTTTCTAAAGTATTTTTACCCGAAAATATAGCTGCTCGCAATTTTCCGTCGAATTTAATTGTAAAATCCAGTACAAAAAAAATATAATCCTCCCAATTTTTTATAAACCTGAGAGTGTTAAACTCATCTCGATACTCCTCGAACTATTGGTTTATGAAAATGTTAATGCTTGTATCCTCACAACTCTGATTTTATCTCCTCAATTTCAGAGCAATGCTTATTTAGTTTTTCAAGGATCTAATTTAGATTATCTTCAACATTTTTATGTACTAGATTGTAGAACTTTTAACAAGCGTTCACCGTTATTACTACAATGCCAGCACTTCTCAAAAGCTTTTCTAGCACTGTTCTGCTCGATAATACATTTGCAAGATGAAAATATTGACTGCCTTTATAAAATAGGTTTTCCACAATCCCTAGACCAACATACCAGCCTATATATCCCACACTAAAGTATTTTATTATTTCTCATTATACATATTTAACAATAAATTGCTCTAGATTCAATGAAGATTTATTTCTATTTTTATTAATAATTAACTTCAATTTTAAATTATATATAATTTACTTTCACAAATTTTAATAAACAAACGAAACATTTTTGACATTCATTCATCAAAATTATTACAAGAGCGAAGTGAATATGTCTGGTAAGGCACTCTTAAAAACCAATTAATTATGTTTATGATATTAAATAATGTTTCGTAAACACAATAAAATATTTCATGCACGGAGAGAATATGGAAAACCTAAAAGGGTGTTCAAATTGTACTACATAAATTAATTATAGATGGAATTGAATGATAAGCGCGAAGTTAATATGTGTAAACTTTTCATTTGGTAATTCAACAAAATTTTTAATAATACTTGAAAAATGTATTTACCCTCTGGTCAAAAGCCTACAGATTTTAATGATTTAATATTTCACGTATATAATTCTATTATTTTGATTGAAATACTCAAAAATTCTTTATGTGAGCACATATATTTTACTATAAATAACATAATCATATTTCGGCAAAAATAAAATTACAAACACAACAAAAAACATTATAATTCAAAAGCATTATTTCCATGATCCGATTTAATTATGGTACATAAAAGCTTTCTAAATAATACCAATATACGTTTACAATAATATATCGTACATTTATGAAATATGCTTATGCTTAAATGTATGTATACATAAAGAAATTTTTAGAAATATTTAATTTTATTATTTTGGCAAAATACATATAAAAATAAAATAAACTCATTATTATTTATTAAATACAATAATAAGGATTACTTTTAATAATAAATGAAATAGAAGATTATTACGAAATATGTACATACATAGCTTACCTGCCCAAATATATACATATATACTCGTACTCGTATACAAATATAATTATATTTAATAATATTTGAAATTTTCCGAAAATTTTATTGACATTGTATGTAATTTTCAATCAATTACTTATGTATGTATAGGTACCATACGTTTCTTTCCCATAAATGTAGAAAATTTTAGAAAAGTACAATTTATTGGTACATAAATCTCAGACAATGGTATTGGTACTTAACGAAACTGAAATATTTAAACGGTGAATAGAATCAAGATTCTGGAAAATCTAAAAATATAATCAACAAGATTAATTCTGCATTGAAATATATCCGTTAAGCATGAAACGATCATCGAACAATGAAAATATTTCCAAAAAACTTTTATGCTTCAAACATACTTCCAAAGGTACCATACGTAGAATACATATATACTTCATTAATCACTCCTTTTTATAGAACACTCTGGGCTTTTCCATGTAAAGTACAACCTCATTATGGTTAGCTAAACCATAAAGTAATAAAAACAATTTTTATTTGAATATCTCGATGATAGAACCGGTAAGTAGGTAATCTCGGAGGTAGTTTTGGCATCTTATAAATATCGTTCTGGTGGAACCTTTTTGAACCCCTCTGCACAACCATTGGGGTGAAATGTGTTAGGACTATAAAGAAGGACCTTTCCTACCTGAAGGACCTGAAGTCCTATATCAAACCTGAAAATGATATCCTACAGATTCTGTATTTAAATCATAAAACAGGACATAAATTTGTTTCCAGAAAATCCAATGCTTTAATTCTCGTCTTGCAAATTAAAAAGGTCTGCTGATAGGAAATACTTTTAAAACGGAACACTGAAAAAAATATAAAGTAAGCCAAAACTCAGTTAAGAAGAACTTTATGTAATTTACGATATGTTAACTATATTTCAAATTAAATCACAAATTCACAAAATAAAAATACAAAAATTCCGTTGTTCAAAAAACCCAAATACAGATTTATACGAAGAAGCGAATTGCAGTTGATTTTCGTACGCCTCTGGTCCGCTCGAGACTATCATTTCGTGCTGGTGTTGATCTGGTCCTCCTAGTTCCATTTTCGGCGTTCTATTGTTTCCAAACTTATTCTAACATTCGTCAAGAAATTATCTATTACATCCAAAAGTGAGTCATTACGTCAGTTATTTATTACTGAGGTTTTTCAAGGTTTAACAGCATTAGGAAGGAATGCTGTGTGGCGATATCCGTATATAGTTGACCCAACTGTTGCTATCCAAGCTGACCAATGATAACATGCACAGGTGGACCCTGAAAATCCATTGTATATTATTCATTATAATCCATTATAGAGGTGCAAAGATTTTGAAGATCTTAGTCGTCACGAGGTATTTCAATTTTTTTGTGCACAAATAGTGACGAATTATGAAGCAGAAATTGTGAATATCATTGCATTAAGACCGAAAAGCCGTTTACAGCAGACGGATTAAATACAAAGACGAAGATCCACCATGCACAAATTCGAGATCGTCAATTTAACTTTCAACAGCTCAGTTTGGTTTTGAAATTAAAATAACCCCGTTCACAGGCACGAATTTCGGTTAATGGCCGTATGACTAAAGAAATCATCAAAAAAACGTTGATTTTCGGTTGTACGCAAATGAATCGAAGGATAGTCCTAGCATAAAAAATCATTCGTATGTTTTAAAGAAGGTGATAACTTTTTCACCAAAACCTATAAAGCTCAATAATAATGATTGAGCAGAGCCTGAAGCCAACCAAAAGGAATCGATCAACTTACTTCTTGGAGCTGACTACTTTTTTCTGATTTGATCATTTGGACCAAAATATTTTGAAGATTTTTCACTTGAACTGCGATTTGATTGAAATGTTCCAATGATTTTGGGGATCATAGTGTGTACCATACTCGAAAGAATACACTAATGACCGGGTAGGTGAAGGATAAACGTTGTCCTTGCTATTTAAAACTGATGTGTTTCTCATATAGGCGATTGCTACGAGGAAATTCATCAAACAAATAAAACAACAAGATTAGAATATATTGACTTCATGAAAGAGTATCTAAAGCTTATACATATGAAGTTGGCTAAACCCGATGATAGAATGCAAGGGCTGGCGTAAAATATTATTTTCCACCGTTTATAACGACAAAAATGGATCATAAAATAAGAGTTTTATTCTTGGGGTCCACTAATAACGAGGCATTATTGATTAGATTTCGGAAGCATGCGGTATCATTAGTAGGGGATATAGCAAAATTGTACCGAAAAATTTGATTGCAGCCTTCAGAACGCACGTTTCATAAACCATTTGTCAAACTAACAAGCCCGATCCACTCAAAACTTACCAGCTAAAAATGGTAATCTGTTGCAATTGCTGCGGTACAACATTTAGGACAATCAATTGAAAAAATCACCCCGAGTGCCCCAAAAATTACAATTCTCGACTTTCACATCAACGATTTAATTGCTGGTAAAAATACAATGTCTGAATCTATTACACTCAAAAATGATCTTAAAATTGGTAATAGATATCAAAAGAGCGATTTGCAAAAGTTTGGGTGTTGTTTGGAAAAAAATATTTCATTCGTTCACTTTCAAGTGCCACAGAAATTCTAAAACGAATTTTTATTTGGGTTCTTAGCATCGATTATTGTTATAAATCAAATTTTGTTCCAAAGACTGTGGTTGATGAAATTTGATTGATCACCAGCTAGTTACAATGACAATAGCGAGATATTGAATGAAGATTACAACGCAACCGCACCTGAATTGGCATAGTTAAACTTAACTCAATTCAAAATCTCTATATCCAACAAATAATTTACCTGAAGCTAATCTAAGCGATAAAATTACATCGCAATAAGCGTTAGAAACAGGTCCAAGTACGAGTTAACGCATTTAGGAAGCGTTTCCAAAACGAATGTACGAGTATCATTTCCTTACAACCAGAAACTGAAATAGTGTTCAAATAACCAGAAATAGAAGTCGGCGATTTGGCCTTATTGAAAGAACGCCATGGCCCCGCGGTCGAATTAGTGATGCTCATGAAATGTGCAAAAACTTATCAAACTACCAATTGAAGAATAACCATATATATTATGTGCGCAAGTAGAAACTCGGATCTGAAGTTGGTTGCTTAAAATATAATTAAACGCATCTAAATCATCTGCCACGTTCGATATATGTACAGCCCCTGTTCATTGAATTATGGACACTATTAGTGTTCTGGAAATTTCTAACTTCTGCTGTTGTTTTGTATTTTAAATTATTTTCAAGTAATAAAATGCATTTAGGATCACATCTGTTATTGTTTTAAGGTTGTTCTACGAAATTTTTAAAACGTCGCAATAAAAGTACCACCTGAAAAAAGACTAAACAGATCAAAAAATGCATATTTTACTTTTAGTTTATCCTCTTATTTTAAATTTGACGCGCGCTTTGACAAGGTGTTTTTAGAAATTTTGTGACGGAGCTAAAGTAAGAAATAATTTATGTTAAGTGATTTTTATTATTTAGTTAAAAAACTTGTGTATAAGTTAAAGTGTGTGTGTGTGTGTGTGTGTGTGTGTGTTGGAAAGTTTAGACTGAGAAATTTATTTTCGAAAATGGGTCGAAAAAGGACCTAAGCAAAAACAACAACCATTCATACCGCGATATCGCAAAAATAGAAAAAGTTTCTCACTCAACAGTACGTAATTTGGCAAAGATTCTTCAATCTGGGGGTTTATTTCATGAGAGCAAGAGAAGAAGCTGTAAGAGGATCAGGAAGACAACGTCCAGAACAGAGCAGAAAATTCTTCAATCGGCATTAGAAAAGCGCAGAGCGACGACGAGCGAGCTACAAAAGCACCTTAGTGAAGAAAGGATAAAAATATCAGCGATGACATTGCGGCGAAGGCTAGATGAAAATAATTTGAAATTCAGGCATCCAGCAAAGAAACCTAGACTCACTGAGTCTCAAAAATTCAGAAAAAACGTCTCATTTGGGCCAAACTTCATAAGCACTGGACAATAGACGACTGGAGGAAGGTAAATCGAATTTTTAAGCACTCAATAAATATTTTCAAAAATAAAATTAAAAAAATCCGAAATTAAAGAGTTTTTTTAAATTTATAGGTTATATTTAGAGACGATTGCAGACTAGAAGCCGTTACAGAATCGGCCGAATTCGATAACTGCGTAGTCAGGAGCATAAAACATCCCCCATCAGTAATGATATGGAGATGCGTTAGTGGAGATGGACCTGGTCCAATATACTTCGTAGAGGAAACCATGAGAAAAGAACAATATAAAAAGGTGTTAACAGACGTCTTAGTTTCTTACATGAGGTTGCTACCTCAAGACCAATGCTCTTACACTTTTATGCAAGATGGAGCTACTTGCCGGTATGGCAAAATTTATAGAAAATCTCCTTAACCGAAATATTGACATCCTCTCTTGGCCTGGCAATTCTCCGGATTTAAACCCTACCGAGAATTGTTGAGCCTTACTTAAGTCCAACGTATATAAAAGCCCCGACTCTACAGTGTCTACCCTAAAAAAAATATTGAAAAAATATGGATCAAATTCACGATATGATCAATACTTGTATATGTAGCGTGCCTGAAAGAATAAAAACTGTGATTAAAAATAAAGGTAGTTTCAACAAATTTTAATTTATGTATTCTCAAAATTATTTAATTTTAAAAAATTGAAACATTAAAAAAAATCTTGTTTTTATTTACACATATTTTGATAAAATACTGAAGTGTTTCACTCACTGATATATAACTCATGGATACGGTATAAAACTAAATTACCATAGCAAACAACAATAAAATATGGTAAAACTATTTTTTATATTCCACTCGCTTGTATTGTATACACCTCTTACTCGAAAATGTAAAGTAAGAGCCCCACTGGAACCAAGACAATTCCGAAAAATATTCAAAATTGTTAATTTTTTAAATCATAATTTAATAAATAAAACACTGCTGTCTGTTTTTAAAAAAATTTAAATAATTTTTTCGTATTTTTCCCTTGAAATAAGAAGTACATATCTGTAATATTGGTCATTACAGATATGTACTTCAAACCCAAAAACAAATGGAAAATTCGTCATAAATCAAACGTAAATAAAAATAAACAAATATCGCATTGCATCCATTTTATCAAGTGAATGTCAACTGTTTTTTTGTAGTCTAACTGATACTAATTTGAATTTGATTTCCGAAAATTCGGAATTCTAGACAAGGAAGATACATTTTTGCTTTCTCTATTGCACATTAGATACGATTTTTAGTTTTGTTTTTTATACCACAGTTTTTATGTATACCAGGGCTGGGATGTTCTAACATCACCATGTTTCGATAATTTATCGAAGTTTATTTCTCGTTTCTGTAGAATAAAATTTATCTCTGTTTCAATTTTTATATTATTTACCAGCCTGCTAGATTGCAACATTGTGATGTTTCTACTGTGTTTCTATCACTAAATAATTGTTTTCCGATTGTAGAACGAAAATAAGTGAAATAGATATTGTTCAAATATATTCTAGTAGGTTGTGACAGCAATAGAGAAGAAATAATTGATAAACGAAACAGAAGTCAAATTAATTCTAGATGAAAAAGACGTATACTTCGATAAATTATCGAAACAAGGTGATGTTAGAACATCCCAGCCCAGGGACTGTAGATTAAGTCATTACTGTTTTTATGTGATAGTTTCAGTCATTTACAAGCTGTCGTTCCGTGTACATCAATTTTAAGAGATGGATGTCGCTATGGAATTGATTAATTCGACTTTGAGTGGATATTCTGTGAGTGTTTCAACGTTAAGAAACTGGTTGGTTCGCAAGATTTATTGATGGAAATTTCAGCCTTGAGCACGATCCATGTCCAGGTGCAGCAAAACAACTTAAAGACGAAGAACTTAAAGTAATAATAATAAGTTGAAGCACGTTATGACTCAAAACTATACTATTGTGGTGCTGGAAACAGTTCTTCATTCCAATAAAAATATGCGACATATCATATGTGGTTGAAAAGTTTTGGAAAAGCTACAATTTTAGTTCAAGTACTTAAGTTCACAAAATCACCGCCTTACCGTTGATAAAAATATAAATTAATAATGTATAAATTATTACTGTTACGCCTTGCCTATTGAGTTGATGCTTGATAGGCAATTATTTTGGCGATGGTGATTTATTCAACTAAAATTACTCTTTTAGGTTTAGAACTTTAATATCATTTGTTAGTAGAATTAGTGACATCTGGGGTTAAGTAGTGGCACTAAAGATGTTTTTTTTTAATTTTGGTGTGTAGCAGATTATAATAGTCTGCAACAGAATCTAGAATGAATCTAGGCGAATCTGGAATATTCGATCGCTGTATAAACAAGAGTGCAACAAAAACGATGAATCACTCTGGTCTGTCATTTGAGAGATTTAATACGCGAAACAGTAAAAAGCGAAAGTGAATTGTGTGAAAATAAAAAGTGTTGTTAAATAAAAATAGTGGTGCACATACTTATAAATTAGAAATGGTGTATTAAGTGAATTAATAAATACGTTTGGGAATTATTTGTTGTTGTGATTTAGTGTTGTAAAATAAAAGTGGGAAAATTATTGTAGGAATAATATCCCAGGGCGCATATTCTTGAAATCGATGGATATTTCCTTCGGCGGAATATAATTTGCATTAAAATTCTTTAGACTGGGTAAATCAATGCGAAATAATTCCCCCAAATAATAGAAAACTTGTAAACAAATTTGAAAAAAAAAAATGATTAAAGAAGCCGGCTAAAAATTCGAATAATATAAAGAATTTTACGATTTCAAGAATACGCACCCAGTAATGGCGTAATTGTTTAGTAAATATTTGGAAGTTATTCTGAGATTATGTCGTTTTGTGAAAAAAATTTTAATGGAATTTATCGATTTTCATGTTATGTGAATTATCAGGGTTGGTGCAATGGCAATTATATTCTTAGAAAAGATTTCTTCATAAACAAATATTTCTTATCAAATTTTAAGCAAATTAGAACTGTTTTAATTTTTCAATTCATTTTGTATTGTGAAAGAATTTGCAATGTTGCCCAATTTGCAGTAAATTTTTAAGATTTGCCAATTTCAAGACCAAAGTTTTACCTCGTGAGGCTTCAGCTCTTAGTCTCTTACTCTTTCTGGGCAACAATCAGGTGCCACTCGCTTCTGAATAGCCGATTGTGTTACTAACTGTCGACTACTTAGATGTTTATAACCAGATCGAGTCTGCCACAATTAACATTCCTATTCCCTTCCTCGTTTTTTATGTGAAAAACGGGAGTATGATGCATCCGGTTTAACCCAGAAAATCCTTGTTAACCCTTGGTTGCACTCTCTATTCATTCAAACGAACATTTATTTAGTAAAGTATTAACGTGGTATTTATTAAAGTAAAGTAAGTAAAGTAAAACATTATAATCATAAAAATAAAGTAACAAAATTTTTAAGCAAGTTTACTGAATATTTATACAGTTACTGCAACCATTGCAAATATTTACCGTACAAAATTTAGAATTCAACAAAAGCTCGACTGTATTCCAATGCTGTCCAAATATTCACCGTATATCCAGTTTACTTTCAAGGCAACATTCATTTTATTATGTGTTCTACGAAGTAACCTAAAAATGACATCCACATTTGAAAATTGTTTGTATGCAAATTTTCTAGAGTACAAATTTATTTACTTACAAAAACAAAATAATTGGAAAAACACGGAAAAGATTTGGATAAATGGAAAAGAATTTCTCGAGTATTTGTTCTGTCTCCAGAATGTGTGGTATAAATGTTGTATATGTATATAGATTTTGTCTATGTATTTATAGTTAATAAACAGTGAAAATTGAAATGTAACAGAAGCAGAGTACCATCCTTCTCCAAACCACACACAAATATATTTATGCATTATATACACACACACATATCCTATTTGGAAAATGGAAATAATATATCCTTCATATCCTCTCGTTACGTACGTATTACGATTTTGAAAAACATTATGTATACGTTATATCCATACTGTATAGGTATGTCGTATCCGTATGTTTTGCATATAAGGCAATTCAGTATTATTGCCATCATCTTCTGTATACAGTCATCGCCATCATCATCATCATCATTTAATAAAATATCCGTTTTATGTATGGAAAAATTTATTTTATGTTTTCCTTAAAATAAAATAATAAAAATTTTAAATTATAATGTTGATCTTTAACCGGAAGAAAAGTGTATGTATGTGTGTGTGTGTAGTACAGTCTCTAAAATAAATATGTATAAAACGAGTTGGGTTGACACTTTGAAATCAACTTATTTTATGCTTCGAATAAATATAAAAAGGATATAAATGCAAATATAATTTAATTTATTTTAGTTTTGTTTTTTTGCGTTAAAAAAATTAAGTCGTCTTATATACGTATATTGGTCGTTCTTATTATGTGGATATGTGGATTCACAAAATTTGCTTTTGAATTTTCTTTTTTTCTTGACTACGGTGCTGACTTTAAAATTTTTTATTTTATTTTAATTTTTTTAAAACGAAAATAATAAAATTGGACATGATCCGAAATGTTGTGCTATAGAATCTATAAATATATGAAGATTGTAGGTGCCATTTTCGTGAAGGTGAGACACAAGGTAAGACTCAAGGTACATTGCGTAATATGTAGCAAGGATGGGCAGAACTCTGTCGGGTTTTGTGGTTTTTACAAAATTTACAAAAGTTTTAGAAAATTCGATGTATTTTGATGTATTTTACAAATATCTAAGAGAAGTTCAGAAGATGTTCACGCGTACTACGGTCTATATGTTTTTTGGAAATTTGAGCCTGGCATCTGCGGTGAAGAATTGGAAAGATTTCCGACGATCACTACTACGTCTTTATTATTACAGGGTTTTCGATTATTTTCAAAATTGTATACCGTCAATACTAGCGACGTTCATGAGTATTGGCCTATAATTTCCTACAGCCCAAACAGTACACTAAAACCACGGCAAAATATTTTGAAAATAATCTAAAACCCATTCTTCAATACATGGTAGTAGTCGTCAGAAATCTATAACATTCGTCACATATAAAGAATCATACCTCAAATATCCGAAAATATATGCCAGCGGTCGTGGACATGTCCGAGAACTTGTAGAAGATTGTAAGAGTAGTGGAAAGTGGCCGGTTCTGGACGATCCCAATACCAAAAATGACGTCATTGGTGACGTAGTCGTTTATGACGCCAAAAGCATACATTTAGGGGCTAAGGTATAGAGTAGCCGTTTACAATAGAAAAAGGGTACATTTAGGGGCAATCGAGATTGAAAAGAAATCATTTAGGTGTAAGTTCGCCTAGTTTACCGAAAACAGCAAGAATTTATGGGCAGTTTTGAATGAGAAGCAAACATTTAAGCGAAACCAAACATTTATTTTGGAGAAAGCGTATGACGTAGTCGTACATGATTGAAAAAGCATAAATTTAGGTGAAATAAATTTAGGGGCAATAGGGATTAAAAAACAAACATTAACGAGAAAGTCCAGTTTAGAGGTGAGAGATTGAAAAGCAGACATTTAGGATGAAGTTCGCCTAGTTTACCAAGAAAAAAAACTCAGATGTATGCGTAAATGGGATGAAAAACAAACAGTTAAGCGAAATAAAACATACATTTCAAGTCGTACATGATTGAAAAGGCATAAATTTTGGGGCAATCGAGATTGAAAAGCAAACATTTAGGGGAAATTTACCTCGTAAAAACGTGTAATAATAAATTTAAAAAATTTGTTAAAAAATCGTAAACTTATAAAAAATAATTAAATGGTATAAAACTTGCAATTTTTTTTAAACTATACAAATTTAGTGAAAACTGACAAAAATGTATAAAAATTTAAAGTCCATAATTTAAAACAAGCATAAAGCGCTATATAAAGACAATTAAAGTTATAAAAAATAAGTTGTAAGAGTTATGAAAAGTTGTAAACTTTGTATAAAAAATATGATATTAAAAGTTATAATAAGTTTAGAAGTTTTTAAAATACGTGAAAAATTATAATAAGTTATTAAAATTATAAAAAGTAATAATAGATTTAAAAAAATTTTATTAAATGTTATAATAAGTAGGAAACCAAAAATTATTAACTTTATAAAAAAAGTTTTCTTTATATATCATAGACGGTTAGAACAATTTTCCGCTGATGTGTTCAAAAGCGCTGAAAAAGTTTAGATATTTTTCACATGATGCGACGAAAAATGTTCATCTTCTTTATAAATTATAGACGTTTACGACAGTTTTCTGATGAGGTGGTAAGAAGTGATGAACACGAACGTATAAGAATATTAAATATTTTATAATTTATAGTATATTTATTAATAAATTTTTAATTTTTTAAAATATGTTTTCCATTTTTAAAGCTTTTTTAATGATGACGGATGAAATCGGATGAAATCGGATGATGTCGGATAAAATCGAATGAAGTCGGATGAAATCGGATTAAGTTGGATGAAAAACTTTTTAAAACTTTAAAACTTTTTAAAACTTTAAAAAAAAAATAAATATTTTTTAAAATATTTAAAACTTTTTAAACATTTTAAACTTTTTAAAACTTCATAAAACTTTTTAAAAACTGCGAAACTCTAATTTCGAACATGCGATGGTGGAAATGTTCATGAACCAATTTTGAGAAATCCACCATCGCACGTCCGATTCGAGGGTTTGTTCATGGACTTATTTTTAAGAGTTCACCATTGCACGCCCGATTTGTGGAATGCTCATTAACCAGTAACCGCATTTTTCCTATAAATCATAGACGTTTATGTCAATTTTTCTTATGAAACTATATGAGCTATAAGCATTCCACAATAATAATTCCACGAATCATCAATAAGCATTCCACAATAATAATTCCACAAATCGGACTTATTTTTAAAAGTTCACCATCGCACGTCCGATTTGTGGGCACACTACAATTTTTAATGAGTCAAGCCAATTAAAGATTCTTTGAATCAATAAACGTTATCCTCGATTTCACAACTTGTCTCTTTACTCATATAATTTTTGTATCGTTAGCGTCAATAACTTCGAACGTATACGTTTCTGATCTTAATTCAATAAATTCACTAATTATTTTCCCATTATCATCTTTCATTAAACTTAACGCCTTTTTATTTACACGAGGTGTACCAAATATATTATCGTGCGGATAACCACTTGTATCGAAATACCTTTAAATAACTTTATTACGTTTTTTAATACATTTTTTATAAAGTTATTAATTTTGGGTTACTTATTATAACATTTAATAAAAATTTTTTAAATCTATTATTACTTTTTATAATTTTAATATAACTATTATAACTTATTATAATTTTTCACGTATTTTAACAACTTCTAAACTTATTATAACTTTTAATATCATATTTTTTATACATAGTTTACACCTTTTCATAACTCTTACAACTTATTTTTATAACTTTAATTGTCTTTATATAGCTGTTTATAATTGTTTTAACTTAGGGACTTTAAATTTTTATACATTTTTGTCAGTTTTCACTAAATTTGTATAAAAAAAATTGTAAGTTTTATACTATTTAATTACTTTTCATAGTTTTACGATTTTTTAAACATTTTTTAACAAATTTTTTAAATTTATTATTACACGTTTTTACGAGGTAAATTTCTCCTAAATGTTTGCTTTTTAATCTCGATTACCCCAAAATTTATGCCTTTTCAGCATGTACGACTTGAAATGCATGTTTTATTTCGCTTAAATGTTTGTTTTTCATTCCAAATTACGCATACATTAGATTTTTTTTCTCGGTAAACTAGGCGAACTTCCTAATAAATGTCTGCTTTTCAATCTCTCTTACCCTAAACTGATCTTTCTCCTAAATGTTTGTTTTTCAATCTCGATTGCCCTTTAAATTTATGTTTTTTCAATCATGTACGACTATGTCATACTCTTTCTCCAAAATGTATGGTTTATTTCGCTTAAATGTTTGCTTCTCATTCGAAATTGCCCAGAAATTTGTTCTTTTTAGGTAAACTATGCTAACTTCCTCCTAAATGTTTGCTTTTCAATATCTCGTGCCCCTAAATTTATGCCTTTTGCATTCTAACCGACTACGCCACACCTTAGCACCTAAATGTATGCTTTTGACGCCATAAACGACTACGTCACGTATGTCGTCATTTTTGGGATTGGGATGGTTGAGAACCGGCCACTTTCCACTACTTGTAAGATATATCAAAACCCATAAATTTTTCTAAAAATTTGTAATTTTGTAAAAACAGGGGAAGCCGTCAGAGTTCTGCCCATCCTAGCCACTTATATCACATTGTACTTAAACATTTCGTAATAGTAGTTGGTAATTAAAACACCTTTGTGAAGTTGGCCTAAATTTCTATCTCCAAAAAAATAAATTTTTTACGCTGGTAATACCATTTTCAATTATTAATACTATCATGACAGAAAACTATAAATACATTCAATTTCACATACATTTGAGTAGTAAATACATATTTATATATATAAATAAATAAAAATTTAACTTGAATAGAAAAGTAAAGAAAATAAAATTGCACTTTTAAAATATTCCCAGTAATGATATCAGAAAAAATAAAATTGATAAAAATTAAACAATTGTTTCATTGGTGTGACTATAAAATAAAAATGTTAACGTTCTAGCCGATACATCATGTCGAGAATGGCCCATATATAGCAACTTTGAGAAAGCACTTTATATCCTAATGGAACACGAGATTTTGGGTATTGGTCATCGGCCTCACTATGGATTTCGAGTAGCTCTGGTCTAAACCTTTGCCAGTGCAAAGTTTTAGGACGATATAATTGTTATCTCATGGCGCGAATGACCCATATAAAGCCACTTGGTTGGCTATATATGGACCATTCTCGCGCCATGAGATACCACTTACTTCGCCCTAAAACTTTGAACCGACAAAGGTTAAGACCAGAACTACTCGAAAACTATAGTGAGTCTAATGGCCAATATCCAAAATCTCAACTTCCATTAATATTTACAGTGTTCTCAAAGTGGCTATATATGGGCCATTCTCGCCATGAGATGGCAAAAGTCGCGACCAGAACTACTCGAAAACCATAGTGAGACCGATGACCAATACCGAAAATCTCAACTTCCATTAAAATATAAACCGTGTTCTCAAAGTGACTATATATGCTTCCATTAACATGGACTTATTAGTTTGGGTTTACTTCACAAATTCACAACGGAAAATATTTTTGTTTGTGGCTGACATCATTAAAATGTCGTGATCTACCATTTTTTTAGGCTGACAATTCAAACGTAATAGAAATTATAGTTTTCGTGTTGCCATTGCGTTTTTTTGGGCGGATATTTGGGCCAACTTCACAAACATATTAACAACATTTATATTGTTCTCCAGATATATATTTAAGCAAATGTATTAACACGGTTTCGGCGCTTGTTTGGGAATGTCACTTTAAAATAAGAAGAATTTATAGAACGAAATTAAAACATCATTTTCAAAATCAAGGAGCTTAAAACTTCCAGAAATCATTGTTAAACTTATTACAATTTACTCATATTCGGGCTATTTGATAAAATAGGCCACAACCCGCGAACATAGGTCGGATTGCCGCTACAAATGATTGAAAATAATCAAATTCCGTTTAATGTTTCAAATTGTCGAATTCAAAGCAAAGTTCATTGTAGGAATTAAATACAGTTTACGCACGTTATGAAAATATTTTGAGCCACCTAAAAATATAGACCGGTGTGAAGTATTTAACGTTAATAAAAAGTATAGCTACACTTTTTAACGAAAAGTGTAGACTCAAAATGTGTAGCTACACAAATTATCAAAAAGTGTAGCTAGAAAAGAAAAAAAGTAAGAAACTCGAAACACTTGGTTTAATTAAAAATTGTTTATTAAAAATAAAAAATAAATATTGAGAATCACTGTAATACAAAAATAAGTGTATATACATATTTTATAACAAAAATTGTTTAAAGTATTTTAATTCAAAAAACCATCGCAACAATGTGGAATTTAGTGTTTTTAACTTGAGATGTTGTGTGGAATATGTAAATAAAAATTCAAGACAATTTGCATGTTGTGATTGGCGATATGGCCCTACACGTACACGTGGAATCATCTTTGGCCAAATTCACTTAAATCTTTAAAAATTCAAAAAATCATCAGGCCAATGATTGCCAAGTGGGGAATTTAGTGTTTTTAACTTGAGATGGTGTCTGAAATTCGTTAAAAAAATTTCAAGGCAAATTGCATGTTGTGATTGGCGGTATGGCCTTACACGTACACGTGGAAGCATCTTTGGAATAATTCACTTAAATCTTTAAAAATTCAAAACATCATCAGGCCAATGATTGCCGAGTGTGGAATTTAGTGTTTTTAACTTGAGATGGTGTCTGGAATTTGTAAAAAAAAATTCAAGACAATTTGCATGTTGTGATTGGCGATACGGCCCTACACGTACTACAACATCTTAAGTTAAAAACACTAATCTCCACACTTGGCAATCATTGGCCTGATGATTTTTTGAATTTTTAAAGATTTAAGTAAATTTGGCCAAAGATGCTTCCACGAGTACGTGTAGGGCCATATCGCCAATCACAACATGCAAATTGTCTTGAAATTTTTTTTACAAATTCCAGACACCATCCCAAGTTAAAAACACTAAATTCTACACTTGGCAATCATTGTTGCGATGATTTTTTGAATTAAAATACTTTAAACAATTTTTGTTATAAAATATGTATATACATATATTTTTGTATTACAGTGATATTTATTTTTTATTTTTAATAATTAATTTTAATTAAATCACGTGTTTCGAGTTTCTTACTTTTTTTTCTTTTTGAGCTACACTTTTTGATAATTTGTGTGTAGCTACATTTTGAGTCTACACTTTAAAAAGTGTATCTATACTTTTTACTAACGTTAAATACTTCACACCGGTAAAATATAGGTGCTAAGCCGTGAACATTTTTAGGATCCGCGGTAAAAAAACATAACATTGGCAAACATTGTGAAATCGTTAAAATGTGTATACAATTATTAAAAGTCGTTCGGGCATTCGTCTCAAACAGCAGCATTTTTTTTCTTCTAGTATAAAAAAAAGTTAAAAGTCATAAATAAAATAAAATAAAATAAAACGGATTCCAGTATAGAAAAGAAAACAAAATTTCCTTCAATCGGGGTATTTTTATGAAAAAAATTTCTGTTCCTTTTTTTTTATGGCGCACTGGCATTACCTGGAGCATCATGCAGTTCTAAGGAATTCGAGCACAGCTATGCAATAGAGTATATTGTTCGATGGCTCTGCCAAAACCACAACTGGACCATCGTTAAACGACCTAATGTTAGCGGCCCTATACTCTTCAACAGGAATTATAATCCTTATACTGTTAAGTTGGTGGAAGCATAACTACGTCCATACAGCTGACATCGAAAAATTATTCAGACAAATCGCCGTTGATGAATATGATCAGAACTATCAACGTATTTTATGGAGAGAATCTCCATAACAATAAATTCAGAAATTCAACCTGACCACCGTCACATATGGAATAGCAGCAACTAATTATTTGGCGGTATAGTCACTACGACAGCTTGCCATCCATGAACAACCAAACTATCCTATAGCGTTGAACGTATAGTTTTAAATGATGTTTACGTGGATTACCTGATTTCTGGGCAAAAGACACTGGAAAAAGCCGTACTCTGCAAAAAAAAAACCATTGAATTACTGAATAGCAGTAGATTTACCTTAAGAAAATGGGCAACAAACAACGCCGTTCCCTTGAAATTCATACCAGCACATAAGGAATCAACATCGATTGGAACTTAAGCTTGATGATACAATTAAAATTCTTGGACTACTATGGAATTCAGGAACAGATTCATTCGGTTTCATCGTCATCCAATCCACGCCTGGCAAGTCTACTAAGCGAAACCTACTTTCGGATAGTGCAAAACCTTTTGATACATTAGGCTGGCTGGCACCAATAAAAGATGTAGCTAAACTGTTAGAAGGTATTACTAAGGTGAGGCTTTTCGCATCAAAAACAAAGGTTGTTCCGATTAAAAACTTACTTTCACTGTCTCGTCTTGGGGTTAGCGTAGTGTTGCTCATTTACCTAATGTACCAAATTAATGAAATGCAAATTCCGAAAACAACTTCGTTATTTTGGACCGATCTAATGATCACGTTATGTTGGATTCGAGGTCGTCCTCATAGATATAAATTTTTCGCGGCCACTCGAATTTCGGATATTCAAACATACTCAAGACCAGCACAATGACATCACGTTGGATCAACCGACACTCCAGCAGACTGCACATCAAGAGGTATCAGTCCGAAGGAACTAAAGAACAACAATTTATGGTATGGTGGACGAGTCCATTGATTACAATTTTCGAACGAACGTTGGCCAACAACAGTTAATCCGTTTATACAGATCATGGAACGATTTTCAAGCATGGACAAAATAATTCGCGTTGATGGCTTCTGTTTAAATAAATGTTTAAAAAACGGGATACCGTGGTCGCCAAATTTACTTTCTGCTGAAGAACTTAATAAATCCCGTAGCAAGCTGATTAGAATAATTCAACATGCGTTTAATCCATTTATTGATGAGCACAAAATACTAAGAGTAGGAGAAAGAATAACTAATTTTAGCCTGAACTATGATACCCATCATCTAAAAATAATGCCCCCAAAACATAGATCCATGAA
Source organism: Nephrotoma flavescens (assembly GCA_932526605.1). NCBI lineage: Eukaryota > Metazoa > Arthropoda > Insecta > Diptera > Tipulidae > Nephrotoma > Nephrotoma flavescens. The sequence continues at coordinate 302,960,706 of OW052221.1, forward strand.
GCTACTAATCAAAGATGCTCATGCTGCTGACATGGGGGGACATTGCATGGGGGAGATTCTTAGAAACAAATAGTGGATCATGAACGGCAGAATCATCATACGAGATAGTAAAATGCACCACGTTTATTTGATTCAATACTTCAGAAAGACACGAACTAATAGCAAGCTTACGTTCATTTATTAATACAGGAGTGGACTACTAAAGTAGTGCCTCTAGAGATTGTCAGCTATATATAATCACTGCAGCTTTTATGGTGGCCTTTAAGAGATTTATGACTTGAAGAGACGTTTGCTGACGGATTTACAATGATACTAGCACCAACTTTGTTGGAGCCCGAGTACTGCTACAAAAAGATAAACAACAAACTCTCTAACAAGCAAATCTTGAATTCCAGCGAATCCTAGCTGAAATTGAGATTCAGTGGCACTTTATACCATCGTTTGCACCACACCTTGATGGACTTTGGGAAGCAGCAGTGAAATCTTTAAAATTCCATTTAAAACGGGTAATTGGAGACTCAGCCCTCAATTCAATTTGACTTACGCCAGTTTCATCTTATCCATATGCGCTGATGTTAATGCTGGAACATTTTTTGTTGGTAATTCACTAATTCCCAGAATCGAACATGGTGAATGAAAACATTCCAGTCAACCATCAGTGGAGATTATTACAAAAAATGGTTCAAGATTTTTGGAAACGCCGGTCAAATGACTACCTTACCGAACTACAATAAAGAACTATGTATATGGACCAGCAAACAACCAGTGGTTAAAGCAGACGTATTGTTTAATAAAAAAAATAACTTAGCGCTAATAAACTGGCCTTTGGGAAGGATCATCGATCTACATCTCGGCACCGATAGTTTGACTAGGGTAGTTACAGTAAAAGGGGGCAGTGGTTCCATATTCAAAAGATCCTAGTACAACATCACCACTTTTACTCATCAACCTGGACTGTATCTAGAAAACATTGGAAATCTCCGACTCATCAACCAGAATAAATAGTAGTTTACTTCAACCTCACATCCTGCTATTCAGATTTGATGTCATACAGAAGTCTGGCAAGAAACATGGATCAACTTTGCATATTCTAACTCTTCTTTTTCTTCTAGCTGAATGTAAATCAAAAATCATTTAATATATTTCTGAGCCCTCACCAATACGAACACACCTCGTGGTCATCTCAATAATTGGTTGGAATATTGTTTGGAACTCGCTAAAAAGGTTCAATTTCTAAACATAATTTTTAGTACAACCAATTTCAAAAATAAAATCTACATCGTAGCAATAGGTCTACCTTAGGTCTTATCTTAACAAAAATGTCAGCTAGAATCTTCAAGTATTTTTAGATTCGACGGCATAACATTTAGGATCGTGTCCAATTTTATAATTTTTGTTTTAAAATAAATTCCAATCGGAGAAATTACAAATTTAGCAGTGTGAGTTTTAATAATTTTGTTAGCATATAGATCCTTCCCCCTACGCCGCAGAAATTTAAATAGTATGTAACTTAAGAGGGGTAAGCGAAAAGGAGAGCCGCTACCACCCACGCTCCTGTGTTTAATTCATCTTATTAAATGCCACCTTGTAATTGGCACCTGACAAAATACTTGGCCTGACCTTGTTACTTTAAAAAAAAACAATTTGCTGTATAAAATAATTATTGACAAAACAGGTCACCAAATGTTACAAATCAGTAGTCCTTGGATTGTTTGAGTTCTTTTGATTTTCAGCACCAATAAATTATATTCATAACTTTGTCTTACTATGCCATGAGCTCCAATCCACCACAATTTAAATTTTTCTCAAAATCATACTTACAACGTCATCGGGCTTGTCCTTCTAACAGACAAACAATTAAATATCCTTGCGACTTGGCACTGAATTATTAAATATAATTTTTCCAATACAGATTTCCCTCGTGTCAACAAAGACGATAAGGCTAGGCAATACCGATAAACTTGTCCAACCAAAATAAAACAATAATAGCATTACCCTCACACCATTTCACTATCCCCCTATATAAAAAAAATTATATAAATTTTTCCAAAATATAAATTTCTTAATTTACCACAGACGAATAAAAATATGTAATCATTATCTCTAATCATTTATCATCGGATCATCATCACCAGTCAATGTTTACAGTAAACGATGTCAAAATTTTCGTTATTTACCCCACTGTGGGGAAACATGTATGAGGAAATAAGGAGAATTGTGAAACTTGCGCATGAATTTCCCCGTTTTCGAACATCGAAAATATTTTTTCCCAAAAATATTTTTTTCCTCGTTTTTTTGTATTTTTCCAATCTTTGTTAGTATCCCCGGTTATCTTGCTCATTTAATACGGACGGATATTTCCGGTTTACATATAGACAGTTTTTGCAACATTCGTGTTTTTGTACTTTTGAAAAATTTACGTCGCGCACGAGGACGATCGTACACACTACACAATACACAGTAAAATTAGTGAAAAGTAGTTTTTGTGTTTGTTTTATTATTTAAACACGGATATCTAACTATGCCAACATAAAAGCTTTTTAAAGCCACACGATGAACTAACCAAAAACAAATAAATAAATTGCGGGAAACCCAGGTAAAAATTTATTATTTTATTATAATGAAAGCTCACGTTCGTGTATTCTAAGTACAAAATAAAATTATAACTTAATTTATTTGGTAAATAATGTTACTATTTCATGTACATCATCCTGTACATAAAATAGTTTTGGAATGGGTGAAGATATACCAATACAAAACATACCAAATTTTGCATGTTACATAAATTATTGGCTGTAAATGAATTTTTAGGCTTTTCTACCGTTACACACACATATATAAATTCCAGGATATAAATATGTGAAAGCATGACATGGTTAATGGATTGTTATGAGCTTAAATTTAATTACACACATTGAATTGAGGTTTTCTATAAATTTCCCTTTTTCGGGTACAAAATTGTTTTTGTGTACAGTACATGTTAAAGTGATGCGGTATGTTTGTCTGTGGTTTAATCAATATGTAGTGTCTACATTGAAAATAGTTTTATATTTTTTGGTATATTGTTGAATGGAAATTTTTGGACTATTACTTGTCTAAAGTTTACGATCCTCTAAAATATCTTAAAAACTTTGACATTCGATATCGCAATATCAAAGTTTAAGGGTCAGCTTTAAGGGTCGGCTTTGTGAATTAAATTATTAGTACACAATAATGCACTATCATCACCATTTCTTTTCATACTTATATTTCTCTTGGAAAACAGTCGTTTAAATTTTATAGTTCGGATTTTTATAGTTTATCAATCGGATTCGATAATTATTAAAAAATATTGAGTTGTATTAGCAATATCCTACAAAGGCTAAATTGTACTTCGTACTACCTACTACCTACTACATTTTAAAAATGTTTTTAATAAAATGCAACAAATATTTTGGTTACACTTTATTTTTGGGGGTAAACCTTCTGTCGATCCAATTTTTCTGTTTCATTAATAGTCTCTTTAATTCCGTTTTTCAATGCATCAATCGTTTCTGGATGATTAGCATAACATTTGTCGTTTGCGGCCCTCAACAAATAATAGTGCAACGAAGTCAAATCGGAGCTCTTAGGCGGCCATTTGACATCTCTATTTCGGCAATGCGATTTTCGAAGGTGGGTCACAAAACGCCGATTTGATTATTGGCTGTGTGGACAGTGGCACTATCCTCTTGAAAGCAAATATTAGCCAAGTCTGCCTCTTCAATCGTAGGTAATAAAAAGTCAGTATTCAACAATTGTTATATTCAAATAACTCAACAAGGTCGTTAAATATTTTAATGTTCGGATGCAGACGAAATGTGAATTTCCAACGTACATTATGTGTTTTACAAAAAAAAAAAAAATATATGGAACGCCCTCTATTTACAACTACTTCAATTATATAGTTGTTCGTTTTCTAATTCAAATGGTTTTTATTCAAATTTCATTAATTATTTGCATGTCAATTGATTTTGTTTGTGTTCCAATTTTCGACCCGTTTGTACTGTTTTAAACTGAAAAAACCACTGTTCGATCAAAAAATTGGAGCCCAATATATTTAATGACAAAGTGATTGGCCTACGGAGAATTTTCAACTATTCACATGATATTGAGGTCATATTTTGTGTGCTAAATCCGGCTGTGGCATTTGGTACGAATTTGAATATGGATCTGCTATAGCTCTAAATGAAAGATCCCAAAAACGATTTATTTTTAAATCTAAATTTTAAATATTTAATGTTAAATCTTCTACAGCTAGCAGAACAAATCGTTTAGGTTAGAATGGGTAGTTTCAACAATTTCTTAATAGAAAATTTACTTAGCGTATAATTTTCAATATATAATCTTGCAAGATTTTGCTGAGTGGGTTCTGGTAACCGTAGAGTAGTCATATTTCATATACACGCATTTGCAGTTATCAACGGAAAATTGTATGACAAACCGAACGAATATTTAGTCCAAAATAAGCGCAGATAACCATTTTTTGTCCAAAATTAAAATCTACATTTCAAATTGCAGCAAATTACCAAACAAACGGCACAGTGGTTAAAGCTTTGGCGTTTGGATCGTAAGGTACCGGGTTCGAATTTTCATCAACAGTGCAGTACAGGGGGTCATACATGTTTTCCATTTCAACATCTGTGATGAAATGTAAAACATGTATAACCCCCTATCGAACTGCACTCCAGAGCTGACCCATCTTTCATGCCAGTAAAGGCTGGTCAGGTGATAAAATCCGCCTATAGCCGTAAGTTCTCGAATTGGTGACGGCGTAATTTAAGGATGGAAAAAGCGCGAGTTGGGAGGGCCTGGACCACAGAATAGATTGCATAGAGATAATAAATTTTTTTTAAAAATCCAGCAAATTGCAAATAAAAAACGCACAGCAATTTATTTTTTGCACTCTTTAGTAATTCGAGTATAAAGGATATGATTTTTCTCGCCACGTGATGCTCTAAAATCAATAAACAGTATATTTTCCCATACAAATCACCAATTTCTAAAAATGCTCTAATCGTTATGGAAATTCAAATGAGTATTGTCAATCTGATGCTGAACTAGGACGTAATTTTTGCTTAAAGTATAGAAAGCAAGGCCGGTATTTTCCTAGGTATCTACGGTCAATACGATTTCACAGATTTTTCGAATCACAAAAAAAAAATTTCAAAAAAATTAAGTGTGCTTTAGACCACACTACTGAAGTAAAACTTCTAATATATATTTAATATTTATTACTAGTCACCTAGCCGTTTATGTCTGATGCCACAAGAGGTAACCTTGTAACTTGGTAACTTTTTCAAGGCCAACTAGTCGTAATAGATAATGTTTATGTATGTGTAACAAAATGGACAAAAAAATAAATTTGAAATCTCCTCGCATAGTAAAAATGGCCTAGAAATATTTTTTATTTCATTTATGTTTGTGTATTGTGGTTTCGGAAAGAAAGAATCGGTTTCTGTGATACCTCGTGTCAAATGGAGCTATAATATAGAAAAAATACAAATATAAAATATATCACACGGACGATTTTTTTTGGTCACCCTGTGCGTTTTGGGACCCAATTTTGGTCGAAAAACGGGAATAAAATTTATGAGTTTTACCTTTGTTTCACATACGTACTAGACGTAAATATTGAATTTTTCCGGTGTTTGTATCAAACAATTTATGTGATTTAATGTTTTAGGTCTAATAGGTAAGTAAAACAACTGTATAGTTATCATAATTTTTATTCCCAATTTTTGACCAAAATACGGCCCCTGGAGTGAGTAAGTGAGTGAGTGACATAGATGTTATAATATAGAAAAAAAAAATTTTGGTCACCCTGTGCGTTTTCGAGTGAGTCAGTCAGTGTCTCAGTGACATAGAAGTCTATATTATGACTTTCCAATTTTCCTGTTTTTCAATTTTCCAATTTTCAAATTTTCCAATTTTCCAATTTACCAACTTTCTAAATTTCCTATTTTCATATTTTTTTATTTTCTAATTTTCCAATTTTTTAATTTTCCCATTTTCCAATTTTTCAATTTTCCAATTTACCAGTTTTCCAATTTACCAATTTTCCAAATTTCTAATTTTCATATTTTCCTATTTTCCAATTTTCCATTTACCAATTTTCCAATTTTCTAATTTTCCAATTTTATAATTTTCCAATTTACAAGTTTTCCAATTTTGCAAATTTCGAAATTTCCAATTTTTCAATTTTTCCAATTTTCCATTTACCAATTTTCCTATTTTCTTATTTTCCAATTTTTTTAACCAATTATTAAAATAAAATGGTATCAACTAATGTTCCACCTAGGGATTTATGAATTGTCATGGCACATCCTGATACTAAAGGAAAATGATTTCGTTTTGCCTTTGTTTCGTTCGCCTCGTTCTATTACACTTTTCGTAACGCATTTGCCAGCTTAGTCCCCAAGTCAAGCGTGCCTAAAGAAGTTTTACTTCAAAAATAATTTTAATTGTTGCTTGGAGGTCAATGGAAAAACGGTCATTTTAATTGAAGGTGGACCATATTCATCAATCAATTAGGTTCACACATAGTTTGTGCGATGAAAAGGGGATTACAAAGTTTGTTTCGAATTGTATATGATTTATTGATTTCACAAAATTTTCAACCTTTTTACATATTGTATACAAAATATGTAAAATGGATTTTTAAATATAACATGAACAACGAACAGATACGGTTGAACCTCGGGCCTGCATAATTAAAATGATATTCAAACATTAGTCCGGAGTTAATATTTAGAATAGGTTATTTTAAAAGGAACTAAGTCATTTGTATGGAACTGGTTTTTATGAGATAAAATAAGATTTCAATCTGAGTTATAGATATAGTTCTATAAAATGACAAACCTGAAATTATAATTTCTGGTTTTTGTAAAAAGTTCTGAAATGTGACTATAAAGTGGAATTTACGGTATAAAATACGACTAATTTCGACCAGCAAAAAATTATTACTAGAACAGTGACAATTGAATAAAACGTTTACCTTGATGTCATCAGTTGTCATCAACGATTCCATCCTTCATCTTATCACGCGGGTTGATATTACTTACTTCAGCATGTCGTGATTCAGAAAACATCGTGGTTACCAAAATTCGGGTGTTTTCGGGTGTTATGCACTACAAAATGATTTCTGAGCAGCACGAAAGCTACGTTTGAAGACAACGGCAAACATTTCATCAAATTATTGTTCCTGCAACAAGATGTCACACATCTTATTCAATAATACTTAATAATTGTTAGAAAGATTCAACACTGTTCCTTTCAGGGATTCGATATTAAAAACCTTTCTCTTACAAGAAAAAAAATTACTGCCATTATGACCTATTCCAAAAAACAACATTACACTGGACGAGTACTCACCGAACATGGTGAAACCGTCCTCATTGAAAAACATATGTGCCTTTCGGCCTATGCAGCAGAAAATTTGTTCGTTAACTGAACGCATCAAAATAACTTGCATCAGAATCATGTTGTTTGAAATTTAATTTCCAATTTTTTTGTTTTAATCGTTTATTTGCAAAAAGCTATATACTTTATTCCATAACTTTCCAAAACATGAAAAGTTCCTCTATGGAGCGGTCGACCGATTTCAAAAAAATCTCACTGGGTCCTCCTAATTTGTGGAAAAACGTATATATGAAGTTTCATCCAGATTAATCAATCCGTATGTGCTGAACAGGGACCAAATTTTTTTTGAGAAACATTTTGACAAAAATCCTCAATTCCGCTTAAAAACTGGCCTGGACCGGTATTGTTGCAAAATTAATTTAGAATATGTTAGGTCATAGCCGTCTTTCATACATAATATTCTTTTATACATAAAATATTGGCAAAAACCGAATAAGCTCACCCAATATATTTTACCTAAAAATCACTGAGACCACCCAATTTTTTGAAAAAGCTTTGGAATGAAATTTTTTCCAATGAATCAATCTATCTGCGGACCGAGTTTTTGTTGAAAACTTAAATTTTGGAAAACTGGTCTGGACGTTTTGTTGCAAATTTAATTTAGAATCTTTAATTATTATTGAAAAGGCTGATATATGAAGATTCATTCCAATAAATCAATCCGTCTGGGTTGTACAAAGTAGATTTTTTTAAAACATTTTTTTGTCAAAAATTGTACACGATTTGTTGATTCTCTTTTATTTTGTTTTTTGTATGCCATAACAAAAAAAAACGTACCGTTTTTTTATTTTCACACTCAGATTTTTTGTACTTTCGAAAAACACGATTTTAAAGAATACGGAATAAATTAATCGTGTTGTTGGAGGATTTTCCGTATTCGATTTGAATTCATCAACTTTCTGATAGTTTTCAACTTTATTTACAAACAAGTAACGATTTCGTTTGTTGTGCTCTTTTACTTTCACGAATGTTTTAGTGACTTTTAACAGATTGGTAGGATTTCTCTTTTTGACTGTGTTCAGGCAACATAATTTGTGATTTGTTGATTTTGTGCTTTTAAAATGGTTTAACATTTTTTATAAGAATCATTTTTCTGTTTTTTCTAGACAGAGGGCAGATAGGATGAGCGTTATTTTCTGTAACCAGCTCATCCTTCTCGAATGTAATGATATCATTTATTCATTTTTTATCTTTCATTTGCAACTGTCGGCTCCTCCCAAACCCCTTCTTTGAGAAAGATGGAATATCCAGAATAAAACCTGGTTTTCCACCTGGGGTAATGCTTCCTTTCGATGTAGTTTCCATTTTATTTGGAATTGGTCGACGGATTGTATTTTATTTCCCCCCTACCTATCAATATTCATGGAAACTGACGAGTTTTACTAGGTCCACCACCTTATATGGACGCACTTTTTAGTGGCGATGGGATCCACCGAGAGTTTTTGTTTGTTGCATATGTTATTTTAGCGTCATTTAATGTTGTCGTGTTTCCAATTTTCATTTCATACATTTGCGACAAACCAGCACCTAAAGCGCATTCCATTGCATCTGTTGATAGAATAAAACCTTTCCCAAAATCCCGTTAAGTTAATATTTGGTTCGTGGGTGTATAGTTTTTTAACGTTTCGAAAGTCCTTATCTGGATTGGATGCATTAATATTTGCACTTTCCTTTAGAGAATTGACCAAGTTTTTATGTCTTTTCTGTAAATATGAATGAACCAACAGTAATAACCCGATAAATTGCTTGATTTGCTTTTATAACATTTAATACTCTAGATTTTTCAGTGAACAAGCCAATCTATTATTGTTGGGGGTTATTTTGATCAAATTGGGGCTTAAATTTCTGAAACTCCTCATAAACCGAGCATATTATGATTTTAATTTTTATTTATTTTTTATGAAAACTTTTTTTTTGTCGTTAATAACGCTAATGCTACATATTATAAAGTATATGACTGGACAAAATGGCGGTTTCATCTCTTAACAGGGAAATTAATTCCTTTCAACAGATGCCACTATTTGGTTATTCTTTTTGGAAATAAGTATATTTGTTTTTTATTTTATTCAACAATTTGCCTATATTTTAGGAATTTTTTTATTTGACGACTATACGCAATACTACATAAAGTTGTCAAATCACCGTTAAGTACCCAAATTTATTTCTAACTAACAAACTGAAATGATCACCGTTGATATAGTTAAAATTTTATTGCGTGAAAATTCGTTACTGAAAGCGACGCGAAAATCGTGACATTTCATATTTGTAATTTACAATTACCAGAACCAATGTTCAAATATTTTAACGTGAGTACATTTTCCAAAGGGCTCGTTGAATTTTCGGAAGTGTATCGAATGAATCATGTTTATAAGCAAAGAAAGTAGTAATATAGAGCTTAAACATTTTGAAGGACTTCTATACAGGTGTTCACCGGGTGTTTGGTTAACCGATGCTTTCGATACTATGGTATACAACTATAAGCGATTCTATTGCGGTTCGTGAATTGAAATTATTTGGCTTTTCCAATTCAAGATTAATTCTGTTGTTTTAGAAAAATTTGAGCCAACATAAGTTTTCGCGCTCTGGGTGGAGTGCATTGAAAAATTTACTTTTCGTGTATCACTCGGCAAATTTGCATACGTCGGTAGGTTACGTACCTTTGATATCAGTTTAACACGGACCTCCAATTTTCGTACTAATCCAACTCATATATAAATCCAGAAAATAGGAGCATTGACAAAAAAAAATTCTGCATTCGAGGCCGCGATATAGAAATTATTAATTTCAATTCTAATCGAAATCAAATTACATATAAAGAGAATAATAAAATTCCGGTATGTAATGTACATTCATGGGGTTTATCGATGACTAGAACGCAGTGCGAGGCTAAATATGACGGCCACATGAAGAAGGAATTTTTTATGATGTCGGCGATATCCATTTTCTTCTCAACAACTGAGCTTTACATTTAACCGAGAAATTTATCAATTTGTAATCAATCGACAAATGTTTTTCCTGTTTCTTTCACTATGTAGTTATAGTACCTGAAATATCCAGGAAACCTTCTACCAAACTTTCATTGCATTTTCAAGATTATGAGCAAAATGAACTTGTTTGATCATTACATGTTCACTTGTCTAAGAAATTGTTTTGTCCGGCGGTTTGTTGGCGGTTTATTGCTTGTTGTGGTTTCCATTGTAGTACATTGACATCTTGACGGCTTTGCCTTTAGTTTAAATATTAAACTGTATAAAGCTCGGCTTTCCGAGTATAATGACGTAAAGTGGAAGAAAGTAAAGTACTTGCTCTGTTATTCAGGGGTCCCGGGTTCGGTTCTTGGTGATAAGTGCAGACCAGTAAAAAAAATTGCGGTTTGGTTTTTTAACGTGTCATAATATGTTATTTATAGTTTTCCATCCATTTCTAATTTTCCGTTAAGTCTTCAATATTTCAATATTTTAAATAACAACGTAATGTAGACAATACGGCACAACCCAGGCCCCAGGCTTTACAAATCTATAATATAATTCAAGCCAAAATTATCATTTTAAAGTATGTACATATATCGGCCACCTATGTAAACTAAAACAATTTTTAATTTTTTAAATAGAGTTAAATATATATTAAAATGATATTCAAGCTAATTTCAAATGCATCCTGCTTTACATATTCAAATATTTGTAAAATAAAAAAAAAAACAAGAACGGCGGCCAATTAAACTTAAAAAGCACAGAAATATTTTTATATTATATTAATTAAAATATTATTTTCATATAAAAGAATTTTCCTTCAAACATCCTTTTTCCTCATTATACGAATGAAGCGCAATGATTTTTCCATTTTTTGTTTTTCCTTTTAAATGTTTCCGTACATTTTTTACTCATCAACTTTTTGATAATATCCTAAGCAGAATTGTCAAACTTTCATTTTCATTGTTTTGACAACCTTCTTATCAGCATACAATGCTTTCCATTACATGCTATATATTACATGCTATATGTTTCTTAACCGTCTAGAACGAGAAATGTACGGAATATGATAACCCGCGACACGATATGGTAACGAAGCTTTAATTATTTAAAATGAGACACATTCATTTCTAGGACATCATCAAATATAACTTGTACTCACATAACATGGAATAAATTATATTTTGTGTGTTGTGTAGCTGTGGAGACAAAATGTAATTAATATTTTTTAATAATTTCGCGTTCGTCTGCCTTAGTTCATATATGTATATATACATTCATGTAATATATACATTTGGAAGGATATAAATGAATTCAGACAGGATTTATATTCCGGTCTCGTTGATTTTTTTGCTACAAGTTTATTTCCGAGAAGAAAAAATTTATGTTTATCAAGAAGCTTTCCAACTATCTTTTGTCTTAACATATGCATTACCATTATACTAAAATTAAACCTATCCAATATCTATTTCATAAAAAAAAATCTGACATTTCAAGATATTCTGTACGGTACAAAAAAAAATGAAACCCATTTTATTTAACTTTCCTTCCCAATTCTCGAACGATCTATTTAAAATATATTGTGCTGCCTCACCTTCTGCTTCACGATAAGGTATAGATAGGTAAATATTGCCTAACATAGTATAGGTACTATCCATTTAATATCTCTTCAATCGATTTTTCATAAAATTTGTATATAAGCACTACATCCAACCTATATATTCAACAATAAAAACCAATTTTTTTTTTTTAGGTGAGACAAAGATGATTAATATATAACCTCATCTCTTTTGAGAGCAACCTTTTTTTCCTTGTGTATACCTCTATACCTACATTATAGCATTATGCCAAGTTTTTTACACGTAAACAAAAAAAAATACACTTAGAAGATTTTCTTTTGATGCTGTTCTACAACTTTTCTTTATATAACAAGGTATACAGGTACCAAAAACAAATTCTTTTGATTCTGATCTGATTTAAGTTAAAACACACATACGAACAAATTTAATCGAATACAGGTGTAAATCGTGTGCCAAATTTCGGCTGAATTATTTTCTAGGTCAAAGTGAGATGTACGAGACTTATCGTTCCTTTAATATGGTTTCAATCCGGAAGGTTTAATTAAAGCGGGATGGCGCGCAAACAGTTTATATCTCATTGGGAGTAAAAAATTATGTTTATTAAACCAAAATCATAAAATTCTGCAAACATACGTTATTTTCATAAACAGCAACATCAGGATATATATTATGTTCGTTTAGCACAGGCAAGCATTTTCCCGCCCCCATACCAGTCAAAATCCGTTTAGTTAATATTTGCAATATAACATACCCGAAATGATAGTAGTAATAACAACAAATATTTGCAGGTTAAATATTTCATTTTGGGTGGCCTATTTATTTTCTATATGCGGTGGAAAATCAATATATTCGGTAGCATATGTGCTTTGGGTTTTTATGTGGACAAAAATGTTTGGTACTTTGAAATATTAGGCAAATATTCTCATTTTTAGCCGGGTTGATTTATTGTTCTGTATAGTACACGTGTGTTTAAAATTATATACTTTATACTCCAATGTATAGTTCTGGAACAGCAGTTTAGTGTTAGGGACCATTTGAATAAAACCTAATGTAAAATTAAGATATAAATTTTTGCAGAATTCTAAATTAAAACAGGCGGGTTTAATTCTGTAACTGATTGACGCTGCTCTTAAATAAAGGTGGGGTCTATTTGATGTGGCCAACACTCTCCAACCACACGTGATTTCTAAAGCGAGAATTAAACATAGCTAAATTTTGGTAAAAACAGTTTTGTGTAACCCAAAATTCGTTATTCTCGTTTATTAATAAAGTTTCCTGGGCCGTATTCTTGAAATCCGGGGAAATTTCCCCAATCGGATACACAATTTGCTTTGTAATTCTCCATATTATTCGAATTTTTCGCCGGCTACTTTAATTTCTTTTTTTTTAATTAAGAAACATAAGTTTTTCCCCATACTAATCCAAAAATTCCGACTGGTAAATCGAATCGAAATTATTCGCTTCGTAGGGAGACAAATATTAGTAAAGTTGAAAAGAAATTTTAAAAAATGATTAAAGTACCCGCGGCGAAAACATCGATTGGGGAGATTTCCACCGATTTCAAGAATACGGCCTCTGTATCCCAAGGAAACCCCACGCTCAATGCAACAATGTGCCCATTGTGAAAACCGTGGATTCTATATCCTAAAGAAACCGGAACATTACTAACTCGAGGCCTGGATACGAGAAGTCATCACACAAGGATCAACAGGCAAGTCCCATTCTTTGTTAAAGGAATTTTAAATAGCGCCCCAAAACTCGCAGCTGGTCCCTCTTCAGATACAGAACTTCTTAGTTAACCTCAAATTAGATTCATAAATGGGGCATTTTGCATTCCTGGTGTAGTGGAAGCGAGCCAATTACTCTTTGCATAACGCTCGTAGCGAATATAGTTCTTATAATAGCTTTCTTGCTATTATTAAAGCTCAGCGGAGGTCTAGCTCGAGTCAGATAAAATCCAGATTATCACCTATCCTGAGTAACGTGAGTTCACAATGTTTATAACGGCGGTGGCTTAGCTAGATAAATTTTTAAAGCTCTACGATTTATTTGGGCACCGGTTTACCGGCACCATTGCCTCAGCCAAGCTCGTGAAAGAAGAATAATAAGTAAGAGGTGTCACACACCACACAAAAGCCACCGTTTGCATTTAAACTCGATCGTATAAATCAACGGTCACCACAAAATGTGACCTTCCAACGCAACACAGCATGGTCTTACCGCCAAAACGATCATAGACTATAAAAAATATAGAGAGAAAATGGCAGCTCACCGGAATTCTGTAGCAGCTTCCGGTATGGCGTGGTGGTCCGAATAATACCCTCTGCTTCGGGCTGCTGCTTATTAGTCGACGAATTCCTCGTTTTACAGTTCGCTTTTTCACTTTCCAATTTCGGAACCACCTGATATACAAACACTGAGCTTAAGATTTGAAACATAAAAAAACTTCCGAATGAAAGTAACAAAACAACGTTTAATTCGACTGGATCCAGAATTGAACAGCAGCTCTTAGGCACCATGTGCACTACACTTGATCACTGGACCAACTCATCTCAATTCGTTGTATAGTTAAAACGTGATGCAACAAGATGTATCATGCGCACAAGCTCAGTTTCGAGCCTGGAATCTTCTGCTTCATGGGCTACACACTAAACCACTCGACTGTTCGTTCTTAATATTCGAATTGTCTTTTTATCACCACACTTAGTTTTTTCGATATATTCGAAATAAATTAACTTCAAAAAGTAGGAATATATTCAAAATGAAGTAAGGAATAACATTTCTAAAAAAAATCAATAAAAAATTATTTCTTCAGAAACTGATCTGTAAAATTTGTATTTTTCTACCACATCAAACTTTTGCCTCCCTTTAACTTCATTTAAAAGCGCTATCAATGGATGGGTAGTTAAATTCGTCCCCACTTAATTCGCCCCGACTTAAATCTTGCAAACAAAATCTATCGCTCTTTTTGGATTTCCATCTGCTGTTTGGCACCACGACACTCTTGAACTAAAACTTGTTGGTGTTTTTTAGGCGGTGGTGGTAAATAGCGCCATTAATTCAACTTCACATAAAATTCTTTCCAAACTAATATAAGAAAATGGATCATAAACTTTAAGTTTTTCTTTCGTAGTAAAATAAAGTACAGCAATCATAAAACATTTTGCCTCCACCCCCGGCTATATCACCGAAATCAAAAAGTAGGCCGAAATCGCTTCACCAGAAGTAGCAGCTTCTATAGGATCTTTCTTGTTTTCTGCAAATATTTTGAAAAGTAAATCTTTTACATGAAAAACGTTTACGAACTAAAATATTCTAAATTAATTTTTATAACTGTTTTTCTATAAAAATTCAACCCCTGTTCAGACCAGTATGATTGAGTATCCGGGATGAAATTTCATACTTAATTTTTTTTCTTAAATTGAAAGACTTAAGTAATGATTGAAAGAAATCCGTGGACGAAGCATTTGGAAAAGTATCTTTTATTGTCTAGAATAAGCGTTCCTTTTGTTTGATTTTCTTCTCCAGCTGGAAAAACACTTTAACCGGGGAAATATACGAGTATAGTCAGTTATTGTAAATATGAATGAATTTCGAAAACGAGAGCATCCCCATATACTGCAGAATTAGTATTTTATTTTTTTGGGCGCCACATTCATCACGGATGAATCGCACGATTGTAATTTAATCGAAATTAGATTAGCATAGTCGGTGCTACAAAACCGAAGTTATTTCATTGGATCATTTAGCGTGCTCGTTTATGTGCTCTTGTACAAAAAACGATATCTCTATTAAAAGTTATGTTAAAGAATCCTGCACTACTCCAAAACTGTCTAAACTAAGTCTCAAAACAAAAATATTCAAATAATTTTCTGCATAGTCGTATCACTTCATGCGGCGTGACTATATGGATCTTCCCGGTTACTAGATTATAAAATCAAAATTTAATAAATTATTTTGTACAAAATTCACAATTAAAATTTATTAAATCTTAGTTGGCGGCACTAGTTTCAAAAAAAATTCTACTTATTTGTTGCATGAAAATTTCAAGTGATAGAAATTATCGTTTGCAGTGATAGCAGGCGCAAGGAAATATTTATAAAGCAGCATATTAAGATTAAGAAACAGCCACAACGACTTTAGTAAACAATTATTTTGTATAAGTTTCGATAGCTGCAGTCCAGCAGGTCGATTCGGCCTTTTCTATAGGAAAAACGAATAGGAAAAATATTTACATAGCGTTTTTGTCAAAAATATCATTTTCTGGCCTACTGAGAAATCATGTTTGATCTAAATTTTTATAATTTAGGAAAAGTATTTTTTCCGTATCGAAATTAGACAGGAAAATATTTCCAATTAAATTTTGTTTTTAAAAATTTATACCCATTGTTTACCAAAGTATGCCAGAAAAAAAAATTGCGACAAAAATGCTATATGAAAATATTTTTCCGAATTCCCTTTTTCTAAAGGGCCTTTGAAAGGCTCAAGTGAGGTGTGGTCGAAATGGGTTCACAGGAACTGAAAGCTTCCCTAAGAGCATTTTCATTTTTTGCTGAATTATGTTGAAAAGTAAGTATCTAGGTAGAATTTCCGAAAAAAGTATTAAAACAAAAAAATTGTAAATAAAATTTCAAACAAAATTTGTCCAAATATTTTTTTTTTTTACAAAAACATACATTATTTCACCTAAGTTCCACATCTCTTAAGTCTAGGTGGAATGACTATTCGGAATAATACTTCATATTTAAGCTTTTTTTTAATAACTAAAAGTGGACGCTTCTAAATCAGTTTATCCAATTTCTTCTGTTGAAAAGTACAAAATTTGCAAAATCTGTTGAAAAGTACAAGATTATATTTTCAACAATGGTAACAAGGTCAACTTGGGTTCTTAACAAACCTTCGGCAAGTTCAATTTTTTACTTTAGAAATCAAGTGTGGTGTATTCTAAATTTAGGTATATACATTCGTAGCAAAAGAATGTCGGGTGTTGGCTTCAACATGTTCAACCCTCCATTTTTTCATTAAAAATTACTTACTTGCAAACCCCATGGATAATATATTCCTTAATATGATAATTATAGTAATCATAGTAACCAACAACGCGAAATATGTAGATGAAATTTTACCATATCGTTGATTTTGGATTGATTGGAGTTGCTAAGCCACACGTTGTTCTTACGTTACAAATTAAAGACATTTAAAATTGACGGCCGCACATAAATCTTTCATT
Organism: Nephrotoma flavescens; assembly: GCA_932526605.1. Classification (NCBI taxonomy): domain Eukaryota; kingdom Metazoa; phylum Arthropoda; class Insecta; order Diptera; family Tipulidae; genus Nephrotoma; species Nephrotoma flavescens. Next base: position 302,977,925 of record OW052221.1, read on the forward strand.
CTTAATTAAATCAATTAAATATAAATCCCAATCACTTTGAGCAGATTAATCTACACCAGTATTTATATACATATTACACAAGTATTTATTTTCATTTTATCAGGAAAATTTTCATTTCCACTTAATTCAATTTAGACTAAAATTGATTAAATATATACAAACTGTTTTGCTGGTGTACACCAGCAATCTACCAACAACTCAATATGTAGTTTTTATCCACAAGTATAGAGGATATACGAGTAGTTGTTGGTTTTCCGTAAGAAAAAATCTAATCATCTTAAGTAACAATGAATCTATCTCGACTCTCTATATATACATATACGTATAGAATGAAATGAACTTTGAGATGTGTGTATACGAAGAAGGTCTTTTTTCACGAACCCAAAAACAAAAAGATTATATTGACTGATAAAAATGATTAAGAATTTTTGTGTACCACCATATACTAAAATATATACGATAGACAGACAAGTAACTTCTGCTATGACTGAATTTAGATATGTCTTATTGTCTACTTTAGTTTTCTGTGTATTCTAACATACGTTCATAAGATATACATACAAAGAAAGGATTAAAGAAGAATATATTGTGCGAGATAAAAATGAAATAAGTTGGTATTTTGGGTGGAAATGAGGTTTCTATATGAAAATCTATTTACGGAACGTATATACCGTTTCCTTCACTTGACCTTGCCACTATTTTGAAAAACACGATTTATATATATATAAGACTTTATTGGAAAGAATATCAAATCGACATAGGAATTTTATTTTATTAGATTTTCCGACCATAAATCATTTAAACATTTTTTTATTTTTATAATTCTGGCGGCTTATAAAATATTATGGTTTTGTTTTCCCAGTTCTCTATATGTCTGCCATACATCACCTCGTTTCAATGATTTTTTTGTGTTTTTAAAGGAATTTTACTTTTTTGTTGCGACAATATTTTTTATAATATTTTTTTCTATTGTTATACATTTAACACAAAAAAATAATATCCTTCAAGGTCAAGTTGGATTACTTTTGGTAAGCTGAACAGCTGTCATTTATTTTTTACAAATGCTTTTTTGCTGGGGCTTTTGTGCAAGAATTTTTGTCGGAAATTGAGAATGAATATTAGAAATTGTAATTTTGCTTGGCAGAAAAATTTAAAATGTACGTCTAGTACGTATCTTAAACAAAAGTTAAACTCGTAACATTTTATTCGTAGTCCTAAACCTAAATTTAACAAGTGGGGGGCTAACTTTGTTTTAACAAACGTCACATCATTCGATCATTATCCACGGAATAAGTGCATCCTCTATATATAGTTGGCTCGGTGTAACCCTATACAGTTTAAACACTTTGCAGGTTCATTTCGGATAACTGAGCAGTCTTTCGCGTTGTATATACCGGTAAGTTTAAACATTTATTTAAAGTGTATAGCTACACAAATTAACAAAAAACAAAAATGTAGATTCACAGTTTAACAGAAAAGTTAGAATTACATTAAAAATTATTTCAGGGGTGAACTTGTCCCACTAGAACTTGTTTTTAAAATTGCATTACTTCATTATTGGTGTTGATTCCGTGTGCAACTTCTTTTATTTCTTTCTATTCTTCTAAAATTCCCTATAGACAACTTGAAGTTCAATTCAAATTTTGTGCCGGAATATATAATTTGTTCGAGCATAGAAAACTATTTCCAGTGTTATCCACCGTACACTTTACACATTATTATTATTTACATTAGATAAAAGAATTTCCCGAAGGCCGCTAAAAATTTTCGAAATTATTCCTGAAACAAAAGTATACTCAGATTTTCGGAGCCATCTCCAGAGTAAAGTATTGAGTGTGCACTTTTAAATTTTTATGGATTCTAACTATGAAAACTCAGTGCAGAATACACTAGCAAATTAAATTAACATATATTCCGGTTCAAAATTTGAATTGAACTTCAAGTTGTCTAGCAAATTTTAGAAGAATTGAAAGAAATAAAATAGTAGTTGTACCTGGAATCGACATCAATATTTATGTAATACTTTGGTTATTTTAAATTTCTTTCTATCGAATTTCCCAATTTTCTTGTAAAAATAAATTCTAATGGGGTAAATAAAAATTCCACCCTGCCATAATTTTTTATGTAATTCTAAGGTTTTTTATTAAATTGTGTATCTACATCATTAATTTCTTTTTAATTTGTCTTTTATTATATTCTCTTTGTCTTTTAGTATATCCTCTTTGAAGGTAGGATGAAAACCGGTGTCCATAACCTTAATTTCTCATCGAGGTGAGGTTAGTAAGTCGTTTGGCATTTTACCTAGTGAAACCTTGAATTCTTTAGATTAAAAAAATCGATCGGAACAGAATTTAATGTTTCATTAGGTCGTAACTAAACTGCAAACGTCTTGATAACCTCACCTCGATGTGGGGCTAGAGTTTGGCTTTTGCCGAGAATATAACCTGCATGTGCAATGTGCATGTGGGGTTAACAATTTGGCTTGTTTGAATATTGTAATTTGCCATTTTTATATATCGGGGGTTTCTTTTAAACTGAGACGATCAAATATCTCGAAAAATAGCCACTCTACGGAAAAAATGTCCATAATCAAAATTTAATCATACCGCGGGGGAAATACATTAGTGCAAAAAAATAGTCCCCCACCCCCCGCTTTGTAGGTGGGGCGGGGGTAACTTTTAAACTAAGATAGGAAGCCATATTTTTTATTGCAGATACGGATTCTACGACTAAAAGTACGTATGGTTTGAATGAAATATTTTGTTCGGTTCATGATAGATGGCGTTGTAATCGAAGAAATTCAATTTTTTCAATTTCTTCTTCTTAGAACACACGCATTCGATTCTGCAATACGTTTGAAATAAAAAACATCACGTTTTCATTGGAAATACAAGAAATTCGTTATCAAAACAATTTGTTCAGTTTTTTAAATCACATTTAACGTTTGTGTTATTTCTTATCTTCATGTTTTTGGTAATTGCAAAATAAACGATAAAATACTTTAGAATGGAGCGTTTAACTGTGCCAGAGAAAATTGAAATGGTTCTGGTTTATGGAGAAGCTAGCAGAAATCTTGAAAAACTGTTGCTATTTAAGCTCAACGATTTCCGGATATGATTCGTTCACGTGCTTCATTTGGCCGTTCTATCAAACAATTTATTACTGATGGAAATGTTCAACCGAAAAAGAGGACCCGTAGAGCAACAGTCACTGGAGAAAATAATGAAATTGCTGTATTGGCAGCAGTGGCTCATAATCCTCATGTTAGTACACGAGAAATAGTTCGCGATTCCGGATTGTCCCTCACCAGTGTTTGGAGAATTTTAAAACGGCACGAGTATCATCCATATCATGTGTCTTTACACCAAGATCTTCATGGCGCTGATTTCCAAAATCGTTGCAATTTTTTTCGTTGCGTAATGTTCTCTGACGAATCGTCTTTTACAAACCATGAAACGGTTAATCGACACAACATGCATTATTGGAGTGTTACAAATCCGCACTGGCTTCGTCAAGTTGAACATCAGCGTCCTTGGACTGTCATCGTGTGGTGTGGAATAATTGGCAACAAACTCATAGGTGTGCTGTTTTGAATTGCGCCAAGTTATTATTGATTTAAGAATTTGCAAGATATTCGACAAAATAAGAATTGACTATCAAAAAAATGGAGGATGGGATTCTTAATTACCTTTTTGGGGTAACTCTTGTAATCCGTTCCATGTTTTTAACGCCAAACGTATTAAAGAAATAAACACAGTTATTTTACTTCTGTCTGATAACTAAAACTTCATTCTTTATTCATTAAATTCTACAGTTTATATACTTAATCTAAACCGTTATAAAACTACAATCATACTTTTTATTAACCAATTAAATTCTAATTCACTTAATCATTTAATCATCAAGGGTGTGGCTTCTTAATCATTTTACTTTAATGTTTTCATACAAAAAAATCTTCATTAAATTTTCATTGTCAAGAGCACGATCGAATTTCTTGATATCGCTTTGGCATGCGCCACATATTTTTCATGGTCAATGTAATTCCATAGTAAACAAAATTCATTCAACTTTAAATTGGAAAATAGATCTCTAATTTCCACCGGATTTTAGAGTCGTTGTTGTATTGTACATTATTGAAAATCATGCGCGATCAATTTTCATTCGTTCACATGAATTTTGCTAATTTTAAAAATCTTCAAAAAAATCATTTCATTAACTCGTGCGTGCAAAGCTCTATGGAGAAATTTTAATTCTTTTCGCACGTTGACCTCATATTATGTTTTGCATATTAAACGTAATACAAATGCTCTACATAGGCCCCCACATTATTGAAGCCAACTTAAATGGTCAAATGTACCGAAACTTTTTGGAAAATGAACTGCCAATATTTCTTGAAAATTTGAACTTAGAAGTGAGACGGAACATGTGGTTTCAACATGATGTTTGCCTTGCACACTATTCGGTGGTGGCACGTGAAATACTTGATCGTGATTTCAATGGTCGCTGGATCGGTAGAGCTGGTCCGACAAATTGGCCCGCCAGATCACCAGATCTTACTTCGCCAGATTTCTTTTTGTGGGGCTATCTCAAAGACAAAGTTTACTAACAAGAACCAACAGCACGTGAGAACATGATTGAGCGAATCAGAAATCCGTGTGCTGAAATTCAACCAAACACACTTCTCAGTTGTGTACAATCATTGGAAATGCGTATCGTAGAATCCGTATCTGCAATAAAAAATATGGCTTCCTATCTTAGTTTAAAAGTTACCCCCGCCCCACCTACAAAGCGGGGGGTGGTGACTATTTTTTTGCACTAATGTATTTCCCCCGCGGTATGATTAAATTTTGATTATGGACATTTTTTCCGTAGAGTGGCTATTTTTCGAGATATTTGATCGTCTCAGTTTAAAAGAAACACCCGGTAGATTAGTATGTATGTGAAGATAACCCAAATTCCATCCCCGAAAAATGCGATGGCAACACTAACTATAGCTATCATGACATTTTTTATACTCTCAGCCCAAAAAATCACGACATTTTTACTCTCAGCCCCGAAAATTTACTGTTATGACAGCTAAAACTATCATGACACAAACATTTTTCTGGGCTGAGAGTAAAAATATTGCATTTTTGTAAAGGAGGAATATTTAAAGTTATTTTTGATTCTCGCTGTCGGTATATTTGGCGTAATTTTACTTTACGTATATATCGAGAAAATCAGGTAAGGAGTATAATTTTTTAAATTTTTTTTTTAATATTTTTTTGTATTTTTATTTGCTTCGTCAACCTTGCAGACACAGATCAAAGAGTTTTCATCGCTCTTATCGCTTCTTCTGATAGTGCCACAAATGTTAAAAAAATCGACTATCAGTATATACAAAATATTTTTTAATATAATTTTAATTCGTTGTATACATTAGAAGATGGGGGCTCTCGCACCCAAACCCCCGCTTTTCCACAATTTATACAATTCTTCAAGTGTCAAACTAAGTTTCAAAAAAATTTCAAAATTTTCCAGGAAAAATTGTAAAATTTAGATGTATTGCTATAATTGTTAATTGAATATCGCAATAGTATACATAAACATGTATAGTATTGCCATAAGCAACTTTCTCGATTTTCGGGGATAAAAATTTCGGCTATCTTCACAAAGGTTAGATTAGTTGATAATGATTTCTTCATTATAAGTTAGGTATTGCACAACAATGTTTTTCCGCTGCCATGAAAATATTACACCGGACAAACGTTTATACTTTTCACAATAAAGGCAATGATCTGTTTAAAACACACTTGTTTATATAATTCTTTAACTAAAGCTAGTTGTATAGAATAAACTTAAAAAAATAGTAAATTGTATCACAAAACAATACTGATAAGTCGAATAAGAGTAGTATTATATAAACTTGGGGCTCAGAAATATCACAATGGAATATACAAGTAACTAACAACGTAGTTAAACTACAACTGACCAAGTAGTTAAATTTTAAAATGCTTCTTTCTCCACATCTAAGTCTCCCAAATTGAAAAATTCTTAATTCTTAATTTATTTTTTTCTTATTTACAGAATCACTGAAGCGAAGGCGGTGAGAAAGGAGAAAAAGGATAATGATATCTAATGGAATGAAGGGCATTCAATATTAAACTGAAATTACTTATGAAACTTAAAAGAGTCAAAACTGAAGTGGCACAAATGGTCTCGATCATTTTTTGAACTATTACAAGAATTATACCAATTTGGCCAAAGACGCTTCCACATCGTCAATCACAACATGCCATTTTTTTTGGTATTATTAAATAGTTCACTCCGGTCTGAAAACTGTATGGACTACATAAAATAAATCTTGACCGAAAATCCCATACAGTTTTAATTAAAGATAATAAAATTTTGATAAAATTTAATATGTGTATTAATTGACTTGGAATTATAAATAAAAGGTAAGTTCACAATTAATTTGAACAGTCGACAAGGACCGACACTGTTGTTATAATTGGTTATTAAATAGTAAACAGATCATATAACTGAACAAAGCAAGCGGCAGTCTGTTCCCCTCAATCAAACACCTCTGAGTGGGTTAATCGCTGGCTGTGATATAAAGTGATTATAGTGATTGTTGTGGTTTTATACATGCAGATAAAAGAGTTATGACGCCCATATTGGTCACGCAGAAGGACCATACCACACTGAAGCACCCGGATGTTGGGAAAAAAACCGCAAGACAACATGGTCAAACCGACCAAGGGTGGTTACAAAGGATCGATGGATGGATTAGAGCTCTAGAGAGAAGAGAAATATTTGTTATTTTGCGAAACTGAAATTCTCAAATGGTTTTGAATATTTTTGCTAGAGCAGCGCAGTGGCTATTTCTGATGTCCTTAATTCCAGAAATTGGTGACATAAGTGCAATTTAGAAAATTTTTATTATTTTGTGAAATTTAATTTTACGAAATATTATTTCGCACCATCGACATAATTGTATATTATACATAATATGTATGTTATATGATTAACGATAAATACCTAATAAATATTATTACGGTAATTATATCTTAATTCTTTATCACATTTACCATCTGCTTGATGATGTGCTTGATGAACATATGTATGATGATTACAATTGGATTTTTTTTAAACAATAAATTTATTTGTAATTGACGATAATGGTTCTGATATAAGTCATTCGCATACCATGTAGCTAAATTTTTGTTGTTTAAACAAGGGATGTACTTTTTATAGATGTTACGAGTATTTTAAGGAAGGATGAAACCAAATTTTTCAAAAATTATTTTACATTTAAATTCGTTTTATTGTTTTTTAAATATTGGTGTTTAAAATTCAAATGGGAGTTTCCCGGTACTTATTACTGTTAAATTTTCACTAATTCCGAAGATTTGCAAGATGCTGATGTCTTTAAGGCACTTTTTAAACATATCTGTTTTAAGGGCTAGAAAAAATAACATAATTATAGCTTGATATAAAAATATAATTTATTAAAATAGAAACTTGCCTTTAGTTGTTTATGTCTTTTATGGTCTCGTACATACGTTTTATTCTTTTCTTTCACAATCGACGATCCCTTGACAGATTTGGAACCATATGCCATGATATTTTTGTAGCAAATGCCCATTCCTCTTGATTCTAATCAGGAATTTTAAACGTATAATCGGTTGAAGATCCGTGGCTAGATAATTTGTCTTCCACATCTAGTTTTATATTTAAATTTTCTCCATTGTTCTCTACTAATGGATCTCGATGATCGGCGGTTATCGACGAGAATGCAAATACGGTTGGCAACACAAAACAAGACAATAAAAATAAGGAAAACAAAAAATCAACTTGACAGAAGTAGCATCACATTTTTATATTCTCTCCCAATAAATTTACTGTTTTACAATCTCTCTATAAATGTTAACGCTCGAAGTATAATACATATATACTTCCGACTGTATCCTTGCGCAGCTGCATGGAGAAAGGCCGCCCTAATGCACTATCAGCTCTGGCTGCTGCACATTCTCGGTACCATCGGTTGCATTCTTGTAATAATGGATACCGTTTAAGCATTTAAAGCACCTTTTACTTCTTTGTGTGGCTTGTGTCTTCGAGATTGTTGTCATGGCCTCATAAAATCTACATTCGAAGATTGTTTGTCCAATTAGGTTACACATTAGACACATTCGTGGCGATGTAACTACCGCACATTCTCGTGTAATTAAATAAACCGGATCACCTTTTCTCGAATAGCTCCTTTTGATTCCATCTTATCTACTCTTCGCCGAAGGAATGCAAATAGATATTCTCCTGTGGGAAAACCGCATTTAAGATAGAATTTTAAACGTTCCGCTTTAATAATATGCTATCTCCTTAGTGCGAATATTACTGATATCCCAATTATATTCACTTGAATTGATTGAATAATTAATTTTGTATTTCTTTTTATCAAAATGATTGTTATCAATTTTCAATATCTCAAGTGATTTGGATTATAGATTAATTTTTAAGTTTTATTTATTGAACCAAAATTTAATGTTGATATATTATGGAATGAGGTGAAACATATATTTATGAAATGTTCAGTATGACTACATATACATACAAAATACATATGTATGTGTATCCATATATGGATAACGTTAATCTCAATTATAAATAAAATGTTGTGGTAAAAATTTGGTATTGTAAATAAAACCTTTTGCTTCTCGCAAATCAAACTAGGGTAAATAATAAATATTGGTCTTTGCACAATTTGAGATAAGACGACCGCAACGTCTAATAAAGTATATTTTAGAAAATCGGCATTTCTCTGTGTTGTTCGTATATCGGACTTTATTAAAAAAAAGACCATTTAGAATCCATGTATTAACTTAAACTAAATGTGCGTGTGCTTACATAATAAAAGTGCAAATTTCACATTAAAATTTAGATGGTTTTTAATTTTTTATAATTAACCGTTTGTAACAACGTAAAATGTGAGTATTACGATATCAAAATTGGTTTGAACGAATCCATAGACACTAAATAAAATTTAGTGTCATTGGTTTTTGAGCATCATCACGTTTCTTCAGATTGCTGATAAAATTTTTAAAAACTATTGGTTGTTTAGCTTTTCCGATTACAAAACGTTTTAATTTGTGGCAATTATCGGCGTCGTAGCAAACCAATCAATATCAGTAGGGCCAACGAACGAAACCTTGAATTTTGAACAATATTTAATTTGATAATTATCTTAATAATTGAAATATGTGTTTTGTTTTCATTTTTATAAGGGAGTTCGTGATAATTATAGTTTTATTTATTTAAATATTTGGAAAGCAAGTTGTTAAATTTCCTTCCAATAAAAAAACTATTCGAAAAAGGAAAACTCGTATACATGTACCACATAATTTATTTCTAATTTATTTAACACTCAAGTAAATTAGAAAAATTTTCAAATAGCTTAGACTTAATTTAAACCGATTTAACTTAACAATAAAATGAAACACCGAATTGAAGGTTATCCTAAATTAATCCTAAACAAAAAAAAAATTAATGAGGCTGTATTGGTTTAAAGCAGTCATTTATGCGAATCCGAATATTTCTTGTTAAATAATTATTTAAATAGTTATATATTAATTTGAACAATAAAATTCATTTGAGGAAAAAACATGTCAATAACTCGACAAGGAAAAACTTGATTAAAGTTGTTCATAAGAATGAAAGTCTCTCTGGCACTATATCCCATAATCATATTTTCATTTCCGATAATGAGTGATTAATTCATTGATCCAGCCGTGAAATTTTTTCCTTGTCACCACCGGAATCAAACCCGGGACCTCCGGTCGCTGGAGCAAGCACACTGACCAATTTGCCACCGGATTGACAAACTTCCACTATAATATTTTGGTAGACCTATATGTGCACTCTACTTGTGCCAACCCGATGAAACTTTTAATTTAGCTTACATATCTAAAACGATATTATTTTGAACAATTGTATTTCTTACAATTTTCATATCTCAAAATTTTCACCGATCTGTGAACTATTTGTTGTTCTGGTATTTATTGTTCTTCTATTTATTGAATCATGGTTAGTTACTATTGATTACAATTAGTTACAAGGCTTTAAATTTGCTACACTAATTACACGTTAGGTGAGTTATCCGTTTAAATTAATATGCCATGTTTAAGCCATTCAGCCGCGTCAAGGCTGTAATCGTGGATGGTTTAGTTTTCTACTTCATTTCATATTTTTTGGGGATTTAATATTTTATGTTTTTTGTTTTATTTTAGAATTTAATTTTTTTATTTATTTTTTTTTATATTTTTTTTATATTTTTTTTTTTAGTTTTTTATTCTTAGTGTCTTGTCGGTTATACTATTCAGATTTAATTTACAATTAAATCACGTACAAAGAAACAGATGAAAGCAAAAACAGACGGACAAATGACTTACGGGAAGTGTAACGGACATCAGTATAGATTTCGATAAACGAATTTATAGTAAGTATGACGCAAATAAAATTAAAAGTGTTTTATTTGCAAAATACACACAAATTCGCACTTGACACAATTAGATGTACGTTGCATCGTCGTATCGTGTATTTGATTCAGTGATAATTTCGAATCAAACCAAACAATGATCGAGCACATCTAACGAATTGTTTACTATTAAAGTTTTTACCTTTATTCTATAATTTTTTAATTCTTCCAAATATTCTGTTTTTACCGGGGAATTTAATGTCACCAGACTTTTAGTTATTGGCAATGCAGTCTATGACATTTATTACTAATCAGAATTATAGCTGTCCCGTTGTATGGGTAACAAGTATCCTGCTTCGGTTTTAAACGTTTCTAACTTCGCTCCCCATACCATTTGTAATTCCGTTAGAAAATGTTGAGCTCTTTTATTTAAACTATGGATATTCCTTTCGGGATAAAATATTGGATCATAAGAAATAGTTTTTTTTTCAGATACATCAATAATAATCAATTTCCAAAAAAGATTATTTTTTATTGCGACAAATCGTGGTCCCTATTCGTTTTGTTGACAATTTTAAATGGCCTTCGAATCAAAAATTCGAGTGCGTGTTAGTGGGTATAGACACATGCCGTTGGTTTTTATAAGTAGAGCTGCAGCACAAACATATAAAACATCTGCCGTGAGATAGTTAGAACATTATTAAGTGGCATATCTCGGCTAGTAAAATTAAATTTAAAAATATTTAAACAATATTCGTCATTTAAATATTTCTGTAACGTCTCATCATAATTCAGCTTTATAACTCTTGGTGTTATAACATATACAAAAATTGACGAAATCTTTACTTTTCATTATACACATCTTCATCTAATTGACTTGCAATTTCTCTTAATGTTTCATTTAAAATATTATTGACCCTTTTAAAATATGGAGTATACCCGATATAATTATTGTCATCTTCTATTTCAAAATCATAAACTGAACTGTTACGTGGAACATTGTTGTTTCGTCGAATTGTCTTTCAAAGTGCCTTCTGAAATATTTAGAAATTCCTTGTAAGCTTTAGAAAAAAAATTTAGTTTTGAAATTGGAACGTTAGTGTTTTGCAATCAATCATAAAAAAATATAAACATTATTTTTTTTAATTCTGTGATACATTGAACTACTTTGGACATATAAAAATGCCCACTATATTTTGTAAAGTTGTATGACTGTTTATAATTTCGTATGATACAATAAATGTAAGTACTGTTTGATCCAAATTCCGTTATTCATATGCTTCAATACACTATTTACAAAAACCCAAGACCAATCACTTACAAAAAATTTTGGAAGGTGAACTTTTTGTTTGCGACGTAAAAATTCAAATATGAAAATAGTTTAAAAATGATCCGACAACATCATGCCTAAAAGAAATTGACCCCGCTAACAGCAATATAGTTCCTTCTATTTTGACTACACACGCGTAATAAAATATTGTAGGAAAGTCATGATGTTCGCAACATTTTGGATTTCGTACTAATCCACCTGTTGCATCAATATATAATGTCCCATCTGAAAGATTCAACATATTTAATGTTTGTGATCTTATTAAAATAGCATACAAAGAGTCAGCTGCAATGTATACATAATCCCCAATTGATTTGTGCCTTTGAATTGCACCATGAATTTCACATGTTCAAACTAGATCATTAAAGTGTAATCGTTCTGATCTTGCTTTCCTTAAAACGTCAGTTGCAATAATTTGTTGTGTGTTTCCTGCTTGCAGTAGATTTTTGGCAATATCCACAAATTGCTCCAAGCTGAACAAATTAGAGCTTTTATTCGCCAGCTGGTCTTGAACATGACAGAGTCGTTTCCTTCGTAGTTTAACAAACTGTTTAACAAGGCCGTGATAATTTAGGTCATTTCCAATCGTAACATACATATTTACATATTTTTTACTTATTACAGTAAAAGACCGATTATCCGGGCAGTTAACCGGAATTTTAATTTCTAGGATTTTTTGGCTTTTTTCTCTTTATTTTCTCTTTCATATGCATTTTTTAATTCATTTCGAAATTTGCAATTGTTTTTTACACATTTTCATTAATGAAAGCATTAGTTGAAAATATTGAATTGTTTTAATTTTCGTCTTATTACTGTAAGACCCCAATTTTCCCGCATCCAAATAACCAGAACACTCAGTTAACCGGAAATTTAATTTTTAGGATTTTTTTGCTTCTATCTCTTTGTTTTCTCTTTCATATTCATTTTTTTAAATTAATATTGAGATTTGCAATTGTTTTTTGCACATTTTCATTAATGAAGCATTAGTTGAAAATTTGGAATGGCTTTAATTTTCATATTACAGTAAAAGCCCAATTATCCGGCATCCAATTAACCGGAACACTCAGTTAACGTGAATTTAAATGTTGTGAAATTTGTTTTGCTTTTATTCTCTTTCAGAACCGAAATTATTTTTTTATTATTCGGGGATTCATAGAAAATGTACTTTCCTTTCATTTCTTTCTGTTTTATGCATTATTATATTTGAATTGAATGTGTAAAGTCGTACCCCAGCTAGGGTTAGGGAAATATTGAATATATGTATTATTAAATGTAGTGTACTCGTACACATAATATGTGTGTATTTATTATTCGCAATAAATTCAATTATTTGATGTATAAAAAAATTATTTTCTTGTACAGAATTTGAATATAAATAAACAAGAATTATAAAAAATAATTAAAACAATCGAAATTCTCGTAAAATTTCTAGTTTTAATGAAATATTCAACTATCCGGAATGCTCTCATCCCCAAGCATTCCGGATAACAGGGATTTACTGTAACGTATACTACAGTACAAGCCCTGTTATCCGAAATGCTTATAACCGGGGTGAAAGCATTTCGGATAGTTGAAAATTCCGGATAATTGAATGCTTCAATAAAACTAGAAATTGTACGAGAATTTCGCTTGATTTCATTACTTTTAGGACTCTCGTTTATTTATTTTCAAATTATGTAACAAAAACCAATTTGTTTATACATCAGTTCATTGAATTTAATGCAAAAAATAAATACATACATATTATGTATAAGAGTACAAGCATATGAGTACCCAAAATTTAATAATACATATGTGTATCCAAAATTTCACTAACCTAACTATGTAATATATGACTTTACACATCACAGAATAATGCACAAAATAGAAAAAACCGAAAGAAAAGTACATTTTCTATGAATCCCCGAATAATAAAAAAATAATATCCCTTCGTGGAAAAGAAAAGAGTAAAAAAAATCCTAAAAGTGACATTTCTGGTTAACCGAGTGTTCCGGTTATTGGATGCCGGATAATTGGACTTTCACTGTAATATGAAAATTAAAGCCATTCAAAATTTTCAACTAAGCTTTCATTAATGAAAATGTGCCAAACAACAATTGCAAATTTCAAATTGCATTAAAAAATACATATGAAAGAGAAAATAAAGAGAAATAAGTTAAAAAAAAATCCTAAATTTTCCGGTTAACTGAGTGTTCCGGTTAATTGGATGCCATTTGTACGTATTATTTCGATCTTAAATACACATTTTATTTCATAAAAAATACACATTTTATGTCATTTATAAACAAACTTTTTGAATCATTTTCAAAATGATTTATGATATGCATTAATAAAGTCAGCTTTTTTTTATTTCATTTTCCCTACAGATTTTAAGTCAATTTTAAAATGAAATAAAAAATGGTTTTAAGTCCGAAAAAACACCATTTTTAAGTCAGCCTTTTTTAATTCAGGGAGCCGTATTAACCCTTGTATACCTGTTAACAGTTTTAATTGTAGAACACAAGTATTTTTCGCATGAATGAGCTTTCTCGAATCATATGCTTTCTCGAATGGAACAAAACGATTTTCCATTCGATTGAATTTGTGGCTACCTAAATTAAGAAAAGTTTAATTAAGAAATGTGTTTTTTCTAAATTTAAATAAGTGTTTTTAATTTATTATCAAAATGATCTAAGAAAAGTTAAAAGAAATGAAATAATAAAAGTTGATTTAATATGTGCACTTCTTAATTCATTTTCAAAATATTTTAAGAAAAGTAAAAAAACTGAAATAAAATATGTGTATAAAAATTATTTAGGAAATTGTCGTTTTGAAAATGAAATAAAATGTGTATTTAAAATCGAAATACAACGTAAAAATGTGCTACGGTAAAAACCCGATTATCCGGCATACAATTAACCGGAACACTTACTGAACCGGAATTTTAATTTTCTTTTTGTTTTTTGCTTTTCCTTTTCTCTATCATATTCATTTTGAAATTAGCAATTGTTTTTTGCACATAAAAAATTCTGAAAGGCTTTAATTTTCATGTTACAGTAAAAGCCCGATTATCCGGCATCCAATTAACCGGAACACTCAGTGAACTGGAATTTTAATTTTGAGGATGTTTTTTTGCCTTTTTCTCTTTCATATGCATTTTTTAATTCATCTCTTTCACTTGATCTGTTCATGTCTTCAATTTCTGACGTTCCTGGGTTAAAGCACACTTTCGGCTACACCAGCAATATTCTCACTTATGCGCATTGCACGAGCACCGCTTCTGTTATCCACAAAAGTGACCATGTTATGAACTTTACAAAATTCGCACTTTTTCGGCAACACATCTCTCAGTTTGAAAGTATTTCAACATTTCAAAACTTAGATGAAGCGTAAAAGAGTTACCGTGGAAATATAATACCATATTCCTGTTCGAGAAAGAAACTGACGTTTGTGTCAAAATAACATATGTACGTCATATCGTTACAAGTATCGCGTGGATCGATATGTACGTCATATCGTTACATGTAAGAAAACTACCCGCTTATTGCGTTGATTTCTGGGAATGGCACGGTTACTAATTTACCTTTTGAAGAAGAATCAAGAACTAATTTGGAATGATGAGGTGGAATCTATTTCAGACATTAAAAACCACGTTAATCACTGCTCTGATTCTCCAAAATATTAATTTTTCCCAATCGAGCATCCCATTAGATCAGCGCCACTAGTCGGAAAGGCTTGCAAGTTGGAACATGAAATTCCAAGGTTATTATTTCAAGATTGATTAGCGAAGGAGACTTTAAGACAGACAAGCACTGATTTAAATGGGTTCGTTTGATGGTGTTGCTTGCATTCATACAACCTCCACATGTGCACCTTCTTGATGCAGTTTTCATGCTAATTACGTATGTAGCTGGCATTACACGCACATCCGTGGATGTGGATACTGATTTGTCTACTTAGAAATTGCTGAAAAAGGCAACAATTCGCAATATATCCATTGTATACATTAAAGTCAATTAGTGGAATATGTCTAAAATATTTAACCAAATTTTTGTTTTATAATGCCTGTATAACATTTCTGTTTATTTTGTATAACAACCTCAAACTATTTATACATATTTAATTTTTTCATTACAAATAAGCGCCACAACGTAGTATATCAATAATTGGAAAGAATTTTAACATCTTATAGACAAATATTTTAAAAGGTCATAATCATAATTGTCACGAACACACCTGTAAAAGTATAAACATATGTTATACAATTTTTAATTACTTATGCCGTCTTGATACAAAACTAAGTCAACGCTCTACTGATGGCCCCTACACGATATTGCGTTTTATGGATCGTAGGCCTGCTAAAGGGAATAACCGAGATTTGAGGAAGCTATCGTGGCACTAATTCTCAAAAATGATATTGAACACTTCACCTTAGAATGAAAGGTGTTCAATGCTGGCTTATGGAAAATTATAGTTGTTATACTTAGATTTGAAATTTGAAGAATTGTACAGTGCCACCAACAACAGTGGCTTTAAAATAACATAAATTAATTATTTTTAAATGTATATATAAAAAAGAACGAAGGTACATAACATACACAGTAAACCCTGAGACTCTCATCTGAACACACATGTTCAGTGCACATCGAATAACTGCGCAAATATGAAATTAAGCAAGCTAACAAAAGTACCTGGAAAATACAAAACGGATGAATTTATATCGCCTGTAACGAACGTTTATTTAAATTTAATTGCATTTTGGTCTCATAAATGGAAGCCGCTGATTGTGTTTTGTAATTGTATCACACCACTGTTCATGTTAATGCCACAGTTTCTATATATTTTTACGCATATCGACGATCTTGAAAATTCGCTAGAAGCGGCATGTACAGCACTCGGAGGCTTAGTAGTAAATATTAAAATCGCATTGTGCTTTTGGAAGAAAGACGAAATACACAAACTCTTGGATGAGATACAATTCGAATGGAACGGTACAATAAACTCGGTAGATCAGTATAAACAACAGATGTTCCGGCAGACCCGAAAATTTTGCAGAATTATGTCGCTCGGATACGGTATTCAATTTATATTCGCTGCAATGTTTTTTTTACTGTTTCCAATTGGGCAATATAGTATGTACGCAGTGATAATACAGAAATTTCCCGATAACTACACAATGAGTTTCCCGTACAAAACAACTTTTCCGTATTCGTTAGATTCAAACTACACATTTATTGCAACATACGCGGTCTTCGTGTTTGGAGTGTATATTATGACTTTTACTCTTTCCGGATTTGACACACTTTTTATATTGCTCGCCTATCACGTTGTGTTACATTTAAAATTTCTAAACCATGATATATTGAGCCTGAGCCAGTATTTAACCGAAATCAAACAACCGCTCATCGCAAAACGAGAAATACAACAAATTATTCGACGACATAACACATGCATACGATTTATATTTGCTTTGGAAGAATCATTTAACTTGTGCATTATGGTACAATTGGCCACTACCTCAATAATCCTTTGTATCTTGTTATTTCAATTTCTTGTAGATGTTGGTCTCAATAAAATCAAGCTAATCTTTTATCTTTTTGGATGGATCTTACAGTTATTTTTATTTTGTTGGATATCAGACGAAATTAAAAATGAATCATCAAATGTTAAAAAATCGATTTATCACATTCCATGGTATAACGGAACGGTTGAATTTCAAAATACAATAAATTTTATTATGTTACGGGCTCAGAAACCAATAACAGTGACGGCTGCTAAATTTTATATTGTTTCACTTGAAACGTTTAAAACGATTTTGATTAGCTCGTACTCTTATTTTACATTGCTACAATCGGTTTATTATAGAAAATAAAAATTTCTTCAACGATTCACGTGGGTTTACCACTTTAATTATATTTTAAACACACATCAAATTTGCACAAGATTTAGTGAAGTACGAAAATGCTGGAGATGGAAGGTTTGGTGGAAAATATAATGCTTAGCAGGTTTAAGTGAGTACCTAGACTAAGTTTTATAATTGTGGCTGATATTTGGTAATCTAAATTTGTTTCTAACAGGACGCAGTGCAAAAGTAAATGAGCCACTGACGGAACTATAGCTGTTGTCCAATATATGCACGGAACACGTGATTACTAATAATCGAAACCAATTTGTAAAATAAGTGTTACCTAATTATTGCTACAAATATTATTTAATAAAATTAGAACCATGAAAGTTTAATAATTAATTGTTGTACAGAAATATTTCCAAAATGTAAAAAAAATCACTTTATTTATTAAAATCAAACGTATCTACAAGTAGAGTAGACGCCAAAAAAAACTAAAATATGTTAATACCAAGTGACTGATTTTCCAAGTCCAAGGGTGTATTAAGGTCACGAAATAGTTGGCAGCATGTTTCCAAATTTAAAAAGTTGGTAGTTGCTGTACATTTTCTCGAGTTGTTGTATACATTATAATAAAATACTTGGAATATTACTATGGGTCGTATTTTATCAGCTTATTTTATTTTTATATGTCTGACAAATGAACATAAATCCCGAAAACAACAACTTAATTTGGAAACCGAAAAATTTGAAAGTGCCCGATTTATGATAAAAATTGTCTTGTATAAAAATTATTCCTGGCTAAATTTCAAAAACCAAACAAGGTCAACCCTTCTTAAAAAATTGAAACTTCATTGCAAAAATTTAAAAATCTCCTACGGATGCTGCCACTTCTGGTACATAGATGTCTACCACATTTTGCATGGATCTCCTAATTTGTGGAAAAACAAGTTATGAATCCTGTAGAAATGTCAAAATTTGGTGAAATAAAATTTTTTTTACCAAAATTCGCCATTGCTGGTAAAATTGAAAATATGTTCTGGGGCGATTCTTGAAATCGGTGGAAATTTCCGTAATTGAGATACAATTTGCTATCAAATTCTTTATATTACTAAAATTTTCCGCCGACTACTTTCATCATTTTTTCAAATTTGTTCGCAAGTTTTCTATTATTTAATAATAATAAAAACATTTATTTATTTATTTATTAACAATATATTTTTGTAATGATCTACACACCAAATATTGAGATAAGCTCATTTATAATATGATGCGCAGGTCATAAAAAGTTCAATTAATTAAACCTTTTTTTGTGGGTCCTGGGTTTGTTTGTCGTGGATCTCTTATATTCATAGAAGGAGGTTTGTCTCATAGAGTTATACAATTTGTATCCTGAGGTTATCAACATTATTCACCTACGAATAATTCCCTATCGATTTACCCAGTCGGAATTTTTCCTTTAGTAGAAGGAAAAATTATATTTCTTAATTGAAAAAGTGATATACAGAATTTGATTGCAAATTGTATTCCGATTACGAAAATTTCCACCGATTTTACGGATACGGCCCCTGAACTAATTATGTTTGAAATTTAATTTACAATCTTTTTTTTACTTTCTTTTACGTAATACAATATTGCGACTACAAAATGATTCGGTTCGTTTTCAAAAAGTGGCTCTGACTATAATACATTTTTTATAGTGACGGCTAATTTCCGTTGTTTCAGACAGATTAGACATCTGCCATTAACATTCAGTTTGTATTGCTTTGAGTTTCATACAAGACATGTTTTTTTACGGTGTTGACTAATGGGAACTGAAGCACATCGAATGCTTGTGAAAGTTTACAGAGAAAATGATCCTACCGATAAATCATGTAGAGAATGGTTTCAACGCTTCAAAAATGATGATTACAGTGTCGAAGATAGACCTCGCTTATGACAGCCAAAAAAAATAGTAGACGATGAATTAGAGGCATTGCTCGATAAAGATCCAACTCAAACGCAAGAGCAGCTTATCGGTATATTAGGGGTGACACAACAAATAGTTTCCGTACGATTGAAATCTATGAGCATGATTCCAAAGGAAGGCAATTGGGTCCCTTACGATCTCAAAACAAATTAAATTTACATTTTTTATTACAAAATAGTATATCACTAATTGGAAAGAATTTTAACATCTTACAGACAAATATTTTAAAAATTCATAATCATAATTGTCACGAACACACCTGTAAAAATATAAACATATTAAATTTTTAATTACTTAGGTCATCTTTATACAAAACTAAATCAAACGCTACTGATGGCACCCCTACGCGATATTCCGTTTTTATGCATTGTGGGGCTCCTCAAATAAAGTAACTCCGATTTGAGGATGCGTTCATGGCACTAATTCTCAAAAATGAAATTGAAAACTTTACCTTAAAATGAAAGGTGTTGAATACAAAATCATAATTTTTAGACTTACAGTGAAAATTGGAAGACTTGTACAATGCCACCAGCAACAGTGGCTTTAAAATAACATAAATTAATAAGTTTTAAACTTGATTAACTTGACTTCTGTTTCGTTTATCAATTATTTCTTCTCTATTGCTATCACAACCCTAGCTAACACAACTACATACAATATATATGAACAATATCTATAGAAACGCAATAGAAATATCACAATGTTGCAATCCAGCAGGCTGGTAAATGATATAAAAATTAGAAACAGAGGCAAATTATATTTTACAGAAACGAGGAATAAACTTCGTTAAATTATCGAAACGGGATGATGTCAGAACATCCCAGCCCTGAATTACTTTTCGCTATATCGCCGAAGTAAATAAAAGTATTTTTTAAAATCTCTGTATGTATGTGTAACCTATGCGAATTTTTAACGTTACAAAAATATTTCTATCACAAAAATAAACAGCCAATACAAAATGCAAGTGGTTTTACGATATAATTACGTTAAAAAGTGTAGGTTTTAAAAAATAAACAAAAATCAACAGCTTACGATAAATTATACAACAATACTTAAACAAAAGTAAAAATAGTTTCCAAATTTAAATTTAATCAAAAACGAGACCAGTGGTACTATTCTGGTAATTCCCCGGGCATAGGCAACTGGGGAAAAAATTTATATGTAATTTCTGTTAAAAAGCTGTAGTGTTAATTTTTTTAATTAAATTGGGAATAATTTTCCCTGTAAAGGAATGAGGCGACATATTGCAACAACTTAAACGCTGATCAGCTTAAAATTACATCAGTAATCCAGAAATGAGCTCCCAACGTTCTTTGAACTAAACATCTATTTCTTTGACATCTGAAACTGCTAACAGTGAAGTACCAATTAAAAAATAACCTGCTGTCCTATTCCTGAATACGGATAAAAAATATACGAATTTGTATAATTGGTATTCCTAGAATAAGTCAAAATAATTTCGCCAAAAATGCAAATAAAATAAAAAAAACTTATAAACTTGATTTAACGGTGATATCAGTTTCTTCAAATAACCAGATTAAGCAACACGTTGTTTGAATTCGTACCATGTTAAAAGACTATCTGGTTAACGATTTGATTTTTTTTTTTTTGGAAAAACGCCCTGAAATGGTACTCATCGTGTTTTGAATGAGAAGGTGAGATTTCAGCATCGTAGAACTGGCTTCGAGATTCGTCAACTTATCGCGGCACTAAATCAAAAACAAACAAAGATTGTTCGTGTTTTTTAATCGGACTCGCCACTTGCTCTTTGTTAGCCTGAAAGAGACTAAACACATTGCATGATAATTCTCGTAGAAACGTCCAGCCCTGATCAATTTCTAGCATAATATTATCCGCAACCAGGACTATGATTTGTTTCGGCCTGCCCTAGGCTCAACAAATTTTCACCAAGATATTATCCCCAGTTCATATCAAATTGATCCTTAAGGTGTACAAAATCTGAAAAGTAATACCTTGGTTTGTGTGGTGGCTCAACAAATTTTCACCAAGATATTATCCCCAGTTCATATCAAATTGATCCTTAAGGTGTACAAAATCTGAAAAGTAATACCTTGGTTTGTATAGAATGAATTGAATTTTGCTTCAAGATGAACGGAAAACCCCAAGAGAGAAGTTAGTATCCTGGAACTCATTTGTCTCAACGAGGAACATTCAGGAAGGTAGGCGAGGATTTAGATCGGCTGCATGCAGGTTAAAAATTAGCGAACCACTTAGCGACAACACACGTATTTGTCATAACATTTTCGGTCTACATAAATACCAACTTTCCGAAACAATCACGAATATTTTAATAGAGCCACAATGTATTGTGGGTTGCACCGAATTACAGTAGATTGAGATCTTTAAAAGGGATCCTTAGACTGCTTCTTGGTGCGGGAATCGACACATTTTCGCAGCAAAATAATTTTCTAGTACATCGACTTCCATTATTTTTCATGGTGGAGCGGTGAGCAGCAGCGTATTATTTGTATGATATGCCAATTTCGTATCAGGGCCACGAAAGCGCTTACAATTTTATATCGTCCCGAGACTTATCTAACATTTGTATTTCGGGATGGAGTTTTGAACGCTGTTTGGGTTGACACCAATTATGGTTGAATTTGTAAACGTCAAGATACTTTCTGTCACGCCTAACAATTGATACAAAATGACGCATGAAAACCAATACTGGTTACAGCAGATAATAGCAACGTTTGTACTAGTTTAGATACGCATTCTATTAATATTGTCGACGCGAAACCTATATTAACACCTTACTAAAAGGTTTCACAAAAGTTTTAATTCGAAGTGTCACAGGAGGCCCAAAGCTCTTTTTCCTCACCTAGCCTCGCTATTTACGAAAGGGTAGCGACATGATGAAGCAAGTGTTTTGGCCTCCGGGAAATTAATCGTAGTAACAGTAAGAGAAGCATATCCATATTTTATTGTCTATCGTCGTGAATAATACCATTTAGCAAATCCCTCTCAACCAACAGTCCAGGGGTAAAACTATTTTAAATGTTTCGAGCCGCCTTCTCAATGCATTCATTATCATTCTGACGCACAAAGTTATATTTAGTCTTCTTGTTTATTTAGACTTGTTGATAGTTTCAGAAAATTTGGAGGAGCATTTTTTACTTTTAGAAAAAGTTGCGAAACGAATATATAATTTTATCACTTTTTGTTGTTCTTCACTTATTGATCTTTTGAAGAAGAATCAGAAGTTATTTTAGAATGATGCGATGGACTGTTTTTCAGAAATTGAAAACCACGTTAATAATCCTCCACATGTAGACCTTGATGATTCAGCTTTTGATGCTTGTAACGTATGATGCACGTATATGATAACGCACTTCCGTGAATGTGGCTACTGAGTTGTCTAAATAAAAAATGCTGAAAAAGGTAACAAGTCACAATCTTGTGCACATGATGGGAAAATACTTTGAAACGGATCGTCTCAAAAGTTTTTGAAATAAGTTAGAATTTTGGAAAACCAGGCGTCACACATAATAAAGTACAGTTAATTGGTGAAAATGTCTAAAATATTTAATCTATTCTTTGTTTTGAATGCCTGTAACGTTTTTAATTACAATATATACATCATTTACAAACTAATTAAATATGTGTTTTTTATTACTAAAAATACCGGCACAACGTAGATATTCAGAATTTTAACATCTTACAGGCAAAGATATTAAAAATTCATAATCATAATTGTCACGAACTCACCTGTAAAAATATAAACATATTAAATCTTTAATTAATTAGGACGTCTTAATACAAAACTAAATCAAACACTCTACTGATGGCCCCTACGCGATATTTCATTTTATGCATCGTGGGACTACTCAAATAAATTAACCCAAATTTAAGGAAGCGTCCGTGGCAATAATTCTCAAAAATAATATTCAATACTTCACCTTCATTTTATACTTACATTTGAATTTTGGAGACTTGTACGGTGCCATCAACAACAGTAGCTTAAAAATAACATAAATTAATTATTTTTAAACTTATTTATAAAAAAAACGAATATACATAACTTACACAGTACAGCCTGAGACTTTCATCTGAACACACGTTCAGTACACGTCGATTAAGTGTGCAAATATGAAATTAAACAAGTTAACAAGAATACCTGGAAAATACAAAACGGATGAACTTATATCGCCTGTCACGAACGTCTATTTAAATTTAATTGCATTTTGGTCTCAGAAATGGAAGCCGCTCATTGTGTTTTGTAATTGTGTCATACCGCTGTTCATGATAATACCACAGTTCTTATATGTTTTTGTGCATACCGACGATATTAGGGGGTCACTAGAAGCAACATGTCCAGCTCTCGGATGTTTAGTAATAAACATTAAAATTGGATTGTGCTTTTGGAAGAAAGACGAAATATTTAAACTCTTGGATGAGATGCAATTCGAATGGAACAGAATAATAAACTCGGTGGATCAGTATACACAACAAACGATGCAGCAGACCCGAAAATTTTGCAGAATTATGTCGCTTGTATACGGTATTCAATTTATAATGGCTGCACTAATTTATGCAATGTTTCCAATTGGGCAATATATTATGTACGCAGCGATAATACAAAATTTTCCTGCCAACTACACAATGAGTTTTCCGTACAAAACAACTTTTCCATATTCGTTAGATTCAAACTACACGTTTATTGGTACATACGTGGTTTTCTTGTTTGGAGCATATATTATAGTTCTTGCTGTTTCCGGATTTGATACACTTTTTATAGTGCTTGCCTATCACGTTGTGTTACATTTAAAATTTCTAAACCATGATATATTGAGCCTGAGCCAGCATTTAACCGAAATCAAACAACCGCTCATCGCAAAACGAGAAATACAAAGAATTATACGACGGCATAAAACATGCATAAGATTCGTATTTGCCTTGGAGGAATCATTTAACTTGTGCATTATGGTACAATTGGCCACTACCTCAATAATCCTGTGTATCGTGTCATTTCAGTCGCTTGTAGATGTTGGTCCCAAGAAAATCAAACTAATTTTTTATCTTATTGGATGGATCTTACAATTATTTTTATTTTGTTGGATATCAGACGAAATTAAAACTGAATCATCAAATGTTATAAAATCGATATATCACATTCCATGGTATAACGGGACGGTTGAATTTCAAAAAACACTAAATATTATTATGTTGCGGGCTCAGAAACCAATGACAGTGACGGCTGCTAAATTTTATATTGTTTCACTTGAAACTTTTAAAACTATTTTGATTAGCTCGTACTCTTATTTTACGTTGTTACAAACGGTTTATTATAGAAAATAAATATTTCACTAACGATTCACATGGGCTTAACACTTTAATTATTTTCCTAACACATATCAAAGTTGCACAATATTTAGTGAAGAATGCAAATGCTAAGGAGGCTTGGTGCAAAATTAAATGCTTAGCTGTTTTAAGTGAGTACCTACTCTAAATTTTATAATTGTGACTAATGGTAATCTTAGTTTATTTCTAACAGAACGCTGTAAAACAGTAATAGGACCACTTACGGAACTGGCAGTTGTCAATATATGCACGGAACGCGTTTACTAATAATTCATAATTCCCAAATAAGTTAATTATTGATACTAAATATTACTTAATAAAATTACAACCATAAAAGTTTAATAATTAATTATTGATCAGAAATATTTTTTAATTTTAAAAAATCGCTTTAAAATCAAAAGTATTTAAAAATAGAGTTCACGCAACAAATTCTTAAATATGTTAATATGAAGTGATTGATCAAGTTACTATAAATCAAATGGAATGTTTAGGTTAATAAATTATTGACAACATGTTGACAAGACAAGTGTGAACTATTTTAAATTTCAAATTTTAACAGATGGTCGTATTTTATTAGCGTTCTTTAATTATTTATAATTATTCACGTCGATTAAAAAATCCGCGGGAGCGGATCGATTGCTGATTGAAAAATGCATTTATAAATAAAATGGAAAACAATTGCTATAGATCAAAGTAGCCAAGAAAATTTGTAGTGATTTTTATGATTCCCATATTTTCTTTACTAATTATTATTTGTTGATGTCCGCATCACTCAGCAATCAAAATTGAAAGAGATAAAGAAATCAAGGTTTACGATATTCTTTTATGACAAATTGGTTGATTGGAATGTGCGGCAAAACCTAAGTAAGATTTCCGGTTGACGCCGGGCCCATCCGCACACTATTTTACATAAAACTAGATGGAGGGATAGGAAAGGTTTGTTAATTAGTATGGAAATTGACCCGGTTTCAAACACCTAAGTAGTTAATAGTTACTAAATTGTTAATGTAATATAAGACGGTTATGGCACAAGACATCACAACTATTTTTCTGGTCCCATTTAAAACGCGATATTTTAGAACGCGAATTATCAAAATGCGATATTTCAAAACGTGATATTTCAAAACACGATACGGTACAAAACGCGATATGGTACAAAACGCGATATTTCAAAATGCGATATTTCAAAACGCGATATAGTACAAAACGCGATATGGTACAAAACGGGATATGGTACAAAACGGGAGTTTAGGATCGGGTTATATCAGGCGGGTGAGGGGGAAATTAAATTTCAGTTTATAGGAATTTAAAAATCGATAGGAACGATAGTATAGAGGATCGGTATCAGGTGGGTCCCTGCGCTCCCGCCGCTTCGCAACGCATATTCTGTACCATATCTCGTTTTGAAAGATCGCATTTTGAAATGTCGCGTTTTGTACCGTATCGCGTTTTGCACCATATCGCGTTTTGAAATAACGCATTTTGAAATATCGCGTTTTGTACCATATCACATTTTGTACCATATCGCGTTTTGAAATATCGCATTTTGAAATATTGCATTTTGTACCATATCTCGTTTTGTCATATCTTGTTTTGAAATATCGCATTTTGAAATATCGCGTTTCGAGCGGATCCGCTATTTTGATGTTTTTTTTTGGATATTTTCCGCAATCAGCATCCTAAAATAATAAAATGTCATTATTAAGAGTTACGGAA
This sequence comes from Nephrotoma flavescens, assembly GCA_932526605.1. Classification (NCBI taxonomy): domain Eukaryota; kingdom Metazoa; phylum Arthropoda; class Insecta; order Diptera; family Tipulidae; genus Nephrotoma; species Nephrotoma flavescens. Next base: position 303,004,539 of record OW052221.1, read on the forward strand.
ATAAAATGTCATTATTAAGAGTTAATTTACTTGAATAAAATAAATGTAATGTTATGATTAGTATTAAATAAATTAATTTGGTTCTCTTAAAACAAGTTAAATCAAAATAAATTAAAATAAATCGAAACGAGAAATCACCAAATATTGTAGTACTCGTATCAAAGCAGGAAAGGAACGCACGACTTTCTTTTTATCTTCAACTGATAGAATCTTTGTGAATCTGTTGATTTAATGGATTTATTTATAAAAAGTAGTTAAATAAAAAAAATTATATAATGTGAAGGTCACTTGTTCTTGCCATCCCTAATATAATACAAATATGTATGTTTATTTATAAAAATAAAAAATGACCAAATGAAATCTGGTTTCAAAAACAGCTAATCTGAATTAGAACCCCAATACCTAAACAAATTAAACCAGAATTAAATAATTCTTTTAAAGCTGTAAGATGACAGAATTAATAATAAGTAGCCAGCACAACTGTAGGATCCTTGATAACCAAATAACCCAATCGTATTAAATAACTCATAAAAAGAACAACCAGCGAGAATTATTTATCTAACCTAGAACAAGCTAATCAAAACCTTCACCAATTTACAGTCTCCCAAAAAACCCTCTCCATGGCAGTCTACCGAAACAACCAAGAAAATATTTTAAATAAAGAAAGCCATGATCCCTGAAAAACTAAATAGTTATTTTTATAAATAGTCATAGTAAAATGTACCGAAAAAAATATTTTATGTTTCTCCAGGAGTACTCGATACCCGCCCCCTCTAGAACAAAAAACCAAACACACAAAATTATTTCCGAAACAACCCAAATAGACGGTTTGAACCCTCTCTCCGTCAAACCTCTACCAGTCACCAAGCGATCTCCCACCAACCTCACTAATCAACAACAAGCCGTGACGAATACATGACAGATTATAAAAGTATCGTGGCAATCCTACAGCTCAAAAAACCCAGCGTACGACCGATTACCTAAATTTTCAAAAATGACAACGGGAAACTTCACCAAAAACATCTATAATATTCAGCAAAGAAACCAACCTGGACATACAAATCCAAACCTCAGACAAGGGTTCCATGGAAAACTACAAATTTGCCTTCTTGTACCAACAATGGATAACCACATCTACTCCCAAACAAAACAATTTAAAATAGCTTACAAATACAGGTACGAATTACTTGCAATTTGAGCTATGCGCCCTACTCTTTACGTAAACGAAATCGTATGCTAAATTTTATGGAATGGCGGATTTTTTTTACGGCATAGACTGACCGCAATGTTTTTTGTTGTTGTTAATTGAGATCGTAGAAAACACAAAAATAATTTTGTTGATAAGTCATTCCGTTATAATCATCAGAGGTATGAACTTGAGATCATGCAAACAAGCAAGTGGTGCACAAAATTAACACAAAACCAATAATAAAGATAATTTTTTTTTAACGAGCGGGGCGCTGAAAATTTTTCAGTGTGGATTAATCAAATAGTATGTGTATAACTTGTGTGAATTGTGATAGATTTTTGGTGAACACATTAAAACCACATCAAGCTGATTATAGTTATAACCTAAAAAAGACATTTCATCCTATGTAAGCGTAAAAATTTAAACTGATTGTGTATTTTGTGTAAATAGCCGCATACAATCAAAAATGTTTTGTTTATTTGTGTATACGTACACGCAGTTTAATGAAAATACACAAATACAACGATGACATTGGAATTATCAGAATCAATAAATTTTGTTTTAATTTCGAAGTTCAAATGAAAAATCTCCTTTGATTGTCTGTGGTTTTATGCATATCTAGAGAGGCGATATACAGGCTGTCCCCGATTGGGATGCTAATCCGTTAGGGGTGACCGCTTGGTTCATTGCATGAAAAAATTCGTATGATAGGAGGGGGGGCACTTTTTGATACCCTTTGAGAAACAGGATGTTTAAAAAATTTGGTTCGAGAAAAAAGTGCAAGCGAATATTAAACTGTAACAAAATATTTATCGGACGGCAACCAACAAAGCCTCATTTGACAGACAATTGAACATGCTATATTTAATATCTTATTGGCTATCTTGCATCTGTATCCATTTAAGAGCTATGTCATTTTAAAGTTTAAAAAATTTTTTTTTAAAAATTACCTAGTAAAATTTTTTTTTACCTTATTTTAATCCGCTATGATCTCTTCTATAATCGCCCAATCCGTTTTTTGTAATCACGTGCTATAGTTTTTTACTTATGAGATGATGAAGAACGAAAACACTACACACAAATATTAAACTGTATGTACTTCCCAAAATATTTATTTAAAACTATATTATCTTTATAAAAACCGTATTTTCTCAACAAAAAAAAAACAATTAAAATGTTTTTAAAATAATAAATTACTAACAATTATACCGCAGTGACTAGGTGCACCATTCTGTTGATATGTATGCAAGAATCTTCTTTCAAGAGGAACATCATCAAGGAGGAATGGTATAAATCGTTTTGTAAAAATTGTAAATAGCGTTCGCTATTTAATGTCGAGATGGTAATATGAATGGTCCAATTAAATTGTCGCCAATTACACCAGCCTATACGTTTACTTTTTTGTTTGTTTTTTCGAATGTGGATTTTTAGTAGCCCACGTGTGTACATTGTGAAAGTTTGTTATGCCGTCTCTTGTGAATTGAGATTCATCCGTCCAAAGAATACGTTTCACAAACCTGTCATCGTCAAAATTATTTTCAATCAACCAATTACAAAATTCCAATCTTTTATTGTGGTCTATATGGATGAAGTTTCGCCTTCTGCAATACTTCATGAATTTTTTGGCGAGAGACGTTCAATTATAAGGAGAGCCTCCGTATGCTGATAGCTGGATTTGCTGTTACACTTCTTATTATTTCATCATCGACATCCAACTAATTTGATGAGACTGCATGGAGCTTCGCCCGCATATTAGAACTTGTTATTATATCTGGCAGTCTTCTATGAGTATTTGTGAATACTCTCGCGTCCAGAACGCGACGCGTTAGGAATCTTCGCTGATATTCAGCGCGAGCTCGAGATATCCATGTACTCCTCACTCGAGAACTCTGCCATTGTGATATTAGTTTTATTAAATTAATTTTATTTTCTGGTTCAAAGCTACGACACAACACTAGATTGTTTCTCAAAACAAATTATAATATTTAATTTTTGTTTTTCAACATTTAAACAAATGAGTTGCTAATCGTCGCCGTTTATTTTACTGATGAAAAAAAATTCGACTACAATATCTCTTAAATATATTGAGAATAAACAGATAATATTTGTGTGTAGTATTTTCATTCTTCATCTCATAAGTAAAAAACTATAGCACGTGGGTACAAATAAACGATTGGAGGATTGTAGAGGAAATCATCGCAGATTAAAATTAGATAAAAAAAAATTATTAGGGGACTTTTTTGAGAAAAACTCAATTTTATAAAAAAATCAATTATTTTATTTTTTTTTTAAGTTGTCATAGCTCCGATAAATAATTTGTAAGTTACAGTTTAATATTCGCTTGTACTTTTTCCCCAACCAAATTTTTTAAACACCCTGTATCGCAAAGGATATCAAAAATTGACCCCCCTCCCCCCTACTTATTGACTTTTTTCATGAAATGAACAAAGGAATCACCTCTTAACGGATTAGCATCCCAATCGGGGACACCCTGTATATTTAAAGAAAGAAAAACTGAATAACGAAGCGTGTGTTTTATCATCTGGTTCAGTAGTGTTCTTGGTGGTGTTTTTTTTAAATCATACGAAAGCCACCATACAATATGGTGTATTTTTTGTTACGATACAGGGTGCGTTAGTTCGAGCCAAGAAAACGTCGAGACGGTCAAACACTAATGGGAGACCGGCGAGGAAAAGAATAAAAGAACACTTTATCCGACAGCCAGCGGGACAAGAATACAAAAGTAACTCAAATTCGGGTGTTGGGAGGATGTGGCCGCAGTTACATATCGGAGTCGTGTGGAAGATACAAGTAACCACACCGCGTGTATCCCGACAAGGACGGTAGCCGTAATTCTTCAGAATACCTTAGCTAAGTCAATTTTTTTTTCTTTATTATTTTTAATTATTTGAATTTAGTTTTCCTTATCTTCAGGGCTTTGTTTTATCATTTTGCTTGTATTTCAACTTCTCATTGTTCAGCTTTGCGGATAATCAGTAAATAAATTTTCTTTTGATTAATCTTGTTATGATATAAGATCGACTGTTTTGATAATTTTTCAGTTAATCGAATATTCCTTTTTTCTTTCTTAGCAATTTTGTCCATAGAAAACCGCCGAAGCAGGATCAAGGTCATGGAAGTGTTTCTTCGCACAGGTACTTATTTAAGGTAATTTTTTTGTTATGTTATATAGCCGTGTTGATGACATTGATCACAAAATAATACATTCCGGATAATAATGATGATTAACAAAAATTATTTAATTCATTGGATTCTTGTAAATAATAAGCTTAATCGATTTTTTTATTATTTCCTTATTTTTCTTTATTAGAAATTTTAATCTTTTTCTTTTGCGTTTGATTTATCAATGTATAATATTTAAATTTAATTTTTATAATAAATGTGAAATATGTGCCACATTGAATCGAATATTGTAATTCCATTATTTATTATGAGGGGTTGAGGTGATGACCAAAATGGATTGAGGAAAATGGTGAGTTGATTTTGAGCTAGCTTCCGTTAATCGTAGTGTTATGACATTAGTTGTGTAGAGTCTGCCAGAGCACAACCCCCATGACCAAACATACCTCCACCTCTGGGCTAGCTGCGGAAATCCGGGCGTGCTCTGGCGAACACCTTTCCTTGTAAAGTAAAATAACTATATATTTAGTACATTTTACATTATATTATTCTTATTTTTTGTTTTTGCTAACGGCAGCCAACAACAAAATCTGTCGTTACAGTACATGATGCCAATGATCCTTCGGTATTTTGTCTCTGATAAAGCCCATATGATAAAACAATTTCAATTCATTGGAACATCTGAAACCCATTAGAGAACAATGCTCGAGTTAGTCCATGCGTATCCAGTTTCAACTAGACAAACGCCTGAAACTTTACAAAGAAGAATTGCTTTAGAGGAGCAACTTTTGTTTTGGAGGCGATTATACTGAATGCTCAACCAGAGTGACAGCAGCAAAATTTTGAAGTTACTGGAGAAATGTAGTTTAACGGAACGAATAATTTACTACATTTGAGAAATTCCTGATGAGCTCCAATATCGTAATGGAAATTCGGCATGTGATTGACGGTTGACATCTCTAAGAATGCAGCCGCTTCCTCAGCAGAGTGGCAACCCGACAGTAAATCATCAACGTAGAAATCAGATTAGATCATGTCTGTCACTAGATATATGACGATTATACAGAATAATTCGATTAAGTATTTTCACCAGCAATAAAACTATTTTCACTGTTTCGGGCCGCCTCCTCAATGCGTTCACTATCATGCCATTAGGTCTAAGCAAAGCCCCTCGGCATTGTGTAGGCTGACGTACAAAGTAATGTTTGGCCTATTTGTTCATTTTGACTTGTTGATAGTTTCAGAAGATTTGGAGGAGCATTTTTTACTTTTAGTAAAAGTTGAGAAACGAATACCAATAATTTTATCTCCACTAGCGACGCGCTTGATGTTAACGCACTCACACCTCTCATACATGTAGACCTTGATAATTCAGCTTCTGCTGCTTGTTACGTATGATGCTGCCATAACGCACTTCCACGAATGTGAATACTGATTTGTCTACTTCGAAATTGCTGATAAAGATAACAATTCACATTCTTGTGAACATGATGGGAAAATACTTTGAAAATAAAGGTTTTGAAATAAGTTAGAATTTTGACAAAACACGCGTAACCCACAATAAATTAATGCACATAATGCTTTGAAATGGATTATCTCAAAAGTTTTTGATAAGTTAGCATTTTGGCAAGACAGGCGTCATCCACAATGTTATTTGGTGGACATGTCTGAAATTTTTAATCTATATTCTTTGTATTGAATGTCTGTAACATTTCTATTTACTATATAAATACATTATTTACAAACTAATTAAATTTAATCCTTTCATTATACAAAATATCGGCAGTACATCAATAATTGGAAAAAGCTTTAACATCTTTCAGACAAATATTTTAAAAATTCATAATCATAATTGTCACGAACATATACCTGTAAAAATATAAGTATATATTACATTTTTAATTACTTAGGTCGTCTTGATATAAAACTAAGTCAAACGCTCTACTGATGGCCCCTACGCGATATACCGTTTCATGCATCGTTTACCTTCTCAAATAAACTAACCCTGATTTGAGGAATCGTCTGTGGCACTAATTCTCAAAAATATTATTGAATACTTCACCTAAGTATGAAAGGTGTTCAATGCTGGGCTACCGAAAATCATAATGTTTATGCTTAGATTTAAAATTTGAAGAATTTACGGTGCCACCAACAACAGTGGCTTTAAAATAACATAAATTAATTATTTTTAAACTTATTTATAAAAAACAACGAAGGTACATAACATACACGAAGGACACAGTTTGATCCGCGACTCTCATCTGAAAACATATATTCAGTGTCCATCAGCCAAGTGCGAAAATATGAAGTTAAACAAGTTAACAAGAATACCTGGAAAATACAAAACGGATGAATTTATATCGCCTGTCACGAATGTCTATTTAAATTTAATTGCATTTTGGTCGCAGAAATGGAAGCCGCTGATTGTGTTTTGTAATTGTGTCATACCGCTGTTCTTGGCAATACCACAGTTTTCATATGTTTTTATGCACTCTGACGATATTAGGGGGTCTCTAGAAGCAGCATGTCCAGCACTCGGATGGTTAGTAATAAATATTAAAAGTTTATTGTGCTATTGGAAAAAAGATGAAATATGTAAACTCTTGGATGAGATGCAATTCGAATGGAACGGAATAATAAACTCGCTGGATCAGTATAAACAACAGACGATGCAGCAGACCCGAAAATTTTGCAGAATTATGTCGCTCGTATACGGTATTCAATTTATAATGGCTGCATTAATTTATGTAATGTTTCCAATTGGGCAATATATTATGTACGCAGTGATAATACAACAATTTCCTGCCAACTACACAATGAGTTTTCCGTACAAAACAACTTTTCCATATTCGTTAGATTCAAACTACACGTTTATTGGTACATACGTGGTTTTCGTGTTTGGAGCATATATGATAGTTTTGGCTCTTTCCGGATTTGACACACTTTTTATAGTGCTTGCATATCATGTTGTGTTACATTTAAAATTTCTAAACCATGATATTTTGAGCCTGAGCCAGTATTTAACCGAAATCAAACAACCGCTCATCGCAAAACAAGAAATACAACGAATTATCCGACGGCATAAAACATGCATAAGATTCATATTTGCCTTGGAAGAATCATTTAACTTGTGCATTATGGTACAATTGGCCACTACCTCAATAATCCTGTGTATCTTGTTATTTCAGTCGCTTGTAGATGTTGGTCCCAAGAAAATCAAACTAATCTTTTATCTTGTTGGATGGATCTTACAATTATTTTTATTTTGTTGGGTATCAGACGAAATTAAAACTGAATCATCAAATGTTATAAATTCCATTTATCACATTCCATGGTATAACGGAACGGTTGAATTTCAAAAAACACTAAATATTATTATGTTACGGGCTCAGAAACCAATGACAGTGACGGCTGCTAAATTTTATATGGTTTCAATTGAGACTTTTAAAACGATTTTGATTTCCTCGTACTCCTATTTTACATTGCTACAAACGGTTTATTATACAAAATAAAATTTTCACCAACGATTCACGTGGTTTTAGCACTTTAATTATTTTTCACACACACATATCAAAGTAGCACAATATTTAGTGAAGTATGAAAATGCTAATTAGGCTTGGTGGAAAATTTAATGCTTAGCTGGTTTAAGTGAGTACCTAAACTAAATTTATTTTATAATTGTGACTGATGGTAATCTTAGTTTATTTGTAACAGAACGCTGTAAAACTGTAAAAGGATCGCGGTTATTACTTAATAATTAATTATTGCTTAATAATTAATTATTGATCAGAAATATTTCCAAAATTTGAGAAATCGCTTTAAAATCAAAAGTATTTAAAAGTAGAGTTCACGCAAAAAATCAAAAACATCTTAATATCAAGTGATTGTTTTTCAAAGTCAAAGGGAATTTGTCTCACTAGTCAACGGTCAATAAATAGTTGGCAACATGTTGAGTGAAAGTAGTATAAGAGAACCTAGTTCTGCCAAAAGATTTATCATACAGCGGTTTCTGAGCGGAGATGGGCAGCCGGCTAGAGCGCATGATTGAGGTCGTGGGGGTTATAGAAACATATATGATACTTGCATACACCGCTGGAAAGGAGAGAAGACAACGAATTTCCTATAGGCGAAAGACCAATTTACTTGGACCCATCATCACTGAATTGGGGTTTTTACACTACCACTTAATAATGCTAATTAATGATACTAAAAAAAAGTAACATCACCGTAGTCATTTTAGTAAAGATATAAAACAATGTGTATTTCAAAAAATTATGTAAAATTTTAGAAAACACCAAAATAAATTGTAATAAATTAATCACTAAATCAAAAAAATTTCAAAATATTTTTTTTTTTAATAAAGAGTGTGGACCATTAGTTTGTTAAGGCTAAAAAGTATAGCTAATTTCGTCAAATTAAACTGACAGTTAAGAAGTAATACATAAAAAAATGTCGAGGTTAAATAATTTACTGCAATACCGAGAGCGAATTATATTTATTTATATAAAATAAATTTAGATTCAAACAACTGTCAGTTAAATTATTCAATTTGCAAAATATGAAATATTCCACAAAAAAATTATTAATAATAATAATTTAGTCGAATTAATCTAAAGAGTATAGTTAAATAATTGGAATGAACAAAAATGTGTAAATTATAAATTCTTCCATCTTTGATTGATTGGGTTCACAACATTCGTCGCCTAGGTGTAAAACATACGGGAACATCGGCATTGAAATCGTTGATAACATTCACCGTAGAGATATAATTATTACTCAGCATCCACACATATATTTCGGTTTTACAGAAATGTATAGTACCTTCAGATTGGAAGGTACAGCCTTGGCCAAAAGTGTTGAGCACCCTATAAATTTGTTGTGTACACGATAAGTATAACAGAAAACAACCCCTTTTGTTTGTTTATTATTTTTTCGACCTCTAAAAAGAACTAAAAACAGTGACTCACACCGCAGGTGTGGCAATAAACCATCTGGTGCAATAAAATTTGTTATTTTTTTCATTTTGTATTTATTCGTCAGTTCGCTACTTTCGCTCATTGTGTACACATTCAGTGATCTAGTCCGCTTTTCGTGTTTTGATTTGTTATAATGAGTGATATTATTGCAATATGCCGAAACAAAAAGAGTTAAGTGAAGGAGGCAGTTTTCTGAAAATTCCATTACATTTGGAGGTTCTTGCAACAATAAATTTTTACGCAAGTGGAAGCCACCAAAGACGTGTGTGCAATGCTTTCGCTATTATGAGCCAAAGCAAAATATCAGGAAGCATTTCCAAAATAAGCTCAGTGATTGGAACAAAAATAGTCGATCAATATATGGATTTTCCGAAAACGATTGCTGCTGCCAAAATCAAGAAGGACGCATTTTTTTTTAAATATGGGGTGCCCGGAATAATGGGGTTAATTGATTGCACGCATATTCCGTCGCAAATTCACAAAAAAAAATAATAATAATTTGCGTACATCAATAAAAAAAGGTTTCCACTCAGTTAACACCCAAGTGGTAATTTCTTAAATATGTAAATAATACCCCTATTCCCCTAGTCGCATCACTTCAAGTGACGTGACTACTCATTTTCCTGGTTACTAGATCATTAAATCGAAATTTAGAAAATAATTGTTAATAAAGTCGTTCTGGCTGTTTTTTAAATCTTAGTATGCTGCTTTATAAAAATTTCCTATCGACTGCTATCACTCCAAATGACAGTTTCTATCACTTGAAATTTTGACGTGACAAATAAATAAAAAAAAATTCAAACTAATGAAGCCAACTAAGATTTAAAAAATTTTCATTGAGAGTTTTACACAAAACTATTTATAAAATTTTGATTTTAAAATCTAGTAACCAGGAAGATCCATAGTCACGTCGCATGAAGTGATATGTCTAAGAGAATTGAGCTGTAAGTTATATATATAAATTATATATTAAAATAATTAATTTTTTTTATAGATATGCGATTTAAATTTGAGGATTGTGACTCCTATATTTGGGAATGACTCCTATATATGGGAATGCAGCAAAATCATGCCGATAATGGAGAGGTTGAACTTAGAACACAACAACACATGGTTATTCAGTAATAATATAAATATTTCAGTGGCAACAACTAAGAACCACTTAAGTCAGAAATGTCAACTTTTCAGAAGAGTAAAAACATTATTAATTTTTGATTTTGAAAAAAATTATTATAGTTTAACAAACGTTTATTATATAAAAATGTAGGTATTTTTAAGCGTATTTTTATTTTTAAGCGCAATTTATTGATTTTTCCAAACATTAAAAATATTTTCAATCTTCTTAGTAACTTTCATTTATTTAACTTAAGTGGTTCTTCGAAACTGGAAAGAAATATAAAAAGTTACGTTAGTCCTCATATGTGTTTTTTTTTTTTTCAAAATAAAACATTTCAATTTATCAATCTTAATTCAAATTAAGTTTATTTTCTGAAGTAAATTTCATACATAACGTTAACGTTAGTAAATCCAAAAGATCGCGCTTTTTTTCTTTGCTAATTTTTAGAGGACCGGTGTAACATTTAGGTATATCCGTTGTCGTTATGTTATTAACACCCCGGCGACGAATGTTAAGAATTTTAAATGGCTCTTCTTCACTTAATGAATTTTTGTAGTAAATAGTTCCAAAGTCTTTTTTGTACCGAAGCCATTGAATATTTCGCTAAACGAATTTATTTTTTTCTTGATCCACTTTTCGCCACATAAATTTGGTCTGAAGAATCCTAGCGAAGTCGTAAAATTTATCCTTATTCATTTGATTTACCAAAAAGTTATGTTTAGTGTTCACTGTTCGTATAAACTGAAACCAATCGCGAGGTACATGTATGTTGATTGATGTTTTTTTCTTTTTCCTCTCGATAAAAGTGCGTGGTCGGAATCACATTCCACATTCGTGTGACCTGATATTAAAAATGTATGATCTATTATTTTTATATTTTCATTATTGCACATAAACACAGAAAACATGGATAAGACCATTGAATTTTTATTCTGCCCAGTTGTCGCTGTACAAAACAACATGCTCCGTATTCGCATCTAGGGAATTTAAATGTTCAAATAAGCAGGTGCCATCTCATTTCCTCCTCGGTGTCCGTCAATTTCGTTCCACATTTAGTAGTACGGTTGATTGAAAACTAGATCATGCACTGTAAAATTAAACGTCCAAAGTTGACGTTTATAAAATGACAGTGAATTTTCCAAGTATGGAGTCGGCAAACACTGTTGCAAATCGAACGTAAAAAATTTTGTTGACAAATCGGACTGTGCGATGGTTTTATCAGTTCTTTTGCATTGGTAGGCAAAATCAGCTTGTTCGTGATGCAACGTCTGTTTTTGTGTAATCTCATTTTTTAATGCATTATCGTTGCAAATTTGAATCTGAATTTTGAATTTTTCACACACGCTGCATACATCAGATTTTGGTCGCTTAAACCTGATATTCATACCTGCAGAAAAAAGTAGTCAATATTAAAAACATTCCAAACAAAATCATTTATATTATATTGCTTGCTAAATTGTGATGCTTAAATCGGAATTCAAATATCTTTTTTCAGTATGACATCTTGAATAGTGGCTTTCATAACTGGGAAAACTATTAACATGAAGTTTCACTTCGTTAACTTTTTGTTCGGGTATTTTAGAACTAAGCGACCCACTGCCTCGTAAATCGCTTAAAGACTTTGTGTCCCCCATCGACATTTTTTTTTTAATTACAGTTTTCAACAAATTATCTGTTTCGTCAAATGTTTTTCTGAAACATTTTTGACAAACATTTGTATTTTCAAGCCCGATTTTGAGATAATAAACACGCAGGCATACTTTCGTGTTCTAGGACGAATAATGCTCTTAAATTGTCTTTGAGTTTTCGGTTCCTTAATGCTAATTAAACCTGAGAGAAATATTATTCTCGAATGGTACGAACCTAAATTCCAATAGGTTTCAAATAATTTTTTTTTGATTTTCAAACGTTAAACGCCCCGAGCAATTCTTTCGGCATTTGCCTAACGGCACGCATGGTCTTTCTTTAACAATTCGATCAGTGTAAGTTTTATATTCCTTGCCAGTATTTCGCTGAATTTGCCTATGCTTTGCGAATTGCGCACCCATTAGGATTAAATTGTCTGACTCCGACTCATTTTCGGTATCATCATTTTCAGGAGAATAGTTGGCATCCGTGTCACTATCGTCTTCTTCGTCATCAAAAAAATCAAAATCTTCGTCATCAAAATTAAAAGTGGATTTTGATAAGGTTGTGAATCCTGTGCGACATCTATTCGAAGTCAGTAACTGTAACTGATGAGATGCTAATGCGAGAATTGCAAAATGCCATCAGAAATATTCGAAGTTCGTACCAAACCCGAGCAAAAGAGAAATCGGAAACCGCAATTGAGCGATTGCGTGATTCCCGGCAACATATACTTCGTTATCGGGCTACTCGTTCACTAACTTATAACGATGAACAATTCCATGCTTTAGTAAAAAAAAAAATCTGATTGAAATCAGTATTGGTCGACTATGTGAAAGCAGCTAACGATATGGTAGCAGAAAGTGTTGCGGACTGGTATATAATGGGCCAAGTAAATTTCGTTCAAGCTCAAATACATACTGGAAAAGGATGTAGTCAAGTTTGAGAATAATTTGTATGAAATCTAGGAAACTGTCCCGAATCAAGAATGACCTAAAAACTGATATTAATAATCGTAATAAGATCAATATGATGACCGCAAAAGATAATTGTGTAACAAACGACACTAGCAAATTTGATACGGTAATGATTTTTTAAATAATTATTTCAGTAACAGTTTAATGTATAATTTTAGACAATATTTGCTATTCCAACGCAACAACAAGTAAGTAGTCTTAGTTCAAAAACACTGGCCGATCCAGTGAACAAAACAGAGATAGGAAATTTACGAAAGCAACGTAAAAGCGAAACGAAAATTGCAATAATTCCGAATGGCAACACATGTTCGCTGACACCCTGACCATCAACTGGCCTAGCCACCATCGGTTAATATACAAATTCGACCAACTCTATCGTCGTCGTTCGTCGAATACAGTATGCCTGAATGGAATTTTCTACAGGATTAGATAAACCGATCACGGCAAGCATATTCGGCAAATACGCCACTATTTTGTATTGCTGCATGTGATTCTCGGTTACCATTAGTTGTGTCCGGTAAAGATGGTACCCTATAATGTTACGAAGTGATTACAATTCAATGAAGAATACGTCATCTAGATTCATCATCACGGGGTATCAACGATAGTGATGAAGTGGCTGTGATAGTGATATGAAGTAACAAATAAAAACTTTTTATTACAAAATCAAATTTTTTTTATTAAATTTTAAGAGGATAAAAATTTCTTGTTTTAAACCATAACATAGTTGTAAAAAAATAAGGTAGGAAATAAAATGTCGGTCTACGCAATGGTGGTCCTGGTTATATCTATTTTTGCCTAAACCACCAACTAGACAAGCGCACATCACTCTAAATGTCACCATACAAAACAAATGTCAATTTGGCATAACAAGCACATCATATTTACGTGAATCCTGCACCATGTTTAAGCACACATTATCCAAATACTACAAATTTCACTTCGGGATATTTAATGGCCATGTCACGCCAGCACCGCAAAAAAAACACTATCAGACATTCGCATAATATTGGCCTTATGCACCGCAGTCACTTTCGTACGATTGTCTTTGGCATATTGAAACGCGAATTATGCGACAGAATAAGCCTCTTCCGTCATCAATTTTATAATCTAAACCACATCATCAACAATTTCGTGCTCAATACCGGAGTATTCACCTTTTATGTTCTCACGAATTGTAACTACGCACTGGTCATTAAGCAGTTCATTTAAAGTTAAATATTTATATATAGTTATAGAAATAAAGAATTCAGGCGATTTTATAGAAAAATTACCTGTAACAATATTCGCCATAATCAATTTCAAAATCTCTCCATCCGACATGTTTATCAGTCAGTCGCTTGATGAATCACTTTTAACTATCTCTCTCCATTCCGACATGATTATCAACCGCAGTCGTTTGAATTAAATAAAAAAAAATTAAAGATGTAAGCAGAAGACAAAATTCTTCACTCCGACAATTGAAACGTCAAAAAAATAAAAAAATGTACGCCTACTGAGAAATAATTAAATGTCGTGTTCACCGTCCAAGCGAAAATTATAAATGAAAAATTTGAAAAGCAAAATGACGTACCCATTAGATTAATATTTTGAGCAAAGACCAACTTTAACTCAAAACTGCAGAATTTTGCCGCAAACGACTCCGCAGGTATGTATGCTACATTAGGGATACCGCGTACATTTATCAGGTAATATTTGGTATTATTTAATACACCAAAATGGCTATTCGAACGAGGCAAATAAAACTACACTTGGGTGCAAAAAAATCGCACATTGCTTTTCCACAAAAGTTCAAAAATATCAAAAAAAATACAATGTTTGTTTAATAATACGGATTCAAAGTTTATTTCAATACCTATCCTTTTGTGGTACCTTTTTTGTACTTGTACTAACAAAGTGATTTTTTGTCAAATGCATATAGCAGGCTTTCGAATTAAATTCTAAAAATAATTCAACAAGGCCCATAAAATAGGGAATTGCGATCATTCGCATATCGACGCCTAGCCTGAACGATCCTTTATTGATTACGTCTTCAACCGGAGCAAAGAAATGGATACCACACCAAAGGTAGCCGCACAAGTGGTTGCACTAATTTATGCGGGGCAGCACCAAAGTGAAGTAGCTCTACAACTAAATTTGAGTCGATTCTCCGTTCGTCGAGTGTGGCAGAGATATCAGGAAACTGGTGGCTTCAAACAGTGACAAAGATCTGGCCGGCATCGTGCTACAGCACAACATGATGACGGTTTTTTTTGTAACAACTTCGTTGTCTCGTTGTCTAGCAATCGAGACAAAATGAAGTCTGAAACCAAATATTGGTTAAAGCATATAATAGCGATCTTTCTTAGATCAACAAAAAATCGTGTCGATCTTACTAGTTTGGTGACGCGTTCCATTGAAATTGTTGACACAAATCCCATAAACCAACGTTTCTGTAAGGTATTACCAGTATTTTGATGGGAAGTGATTGTCAAAGCTGTTTTCCTCACCTCCCTACCTATACCCTTAGGCCTATGCAACGCGCCTCGACATTGTGTAGGCTGGCTGATGAGCAAATAAAATTTTGACGTATCAGTTTATTAAGACAACTTGCTGATAGTTGCTGAAGATTGGAAGGAGCAATTTTTAGTTTTCGTAAATGTTGCGAATTTTTTTAATTCCGAAAATCATACGATAAACATCATAAATACCAAGTTCGTTTTAAAAGAAACTAAGTACCTCGGCTATGCGGTTCTTTAACTATTGGGATATTGATTATACGGTCTATTCAACTACGAAAACTGCCCGCCAATTATCGAATCATATCAAATTTCGTCATCCTTTGTTCTCCAATTATTGAAATTTTGAAGACGAGTCAGAAACTATTTTGGAATGATATAAGGTGGACTGTATTTCAGAAATTGCAAACCTGGTTATCTACTGCTCCAGTTGTGAGTATTAATATTCAGTTTTGCACCGTTCTTCTTAAAATGTGATACTAGCACAATTGGAAAATTCTTGTTCAAAAGACAAATGCGCGACTTATCTGAAAGGCCTGAAATAATTTGTCTGTCATTAAGAAATTGCTGAAAAAGCAAATAATCTGGTGAATATCATTGAAACATACCTTGAAACGGATCGTCTCAAAACTTTTTGAAATAAGTTCTGAAAGACAAACGTCAATCATAGTAAATTAAAGCCAATCGGTTGAAAAATCAAAAATATCCAATCTATTATTTGTTTTAAGTGCCTATAACGTTTCTATTTACTAAATAAATGATTTCCAAACTAATTAAATTTACCCCTTTTATTGGAAAATACCGGCACATTGGAAAGAGTTTTACATCTTTCAGACAAATATTTAAAAAATTCATAATCATAATTGTCACGAACACACCTGTTAAAATATAAACATATTAAATCTTGATTCAAACGCTCTACTGATGGCCTCTACGTCATACTGCGTTTTATGCATCGTGATCCTCCTCAATTAAATTAAACCAGATTTAAGGAAGCGTTCGTGGCACTAATTCTCAAAAATAATATTGAAAAATTCACCTTCATAATTTTTATATTTCGATTTGAAATTTGAAGACATGTACAGTGCCACTAACAACAGTGGCTTTAAAATAACATAAAGTAAATTTAAAACTTATAAAATATATAAAACAGAACGAAGGTACATAACATACACAGTAATCTCTGAGACTCTCATCTGAAAACATAGCCTCAGCGTACATCAATCAAGTGTGCGAATATGAAATTAAGCAAGTTAACAGGAGTGCCTGGAAAATACAAAACGGATGAATTTATATCGCCTGTCGCGAATGTTTATTTAAATTTAATTGCATTTTGGTCTCAGAAATTGAAGCCGCTGATTGTGTTTTGTAATTGTGTCATACCGCTGTTCATAACAATACCACAGTTCGTATATGTTTTTGTGCATACCGACGATATTAGGGAATCGCTAGAAGCAGCATGTCCAGCACTCGGATTCTTAGTAATAAATACTAAAATTATATTGTGTTTTTGGAAAAAAGATGAAATATGTAAACTCTTGGATGAGATGCAATTCGAATGGAACGAAATAATAAACTCGGTGGATCAGTATAAACAACAGACGATCCAGAAGACCCGAAAATTTTGCAGAATTATGTCGCTCGTATACGGTACTCAGTTTATAATCGGTGCAATAATGTTTGCAATGTTTCCAATAGGCCAGTATTTTATCTACGCAGCGATAATACAAAATTTTCCTGCCAACTACACAATGAGTTTTCCGTACAAAACAACTTTTCCATATTCGTTAGAATCAAACTACACGTTTATTGGTACATACGCAGTTTTCTTGTTTGGAATATATTTTATGATGTTTGGTCTTGCCGGGTTTGATACACTTTTTTTATTGCTCGCCTATCACGTTGTGTTACATTTAAAATTTCTAAACCATGATATATTGAGCCTGAGACAGTGTTTAACCGAAATCAAACAACCGCTCATCGCAAAACGAGAAATACATCGAATTATCCGACGGCATAACGCATGCATAAGATTCATATTTGCCTTGGAGGGATCATTTAACTTGAGCATTATGGTCCAATTGGCTAGTAGCTCAATAATCCTGTGTATGGTGTCATTTCAGTTTCTGGCTGAATTTGGTCCCAAGAAAATCAAACTTATCTTTTATCTTATTGGATGGATCTTACAGTTATTTTTCTTTAGTTGGATATCAGACGAAATTAAAACTGAATCATCAAATGTTATAAAATCCATTTATCAAATTCCGTGGTATAACGGAACGGTTGAATTTCAAAAAACACTAAATTTTATTATGTTACGTGCTCAGAAACCAATGACAGTGACGGCTGCTAAATTTTATATGGTTTCACTTGAAACTTTCAAAACCATTTTGATTTCCTCGTACTCCTATTTTACGTTGCTACAAACGGTGTATTATAGAAAATAAAAATTTCACCAACGATTCACGTGGTTTTAGCACTTTAATTATTTTTCAAACACAAAACAATGTTGCACAATATTTAGTGAAGTATGAAAATGTTAAGGACGCTTGGTGGAAAATTTAATGCTTAGCTGGTTTAAGTGAGTACCTATAGACTAAATTTATTTTGGGCCTATTTTTTAATTCATCCCGAGCAGGCAGTGCGCTGTCAAAAAATACTTCGTATTTTTTTATTCAACCTGGGTAATTTTACTCGGTACACTGCGTTTTTATTTGTGAACTGTGCTTACACGCATACTCGGTTCTTTAAATTTTACTCTGAAATTAATGTCAGTATACGAAGAGTGTGCAAAATAAAAAACAATTTATTACTCTATGCACACCGGATAATTTTACCCAGTACAACCTTTGCTCGGTGTACACTAACCGGGGTAAGCCTGCTTGCTCGGGTTGAATTAAAAAATAGACCCTTTATAATTGTGACTGATTTCTGGTAATCTAAATTTATTTTTAACAGAACGCTGTAAAGCAGTAAAAGGAAAACTGACGGAACTGGCATTTGTCGGTCATATAAGCACGGATCGCGTGATTACTAATAATTGATAGTTCTTAAAATAAGTGTTATGTAATTATTGCTACTAAATATTACTTAATAAAGTCATAACCATAAAAGTTTAATAATTATGTTCAGAAATATTTTCAAAATTTGAAAAGTCACTTTAAAATCAAAAGTATTTAAACGAACGTTCAAGAGTTCAAGCATAAAAAATCTAAAATATGGTTATAGAAAGTGATCGATTTTCAAAGTCAAGGGAATTTTCAGGTCAATAAATTATTGGCAACATGTTGAGTAAAAGTGCGGCCGATAAATGATAAGACAAGTTTAAACTATTTTAAATTTCAAATTTTAACTTATGGTGGAGCTGTATATTTTCCGGACTTTCCGTTGATATTAATAAAATGCTTGGAATATTACTAGAGGTCATATTTTATCAGCGTTTTTCATTTATTTACTATTATTATTTTTTGATGTCCGCATCACTCAGCAATCAAAATTGAAAGACATAAAGAAAACAAGCTTTTACAATAGAAAAAAATGGAGGGGTTTATTTGTTGAGGCCAACACTCGATCTTCTTTTACGACAAATGTACATAAATTTTGAATACACAACACTTAATTTATAAAATCAAATATAATTATTCTTCCTTAAATTTGAGAAACCAAACAAGCTCAACTGTTAGGTGGTAACAATATAATCTTTATTGCAAAAATTTATTTATTTATTTATTTAAATATTAAAGGAAATCGATTTAGTACACTGCAATTATGATTTCAAATTTAACAAAAGTAAAATATAAAATATATTAACAAAAAAGAAGATATAAAAATAAAATTTTAAAAATAGAATATACAAAAAATGTAAATGTAAATAAATAACAATTATAAATAAAACAATTATTTAAATTAACAGTTAGTACTTCAAATATGAAACTGTCAAAGGATATATTAAAAACTTAGAAAATACGATTTTAACTTGTTTTTAAAACTGTTTTTTGATAAATTAAGCGGCATCCAGAAGTAAACGCTTGTTTTCAAGCGTGCACATGTTCTTTGCACCTTGTAGAGTAAGGAGGTAAGCGGGCCATATTTTCGTAGAATGGTACACATTCTTTAAAAAAGGTTATTTAAATTCATTATATTTAAGAATAATGTTTTACAACAGATATATTTATTTAATATACTATAATATTCTTTAAACGGTTGATTAGTTTTTTATGAATTTTACATTACTCCAACACAATCAAATTAATAAAATTAAATTTAAATCATTAATAAATAATGACGTTTCAGCAAAGATTATTTATAAAATTTAAGAATATTCTCATGAAAATTATTTTTACAATATTAGTATATTTCCTTAATGCAATTATTGTTTTTTTCGTTACTCATTTTGTGAGTAAGCAATTTCGAAAAACGTTAGCTTCTCTATTTTGGTAACTAATTTTCTTTTTACTAATTATACTTCATAAAATGTTTATAAATTAATATTCTTTATAATAATTAAAAATTAATTAGTTTAAAAACACTTAATAGCCTGTATTAATATTCGTCAGTTAATTATTAAACATTAATTAATTTAAAAAACATTCTTTAAACGAAATAAGATGATTCACATTAAAGAATAAATTCTTTACAGTGCCAAATTCTCGGCGTGGTTTTGAATTGAACACATCAAAAGCTTCTCGAATGCCTAACTGTGTAGTTCTGAGTTCGTGTTAATGTAAAACACAAAATAATAAATAATAATTTAAAATTGTTTAATAGCGGATCCGTCCAAAATTTTTAATTTATAAAAAGAGTGGAATATTGCATTACCAATTATACAAAAATTCAAAGGTGTTCAAAGTGATTTGCTTATAATTATGAATAACAAAAATTAATGCACGTAGTTATTTTTAAAGAAAGTGTTTTGTGTAATCTAAATAGAAAATTAGAAAACAGTATACGTATTGGTTTCGTTACAATAAACATTATCATTATATAAATTAGCATCGATTTTTAAAACAAAATTTTCAAATCAAAAATGAATGACCATAAATTTGATATGACAGAATTTATAGATCTTTCAACTCCTTCAGCTTCACATATCTCATCAGTTGGTCTACAACTCATTGCCAATCAACAAATGTTAGAGAATTTACGACTGCAATATTAAAACATATGGAGTATCCTTAAATAATAATCAAACAATAAATTCTTTTATCAACGAGCAGCACACAACTAATGAAACTGATGAAATCTTTAACATCTCTCGCTCTCTCTGGCACTATATCCCATCAAGGGATTTGGCCGCCTCAAATGAGGCTTCATAATTATATTTTCATTTCGGATAATGAGTGATTAATTCATTGATCCTAAACCAGCCGTGAAATTTTTTCACCACCTGATGTCGAACCCGGGATCTCCGGTCGCTGGAGCATGCATGCTGACCACTTTTCCACCGGGGCGGCAATCTTTAACATCAGGGATTTTAATTATCATCAGGGGTACTAACTATTACCAACATTACAAAGTAATATTATTTTTTTATTAAATACGTTTATATATTTTAGTATTTTACCTTAATAGAAAAATGGCAACGTAGTCCCTTTGCCCTCCAGTTATCACCTGTAAATTTAGCTAATACTATTTTGTTCTTTAGGAAATCAAGTTGACGTGACAGCACTGAAAAGCATGAAGGAACGCAATATTAAAGAACTTCTTAAACACGAATCTTTAGGTATACGAATAAAATTCACGGAAAATTTATTTAAATGGCAAAATAAAAATACAACCTGGACTTCGCGCGATTCAACAAATACAGCAGCTGAGCGTTCTACCTGCGCAGAAGATAAACAGATTTTTTTAAAAGAAATCGTACCGGGCAAAGCACTACTATCTATTTAAGAAAATAAATTAAACTCCAAATAACTACTTATTATATAAATAATAATACTTCAATGGGTGTTACACAATGCGAAGAAACTTCAAAACTAATTGAGCACTATTTCCCGAATGAAACTACATTAAGTGGAAAAACAACAACACATTCTTAAAAAATGTTTGTTTTAACTCTCTTTAAAATATATTTCAGTTCATTTACTTCGAAAGACACCAAAAAATGAAATTTAAAGGACGACTTTATGACAGATATAAAAATAGAATTATAAAACATGAATTTCATAATTAAAGACTCTCAAAACTCGTTTTCGAAACTCTTACCAACCGCACAGGTGCTCGATTCTGTGTCGGTGATAATGATAATGAAAAAAAAAGATTTCATTTAAATTTTCATTTTACGTTTATCAGTTCAAATTATCATTTATTCAGCAAATGCAATTCTTTGTGCAAAATGAAAAAATATAATTAATTAAAAACGCAAGATGTCGGTGCAATTTGTTTATTATTTTCAGTTCAGTGTTTGCTTTCGATTTATTTTGAGAACCGTCGTTCTTCCAAAAATTGGAGCAAATGTAATTTCTGGGCATTATTCAGCCGCGTTGCTCTACTATGCTTAAATTGTACATTTAAATTTGTTCTATAATCTATAGATTTATTAAAATCAGTTTCAAAATTGATATATACACAAAGGACCCCGCACAAATCTTATGGAAATTGGGTCCCGGTCAAATTCGTTGAATTTTTGATATGTGATAGAGTTCATCCATCATACTGGTCAATTGTCTCAATGACCACAAAGCTCAAAAATGGATAGTTTGGCCGGTACAGAGCTTTAAAGCTCCGAGTATTCTCCACGGATTTATGTATATGCGCAGTGTGTATAGACTTTTGAAATAGCCTATTTCATGTTTTTATTATCTAGGTTTATATTTTTGAGGTTGCTGAATTCAGATCTGTTGTTAGATTTTCAAAATTGACAGT
This sequence comes from Nephrotoma flavescens, assembly GCA_932526605.1. Lineage (NCBI taxonomy): Eukaryota > Metazoa > Arthropoda > Insecta > Diptera > Tipulidae > Nephrotoma > Nephrotoma flavescens. The sequence continues at coordinate 303,026,927 of OW052221.1, forward strand.
TGGCAGCTGTCAATGTGCTATAATAGAGCCAAAAACTTGTTTTTTTTGTTTTATCTTTCTTTTTTTTACTTCGATAAGTTCAAAGATGATATCAAATCAATAACAATGACCATCGGCAGCTGTCATTTAGCTGTCAACAATCCTTTGTGAAAAATTGCCGAAATAGACTTCTGATATGGAATTTGTCGTCAGACGTGCCAAATTGTGTAATAAATGTGTTTTTTTTTTCGATCATTCGGATTATATTGAGTCATTTGGCACCTGATTTGACACCTGACAGCTGTCAAAATGCACTTTTGGCCACCAGCATCGTGATCAGCAATCTTCAAAACATCGGTACACGCACTAAAATCATGTACTAATGTACCAGATTTCGAGTGGTGATTTTTTTCCGAAAAAAACAGTTTTTTCAATTTCAATTGTCTATAATTAAATAACAATAAACAATTACGTGAAAAAATCACTAGGACTAATTTCAGGAACCTGTTAGCGACATGAAATATCCATAGTCAACCATCCAAAGTCCGAATTGTAGCAGATACGGGGGTAATAAGCAAAAAATCTAGCCGGTACAAATATGTACCGGTGCCCCGGAAAGGGTTAATGAGAAAGAAAGTGTAAATCTATTTTTCAATATGAACAAGTTAATAACATAATAAACCGACCTTTAATATATAGGTATATATAGGTATATATTATTATTTGCATGTGGCAACATTCGAGGATATTCTCGGTTTACAGCTGTCACCTATCAATCAACTAACTGTCAAAACCGAGTTGTGTAAACACAATTGACGGGCATAGCACATGTTTACGGATAACCAATAACCAAGTTTAATAAAAAGTATTGTTCTAAGTCCCTAAAGCCGAATTATCCTAAGTCCCTTTAACGAAATTATTTTAAGTCCCTAAATCGAAATTCTTCTAAGTCTCGTTTCACACCCCCCCCCTCCCCCTCGTAAAACTGACCATTTACCCCCTCTTTATGAACATGTTCCATGTTAAAAGTTACTTTTTAAAAAATCTTTAAGTTGTTAATTAAAAACTAATTAGTTGTTAATTAAGCAACTTTAAGTTGCTTAGATCACTGAGTTCAAAACTGATGTCATAAACTTATATCATGTTTGATTTCTTATCCACAAAGTTAAGCACAAAAAATAAGTTACTTGCTCTATTATTGCATTTTGACAGTTAGTTGACAGCTTGTTGACAGCTGTAAGCTGATGACTACATAATTTTAAATCATATTTATATTCACTTATCTAAAAAACCTGAAGTTGTAAACAAAAAATAATTTTTTGACTTTATTACCGGAGTTTAAAGAATTTTTGACAGCTAAATGACAGCTGCCGATAGGGTCCTTTCAAAAAATTGACATAAGAACACAAAAAAAAAACAATTTTTAATACCGTGATAAAATATTTCTCATCGACAAAACGTATCAAATATTTAGTTTTTTCACTTAATTTGACATTTATTTATTATACATATATCACCAACTTGGAATCGCAATTTATATTTTATCGATGATAATTTTCTCATTTTTTATTATCACCGACACAGAATCGATAAATTTATTGAAGTTCAAACAACCATTTTTATTTGTAATCGTCGTAAATATATACAGTGAAAATCAGTAGTGCGTCTACTATGCGATTCATATAAATGTTTTAGCCTATTGGCCGCCATGGACTGTCCGTTTAAACGACGATCAGTTCATTATTAAATAAGCTAAAACATAATATTAACTAAAACAAAATTAATTAGTAATCGATGTTATTTTTCGTTATTTAAATTTAATTTTTATATTGGGTTTTATTTTAAATTATTATATTAGTATTAATAGTTTTTATTTTGATAATGAAAAGAATTTAAACATTCATTTGAAGAACCTAGGTCAAGAATTAAATTAAAATTTTTCTATTGTATTTTTTTTTTAAATGTCAAATTGTTGTTAATGAAATAAAAAAATCAGTATTTTGAATTATTGGTGTTTTATTTTCAATCCTTCATTGAAAAAATTAAACATAGGTGGCAGTGGACAAAATTCTTAAAAATTGAAAGTTATAATTAAGTTTATTAAATTTCTTTAAGCGTAATTTTTAATTCCAAAGTGAAATATGTAATTACATTAATTATATTTCATAACACTAAATTTAAACTGAAGTAATTTTTTATTATTATAACGAACGCTTCATTAAAATTAATAAGAGTAATATTGTTTAAAATAAAGCAGAGTTAAGTAATCTTAAATTATAGTTTGACGAAATTTAATTAATTTAAAAAAAAATTATTTAATGCATATATTGATGCTTAAGTAACTTGCTTATATACCATTAACGAATTATTCGTGAGCTAAATACGCAAGAATATTTATTTCAGTTAATGCAAGGATTCGTTATGTATATGCAATTATTTTTCTCGGTGTGTGTTTTAATCATAATTCTAGGCAGTTGTTTTCAACAAGAATATAAGAATTTTTTTTTTGTATGCTTTCGATTCTGTGTGCATATGAACAGCGTAAGTGGAGGGCTCCAAACCGTTACAGCATACTCCACTTGAAATCTTACATAAGCGTAATATAATGTGCGTATAGTATGTATGTCCGCAAATTCCCCAGTCCACTGCTTGACAAAGCCAAAAATGGAGTTAGCTTTAGCAATACAATTATCTATATGACGGGTAAAACTAACGTTTATTTCAACAAATGTGATTCCCAGATCAACAATTTCACGTAATCTTAGAACTTACGCGCCAATCATTTTATATGCCGAAGTTAATGGATTATTTTCCGATGAAACAACATAATTTTACATATTTTTTTTTTGTATGAAAAAGTTGTACGTCATCAGCAAATATTAGAACATTTCAGTGTTTAATTATCTTGGCTATTCTATCGATGAACACAATAAAAATCCAGGGTCCAAATCACTATGTATTTGATAGAGCGATTAAAATTCACAGAACATGAGAACACGTTTAAACGCTTAAACACCGATCATTCGAGACAAACTAAACTACATACTGAAATATAAATGAAGTAACGAACGCAAAACGTACTTTTTCGGTAGCAAATCATTAAAGGATACCGTTACATGTACAAGGAACGAAATAAATATATCTCTATTGGGTGATATAAAAAAATATACAAGATGACTGTAACTTAGTTCACTTAATTTGGTGTTCTCTACATTAGAGGTTGAATAAACGCTTTATAAAACAAATAAACAAACCAACCTGTATTTAGAATCTTCAAACTAGTCATATGTAAAAGGGCGATCACTATTTTACGGTCTTATTTCGCTGAATGTACAATCACTAAAAAAACGGAAATAAAAATTATATTTTTTTCGAAAGTAGCTAGAGAGGAAAATAAAAAGAAACAGAGATAATCTTTATAAATGGATGCTCTCTTCTACAATTTCAAATCATGTAAGTAATTAATTGTAAAATATTCCAGATTTGGGAACATATCAAAACCGATATACTCTTTAGAGGTTCGAGCAAAGCATAAAATATTAAACCCAAACAGTTTTTCGTGTTTTAGTTTTAGGAAATATACATTTTTAAGCATTTTTGTTAAAAAAAATGTTATATGGTTTCGGTTTGCCGTCTGCCCGTCTATGTGCGCGATAATTTGAGAACGGATAGAGATATTAACTTATTTTCTGCACTAAAAGTTCAAACAATTCATGGGAATGATCCCTATTGATTTGGACATTTCTGTGTTTAGGGTGTTCAAAAAATTAATTTCTATTATATTTTGGTTTCATAGAGCATGTGAATGTGAATTTAAAATATATTTCGTGTGGACGTGGGTTTGTGTGGGTAGTGTGGTTATGGGGGTGGTAGTAGTGGTGGTATGGGAGGTGGAGGAGGGTGGGATGAGGTGTTTTGGGTTTGATGTCGGAATTTGGGATTTGGTGGATGAGGCTTTGTGTAGGTGGTGTGTGTGTGGAAGTTGGTATGGAGGTGTTCAAGGATGATGATAGAGGTGGTGCGGTATAGGGTGATGCGGGTGAGATGGGTTTTGGTGCTTGAGTTGGTTAGTGGGTGGGGGAGGTAATAATGTTTAGGTGTGGTAGGGGTGGGTGTGATATTTGAAATACGCAAATGAGGCAACAAAAATGCTTATAGAGTTCGGTCCGAACCTTTCCCGTCTTTTTCTATTTCAAATCGGTATCACAGGAAACAAAAATCGGGTCATGTTGTTGAAACATCTATTACTGCAGTTTTCAAAGTTGTGGTCTCTCCGACATTTGTATATTGTACTCAATTTATCATCGAATTCTCAATTACTAGAAAAACTATTTCAATGTTTATTTAGATATAAATCTGTGGCAATAATGCAAAAGAGAATAACTCATTTTTCAAAATTTTTAGGAGACCGTTTTGAAGTTGAAAATGATTGTGTAAAAAAGGGTTTCAGCATGTTGGAAAAGTATTTAAGTGTTACGTGATGCCTGATTATGTACTCTACCAATCAAAATAGTCAGATGTACTATACGATTTTCGTAGTTTTTCCCTTTATAAAATAGTATTGTATAATGTTATAACTCGAGTTATTTCCTTCTGCTTTTTTGTCACAGAATTATTGCATACTTCGGTTACTTACAAAAAATTAAATTTCCGATTCAAAGTTATATCCAATTTAAATAACGATTACGTCGCTGTTCAATTCGATGTAAACTTCTTATCGAGTTATAATTTAAATTGTATCGTATTTTGGTCGATGTAAACCTTCCGTCGAAAAATGCAGTAAAATTGTTAAGTGTGTAGAGGAAGTTACACGAGTAGGAGTATTAATTAAACTTTTTAATCCGAAATTAGACATCATTGTTAGATAATTTTTACCTGATCATTAATAGAGAATTTTAAGATGTCTATATTGAAATTGCCAACTTTATAAATACATTTTTGACTTGAATTCCGCTGAAGTAGGTTTACCAATAAAATTCATCAACAAAATCAACAACAGGACAAACATTAAACCGATAAACGCATATTATATCATGTCACTTTGAAAATTTAGATTTAATTGCATTTACTGCATCTGCAGCACATAACTAAAATTTAAACCCGTGCTCTTTAACATAGCCAACTAGACCACCAGCCTAATACTTGTTCGATCAAACAATAACCATTGAGTTGATAAGAAGACACTTCGTCACTGTTTATCAAGTTTTCAGAAAAAATAATATATCTGTCAGTGTCCACTAAAATGGGCAAACATCCACTAAAATGGGCAAACAAAGAATCACTAGTTTTACGTAAGCTTCGCGCATAGATGGAAGGAATATTTCGATCACAACATCACCAATGCAACACAAATCTTCGAATTAATAACTGGCGCTAATAACGACACTGTTACCACCTATTCACCATAACGGGGCGAGAAGTCCAGCAAAGCGAAAGTTAATGGTGACATGGCTAAAATGAAGAATAATAAGACAAGGACGGAAAATACACCAGTTGAAATATTCGAAGGAGACATATCGATAATTGCAAGTAATAAAAAATATGTGGAATTCCGGTAGAATACATCGAAAATAGAAAGAATGATTGACTATCACGATTCCCAAGAAAGGAAACCTAAGAGGATGCCAAAATTGGCATGATATATTCCTCTTCATCATAGCCAGAAAGATATTAGTAATGGTCTACCTAGATAATATTTTACCGATCCGAAACTATGTAAGGAACAAACTGGCTTCAGAACAGGGCAAATTTGCACCGATCATATTAACACAACACGCATCATCATTGACCAGTCCAACGAATGGAATTCACCGCTGTACCTACTGTTCGTGAACATCGAACGTTCATTCGACACGAGAACCGCAAGAAATTAATCCAACTCATAATCGAGAAGATTTAATCGAGTTCAATACAAAGGCAAGCAAATTTAATCATACTGTAACAACCACGAAGTAAGACAATGATGTGTACTCTGATCACTTTTGTTTCAAGTATAGTATTAGATAGTTGCATGAGCAAATAAGATCGCATCCTCGATAAGCGCATCCCCCAACCGCATCCAGTTAGCTCTTGGTTTGGTCTAAAACTTTAACTATATATAAAGTTCTATTCATTGACGAAGGGTTCTGTATTTTTTTTTTGAAATTTAACTGAAATATACATACATAAACATAAATATTTCTCATTCACTATACATTTTCCGGGCCTTATAAGAATAATTAAATGTGTTATTACATTTAAAGTGACTATTTGATATGGTTTTACAACATAGTCAACTGTATTGGTAAGTCGATGAAGTTAGCTTTTGATGTAGTTTACGAAAGATGCTATAGAATTAGACACTTCCATGGGATGTGGATACTGATTTGTTTACTTGAAAATTGCTGAAAAAGCCAACAATTCAAAATCTAGTGAACATCCTGGAAAAATACTTTGAATATCGCATTTTGGAAAGACAAACGTCAGCCATAGTAAATTAAAGTCCATAGCTTTATTAGATTACGTAAGTAGAAAAATTTAACGTTGGATGTATTTTTGAAATGGGGGTGAGTGTGTAGCGTTTAATCGAGAAAATGAAATTTCTTCAGTGTTTCAAAAGTCGGAAATATTTAATTTTTTATTTGTTTTGAATGTCCGTATACTATATATAGCTATGTACATCATTTCCAAACCATTTAAAATTACCCTTTTATCATCTTATATACAAATATTTTTTAAAAATTCATAATCGTAATTGTCACGAACACACCTGTAAAAAATATATACATATTAAATTTTTAATTACTTAGGTTGTCTTGCCACAAAACCTAGTTAACCGCTACTGATGGCCCTTACTCGATATATTGCGTTTTATGCATCTTAGGCCTGCTAAAACGAATAACTGAGATTTGACGAAGCGTTCACATAAATTAACATTTGACATAGCCCAGCATTCAACTTATATACGTGTCAATCGAAGATGAAGTGTTCAGTTTCATTTTTGAAAATCAGTGCCACAATTCTTTAAAAATTAAATTGAATACTTCACGCTAGAATAAAAGGTGTTCAATGCTGGACTAACGAAAATCATAATTTTTATATTTAGATTTGAAATTTGAAGACTTGTACAGTGCCCCCAACAACAGTGGCTTTAAAATAAAATAAAATAACGTAACTAATTTTAAACTTATAAATAAAAAACAACGAAGGTCCACAACTTCACAGTAAATTCTGAGACTTTCATCTGAACACACATGTTCAGTGTCCATCGATCAAGTGCACAAATATGAAATTTAGCAAGTTAACAAGAATACCTGGAATATACAAAACAGATGAACTTATATCGCCTGTCACGAATGTCTATTTAAATTTAATTGCATTTTGGCCTCAGAAATGGAAGCCGCTCATTGTGTTTTGTAATTGTGTCATACCGCTGTTCATGATAATACCACAGTTCTTATATATTTTTACGCATACCGACGGTAGAAAGAATTCGCTAGAAGCAGCATGTCCAGCACTCGGATTCTTAGTAATAAATATTAAAATTGTTTTGTGCTATTGGAAGAAAAATGAAATACATAAACTCTTGGATGAGATGCAATTCGAATGGAACGAAATAATAAACTCGGTGGATCAGTATAAACAACAGATGATCCAGAAGACCCGAAAATTTTGCAGAATGATGCCGCTCGTATACGGTATTCAGTTTTTAATCGGTGCAATAATTTATATATTGTTTCCAGTTGGGCAATATTTTATCTACGCAGTAATAATACAAAATTTTCCAGTCAACTACACAATGAGTTTTCCGTACAAAACAACTTTTCCGTATTCGTTAGATTCCAACTACAAGTTAATTGGTACATACGCTATTTTCTTGTTTGGAATTTATATTATATTTTTTGCTCTTTCCGGATTTGATACACTCTTTATATCGCTCGCCTATCACGTTGTGTTACATTTAAAATTTCTAAACCATGATATTTTGAGCCTGAGGCAGCATTTAACTGAAACCAAGCAACCGCTCATCGCAAAACGAGAAATACAACGAATTATTCGACGGCATAACACATGCATAAGATTCATATTTGCTTTGGAAGAATCATTTAACTTGTGCATTATGGTACAATTGGCTAGTAGCTCCATAATCCTGTGTATCTTGTTATTTCAGTTTCTAACAGATGTTGGTCCCAAGAAAATCAAAGTCATCTTTTATCTTATTGGATGGATCGTACAATTATTTTTATTTTGTTGGATATCAGACGAAATTAAAACTGAATCATCAAATGTTTTAAAATCCATTTATCATATTCCATGGTATAACGGAACGGTTGAATTTCAAAAAACACTAAATTTTATTATGTTACGGGCTCAGAAACCAATGACAGTCACGGCTGCTAAATTTTATATGGTTTCACTTGAAACTTTCAAAACGATTTTGATTAGCTCGTACTCCTATTTTACGTTGCTACAAACGGTTTATTATAGAAAATAAAAATATCACCAACGATTCACTGGGGTTTAGCACTTTAATTATTTTTCAAACACAAATCAAAGTTGCACAATATTTAGTGTAGTATGAAAAAGTTAAGGAAGCGTGGTTTGGGTTAAAGTGAGTACCTAGAGTAAATTGTATAATTATGACTGATATCTGATAATTTAATTTTTTTTTCTAACAGAACGCTGTAAAACAGTAAAAGAACCTTGGACACGTAGCAGTTGTCGAATATAAGCACGGAACGCGCGTGATTACTAATAATTGAGACAAATTCGTAAAATAAGTGTTGTCTAATAATTGCTATTAAATATTACTTAATAAAATCACAATCATAAATAATAATTAAATGTTGTTCTGAAATATTTCCAAAACGTAAAAATTTGCTTTAATAAATCAAAAGTGTTTGCAAGTAGGTAGAGTTCACGCACAAATCGAAAATATATTAATACCGCAAGTAATTGATTTTGAAAGACCAAGAGCGTATTTATCAGGTCACGAAATATAGTTGGCAACATTTTGAGTGAAAGTACGGAAGAAGTTTTAAGTCTATTAAATGCAAAGTTTGAATAGTTTGTGAAGCTGTACATTTTCTGGACGTTCTGTTGACATTATTTAAACACTTGGAATATTACTAGGATCGTATTTTATTAGCTTTTCATAATTGTTTATTATTATTAGTTTTTGATATACGCTTCGGTCGGGAGTCAAAACTGAAAGAGATAATGATTAAGAGCTTATACAATAGAAGAAATGGAGCAATGTATGTAATTGTTATGCACAATACTCGACTTTCTTTTACGACTAATGTACATAAATTTTGAATACACCACACTTAATTTCTGAAGCGAAAAATGGATAAAAATTATCTCTTAAAATCAAAAATCTCAATTCCTGCTTATAAATTTCAGAAACCAAACAAGATAAAAATGCAATGTTAATTGCAAAAATTGAAAAGCTCCTACGGAAGCTGCCACAAATAAAGTTATGATGTTTTATTTTAAATGGTCCACCTGGTACAAATGCCGAATTTTGGCGATATTTATCTTTTTTTATTCAACACTCGCCTTTTCCGGTAAAATTTAAAATATTTCCTGAACTAATATTGTTTGAAATTTAATTTACAATATTTTTATTAATTAATTTTACGTAGTAAACTAAAGTCAAGCAATGATGAAAATTTTGAACTTCGAGATATTTGCTGACCTTTCGCTATATCGCCAAAGTCAATAAAAGTATTTTTTTTATATCTCCCTGTGTATGTATGACCTTTGTGAGTTTTTAACTTTAAAAAAGTATAGATTGCCAAAAAAGAGGCAACACGACAATATGTAAATGGTTTTACGATTCAGGTTTCTGCAACTGTTGTATGTCGTCTCGAATGCAATCATGTTGTTTTTTATGTTTGGTAAAACATTTGGGGTTCATGTTACACGCTGCGTTGATTATTGTTATGTTAAATATTACGTTAAATGGTTGCGTTGATTACGTGATACTTTAAAGTGAAATGTTATACAGAAAAACCTCGATTTAACAGACTAATTGGGGAGTCTGTTAAATTCGAGTGTCTGTTAAATCTGAATGTTTCTAAATTTAATCTGTTCAATCGAATTTAATCTCAGACGGAACTCGATCAATGATCAAGATTATGATGGGGTTGAATATGCTGGATGGAGATTCTTTAACGATTTTTGGAAGACAATCCTGGGGCGGAATATGAAATACGACCGGAAAATTTAAACGGATTTAAAAATATTTTCAAACTTATTATAAATGCAACTTCTACAATATTTGAAGAGCAATGGCTAATCTCCTCCAAGATTTTCGAAATTCATTTTTTTTCGGTACAACATTTCCGTTTAATGCACGATTTACATGTTCCAATTTTTTTTTCCAGTAAAAAATGAAGGGTTAAGTATATTACGACTTTCGTATGCGAGAGGAGCACAAATCAAATTCCAGTAAAAAATTGGATTTTTTCTTTTTAATTTGAGCAAATGTTGTTTACATATATGGCTGTCTCTTTTTAACTAGTATTTTTTGTTACTTGTGTGCAGCTCTATTTTTCTGTAAAAAAATTGTTGGGAAAAAAAATTGGAACATGTAAATCGTGCATAAAACTGCTCGATTATGAAATAGTTGTCCAATAAAATTTTTAGGTTAAACTTTCATTTATTTGTGTTTTCATACAAAATATCTACGCCAACTTTGACCATTTTTCGATTTTTTTTTTGTGTTTGTACATTGAATTATTTTCTAACAATTCATTTTTCCTGTCGGATTTCATGTCTTGCACCTGTATACATCAAAATAATTATATATTTCCGGAATTTTTACAATTTTAAAATACAAAAGACTTCAATGCAACCTCATAAAATCAAACGCTGACGAACCTGGCGCGAGTAAAATGAATTTCGAAAATCTTGTAGGAGATTAGCCATTGCTCTTAAAACATTATAGAAGTTGCATTTATACATCATTCTGCATCCATCATAGTAGATTTGAATACTTTTAATCTAATAAATTTGAAAATATTTTTAAATCCGTTTAAATTTTTCCGGCCGTATTTCATGATTCCGCCCCTGGAATATGGCTATATCTGGGATGGAACTTGACTAATTCTTAACCGATTATGACGGGATTGGGTTTATTGGATAGAAATGAGATTCTTAAATGATTTTTGAAAAAGTTCTGGAATATGTGGCTCCTTGGACGGAGATAGATCAATGCTTAACCGATTATGGTAGCATTGGGGGCGTAAGTGTAGATGACGTATACATCGCCGAAATCGGGTAAGATGAAAAATTTTTAAAATTTTTTTTTGTAGGATTGTGTATCTATCATTTTTAGGAGGTGCAAGCCAAAAAATTCTGAAAAATCACCACATTTTCCGGGAAAATTTTAAGTTTTTCCAAAAATATTTTGTTTTTTTTTCATTCAAAAATTAAAAATCTGCGGATAAAAAAATCAAATTTTAATGATAGAAATTCGAATTACACTGTCAATAAACAGCTAAAAATTACATTTTTGCGTTATTTTAATTTTTAAAATTTAATTTTCCGGAAAATTTTTCACTTTTTTTATTTTTTCAATATTTTTTTTAATTTTATTTATTTTAATTAATAATAATTGCTTCGTCAACCTTGCAGACACAGATCAAAGAGTTTTTATCGCTCTTATCGCTTCTTCTGATAGTGCCACAAATGTTAAAAAAACTCAACTTTTGTAAAGCTAAATTTATTTAAATGTAATTTATTCGTTGTATACCTTAGAGGATGGGGCCAAACCCCCGCTTTTCCTTAATTTATACAATTCTTCAAGTGTCATATTTTTTCTATAATTTTAGAATAAGTAAAAAAAAAATGAAAAAATTTCAAAATTTTCCTAGAAAAATTACAAAATTTTTCCGGAAAAATTACTGTCGAAAAACTGTTAAGATACAATTTTAATATCAACATTTTTATAAAAATTACTCATTTGTACGTATTTTGAATAATATAATACGCTATTTGTCACCAAAAAAATTGAAAATGTCAAAATTTTCCAGGAAAAAGTGATAATTTTTCTGAAATTTTTAGCTTGCACCTCATAAAAACGATAGATACACTATCCTACAAAAAAAAACAATTTAAAGTTTCCATCTTACCCGATTTCCGCGATGTATACGTCATCTACACTTTAGCCCGGAACTCGATCAATTCTTAACCGAATATGATGGGATTGGGTACGTTGAATGGAAATGGAATTCTTAATTGATTGTTGGAAAAATTCTGGAATATGGCCATTTGGAATGGAATTGAATTACTTAACCAATTATGCTGAAATTGAACATTTTGGATGGAAATAGGATTCTTCAATAACTTTTGGAGAAAGTTCTGGAATATCGCCACCTGGGACAGATTTTGTAATTTAAACTAGTGCGGAACTCGGTGTTAAGCAGGCGTCTTTATTAAAGCAAGCGGCTTGTGATGTTAATATTTTTCTGGTCAGGCTGGATACCTTAACATCTATTACCAGTACGTTACTCACTCATGTAATAAGTGGGTTGTGCGGTAGGCCAACTACCTACTCTCACAAAAAATCACGAGACATCACCTGGAAAGGTGATGTCTCCTGGCAGAATCTAAATTAGGTCATAATGGAAAGTTTTCAAAATAGTAGAATTGGCGTCGAGATTCAACAATCTATCGCGGCGCTAAACCAAAATCAAAAGGAGATTTGTCACATTTTTGAATCGAACCTAATAGAATTGACACTCGCTGTTAGTTAGCCGTTTGCAGGTTATAGCTTGTACACAAATTAGCTGAAAAGAATATTTCTGCGGACGCCTAGTTAGTGTCGTAATGTATAAATAATGAGGGTAGAAAGATATTATCCCAAGTTAATAATACATCAAATTCACATAATGCTTGAATCAAATTTGGCTTAAAGAAGAACGGAAACCCAAAAGATCCAGTATCCTGGAATTCATTCGTCCCAGCTAGGAACATCCTGAATCACGAACACGTGTCTTGATTGTCTGCATGCAAGTTAGGACGTAGTAAACCACGCAGCGGCGATAGTAGTAATTCTCACAAAACTACTCAATCTATACACAAAACAACCAGCGCCACTAGCAACAAACACCGATGCTTAACCTAAAAGAGGACAAGCAAACATTTACGCTGCAAAAAATTTTCTATATCCCTTTTTCAACCAAAAAAATTAAAAAATTGGATCAACTTAAATCCAAACCACACAAATGTGTGAGTAAAAAATCATAGTATGTAATGGCGCTTGTGATAAAAAATTTCGCTTGATTTGAAGTACAACCAACACAATTGTGTGTATAGTTATAGTGTTTTTTTCGGACGAAAATAAGTTTAAAAGACATACACAAATGTGTAAGTCGGGTCAAAACACATACAAAAATAAATTTTTGACATGGTACTTTTGCATAATTGTGTTACCAGAACACAAAAGGGATGTAATAGGTCATAGAAAAAGTATCCGCTCTTTTGCCCCTAGGTGGTGTTGATGCCCATATATATCGGGCAACACTCGGTTTGATAGTTTCTGAAGATTTGAAGGAAAAAAATGCTCCTTCTAGTAAAAGTTGTGAAACTTTTAAAATCCGAAAATCTCACGATAAACATAATCAGGATCAAGTTTGTTTAAAAAAAAACTAAGTAAGTCGACCATGTGGTTATTGAACTTTTAAGCTTCGATTTCTGGGATGGCAGGGTGGTATCACCGTTTCATATTTAATTTTGTCATCTTTTATTCTCCACTTTTTGAACTTTTGAAGAAGAATCAGAAACTATGTATTTTGGAATGATGGACTGTACTTCAGAATTTTAAACCAACGTTAACCACTGCTCCTATATACTAGCACATGTGGAAATGTCTTGTTCCAAAAAAAAATGCCAGAAGGGAATACCCAAACAGATCAGCTCAGATCAGCGTAAGTTTGAGCCTGAAGTTGCAAGGTTACTTATTAATTTGTTGGTCGACATAACCATTTTACTAGAGAGAAAGCGCATATGAAAGAATTATAAATTAACAAAAACATCAAAAATAATACTTCCATTAGGCATAAAAACCTTAGATTTTTCAAAAAACAAATCCACTCCTTGATGATGCGGTGAATCTTGATGAAGCGGCTTTTGATGCTGAGTACGAAAGATGGTGGAATAACACACTTCCATATGGATGAGAATACTGATTTGTTTACTTGGAAATTGCTGAAAAGCCAACAATTCACAATCTAGTGAACATCATGCGAAAATACTTTGAACCGGATCGTCTCAAAAACTTTTGAGATAAATTAGCATTTTGGAAAGACAAGCGTCAGCCATTGTAACTTAAAGTCAATAGCTTTATTAGATTACTAATAGGTTCGTGGTTGTTAAGTAAGACAATTTGTACGTTTGATGTATTTTTACAATGAGGGTGAGTGTGTAGCTTTTGATCGATAAAATGAAATTTCTTCAGTGTCTTAAAAGTCAGTAATATTTAATTTTTTATTTGTTTTGAAGGCGCGTATACTATATATACCTACATCATTTCCAAACTGTTTAAATTTACCATAAAAAGACACAATGTAGTACATCACTAATTGGAAAGAATTTTAACATCTTACATACAAATATTTTAAAAATTCATAATCATATAATTGTCACGAACACACCTGTAAAAATATAAACATATTAAATTTTTAATTACTTAGGTTGTCTTGATACAAAACTAAGTCAAACGCTCTATTGATGGTCCCTATGCGGTATTGCGTTTGATGCATCGTGAGCCTCCTCAAACAAATTAACTCAAATGTAAGGAGGCGTCCGTGACACTAATTCTCAAAAATTAAATACTTCACCTTGAAATGGAAGGTCCTCTATGCAGGACTATCGAAAATCATAATTTTTATATTTCGATTTGAAATTTGACTTGTACAGTGCCCTCAACAACAGTGGCTTTAAAATAACATATATTAATTATTTTTAAACTCGTTTATAAAAAAATAACGAAGGTACATAACATACACACAGTAAACCCTAAAATTCTCATCTGAACACATATGTTCAGTGTACATCGACCAAGTGTGTAAATATGAAATTAAGCAAGTTAACAAGAGGACCTGGAAAATCCGGAACGGATGAACTTATATCGCCTGTCACGAATGTTTATCTAAATTTAATTGCATATTGGTCTCCAAAATGGAAGCCGCTCATTGTATTTTGTAATTGTATCATACCGCTGTTTATGATAATACCACAGTTCTTATATATTTTTACGCATACCGACGATATTTCGGGGTCGCTAGAAGTAGCATGTACAGCACTCGGAGGCTTAGTAATACATATTAAAATTTTATTGTGCTTTTGGAAGAAAGATGAAATATACCAGCTCTTGGATGAGATGCAAATCGAATGGAACGAAATTATAAACTCGGTTGATCAGTATAAACAACAGACGATCCAGAAGACCCGAAAGTTTTGCAAAATTATGTCGCTCGGATACGGTATACAGTTTATAATCGGTGCATTATCTTTTTTTCTGTTTCCAATTGGGCAATATTTTATCTACGCAGTGATAATACAAACTTTTCCTGCCAATTACTCAATGAGTTTTCCGTACAAATCAACTTTGCCATATTCGTTAGATTCAAACTACACGTTT
Source organism: Nephrotoma flavescens (assembly GCA_932526605.1). Taxonomy (NCBI): domain Eukaryota; kingdom Metazoa; phylum Arthropoda; class Insecta; order Diptera; family Tipulidae; genus Nephrotoma; species Nephrotoma flavescens. Next base: position 303,042,537 of record OW052221.1, read on the forward strand.
ATTAGTACATACGTGGTTTTCGCGTTTGGAGCATATATTATACTTTTTGCTCTTACCGGATTTGATACACTCTTTATATCGCTCGCCTATCACATTGTGTTACATTTAAAATTTCTGAACTATGATATTTTCAGCTTGAGACAGCATTTAACTGAAACCAAGCAAACGCTCATCGCAAAACGAGAAATACAACGAATTATTCGACGGCATAAGACATGCATAAGATTCGTATTTGACTTGGAGGAGTCATTTAACTTGAGCATTATGGTACAATTGGCCAGTAGCTCAATAATTCTGTGCATATTGTCATTTCAATTTCTTGTAGATGTTGGTCCCAAGAAAATTAAACTTATCTTTTATCTTATTGGATGGATCTTACAATTATTTTTATTTTGTTGGGTATCAGACGAAATTAAAACTGAATCATCAAATGTTATAAAATCCATTTATCACATTCCATGGTATAACGGGACGGTTGACTTTCAAAAAACATTAAATTTTATTATGTTACGGGTTCAGAAACCAATGACAGTGACGGCTGCTAAATTTTATACGGTTTCACTTGAAACATTTAAAACAATTTTGATTAGCTCGTACTCCTATTTTACGTTGCTACAAACGGTTTATTATAGAAAATAAAAATTCCGCCAACGATTCACGTGGGTTCAGCACTTTAATTAATTTTCAAAACACATATCACAGTAGCACAAGATTTAGCGAAGTATGAAAATGCAAAGGAGGCTTGGTGGAAAATTTAATGCTTAGCGGGTTTAAGTGAGTACCTAGACAAAATTTTATAATTGTGACTGATATCTGGTAATTTAAATTTTTTTTCTATAACAGAACGCAGTAAAACATTAAAAGAACCACGAGCAACTAGCAGATGTCAAATATGTTATATGCACGAGACGCGTGATTAATTCGTAAAATAAGTCTAATTATTGCTATTAAATATTACTTAATAAAATCACAATCATAAATAATAATTAAATGGTGTTCAGAATATTTCCAAAATGTAAAAAATTGCAAGTAGAGTCCACGCAAAAAAGTTGAGTGAAAGTTCGGCTACATGTTCAGCATTCCCTAGCCGTTGGCATAATACTCCACCCATTCCAACAGACGAGGCATCCGCCTACATGAAGAAAGAATGTATATAATCCGGATGCACTTGTCAAATGCACCTTGAGCTATGACGATCCAAACTATAGGAAATTTTTTGATTTGAGGAGGTTGGCCAACGGAGTAGATTGAGCTATATACTAATACCTAACAATCTTCGTAGTTGTTTGATGGCCTGCAGATCTTCGTAAGCTTTCAATTGCGTGAACTTTATCGGGATCTACTTTAATACATCCGTCACTAACACTAACTAGGACGAAAACATTTTCTCCCAAATCAAGGAGACCTCGAAAATTTTGAGTATCTAGAAGAACGTCAAGATATGGCCGGTTATCGGAAGTAGAATAATTGTTCATAAGAGAGTCGCAGAAAGTGAGACGAAAGTTGTTTCGTGTATTGAAGAATAAACGCGAACGATAGAAGTTATGGTTGTTAGGTAGTTTAGTGGGGTTCCTGAAAGAGTTTGATCGACTGAAGCCTACAACACAAGATTTTAAATTTACGATTATCTCCGCAGAATCTGGTATAGTTCGGAATCTGTATTTGATGCTGATTCAGTTGTTGAGCGGTGAAAATTTTTCGGGAGCTAACGGACATGAGGAATAGTATTCCAATTGAGTAAATTCTTCCCCGAGCGTTTTTCTGGTTACAACGAGAACATTGGGCAAATATAACGTCTACAGAACAAATTCCTACCATTACTTCTACAATAGCAGAACACGTTCCTGCTCTTCACTGTTGGAAGAAAACTTTTGAATTTTGATAGTTAAGGGCACTTACGTTGGTTAACACAGTTGCGGCCGCGTTGTCCGTCGGCATATTACCAAAGGAACTACCATAATCGGCCTAAGCTTTTATACTTGGAGCGACCATTTTGTGTATATTAAATTTAGGTGATGCTCGATTGCTAACCAAAGGCATAGTATAGAAGCCAACTCTTGCTCAAACGCAGTCTATATTGGCCTTCAAAACTTCTAGGATTTCTCAATTGGGAATTGAAGCTGTATAGTTAATGCGAGTTTAACGATGAATTTGGTGATTGTACCAAAAATTAAAACCTATACAGAAATCTGTCAAATCATAGACAGTTCCGCAATACTTAAAGGTATACCATAATCCTGCGTCAGTTGCAGGTAGACGTGTCGCAATTTGAGGCTTGAAACTCTATACATTACTCACGTTTTTAATGAAAACTCCGCTAGAAGAACTATGACGTGAAGGCATTCAACTTGTTCTGATTTCTTCTAATGAATTTCGGTACCTATCGCGTAGTGGATTTTGTGATAGTGTTTTACTTGGTTATGTAGACTTTGAGAATCATCTGAAGGGTTTTAGATATTCACACGTGGTCGGATACCATGGTTTTAGTGGATCTAGTTCAGAGATGTCAATGTTCACAGCAAAGGTCGCCGGGACTTGTTTATTTAGTCCAACGGTCTTGGTGGTCTGCCCCACGTCCAACTTTCTCTCTGTGCTGCACGCCTGCCAATCATCCGCCCACACCTGGCAATCATCCCCGATTAATGTTTATTGGCCTGTACTTTATTATGAAGTGGTGCTGGGTTGAACGAGACGCATCAATTACAGTTCTTGCGGTTCGCACTGGATGCATGCCTATATAGGCGCTTTGCACAGCAGGAAAGAAAACCATCATATAGTTTGTGAATAGTGGTTTGGTTTCGTTCATTGTTTTCGGATCAGCTCGGAATATTGCACAAAAATATTTTAATTAAATTTTTATATTGTACAATGATCAATCTTTGTTTTTCTTTTGATATTTTTTTTTACTTTTTATTTTTAATTTAATTCAGTTGAAATTGTTTTTTTATTTGACAAGCGTTTACCGCTTTTGGCGGTCTGGTTTCCAATCCCCCAACCAAAAATTGATCTTTTTTGTCACCTTCCAGTTGTCAGCGAAAAACAACAGACACTACTCGCTCAATTCGATGAGACTTATTATCATCGTTTCGCGACATTGAAGCCATCTATTGCCTATTCAATCCAGAAAAAATAGTAAGTGGTTGTATTCTATTGGAATTAAATTAAACATACTAAATTATTAAATAATAGTTTAGGTAGACGCCACACCAAACAGTAGAACACCACCTAAATAACGGATCATTCTTTACAGTCTAAGGAGATAGACGGGTCGGTATCTATTACCCGAAATACGCGATCTTAATAATGACGTACTTTGACTGTTACAGCCTGATCTATATTTAGGTCATACGTAGTAATGGGTGATTTTAACTCATTCTGCAACTCGTTGTCGCTTTCATTTGGTGCCACAGAGGTTTACTTTTTAGTTTTAAAACAACCTTCCAAGAAGAACTGTATGGCCAAATGTAAATTTGCAATATTTTTAAAAAAATTATCTAATTTGAATCAAAAGATAAATAAAGGTTTATATGAAGCAAAATTCACGTTAAGCAAACTAAAATTAATTAAATAATCAATGTACTATACAATTCTGGCACCTTTCTGTTACTTTCGTTAATTCGTCGATCAAAATTCTTTTCCTATAAGCGATTATGTAACACCTGACCGATTAATCTTTAGTAGATGACAAAATTACCACGAATGATGATGAATCGAATTCATAAACAATACTGAGCTCCTCTGACAATTCTCTAAATTAGAGTATTCCATCGTCATCTAAACTCCTAATAACAAATTTTAATAAAACCCACAATACCCTACTGAATTCGTTGTATCAACTTACCCCAAAGAATGTTGCCGGGCCAAAACAATTATACGAAGTCTGAAATTTTACTGCACTTGCTTTAAAAATATCGTTACGATTAAGCATACCTAGGAACTACCTATGTACATTGTCCAGCGCTTATAATAAGCCAAAAAATTCTCCAAAAATGCAAATAAAATAAAAAAACTCTGGGACTTTTAACATTAATTTAACAGTGATATCAAATTCTTCAAATAGCCAGATTAAGCAATACATACGTTAGAGATAAAATTTCTGTAACGTGTTGAAAGACTGTCAGGTTTAAAGATTTGCATTTTTTGTTGAAGAAAAACGTCCTGGAACGGTATTGGTCATATTTGGAGCGGTGAGGCGATGTTTCCAGGGTGGATCTGAATTAGTTTTATTGGACAAATTTGTAGAACTGCTGTTACAACGAAACTCCACCACCAGTTCAAAAAGGAATTTTCACTTTGGGCGGGTCGATGTACCATTGCGTCTGCTGTGTGACATGTAGTCCCGTCCTGCAGTTTTTTTATTACGCATTTGCAGTTTTTTTTTTTAATCACCCAAAATCTGACCTTTAAATGCTCATAACTTTTTTGTTTGTAGTCGTAAAGACACGAAATAACTTTTATTGCATGCAACGTGATTTTATTCTAAATAAATTATCATTTAATACAAAATGGTTTAAGAAAAATGACTTATGGGCTTCCAAATACAAAAAATTGTGTAAAAGTATAAAAAATGTATAACTTCTAAACGCATAAAAAACTAGAGGTTGTTTCGAAATTAGCTTTGGTTAAAAAACGTCTCTAGTTTATACCCTTTCCAACCGTTTGCTACATGTCATAAAAATCATTCAATTTGTGTTCAAAATAAGAGATACTATTTTGCCGGGGCAGGTTTAAGAATATACCTTTTAAGTTATTTTGGACACCTTTGTTGCGTACACCAATCCCTTAGCACGTCCTCAGACGTAGAAAACCGAGGGTGTGAGGTCTAGGGACCACCTCTACTAATCCATGAGTTTAGGAATGAATCATCCAAGTATTCTCTTACCGTTCGCTATGGTTATGAAACCATTTAAAATTACCCTTTCCATTCCAACATACCGGCACAACGTAGTACATCACTAATTGGAGAGAATTTTAACATCTTACCACAAATATTTAAATAATTCATAATCATAATTGTCACGAACACACTTGTAAAAATATAAACATATTAAATCTTTAATTCCTTTGTTCGACTTGGTACAAAACTTAATTAAACGCTACTGATGGCACCTACGTGATATTGCGTTTTATGCATCGTGGGCCTCATCAAATAATTTAACTCAGATTTGAGGAAACGTCCGTGGCACTAATTCTCAAAAACGATAGCCAACCCTTTTGACTGAAATGCGTTGAATTTTGGAAGAGTTGCCACCAACAACAGTGGCTTTAAAATAACATAAATTAATTTTTTAAAACCTATATAAACAAGAAAGGAAAATAACATACACAGTAAGTAAACTCTGAGACTCCCATCTTAACACACATGTTCAGTGTGCATCTATCAAGTGCGCCAATATGAAATTAAGCAAGTTAACAGGAGTACCTGGGAAATACAAAACGGAAGAATTTATATCACCTGTCACGAATGTATATTTAAATTTAATTGCATTTTGGTCTCAAAAATGGAAGCTGCTGATTGTGTTTTGTAATTGTGTCATACCACTGTTCATTATGATACCGCAGTTTTTATATGTTTTTGCACATACCGACGATATTAGAGAAGCGCTAGATGCAGCATGTCCAGCACTCGGTTGCTTAGTAATACATATTAAAATTTGTTTGTGCTTTTGGAAGAAAGATGAAATACACAAACTCTTGGATGAGATGCAATTCGAATGGAACGAAATAATAAACTCGGTGGATCAATATACCCAACAAATGATGCAGCAGACGCGAAAATTTTGCAGAATTATGTCACTCGTATACGGTATTCAGTTTATAATCGGTGCATTAATTTTTTTACTGTTTCCAATTGGGCAACATTTTATCTACGCAGTGATAATACAAAATTTTCCAGCCAACTACACAATGAGTTTTCCGTACAAAACAACTTTTCCGTATTCGTTAGATTCAAACTACACGTTTATTGGTACGTACGCGGTTTTCGTGTTCGGAATATATATTGTAGTTTTTGCTCTTTCCGGATTTGATACACTCTTTATATTGCTCGCCTATCACGTTGTGTTACATTTAAAATTTCTAAACCATGATATATTGAGCCTGAGCCAGCATTTAACCGAAATCAAACAACCGCTCATCGCAAAACGAGAAATACAAAGAATTATACGACGGCATAAAACATGCATAAGATTCATATTTGCCTTAGAGGAATCATTTAACTTGTGCATTATGGTACAATTGGCCAGTGGCTCAGTAATCCTGTGCATCGTGTCATTTCAGTTTCTGGCCGATTTTGGTCCCACGACAATCAGACTAATCTGTTTTCTTGTTGGATGGATCTTACAGTTATTTTTATTTTGTTGGATATCAGACGAAATTAAAAATGAATCGTCAAATGTTATAAAATCCATTTATCACATTCCGTGGTATAACGGAACGGTTGAATTTCAGAAAACACTTAATTTTATTATGTTACGTGCTCAGAAACCAATGACAGTGACAGCTGCTAAATTTTATATGGTTTCAATAGAAACCTTCAAAACAATTTTGATTTCCTCGTACTCCTATTTTACGTTGCTACAAACGGTTTATGATAGAAAATAAAAATATCACCAACGATTCACGTGGGTTTAGCACTTTAATTACTTTTCAAACACATTATCAAAGACGCACAATATTTAGTGATGCATGAAAAAACTAAGGAGGTGGAAAATCTAATACTTTGCGGGTTTAAGTGAGTACTAGACTAAGTTATAAAATTTCGACTGATATCTGGTAATTTAAATTTCTTTCTAATAGAATGCAGTAAAACAGAAAAAGAACCACGGACAACTAGTAGATGTCGAATATATGCACGGAACACGTGAATACTACAATAATCGAGACCAATTCATAAAATAAATGTTATCTAATTATTGCTTCTAACTATTACTTAATAAAATCAAAACCATAAAAGTTTAATTGATGTTCGGAAATCGTTCTGAATTGTAAAACTCCTTATAAAAAATGACTCAATTCGCGATAGAGATTACATTTTAAGATATGTATTGGAAACTGCTCTAAGAAATTTTGCAAAATATTGAAGGATATAAAAATTAAGATCCGATTGAGAATGTAGAAATAGAGAGAGAGAGATTTTAAAAAAACCCCGTTTTTACAAACAATTTTGATATTTTTAAATCTCTCTACTGAAAAATTAAAAAATTTCGATTGTGTCACTGTCGCAGCAAATGAGCAAAATATTTCCAACATTAAAAAATTACTTTAATAAATCAGAAGTATTTACAAGTAGAGTTCACAAAAAACCTAAAATATGTTAATATAAAGTGATTGATTTTCAAAGTACAAGGGTGTATTCAGGTCACGTAATAGTTGGCAACATGTTGAGTGATAGTATGGCCAATGCTAATAGCGTTTTACAATTATATACTATTATTATTTTTTCATCGCTCGGCAGTCAAAATTGAAAGAGATAAAGCAAAAAAGCTTCTACTTCAAAAGAAATGGAGGGATGTAATTATTGTGACCAACGCCCCACTGTATAAAAATGTGACCTACCGGATTTTTATTAAAAATTGTCTTGTATAATAAAAAAACATTATTCCTGCTAAAATTTCAGAAACCAAACGAGGTCAACTCTTATTAAAGATGTAATCTTCATGGAAAAAATTGAAAAGCTCCGTCGGAAATTTCCAGAAGTTACATAGATGTCCACCATACTTTGCATTCATCTCCCAATTAATGAAAAAAGTTTTATTCCGAAAAGTTAATCCGCCTGATCTATAGAAATGCCTAATTTTGGTGAAATAAAGTTTTTTTTTTTACCAAAACTCGTCATTTCCACATTATCGATCTCGAGATTTTCGCCAATTTACCTTTTGCTATACCACCAAAGTCAATAAAAGTAGTTACATATGTATTAAAAAATTCTCAGTGTGTATGTGTGTGGTTTCGAGCAGACTAAGTGCCTGTATCCTCTATACAGCCCAAATGGTTTGTCCGATCGAAATGAAATTTCATTCCTAAGGTTTTTTATTAGTACGGAGATCCCAGTGATTTTTCGCCGAAATCGGTCTACCGGATGAAAAAGCTTCCATAGGAGATGTTTTTGATTTTTGTAATAAATTATGGACTAAAAAATTCCAAATTAAATTTGCAAAAATATTAGTCCAGATCACTTTTCAAAATTTAACTGGAAATGACCATTTTTGACAAATCATGCAACTGGCTTTTCATTAATTTTTATTAATTTGCATCATTTTTCAGTCCATTATAAATTTTCATAGAATTTTATTTTATCAATTTTAAATTAAAAGCAATAAAATAAATTGGTTATTTTCCACTGCGAGCCAGCATGAAAAAATTTCTTATTAATTATATTTTATAAACTTTTTTGTGTTCCAATTTACGTACAAAACAGGAAAGCACTCGAACAAATTACACTTAGCGAAAGTCTCTCTGTTCTTTATTATAATTGTAAATCGTGGAACTTATTAATTCATGTAACCTTATCAATATTAAGTTTCGTTCGTAAACCACCATATACCGTTGTGCTTTTTTATCTGTGTGCGAAAAACTTTTCAAGAATTCTTTATTTTTACACAATTTGAAAGTTTTGTATCGTATTATCCGGCAACTTCATGAATTGAATACTAAACACGGGGAATATTGTAGTCGTATATAATATGGTCTATGATACAGTATAGGTATACAGCTTTTTTGGTACAGTCGATTTACAAGTTGTTCCGTGTTTTTTTTTTATGGACAACGATGAAAAATTGGCAAGTAGTTGCATTTCGTTGTTTTCTTTTTACAATGGAATTTGAAGTGATTTCACAGTGCTTTATCCTGTTAAACTAATGTTTATATACGAACGAAAATTATTCATTCAATCATTATCGCGAACTGTATATGGGACCGTGTTTAGATGTAGATATTTCTGGGTAGCGATGTAGTGCATATTATGATTTAGAATTCCACAAATACGACAAAAAATCGAACATCAAAGTAAATAAATAATTGTATTTTTTACTATTTTAGCTGAAAACAAAATGTTTTATTGGTGCTCTAAAAATCGTGAAAATTCAATTCCTCTTAAATTGGATTTTTTTATTTAGTTTGAAAAACAGTTTCACAATAAAGTGAACATTTTATTGGAAAATAAGCTTTGAAAATATAGGCAATTGCGAATAAAATATAGAAAATTGCTGCGAATATTACTTGGAACTCCGAGACTCTGTTTCTTACCAACGAATTATTAAATTTGTTTAAGACTGTTGTTAATTTTTCAAAAAAAAACCGTATCATATTACACCTATTGATGAATTTTGCAAAAAATCTTGACCACCGCAAATTTCGGTAAACGTTAAAACGTTTATTAATTCGAACGCCTAAACTAAATTATATAGAATATTAAAACTGCAACTGCAATTTAAAAGATTAAAGAAAAATTGAAAGATCGTCATTCTATGAAAATTACACAATTCCTGAATAAAGGTCTTCGGTTTTTCTTTTAAAATTCTAAATAACTTTTGAACTGAATAAATTCCAAGATAAGACTGCCGCCTCTGTATGCAACTGAAACAAGTGCTTGCACTGCACCTGAGCAATGGCCACCAATAACCACTGTAACATTGGTAATGTTCTTTAAGTGGAGCATGACTAATATTTATTGATATATTAAATTGAAAACCTGCACGTCAATACATGATTGCAATAAAATGTAAGATGCCCGATAGATAATGTCATGTTTTTGTACCAATTTTATGTTCCAGTGATAAGATTTTTATGCAGTTTCGTCCACAAAGTTCTTTAACCTATAGTTACCGGTGATCTCACAAGAGTATAGACGTTCACTTGATAATCACTTAGGGATGAATGCCCTTAGTAAAAACATGATTAAGCTATAGGGATGTGTAAGGTAGATTACATAAAGTAAAGAGAATTACGTCTAGATCAATACGTAATTTATTACGTTGATAATGTAAGACGATGTTTACAACCTAAGAAAATAAATTAAAATCTCAAATTTCTCATTATTTTCTCTTTATTTAGTGTGTGGCGGTCTAATAAAATTACTGTTTAGCTATTATCATATTATTATCCTAAAGGCCAATCTCATAAATTACTCATCGTTACAGGGGCTAACTCCTACTCTAAACAAAATGGCTCACTGGAGATGTTTTTCACTCAATTCTATTTAAAATTATAAAGTAAGTTACACACTATTGAAAAACGTTCTTATTAATAATTTCTTTTAAAAATAAAATTTTAAATTAATTTAAAATGTCTAATTCACTGAAAACATCTATCTAAAAATATTCAATAGCCACTAATAACAAATAAATTTTAATATATTATTTGCTATGCGCGCCATCTCTTATCAACTTGATTTTTTACAATTTGTGTATCACAGTGGAAGATTTCTATAGAACGCAATAGTCTACAATTTTGATATTTTCTTCTTGTTTTTTTTCATATATCTGTCGTTTTGTTCCATATAACTGTGATATTTATTTTCCAATTACAAATCTTATTATAACAAGTTTAAATATCGAAAATGTGCTAACCGAATTTAAAAAACTACAATAACTTAAATAAAATATGTATACAGATGGTTTTAGAGATATCATGAATTCTTTGGTGAAAAAATTGGTCACCTTGTGCGTTCTCGAGTGTCACCTAGCTGTTTATGTCTGATGCCACAAGAGGTAACCTGGTAACTTGGTAACTTTTTCAAGGCCAACTACTCGTAATAGATAATGTTTATGTGTGTGTAACAAAATGGACAAAAAAATCATTTTTGAAACTCTTCGCATATTAAAAATGGTCTTGAAATATTTTTTATATCATTTATGTTTGTGTAGTGTGGTTTCATCAAAAATTTATTTAAGTCGCATTAAAACCTGTATCATAGGCAAACGGGGAAAGAAACGAAGAAAGAATTGGTTTCTGTGATACCTCGTGTGGAATGAAGCTATAATATGGAAAAAAATACATATGTATATAAAATATCCGTGTGATGAACTTTTTTTTGGGTCACTCTGTGCGTTCTGGAGTGAGTCAGTCAATGACATAGAAGTCTATATTATGACTTTCCAATTTTCCAGTTTTTCATTTTTCCAATTTTCCAATTTACCAACTTTCCAAATTTCCTATTTTCATATTTTTTTATTTTCCTATTTTCCAATTTTCCATTTACTTATTTTCCAATTTTATAATTTTCCAATTTACAAATTTTCGAATTTTCCAATTTTTCAAATTTCCAATTTTCCAATTTTTCCAATTTTCCAATTTTCCTATTTTCTTATTTTCCAAATTATTAAAATAAAATGGTATCAACTAATGTTCCACCTAGGGATTTATGAATTGTCATGGCACATCCTGATACTAAAGGAAAATGATTTCGTTTTGCGTTTATTGTTTCGTTCGCCTCGTTCGATTACACTTTTCGTAAGGCATTTGCCAGCTTAGTCCCCAAGTCAAGCGTTCCTAAAGAAGTTTTACTTCAAAAACAGCCTTGCGATAACAATTAATGCACCCAGCTGGCCTAAAAGCCCAATTTAAACTAAGATTCATTTACATCCTTCAATTCTGTCTCATCCTTCTCTGTCAAGAAATATCAGCTGCTTTAGCATCAATATGACAAAAAAAATCCTTTCAATATTTTGGCGTTTAACTGCGCAGAAATACTTGTCAGTTCAGTGAGCACAACATTTACAGTTCAATTCAATTTTATATTTTTCATAGTTTGATCAAATGTAAGCAGATGCTAGCGAAATATATTTTCCTACTTGGCAACATTGAGTTTTTGACCCCGATGTACCGCATAAATTGAATGAATAGTGAATAGTGGATGGTAGATAGTAGATAGTTTTAATTTGGTAGGTGATAGGTTAGTGATAAGTTGGTGGTAGGTTAGTGATAAGTTAGTGTAAAGTCATAAATCCTTCACACCAATTTAAAACTCGCAGACGAAAAGTGTAAATTCGCATAATAGAAAACGCTCAGCAAGCATAGTTCACAGCAAAACAATGAATGAAGCTGGGTTTGAAATAATCTGTCAAATGCAAAAAGTTAGAAAACTACTATTCGACTAAATTTAAAATCAATTTTTATTGCTTACATTTTTACATTTGGAAGACTTCGCGGAAAACGATGTTTCGAGTGAAACGACGTTCATCTCGCAGCAATTTGTTGAGGATTTTCTATTATGCGGACTTTCATTTGTGCAAGATTTCTGCAGCGTGATAATGCAACGTACAGCTGTTCATGCGAGAACACTGCTATCTGTAGATCAATTCCGGCAAGATCGAATGTTTGACCTTGCGATTTATTGATTGTGATGGGGTATATGCAGGAGTGATCAGAAATTGTCGTCGCTTCAGTATGAATGGCAATGTAGTGTCTGATGGAGCCAAGTTAATTCGCGGAATAACGACAATATCTCCACGATTGCACTTTGATAAAATTTCAGCTGTTATAAAGTTTCGGTGTACCGTTGCCATTGCACATTCTTTTTTTTGGGGTTTAAATTTCTCAGCAGCATTATAATTACTCCTGGCTTCCAGAAGTAAAACATGAGGTGGCACTCCTGATGGCGTTTGATCATGGAGAAACTCTTCTGGATAGTTTTGTACATTTTTTGAATCCTCTGAGATCACCGAATCAGCACTGTAATAAATTTCATTTGTGCCAAAAATACTTTTAACCAGATCTCCAGTTTCGATCATACGCTGAGGAATTTAAACTGTGGAGTCATTGCTGATATCTTTGATAAGAGGATGATTGCCCATACAAACTTGTAACAACCAGTTGTTGTTCTCCTCTTGACCTGCACTTCGCATATTTATCGTAAGCGACAATTGAAGAAAGTTTCTCCATTGATTGCTCCATTTTATATAGCACTCGATGATGTCAGCTTGCGTTCCTCTCACAACAACTGGAAGTGTCTGTGAAAGTCTCCACCAACAACGAAAATCTTTCCGCCGAAAGGCATTTCGCAACTCATTGCGTATAGGAACGTTTGCCAAATTCTCCTGGTCCATCAAGGCAGAAACTTCGGCTGGAGGCATTTGACACTGGTCACTTCGATATGTATAGCAAAAACAGTCACAGGAAGAAATGTTCCTCATCTCTCATGCTTACTGTATATATTCGTGCAACAACCTTCTCTCCATCTCTTTGACGAAGTTGCCATTTACCAGGTAAGTAAACGTAATGGTGGAGAATGTCAGTATATAGGAAATGACGTGCGTTTTGATCATGGAAGTCGAGCTGCCATTTTCAATTGGCTTGACCGGTATTCTAGATACTTTTCAATGTCCTAACCAACAAACTTCGACCGTAGCCTAAGTAGACCGCCCCACTAGTCTCAATTTCTTCTGGCAAGTATTTGTTCTGTTATGACTTACTATCCCGTCTAAAAATTGCTTCAACAACTGCACTTCCGCATCATCCCAGAGTATCGCCGCACCTGCAACGAGTTTTTTGTTAGTTATACTAACCAACATTATTCCTGCGTTGCAATCCTTGTTTAATTTCTATAATATCCTCAACACTTCGGATGGATTTGTTGCACAATCCAGTGTTACGGTCGTTTTAATGGTCGACACCAACTCCTGGTTCTAGCTGATTAATAAATCGATCACTATAAGACATCGATTCTGCTTTAGGTTGAGCGTCCCAAATTGCGAGTAGTTTTTTTTTCTTAAACTGCGGCAATATCGCGGTTAAATTGTTCATCATTTTCGAGCTGGCTCAGCTCGATTCTACAAAACCTAATGGTTCGTTCCAGTCAAAGATACGATGTTCTTCATTATCCGGTTCCACCGACAGTCATCATTGCCAACATCTGCTCCCCTACGTTATGTGAATGCTCAACCTTCTCGTCTCGCTTACATCATCATTTTGTTTACTAAAAATTATTTCTACCATTTGATCCAACTTTTTCTCGAATCCTTCCTTGTCTATTTTGATTTCTTTAAGTTATCGTTTCATTATCACGACAAATGTTAACTTTGTAAATCGATCAAATTTGTGGATCATTTACCGCAATGACTTATAGCTATCTTTATTTGCCCCATATCGAAAGCTCCATTTCGAACTCAAAATTATTCAGAGCTACTCCTTACTTCAAGATATCCTTATGCCGTAGACAGACACAAACTATATAACCTCGTAATTTAGGTTATCAAGTTATTTCTGCCTGTCTGTCTGTGCACGATTTTTTCAAAACAGAATTATTAAGTTTTGATAACTAGATGAATGCAATATATCCCGATAAAGTAGCCACACTCGCAAAAATCGGGTTTCTGAAAATCGCTATAAATGTTGTATCTGTCTACGGTATTATGTAGTCGCAATATTAATTCATTTTTGCTTTGTTTGGTATTTTAACTTCGTATCCGTTAAATCCTTAACGGCCATCTTCTAATATTCACAATTTCAAAATGTCCTGTAAAATTCTTACCGAATCATGGGATTTTGGATATTGTTATCTTTGACGATTACAACACAAATTTTTTGTAGTTTATTCCGAATACCTCCAATAATTTTCCAAATATCCACTAGTCACACACACATACACCAATAAAAAGTGTCCACAATTATTTATTAATTCCTTAATAGACCATTCACAATTTTTAATTACGCCACTATTTTTACATTACACCACATTTAATTTTCCCACTACTGAATTTCGCTCTATTCTATCACGTACCGAATCTCCAAAATGGCTGCCTCATGATGTTATTTGCATCCGTATTTATGTACCGATGGAACATTCTGGACACACCTGAATTTAAACGGAAGTAAATATTCTCAAAGGTTCTGTTATAGCCCACTATAATCTAGACTACCCTAGTGCTACTACTTAAACCTAGATGTCACTAATTTCACAAAATATGCCATTAATTTTCTAAACTTTATGGGAGCAATTTTCATTGAATAAATGTCTCGCTTGCTCTAAATTGTTTGCCCATCAAACCAATAGGCGAAATCGTAACAATATCAAATTACCAGCTAAGCCAACAAATCCCAAACCACCAAAACTGACAGAGAAAAATAAAATAATAAAAAAAAAAGATGGAGAATGGAAATTCGAGATAACCCCCGTTCCTGGGAAGAGAATGCTAATTCAAAGCTCATTGCAGCAATCGATCTTACCTCGGGATCCCACCAGATCAAATTGTAGGAGTTCAATATATCAAAGTCCTAATTGTATGATACGTATGAATGTTGCGACTTCTTTTTAGACTTAAAAATGCACCGCTGCTTAAAACAAAGGAGGATTATACAGTCAACGAAAAACAAACTTTATCGAGAATTTGGGATATGGACAACTTAAGGAACTACTTCTACCGAGCGAAAAAAAAATTAAAACCATTAGAGAATACCAACCTCTCACACTCACTCTAATTGAGGGGAGTAATAACAACAAAGGGAAGAGGCGCTTTGAAGAGTATATCTACAAATTTGGTTACAAATTTGATTGTACTAACTAAGTTACTCACCCCCTATTGACTTTGGAAGAAGAAGCGAGCACGTTGACTACTAATGGCAAAATTCATTGTGCTGAGGAAGATTCTACTGACCAAATAAAACAGTGCGAAGCCCCCATTAATGAAAAATTAAATCCAACGGCAACCAATGGTATAAAAATGCCTTAGGAATATATACAAATTCTACCGGAGTACGTTAAAAAACCCAGAGAATAGTTGCGGACAAGTGCAATGAAAAAATAAATTTTAAATCATAAGAATTATTTCCTCAAATGGCTAGAGCCTAAAAAAAACTTCTACTTCGACTGATGCAAAGAAGATAGTTGCTCATTAATATAAGTCGCCAGATGTATTGTGAATAGTGCTGCTACGATTTGGAAACCTGTAGCTATCTATGCTTGGTCGTTGAATGGCATTCATACTCAAGTTCGTTAACCTGTTATTTTTAGTCTTACGTGTTTTTTAACCAATTTTCGATGATAATGCGTTCTAGGAGCTGCTGCTGGTTTTCTAAAATTCCTAACTGGGTATGCTCGTGATTCGTTTGGGTAACGTGGTTGTTAAAGTCTAGATTGTTCCAATGCGAAGATTATTGAAAGCGAATGGTCGGAGTAGTTATTAACTACATGTTTTTGTATGATTTATGAATGCTTATTAAAAAAAATGTTTGAAACTTGTCCGGTAAATTAAACCGTATAGAAGTATTCGTTGCAACAAGTTTTTGAGTTACGTTAAACGTCATGAAGACATCGATGATAACTGCACATATATACGTATGTATTATATACAACCTTTATCGCCATAACACAAGAGATGGACAGTAACAATTTTTTTTTAAATTTTCTTATATTTTATAGTTTTTATTGCAAACAATTGTAAATGATGGCAAATAATTTGGGTATAACACACAACCTCTTTCACTAATATTAATATTTCTTTTGTACGGAAACTGCAGACGATGGATTTTATGAAGTGTGAAAATCTGTGTCTGCAATACACAAATAAGAAAAAAAAACTTAAGCAATTTTATAATGTTCCATTTAACAGAATCATATAATTTTTTTTTTCAACATAAGAACTAAAAAACTTTTGACATGAAAATCTTTAACATAAATAAGATCGAAGTTTTGTCGATATTTTTCTTTCAAACAAAGTTTTCTTTTATTAATAAAGACCAAAGCATTGATTTCTTTTTTTTTTTATTTTGTTGTTACTATTTGTATGTTAAACGAAACACAAACAACAACCAAAAGTGGTAGTTAGTGTATTTCGTAGTGACGTACTTTTAAATTCATGGCAATATTCCACAGTTAAGTTAAAAATTTATTACAAAACGCCTTTAAAACAAAAACACAGGTTTTCAGACATATAAATTATATTAAATATTGATTTTGATATTTAAGCAGACATATAAGGGTACTGGAAATAAACCTTGTTTTGAGGTCCAAGAAGCCGTTACGACCAACACATGAACCAGAGTAATTTTATTGCTTGTTTTTTGAGAAAATCACATTTAACCTGAATGGCTCATATATTTCATAAACAAAAGATGAAAATTACAAATTTCTTCGATACAACCATCAAAACCATTTGATCCGAATTTCTTTTGATTACACATCCCAAACAGAATGGAAAAATATATAACGGAAGAAAATTGCTTTTCACATTCAATATTAGGATTTAATAGTCACGAATAGCAAATTATTCGAATGGTTTAGCTTTATTCTTTGTGTATGCGAGTATTGTGTATAGTTTTCGATTCGTTTTTGATATTTTGTATTCATACCGGATAGAAAATTGGTTTCCCTCATTTTCATCCATACATCGATCAGAATGTCTCGAACACAGCACGAGCGATATTATTTAGAAAAGGTAACAAATTTTGTATTTTTATTATAAATTCTATTATGCTTGATTATTGGAATGAAACCGACACGTGGTTGATATGCAAAGCTGCTCCCGCCCCTCCACACACACACATACAATAATTTTATCAATCTATGTTATTGGATACAAATCATAAAATATTTATGGTGGAGTAAAATAAATATAAATTTTGTTCTGTTTATATATGTTTGGATAAAACATACGTTTATGTAGTTTTTTATGGTATACGTTTTATGGTTTTATAGCAAATAAATACCATAAAATACAGCGGGGTTATATCAATAATAATTCTTTTTTAGTTCTACCTCCTAAATTTCTTTGATCGGTGTGAGATGGAATTTCTAATGTTTTACTTAATGAACAGAATTAAATGTAGCTTTTCTATTCTATTCTATTCGAAAAGATTGATGAAAATTGAATGTATTTGCGTCATTTTTATTTTCATCAATCCGTCATCGTTTATAGTAACTATACATATTTCTCCAACAATTTTATTCAGAATTTTCACAAATTTTGAGACCTACAAGAAAGACTCATGTAACTTAAAAAATAAAGCTATACCAGACTTCGGATTACGTCGTCAATTCCCTAATTCCCTGGTCAATTCCCAGGTCAATTAAAAAAAAACTTGAAAATTCGAATTTTTACAACAAAGTCTGGGTGGATTTGTAAACAAACAAAATTGTCGAATCTAGGTGAAGAAAATCCACGAAAAAATAAAAGAAAAACAGATGCAACCACAGAAAGTGATTATCTGTTGTGGTTTTTGGGCTAATGAGTAATCGGACAGC
Source organism: Nephrotoma flavescens (assembly GCA_932526605.1). Classification (NCBI taxonomy): domain Eukaryota; kingdom Metazoa; phylum Arthropoda; class Insecta; order Diptera; family Tipulidae; genus Nephrotoma; species Nephrotoma flavescens. The sequence goes on from OW052221.1 coordinate 303,060,715, forward strand.
ATGTTTTTGAAAATTTCGCTTAGATTGTTATTACTGTAAATTCATCTCGATAACAAAACATGATTACGGATTACGAACGATTACGCTCGACGGTGGCATTATGTCATAGAACAACGGAAACAGTTGATGTTTTGAGCAAATGCGTTGGTAATCGTATAATTTCTAGAAGTAGAAGAAACTGTTCTTAAAAGCATTCCGTTTGTTTCCTTTTAAAGTATGGAAAAATTAATCTGAGCTTTCCGAAAAGCCCTTTAGCAAATTTTATTCTATTTGTTGTTTTCGAATAAGGACTGCTAGCCATTACCGTGCATTGATGACGCCTTGGAGACGCCTGGGAGGAGCCAACAATTTCCAGAACATTGAATGTCAAATACGGATACTGAATTTGCATTCCATATCCATTTAAACAGGAAACGGTCTTTACCAATTTGTAGCAATGCTGTTTGGATTAAGGAATTCACTTGCTGTGATAGATTATTGGAGCAAGTTTTAGACGGTCTAAATAGGAAAATATCCCTGGTCTATTTGGATGGTTTCATTGTACTAAGCCGCGTATTTGAGGATCGCGTTAAGAAACTTAAGCTAGACTACAAAATATCCAGATTATATTCAGGGAAGAAAGTAACTATTTGGGAGATATCGTTTCCAGCAATGGTGTGGGAACCGATCTGTATGGACTATACGATCAGTAATGGATTGGTAAGCATCAAATAATATTATATAGTCAAGTAAGAAATTTCCAATGGGATTGTGCTTCTTCTACCAAAGATTTGTGTCGATTGTCACAAATGTTGGCAACACGGGAAAAGAGTAGTGTTATCATTATCACAGAAAGAGAAGAGTTTATTCAAGAGCCTGACTTAAACTAATGAAAGCCTGCTCTTTCCATGTGGTAGACGACTAATTTGGTATGACACAGCGTTTCAAAGCGCTACTGTTTAAACTTATTGGGCGCAGTGGCACTCTGGCTGAGAATAAGTTGCAGATTGTTAGTAAGAATCTGGAAATTGACTAACGGCAACAACAATAAACAGAAAATTGTGCTACCATCAAATCAGATACGAGGAGTTCTAGAAAAAAACACAAGTTGGAAGATTCGGAGCACATTTGGGAATCAACGAAACTTTTGATAAGACATAACTCCGGTTTTATTGGGTCACTTGCCGCAAGGTCATCGAAGATGAGTGCAGACGGTACAGATTTGTGCTGCAAGTAAGCACCAACTATATTTGGATCAAGGAAGAAACTTCGAGTAACCCGTATTTCAAGAGCTGTACAAAATACCTAACATAAAAAAATCACCGCACCTCTACTTCTACAGTCAGACGGAGTTAATGCCAACCAGGATAACTGTGATAGATTTAAAGGGTTCCAATAAGAGGTGCCATTTTGAATAGCCAGTAAAAATGGTGAACATTTTGCAGTCACAGTTCGCAAAACTAAAGCACTTTTGGGTCGTCGTGAAGCATCTTCCCGGCCGGCAATAGTGAAACTGGTGGAAAAATTTGAGCTGATGGGACAAGTTAGTGATGTGAAAAATCGGAACCGAGTGTGTCGCTCAAGAAAAACTGAGAATATTGCTGCTGTAGCCCGTAGTGTTGACGAAAACCCAGGTTTGTCGCTGCCTCGTCGATCTTTGGAATTAGACATTCCGCAAACGACATTACACCGTATTTTGCATAAAGACTTAGGTCTTAAGACTTTTAAAGTTCAGTTAACACGAACTCAAGCCGGTCGATCACCGTAAACGTCGTATCTTCACGTCCCTTGACCTAGCAGAACCCATACAGCAGAACAGTACAAGATAGTATGGATAATTATAGGCTAATTATGGGCTAATTAAATGCCCCATTAAAAAATTTAGGGGCTCCATCCCTACCAACTAAAGCGTGGGTTCTGCTAGCTCTAGAAAAAGTTAGCAGAACCCATATCAAAAAATGATTTAAAAACAATTGGAAAAATAAAGGTTAATTTAAGGCTAATTAAATTCCCTATTTAAATTTTTTTATTCGGGTCGATCTAGAAAATGCAAAAGGCTTTATCATTTCAAAGCTAGCAGAACCCAAATCGAAAATCGAACCAAAAAGGAAATTAGAACTCAAAACAAGATCTATTGACAATCAAATAATTTACGGCTCGGTATGGGCTAATCAAATGCCCCGTTAAAAAGTGTTGGGCCCATCCGTTTTTGACCTAACTTCAGGTCATTTAATCTAAAGCTAGTAGAACCCAAATCGAAAATCGGGCCAAAACCGAAATTAGAACTCAAAACAAGATCTGTTGACAATCAAATAATTTACGGCTCGGTATGGGCTATAATCAAATGCCTAATTAAAAAATGTTGGGCTCCATCCGTTTTCGACCTAGCTTCAGGTCATTAAATCTAAAACTAGCAGAACCCAAATCGAAAACCGGACCAAAACCGAAATTAGAACTCAAAACAAGATCTATTGACAATCAAATAATTTTAGGCTCGGTATGGGCTAATAAAATGCCCCATTTGTTCTTGTTTTCCGTTCTAATTTCGGTTTTGGTCCGATTTTCGATTTGGGTTCTGCTAGTTTTAGATTAAATGATCTGAAATTTGGTCAAAATCGAGTGGAGTCCAAAATTTTGTAATTTGATATTTGATTAGGTCATGACGAGCCTAAAATTATTTGAATTTCAATTGTTCTTGTTTTCCGTTCTAATTTCGGTTTTGGTCCGATTTCGATTTGGGTTCTACTAGCTATAGATTAAATGACCTGAAGTTAGGTCAAAAACGGATGGAACCCAACATTTTTAATTGGGCATTTGATTAGCCCATACCGAGCCGTAAATTATTTGATTGTCAATAGATCTTGTTTTGAGTTCTCATTTCGGTTTTGGTCCGATTTTCGATTTGGGTTCTGCTAGCTTTGAAATGATAAAGCCTTTTGCATTTTCTAGATCGACCCGAATAAAAAAATTTAAATAGGGCATTTAAAATTAACCTTTATTTTTGCACTTGTTTTTAAATCATTTTTTGATATGGGTTCTGCTAACTTTTTCTAGAGCTAGCAGAACCCACGCTTTAGTTGGTAGGGACGGAGCCCAAAATGTTTTAATGGGGCATTTAATTAGCCTATAATTAGCCTATAATTATCCATACTATCTTGTACTGTTCTGCTGTATGGGTTCTGCTAGCTTAAGGGACGTGTATCTTCGCTGATTGGGGGTCCTCAAACACATCAAAATGATCCGAATTTTCATCAAAAAATCATCTTCCCAGGCCCATTTTTACCTCAGAGGCTACGTTAATAAGCAGAATTTGCATTTGGGGCTGAGAAAGCTAAAAATGATTGTTGAAAAGCCTCTCCATCCTCAACGTGTCACTGTGCGGTTTTTAGGTTGCTTGCGCCACCGAGCTATGATTAATGATTTTTTATGGCCGTAATTGGACGATATTGATGTGTAAAACGTTTATTTTTAGCAAGATGGCGCTACGTGCCACACAAGCAACGGAACAAGCGCAATTTTGCAAGAAAAGTTTCCTGACCGTGTTATTTCTCAAAGAAATGATCACAATTGGCCACCGAGATCTTGTGATTTAAGCTTTAACACCTTTAGCCTTTTTTCTTTGGAGCCACATGAAAGATAAGGTCTATGCTAATGCTCCAAAATTGATTCAAAATCTTAAAAATGGAATTCGTGAAGTTATAGAGGACATACAGTACCAAATGTGCGAATTGGTCATGGAAAATTTCATGAAAAGGATATGGTGCTGCAAGCGTTTTCAAATGTTAATGATATACCTTCCTCTTTACAATGAAATAAACTTTCATTGATTTCTCTTAAAAAATACTCGTTTTTTTTAATATCAAAATTAAACTTCTTATTAGAAAACCCTGTATATCCCTGTTCATGTTGAGGTATCGCATTGCAGTTCATGATACGACGGCATCTGCATTGGCACTATTTGGCGAAGAGCATCGCCTCACCAACCGTGTGATATTAAGTTTGGGTCACCTGAAAATGAACCAGTCGCACATCATGAATTATCGAAGGTCTGAAATTCGTAATAATTTTTTGGATATTTATTACGGTGGATCGATGTCGTTAATCTCTAACTATATACCAAATGGTTTTTTGGCATGTAATTCAGTTAGTATTTTAATTCAGTTCCGATTATCCCAGCTGTCTTTCTTGCTGTCATAAAGTAGTCAAAAGTGCCCCTCCCCCCCCCCCTCTTTGCTTGCTTTACTCGCTATCACAGTAGACTTTTCGCATTACAATAACCAGACTCATAATTGTCTAATTGGCATACCTCACACAACTATCAGAAAACATAGTCATATGTACTTTCATCAGATTTATACTTGTCAAAAGAATTTTCAAAATTGAATAAAATATTAATTATTATTTTTCCAATTAAATTTAAAAAAAAACTTTTTCCAACTTTTAATTCAAAACACAAATCTGTATTCATTTTCCAAAAAAAAAATACTTTAATTGAATTGAAATTAAAAAATTTATATTTGTCCAAATAATGTTACATTTTCAAAAACAAAAAGACCCAAAGTATAGGTTTTTCTAAATCTAAAGTTATGTATAAAAAATTTCAAATTAGGAAATATATAAAATACAGATTTTGTCTTCAATTTTCTGATCTTCAGGTATTTAGTGTACCAGTAGTATGGTATAGTCTAAAAAAAATTTACCTTTAGAAAATTTTAATAATCCTTAAAATATAGTTTTGCTGTATCATTTTGTATTATGCATCCATACGTAGCTGAGCAAGAGATTATACAACAATCGGATATACCAACAAAGGATTGAATACTGAAAATAAATCTTTCAACAAAAAATTATTTATGTGGTACGCTAAGAAGCACACAAACATCTTAAAATGTTTATGAATTTGTAAACATGGAATATATCAAACACGTGTTTCAAATAAAACATTTTTATGATTTGTGTCAGAGCAAAATACTTGAAAAATTCTTGAACATAAATTTAACTTCTTAAACAAAAGAAGAAATTTAATATTTCGAGTAAATGATATTTTCATACAAGAGTCACAAGTTCCGTTGAACCTATAATTTTCGAAAACGGTTTGGTTACTGACCGAACTCATACGCAGTACAGATTAAATTCCGATGAAACAAATTATTCAAGTCTGGCACCAATCTTTTAAAATTTAAGTCAACAACAAAAGAAAAATCCTGCAGATGTATAAAATAAATTTTCTGTTCTGTGTAATTACTCGTAACTTGTGTTTGTTGCTGTTTTAAGCAGCGTAAATTGCACAATTTTTCTTGTCGCCGAGTATTATTTCAATCACCGTGAATTAGTAGGTGGTAAATAAATAATACCCTTTTTAATCAAGAGAACAATGCATATTTCCAAGATGAATATTATTTTTCAGACATTTAATGAACTTTTCTTTTTCGTACGAATAAATGATACCTTCCAGGTGGTTAACTTTCTAAGAATTTTGCAATACCAACACAGTACTCGGTAAAAAATAGAGTACTAACAATAAAAATAATAATTTGGGTGTACAGGTTCATTGTATGATATCACGACTATAGACGTTTAGCATAGCAAAGGTAATGTACTAAGAACTTTTTATCAAGTCGAATCGCTAGAATAGTTCAAATGTTCATAAAATATTTTATGTCAATATTCTGTAAACTCGTACATGTACGTAAACAATCAACAGTGTATGCAAAAAGGTACGTATTACATTAGGGATAAGGAATTGTTTGTAATACTATTTTCCGTACGAGAAACATTTTAAGCATAAAAAGAATGTCTTGCAAATTTTCAGTACGAGATTGTTTATTTTGTTGTGAAAAGCATAAAAAAAGAACACAAGTAAAGTGGAATATGGAATGTACGTTGTCTTCTGTATAAAATGAAAACTATTTGTTGAGATATTAATTTACTAATAATTATGCTTCGAGGTTAATTGTCAATTTTGAACGATTTGTATAACTATCACCGTAGTTGATAAATAGTGGTTTTGTGCGGGAAAAAAGCATCAAAAAACTTTTATCAGAGACTTCATTATTTCGTTATGACTGGGTTTGGTTCGCGGTTTAACAGCAATATTTATTCAATATTTTAAAATTGCAATCTTGCCACTTCGACTACTATGAACTTACGATGCTTGTCCGTTAAAGAAAAATTCGTATGAAGGTTGTTTTTAGAAATTTGGTCCAGAAAAAACATGCACATAATAATTAAACTGTAACTTCCATAATTTCCCGAGAGCAACCACCTTAGTGGTTCCCCTTAAAATGTTTATTGATATGGAAAGGTGGTTCTAAGCAATGTTTGTATGAAAAATTATATCATTCATATGCCTACCATGGCACATCCATTAAGCTAGCAGAACCCATCCGGCAAAATATAACAAGATTATATGGATAATTATATCCTAATTAACTGCTCTATAGTAAAAAATTTTGGGTTCCATCCCTTCCAACTAAAACGCGGATTCGGCAAGCTTTAGAAAAAGTTAGCAGAATCCATATCAAAAAACGATTTAAAAGCAATGGAAAATTAAAAAGTTAATTTTAGGATAATTCAATGCCCTATTTATTTTTTTTTTATTATGCTCGCTCTAGGAAAAAAATAAGGCTTCAACACTTAAAAGCTTACAGAACCCAAATAGGCAGAAACTCGTGTCCGTCACGCCAGCCGGAACCATATCAGCCGGAACCAAACAACGATGGAATAAGTAGCACGATGCATTGTGCATCATTGTGCACTAATTGGTTTTTCAGCCGGAACCTTATAATTCCAGCCGGAACCTGATAAAGCCATCCAGAACCCTACAACAGCAAAACTAACTATGGCACTAGTAGCACAATGCATTGTGCATCATTGTGCACTATATAATTTTTCAGCCGGAACCTTACAAATCCAGAAATATACGATTTTTCGGAAAAGAACCTTACAAATTCAGCCGGAACCATACCCTCTACAGTGTATCATTTTGCACTAAATGCATTTTCAGCCGGAACCTTATAATTCCAGCTGGAACTTGATAAATCCAGTCAGAACCCTACAACAGCCAAACCAACTATGGTACAAGTAGCACGGTACATTGTGCATCATTGTGCACTATATAATTTTTCAGCCGGAACCTTACAAATCCAGAAATATAGGATTTTTGAGGGAAAACCTTACAATTTCAGCCGGAACCATACCCTCTACAGCCAAACTAACTATGGCACTAGTAGCACGATGCATTGTGCATCATTGTGCACTAAATGTTTTTTCAGCCGGAACCTTATAATTCCAGCCGGAAGCAGATAAAGCCAGCCAGAACCATACAACAGCCAAACCAACTATGGCACAAGTAGCACGATGCATTGTGCATCATTGTGCACTATTTTATTTTTCAGCCGGAACCTCATAAATCCAGAAATATACGATTTTTCGGAAAAAACCTTACAAATTTAGCCGGAACCATACCCTATACAGCCAAACTAACTATGGCACAAGTACCTTATAGTTCCTCCCAGAACCTGTTAAAGCCATCCAGAACTATATTATCGCCAAACCAACTATAGCATAAGAAGCACGATGTATTGTACATCATTGATCACTAGTTGTTTTCTCAGCCGGAACCTTAGAAATCCATCCGGAATCTAATAAAGCCAGCCGGAACCGTATCCTCTTCAGCCAAACTAACTATGGCACAAGTAGGACAATGGGTTGTATGCTATATGTTTTTGCAGCCAAACTTTAATGCCATCCAGAAACATAAAAATCCAGTCGAAACAAAATGTTTATATAAATAGTGCAACAAATGATTTTTCCGGGACGATCAAAACGTTATGCACTATACTGCCAACCCAACCAGAACCAGCAACACCAGCCGCAACCGTATGAAGTCGGTGTGAACCATTCGGAGCAATAAAGAGTAAGCATGGTTGACGGTCTTTGTGAACTAGCCGGAACCTTGTAATTTCAAGTGGAATTATTTGGATACATTATAGTTCCCGATTCGCTAAAAGTGTTTATTAAATAAAAAGTTTAAATAACATTTAAAAAAGGCCGGAAATAACAGTTTTTTTTAATAATTTATTAATAATATTTTATAACATATTTCATCATTTAGAGAAGAACTTTGTTTGATTTGGGTTCTTGTACATAGAACAACATGTAGGCAAGCATTTTTCGTGAAGTGTTGGTGCTGGTCTCGGCCTTTTGCAAATCGTCGTATGTTTTCCATATGCCACCGTTTCTAAGTGCATGTGCAGTGAAATGATCATTTACACTGTCATACTCAATGACACCGCTCAAATTGAACAAATTACCTCCTAAATTCAGCGATTTGGTTATGTGGCTTATAGCCACCTTTTGCTGTTTTTCTAGTGGTTCTAAAGGCTCGACCTCCAACGTTACTACGTTAATATATGCTATATTTAGATTATGTGAGTTTCCACAGCTACTTGTGCCATAGTTAGTTTGGCTGAAGAGGATACGGTTCCGGCTGGCTTTATTAGATTCCGGATGGATTTCTAAGGTTCCGGCTGAGAAAACAACTAATGATCAATGATGTACAATACATCGTGCTTCTTATGCTATAGTTGGTTTGGCGATAATATTGTTCTGGATGGCTTTAACAGGTTCTGGGAGGAACTATAAGGTTCCGGCTGAACAATTATATAGTGCATAATGATGCACAATACATCGTGCTACTTGTGCCATACTTAGTTTGGCTGTATAGGGTATGGTTCCGGCTAAATTTGTAAGGTTTTTTTTCCGAAAAATCGTATATATTTCTGGATTTATGAGGTTCCGGCTGAAAAATAAAGTAGTGCACAATGATGCACAATGCATCGTGCTACTTGTGCCATAGTTGGTTTGGCTGTTGTATGGTTCTGGTTCACTTTATCTGCTTCCGGCTGGAATTATAAGGTTCCGGCTGAAAAAGCATTTAATGCACAATGATGCACAATGGATCGTGCTACTAGTGCCATTGTTAGTTTGGCTGTAGAGGGTATGATTCCGGCTGAAATTGTAAGGTTTTTTCCTCAAAAATCTTATATTTCTGGATTTGTATGGTTCCGGCTGAAAAATTATATAGTGCACAATGATGCACAATGTATCGTGCTACTTGTGCCATAGTTGGTTTGGCTGTTGTATGGTTCTGACTAGATTTATCAAGTTCCAGCTGGAATTATAAGGTTCCGGCTGAAAAAGCATTTAGTACAAAATGATACACGATCCATTGTGCTACTAGTGATGTAGTTAATTTGACTGTATATTACCATACCATCGTTTCCGGCTGGAATTATAAGGTTCCACTGAAAAATCATATATTGCTGGATTTATAAGGTTCCGGCTGAAAAATTATATAGTGCACAATGATGCACAATACATCGTGCTACTTTTGCCATACTTAGTTTGGCTGTAGAGGGTTTGGTTCCGGCTGAATTTGTAAGGTTATTTTCCTAAAAATCGTATATTTCTGGATTTGTAAGGTTCCGGCTGAAAAATTATATAGTGCACAATGATGCACAATGCATCGTGCTACTTGTGTCATAGTTAGTTTTGCTGTTTTAGGGTTCTGGATGGCTTTATCAGGTTCCGGCTGGAATTATAAGGTTCCGGCTGAAAAACGAACTAGTGCACAATGATGCACAATGCATCGTGCTACTTATTCCATCGTTGTTTGGTTCCGGCTGATATGGTTCCGGCTGGCGTGACGGACACAGAAACTCGGACTAAAAATCAAATTCGAACGTAAAACAAGATCAATTGACAAACAAATAAGTTTAGATTCATTATGGCCTAATCAAATGCCCCATTAAACAATTTTGGGCACCACTTGTTCGTGACCAAACTTCAGGTCCTTTAATCTAAAGCGAGCAGAACCCACATCGAAAACCGGACCCAAGCCGAAATTAGAACGCAAAACAAGAACAATGGACAAACAAATAATTTTAGGCTCATTATCAGTTTTCTTAGTTTTCTTACCATAAACCTGACCTTTTTGACCAATTTGCTCTCTTAAACGCCACTTAACTGGCAAGAATTCCAAGAGTGTACAATACCGCGATAATCAAAGAAAACATTCAACAGTTTAACTTGACTTTTGATCGGCTTTGATATGGTTTTTTCGGTTTCGGCTCGGAAACGAGTCGGAATGCCCCATTTCGAAGCTGTTTTATGAATGTGGGGCCAGAATTGACTTGTTCTAGGCATGCGACTTTTGCGCGATTGAGTTTTTGAAGAAAATTCAGGTCTTTCGGAACTAGTCGGACGGCAACGCGGGCCATGACCAAACAATCGTGTACAATGGTACGAATTGATTCGTGAATCACAGAAAGTTGAGTGGCTTCAACATTTCCTTTACTTTATTGATGTGAACTTTGTAGAGGTTGAGGTCGACCAGCAGCTCGATTCTGGTTTTTCCTATAGGAAAAGGAATTAGGAAAAATATTTTCAAAGTATTTTTGTCAAAAATATCATTTTCTGGCCTACTTAGAAATCATGTTTGATCTAAAATTTTATAATTTAAGAAATATTTTTACGGTATCGAAATTGGATAGGAAAAATATTCCTAATTTAATTTTGTTTTTGAAAAAATTTACACTAACTGTTTACCACAGTATACCAGAAAAAAACATTTTTGTGACAAAAATACTATGAAAATATTTTTCCTAATTCCTTTTCATATAGGAAAAACCAGAATCGAGCTGCAGGGCGAGGCAAATCTTCCACCGCATCTCCACCACTTTTGAATGCACAGTACCACGCATATGCACAAGTTTTTGATTAAGTCAATGCACCGAGTGCCTCTGGTAACATTTGAGCGATTTGGCACACGAAATTCCATTTAAAATACAAACTTTGAGACCAATGGGGTATTCGATTAAGCCATAATGAGCCTAAAATTATTTGTACACTCCCCGTAAAAGTGTTTGGCCACCACTCAAATCTGCAATTTCACTAATATACAAATCAATATTAAAATTGTTTTATGCGAATTTGTATTAAGTGCAATGATTAATGTAGTAACGCAACTTTTTCTTTATGGATTTTCCTTCCAAGTGAGTTATTGTTGTTTCTCAGCGTTCTATACTACACTTCAGTAAACCATTTTACTCAAACGTCAAAATAACATTATGACAGTTGAACGTGTATGGCAAACCAATAAAATAAAATTCTATTTTTTTATTTTATTCATAAACTTTCACAATGCTATTAAAATTTAACAGTACAATTGTTTGTGGTTATGTTTTAAACATTAAACTTTAATAGTTGTGTCATAAACTTTAAAAATTACAAATAAATTTTAGTTTGTTCTGGTTTGTCATACAGCTTCAGCTGTCAAATTTTTTTGAAGAAAATGGTCTGTTGCTTATTATTCATTCTCTGTTCATTTTTCAATAAAGAGTAAGCATGGTTGACGGTCTTTGTGAACTAGCCGGAACCTTGTAATTTCAAGTGGAATTATTTGGATACATTTACTGTTGCTTATTATTCATTTTCTGTTCATTTTTAAATGAATTGTGTTTTACGCTAATTTCTCTTCGTTCATGAATATAGTAAAACGAAATTTCAAAAATACGAATAGTGAGAGAATAATAAAAAAAACTAAAAGGATTGATGATTTTTTTTTTGTGTGAGCGAACGGGACCTACTACTCTCTTGATTTACTTTTCTATTCTATTTGAATAACAAAGCGAATATTTCTTGTAGTAGTGACATAAATATTCTTTCTATACATAAATATTCTTTCTACACTATTCTATCTGCTAATATTTACTTTGTTAAATATTGAATAAAATATTCGAAGTACATTGTATTATTACAAAAAGTAAGTAGTAAAAAACTAACTTTACTTTTCCTAAATATTATTTATATTTCTTCTATTTTTTTTAACTAAAATTAGAATAAAATGACAAAAAAATGAAATCATTTGGTTTTGGACCGTCAATCAATTATAACTTTATACAACGATCGTAATTCCTTACACCAGATTGCGAGTAAACTCAAGATTCTGTACTCTGCAGTGCAATATACCATCACTAAATTTAAAACCACAGGAGAAATTAAGCATAAACAAAGGTCTGGTCGCCTTAGATGCACAACAAACAGAGAAGATAGATTCAGAAATCGCAGCCATTACAAATCAAAATCGAGACTTGCCGGTTCCTATATATCGGCTGTCACACGTCGTCTTCTCAACGCTGGACAAGAAAGAAAAATAAGAAAAAAAGACTTGAGTGGGCCAAACAGCATTAGGATTGGGTACTTAAAGATTGAAAAAAGGTACTATGGACTGATGAATCATCATTCCAAATATTTGGTACAAAACGAAACATCTATGTTCGCCGTCGCGCCAACGAAAAGTATCTGGACGACTGTATAATCCCATCCGTAAAACATGGAGGAGGTTCTGTCATCATATGGGGTTGTTTTGGTAACATTAAAGTTGGAGACCTTAATCGAATAAACGGAAATTTAAAGAAGGAAGTTTATCTATCCATACTACGAGAGCACGCTATCCCCTCTTTTCAACAGGATAATGATCCTAAACACAAACCAAAGTTATGTACAGATCATTTAAATACCGAATTCCAAAGACGAAAATTGAATATATTGGTGTGGCCACCTCTAAGTCCCGACCTTAACCCTATCGAGGTTTTGTGGGACGAACTGCCATGCTTCAAAAGAAGACCTTTGGAATACATTGGTAATTGCATGGAATGGAATTCAGTCATCCACTCTCAAAAAACTGTTGTTAAGAATGCCAAGACTGCACCGGTTATAAAGGCGCGCGGAGGACATTTCAATGAATTCAATATATAAATTTAAGAAGAAAAAATTATGTTTAAATTCAATATTTGAAAGACTGAATTTATTCAAAAGAAATTGAAATAAACGTGGAATGTTATTTAAAAAGTATTAAACTAACTTTTTTTTTGGGTGGTCAAAAACTTTTAACGGGGAGTGTATATCAATTGATCTTTTTTTGCGTTCTAGTTTCGGTTTTGGTCCGATTTTCGATTTGGGTTCTGCTAGAATTAAGTGATAAAGCCTTACTTTTTTTCGTAGAGCATGCATAATAAAAAAAATAAATAGGGCATTTAATTAGCCTAAATTACCCTTTAATTTGCCAATTGTTTTTAAATCGTTTTTTGATATCGGTTCTGCTAACTTTTTTAAAGCTAGCAGAACCCGCGGTTTAGTTGGAAGTGATGGAGCCCAAAAATGTTTAATAGAGCATTTAATTAGCCTATAATTATCCATACTATCTTGTAATGTTCTGCTGTATGGGTTCTGCTAGCTTAGGGAACGTACCATGTCTTCCTTTACAGGCCTGCATCCGAACAACAAAATGTTCGATGACTTTTTCCAATAAATGCAGATCTATCAGATCAATTTCAGCTCGAATGTTGTTTTTAAGTTGTTGAACTGTTTGTGGATGATTAGCATACACCTTCCCTTTCAAATAAACCTCACGGAAAATAATCAAGTGGTGTTAAATCCGGGTGGCCAAAGGACTTCACAATTTTTTGAAATTATTAAAATAAATGGATTGTTGCACGACTATGGCATGTCGCTCCGTCTTGTTATAATCAAAGATTGTTAATGCGCAATTCATTCAATTTGAGCCACAAAAATCCAGTTAACATATTGCGATAACGTTCCCCATTCATTGTAAAGACATTTTCCTGTTCGTTTTCAAAGTAAAACGGCCCAATGATGCCACCAGCTCATAAACCACGCCAAACAGTGACTCTTGGAGGATGAACTTCTGCTTCATTAATAACGCGAGGATTCTTCGCTCGGAGTCAAACGCAGAATCACCCGCGCATGCTTTAATTTTAGCTGATGTTCCAAAGCTGTTGGAATGGGTATAAAGGGCCGAATGTCGAAGGGCCGAATGATTTTTTAAATTTGTTGTTTTATGGAACATTTTGTAACTTTTTTTTATTACACATAAATGAATTTCTTATGAATTTATGTATTTTACTATTTTTCATCCTTGGATATTCATTAAATATCACGTATCCAGTCCGGCGATACATTTTGGTGAAGGAAAATTTAGTCATGTGCCGGCTGAGACATTCGGCCCCATGTCAGCCTTCTGATAATAGGTATATGTACAAAAAATAAAAAAAAATAATTAAAGTAAATAAAAATAAAAAAAATATATTTCTAAAAACAAAAAAAAAATAAAATAAAAGTTCGGCTCTTCGACCCTTCGACACATTCGGCCCTTCAACATTCGGCCCTTCGACACATTCGGTTCAACACATTCGGCCATTCGACATTCGGCCCTTCGACATTCGGCCCTTTGATATCATACCGATTTTTTCTGTAAATTCGCTCTCTTAGTAAATATTAAACGAAAACGGCTGGTTGATTCAGCGACTCAGCTGTCAATCAATGCTACGTCGATGAGCGTCGATACACCCACTCCGATACATTTTACAATCGATAACGATTATGGTCGGCTTCTAAAGAAGTTGTCTTCCCTAACATTCGAACAAAAATATTATTTACCCGTTCAACATTCCGTGGCTATTTTTTTGTAACGACAGATCATTAACCCATATCTCGACCACGAAGAGTATGGAATTAGAGGTTTGTCAGGGGTATTAGCATCTCCCGTCTCGTGCCTTCTTCATGTGATACAAAAGAAAGATAACGATACCACACATTCAAAATTTCTCCAAAATCGATCTCGCCAGACCCTATCATTTAATTCCCGTGGCACCCGAGGACGTGCACAAAACGACAATTACGACCCTATTTGGCCTTTTCGAATTTACACGTACGACATTTGGTTTAAGAAAAACCGCTCAAACGTTTCAACGATTTATCAACGAAGTCACACGCGATTTAGACTTCGTGTTCACATACATCGACGACATCCTTGTGGCATCGAAAAATGAAGAACAACACAAACTACATCTCCAACAACTTTCTAATCGGCTCGATCAGTTTGGTGTCAATATTAAGAGTTCTAAATGTGTTTTTGGTTCGAACTCGGTATTTTGCCGGCGAATCATGACTGAAATGAATTAATGCCATTACGACATTCACACCTCCAACCACGATCAAACGTATTCATCAATTTATCGGCATGGTAAATTACTACCATCGCTACTACCAACACTTGGCTGCTCTACTAAAGAAGCCCAAGAAACCGAAAAACTTCTCTTGACCCGGCGAATGAGACTCGGCTGAAAGTCGCCAAGTTCAGTATCACGACTGATATGCATCAAACACTGCAGTCAGAGTAGTTTTACAGCAATACAATAACGAGTGTTAGGAACTATTGACGTTTTTTTCGAAAAAAAACTCACTAATACCGAACGAAAATATTTCGCACTCGGTAGAGAATTCGCGATTTACTCGCGATCTACCTCTCGATTAAACATTTTAGATATTTTATTGAAGATTGGGACTTCACTATTTACACAAACCATAAACCTCTGACTAGAGCAATTCAGTCTAAAAATGAACGTGATCTACGACAAGTGAGGCATTTAGATCATGTGAACGAGGTAAAGATAACATTGTCACGCATACGCTATCCCGCACGATCGACAACGAAACGACAACATCAAACGAACAAACGACAATCGAACCAGTCGAAATGAACTTCGACTATCAGAAAATAATAGAGGCACAAAAAGCAGACTTAGACCGCGGTCCAATTCGTGACTTATTTTGTGGAGACTGACTTATTTAAAAGTCTACAATAAGTCTCCTATCAAATAGAGTTATTGGAAACTTGTTAGAATTATTTTGATGAGTTACTAGTTGGGGCGCATGCCTCGCATAAAAGTCAAACAAGTCTACAATAAGTCTAGCCTACTGGAGGTTTATTGTAGACTTTCAAATAAGTCAGTCTCCACAAAATAAGTCGCGAATTGGACCGCAGCCTTAGAACTTCAGAATTTACTTTCTGGTTCCGAATGTCATGCTGGATTGACATATAAACTGGAGGTTTTTTAATTGTCCGGCATGATCTTTTTATATGGTTTTTAAATTTTTTTTAGATTAGAGAGATTTATTATTACCTAAATAAATTTAATAATTTAATTCCAATTTTTATCAAAATTTAAAAACAAAAACATTTAATGTGTTTTATGGTTATTAAGCTAAAATTTGACCATAAAAGTGAAGTTGAATTGGGTGAATTCTTGAGAAGATATGCCATAGTGTGTGATATACTATACAGGGTGTCCGCGATTGGTGGTATTATATTGAAGGTGGCAAAAGTACATTCAAATTTGAGTGAAAAATACTACTACGGATATTCGAAATTCGTTACCGTTATTATAAACCGTTAAAAACCGTTACGACTCCTTTCAATTTTTACTAATACCTTAAAAATTAAAAGTGCTCTTTTAGGTGGTATTTTATGTGTAGCTGCTAACCAAACAGTCGAGTTAGATAAGTATATTTACCATGTCCTTGGCTATACTAGTGCTCGATCTGGTTCTAGATTTGATGTAAACTGCTCCGATATATTCAACTTGTAACATTTCATTGTGTGATATTAAGGAACCAAATGTTTGAATGATTTTGTTAATAAACGCTAAAACGCAATGAATATCATTATAAACGTAGCGATGGAATACAACCCGATTAACTAAATATTAAAATTTGTAGAAAATCACAATGTTTGATTTAAATTAAAAACGCTATCTTTGATTCAACAGTATTCATATTTTGGGCCTACGAACACGAAAAGTGTAGCGTTTTAACAACGTAAATTTCACTGAGTACGCATCATTAAAATTTTGTGCACGTATTTCTTTCATACATTTTGTTTGGATTTTCGTATATGTATACATGTGTGTTGATAAGGAAACTGGAAAATAAAGTAAAAATCAGATAGTCCATAAAACAACAAGAGTAAAACAAACTTAAGGATTGTAAATATTTCATTCGGCATCATAATATTGTATCTTACCATGATGCCTCTTACTCTGGATTGCGTTGTCTGTATATCTGTACCAACGAGTATATAGCATGACATGAAAGAGTAGTGAATACGTGACAATGTAGAATTTTCACAAGATAAAAGATTAAACACATATTATTATATGTAACATGAGTAATTGAAAATCAATACAATATAATAGTTATTTTCATCTCGGTATATTGCTGTATAAAGCTACAGAAGGATCAAGAAATGAAAATAATAAATCCCCTGTAATTATTTGTATACAAAGATTTATTCTGTACGTATAGTTTTCTAAAAGCAACTTAAAATCAATCAAAGTGTATGTTGTTATCGTGTTACTAATTAACTCCATATATATTCTTATAAAGCTACCTCCTTAATTTAAAATGGAAAAAAGCTCCTCGAATATATAAATTTAACAAAGAACGAACTTAATTTTTTCTTTTATCTAAAATTAAATTAAAAACGCTTTCAAAAATTCTAACAAGATTATTATTTAAATATGTATTAAAATAGTTAAAAATAAATAAGAGTTTGATTTTTTACTTATACTCGTAGTTGGATTATTAATTAAAATTGATTTCTTTTGTACTCTTACCTTAATAATGAAGTGAAGTTTGTCGCTTAAACCAAATTATTGATTATTCATATTACACACAAAAAATAGTTTCGATTAAACGGTTTATGTGCAATTCAACAAATATTTCCTGTGAAGGGGGAAATATGTTGTGGCAAATACACTCACTTTCTTTTACCATGAATGTTTACATATCTAGATCTCGAATACAGCACAATTGATTTCTAAAGCTAAAAATTAAAATTATCGGACTTTTCATTGAATCATTGCAAATATTTCGGCGGGTTGATGTTGGTGGCCTGTGACGGCCTTCTTGTTTTGAACAGACGCCATGTCGTATCTGGAGTTTTTTCAGAAACAAACGTTGCGCGCGTCGCGCCCAGTTTACGGCAGTCACGGTGGTCATTGAAAGTCCAACGTTTGATGGCCAAAAGCAAGAAAACCTGTTCGATAAATAATCAGTCAACACTCGTACGTCAAAGGAACGCCAGACCGGCAGTTCGCGAAATCGTACAGGAGAACCCGAGGCAGTCAATTCCTACCGTGCACCAGAACTCGGCCTTTCACAGACTTCCTTTAGGCGAATTTTGCATCGTGACTTGGACCGTACAAGATCCAAATGACCCAGTGATACTCATCAGCCGGTTCTATGCGGCAAAACATTTGTACGATGTTATTTTCCAAAAATAATAGCATACATGGGCCTTTCAAATAAAAAAAGAATTTCGTTAATACTTCACACACAGCTTGTTTTATTCCATTTCAATATCGGCCCGCACAAATTATAAAACCCTTTATATCATTTAACTATTCCAATTACCCATAGTTAAGATTGCAATCTACTAGAAATTAAAACACATCTTATTAAAATGGAAGAAGGATTAAAGAAAGCCGTGTACGCATATCACTCAAAATTTAATTATGCGTTATATCCGTATGAACAAATTAATGTTACAATGGTTGGAACAGTTTTAAACCCGCGATTTAAATGTGACCGTTTTGATCGCAAAGAAAATTCAGAAAAGGGTGACAAGCTACTGGCGAATGAGTTAGTAAAGTTCTGAAATCAAGTTTCCATACACATCTTATCATTTCTTCGTTCAAAAATTTGTTGTAAGGCAGCAGGCTAGCTATTTGAAACATTATGTTGAAAGTCCTATAATTTACAAAAAATCATATCCTTTAGAGTTTTGGAAAGTAAATTATGCACGGTGTGGCTGACTTTAAAATGGTTTTAGTTTAACCTTAATAATTTTAATTTGCCTTTATTTTAGAACAGCACACAATTTGATCCTGTTCGAAAATGTGCCTACAAATATTTACGTATCCCGGCCACATCTGCAGAATCCAGGCGTATGTTTTGCACAACAGGACAAATTATTAACGAACACCGCTCACTTGACCAAAGACATGACCAACAATTGCAATTGCATCTAAAAATGACATTGAACTGAGATATTTTTTAATTATTTTTATTTATATTTCTGGCTAACCCTGAAGTTTCGTTAAATTTTCTGACATTTTAATACAGTTCTAATAATTCGATAATATCGATATTATATCAATTGTTTCTCATTTATTATCGATATTATCGATAGTTCAAATTTTCTATAGTTTTCCAATGCACAGATGCCGAGTTTTGGTGAAATAAAGTTTTTTTTAATTAAACTTAATTAAGTCTGAGATAATTTTGTTTGAAATTTAATTTACAATCTTTTAGTTTTCAATATTTATGGGTTAATATTTAAGGGTTAATATAAGGGTTAATATTTATTTAAATCGGTGACTTTAAGCCCGGTCGTCATTTATACATTGACAATTTTATTTTCGAAAAATATATAGAAAGGTGAGCCTAGTTTGAGCAAACACATATTTGATATTATCCTCTTTGGTTCCTTGATTATTGACAACAGCAACTTGATTTAATGCTACATGCTCTCGAATATTTTGTAGTGGATTAAATTTAGATGACGATGCTATAGTGAGTCAAATGTGCCTATTATTTTCTCTGTGAATGTAAAGAAATTATGTATAGTATATTGGTCTTTATCTATAAGCCCCGCCCAGAGAAGCTTTAATGATTTATAGAAATTATAATAAAATAAAAATTCTAAAAGGGAATTTATTAACACATAAATTTTTACTTAACGTTAGGCAATCGACGTAAGCATTAAACATTTAAAGTGTCATGGCACTTCAATTAACATTTTTTTTTATTTTGTATAGCAAGTTAAGAATTCAAAAGTAAAACAGTTAATTTAAAAAATTTTGTGATTGGTATTGTTTAGTCCTTTAAATAATTTAGTAGATTTGTCAATGATTTGCGTACGTTTGCCTATGACGTAAATAAATAATCCTCCGCATATATTAAAATTCGTATATTTTAAAATCTGGTTAGATCAGATTTATATATGTATGTACTTGGAAAAATCAAAAGTTTCAAACCAAACAAAATTAAAATATTTTTTGCGACACTGTTTGTCTTAATTTTTCCAAATAAGCAGCAATTTCATGATAAATTAGATTTGCACGCACATAAAATATTCGATCCATTCCAACGCGCATATCCGCCGTATTATACTTATGTTAGGTATAATAAAACAACAATATTAACAATTTTTTATACATAAATGTTTAATGTTCAGAAATATTTTTGCAATTCAAAATGGGTAATATCACCGGATTAATACGCGGAGAAGACAATTATATGAATTAGCATTGCAAAATATTTTATATTTGAAATTTATTTCAAAGGCAATTAATCCTCTTTTAATTCATCTTATTAAGGGAAATGTTTTTTTACTGGCAACCCCCGCATTGCGCGTTGCCTCGTCGTACAATGTGTTTGAATTAAACAACTTAAACTGTTGTTGTGAGTGACATAAAATATTTATCTTATTTACTAAATTTATTGTAAAATTTTAAATTCAATCAAGCAAATATAAGTCAATACATTATAGCAAGATTTCACGTAGGTTTGGGTCAAACTGTGAAACAGAAGCTCATGTATTAAGGAATATCGTTAGTTTCATTTGCTTTGCTTCCGTTTGATTAAATTTTAGAAATTCCTCGTAAGGGGTAATTAAAAAAGTCATGTTTCTCTTAAATTTAACAATGTTTTGTTGTTAAGGTGTCCCTTTGCATCATTTGGGAAACTAGGAAAGGAAATGAAAAAATTGTGCACAGTGCGAGCCCGCGCAATGAAAGGAATCCCTGTACCATATATATTATGAAAATTATACATATTGTGAGACCAATTTATGAAAGGGTTGAGAAATTTCACTCGTTTTAAAATTTTTCAAAATATAAATGTGTGTTCAGTTTTTAAAGGATTGAAATTTATTTTTTAATTGGATTTTGGTGTTAAGCTGCGTCTTATAAATTCATAGGGGTATTAAATAGATTGATTGTTACACAACTTTAGCTTATTTAAAAGACAGAAGCAATTAGAAGTTTGGGTTGGAAACTTGATTTTAGCGGGAAGTTGAATAAAATTACGTGATTCTTGGTATCAACCACAAGAATTTATGCTAAATCTTTTTAGAAATACTTAAAGCGGTATTGAACCGTTAAAACATTGAGCACGAGAATATAGATGACCGTTATTTTTCAACTTAGGTTGTGTAATCTATATATTACTTATAAATACCAACCATCAAACGATCGTGTCAAAGTTTTATCACATTTCGACCATTACTCATTGATTGAAACAACTGCATTGTTTTAAAATGTTTTTTAAAACTAGGATTTTTTTATTCGAACTGTGACGAATTGATGTTCTCGTTTAAAAGGTTGTAATCCTTTTTTTAATTTGGCTTGCAGCTTACTTATTTCTTTACACACTTTGGATTAGATGTAGTAAATCGAGTGGTATCTTCCTTCACAGCACTCTTACTGGGTTAATGTCATCCAACAAATTGTGTTTCTCGATTTCGGTGTACTTCCCAGCAACTATCGGTAGAATATCTGTAGAATACTCATCGAGCTTGGTCGCAATATCGCCTATATTTCGCAAATATTGTTGCACGAATAACTTTGACTCCACGCTGCCATGCACGAAAAACTATAAAATTTATCTTTTTTTTATATTGTGCTTATATTTTTTAAATAGGTTCGAGGTAAGCTAACGATAATCGGTCGAATCGATATTCGATATTCTAGTACAACCTAGAATGGAACTTTCGTAGAACTGAAGGAAAATCTGCACGTACTCGCCCGTAGTTCGCCCCAAGTTTGAGTTATTCAGGATAATAGCCAGATAGTGTTATTTACATCAAGGTGAGGTTACTCACAAAGACGTTGGATGTTTGGTTTCGAACTAATGAAAAAATTGAATTCTTTATATTAAAAATTTCGGTCGTCTCATCAGACGGCAGCGACCAAACAACAATATTCAAAATACTTTGAACTTACATTCAAAGTATAATCTCAATACCTTAGCGAATTTAATGATTCGCATTGCTAACCCTTTCGTAGTCTCCAATTTTATTGTATTTAACGCATACATGGGATTTCTGTATTAAAAAAGGCTGACTTAAAAATGATGTTTTTCGGACTTAAAACCAGCGTTTTTATTTCATTTTAACATCTGTAATGAAAATGAAATAAAAAAGCTGACTTTATTAATGCATACTTAATAAACACATTTTTATTAATCACTTGTTTTTGTTTCGCAGAATATTTTCCAAAAGTTTAAAAAATCACTCGATCGATTTCGACTTGTTAGGTCATCATCAGGAGTATCTACTGAATTGGATTAGTAAAAATTTTTTGTTATATAGTAGAAAAAAGCAAAATATAAATAAAAATAAAAGAAGGAGGGAAAAAAATAAGCAATAAAAATTAATCTACGGATCGCGCAGGTAGGCGATGAGTCATAGGTTGAGTAACAAAATTCAAGGTATATTATTGCGTACGTGAGAATAGAAAAGGGCGGGGTCTGTAATTGGTGAGAACCGGATTTCTCTCTGTTCGTTAAGCATATTTTGGTTAAGAAATATTGATTTTCGAATTTCGTAAGATTCTAAGGTATCTAAACGTCTGCCTTTGGGTTGTATATGTAATATGTCTAAATTGTTCAAGCTAGCTGTATGATTTTCTGAAGTTAAATGGTTATGGAAAGTTGATTGATTGCAACCAGATAAATGTTCTTTAGCTCTAACTCCAAAATTGCGCCCAGTCTGACCAATATAGGAGAAACTACAATCATTGCAATTAATCCTATAAACGCCAGATTTGGAAAGGCGATCAACTCTAGGTTTATTGTTAAAAATCATTTTCTTTATTGTGTTATTATTATAAAAAGCAAAACTAATATTGGTATAATTGGACACGATGTTGCTAATCCGTTGGCTCGTTTTTCCTATATACTCTAAGCGACGCCAATTTTTCCGAGTTGGACTATCCGGTGGATAAATACCCGTTAGAGTTTTACGCTTTAGCTTTTTATTTAATAACTTTAATATAGTCCTAGTTGCATATCCGTTATTTGTTGCTATTTGAAGAATTATGTTAAGCTCAGTGTTATAATTTGAATTTGACAGAGGGATGTTTATTAGTCTATCTATGAGTGAGTGGAAAGCTGACATTTTAATATTATGGGGATGGTTTGAAGAACAGTTAACCGTTAACGTTAACCGAGTTAACTTGTATTTTAATTTTTAGGAATATTTTTGCATTTTGAAATTTGCAATTGTTTTTTGCATATT
The DNA here is from genome assembly GCA_932526605.1 of Nephrotoma flavescens. Classification (NCBI taxonomy): domain Eukaryota; kingdom Metazoa; phylum Arthropoda; class Insecta; order Diptera; family Tipulidae; genus Nephrotoma; species Nephrotoma flavescens. The sequence continues at coordinate 303,083,921 of OW052221.1, forward strand.
TTCACTAATGAAAGCATTAGTTGAAAATTTTAAATGGCTTTAATTTTCATATTACAGTAAAAGCCCGATTATCCTGCGTTCAATTAATCGGAACACTCAGTTAACCGGAAATTTAATTTTTACGATTTTTTTTTGCTTTTTTCTCTTGCATATGCATTTTTTAAATCATTTTGAAATTTGCAATTGTTCCTTGCACATTTTCATTAATGAAAGCATTAGTTGACAATTTTGAATTGCTTTAATTTTCATATTACAATAAAAGCCCGATTATCTGGCATCCAATTAACCGGAACACTCAGTTAACCGGAATTATAATTTTTACGATTTTTTTTTTGCATTTTTCTCTTTCTTTTCTTTTTCATATGCATTTTTCAATTCATTTTGAAATTTGCATTTTTTTTACACATTTTCATTAATGAAAGCATTAGTTGAAAATTTTGAATGGCTTTAATTTTCATATTACAGTAAAAGCTCGATTATCAGGCATCCAATTGCCGGAACACTCAGTTAACCAGAATTTTAATTTTTAGGATTTTTTTTTTGCATTTTTCTCTTTCTTTTCTCTTTCATATGCAATTTTTAATTCAATTTGAAATTAGCATTTTTTTTACACATTTTCATTAATGAAGGCCTTAGTTGAAAATTTTGAATAGCTTTAATTTTCATATAACAGTAAAAGCCCGATTATCTGCATCCAATTAACCGGAACACTCAGTTAACCGGAAATTTAATTTTAACGATATTTTCTTTTTCATATATGCATTTTTTAATTAATTTTGAGATTTGCAATTATTCCTTGCACATTTTCATGAATGAAAGCATTAGTTGAAAATTTTGAATGGCTTTAATTTTCATATTACAGTAAAAGCCCGATTATCCGGCACCCAATTGCCGGAACGCTCCGTTAGCCGGAATTTTAACGCGTGCAAAGTTGTGCGTGCAGACTAACACCCCTATTCCCTTAGTCACAAGTTCATGAGATGTAACTATTTATTTTCTTAGTTATTCTAGATTATTAAATCGAAACTTCCAAAATAATTCTTTACAAAACTCGTTGTGGCGGTTTTATAAATCTCAGAATGCTGCTTTATTAATATTCCATGCGACTGCTATCACTTGTGACTGCGACAAATAAATAGAATATTTTTCAAACTAAGTAGGCATCTACGATTTAAAAAATATTCTCATTCTGAGTTTTGTATACAAAAGCTGTTTTGCTTTGGCAAATCCGATTAGATTTAATATTAGAGGCCAATTTTGGTTTCAGCAATATTTGTTTGTGAATTTCCAGTAACAGAAAATAATTATCATCATAGTTGGCATTTATGTCAGTAGTAATTGTAATCTGAATCGGTTTTATGAAAATCTTATATTTTTTTAGTTTTGTTTAAAGCCAACTCTACTTGTATTACTATACTGATAAATACGCCAACTACGATGAACATTTATTTTCCGTTACTGGAAATTCACAAACAAATATTGCTGAAACCAAAATTGGCCTCTAATATTAAATCTAATCGGATTTGCCAAAGCAAAACAGCTAAAATTGGGGTCGATTCCGGGATCTAAAATATTATTTATGTTATTTTATTTTTGTTTTTTCAATCCAAATTCCAATAGGAAGCGGGGAAATAAAATAACATAACAGCAATTTTATGTCACGAGAATCGGACCCATTATTTAGTTAATTTTTATTTTATTATAGTAAGCAAGAAGAGTAACCATACAGAAGATTCGATTAGTAACCATCCCGATAAACCGAAAGTCATTTATTCGCAGAGATATTACAAAAATTAAAAATATCAATAGTTGACGAACCAAGTCGTAGTAATGAAGCTTCACTTGATTCACCACGTGTGTTGATTAATTGGCGTTGTTTTCCATTAGCTTCACTATTTACGCGTGCTTTGTTTAAAACATAAAATGGGAAATAAAGTGATTTACGCACTTATGTATTTGACTTTAATATTCAACAACACTACTGACATCATAGTCAAATTTATGGAACGAGCTTTCAAATTTATGGATCGAACCAATCGAATGAAAGGCACATAGGTCAGTGTTCTGTAATTAACCGAGCTCGAAGTCAAAGTTCAGCATGTTTCTACAGTTTTCTGAATTTGACTTTAATGTTCAATCGTACTACTAACGACCAACCCAATATTCATCCTTAGAATTGAACATTCAAGTCAAATTTTGTCGATTATGTCACTATTGTGTAATCCAGTACCAAACATTGACATTTAATGAACACCCAAGCCAAAGTTCTGTAACTAGCGTCCTTGAATGCCAAATGATTGAAGTTCAAATTGGAATTCTAAAAAATTTATTTAATCTTATACCTTATTAAGGAAATATAGGTCTAATATTTTTATCCTCACTACAGCCTAGACGCTTCAACGTAACTTCATACAAAAGCTTATCTCATAAATAAGGGGATCCCATTGTTTTTGTTAGAAATCGGTCCACCGGAAGTAGCAGCTTCCATAGAATATTTTTCGTTTTTCTTTTTTCGTTGTCAAATATTTTGAAAAGTATAACATTTGCGAAAAAAACGATCATAAACTAAAATATTTGAAATTAAATTAGCAACAAATCGGTCCAGATCAATTTTCCAAAATTTAAGCAGAAATGTCAATTTTTGACAAAAAATACTATTTTATACTATTGATTGTGTCATGAGATGTATAGCTTGTTGCACCATCTTGTTGAAACCAAATATCGTTCAAGTCGAAAACATCTAGTTCATGCCACAAAAAATCAGTGCTCATGTGTCAGTAACATTCTTCATTGACGATAACTGAAATGTCATTTTCATTTTCAAAATATATGGTCTAATACGGTCTTAATTAAACATTGAAACCCTAAACCAACACAAAACTGTTTTTCTTCAAGTGGAAATCTTAATGAAGAATATTCCATACGCTGCCATAAGGAAATCTTAGTTCTTGTGAACGACGTCTAGTTGACTGTTCTCGATATATATCAATACAGCATCGATATTTTCAGCAGTACGTTTACGTTTTTGAATGGTTGGATTCTTAACATAGGAATAGTAAGCTCTGTAGGTCGATTATGTTGACCATAAATTTCGAATAATGCGCGAAATGTAGCCCGAAGAAATTCATTTTTTTTGTAATAAATTATAACAACTTCTTAAAAAAGGGGACGTCGTGGCTTACAAAGATTTACTTTTCCATCAGTTCTCCGTATTTTTTTGTTTTAGGAATGGCCAAACGGTGGATTTTCTTAATTTGACTTTTTAATTTTATCTTTTGATGCCAGTTTTGCTTTACTTTACTAACAGAATGCTCAACAGAATTTAACTCGACGGGTTGCAAAGAAGGCGGGCATGTGGAGACGAGCAGAAGAAATTATATTTATAGTCAAGGACACTGCATGGCACGGTAATTCATTGGAGCCCTTAAGCCAATACCAACTCAAATCAGCGTTTGTTCTCTCGGTTTGGAGTGTGTTTTATGTGACTGGATACCTAAAGATGTATCATTATTACCTGACTTACACACGTAAAAAGTGGGATCTGCGACGAGCCAACTTCCTACTCTAAAAAAACTTGTCGCCCTTGATAGCATAGTAAGTAGAGCGCTTGCTCTGTAAATCGGGGGTCCCGGGTTCGATTCCTGATGGTGACAAAACGTTACGAGTGGGCGTTTTTATGTGTTACATGTGTTGTCTTATATATCTCAAGCCATAATTACCGGCTTTTCTCCATAAAATATGGTTTATTCTTCATCACACTCACATCTCTCTTAGGTTCAATCAGCGAGGTTCAATCAGATAGAGATGATATATTAGACATTTTTCAACTATGGTGATCAAATTGGGCAATTAAATATTTTAAAATACTTCTTGTTTGGAGAGGGTTACCGAAATACCTATAAATCGAATGTTAATGTTCCGTACCATTCCTTTTTTAAATATGCGGTCAAAATATAATGTATATTTTCCAATTTACAAAACCCAATATTTTATTATTTCAAATTAAAATTACTTCGTCCTTATATATCATTAATACAACTACAAAAATATTTATATATTCAATTTAACAAAACCACAATGATTATAAATGGCGTAAAGTTTAAACAGGATATTAAATAAAATTTACATGAAAAACAGGAAATAGAAAATAAAACCTAAAAACCATTTGAAAATCAACCACCAACAACATCAGCAAAAATAGAAAATCATTCGGAAACGTACATAAATCCAACAGACATATTCACATTTACACCGTACAAGCAAACAAAAAATTGAAAATTAAAGTAAAATCCAAACCAAAAGTTAATATATCACGAAGGTGATTAATGATGATAGATTTCCCCATGAAAAATTCAAAGACGTCTTGTCACACAGTTAGACGTCTTTAGCTTTCGCAACCATAATATATAAAATTATTTTTTGATTTGTATCATTGTGTGACATTGACTACAAGACACGGGTGCTTTTCGTACAATAGCGAATCGTAATTACACTGACAGCATGTCCTTAAATGAAAAATCTATCAAACATTATGGGAAAAAAGCAATTTAAGCCTTCAAAATCTATTTACGTATATCGTGTATACAAAAAAAAAGCTTCAAAATCGGAATTACAATTAATTTCAGAAATGCCTACATTCGATTCAGATTACGATGAAAATTAATATTTCATTTAACATACATCATTTACAATATATAGTGTATTGCACCTAGGCGCGGAAGGAAAATACATAAAGGAAAATCAATTTTCATTACAAATCAAAAAACATAAATTTTAGTTGTACTCTATACCGAGAAAATCCGTTTGTGCCGGAGAAAATTAATCAATACGCCCAGAAGGTTTCGCTGTATGTGGAAAGCAAATAATTTTGCAACAGATGGTAAATTTCACTTTAGGTCGGTTTGAAAGTATTTATAGGATGGGAAAATATGCGGATTATTTGAATCCTTTTTATTTTTTGCGATAGGGTCAGCATTATGATTTCGAATTTGTTCACGTGGCATTCTACTTTAACTTCTTATTTTAATACTGTAATTAGGATTTTCATTTTATCACGGAACAAATTTGGAAAACAAATTTGTTTTACCGGAATTTTCAAGGCAATTTTGTTTTGTCTACAGCAGGTAACATTTGTTTAATTAACTTTGGTATAAAAGTTCAAGTGTAATGAAAGCCATCGAATTTGAAATTATTAAATGGATGATGGTAAAGTATATCACTGCTTCCATCATAGGGTATAGGGAATTTAATCGAAAAATTTATCTTCAAAATATTTAAGTGCTCGCTCATCGTCGATTAAGAGGCCTAAAAATATATTTCACCCTTTAATTTATCATCCAATTGTGCTTTTTTCTACTATAATTAATTATGATGTGTATTTAATTTTTATGTTTTGGTAGAATAATATAAATTACTGTAAATGAAAAGCAACAAATAAATTTTCTTTTGTATATGAAAAGCGTCTCGTGTATGGTGTAGATGAAAATGAAAAGGCGTCAATTTATTATTATTTTAACACAATTGAGTATAAATTGTTGTAGATTTCACACCCAATAAATAACGACATGACATTATTTTGGATGAATTTATTAAACCAAATAAATAAACAGAAACACTAAATACAACTGAGTGGGATGTAGAACACAATTGATTTATTTCAATTACGAGTTAAAGGAACGCTTAAAATATAACTTTAAGGATGTTTTATGATTTAATACTATCAAAATGGCTCCAAACTCGTTTTGTTTCATAATATTGGAAGAAAACGCAAACTACCCTCACACATGTCTAAAATATGTCCAAAATAAAACAATTAAAAAAAAATTAGTAAATACACTGTTAAAAAATTCGTATGAGTTTTGAGTCAAAACTGAAAAAAATACTCAAACAAGTTTATTTTATATTTTTCATAACATCCCGAAAAATTCTCATTTTTAAGTAGTTTTACTTAAGGTAATAATAACTGTTTCAATATCTCTAAATGCCGAGTAAAAAAATTGTGAACAAAGCCCTATGTGAAAATTGTTCTTACATTACGATAAGATGATCAAGTGAGCTTAAGGATATTTCCATAAAAATGGGATATTTTTCAATTTTGTTTTGGTAAATTAAGTCAATTCGATCATGGTATGAGTACGAGTAGTTTTAGTTTAAATAAATTCTGAAAATTCAAAATTCCAAATAGAGAATAGAGGTATCCTTTCTATTTCTGGTGAATCAATTCGATTTTATTGGTTTGCATAATTCTTGTTACGATAAATTCTATAAATCGTAAATTTAGTCGGAAAATTTTACTTTGTGGAAATAATAGCCTTAGATTGACATAATCAAGTGGGTTAACTTCCAAAGAAGGGAGGGTTATCCTTTTTCGTTCTCGTAAATCAAATCGATTTTATTGGTTTGAGTAGTTTTAGTAATAAATCTAGATATCTTCGGGTTTGTTAACACAATTAAAAACAAGGTTAACACAAAAAATAATAAGGACATCCTCATCTAGGGATGTGGCCAATTTATAGATTTTTTTATTATGTATGACCAAATATATTCATAATTCGTAGATCAATTGAGATATCCCTAGAATCTAGTTAGTTGAATACCATGTGAATTAGAAAAAAAATCAGAAGCTCACCATCCAGTAGTGGGGACTATTAATATAATTTATGACCAAATAAAATAATAATTATTATGCCGACCGAGATATCCCTAGAGATCTTACCACAGCCTTCATTTATATAAGGTATTAGATGAATACCATGCCAATTACAAAAAATACCAAGTTTGAGCCTAAGGCTTAAAGTTTAAACATGGAAGATGGGGCTTGAAATTTTGCTTAATGTCTAAATAAAAAAGCTTAAGCCTACTGATTTGATTTGGGCTAAAGTACTTGTATTTATATAGACCTAAAAATAAAAAAGTTTGAGCCCAAAAATTGATTTTCGGCTAAGAAATTTTGGTTATGCTTAAATAAAAAATTTAAAATATTACACTAACTAATTGATGGTGAGAAATAGGTGCATAGAAAAAGCACAAAATAAAATTGGCGCACCAGCGTATTTTAGTTCTCTCGTATTTACTTTATTTTTTGTTTTATTTATTTCGTTGCATATTCTTGGGACAAAATTTCGTTGTATTTCTACATAATATAAATACCCCAAAAACCTCTTCGATGTTAAAATATCAGGAACTCCCCACCCAGGCGTGGGAGCATTAAGATAATTTTATATTATGAATCAATATAATAAAAATTAATAATACGGATTCTCTCCCCTAAATGTGGAGCTTCTGATTATTTTTCTAACTGAAATTGTCTACAAATAACACCCAATATATTGGAGGTTGTTTTACGGTCTCTAGAGATATCTCAGTTGGACTAAAAAAAAATATTATATTTGGTCATAATACAAAATCCAATAAAATGTCCTGTCTCCTGCATATGAAGCTTTTCAATATCTTTTCTTTGAGGCACACGGTTCTTTCTACCATAAGAAAATGGAAATAAACATTCATTTCGATTATTTAAGATAAATCATTACTAAAATAAGAAAAGAATAATAACATTTCATAAGTCCGTTTTTACAGGGTGGGCCATAATATATAATCCCAACATGCAACTAATGCTTTAAATGATATTCATTGAAACACAAAAGTCGAACTTTGCAGACAGTGGACCAGGAAAATGGATTTTTTTTGGTATTGCAAAACACACATCTTCTCCGACTAGTACGTTTTAGTAGATGTTTCAAGACTTTTCCGTGTATTTCCCATGAAATAGCGGGTAGATAGTTAAAAAAAAATTACCACGAATAAATATACAACTTCTAAACCAATTGAAACTCACATTAACTTAAACTTTTCAAGGTGGGTTAAAATATATCCCACCATGCGTGAAAAGCTAAGCAAAAAGTGGGACAGTTTTTAAATAGCCCCAAAGAGTTAATACTCCATATACATACCTAAAGTTGTGTCAAAATTTCTAGGTATACCTCAGTTGACCTAAGAACAAAATTTGTATTACATTTGGTCATATTTATTTATATTGAAATAAGTCTACAAACTTGACTTGAAAAATATTGATATATGAATAAAAAATAAAATAAATCCACGTTGGATTTCAAAATTTGAAATGTAAAAGTAAAGTAACAAGTAAAAATCACTGAGGACAGGTGTATGGTTATGCGTTCGTTCGGTCATTTTTTCGACAAATAAAAATAAAAATAAAAATTGGCGGAAAAATCCAGAAGAAAAAAAGCGTCATTTTTGAGCAATATGGCCGAAAAAATTGTTAGAACGAACGAACAGCAACCATAAATCCGGCCTAAGCGGCATAAAATTGTCTTAACCTACTTTTAAAAATATCTTTAGTTATACAAAAATCAAATAAAAAGTTAACTCTATTGAAACTTTTACACATCATCTTCACTTCATTAAAATAAAGGTTCACTACCGGGAACGTTTATTTTAATTGACTTTAGCATATCCGGTGTACGCTTTACTAATTCTTGTCTATTCTCAAGAGTTGTAAAGTTGTTTGTCTTGCACCCGATTAAATATGGAGATTGTCGCTACATGTTTATGTGGTTATGAGCATGGAATTCACTCTAGCGGTGTACAGCTCAATGTGCTTAGGCTTTAGTTTCAAGTACTACCTGAAGGAGTACACCATTTATCTTGAAGCCTTGTGTAACAGGGTTGGTTTTTCGGTGAAATGATAGAGATTTACACTTCCTAATATTGAGGCTCAGAGAATGAAACTCGCGCCTTAACGCTATGTTGTCTAGTTTAAAGGCATCGTCATCTACGAACATCAGGATATTGGAACGCTTTATCACTTCAGTAATACCATTAATGAAGATTTTAAAAATCCATGAGCCAACGTGAGAACCTTGTGGTACACCAGAGGTTGCTTGTACTTATTCGACGTTTTCCCTCAAATTTCAGTATATTGGATTCGATTACTCAAATAACATTTAAACCAGGCGACGAACTGGGTGGAAAATTCGAACTTGAAAATGTGTTCCAAAGTTTAACAATGGCTGATGGAGTCGAAAGCTTTTGCAAAGTCGGTGTATATTACGTCAACTTGTTTGTGATTCTCAATTTCTTTAACAGAATAGCTATAGTAAATTCTATGAGATTTGTAGATACTGATTTTTTAGGTATAAAACCATGTTGATATTGTAAAAATACCATAAAAGCACTGCTTTGAATGTGTTGCATATTACAAGTTGAAACAAATAATTTAGGTAGATCCAGTTTTCAAAATAGGATTTATTCTAGTTATTTTCCACTTTTCTGGAAAAGTTGTCAATTTTAATGACTGATTGAACAAAATGCTTAGAGGAATTGCCAAATTTTTAGAATTTTTTAAAAATGAACCTGGAATACCGTCAAGACCACATCCTTCTCCGAATCCTACCAATGCTCTCTGGATGTCTTCTGGCTCGATGTATGGAGTAAATATGAATGTACCATATTCACTAGTGGTTGAATCTTTATAATTATCAATGTCTTTTGCTTTATAAACAGATTGGAAAAACTCAGTAAATATGTGACTTGTGGATCATTAAATTCCATCCAGGCTGGGTAACCATCAGTTTAGCGTTTGGTTTTAGAATATGTCCAAAAGTGTCTCGGATCACCTTTTTTTATTTTATCCTTTAGATTGCGAATATAGCTTCTGCATCTCAGTTCAAAATAAGATTCAAAATTTTTGTTATATGCAGTAAATTTATGTTTACTATCCTGGGAACACACTTTGAGGTTTTCTTTATAATCCTTGTCTTTTTGATCGTCACATCATGGAGGGTATTTGTTCGGTTTATTCATAGACACGGGAATGAAAAAATCAATTCATTTAAATATGTAGATGTGCGTAAAAATTTTCCACGTTTACATCTATGTCGAGTTCAACAGCGACTCGGCATTCCAAGTTTTTTGCTCAAAATATTGTTTTAAGTTATTCGAATTGCCTTTCGGAAGATGTAACATAGTTTCCGGTTTTGGTAATTTTGAAACCTGTTATTCACATTGGTTTCCAATATTATTTCTATTGCTTTGTGGTGAATATCATTAAATACGAAAGGTGTTTGTGATTCTTCTGTTTTTAATAAAACTGATTCATTCGTAAAATAAGGTCCAAGGTTCGGCCTCGTTCATTTTTTAACTAGCAGGTTTGACTCAAATTTGAGTCAAATATGGTGTCGACGAATAGGTACTCATTATCCAAATTCATTTTTACAGGAATAATCTCGTTGGTTTCTTCATCATAAGCCCAACTAACTTTTGTCAGATTGAAATCCCCAGTTACTAAAATTATGTCTGATTGATCGGCCGTGTTGGTAGTTTCCATAATTGTGTCGCAGCACTTGGTATACGATTATGTACGCGAATTAGGTGGAATATATGCCACGTAAATTCGTTCTGACTTATTATTGATGACAATTTTACCACATAATTACTCGATCGATGGGTTCGTGAAATTTACCAATTCGTTAGGTGTGATGTATCAAAGGCTATGAATACTCCGCCACCGGATTTATTTATGTATTATTTATTTCACATATTATTTATTTTTATTTATTTATTTCACATATTGACTAGAGAAGAATTCCGAACTCAAAATTTTATCGTTGAAGGCTTTCATAGATGATATAAACAGGAAAGTGTGGTTTTTAAACGAAATTATGAAATTTAGCTGCCTTTTAAGCCATTTTATTTACATTTTGGACGTAAAATGTCTATTTAATAGTTTTTTTGTGGATGTGACAAGGTTGGAGTGCCATGATTACAAATAATAATACAAAATATCATTAGATGTAGCTTCCAATGGATCTCCTGAATATTTTTTTTAACTGACATGGGCCCCAACTAACACCCCATATACATGAGGTTGTTTTAGATCTCTAGAGATATCTCAGTTGGCCTAAAAGAATTTATTATATTTGGTCATAATTCAAAATTGTGTGAATTGTCGAGTCCTTGGGATGGGGAGCTCCTGAATATAGTTTGTAACTGACATGGTCACCAATTAGCACTTAAGATTGCGATAAGTTCTCTATTATTGTTGGTCATAATACAAAATTCTATAAGTTGCCCCTATCCGTGCTTGGGGAGCTCCTGACAATTTTTCTAACTTATAAGCTCCTGAGATTTTGTTTGATCTCTGGAGTTATCTCATTTTCAATAATTCTTAAAAATAAGTCTCTTCTACTCGTACTAAATTGTATATAACTTGTTGCTTGGAATATGAGTATCTTCTCCTTAACGGTAATTACTTATTATTCAATTACTTTTAATATGATTTAATGATTACATTCTTACCCAAGTAAAATCCCTAAAACAAACACAATTAATGAAATCAGGAACAGATTAGCATTTTCTTCATTCATACTGTCAATCGAATTTAGTACACACAGCTAAATGATGATCTAATTATTTACCGAAAAACCACATCGTCACAGCTATCGCCAAAAATAATTATTCGTCGTTAAACTAGATTGCCCACACTCACATCCCTATTGATTTCATTGCCGACACTAACATCGCAGCAATCACATCGTTGAAAACTACATCGCCGAAACCCACATTACCGAAAGCCACATATCATAACAAATGTAGTTAATCTGGATATGAGACCAGTTGTTAGACAGATTAACAACCTTCACAAAAACTGTCAAAATGCATGAAGTCTATACACAAAAAAATTGAATTACCATAACAGATTCAGCACAAGCAGGGCAAAAATTATATTCTAAAACCGCTTTAAAATGAATCATTGTTTATAGAGGCTTGTAAATATCCCAAAACGTATGAATAATGCCAAGATTTGCTCGTAAGTAAAACATACTTGCACTATAGGAGCTTTTATAGCCTGATAGTGGGATCCACCAATGCATACGTACTCACCGAAGAAAACCCAGTTATTCTATCTGAGGTCTGCAATAACATCCCTTGACTTTAAAATCATCGTCCAAAGCAGTCAAGGGACTGAGAAAGCACACAGATTATTGGTTCGAAAACGAACGTCCCGCAAATATCAAGAAAGGCCAACACGTCATCGGACTGGTAACATTTTATACAACTTAGTTGTATTGGATTCACTTGCTTTACTTTACATAAGTGGATTCACAAATGAACGTACACATTTTTGAAGCACCCCTATAAAAAATTTATACACTAATTCTTTGTTGGTGGTTTGATTCTGTGTGGCAATTTTGATTCTTGACCAAAACTCCTATCGAAGATGTGGTTCCCGCGGTTTGTGTTGTAATGTGAATTTACTATAAATAATTGATGTAGGTATGGTAGTCCTAAGATTTTTTAGATTTTAGAAAAGACTTGCCATACTGAAAGAACATCAGCGAGGTTTTTCTGAAATCTAACTGCCCATCCTTGCTGGCTGTACTTATTGGTTGGAAGTTTTTAGTGAGATTCCTGGTATACCAAACAAGCCTTTTGAGTTTCTTTGCTCTACTTGTAAACTGGCTTCTCCTATATGACAGCAGCTTTTTTAACTCTGCATGTTTGGCCATTTCTTATTTTTTTTTATTGTCTTTACAATCTGTTCTGGAATATGTATACGGCTTAAGCGCCAAAGCTTTAACCACTGTGCTATTTAGTCGGTGGATAGTCATTTCAATGGATGGTCTATTGTGCTTGTCTATTGATAGATGATAGTTTGCTCGTAAATTTGAAGATGACAATCACATGAGCGCTATCCATGTCGTAACCTCTTTAATATCTATATATATTATAATCGGAGAGATTATAATCGGATATACTGGTGGGTGTCTATTATAGATCATGACATGATCGTGCTGAAAAATGTAAGTGATGCAACATAATTGTACATTATTTCCAGTTCAGTAACATTTGCCATCTGTTTACACAAATATTTGACGTATTTTCTGCACTCCACCGATTTTTGCTCTAATCTTTTTGTGTAGAGTTTGAAATTAAATGTCCGCATACTGATATGACAGATGTTGCTGAGATGGATGAGAAAGACAACACCAAATTCTTTTTCGTTCTGATGCTCCCGGTAATAAAAAGTGTACCCATTAGCGGGGTCACCCGGTATGAGAATATTTCCCTATTAATGTAATTTTACGAATATTTTTGGCTGTTTTGAGCAACAGTTACGATTTGCATGCGAATATCAGTTACCCCTTGTCTTTAGCGCAATATTTCGTCGTTTACAATAAAAAAAAAGTATAAAATTTCTGTTCAAAAAGCTTAAACAAATGTTGTAATATAAATTCCATGGTTTTCTCATAAATCAAATTCCTTTGTAATTAAATAATTTTCATTTTTTCAAAAAATTACCGCAATAACCATTTATTTTGGTTATACAACTTTTCCTTTTTCCTTCATTCAATTTTCGAATTTTCTCGTTTTTTGTATGTGCATGTGTGTGTGTGTTGAAAATGTGTTCATGTACCTCTAGTTGTATTGAAAAGCTCAATAATTCAATTTGTATTGTTTCCTTCTGGTTTTTGTGGAAATTTACTGGGAAAATTTTGTATTTGGTATAATTATCCGAAAGTATTATGTGACATCAATTTTCCATTCCAAATTTTATATTTTATTGAATAATGGAATTCCATCTCTATACACATCTGTATGAATATACACCAGGATCCAGTATCCAGAGGGGAATATATAAGATTTTATGCCACATTTGAAATCGAAGGACAAAGTGAAAAATTTATGACCAATATAAAAATGGTGGTTTTGTTTGGTTTGGCGCACAAGAAAAATTATTTTGTGGATTGTAAATCATACAGCCGACATAATGGATTAATTATTTAAATGAAAGTACGAAAGTTTTCTTTTTTTCCTAGCAATTTACAAAAATAAAAATATTTGAGCTTTCATCGCAATTCCGATGGGGACACCGAAACCATTTCGAATGGCATTTGATATAAACAATAAAGTCCAATCAAAAACTTTTCTTCCCTCCAATTTACTTTTTTTCTTTGTGTAAACGAAACAAGTTTGTTTCTTTATGGCACTTTTATGCTTCCTGGAAAATAAAAATAAAAAAGCTCAAAACAAAAAGAATAAAACTTTTTTGTTGTTATGTATATCTAGTTTGGAAAATGTTTGGATGATGATGATGATGTTCTCTAAATAGGAAATGTATAGACTTTGGGAAAACCGAAACAATAAATATTTGGTTCATTCAAAATATATGATAAAAGTATAAATAATTGTATGTGTATGTGTAAATTGTTGGCACTACATGCGTATATATGAAAACCGCATATCATTGTTGAAGCTCATACTCGTTTATATGATGAAATATTTTTCATAGCCGCACAACAAAAATAACAACAACAAATAAAGAGATTTTCATCTAATCTTATTGCTAATGAAATATTAAGACGGATTATGACAAATAAAAATTGTTACATAAAACATTTCATGTGGTCGTCACAGTACATGGTGTCTTAAGCGTTTTATGTCGTTCGTATAAATTCAAAAATATTCTTGGTTTTATATTTAATAATAAAACGGCTTCAGGGTGTAATTCTGTTAAATTTCTTATCACAATCCCAAATCTATATCGTTATCTGTACATAAATACGACAATTATTTTGGCATTAATTCTGGATTATGTTGTCTTCAAAATAGAATTATGTGTGTAATAATAAAGTTGTGGTTATATGACAATAAAATTGGTTTTGATTATGTTTCTATATATTTGTGTTTTACCAACCCTAATGCATGTACCTAAAATATATCATGAGTACTAGTAGCAGAACCCTTTCTTGGCCGGTGTTATGACACAAAAACTAAAACAATGAAGAAAAAAGCGGTTCATTCAGCCTTATTCACGCGTATCGGTCGTTAGGGTGGCTGACGATAGGCAGGTAGTATTATGTCGGTTAGAGGATACAGTCCCAATTGGGGGCCCGTGTTCCAAAATTCCTTGCTGGTCAGATGGATGATCGTCGGCCAAAACAGCGATTTATGTGATCCTAGGAACATTCTCACTTCTTACGTCTCTCAAAAATGAGTACTGTTACTGGGTTCCAAGCGCCAGTCAGCAGCATCTCTAAATTTGGCTACCAAATCAAAAATCGTCGGCGTATTTTGATACAAAATCAGCTTATACTTAAGCCGATCCAACCTAGGCTAACAATTCATCATGAAGACCCACAACCGACTAAAATCATCACATTCTCAATGAGACGATGGAAATGTACATGATGCCACACAATGAACCGAAGTGCATTTTTTAAGGAAAACTGTAGCTACACAAATTGATAAAAAGTACACAAATTAACGAAAAGTGTAACTTCTAAAATGTGTAACAATTAAAAGTGTAAGTAGCAAACCTTTACTTAAAAAGATCATCAAAAATGCATATTTGATACAAATATCAGAACCAATTTTTATCATAATAGTTCTAGTCTAAAGATAGGGGTTATTAAAAAAATTAGTTTTTAAATGTTTAAAATGGTATACACACACATGCAACACACACATGCGACGGAGTGTAGTCATATGCTAACTAATAGTGGATAACTGGAGCTGTTCAAAACAGTTGACTAAATTGAAATAAATAGTTTTGGGGTGGCTTCACGCAAGTTTTAGGACGTCAAATTACATAAAAATTCAAATAATATTCAAAATACCTGCTACATTTTCTAAAAGTGGATGAATCGTCCTGTTCATAACAATTGACCACGTAAAAATAATAAGATTTGGCGTTGGTTCACGATAATTTTTAAATCAGTAAATTTAATGAATATTTTAATATTCGTCAAAATACCTCAGCTACACTACATGGCCGATACTAGAAAACCCAGAAAAATGATCGTAAAAGAATAGTGTAGTAGGTATTTCGACTAAAAACCCAGGTATTCTGATGAATATTGGAATAGGACAATTCATCCATATAGAAAATATATGCCAACACGTGTTAACATCTCTAAGGTTCCTGGAATCAGCCATAGTGTTGTCGAATATTTGAGTTTTCCAAAAAATTTTGCAAATTAAAACTTTTTTGATCCCCATTTTTTTTTTTAATTTGGTTAAATGTTTCTATCAGCTGAATCTGTCCACTATTAAGCGATATATGCTCACACTTGGTAACATCACTAAAATTCCGTTAATCGGCCATAGCGCAGCAAGTATTTTGAAGAATATTTGAATTTTTATGAAATTTTACTACCTAAAACTTGTGTGGAGCCAACCTAAAACTATTTATTTCAATTTGGTTAACTGTTTTTTTTTCAACAATTCAAGTCCACTATTAGATGACATATGCCTTACACTTGGTAACATCTCTGAGTTTTTTTTTAATCGGCCACAGTGTCGAATATGTATATCATTTCAAACATTTAAAGAATTAATTTTTTTATTAAACCCAACCTTTAGACTAGAACTATTTGGATAAAATTTGATTCCGATATTTGCATCAAATATGCATTTTTGATTATGGTTTGCTATTTACACTTTGCATTGCTACACTTTTTATTAGTTGCATTTTTCGTTAATTTGTGTAGCAACACTTTTTATTAATTTGTGTAGTTACACTGTTCGTTAAAAAGTTTATTTCGGTACACAATGATTGCTCGATTTCCGCCCGACTGGCGGCATAACCATGTTATTTTATTACTGTTAGCATATTTGCCGTATGCGACAATCTTCTCAAATTCAATTCTTCCTCAAACAAGGCGCCGAAACGTATAATATTAGTATATAACTGAGCTAATATACTCGGAAATAATGTGAGGTAATACAACTTTTGCTCACAACTTTATTCAATGAAAATTAACCTTCTACAAAACAGAAACACGTGTTGACTGTGCAATTTTCCTTTCTCCAATGACTTTTCGACTTCCCTCTCGCTCAATGCACATAAGAAAAAAAACTTAGAGTACTCCGATGCATCTAAAAATTGGTGATATATTACTGTTCAAACTTGACAACAGATGGCCTTATTCATATCAAACAGGTATACAAAACTGCGAAAGCCGGAATCTCAAGGGACAGATCTAATTTTCCACCATTGGCAAATTTTTTCGCGTATCAGAGTTATTTTTGGATTTTTGGAAAACCAAACAATTTTTTACTATTAAATTAACATTTTATTTAAATTCATTTAAATCATAATAAAATCACAGATTCATTATAAATAATAATAATAATTTAGTTATTCAATAACTAAACGAAATAAAATTATGTAGTATGTACATATAATTCGTGGTTAGCTGGACTTTTAGTAGATATTTCAGTTACCTACAGTGAGACGTCTTTCTATCCTTATCTATTAGTATTTACGCTTCATCTATTACTCGTGTAAAGTATGATTGAAGTGTCGATTGAATTAAATTTGGTTGTACCTTCAATAGTTCAAGGTTGTAGTGGCTCAAAATCCTTTTCACTTCGTGGCAGGGCATGTTTGATTTAAATCATTTGATTTAAATCATTGATTAAAATCAGATTAAAATCAATTGATTTTTATAAAAAAAATCAATGATTTAAATCATATTGGTAAAAAGTATAAGAATTCATCCAAAATCCAACGCATTCAAAAATTTAACGAAGAAACTCAATTTCGTAAATATGGTAACACTAAAAAATCTCAAAACTTCGATAGAAAGGAAAACTTAATTTCATATTATTTGGGGAATTACATAGTTATTCATAGTTAGTCAAATTGTCAATTATTTTATTTTTCAAGTTTTAAAAAGCTAAACAAAGTTGAAGGATAAACCCTCATTTGCGGGACCAGTTATGCAAAAAGAAATCATAACAAATATGACGTCCTTTGAATGGTGGAAATCGACATGTGCTTTATACACCAAGGACTTGATAGCGACGTTAGACGAACATATAAACCCAATAAATAACAACAGCTAGCTGGAGTCGAACGAGTTTTTTTGATCTTTGGGTTAGTTGGTTAGTTCGTTCAAAATTAAGAAATAGCCTAGAGATAGATAAAGCGGCAAAATTAACTTTTTTGGCAAATCAGCTGAATAAATAAAACAGTTTTTCTTTTTATTCTTTTTATTTTGTTGAAGTTTTTCTTTTTATTTCATATGATTATGAAATACTTGGTTTTAATTTTTAAATTACTTTATAATTTTGAAATTTATTTTTTAATCAAAACTGAAGCATAAAACAAGCAATAAAATTTACTAAATATCATAATTCCTCGATATTAAAATTATTTTATTAAACGAATCTTGTTTCTATACATTATATATTATCTTCCTTTCATTAAAAACTATTTAATTGTTCTCGGGAATTTATTATAATTTAAGTTCAACATTACAATTTTGTATACAAGAAAATCTGATTTAAATCAAAAAAATCTGATTTAAATCAAAAAAATCCGATCTTTTGATTTTTTTCAAAAAAATCAACAAAATTACATGCCCTGCTTCGTGGCACTCCTCGTAGCAAAACTATTTATACGTCGCGCCGCTTAATTTCGAGGCATTGCTCGTTTTGCTGAATATAGTTATTTCGCCACCTACATTCGCGAATCTCGGTATCGATTATCGATAAATATAGAAATTTCAACTTTACGATACGAAATGAGAAACGAAAACATCAGTCGCGTTTAGAAGTGCATGAGACACGGTCTCCAAAAGATAATTAAAGTAGTAAAAGTGCCGCGAATAATCGTTCACACCACAACCGTTTTGTGAACCAATTTAAAAATAAAATTTTAAAGATTTATAAATAAATAACAAATAGTTTATAATAAAAAAAAATAATAAAAACCCAATTTAAAATAAAAGTTTAAATAATAAAAACCCAATAAACACCGCTATAAGGTAATGAAGTTTCAATTCACAAATTTTCGCGAACATCATCGAGTCATCTTTGTGTTTTGCAAATGTCTCCAAATTTTTTAAGCTCTTCATTATTTCTGATTTATTTGGCACATTTTTAATGTCATCATCATCACCGTCGTCTTCATCACCCTCATCGCTGTTCAAATTATTTTCAACACCTTCTGAAGTATGTTGTTGTACCAGTTCAACTGTGTCGATACTACTGGATTCAGTTGCGGTTTCAACATCCATTTTGACGAAATTTATTACGCTGTGCAAATGATTGTTATAAAGGCACCTATTATTATTCATTTAGATTTGCGGGGAAGCCACAATTTTTTGAATAGTGGTTGGTTTTACACATTTAAATGCAGCGTCCAAAAAAACTATCGCATCCGGAATAGATATTTTTTTTGTTAAAGTTAAACCTGTGTTTCCGTCTTCAATTTTACTAAGCAAAACTTTTAACATAAGTTTTCTATAGTAAACCTTCACCTCCTGAATTATGCCGTTGTCGAGTGGCTGACGCACAGACGTCGTATTTGGTGGTAGGTAGATCAATTTTATATTAGAAAACGTTAAGTGTGGATGACAGGCAGCATTGTCCACAAATAACAAAATGTTTCCTCGTTGGCTTCTCATTTTGGCATTCAACTGGATAAAAACTGTTTGAAAAATTTCTGCAGACATCCATGCCGTTGGATTATTGTACTTAGAAACGGGAAGAGAGGATTTTTTCAAATTCTGGAAGCACCTTGGATTAAGGCTTTTACCTATTACAACCGACTTTTTGATTGTTCTATCTGCGAATACGATCAGAAACAACGTTAGTCGTTGCTTTGATAATTTGCCGTGTGGGCATTTCTGTCCTTTTAGGTGTAATGTCCTATTATTCAAAGCTTTATTGAACAGGGCTGTTTCATCAGCATTGGCGATATTTTTAATATTATAGTTTTCGATAATTCGTCCTAATTTTCTTTTCCACTCCTCAACCGTATGGTTATTTACTTCGTTTGATTCGCCACACTCAATGTTGAATGTAATGTTATACCTCGACCGAAAACTAGATAACCATCCATTCGACGCCTTAAATTCGTCAATTTTCAATTCTCGTCCAATGTTTAAGGCTGCTTCTTGTAAAATTGGTCCAGAAATTGGTATATTTTTTGCGCGTGTTTTGCAGAACAACTCGAATATTAACATGTTTAATGTTTCGTACGTACATGATGTTGACTTTTTACCGTCTTTTTCACTTTCAGTTGAACATAAATATTTTTTCTTCAATCCCTCTTTATTTTGCATGATGTTATAAATTTGCGTTTTACCGCATTTAAATTTCTCGGTAACATATTTGAAACTTTTCATTCTATGAGTCTAATTACATCGTATTTTTCTTTTAACGATAGGCAATGCAGTTGTTTACTCATTTTTCTGCAATAAACTCAAAATATAGTAATTCGCAAACTTAACAAATTTAAAAATTACATACCTGTCTTTCGTTGTACACAACTTATCATTTGAAAATCTTCTGTACACTAAATTCATAACCTCAAACTTTGACAATCAAAAAATCCAACAAACAAGTTTTTTAAGTCTAACCCTCTATACCATAAGGTTCATTTTTTGTGACATTTTCTACGTTTAAAAATGTAACAAGAAAATAAAAAAAATTAAATCTTACTTTCCGTCTTTGACAAATTAAAGTCAATTAAATGTACATTAAAAATTAGGAAAAAAAGGTTTTCGTCCACGTCTCACAGTTTTCCGCGTAAGAAGGTTGATATTATATTACAAATAGAACCTAAACTTTTATTTTTCGTGTATGAAGGGTTTCCGGCTTTCGTAACTTCCGCCATTTACAGTTGTTACTGTATTCCAAAGTCATTCTAAATATTTCTAAGGAATTAAAATTATCATTAGATTTACCGAACCAGAACGTCAAAAGGTTATTACAAAATTTATAAGATACTACAACAGTACCATATTGTCGGTAGTTATTAGGAGGCTGGTCCCCAGATTGCACAATTCCATACAGATATACAAATATACGCATTAAATAAATGATTGAAATTACAAAATCGATTCATTGAAAAACGGTTTAACCTTCCCATCGTCTGTGTTATCAAACACCAAATTTCAATTTTCTATAAATACGACCACGCATATATACAAAAAACACACTACAACGAAACTCGATTCATTCTGTGTTTACTTCCATTACAATTTCGATACACTTCATCACCTAAGTTGTATACGATATGCCACTGTTTACTTTTCCTATTGAATTAACCCGAATTGAAAAAAAATAGAAAAAATCTAAAGTTGAATTGAACAGAACCCATTTTCATCTCATATTTTCGATATTTTTATTGTTATCCAAATCGTAAAAATTGTCATGGGATAATATTCGAAACGAAACCCCATATTTCAATCTTTGTTATTCTTGCTCTCCATACTATCCCGTACTATACCAGTATACACTAAAATATTATTGGAATTTTCCAATTTTCGGTTTATTTCTTTTGTTTTTTTTCTTCGTGTTGTACACCATTTATTTGTATTATGGAGGTACTCTCGCAATGGGTTGTTGAAATTTTTCGTTTTATTTTTATAAGAATCATTTATTTTTCACACCCTTGTGTTGCGCTATTTCGTTATTTATGAAAATGGATATTTTGGAAAATATTTTAGAATTTTTTTTTTGTTGGTTAAACAAACCCTGATCTGTTGTGTTGCCTTTGTAGAATAATAAATGTAGGCTATCCGAGGTCTGGTATGATATTAATATACAGTGTGGTTCATGTATGGGAATTGAGACATTAGCCCTAAAAGAAATTTTTATTTTACTTTACGCGCTTCATATCAATAATATTTTAAAGCTGGAAAACGTTTTTGCAGCAGTACATTAAACTTTTGGACATTTTATCTCGAAATACTTATTGTTCGAATACAACATTATTTCTCTAAGCGATGTTTCAAATCCCTCCGAACTAGCCTTATTTTCCTAAAAAACCATGATATTTACTTCGTGCTTGTAATAAAACCTACATTAAAAAATAACCAATATTTAGATTGAAAACTATATTCCACATAAATATAACATCAATGCATTTTTGTTTTCAAACCAAATCGAAAAATGTTGCATTTTGGTTTATCTTTAAAACCTATTTGTATTTAATAAAAAAAATATTTACTTCCTGCATGTAACAAATTTTCTGTATTTATATTTGTTTAAAAATTGAGTATTAAATTTAGTTATTTAAGCAACACCATAAAAATATGTTTTAATCAACTTCGTGCATGTAATAATAACTAATTAACAAAACAATAAATATTAAGATTGCGAACATACACCAAATTGAGGAACTTTGCAACTTGATTTAACTTTAAAATTTATTTATTTGGTCCAAGAAAAGTTTTTACTTCCTGCAAGTAATAATTTTTCTGTATTTATAATAATTATGTAACTTGCATGAGATCATTGTGCCTTATTGCTAAGGAACGCAAAATAAGGCAAAATGACCAGCAATATAAATGAATATTTACTTCGTGCATGTAACTACAATTTACAAAATAACAAAAATTAAGATTGCAAATTTTATTCAACATACAAAAATAGAACATTATCGCATTTGTGTTTATAAACAAAATATTTACTTCCTGCATGTAATAAATTTTCTGTATTTTTTTTTTTATTTAAACATTTTATTAAAGACAATCATTTAAGCGAACCTGAGAAATATGTTTTTACTCATCTTGCCTGACGTTGTTGTGCTTTATTTTGCTAAAGAACACCAATATTTACTTCGTGCATGTAATTATAACTGTAATTAACAAAATAACAAATAATTAGTTTGCAAATTTTATTCAACCTACACATGAGTAGTTGAGGAGTAATTTGTCAAATATTTTGGAAATTGTTGGAAGTAAGAAATTTGGTCTATTAAGTTTTGTTATTTAGTGGTTTGTTGGGTGCATTAAACACAAAATTAAACACAATCACAAGACTGCGACAAACAATTGTTAGAAATGAATTCGAAGAATAATACTTGTAAAACAAACAATTTTACGCGGAAACAATTCTACACTGAACAATTCATCGAAAAGACTCGTAAGGAATATTAAAAAATATTGATCAATTTTCTCTTAATTGTTCAATTTTGGAAAGCAAGGTAGGGCATCTTCGGTTAAACACAAAATTGTATCGATATTAAGCACAATTCGAAGCGGATGTAATGAGGAGCTCAATTTATTTAAATCAAACTTAATTATATAATAATTCGAATATTTCGGGAAAATAGGGTGAAGGATTTGAGTTAAGTTTGAAAATCTGAATTAAAAATTACATCACAGTAAATGTCGGAAAAGAAAGTAAACCTGTGTTAAGTTTCCATAAATTCATCTTTTCTGCCACGCGTTAGTTCGATTGCCCATTTTTAAAAAATCACTCAGGTAATTCACATAAATATGATATTTAACATAGACATGATATAGTTCTTCTTCTATCCAGAACAGAAAGCTTGACGATGTCTTGAGTAGGAGCTGATATATGAATATTCTCGTCAAGTAAAGCTTCAAAATCGTCGAATACTCTTGAACAATATATTTTCCGATAAAAGAGACCATGTTCTAAAATTGCTCCAATCATCATGAAAATTCATATTGGTAATCTGTAAAATAATGGGGAACTGCCCAAACCTACACCAAAAGTTAGAGCATATTACTTATTATGAATATTTTCGATGAATTGTATCTTCACATAATTCGTTTTCGCACATTTTTTGGGTCCTAATGGAATTTACTATGGAAATTTTCCAATTCATCGGAATTAAATTATATCGATATTGAGTAAATTTTGAAACAGTTTATTGTGCTGAGGTACATAATTTATTGGAATCAACCTGAATTGCAAAATAGTTAATTTTGGTGAAACTCTTACACACCATCTTCACTAGTTCATTATCACCACAGTTGGTTCTGTGTCTAGTGTGTCGTAGATTTTAATTCAGATTTCCAATCTAAACTTGAATCCATTCTACTAAAATGTTTTCAAAAAATTTTCTTCTGAAGAAATGGTAGCTATATTGTCCCATAATCAGCTAAATTTTTGCAAGCACTAAAAAGAAAGAAAACACTAAAAAGTTTTCACATTTTTTTTTTGTTTCATTATGATTATCAATCATCATGTTACGACTCCATGGTCCTAACATTCATTTCATTTCCTTATGAGTGTTTTTTTTTTTGGGTTTTTATTCTATGGTAATGTAATATCTTGTATGATAGCAATGCCACCTGTGTTCGAACACTCTTGTCACTTGTTGTATTTTGCACCGTGTGAAACTCGTTTTTCTCAATACCATAAGGCCGCGCGATCGTCGAGTAAATGAGAGAGCGAGACCAACGTGTTACCTGTGTGTGTGTGCGAAGCAATGCGCTCTAGAAGAATATTTTTTGTTATATGTTTCTCGTTTGCATCAATGTAAATTGATACAAACGAAAAACAGAGAAGAAAAAAGATTCTTCTAGAACGTTTTGGCGTTGGTTGGTGCGAGAATTTTTTTTGGAAAAAGTCAGTCTAGTCTAGAGCCGAGTTTGGTTTTTTTGAATTGTAAAGAGTGGCTTACATACGGCGCTCTAGCTTGGAAAAATTTAAATTAAAAGTTCAGTTTGACTTGTAAATTTTTTTTTAATTAATTATTAATATCAGAAAATTATAGTTTTCTTATTGAAAATATCGGTACATTTTTTTGCTGTAAATAAAAAAAATATATATTTAATAAAATACATTAGATTTGTGGGTTTGTGTGTGACCATAATAAATAATGATTATGAAACCTCATTTGAGGCGGTCAAATCCCTTGATGGGATATAGTGCCAGAGAGAGAGAGAGAAATAATAAATAATAATGAAAATCAACCAAGTGTATTTTTGATTTTCTCATAATGTATCTGTGCATTCGTCATCATTACAATTTTGTTACAGTAACAATTTAAGTTGGGTTATCTGTGCAATCTATTAAATGGAGTAAATTAATTTTGGTGCTGGCCGGTTAATTTGATAGCGGAAAAGGGCGTACCGCATCGCATCATCAAATTGTGTTGCGGGTGACCGTTACCAGGTCCAAGGTCTTTCATCATTTTATTTGCGGATCGGCGAGCTAACGCCCAACGTGGCTTATTTGATTTACGGTTTCGGCAAGAAGACGACCAACGTTTGGCGGCTTATCAAATCCAAATTTGTGTTGATTTAAGGCGGAAGGATGCCCAACATTTTGAGGCCCAACCGGGGAAAATTTTTCGCGTTTAGGTGAGATGACGCCTAACGAAGTCGGACGGACGCCCAACGGCTCGGACGTGGCGCCTGTGGCATGACGGCCACATAAGGCTGTAACGGTTCCTAACTGTACAATATTAAGGTACGATTTTTTTTTTGTTTTGTTTAAAATTTATTTTTGTTTTTAGTTTTTTTTTGGGCACGTTGGTCTCACTTTCTCATTTGCATTCGATTTCGGCGATTATTTCTGTTTTGCGCCGTTTAAATTCGAACGAATGCGCGCACCAAGGCACCTCACTCGGTTATAATTATTTTTTTCGTTCCTCAAGTTTCGGCCGACGCATTTCGGTGGAATTTGTGTAATCACGGTGTATGCCAGGAGCAACGCAAACCTCAAACACCACGACCCATAGCATTTCTCTTTGAGATCTAGCCGGCAAAAGATCACCGTGTGAGGCCTCTGCGTGTGCTTAGATGACATCTGCAGAATGGTGTTGAACCATTCTTTATGTAACAATCATGATTCTAGTGGCATTTGATGAATGATATTAGATGATCCCTTCATTTTAGTAGTTGGGCCAACCACTTGCACAATAACTTTCCGAAATGTTCCAATTATCATAGCAATTCAGTTTGATTCCAATAAATTATGTACCTCAGCACAATAATCCGTTTCAAAATTTACTCAATATCGATATAATTTAATTTCGATGAATTGTAAAATCTCCATAGTAAACTCCATTTGAACAAGAAAAGTGTGCGAAAATGAATTGTGCGAAGATACAATTCATCGAAAATATTCATCTTAACAATCATGCCCTAACTTTCGGCTCAGATTTGGGCAGTTTCCCATGATTTTAGGTAAAAATGAAGTTCTGCGTAATTGGTCTGCATAGACTATTGGAAAAATGAAACCTATATGAATTTTCATGATGATTGCAGCATTTTTATAACATGGCCTCTTAGTCTTGTATGGGGAAATATATTGTTCAAGAGTATTCGACGATTTTAAGCTTTACTTGACGAGAATATTCATATCTCAGCTCTTACTAAAGAAATCGTCGAGCGGCTTTCTTTTCAGGATAAACGAAGAATTGCATATCTATGTTAAATACCATATTTATGTGAATTACTTGGAATTTACACCATATTTCATTTTACAGGATATCTAAAATTTCCATAGAAAATCATTACCTGTAAATACTGATGTTCAAAAGAAACTTTTAGATGAAAAATTTTGTTTCGATGAATTGTGTTTTCGATGAATTGTTATTTGCATTTATTTTTCGATGAATTGTTTTTCCCAAAATTGTTTGTTGCATAATTTTCGGGGAACCGTTTTATATTCTAGCATTCAACTTCTCTGGCAGGGCTTTCTTGCTTTTCGTTTTAAAAACTACATTCCGGTACATTTTTCGTGAACTGGAAGGAGTACTACTTCACTCCGCTTCTTGGATGTTTTTGTTGAGTTGTTCTAGTTCTTCTTCTAGGGCGTATCGGATTGTTAATTGGCATCCGCAGAATAAGAATAGTATTATCCTCAACTAGTTTCTGGGACTTTTCCCAGTAGGTTTTGCTCCCATCGCTGTTTCCTAGGTATATAATCCCATCGCTGCTTCCCAGGTAGCTTAGTGGTTCTTCTGCAAACAACCCTGTTCCTTTTTAAGAGGACACTCTTGATCGGCAGTAGATATTTTTTGCATTAAAATCACCTCCGAATATGAAACTTAATCCAAATGATTTAAATAATGTGCAATATTCCTTAGTTAGGTTATATATATAACCTAAGATATCTTATAACCTATAAGATATCTTATAACCACCGACGTTCCTAATCCGACCCTGCTAGATAAATGGCACGGTAACAGCTGTATCCAGAAATTCCGGATAGAGGCACATTTCTATTTTTTCGTTATTTAAAAAATCTAATTTAATTTCTAAATTTTGAAAAATTTCTAATTCTGGAATATGTTGCATTTGCTGCCCATTTTCATTCCAGGTTACTAATCTTAATGTTTTATTTGTGGTTGTTTGCACAATTTTAATAGAGAATTTCATTAAGAGAGCCTAAAGCTTCCAAGCTTCTTTTGGAGCATTGTTGTATCTTCGACAGTGCCCTTTGAAATAACAGGGGTTGTCATTACTACTTGCAAGTATAGTTTTGGTTCTTTCATTTTACTCGCATGATGTTTTGTTCCTCTTTGGTGAATGTTTAGTTAATTTTTCCCGGTATTCCTGGATTATGTTTTAGCATTTTATTTCTTAATCCTTGTAGTGCCTAAGCTATTTTACATCCCATGGAGTAAGAAAATAGAGCTAACAGTTCTTTAAGATTCTCGTTCCTTCGTTATTTTTAATTTTCTCCCATTTAAGAAGGTTCACTGCGTCTTCAATTTGCAATTCTTTCATCTTGCGGTTTCCCGATAAATATCCTCATTCTTACAGATGGGATGAAGACGTCGAATTATAACCTTAATTTCATGATTATTTTTTTTCTTCGCAAGTATACCACTATTTATCTTTTGCAGTGAGCTTTCTGGCTAAAGCTCTATATGCCACTACTCTACAATCCTTTATGGACACCCATTTTACTAAAGCTTGAATAATTGTAAACTCTTTAAATCTTATCACATAATTGGCGGTGACGCCTTTTTCTTTATTGCAATTTTGCGTTGTTCTTGTTTGCTGAAGTTGTTGAGGTACAGCCACTGGTTTGGTAGTTTCATTCACTTTTGATTGAGAATGCTCCCCAAAATCTGTTGAAAATTGTGCTTTTGTTTTTCTCTTATAGGTATTTCCTTTTGTTTGTGCATCCAATCAGTTTATCTTGCAAGTTCCTCAACATCTGTATGGAATTCATCGTTATTACAGGTTATTGTGATGTTTTCATTATAACTAACAAGAAGAGCTACCAAAACTATCAGGTCTTCTTCAGCTCCACTCTAGAAGGTCGATTAGCCAACTGAGCAGTTGGGTTACCACCTGGGGTAAACATTCCGTTTTGTTGTGAACTCATTGCTTTAAATACTAAGTATTGAAGCAGCTACTTACTTAATCAGTGGAATTGGTAGTGGATTAGTAGGGAGAACATTATTTGCTGGGTTCTCGGTGTTCGGTTATTCCTTCGTTTCTGAATTGGATTTGCGTTAAAGTGTGCTTCCGGTACAAATTGCCCTCGTGGTTCACCACTTAAGCCAGACACACCAGTTTTCGTCATTTTCATTTTACAATAGTCAAAACTGGATTAAAGAAACCATTCTACTTCACTTTAACAATATATATGATTAAATGAAAAATGTCTTTATTTAATAAATTATGATTTTCCACTTCAATACATTTTTGATGACGATTTACTGACACACTATTATTAAGTGTTAAATGAGTTCTACCTCTATATCCCACTCTATATTGACCGAAAATAAATGTTAGATTTGATTTATAATCGATACTAATTTTCAGTTCGATAGAAATCACAATTAAATTATCATTAATTTTTGTAAATGTCACTCAAACATGTTTGATTAACTCTATATGTATGAATTAATGTCAAATGAAAATTATAGATTAATACCGAAATAATTATATAATATTTGTATACAAATTGCGTTTATAACCACACGTTTAATGAAAATGGTTTGTTAACAATTTTAAACGGTTATTAATAGTAGAAATGGACAATCTGATTATTAGCTTTAGTACCAATTCAAAATGCCATATAAATAACTGGCAAAATTCGTATACCATATCTCTTGAATTTATGTCATACACAAAATTCATTTGAATAGGAAACTTGATGATTTTATATCCCAAAAATATATATGTATATAAAAAAGCTGTTCATGCAAGCTTTTTATGTGGCCGTCATATCATATAATTATTAATACTCATATAATGGTCATTGCTTTTAGGGTACACAATATTTTGCTTCGAACGTATATACATACATGTAGGATGATAATGTGTTATCATAACTGAAAATCGCCCAAAAAACTCATAAATATAACAATTATTGTATTATTATTTCTGCCTTATGTACGACCATATGCGATACTATATAGACATAATCTTGACAAAAATGTTTATATGTGTAAGGGAATATAAAGGATCTTTCAACAAAAGGAATGGATTTGATTGTAATAAAAGATAATTTTTTCCAATTTCTGGGTAGTGTATAGAAATTTTATCAAAATGGGATTTATCGACTTTAAATAATTTAATTTTGGATGAATAAACTTGGTGATAAGGCGTAATAGGATTCGTGAAAAGGACCGTGTACCATGATATTAGAAAATGAATTTGTAGAATTAAAATAAAAAATACCCCGTGCGATGTAAATCACAAAATTAGGGCCTTGTGAAATTATTTTACTAAAGCATAGTAAACATAATCCTTGTTATGCGATACTTTCAATAAAGCTAAATAGGAAACATGGATCACTCAATGAGAAATCATTTTCCAGGTTACTCCAAACCAGCGGAACAAAAGCCAATGACAACTATAGGTTTGCACGATGATAAAATCCTATAAGCAGTCAACAATATCGTCTCAGATTACAACTACACACCGTTTTACGCTTACCGTCCTTAACCGCAAGTGTATATTTCAATGTGTCATAAATTTAAATGAAGTTTTATTGTTATTGGAGATGGAAAATTTAATTATCTCAATACGTAGAAACTACCTTTGGACATCTTTGCACTGACTGAGACCAACTTAATCAGTACCTACAACATCTGAATATCCCCAATATACAAAATACTGATTTAAAAAAGGTAAAAATTATGCCAATTAAATAAATGTATGTAAAAATTACCAACTTCTAGCCAAGGCACTCGATTCCAACGCGCAATGGAACCACACTGGACGACCTTATCATTATTGGTGAATAGAAATTCTGTTTGTTAATGCCCTTTAGAATTATGGTCATTACCAGATCGCCGCAATCAAGAACAATCTTAAAAGTCAATAAATCTGGTAATTTCTTCTGATATGTCAAGCTGTACTGTTTAACAAAGTGATCTAAATCTTTCCATATTTCCCACAAATTTCATTTGTATCATTCCTCCATGAACGTAGACCATAATTTTTTGGATTTAGATGGCTTGCCAGCTATTGCTTGAAAAAAGTGTATTGCTGCCATGGCTGAACCGCTCACCATGCCTTGTCAAAAATCTATTTCCGAAGGAATTTTTCCTTCTATTTATAAGGGTTCATTTACTATTCCTGTTCTCAAGAAAGACTGCATGTCGTATATTCAAAATTTTCGTGCACTCTAAAACTTTTCGGAAGTTTTTTATCGCCGCCTTATTCATCCATTGTAAACCGCTTTTCTCATCCAACCAACGTGGCTTTTAATTAAATGCATATCACATACTACTAGTATTCTAGAAAGCGGCAATGGAAGGTTCCAACCTGGTTTCCTGCTTTAACTTAAGTCTTACCTGCAACATCGTAAATACCGGATAAAATTTAGACCATCAACATGTGAGCTGTTCACTGCTATATCTAGTGTACCATAGAGAAGCCATGTCAAACTATTAATCTGCATACTGGCCATTAATGATGTTGAACACATACTGGAACATGAAGCTCTTTGGGGAAATCTCATCATATAAGGACGCCTATTTACTTCATATTGATCTCAATAACAGACTATTTTTTAAATGTTAATCAAGTTGTTCGTGCATTATTCGTCCCGGGCTTTGATATTGTTTGCAATACGCTAAATTTTAGACAACACTACGGCGCCATAGTAAATAGAGCTCATTCTGCTCTTGGTTTTGTAAAACGATGGTCTAAGGAGTTCTGCAGCGATCAGATGGTTCTTTGACCGTAACCAGTGCAGAACCTTTAGAGATACTACTGGAAACTCAGTTTCTAGGAAGCGTCGAATCTGCAATACAAAGGACAAGGGACAACAGAGTCGCAGTCGTTGAAAGCCAGATTATAATCAGTAGAAAATCCTGTGGGCCATAAATAGCTTATCGGCAGGATCCGATGACATTATACCGGCGGATGTCCAACAAACGATTCACTGGGAGTTATCTTCAAGGTCAGCATAGAACTGTATCACATAACCTACTAAATGGACTAAAGTAACTGTAATATTTATACATTAGGCTACAGAAAGCTCTAATTGGGGGTCGGCGATTGAAGGTTGGTTCACGGAATGAGATAAAAAAAAAGCTGGCTTTTTTCCGATTTTTTGCTCAAAAAATTTGTCTACGGTTGTCATATCGCACATCCTTTAAAAAAATGTCATAACACAAAAAACAATTTTGTAATAAATGCATTTTAAATTGCTATACTTGATTATTTATTTTATAAAGCTAATATTGAATAATCTCAGCATCATCACAGTAACGTTAGCAATTAAAAAAAAAATGCATTTATCTCAAAACCGTTTTTTTGTGTTGACAGTTTTTAAGAGGATGTGCGATATGTTTTCTGTTGTTTTGTATTTTTTGTTTGCAATTTCTCCTTTGTTTACAATTAGATGGGGCTTTATTTTAATTTAATCGAATAAACGTATGTCTGGGGATTATAAATACACAATATTCGTTTTTATACACACATCACAATTTATAAATTATCAAATAATTTATAGCCCAACACTTTGTAACAAAATAAAATTTTTGGTTCTCATCCTAATTGTTTCACTTAAATGCATCTCGCATATTTATTTCATTTATTTTATATAATAACTTTAAATAAAATTATCTAAGGCGATAACCTAACAAATTCATTAAAAAAATGTCAAAAATAAACAATAACAACAAATATCTGAGCAAAATTATTGCTCATACTTCCGGTTATTTTTTGTTACTATGTTGGTACGACTAAGATTATTGCTCAAAAGATGGAAATATTTTAACTGAAGCTGGATTAAATTGGGCGGGGTTTAGTTGAATATGAAAGATTTGATTGGCTGAAGAGTTGGATTAAAAATAATCCCGTTCCGTGAACCCAACATGAACGTCGTAGAGGAAAGACGTGTTTTTTGTCTCTCCTCTATATAAATAGGTAAATAATTTAAAATGTGTTTAAATTAATTAAATAATTATTAATATATGTGCACACATAAACAAATAATAGTAATATTAATAATAATTTGTGTTTTAAGTATAATGAAAAGCAAGTATATGAAAAATACATATTGAATAGTTATAGTAATTTGTGTGTGATGCGCTTGCAATGGCGTAGAATATGTATATAACAATTTCGTTTATATGTATTTTAATACTGTTGTTTAAGTGCATCGTACACATTGTGTGTAATTTTTCAATATGTATAGGACTTTTTGGATTTCAAAGGATGCTCAAGCTAAGTGTTTTATCATTTTTTTCATTGTTTTAATACATATTTTTGTATTACATAATTTTTATTCCACAAAATTTAAGATATTGTATGCACCAGTATACTTACTACTCGTAATTAGCTAACATTTTCATGTTCATAGTGTGTTAGTCGCATATGGTTTGAGCGGGAGAGGATTTCTTAATTTTGTGTTTTTGTTTGTACGTGTATTTGATATCCTTCTTAAAAGTTTTGTTGTTTTGTTTGTGTCGTGTGTGTGTGTGTGACTGGCACGGATGCATTCTGCAGGTTATATTGTGGAACACACACCCACACACAATTCTCGTTCGACTTTATCATAGTATTGTGTGTAAATGAAGAGAATATGTTCGTAAAAAAACGATACTAAGCATGATAGGCATGCGTTAAGTATGGAAATAAAATAAAATAAAATTTGTAGAACCTTTACTTTACAGTAACAAGTCCGTAATTGTTATCCTTGTAAAGTATATTGTGTCTTGTTGCTATCTTATATATTAATACGCTTAATTTTTAGTTTGTACTCCCTTTTTAACCTATTTCCCGTGCGCATATCTTAATGAAACATATCAGGTGAAAGGTATTTTTTCATATATGTGCAGAATATATGTTTTATAAAAAACGTGCACGGGAAATAGGTGTAAAAGCAAAGAAACGTTTTTCCTATACTGTACCTCTTATAAATTAATCAGGACGCCAGAATGCCATGACAAAACATGTCTGTATTGAACCGTCATTACACCGTGACAATACAGAACAAAACAGAAAACATAAAATGATTGTACATACATACAAACATTTTGGTGTTCTGTCAGTGTAAAAAGACAATTTTGTCATGGCACTCTATCGTCATGACAAAATTTTGCGAGTGAAGATTGATCATAGTACTTACACAAACATAATATCTATGGAAAGTTTGGAATAATCATTTTCGTCCGATTTCAGGCAAAAGTCATTGGATCTCTTAATTTATGCGAAAAGGTTAAGCGGGAAGTTTCGTCCCGATATGCGGTTGATTTGTGTCCAAAGTATATTTCGTAACCGGATAATTTATTAAGCTCTTAATTTCATGCTTGAACTAGCGTGAAGTGTTTCTGCTTTTTGTGTGGTGGTTAATCGACTATCGACTATATAATCTACATAAGTACATTAGTTTAGTACGTCACAATTATTCATATACAAATGAAAATAACACACAAATACAGCGGTCCTTTTGTACATTTCTTATTAAATATTTAGATATAAAGTTGCGCACTACGGCAATTGTGTGCTTTTCCCTTTTGAGATTTTAATATTTAGCAATGGTGCTTTCGACAACATGTATGCGAGTGCAAATGAAGACCTGTCAGCAAAGGTCTTTTACGTTGACGCTCCCGATGGCTGTGGCAAGACATTTGTATTGCAATCACTCATTGCATTTGCCAAGGGGCGTGGCTTGGAGTCCATTTGCTCCGTCTTCACTGGATTCGCCACGAGCTTGATGGAAGGTGGACGTTCGCTACACAACATTTTCAAACTGCCGGTTCCAATATTTTTCCAATATTTCCAACATTTTCAAACTGCCGGTTCATCAATGAAGCTAAACTTCTCTCACGCCACCAAGTTGAGAAGCGCGCGACTCATCATGATAGATGAGGCCAGCATCATGCCAGGGGTCGCGCTCATAATCAAAGACAGACGTGTAATCGATTTCGTGTATGGTGACATCAACACAACACTAGCCGAGGGCACCATCAAGGAGCACGCCACCCTTGCACCCAAGAATGATGATTGTGCGCTAATCAATCAGCAGGTGCTTGACCTCCTGCCCGGCGGACAAGAAGTCAAACTTAGTGTTGATAAAGTTGAGAGTGACGACATGAATGAGGAATTCCGCCTACATGTCGAGTTTCTCAACAAGATTGAAGGATCCGGACATCCGCGCCATGTTATCCCGCTAAAGGTAAACGCCATCGTTCTTTTGATGAGGAATTTAAACACTAGCAAGGGTCTTATCAACACGCATGCGAGTCGCAAAAATAAACCGTTACAGTCTGGAACGTGATTTGCTGACAGGCTTCTCAAAAGGCGAGCGCGTTCTCGTGCCATATATAAAGCTCTCACCCTCGGAAGGCACCTTCTCATTTAAAATATCTCGCCTCCAATTTCCCGTCCAGCTCGCGTTCGCCATAACCATCAACAAGAGTTAGGGCCAAAGCTTGAAGAAGGTAGAAGTGTACTTTCCGGCCCCCGTATTTGTGGCCTTTTCACGATGCCGCTCATTTGACGGACTCAAAGTGTTTATGGTTGAGACAAGCGATCAATCAGCTGATCGGGACGGGCGCATTACAACAAAGAATGTTGTTTTGTAGAGATTCTACGCATGTAAATTCATATTTTATTATCCTTTTGTACATTTCTTATTAAATATTTAATAGCTTATATGAATTTACTTTATTTTTGATAAAAGTGCACCAAATTTACATCTTAATAAATCTTCTTAATCATTTCTTAACCAAAAATTTAATAAAATGTAATCACGTGACTGATTATTCAGTCACAGGCCAGCTAGTTATTATTATTATTATTTTTATATTATATTTATATATTTTGACATAGACAGCGAAATGATAATCGATAGTATTTTCAGGTTTTATTAAAAAAAAAAGAACTTGAGATTTCATCGCGAATTGTCACGGCTTTGGGTAATTGATTAATCATTAAGACATAACTTTAGTATTGTATTTATAAATTTGTTTACTAACTAATTATTTAACTTTACCAATTTATTTTCTTTTCGGTGTAGGGTAAATTTCATGTCATGTCTACTTTAACATTATTTTAAATTAACTAATCAAGATTTTGTGTGCAGACCTGCATAGTGGTTTTAATTATGGTTTGATTCAAAATTTGTTTTGCTGGGGAAAATAATTCTGGTTTAAGTCTTAATTATGCCGAGATCTAAGTTTATTTATATTTATCACCATTTATTTAAAAGTTGAACTAATTATCACTGAATTATATTATATTATATATTGACAGGTTTTATTCGGAAAAAGTGAAATTTTTTTGTTACTTATTAATAATTGTAAATATATGATTGATTGTTTTACTTTGTTTAGTATTTAGAAAGAGTTGAAGTTCCTGAAATTATAATTTTGATTCTAATTATACCACGTTTATACCAGTAGTATAAGAGTATGTATCATAAAAGTATGACGATGTAAACTCAAAGTAAAATACTTTGCTACTTTATTACATACTTTTTTGCAATTAAAATGTTCTACGTATCTAATAAGTATTGGTATAATGTTTGCGGTGAGAACGATACTATATAGTATTTTTTAGATACGAAATGTCATTTTAGTCATTCTTCTGATTTTTCTTGTTTGTTGTGATAAAACATAACTTTCTTTTTTAAATTTTAATGAAATATATGAGTAATAAACTATTATAATGTGTTCACACCACTATGGTGTAAACTGAACGAGAAAAATTCTTTATTAGTAAAATACTATTATACTGTTAAAGGAGCTATGGTGTAAATGTGGTTTTAGTCTTTATATTTAGATTTTAGTTGGATTTTCAGATGACGGCAGTGACGAGTACTATTATATTGTACTAATTGTTTGGTAGTTTGAATTCAATTAATTTTATTTAACATTTATCAGGATAATTGAGTTGGATTAATTAGGTAATACGAATCATTACATTTAACTGCTTTAATTTTATTATTCAAACTTCAATATTTTTTCACTTTTTATTAGTATTCCTAATAGTAAAAACGATCACTGGAAATAGTATAAGTTATATTTCCGATAATTTAATATATTTTTATGATTCTGATTGCTGGGTATTATTCCATAATATATTAAATAATTGTGTTGTCTTGTACTAACCGTCTTACAATACATTTCAACTAACAATTTACTAACTATTGACTACTTAGGTGTCTGAAACCGGGTCAATTTACATAATAATTAATTCACCTTTCCTGTTACATTATCTTGTTTTATGTATAAGAGCGTGAAGTTGGGTCCGGCGTCAAGCGGGAATCTTACTTAGGTTTGGTCACATATTCCAATCAGTTAATCAATCAGTTGTAATGAAATGGAATTGGTTGAAAATCCAGCTAACACTCCGGATATTTTAATTGGCCTTAGAATTCTTAATATATTTGGTCAGAATACAGAATTCTATAAATTGTCCCCACCTCTTGATGGGAAGCGCTGATTAGTTTTTCTAGCTGACATGGTTCTCAACAAATTCACCAAATTTTCTTTAGATCACCCATTTTTCTCAGAATTGAATTATGTCCACTGCGGTTATCTCATTTGATTTCAATAATTCAACCTAATTAAGGTTTCACCCTTTTCAAAATTTATAAACCGGCACCGAGGTAAAAGTAATAAACGCGTCGTTTCCCTTAATTATTATTATTTTTATTTTTTATTATTATTTAATCTTTGCAATCCGTTCTGGGGCCGAAACTCTCTCGCAGTTCGCTTTTCACGTCACGGGAACGTACTGCTAATAGGTTTTCGTAACCATGTGCACATTGCATAGCTCCATGCCACCCTATAGTATTGGCATGTAATATGGTTCGGCCCATCAGTTCTGCACTTCGACAGTGGCTCATAATTGTATTCATTTTCTTCACCCAATGTAATTTAAGTTCATGTGTGAGATAGAGATATATAATGTGTACATATATTTATAGGCGTTATTATTATTTATTATTATAATGTTTATAATTGGTTTATAATTTATGTAATTAAATCGAACTCTAGAACTTCTTTTAAATCTGTTTCGGGATTTTGACGTGTCTTTTTGGTGGGATTCTGCAGTTTGACCATTCTGATTGGACCTTGGCCGCTTCCCTGTTACGGCTATTGCCGGGTCACGTATGCGGAACTTGGTGGGATTTAACTAAGTTCTGCGTGCGTGATTTGGCGGTGGCTGGGGTGGGGGTGTGACCGGGTTCGGTTCGGAGTTGTCGGGCTGTGGGGCTTCATCGGAGGGGCGCGTTGGGGTACCGATGCAGGTTGATGGGTTCTTAGTTTATTAGAACCCTAGCCCAGCTCTACAAACTAAATTTGAGATAACGGCATGATTCCTAACCGATAACGGCATGGAATCGTTATTGCCGAATCCCAAAATTTCGTTAAAATACAGCTTTGCACACCGAATTTGACCATCATTGTTGATAGATGGCCTAGTTTAATTGAGCATTATGCTGGAGTGGCAATCCAATTCTGCATACCATGTTTCATGGTGATTGGTTGAGGAATGTTAAAGTTCCTTTGAGTATGGGATAAATATGTTCTATGTAGACTTGGTAATTAATCGAATATTCTTTGGTAACCAAATTAGTAACGCATTTGAATTTTTACGAAATCAGCTAAATTTATTTGATATATAAACATTAGTAGTTTTCTAGGAAGCATTACCTTCGGGATGCTTCACTTATTCGATGCAACTTTTTGAGTTTTTTGTTTTTTTTTGTGGTTTTTTTTACTATTTTGTGGTTGCTCAATTCAAGGGCTAAATACTAATGGATTTCAGAGTAATTGTAAATACATATATTGTAGTTCAAATAACTACATATATGGTTTACAAAAATTCTAT
This sequence comes from Nephrotoma flavescens, assembly GCA_932526605.1. Classification (NCBI taxonomy): domain Eukaryota; kingdom Metazoa; phylum Arthropoda; class Insecta; order Diptera; family Tipulidae; genus Nephrotoma; species Nephrotoma flavescens. The sequence continues at coordinate 303,121,933 of OW052221.1, forward strand.
TGTAAGTTGAGGAGTTAAATTAATAAATGTTTATATTATTTAGGAAGCCGGAAAATTTTAATTTGGAATTAAATTTCAGGAAATCTACAGATGCTTGTGAAATAATAATATTTTTTTGAAATATTAATTGCTGATTTTGTAGACTAGAATTGAGATTGTAGGTGTCTATAAACAGAACAGGCCGATTCAATCAATCAATTTTTGTTTCGGAAGCCGAAAAATATTAATGTAGAATAATATTTCAGGAAATTCCACATGCACGTGAAATAATAATATTTTTTTCTCAGGTTGCTGCACCTATTAAGCCTTTTTCCTTCCTCTAGTAGAATAGAAGTAGATTAGAATTGTGTTGTGCCGTACGATCGCTGGGTGTCTCAAACCGGGTCGTTCCGTCTCAAAAAAAAAAAAAAAAAAAAAAAAAAAACCTTTCCTATCCTTTCTATTGTTATATGAGTGAAATTATTAATAATTTAATATTAATTAATTAATTAATTATTAATATAATTCAATTTATTATTAATATAATTCAAATAACTATGGTTTCAGGAAATTATATTGTAAGTTGTGGAGTTGTAGAGGATTAAATTAATAAATATTTATATTATTTAGGAAACCGGTAGATTAATTAAGAATTTATTTCAGGAATCTTTAGATGTTATGAAATAATATTTCTTTGAAATATTAATTGCCGGTTGTGTAGATTAGAATTGTGTTGTCATAAGTTCATGAACTATTGGCTTTACCTAGGTATTTGTAACCGGGCTGATCTAATTAATCAATTTTGTTTAGGTAGCTGAAAAGTATTAATGTAGAATTATATTACAGGAAATTTCCAGATGCACGGGAAATAATAAATTTGTTTCCTCAGGTTGCTGATTTAGAGAAGCAATTGTTGAAGACCAATACCATCGATATACATTTAACCTATTAAGCCTTTATCCTTCCTCTAGTACATTACGATCGCTAGGTGTCTGAAACCGGATCGTTCCGTCCCACAAAAAAAAAATACCTTTCCTATCCTTCCTATTGTTATGTGTAAACAGGCTGTAGGAATAGGCCCGGCGTTATCCGGGACTCTGGGCTAGCACTTGGTTTTACAGTCCAATCAATCAATCAATTAGGCTACAAAAAGCTCTAATTGCAGTCCCAAAGACCAAAGTAAATTAAGCATTTCCCCTACTAAAAATTTTGGAAAGATAGATAGAAGCCCGCATAAGCAATCCGATTGAGCCAAATATAGGCTATTGAAATTACAACATGAATATCCCCTTATTGCTCTTATCGAGAAACCCCTTGACCATGAAGAATATTCCATGATAACTCCTCTGAATATAGAGAGCTCCATTAACAACGTCAGACAAGAGATAATCACGCTCACACTCTCCTCTCTGTGCGTAAATGAATCACTCGGGGGAATTCAGATGCTTAAAAGTAGACTCATGGCAGTCCAGGCTGAATGTGTCCTCCAATAACAGATTTATGAATAGAGGCACACATAGAGGCAAAGTGGGGTGTTATCCACTCTTCCTTGAAACTGGGCCATAAATGACTTATTATTAATCCTAGAAGGGTGCGGCTTTATGGTAGTTCGTTAAGCGGAGGATATTGCAATTGGTGTCTTTGGTAAATATACTTGCTCCTTAAGAGAACGCATTCGAAGTGGGCTTGGCATACTCTATCAAATTGGGGTAACAGTTGCGGTTTGAATGTAAATCCACACAAAACTGAGTTGATCCTTTTACATCCTTTTACATCCTTTTTTAAATGGTTTGTGTTGACCTTTACTGATTAAGCAAAATACCTGGGTCTCATTCTGGAGAGTAAACTACGCTGGAAATCTAACATGTCAGAAAGAGTAGAGAAAGCTAGAAGAGTGCTTTACTGCTGTAAAAATTTCATTAAAAAAATGTGGGGATTGGAGGCTCACATTGTGCATTGGCTCTATATTTCTACTACTAGGGGTTACTGTTTGGAAGCCAATTATAAATATTCTGACCAAAATAAAATCCTTGGTGAATGTCCAGTGAACAGCTGCCGTGTGTTTTATTGGAGTTGTAAGGAACACATCCGCTTAAGCACTGGAGATTATCTTTCATCTCACAGCTCCAGATATCCTTGGTAAACAAATGGCAGCGAGCTCATTTATAAAGCTCAGCCCCATCTTAACTGTAACGATATAGGACACTCATCATTCTAATCCCACATTCTACCGGCTTTACATTTGCGTCACAATATTTTGATCAGAGGCCTAGGACTGATATTCACATCAGAGAGAACTGTGCTCCTATTTCTGAATACGATCGAATCGTGTCACGATACGAAAGTTCATATACGATACGAATTAAAATTGGTATTTCTGAATACGATCGTACGTAATTGTTTGGTGTGTGTCCTTGCTATAAGGGAAATTTATTTTAAATGGTTTTACCATAAAAAAAATAAAATTTTGCAACTTGATGAAAATATTAAACGTCAAAAAATAAAAATTGTGTTTTCGTTTATTATTTCGTTTGGTTTGTATACTTGAAATGGATGTTCAAAACATTATTGTACATATTCATTAATTATTTTTAATATTTCAGGTTTCTATAATTTAACATTAATTTTAAAGCCGCCTTTAGAGCCGCCATTATTTAATTTAAAAATTATTTATGGTAAAATCAAAATAAATATAACAATTGTTTGAAATCGTACATCAATCTCAAATTGATTTGTCCAAAGTTCCTTATCGAGGTGTACTTTTTTGTGAACCTTTGAGAAGTTCTATCAATTTCAGCATCTAATTTTAATTACAGATTCTGATAAAATTCCGGTATGTATAGTATATTTATGTGTGCATATTACTTTGTACTCATCAATTTGAGTTTTAGAATTTTATACAAAAAAATTTATTTAGCCATCAATATACTATCTAACCCTTTAAGTACCTAATCTAAAAATCAAAATAATGTTATCACTTCCAAAAAACAATTTAATTTTGAGTTTTTCAATGAGTCGTTAACTATCGATTAACACATCGAAGAAAAATTCGTTCATGAACGTATAAATATTATTCGAATTCGTTTTCCCAGATAGGGGAAATTTACAAACGCATCAAGTAGGTACGAATTCGTGTTACAATTGCACGAATTCGTATTCAAAAATACCAACCATACGAATTCGTACAATTTTTGTTCGTATTCGTATTCAGAAATAGGGACCCTGGTTGAGAAAAGCATTTCTCAATTCTGAAGGCATTAATTTCTTCACTAATGGTTCAAAGATATAGATGGAAAGGTTGGGGTGGCGTTTTCTGTGATGAATTGAAATATGTAAATCTCTATTTTCGTCTCCTGGACCACTGGAGCGTTTTTCATGCTGAATACAATATCTGCAAAACATGTTTCTATGGATAGTCAGGCTTCAATTAAGACTATCATGGCAGGTCAGAAGCCCTATTTCTGAATACGATACGAAAATGTATTCGATACGAAAATGATATCCGTTACGAAAATACTTTGGTATTTCTGAATACGATCGTACGTAATTGTTTGGTGTGTGTCCTTGCTATAAGGGAAATTTATTTTAAATGGTTTTACCTGCAATAAAATTGTACAACTTGGACACTATTTTGAGTTTTGACGTTTTGGTTTGTACTTGAAATGGATGTTATAATATTATTTTTCTTCTAGGTTTTCAAATAAGCATCACTTATGATTTGGAGATTCTTTTAAGTTGTAATACATATAAATACATACAAATAAATAGTGAAATAAAATTAGAGTTTTGTGGAAGCAAAATATTTTGTGTGACCGACAAAATTGTTAGGATGGAATATAAAATTCAACCACCAAATAATTTCTTATTGTGTGATAGTGCCCCATTATATTTGGTTTTATAATGGTTTTAAATATAAATTAATATTACGTTAGGTTTTGGTTTTAAATATAAATTAATTGTGTTATTAAATATTTCTAAAAGATTTTCTTTGATTTTGAAAGAAACTTTTGATTTTTCTATGGAGTCGTTAACTAAATATTCATCGTACAAAAATTCGTTCATGAGCGTACAAAAATTGTTCGAATTCGTATTGTCAAATAAGGGAAATTTGTGAACGTATCAAGTAGGTACGGATTCGTGTTACAATTGCACGAATTCGTATTCAAAAATACCAATCATACGAATTCGTACATTTTTTGTTCGTATTCGTATTCAGAAATAGGGCCCCTGTGCAACATCCACCTGTTGTGGTTGCCAGAGCATTTCAATATTGCGGGGAATGAGAAGAATGAACTCGCCTGACAAGGCAAAACCTCAGTAAAATGGCGCTTCGCTGAGAGCTCAAGATGGTTCGATGAGTAGGTGAGAAGAGAAGCCCATGTGGCATGGCTAAGGATCTGATTTTGTCTCTGCCAGGACAAGGTAGAATACGCCAGTCAGATGTGATCACCTTATCAAGTGATTAATAAAACAAGAATAAAGGCTGTACAAAGTAGAATTGTTCTGTTTGCTCTATGTGGTTTACCATCCTACACTGACCGTCTGAAACTGATTTTCTTAAAAATTTCCGCAAAGTAGACGACGTAATCTTTATTCACCAGTTGTGACCTAGCTCTAATGCGAATCGTACGCCATTTTTGACAAAAATAATTTTATTTTATTTTCGAAACTTACCGAACGGACTCGGGTACAGAACCCCGACTATGGAAGCTACGAACCAATTATAGGGATGCTATATATTAAGGGCGGAAGGGCGTTCATACATGAAATTAACTGAAATTTAAAGAATTACAACCGATGACCCATGGATTTGTTTAAATGGTATATCTAACCAATCTGTTGCAAAATGGCTTGGTTCTCTTATCATTCAACCCGAAGTTTATTCCGATCCGATCAGAAATTCATTCAAATTGTATGGTTCTATAGAATTACAAAATTTACCAACCAAGGGAGTAACTAAACACCACTCAACAAAACAGAAATTAGGAAACTATGTAACATAAACAGCTCGGGCACCTTAACGATTGCAAATTTTTTCGAAATTAGAATTCATTGCAATCACTCACTGGCATTTCTCATACTGACCTCTCAAATATTTATCAAAACATCAAAACATTAAACGAATTTTCTTCTAATCCTTAATTATAGCAATCGATTCCTACCACGAGAAGGCCACCCCAAATCACCAATTCTTATGAAATAGGTTAAAAAGAAAAGGAATCCAGAGGCCGCTTAATCCTTTCAGCAAGTTTTAAGAAAATCGTTTGAATCGTTTCCGAAATCATGATTCACACATACAACCACATAAACATACAATCAGAAATATTTTAAACCCATGGAGCATTGAGCATTGCTCGTTCAATGTTATTTGAATCGGAGGTATGCCATTTTTTCAAAAGTCAAAATTCGTAATACTCGTAATAAACACAATTTTTGTATTTTCATCAACCGTTGCTTAATTTAATACAAATTTGAGTGATCTTTCCTGGAATGAAAATGAGATCTTACCCACTCCCGGCATACTAGATAACCCCATCCACCAGTGATACACCTTCGATCAGCTCTGCGACCTGCGGCTACGGCAAAATCAATCAATAGAAGTTAATCAACTACAAGCGATTATTTAAACTCCCAAATTCATCATACCCCTTGAGCCATTCAAATATATTTTTTCTCCAATCCTGATTAGGAAATTAAAATACTTGACATGAATTTTAAAAACATATACCCTCATACAGCATCACCACACCAAACAAAAAATATCTGTAATGTTAATTATATTCCGTCTGTTCGAGTTTCTGTTTTTTTGTCATTCCGAGATCCAGATTTTCTCGTAATTTTAACTTCACAAATTGAATAATTTTACTGTTTTATTTATTTATTTAATTTAATTTTTGGGAAAAAATATTTTGGATTAACGCCGTATTATATGGTTATGGTATTTAAGAGATTTTGATATTAAGGACTATTTGGGGCCACGCAAGTAAAAAATTGATAACCGAGAGGACAAAAAAAATGGGGAAAAAATTGTAATCAGAACAAATCTGAAAATTCAAGTCACGATTTTTCTGTTAATATTATTATTTGTTGCTACTTTATATACATTTTACACAGTAAATGGGATATGGCAAAACATTGCTGGGATAGTATTGGCTTCGTATACCGGATACAATATTCAATATGATAAATGATTTTATTCCATTTTTATTTTTAAATCCCTAGACCGCTTCCTATAATCTTGAATTTCACATTTTATTTTTATAAAGCAAGATATTAAATATTAATTGCGGACTACTTCACATCGCAAATTACGGGAATTAACTTTTAAATGATTCAATAAAATTTAATCTGCACATAAGCGCACAGTATAAAGCTGGAAAATAGATAGAGAAAAGTTACTTGAAAAATCGAAAACGATAAACAAAATTAATATTAATGGAAAATGTCTGGAAAAGTTGTTTTAAAATTGTCTTCTGTCGCAGCCCACGTTTAAATGTCTTAACTTTTAGCCAACTAATTTTTCGATTTTTTTACATTGAAGCTTATTTTTAAATTGATTTTCGTTGCTAAACTTTACTTAACCGACAAAACCTGAAATTGACTATATTTTGATTCATCAGAATTGTTTACGGTTCCACAATCACAATATATATCCTCAAGTATCACTTGAAAGCACAAAACGTTAAGTAAAAAAATATTTACTGTCATCAACCGCAGACGAAGAAACATTTCAATTCAAAATTTATATCGCATATACACTCGAAGTGAACACATAACATATACATAAAAAGCATAAAGCAAAGCATAATTAATCAAAAAACCATTTCCTTAAATCGAAATGACAACACAACAACAACAACAATAATAATAACAAAGCCAGTAGTAAAAAAATTCATTTTCCTTTCAATATACACAGAGATAGCTAAAATAACAACACAAAAGACGCAAACTTCTTCTGTGTCGGTATATATTTGGATGCTGTTTGTTCGAGATGAAAGCGTCTTTTTCACCATCTACCCCGATATTCATTTGTATTCAAAACTTTTCCTTCCTATATCATTTTGTAATATTTTCCTTCATGTTATCTGTTTTCCTCGCTCGATACGCAGAAAGCCGTTGAATTGAAATGGACAAAAAACGGAAAATTATTCCATCTGGTTATACTCGTGCATAGCCTTTGTTTCTGTGAACCCCTAAAATTTTTAGAATTTCACCACAATCGATTGCTAAAAATGTTAAAGGAACAAAAATTTTACGTATACCTAAAGCTAGCACAATGCATCAAATTTTCAATTCCTAGGCTAATAATAGGCTAATTAAATGACCCATTTAAAAATGTTGAGCCCTACCCGTTCTAACTAAAATGATGGGTAGCTTTAGAAAAAGTTAACAGAACCCATATCAAAAAATGATTTAAAAATAATTGGAAAATTAAAGGCTAATTGTAGGCAATTATATGCGCGAATACATTTCGTCCGTTCTTTCTAGAAACAGCATTAGCCTTTTTCACTTCAAAGCTAGTAGAATGGCTCATTATAGCCCAATAAAATACTTCATATAGACTCCACTCGATTTGACTAAGCTTAAGGTCATTTGATTTAAAAATTGCAAAGCCCAAATCAAACATCCGATTAAGACCGGAATTAGAAAGCAAACCATGATCTATTGACATTCCAATAAGAATGCCGAAATAAGAATGCAATCCAAGATCTATTGACATACAAATAATTGTAGGTCCATTATGCCTTAATCGAATGCCTCAGGCTCCACATGCATGGTAGTGCCGTTTCTAACAATTAACAAAAATAAATAAGTATTAGTAAATACATTGCAAAAATATTTCTTATAAGAATTTTGAGTAAAATACAAAAAACTCAATAAAACAAAAATTAGTTTTTCCTGATGATAATTAAGAGAAGCACACCGCCATTTCATTATTACGTTAATGCTGCATTCCTATTTAAAAATATGTGGTAAAATAAGATTAAATTGATCAATTTAAAAGACACTAAAAAATAAACCAATCTCTCTACAAAAGAAGCTTAAATATTATGAGATCAGCTTTCAAGTGGAAAAAAGAAATTCAAGAGGTTTGGTAATGCCAAGAATCTCACTAATGACTTCCACCCAGGAAGTACAGCGCTCAAAGACGGGAATGGAGAGATGAGAATAAACCTGGCTGTTGTTAGGTCAATATGGCAAACCTACTCCCAAAATTTACTAGATCGCAATGATGAAGCGACCCGCGTTAAAAAAAAGCTTGCTTCATCATAAGAAGAGGCCTTTGTCGAATAACCCACAAAATTATATTCGCAAGCATTAATCTGGCATCATATCTATACGATCTCATCGTCTATGTTGACCAAGAAGAGCTGAAGGATAATTGAACGACTCGCTGAAAGCAGAATTAGTGGCTATCAGCATAGTTTTCGGCCCAACCGATACAGCGAGAGTTGGATCCCAACCGTTCATGACTAAAGAATGCTACTTATGGTACTTCGTCCCATGTTCAGTCAAATTCTAATTATGCAGAGCCGTATAATTATGAACCAGTTGCCAGGAACCAATCCTAACGCATGATAAAGTGTTCAACAACTAGTTTGAGGGCTTCGTGGAGGAAGACCCCGATTATGTTTGCTGTAACGACGTTGCAATAGACTATCATACTACGTATAAGGAAGTCGAAACTAAAAGGCGGGGACAACAGAGTGAAATGGATTGAAGCCCACAGTGTAGGAGACAAAATTCATTCACGTGATGTGAAAGCTTGAGAGAGAGAGAATGAAATTCAACGAATTCGATAAATGAGATCAAAACTGACTCAAAAAATCTATCGTAACCAATTTTTTACAAAAGCCGTTCTATATTCTTAGAAGAAGAAGAAATGTTAAGATTATAAGAATTATCTGATAAAAGTGACATTTTGGTACAAATCTTGCGATGTTCTGTTATTGGCCGAATAAATGTTACCACTAAACAAAGTCTATGAATGAGTTTTACTCCAAAAAATTCCTGCGCTATCAATTGGTTTGGAAAGTCAGCAACGTCATTTAAAAGGTTAAGTCTAGAGGTGTCATACGCACATAACAAAATTTAGTAAGAAACCCTGCGACGTCCTGTTATTGGCCAGTGAGCTGAATATCGGTAGAAAGAGACGAAATGAATTTTTAATTTATTTCTTATTTGAAAAAACATGGCGAGAGTTCATCTCGTTCTAATATTGTAGAGCTGTCTCTTTCAACTGTGTGATTAACAGTGTAAAAACTAACCATGCAATTTTCAAGAATTTTCTTATTGGATTCTTATACATGTTGCTGTTATTTTTCGTTAGAAACTTCACACTCATGGCTCCACCCGTTTTCCATTCACCTTTAGGTTTTTCATTTTTTTTGTTTATTTTAGGCCAAAATGAGCCTAAAGTTATATGTATGCCAATTGATTTGCGTTCTAATTTCGGCTTTGGACCAATTTTAGATTTGGTATTGGTTCGTGTGCTAATTATGTTTTGGTCAGAGTTTCAACTGTGATTCTGCTAGCTTTGAATAAAATGATGTAAAAATGATGAGCCTAAAATTATTTATATTTCGATAGATCTTGTTTTGTGATTCTAACTAGTGGGGCTTAATGAGGCATTTGATTAGCCTATAATGAGCCTAAAAGTATTTGCATTTCAATAGATAGTGGTTTGCGTTGTAATTTCGGCAATGATACAGTTTTTGTTTTGTGTTCTGCTAGGTGTAAATTAAATGACCTAATGCTTGTTCAAAAGCGATTGGAGCAAAATGAGCCTCTTCGCTAAACACAATTCTACAATAAAACAATGTGTCAGTTTACAACTCTCCTAGAACCCAATCAACCAAAGAAACCGACGCATATAATGATCTTGTAGCTTTCATTTCTGCGTATCAGCTGGATCTTATACGGATGTATAAGACGTGGGACCGACGACGTATCAATAAATTTGGATCTTCGTCCCCACGTTCCTTACAACGGTAATATTCCCTTCATTCCACATCGACTAGAGTTTAAAATAAGTTCTATTTAAAAAAAACACCCATAACTTTAGGAGGGGTCGCTTTTAAATGTTAAGAGTGTGGTGAGAAGTGTTATTTATTTGGTCAACTTACGAGAAAACATAACTCGCATAAATGTATAGTTTGTCTGGCATTTCTAACCAGCAGGCATTTTAAAATTCGTTTCTCTACCTCATTTTTTCACTAAATCCAGGATTAATTTTGTATTCAAACACAAATTTAGGTACACGATTGAAGTGGATAATTTCAAGTGGATGCATTTGTAGAAAGTCCTCAAATTTGACTATACTGAATAATAATTGGCTTATCCTTCACAGCTAATGATGAAATTTAGGTATTAGGTCTAATTTATTATTGTATTTTGAGTGAATTTCAGAACTGAATCACCAATGATAAACTTGTGAACTAAAGCGTTGATTACATCTCCCAAGACTTTTGAAATAGTATGCCATATAAATATATGGGAATTATAAAAGTTGTAACTGCTTCCAGTCCCACAACGGTGGATTTGAGTACTAACGTGTCCAAAAACTGTGTGGCATTTTTCAAGACCTTTTCATAAGCGAAAGATTAGCTACCAGCTCCAAAACGGTGGATTTATGAACTAAAAATGTATCGAAATTGTTGTCTGATCCTACATTCAATGAAAGAATTGGCAAAAAAAAATCGGATTGCATACGCGTCTTGTAAGACCAAGTTATTGAAATAGGTCATGACGAGCCTAAAACTATTTGTATGCGATTTTTTGTTTTGGTACCTAAAGCTTGGTTAAGAACAAGTGGAGCGTAAAATTGTTTAATGAACATTTAATTAGACCATGATGAGCCTAAATTTATTTGCATGTCAAAAGATCTTGATTTTCGTTCTAATTTCGGTTTTGGCCGATTTTTGATTTGGGCTCTGCTAACTTTGAAGTGAAAAAGTCTAATGGTTTTTTTTAGAACAAACGGATCAAAAAAAATAATGGAGCGTTTAATTAGCCTTAAATTGTCTTTTAAAACATTTAATTAGCCTATAGTCTATAATTATCTGTTATATACAGGTTCTGCTAGCTTTAGGGACTTAGTGCTTTAACCGTATCATATTATCTAAAAAAAATGTCTTAATTGCGCTTTAAACGATTTTTCTAAACCTTTCACCCGAAAAAGCTCTTTAATTACGAAATATTTTTCTCAGTATGAATCCAACAACAGCAAAACACATCACGATAAAATGTCAAATTTTAGACCCACCAGGTGGGGTGCATAAGATCGAACAACACACACACAAACATACTCTGAATCTTAATATCTTAATTATAAAATTTAATTAATATTGCGAAACCTTAAACCGTTTGTTAACCGCGCATCATATGACATTTATGTTATGGCTGTGTTATGTAAATAAAGCTGTGGCAACCACCTTACTCAACACATATTCTACACATATATGTTGATTCATACTTTACTTTAAAGCTTTAGATGAGCTTTATTCTTTTGTTTTCTCGTTGTCTGGGAACATGTTTATCTCCCATTATTATTAATATTATGTTTTGTGCTACTTATTTATACTTTTTGTACATGTTCTTGTTCTATCAGATGTTTTGTTAATTCTGAAATTGAAAAATTCAGTGCAACAATCCGTATATGTATAGACGATAAACATATCAAAAGAAGGGATTATGGTACAAAAGATGATTAAAAGTAACTCGTGTATGTATGCAGTTAGTTTGATAACCTTTAACAAAAAGAGCCATGCATATTCTTCGAGGTGTTATATAATTGAGTGGAAGTATTGTAGAAATGACGACGAGGCAGGCAGGTTGGTGTTAAGTGGGATGGTGAATAACACAACAAAATATTGTGTACATAATTTTTAGAGTCAACAACCATCTATAAATTTCGATCATTCATACCTTCGGTCGATAAAATTTTCATTTCATAAACAATGTTTAATTAAATTACTTTGGTAAAAATACTTGTAAAAATTGTCCTTATAGTGACAATATTTATTTTGTTTTCAGGAATATCGATTTCGAAAATATTTTTTCTTCAGTTCCTTTTACAACTAATAGTTAGTTGTAATAGGAACTGAAGAAGAAATATTTTCGAAATCGATATTCCTGAAAACAAAATAAATATTGTCACTATAAGGACAATTTTTACAAGTATTTTTACCAAAGTAATTTAATTAAATTTTATAAGTGACAAAATTTAACAGAAAGGCTAAAAAATGGATTTCAACCATTATAGCACAAATCATAAAAAATGACGAATGGTATTGGGTCAAGCTATTTCGGGGTCATTACAAATGGGTATACGAGAGGAGCGGTATCATTAGCAACAATTCCATAAAATTGGACGAAACTAAGGTTCCAGTGTAAATGGCGCAACATGGTGCAACATCATGCAACATTGTGTAACATCATGCAACGTGGTGTAACATCCCGCAAAAGTCCATCCAGAGGACTCCTAAATGAGTTATCCAGAAATCAAAACTCCTTGTAATCGTTCGTCTGTCGCGCCAAATTTTATCAAAATCTCTCAAGCCATAAACAGAATATTAAAAGACGGCCCCAAGCCCAAGAACCACAACGAATATAAGGACCCTTCGAAATCGATTTGTGACACCCGAAAATCCCTCCTCACCAATTTGTATCAAAATCGTTAGAGCCAAATTTTTTTAAAATAAATTATACACGGGCCCCAAGAAGGGCCTCCTAAACGGATTTTCCAAAAATTAAGACTCATCGAAGTCGATTCCTGACATTTTAAATACCTCGCCGTGGCTTCAATTTATACGGTTGTTGCGACTGCAAAGTGTTCGTACAAACCGAATCGTACAAACCGAAAAAATTAAATAGTGGAACCCGACCTCCACCGGAGAACCCCCTAAATGAATTTTCTGGAAATTCGGACATATCACAATTGATTTTTGGTACTTCAAAACCCTCTTCTATGTCTTCTCGATATGTCAAACACATACCACCTTGTTTTACTGTAACAACTCTTAAATGTCGTTCAATTTTTTCAGACCTAATTCTCCTTCCATCATGTTGAGTTGTTCTTTTAACGATTTGGGCCATTTTTGGAGCCGTGATAGATACTCTGAGCTCCACTTCTTCCAAAGTAGTTGGGTCGATTTTATAAGTAAATTCCACCTATTGACATTTTCAAATTTATCATGTTGGGATCTGGTATTGCTATCAAAAGTGGGCCGGAGTTAATGCTGAATCATCATCTATATATCATTGCAAGTTAGTGTATGGCCCCCAACAACCTTTCTAATATTTGTTTTGGTCGGCTTCGTCCCATCCTGCCAGAATCCTCCAAAGTGAGAACTTCCCGGGGAATAAAGTGCCATTCGGTTCATGTTTCTTCTAGTTAAGCACCTAATTCTTTACTTTGGTGTTGAGCTTGCTTCTTTAATATATTTTATTAACACCCACAAAATTTGTGCTGCAATCGATGAATAATTTTAGGCATAGGCCTCTTCTGGATGTGAAACATTTAAAGGCTGCTAGGAAAGCTCCCGTTGTACAGTTGCCATGCATAAGAATACAGCGATATCTCCCTTGCAAATTTTATAACAGCGCCCTTTATATAGATTTAAACTGATGGGACCAGCATAATCGTCTCCATTGTCAGTGAATGGAGATGATGAAAAGACTGTTTTAGTTTACTCTGCTACATATAACAAACAATTATGGATTATGTAACGGATTAAGTTTTTTACATTTATTATCCACTAATTCCGTCTTAAGCAGGCTAAAGTGCCTGATTTCATAGATTCAATGCCTTGTGGTGTGCTTCTTTGATGGAGATTCCTAGTCAAATGTCCTTCGCCATCGACAAAAGGATTGAGTGCTATTATTGTCCTTTGAAAAACTATGCTTGTTATTTAGACTTTCGAACTCTTTCCCAAAGCATTGTAGTTGTACAACGTTGATGATTGATTTTAATGCCGCTTTTAATTCAGATGAGATTCTTCCCTTATATTTATTTTTAGGTTTGATAAACGATAGCAGTATGCTATGCAGCGAACAGTCGCACTATTGAAGAAAATCTATCAAAGTCAATTCTAGACTTCTTTACATTTGAGAGTAAAACGTGTATTGGTTTTTTAGCTCTTGAATCCCTATTTCCCCTGATTATTGCGTATATTGATAGGTTTAACCATGTTGAACCTTCCCATGCAGAGTGGTTGGTTGATTATTTGTTTGGGGTTTAAGAATCTTGAGACACTGGGCAGTAATTTCGCTGGAAGCTACATGCCATTGGTTTTGTTGCGTACTTGACTCTGTGATCCTGTTGGCTACGAACGTTTTTCGATTTTGAGGTTTTCCTTTTATTCAGCCCAAAGCCGCCTTAAATTCGGTTCAGCAATATGTTGTGTTTCCATTGCTGAAATCCAAGGCTGTTCTCACTTTAATAAGTAGTTTTCATAAGAGGATGCATATAATTCCAGTAAGATTGTCTTATTTAAGGCTGCTTGCTACCTTGGTTTTTGCAGCAATGATGCATGTTATATTTTTAGATTTGGTTTTTACCATTGCAGCATCTTCAAGGTTTGCTTGTCGTTTATCCAGCGAATATTTTCCAGATCTGGTAATTCAACTTTGTAGCTTAGTCATTTTTTCTCGATACTGGGTTGAACCTTGACATCCCGCCTAACTCCGGAACCCCATATATTGCGAAGAATGACTTTTGATGTAATCACGGCTAGAGCTAACCATCCTAATGGATCTGAAATTTTTGATGCTTCGGATAGTATATTACGTTTTGTGATTTCGACACGAGGTTTTGGCATTTTCACCTTTATTTGAAATACGGATAAATTCCAGGATTTCACCTAGGGTTTTTACTGTGTTGTCAAACTCGATTGGATGTCCAGATTTATTGCAGTCATTTGATAAATGCTTTAATACTTCTTTGTTATTGCTGTTCCAGTTTGTCAAGTTAAACCCACCATCTCCTAATAATTCGCATATCTGGTTCTGAACAGTTAACGCTCCTTCTAAAATACGGGCGCCCGTTAAAAGGTCACCCACATAATTGTCTCTTAGGGAAAGTTGTGATCCGATAGGATATTTTTTTTTTTTTTTTGATTTCCTGAATCCCAGGTTGCCATAGTATTAGTTGGAAATTGGAACCGGATTCGGATTTCGGTTTGCTAAAACATGTTCTCGATATCAGCAGTGAAAACGTATCGAAACATCCTCCATCTAATTTTTATTGTCGTAGAGTGACCCTGAATCGTTCGTCCAAGAAGCATCAGTTCTTTGAGAGAAACATTTGTAGTTGTTTTATACGTGCTTCGAACGTTACTCGCAATTTTGCTGATGTGCTGTACGTTTTTATAACGTCAAATCATCGTGTATCTGCTCGTAACGCCAATCTTGCAATCATTTGTAAGTCTTCTAGTAGTGTTCCTCACTTTGTATCTTCCTCAGTTGTTTTAGCTATCTATCGACTATCGACTAACGTGATTGTTGAGGCTTAGACGACCAGATATTATCCACTCGATTTCAGTTTTTTGCAATTCATTTCTGATGCGGATTCCTTTTTTTTGCCTTCAAGCATTATTACACCATATATGTCCGCGCCTAGTAACATATCAATACGTGGCCTATCATAAGTTAGATCTACAAGGAGTCTATCTAAAACTTGTGTTTGTGCTTGTGGTTTCAATAATGATGGAAATCTTAATTTGATGGTGTGATTCGCCTTTCGAAATTCCGGAGACCTCAGCTATAACGCTTGCGGTTGGCAAGCCTAACTGCTGTGCCGCTTCTTCCGCAATAAACGTAGCTTGTGGCCTTGGGTCGAATAGAACACGTAGTAAGTTGAAGCCCCGATGGATGATGCCTATTTATACCAGTAATGTTGCTAGTAATACGGAATTACTATCGGTGTTACTTTTTGAAGTTATGTTGAGATCCGTCTTACTGCTGATTCCTTGGTTTTGTTGTGTTAGATGCGGTAATGTATGATGTCGTCCTTTATAGGTTGAACATTTTATGTTACTGTGACAATGGGTTGTTGGGTGCTTTTCCGATAGACGTCTATTATACATCTGTATTCCTAAGAAGTTCAAAAACGTTTTTTTTTTGTTTTACAATCAGTGTTGGTTTGGATCTGTTGGCTTCCTGAATTTCCTTGGCTGACATAATCTCCCGGGATAGAACTCTTATCAGAAAGTCTTGTTGGTTGAGCATTGGTTTTTGATTGCTCAATGAAAAAAAAATTGGTTTTGTCATGTTGTTATCTGACGTGAGCGTGAAGCTCGTTCCTGGTATTTTTCGTAAATTATATGGTTTCAGAGAAATGAGTAAAAATATCTGCTTAAATCAAACCGTTTTTCTCTAAGTTCAAAACTGTTTTGTTGTAACTAGAAACAAAAATATACCAGTGGTTGCTATCGCACACTTCGGGCAATTTTGGCCCATTGTGATACCACTCATTCCCAAAACATCATTAACTCTATTCACCTACTCACACAACTACAGTGTACCACCTGCACATTCCAAGCTCCATGTCAACCTGTACGACGTGGACGGTGGGTCGTTTTATTATGGAGTTGATAAGATCAATGTTTTGAACGACACTCTAACAGGATCTGATTTTTGAGTGGATCGTTATGAGCTTCAACGAGTAACAGCAACGCACATGAATGTTCAAGTAGAATAAAGCTAAGTAGCTAAATCTCAAACATTAAAAACTGTAACCTACATAATGTTTCATTCGATTATATCAGTTACACAAAAATCTCTTGCCCATACCAAATATTTCTGTTGCAATTCCGTAACAAAGTTGCTAAATATTCTTGAACATCACATACAGCAATCAGGCTAATAAAAGTAATAAAAAATAATCAATACAAACTCAATCCAATCTTCTTTAAGCGAACAAAGCACAACTAAAAAATCTACTAAATTAACTCGTGTGTCGCATTCTGCCCATAACAACGTGATCTCGTTGTTACAAAACTACCTGATTTAAAATAACAAAACTAACATTAAAACTTTCATTTAATCAAGACATAAAATAAAAACTAACATTAGAAATTTAAAGCTACACAAAAAATAATATTTAAAACTTTTTTTGGACAACCGTTCGTTGTCTGATAATAGTTTTACAAAAAAAGACAGGGAACACAAACAAAACTGACCAAAATACAAAAAAAATCATCTTTATACTGCTGTGGTACAAAATATGTATACGATTATTATCTATCCGTAGTAAAACGGGAAAATCGAACAAATTGTTTCGTTACAAAAACCACTCTAACTTATTATTTGTTCTGTTTTTGTATTTTCACTTAAAAAAGTATTGATTTATACCATTTAGGATACCAACCTTCACCTACAAAATAATACATAATTTGTGTATGTGATAAATAAATTTCGTAGTGACATCTATCGTAAAGTAGCGACACCAGCCATAATAGAGAAATAACGTTATGAGACCAATGTAAATTTTATTATTTTATTGAATATACGCAATATAAATAAATTTCACCAAAATATTTAGAAAAATATCCATAATACTGTAGTCAGATAAAGTTTTACTTAAAATTTAACGAAACTAAAATTTTGTTGTAGAATTATCACTATTCTCGATGTTTTCAAGAACCCTAAACCGAAAAACCAAAACAAGAAAAATAATTATCTGTCTAGCTAGATGCCAGTTAGTCTAGCGCTTTCTACTCACAGCTTAGTAAAAAGTTTAAATTTGATATTTGCGGCAATTTTAATTGTAGATATAGTCTTAGTTTAGCGTGCTCGAAGCGCCGCAACTTTATCATAATTTCTAATGCGAAATTACAAACGGCAAACCAGCCAGTCACTAGAGCTTAGCTAGCTTCATTTTTAAATAAATAATAAGTTAGTTGTCACCATTCAGCCATTGCTACTGATCTATAAGACTACAATTATTTTGACAAAACGTCAATTCGAAGCATTCCATCTATTACATACGCCGCATCATCTGATAAAATGTAGAAACGGGAGATCACTCATATAGGACACATTGCCGAAATACTGAATTCATGTTTCGGAGATAGACTTCAATTTTCAGTGATTGGACGACACTGGACTTAAGCATTTAACGTGAAAGGGCACCATTTACTATAACTGCTTTGTCACTAACGTAGCCAATGAACTCCGTGAATGAAAGCCTTGCATCAATCATAATAGCTAAATATTTGATACAAGGTTTTGAAACGATCTCAGAGTTGATCACATGGATGGAAATCGTTTCTCTCTATTTTCTGCTGGTGATTAGTAGTGAGTCCTACCTCATATGAAACCCTCTGAATAATGAATTTTCTCTGATTACACATTGGCTCTGTCTCGTCCTTAACTTTGGCGCAACAACAACTGTCACAATGGTGTCCGTTATTACACAGTGAAGCACATCAATGTGGACAGTTTCATCTTGCATCTAGATTCTAGGTAAATCCGATATTCAGCATCGTTAAATCGTTTGATAGTTTTATAAGGTTCTTCCCAATTTTGTTGTAATTTTTCCTTTCTTTTGGGATGATATTCCTTTATCTTCTATCACTGGCGTTTGCGAGATTGCTTCTCTGTTCATTATGAATCCTAAACATTCTCCACTCTAATTCGGTTACTCATGCATGCTGTGTGACTGGTTCATCGTCACCATGGCAGTAATCGTGTTTGGCATTAACTTCTTTCTTTCCAACTTGATCCGGTTAGTTCGTAAGGTACTCCGAAACTGCAAATCCAATTGTTCACACTACAGTTACTACCCGGGCTTATTGATTCACAAACGGATAGGCTTCCACCTACTTGCAGAAGTAATTGCTATTCGTTTAAATGGTGCTCCAACATTGTATTGTTGTACTCTTTCCTATCGTCCCAGTTTGCGGCCTCTTACTTGTAGCGGAAGCTTAACACTGTCAGTACTAATCTTCAATTTCCTTGCGGCAATTGGCCCAATAAAACCGGTGTCTTGTTTTATTCAACGGTTTATTGATTATCAAATGAGCTCCGGATCTTCCAAAGTGTGTTCCTTGCAAAACTTCTCGTATACGATGGGATGGCAGCACAATAGTAGCAATCCGTCATATGTCCCCAGCGAATGTCACTGAGCCCAACAACATTTAACGTCTTCTATTAGTCACAGTAACTGTAAACGCTTTCTATCAGTCATTTCCAACAGTTCTTTGCGTGTTAGACAACAGTTTTTCTCAGAGAGGAATCAACTATAATATATCAGAACCTGCTCTTTAATCTCCTGTTTCTGTGATAACACTCCACCTGTTGACATCATCTGTATCCAAAGATGAATATCTTAGCTGTCTAATTCCTTCTTCAATTCTTCAAATGCTTTTTAATGCTCCGTATCCCACTCAAATGGTTCCTATTTTTGGTGAGGCAATGAAAAATTCGTGCAACCCTGCTAAGTTTAACACAAATCGTCGGTAGTAGAAGCATAATCCTAGGAAATTTGCTTGAAACAATTTGGCACAAATAGTTGTTTCCTTCCCTAACCTGGTTGCTGAAAATTTTGACTTCTGACAACGATCGATTAATTACCGGTAATCACCGTATTTCAGCCGGTGTCTTTCCATTTTCTTAGTTAATTTGGTAATTTCCTATTGGTATGCGAGTGATAATCGTCTTGGTGTTTCGATAATACGTCATCATTAAGACCAAATACATTGGCTTATCCATCTAGTGCTTCCCCTGCGACATCGACGACATTGTTTCGATTGGCCGTTCGCAATGTAGTTTACACCTTAAGCGTTATCCATGATTACCCCTTTACCGATTAAATTTTGTTGAGGAGCTCTCGTTCAAAACACGTACTAAACTTTCTGCTGAAATTTTACCCATGTTCTTGCACACACCAACCATTTTTTTTTGCATCCCTGGGCCTCATAATTCTAATCTTATATCTTCCCCAAGGTCATCGCCATATCAATATCATTTTGATAGGGTACTTCACATTGCGCCAATTTAGAACCTGGTTATCCAGATCTACTATCATCTGATATCTATCCATAATATATAGTCCGATGATACGTGAATCAGTTATGCTAGCTACGAGAAATCTATGTTTAAACAGCATTCCTTGGAACGTAATTCGAAGGGTACACTGTTCATCTATTACGGCATGATCTTTGATCGTAACCAGCAACTTTTACTCTGAGAGCCAAAAGGAGTTCGTTGACATGTTCTCCTTTGCCACAACAATTGTGCTGACGCTTGGATTTGTAGGTTTTAAAATTCCTGTTGACCTTCTGGCCATTCGTTCTGTTCAAAACACTTTATTTTGCTGGCCTTGTCCAATAGTTTGCAAAATATGCATTTCAAAGCGAGCCGCCACTAACTTAATTTTATTTTCAAGCTCCTGCCTAATTTGTCCCCTCGAATTTCTTAAACTGGCTACGTACTTTTACCTCGAGCAACTTAATTTCTCCTCTTAGCTCTTTAATTTGAAGGTTTTGGGTATGTTGAATTTAATCGAGTTTTCGTTCTCCTCCTGTTTACATAGGTCGACAAACTGACCATTTTGTTCAGCTCAGGCTTCTGACAATAAGACGATTTGTTCTTTACGCACAACAGCAAATTATCCACTTTGTTCGTCTAGTTTGGTGTCTTGCTTTGTGCTTAACTACTTTGAGCTTGCACCATATCTCCCGTGTCCAAGGATAACTTCTCTTGTTTCGGAAAGGTGTGGCTGTACTGAAATCTTACTCCTTGACCCCTTATTCCGGTCCCCTCATTTCTTATTTCTTTTTAGCAAGGCTAGACTTTCTGCTTGAACCGGTAACTGGCATCATACCCGATGACTGTTATCCGTAAATCCTACTTTTAATACCATCGTCGCTTAATCTGAATTATAATTGCTCAATAAAATTATTGTTCCGGGTTGCAATCGAAACCAGCAACCTTTGGAATCTTAACACTTACTAGAGCATACAATAACCACTATTTTTTCTGGTTTACATGTAGAATGTAGATTTACAAAGAATGTAGAATGACTTTGTTCATTGAGCATTTTAGTATGTTTCTTCATCTTCCAGTTTCAGTTTGATATAATTTGCATTCATCAACTTAGTATTAGATGTATCTGATGTTGTTATTGTTTTAATTTCGTCATAAAGTAAATCATAAATGTCTATCTTATTTATTACTTGAAGACCGCAGTCGGCTCAAACCAAGGCAAAGGTTGTTCGTTCGGCTGGGAAAATGACGGCGACTACTGTCTGGGACAGACATGGAATTATCTTAATCGATTATCTTAAAAAAGGGAAATCCACTTCAGGAGAATACTACACATCATTTCTTGACAAGATAAAGGCTGAAATTGCGGAAAAAATGGCCACATTTCCAGAAAAAAAATCTTGCTCTACCAAGATAATGTGTCGTCTCACACCTCAGCGGATCTTGACAAAATAGACGAATTACGGTTTAAACTGCTTGATCGTCCTCCTTACTCAAAAGATCTAGCCCAAGCGAATTTTTTTGGTCCCTAAGGTGAAATTTGTGCTCGGAAGACAGACATTTTAGAATGAGGAGGCTATCACCTTCGTAAACAACTATTTTGCAGAGGAAGACGCCGAGTACTATTTGTACGGGTTGAAGAGATGGGAGCATCGCTGGGAGAAGTGTATAGACATACAAGAAGACTATGTAGTGAAATAAAAGATAGGTCGGCCACTTTGTTTTATACACATGCCATGGATTTTTAAAAAAGGTTTTGAACGACAATCTTATGATTCGTTTTATTAAAGTTACGAGATAAACGTTACCATTTCTTTGCCAATCTTTAAAGAACATTAAGTTGACATGAGACACCTATTGCTGACAGTCATACTCATGTGTGGAATCGTTTTGCATTGAGATGTGAGTGGTTTTATTATCAAATTATCATAAAATTATCAACATTAAGTGATAATTAAGAATTCAGTTACCAACATAATGCACCTGAAATCTATTCCATATTTTAACCAATCAATTTCACTCGAACATACCGAATGCATATAAATCACTCAATAAGCAGAAGCAACTATAGGTCTCCGCAAGAAAGTTTACAATCTTCAATAAGGTGCGTAGGTTTCTCAAAAATTCAAAATTAATTCGTATTTCACTCGACCAAATAACGAAACAGGCATAAAATATATTTCGTTTGGTCAAAAGCGTAAAATAAAAATCTGTTTAAAGAAAATTTACGCCGGAAGAGGCACATAACAAATACATACAACTGGCCAAATTACTTATATTTCCAACAAAACCAAATGGTGAAAATTTTCAAAAATCGACCCATTCCATCGTAATAAAAACCACTCATTAAATTAAATTTCTTTATTTCCACTCAAAAAAGGTACTGATTTATACCATTTAGGATACCAACCAGAACATACAAAATAATACATTATTTGTGTCTATGATAAATAAGTATAAGTGACATCTATCGTACAGTAGTGAAATTAACAAATTATACAATTTTTTTTTTTTTTTTTTCATTTTACACTAATAAATTTTACTTTTTAAATGCTAAAATAATAATTATAATTAATATTAATTAATTAATAAAATACAGTTACTTTATTTTCATGTTTTGTTGACTAGAAAATTGTGCTAAATAACATTAGATTTACTATGGAGTGAGATATGTATGTGTATGAAATCTATTATTACTAAAAATGTGTATACGGAGGGATCACAGGTGTATGAATAAAAAATGTGTTTAGTGTGAACGGTTTGGTGATTAGGTTTGCACGTTGTCCAATGATTTTGCACGTTGATATCTGAAATAAATATATGATCACCGTAATGTATAATATGTATGATGACGTTACCAATTTTACCTTCGCCGTGCCACCTTTAATTCGACCGGGCCTTCCTTAATATTTTTAAAGAGCGATATGGTTTCCGTGTGTGACATTCCATTTAGTGAAGCATCATTGATGGATAGAATTTCATCACCTGTAATAAAAACAATATTAATAACGATGCACTTTACAAATGTGTAACAAACATGGTTACAAACCCGCCAATAAACTTCCATCGTCGAATGCTTGTCCACTGGGAAAAACGGTTTTTACAAAAATGCCCATATTTCCTTTCGGTGAATCTCGTCCTCCAACTATACTAAATCCTAGTGATTTCATTCCGTGTCCCTTATAGAATATAACCCGTAGCATACCACATTTCGACTCAGTGGTATTTTGTACCGGTAGGTTATCAACTTTGTTCATCATATTTTTTGCCATCACTTTTTGTGGTGACATATTCGGGCTCGTCTCACTGCTCGAATTATTCGAACTCAACAGAACGGGAGTCTCGGGTAAAAAGTCTTTTTGTCGTGAATCCAAACTCAAACCTCGCGATCTTTGCGGTATCACCAAATTTTCCATAACAGCGGGTGGCGATTTATTTCCTATTCGAATCGAACGATATTCCAAATTCTCTGGACAAAACTGTGCTTCATTCAACTCGCATTTCTGTATGTGGCTTATCGTTTCAGTAAGTCCACTTGCTGCTGGTGATTTTTCAGCCGAACCCTTTTGATCATCGAGTATAAGCCGCTTTGCACCTAATACTTGGGTGTAACCTGTTTTAGTCAACGCCTCAACACGTTTTTTACTCAACATTTGCCATTTCTCGTCATCCGAAATCGTATTACTGATCGAAATACGATTCGCGTACACCGGAATATACGAATTCCCCGGGTCTATAAGCGGCGTTAACACGAGTGGGAATGATTTTCGACTCATTTTTGAACTGCATTTTAATTCATTGGTATTTGGTGTTGACGTACTTCGATTATTTGGTCGCCGCAATATTGTCTGCAAATATTTTGCCGATTCGCTTTGATTGTCTTCGATCAAATCGTCATCGATGTTGGTAACAATTAAATCGGGTACATGATCTTTTTGCGAAATCGTAGATAAGCGACGCGCATCATCCTCGTTGGTGTGATCAAGGCTAGCCAATTTTGTCATTTTTGAAGCCGCACTGTTGTTTTGCTGTAATCCAAATGTAGCGAGCTCATCATGCGCAATGACAAGGTCTACAATGTTATCGATAAAATTTTCGAGTAACTTTCGAACCGTGTTCAATGATTTTAAACCACGTAAATGGTGGCCATTCACATTAACAATTTCGTCTCCAATACGGAGACGACCGTCACTGAAACGAGAAAAAATGGTTACGATAAAATTGTCAAAAATTTATATTATTCTGGTTTATGAACATACCTGTGCGCCAAACCATTTCGCTCGATATCCGCAATAAAATATCGCATCTCCATATCGGTCTCGTCCAAATTTATCGATTGTGACGTTAAAATAATTCCGATCGTGTCATCGGCGCTCTTTTTCTCCAGTTTGATCTGTCGGAATCGTCTGCGTATTGTTCCACAGTCGAAATTAAAATTTGATGTTTGTATCGAGCCCGACGATGATAGCCGCCGTCTACGATTTTGATCTCCTTTTAGATATTCCGCTTGTCGACCGTCACTGTCGTATCCCGACTCATTTGAACTCAAACAACTACTCAGCCTTTGGTAAAGTATCGGCTCGTAATCTTTTGATGTTGTACTATTTTGTCGGGAAACATGTAATCGGGAACTTGACGCGGTATCGTCGAAAGCCGCGCTGCTCGCACTACTGGTGCTGCTGCTGCTACTAGTACTGCTACTACTGCTCATCCCGGTGATCGGAATTTGTGCAGTTTCACAAATTTCCGATTCTGTCATAAACGAAGAGTCATTTAGCGAAATCGAATCGATATCAGTACGTACACTGGCCGTCGAGCTACGATCGCTTCGATCGCGAAGCAGCATATTTTCTTTTAATCGTTTTTGGTTCAGAACCGATCCACCATTTTCTTCCGGGAGCACAGATAATTTAGAACGTAAAAACGCGTAAGGGAAATGTCCTCGCTTCGGCTGATCAGAAACCCGTGTTATATCATCACAACTCGAGCTTTTCCCGTTCGTATTCACACTGATTGGGGCATTGTGATACGCACTCGCACCATTTTTTCCGGTTCCATTCGGCAATGACGACGTTTTCGATAAATTTAAACCATCCGTCGGATCATCACATTTTATGTAGGATGACGAATTTAGCTGGCTCGTCGAACTCGATCGATACAGTGTAGCCGGTTCAATCGGATGCTTTGTGGTTGCACTGTGTTTACTGCTCAGCATACCAGTCGAACCGATTCGATGGAAAAATGATCGAATTGGACTTTGATTGCGGCCCAAATTTGTATTGATTTTGGAAAAATTCTCGTATGCGGAAATATAACCTTTTTCGGCACCGGTACCACCAGCTGTACCACCACTCGACGATTTAACTTTGCGTAGCGTCCCCGAAGCGGTATAGTTACTGCTTCCAGATGATGGTGATGAAGGTGTTGATGATGATTGCTGTAGTGGTGCTACCGATGATGATTTTGTTGTATCTCCGCGTCGCAATAAATCAAATTTTTTGCCCATTTTACGCCCCCATGTAAAAACTGAAATAAACCATAAAAAACGAGAAGACAACGCATGAGTTATAGAAAATAATAAAAAAATGTACGGTTATTTCTTAAGATATCTAATCCGCGCGATTTTTTATTTTAATCTCGCGTGATCGTCAGATAAATCTCAAACATCATTCGCTGCAAATGTCAACATTTTAAACTTCGGTAATTGTGTTTTGTTGAATTAAAACGGAGATATAATTTCTTTCTTATCTATAGTAAGAAGATCAAAAGATCATAGAACCGCATAAATAATACGCGCTTACATTCTTACAACACACATCTCACAGATCTCGACGACGATGATTATAATGAAGATAATAAGCTCTTGAAATTACACAAGATGGAAATGAAAATGAAAATTATTTTACTTTACACTGGTAATCTCGTTCGTCTGTGTGAAAGTGATATGCGCGCGATATAATTAAGGGAGTTGGTTTGAAAACGATCGCTAAATTGTTTAGTTAAATAATGCTATGGGCGCCATACCATCCATTGCAAAATTCACACAAGAAATTTACGTAACAAATTATTATGGTTTGTGCCACAAAGCTTACGGGAACATGGCATTGAATTCATATTCAATATGAATTGAATACGAATTGAATATGAATTAAATATGAATTGAATATGAATTGAATATGAATTGAATATGAATTGAATATGAATTGAATATGAATTGAATATGAATTAAATATGAATTGAATATTAATTGAATGCGAATTGAATATGAATTGAAAATGAATTGAATATGAATTGAATATGAATTGAATATGAATTGAATATGAATTGAATATGAATTGAATATGAATTGAATATGAATTGAATATGAATTGAATATGAATTGAATATGAATTGAATATGAATTGAATATGAATTGAATATGAATTGAATATGAATTGAATATGAATTGAATATGAATTGAATATGAATTGAATATGAATTGAATATGAATTGAATATGAATTGAATATGAATTGAATATGAATTGAATATGAATTGAATATGAATTGAATATGAATTGAATATGAATTGAATATGAATTGAATATGAATTGAATATGAATTGAATATGAATTGAATATGAATTGAATATGAATAGAATATGAATTGAATATGAATTTATTATGGATTGAATATGAATTGAATATGAATTGAATATGAATTGAATATGAATTGAATATGAATTGAATATGAATTGAATATGAATTGAATATGAATTGAATATGAATTGCATATGAATTGAATATGAATTGAATATGAATTGAATATGAATTGCATATGAATTGAATATGAATTGAATATGAATTGAATATGCATTGAATATGAATTGAATATGAATTGAATATGAATTGAATATGAATTGAATATGAATTTAATATGAATTGAATATGAATTGAATATGAATTGAGTATGAATTGAATATGAATTGAATGTGAATTTAGTATGAATTGAATATGAATTGAACATGAATTGAATATGAATTGAATATGAATTGAATATGAATTGAATATGAATTGAACATGAATTGAATATGAATTGAATATGAATTGAATATGAATTGAATATGAAATGAATATGAATTGAATATGAATTGAATATGAATTGAATATGAATTGAATATGAATTGAATATGAATTGAATATGAATTGAATATGAATTGAATATGAATTGAATATGAATTGAATATGAATTGAATATGAATTGAATGCGAATTGAATATGAATTGAATGCGAATTGAATATGAACTGAATATGAATTGAATATGAATTGAATATGAATGAATATGAATTGAATATGAATTGAATATGAATTGAATATGAATTGAATATGAATTTAATATGAATTGAATATGAATTGAATATGAATTGAATATGAACTGAATATGAATTGAATATGAATTGAATATGAATTGAATATGAATTGAATATGAATTGAATTTGAATTGAATATGAATTAAATAATAACTGAATGCGATTGAATAAGAATTGAATGCGAATTGAATGAGTTGAATAAGAATTGAATATGAATTGAATATGAGTTGAATACGAATTAAATAGGAATAGAAAATGAATTGAATATGCACAATGTAACATTTAACACATTAAAAACGCCCAGTGGTAACTTTTTTTTTATCATCACTAGGAATCGAGCCCGGGACCCCCGAATTACATAGAAAGCGCTCTACTTACTATGCTATCGAGGACGACATGAATTGCATATGAGTTGAAAAGGAATTGAATATGAATTGAATATGATTTGAAAATGAATTGAATATGAATTGAATATGAATTGAATATGAATTGAATATGAATTGAATATGAATTGAATATGAATTGAATATGAATTGAATATGAATTGAATATGAATTGAATATGAATTGAATATGAATTGAATATGAATTGAATATGAATTGAATATGAATTGAATATGAATTGAATATGAATTGAATATGAATTGAATATGAATTGAATATGAATTGAATATGAATTGAATATGAATTGAATATGAATAGAATATGAATTGAATATGAATTGAATATGAATTGAATATGAATTGAATATGAATTGAATATGAATTGAATATGAATTGAATATGAATTGAATATGAATTGAATATGAATTGAATATGAATTGAATATGAATTGAATATGAACTGAATATGAATTGAATATGAATTGAATATGAATTGAATATGAATTGAATATGAATTGAATGCGAATTGAATATGAATTGAATGCGAATTGAATATGAACTGAATATGAATTGAATATGAATTGAATATGAATAGAATATGAATTGAATATGAATTGAATATGAATTGAATATGAATTGAATTTGAATTGAATATGAATTAAATAATAATTGAATGCGATTGAATAAGAATTGAATGCGAATTGAATGAGTTGAATAAGAATTGAATATGAATTGAATATGAGTTGAATACGAATTAAATAGGAATAGAAAATGAATTGAATATGCACAATGTAACATTTAACACATTAAAAACGCCCTGTGGTAACTTTTTTTTTATCACCACCAGGAATCGAGCCCGGGACCCCCGAATTACATAGAAAGCGCTCTACTTACTATGCTATCGAGGACGACATGAATTGCATATGAGTTGAAAAGGAATTCAATATGAATTGAATATGATTTGAAAATGAATTGAATATGCAATTCATAATCAATTCATATTCAACTCATATTCAATTCATATTCAATTCATATTCAATTCAATTCAATTCATATTCAATTCATATTCAATTCATATTCAATTCATATTCAATTCATATTCAATTCATATTCAATTCATATTCAATTCATATTCAGTTCATATTCAATTCATATTCAATTCATATTCAATTCACATTCAATTCGTATCCAATTCATATTCAATTCATATTCAATTCATATTCAATTCATATTCAATTCATATTTAATTCGTATTCGATTCATATTCGATTCATATTCAATTCATATTCAATTCATATTCAATTCATATTTAATTCATATTCAATTCAAATTCAGTTCAAATTCAATTCATATTCAATTCATATTCAATTCTTATTCAATTCGTATTCAATTCAAATTCAGTTCAGATTCAATTCTTATTCAATTCGTATTCAATTTAAATTCAGTTCAGATTCAATTCATATTCAATTCATATTCAACTCGTATTCAATTCATATTCAATTCATATTCAATCCATATTCAATTCATATTCAATTCATATTCAATTCATATTCAATTCATATTCAACTCATATTCAATTCATATTCAATTCATATTCAATTCGAATTCAATTCATATTCAATTCATCCTCAATTTAAATTCAATTCAAAAACTTACATGGCCAATAGCAAGATAGCATATTTCCATACTGTTTCCAAAATTGACCTTTAATTGATGAACAAATTTTCTATGCTTCCTTAGAGTTCTTACACGCACACCTGTATAACTAAAGCACGTTTATCCTTACTGATAATTATAAGATTCAGATAACTTTACTAACAAGGCCTAAACATAAATAACCCTAAAAGATTTGTATCTTGTTTGCAATCTTGCTACGACCATACTTATCGAGCGAGACATTAAAGATCTAAATGTTTACGAAAGTAAAATGCCAACAAACATTAAATTCCTCTTTCGATCACAAATAATTATTGTCAAACTGTAAAATAATTAATACAAAATTACAAACTATGCACGCATTTAAAAATAAAAGAATGCATGCGAGCGACGTACGTATGTATGTACGAGTGTATATGTTTATGATATGATCGATCAATTGCAATAACAATAATAATATATCACAGTCATAATAAAGAGTTCTTTGACATTTTGATTAGATAACATTTTTTATGTTTTGTATGCATTCATATATGTATGTATGTATGTATATATGGTTATTCCAGCTTGATTCTTGTTTTTGGTTTGATTTCTACTTAAAGTCATACATATTTTTGTGTTGTCTTCTATAAAATTGTATAAAGTAAGAATTTTTTATTTTTTCGTTATTAAAAATGGTGATCAATGATCAGTTGTTTTGTTGCGTACAGCGCGCAGTTTTATGCGATCATTAAATTTTATTGTAAACTGTGCTCAAATTGAATTTATAATGTAGATTATCAGTTGATCCTTTATTTTTAATTAAATAATTACATAAAAGCTGTACGAGAATGTTGATCTTGATAATGCATGATCGATGCAACCATATAATAACAATTAAGTTCAAAACCACAATTTTTCTATTTTGTTTTTGCAACTGTGTAACGATCGTGTGTGGAATAACCCTTCCGCGAGTTTGCCAAATTGCATTTATATTTATAAAATACATTATCTTTCACTTTTCTAATAAAACAAAAAACTATATTTGTAAGCGAGTATGTTTTGGGAAAGATCTATAATGATCTCGTATTTTATATAGACATTCTCTTCACCTCTCACTTTTTACTAAGAAATTTTTCTTCTTGGGTATGCATTTTTATGTTGTTATTGTTGTATGCTTCTCGTTAAATTAAATTGAAACAAATTTGATCACATTTCAGAGATTTTATGTTGCTTTTGCATAAACAATAAAATGGTTTGTTTGTTGCCTTCTCTGCAAAATTGTGATCGTTCATCAAAAATTTATATAAAATAATTTATGACTTTCATAAAATAAGATACATTAGAAAAGATTAGATTACGTATAGTGTTATTGTTGTAGCTGTCCATATTGATTTGGAATTCGAGAGATCATGAGTTTATTGATCAATTGTGTAGTGTGCTTGGGATTATAGGAATTATCGATAATTTTTTAAAGTGTGTTATATATGAACAACACACGATGTGTCGGTGGTTTTAAAACGTGTTCTTTATTTTGCTAAGTCGATGAAATTTTATGATTAGATTTCGTGGTTTTAGCTATTAAGTAAAAATATGAGAACCGTTAGTAATAATGCGGAAATATGATACCGCAAAAATAATATAAAAATTCGTAATTTTTAAATCTCGATCAGGTAATTAATTACCGGAATATAATTATGCCATTTTAACCAACCGTACGTATCCAATCAACACACAAAGAAATTTGGAATTTCGATTACCACAAGAAATCTCCGGGTTTTAAATTGGTTTCAATTGACAGAAATGTTTTCAAAGGAGGTAAAAAGCTCTGGCAAATCAACAATCCCCTTGTTTCAACACCATCTCTGCGATTCTTTAAACCATATACGTAACATAATTTTTTTACATAGATCAAATAATAATTATTTCACTTCAATTCAATTCCCTTCCAAAACTCAAATATTACACGCACAGCCGCACAGTTAGGAGAACAAAAAAAAAGGTGTTTAAAATTAAATAGACGGATTTATGAATATTTCTAATATACGTCATAGAATAAAGTCCCAAGCTTAGGCAGTTCAGCTTATTTATTGCAACCTCAGTCAAACAGATATTATCCTGCATTAAAACAAAATTTTCACCGATAATTGGGGCAAATAGTACCACCCTCATGTTCTAACAGAACATCTCTATATCCCTTTTGTTGCCTACTAACACAATTGTGTGGATACGGCAAAAGTACCATGTCAAAAAAAATTTTTTGTATGTGTTTTCAACAAACTTACACATTTGCGCATTCCTTTCAAACTTATTTCGTCCGAAAAAAACACTATAATTATACTCACAATTGTGTTGGTTGTACTTCAAATGAAGCTAAATTTTTTATCAAAAACACTATCACATACTAAGAATTTTACTCACACATTTGTGTGGTTTGGACTTTAATTGGGCCATTTCTTTTTTTTTTTTTTGGTTGAAAAAGGGATATAAGTAATTTATTTTTTCTATATGTATTTTGATTCTTATTTCTTACATATATAATTTTTATTTTTTTTTATACTATACATAATCATATATATTTTTGGATACAGTTCGCAGTGGATTCAGAATCCCTTAAAGAGAATTGCATACAACAATATTCAAGTCTATACTCGGCGAACCTCGTTCCGCCCCAAATTAGTTCGTCCGAGCCAATACTTTTGTACTTCATGAAAACTGATTTTGATGAGAGGAAAAATCAAACAACTCAACTCAATTCACAATAGGCGAATGAGTTGAGTGGACATTCCATTCACTTTTTCATCAAATTCAAACTCTAATGTATTGAAAAGTGAATGAAATGTCGATTCCAACTCAAGAGCATCTATCAAAAATAGAGTTGTTTTTTGGATTCTCTAGAATTTTGACAAATAGCTGCTGCACATAAGCACGCACATGCCTTCAATCATGATCAAACCTTCGTCGTTCATTTCAAGCTCATAATTCGATGTTGCAGTGCGAACTCGCTGCAAAATGTCGTCAGTCATCTCGTCCTTGTATATTTGTTCCACAATTCCAATCCGTTCGATAGATGACACTTCGCTATAATGATCGCGAACAATGTATGAATTTGATTTGCCGTCGCAAAAACAGTGGCATCGGCGAGTATAGTCCCAATGTGAGTCGAAATAGACACGTTGTTCATCAAGTTCTCCAAGTGCACCCACAAATATTGAACAGTTTGTCGTTCGTGCATTGCAAATGAGAAAATACGCCAAATCGCCTCATTGAAACTTACAAACGGCCCAATTGAAATTTTGCATTTGCAGACATATTTGACGGGCTTCACTTGCCAAATCGATTAACACCATTTTTTGAATTTTTTTAAATTTTAATATCAAAGCACGAATTATATGTTTGAATTTCACAATTTTCTGAGATTTTTCAAGCGTCCAAAATCAGCAAAACATGCAAAAATTTCATAAAAAAAAATTAAATTTTCTTCAGGGTTTTCCGGAAGTTTCCAAATTTTTCACTCAGATTTTGCAATTATTCTCTTCTAAAAGACCACCTGGATCGGATATGTGCGTAATCTCGTACAAAAACATCATTTTTCGATTTTCCAAATTTTCCGACTTTTTCGGTAGAAAAAAATTTCTTTCATAAGAACCATCTCGTATCAATTGCGAACGCAATAAAAAAAGAATGAGCCAAATCGGTTCAGCAGTTCTCACATACATTTTTTACACCATTTTTATAAATTTAGATAATTGATTGGTTGATGCTGCTTTCATAAATCAACCATTTGACATATATGCTATAAGGTAGACAATTATGATTTTAATTTTGTACATGGATTGCATAAAATTCTACACAACTTATATTTATAGTACTCCGCCGCCAACGCCTTCTATTGAAAATAATCCGAAGTGGCTATATAAATGAATGATCATTGTCGAAATAAAATTTTCATTGGTGGTGTTAAGTGTATTTCCATACAAAATGCAATTTTCGATTTTCCAATTTTTTTTTTATTTTTCGGGTTTCCTTTGGGTTTTGGCGAATTTTCTTCAATTTTCTGATATTTTTCATATTTCCGAATTTTCTTTTTTCCTAAGTCGCCACTGTATTGAGACGAACAAAGCAAAATAATCATGCAGCCTCTGGTGGCATTCGAATCCAGTACCTCCCAGCCCAAGCACCGAAGCTTTAACCACTGCACCACCTGTCTCATATAAAATGTACGTACAAAATTCACGTAAAAAATGCTTTTTATTGGATTTTTCGGGACGATTTCTTCAAAATTTTCTTTCGTAAAAACCATGCCAGGAGATGGTGCGAACACAACAAAAAAAGATTGAGCCAAATCGGTTCAGCCGTTCACAACTGATACATTTTTTACACCATTTTTATATATATATATATAGATTTATTTATAATCGCTTTTAAAAAATTAATTATTCCTTTTTTAAAATTTTTATAATTTTGCTGTTTAATTTCAACAGGGACTTCGTTATACATTTTAGGGCCTATGAAGCTAATTCGTTTGCGATCATACTCATTAATAATAGTACAAGGTTTCAGATTATTTTTATTGCGCGTATGATATTGGTGGTTATACGGATTTAAATTAATATTACACACGCTTCAAGTAAAATTTGTAGCTTCATTAAAGGTGATTGAGATGAGTTGCCATAAACAACGCGGCCATAAGTAATTCTAGAGTGACTGAAGGCAAAGTATATGCATCGAAGTATTTTCATAGGTATATAATGAGTGGCCTTACGCGTAAAACCAAATAATGGAGAAATTTTTGAGCAGACCTTGTAAATATGATGCTGCCAATTAAGATGCGAGTCAAAAATCATTCAATCAATAACTTTTGATAATTTCAAACAATTTGGATATATTCCAGTTTCAAAAACTAAATATGGTGGAAAAAATTTAAAAATATTCTTAATTACTATTAATCTGACTAGCTAAATCCTCCCCAACATTCGCAAAGTAATTGTTGAATTGAGATGCAACTCTGTATCTCTTTTTAGCTAAATATTTCTCACGTTTAATTTGCTTATTAATTTCGATAAGTCTTTGGTTATAATCGCTTTCATTTGGGTTTGCTGTCGAACTATGGCGGGGTTGCCGCTTGCATTTCATTAAAGTTGATTTTTTTTTATTAATTAATTGCCATAAATATTACGTGATCCAAGGGTAACACGATTTTTTTAATTTAACTAATTTTTTAGTAATGCGAGTGTACTCGTCGGCTACATTTCAAAGTAAGTCCCCATTTTTGAGATATCGTTTTCGACGTGTTTTGGGTCTGAGTCAAAAATTTGTCAAAACATACACTCATGTTCACGTTGAAAGCTCTTGAACCATTAAGTTTTTCGTTATGCTTTCTTCGGCAAAGTTGTTACGCAAGCCAAGACAAACAACTTTGCCGAACATATCAAGACCGAAAAACCACATCTACATTCATATTTTTGTGTTATTTTTTTTTCTTTTCATTTCAACGAAAAAACAATTTATTATCATGTTTTGTACATTAATTGAATTAAAATCGATTGAATTCGATAGAAAAAACATCGCATCGACAAATACAGATGCAATAGAAACTATTCAAAAGAAAATTAAATCGATTCTAAAACACTAACATTTTTCTTAACTTTTTTAATTTTAATTTTTTCATTCGTTTTTCAAGACGACACTTCGGGATCTTTTTCCTCTTGCAAATTCTAACAAATGTCACCCAAGAGTGCATGAAGTTTTTTGCCGCTGTACCAATGTTCGAGACTTGCCGTCACTTGGCGAAAACGCTCGCCGTGCTCATCGGATTCGGCTGGCGATTGTTCGGCAATTTGTCCACATGACCATGCAAAAAATGTATTTTCAATGACATTCGAACGTTTATATTATGAAAAGCGGTCAGCATATTTGGGCGTGTACAGTATAGCCAGCCTTTCAGATTTCGCGGACTACGTAGCTTCGAATGTTTTGGAACAGAGGTAAAGGGGACGTAGGATCTTGTGGTATCACAACGGGCCACTACTGGTCTAAGTGTGTGGAAGCAACCACTCCAACCTAACCTAACTTAATCTTGGCCTAAGTAAAACGCACATATATGGTGGATGTGGTTTTTCGGTCTTGATGTGTTCTTAAAAGTTGTTTGTCCTTGACTCGCGTAACAACTTTGCTGAAGAAAGCATAACAAAAATCTTAATGGTTCAAGAGCCTATAAACGGTGAAAATGAGTGTATATTTTGACAAATTTTTGACTTAGAACTAAAACATGTCGAAAACGATGTCGAGGACTAGAGAACCATTTTATTCAGCGTACTCGAATTAGGTTTATCCCTGGGTGTCCAGCTTGTCACTTTTTCAACTAGCACAGTGTAATTATAGATGAGTGTCTTCTACAAGAGGAAGAAAGTGAACAGAATCGCACCTTCCTAAAAAAAAGTATTTGGCAGAAATAATCGTTAGGTGATAAGTTCTCCAATCAACCACTTCTAAGAACATTAAAAGAAACAGAACCAGAAGACTACAGGAATTTTATACGGAACACACATTTAATAATTTATTGTCAATCATAAAATTAAAAATTGAAAAAAAGACACATTAATTCGAGATGCGATTTCGGCAGGAGTGGAACGCCGTTGCGAAAATTGTTATCGAGTCGCCTCACACGATTATGTATAAGTGCCTTAAATAAATTTATAAAGGTAAGAAAATAAAATTATTTAGTTACTAGGTGGTTTAACGATTTTCTCATGAATATCTTTCTCAATGCCGATATTAAACGAAGGATGGAAAAAAGTCGCTTCTGTGTTTCTGGTTTTCGTCATTGCGTATGCACTCTGGATGGTAAACATATCCATATAAAAAACCTACCACATTATGGTTCCTTTTTATTTTAATTATAAAAAGACTTTCAGTGTTGTGTTACTTGCGGTAATGAATGCCAACTGTGAGACTCTGTATGCAGATATTGGTACTAATGGTAAAATTGCTGACGTGTTACTTCAATCAAAAATTTACAATAAATTAAATAAAGGCCGGATAAACCTACCGCTACCAGAGCCTGTATATCCTAATAGAAAAAATTTACCATATGTTTTGGTTGGGGATGACGTGTTTGACTTGCGAGGTTTGATTTTAACCAACATTTGAGTTCAACACGAGTAAAAGTCGAAAACACATTTAGAATATGGCATCACGTTTTCGTGTATTTCTTGCACCTACGCAGCTTTGTCCCGAAAAAGCAGCAACAGTAACACTAGCGTGCTAGTACTTGCATAATTTCCTAAGAAATCGCCGAGGGACTATGTATACAAAATTTAGAAAATTCACCAAGCCAATCTTTCATGCTACTTGAAGCTATCACGAAGATTTTTCGAAACGATTTTTGAGGAGCCATTTCTCAACTTTGGAAATAATTATTTGAAATTAAAATAAAAGTTTCTTGTCTAGTTAGTTTTAACAAAACTTCATTTAATCATTTTCATCATCGTAAATGTCCGAGATACTGGAATATTGTAGTTGATCAGTTGGCATTGCTTGTGGGGGAAAAGAAAAAGTGATTGTTCAATTGGAACACGAGGGCGAAGGTGAAACAAAGTTAATTTTTCCAATTGTCCGAAAATTAATATTTCTTTAATGGCCTTTTTCGCGTAAGCAGAAAATTTTGAGAGCGAGCACATCAGGTTCGTTTTGAGAATTGAAAGATTATAAATGATCCAGTACTATTTGTAGAAATTCGGACCATTCTTGCGATATATTTTGTTTCTTCGGACTCGAATATTTACGTGTTGATGTTTGGTGCAATTAAAATGTATGTAATTTGAATTTAGATGTATAATCCAAAATGCAAACTAGAACTATAGCAGCAGACTTACCGAAGCATCCAGTTCATTTTCATCATATGAATCGGCATCTAGACTGGTTTTCGCTGTTGAACCAAATTGACGGTTCATAAATATCGTCGAGGGCACAACCTGACTTCATACTTTCGTTCACTAATCTTATGCTGGAAACAGACGTGTGAAATTTACGCATACGAATGCGCACGCAAAAACGCAAGTTAACTACATGAGCGTGTTTTCATGAGCGTAAATTCTGTAATTTTCAATACACAATATACAATTTGTTTTTGAATTTCTGTCAAAACATTGAAAAGCCGTCGTGATGTTAATATTAACTCATGATATTTTTTTGAAACAACACATGCTATGCGAAGTGTATGTGTTTTATTTCATATGAAGCAGTTGATCCTAAATTTTCTGAATGAGAAATTTCGCAAGTCTGTTTCCAGCATTAATATTATTTATTTTATTTGTTAAGTTTTCTAGCGTTGCATTGGGCACAACTTCGTGGTATTGTAACAATAATTGATTGCAGGCGTTCCTCCGTTTTAGGTGTTTGTTATTCTAATTTTCATTAGATGATTGCCACAAAATCGGTGAACTTTTATATAATTCGAAAAATTTGTGACAGTTTTCATTGTCTAAAACGTTGACCACTCCACTGATTTTTTGCAATTTCGATCAATACTAAACTTAATTTCAAAAGTTTTAGAAATGTTCGTGTTACAATTATACAATAAGAATGTTAACTGATTGGACAGACGCGACTCTATGACAGATGACTTAACCTCTGTTTCGTTGTGTGATATTTTTCATAAAAAGCATTAAAGATTGTTCAACACATGCAGGGACTAGTTTATGCGACTATCCACTCCGCCTCCAAAAATCGTAATTTTTTGATTTTTGTCGATTCGTTTCGCAGGGCGATTCGTATGGGCCACATTAAATCGAGTATTCCTTGCGTTCCCCTAATTGTGCCACTGAGTGTATTTAGTAAAAGCATTAAAATGTTGAGTTCACTACTACTTGTTTGGTAATTCTTATAACAAAACACTAATCAAACTTTTTATTTTATATGAAATGTAGATGAGTGCGTTTTGAGGCTAACCTGATCCGTAAGGAGAAATAATTTTGTTTAAGGTTTCATTTTTTAACCAAATGCCGCCCAATAGCCACCAGTCACAGGAGTTGCTTATTTAAATTTCAATGCATCGGGTGTGTATATTTATTTGAACGCTGCGACGAATTGGATTTTTCCGGGTTGATTTTAAATGTTTGGGTTTTTTGGTAGTGAATGTGTCATTTGCATTTGTGTTTGTATGTTTTTCATTGTAATGTGTACGCATTGGATTTTAAGACTTTTGTTCGTTTCTTATAGTCCGGGATGGTGCTGTTAATGAAGGTCAGTAAGCGCTTTGAAAATGTATAGTCATTTTGGAAACCGAATAAGTTTAAATTTTGTACAGTCCAACCGTTTGTTCTTGTGCCAATTTCAACTTCTTCTTCTTCTTCTGGTGTACATTGTACGGTCCAGCTTGTTAATTGGCTGATGACTGCACTATTAAACATTTGGCAAAGAAACCATTTTCAGCGAAAACAAGAATTTCTGTGGGATAGTACCTATTCCCGGAAAATATTTTGTTGATAAATATTTTTTTTTTATTTATGGCTCTTTAATTTAATTATTTAACTTTTTTGTTATCTGTATTGTAAAATTAAGCTTTCGAACAATTTTTACGAGTAAAATTTTATAAAGAACCGTCAAATTTAATTTCTGTGGATAAACTTATCAAAACTTTTTTGAAAATAGATTTTTAGAATCCATGACAATATTTATTACAAATTTATAATCAATTAGTTTTTCTAACGTTATAGGCAAAAATTGTTTAACTACTCATATTTCAGTACGTATGAATGGGGTTTGAAAATGTACGGAGCGAGCGTTCGCCAGCCTTAACAAAGTCACATAAATGAAAATGGTGGAGATTGGATTTTTTTTTACTACATAAAGCACAGTCTGCGCTCGGTTGAT
Organism: Nephrotoma flavescens; assembly: GCA_932526605.1. Taxonomy (NCBI): domain Eukaryota; kingdom Metazoa; phylum Arthropoda; class Insecta; order Diptera; family Tipulidae; genus Nephrotoma; species Nephrotoma flavescens. The sequence goes on from OW052221.1 coordinate 303,161,143, forward strand.
GTAGCTTAAATTTTAAAGTTCAATACTCACGAACAATACGGCATATAAACATGTGTAAAATGAATCCTTACCTGCAAGAAAACAAACAAAAATTATTAATATTAAATTAATTAGGGCATTATAATTATGGGAAATTTTAAAATTTAAAACTTTAATTTTAAACAAAATAAAAACTTTTATAAATTTTAATTTGAGCTGAAACTTTACTTGAACTTCAATATTTGTGCCACAGCATTTCGTCTTCGCCTAAAAATCATTTCTGAAATATCTTGACGTGTGATAAAAAGCCTTAACTGAACTTCAGATGTTAAACAATTTAATTTTAAACTAATTACATTTCTGTATAGCAAATGAATCGAAAATGGACGTTTATAGTTTTTGTTCTCTGTGACGTAAAAATCCTTATCGAAAGTGTCAAATAACTTCATACCGGCTTGGCTTATAATTTGTATGTCCAATTACAAAAGTCAATTCGTTATTCTACAATTGAGCTTTAACCGCAGTATGCAATTTTGCCACTATGTTGAAAAAAATGTTTTCATTCCATACTATATTCCGTACTACAAAATATCAAAGACACAAAAATATCGATTTTGGAGAAAAATAATTTTCTCTCTTATTCTGTTTCGTGATAATATTATTGATTTTTTATAAAATTTGTTTGTAATTGAATCTTTTCTGATTTTGTTTATTTTATTTTCTTGTGTTGTGTTTTATTTTAATGATTTTTAATTATTACATAGGCTGTGTGCCAAACCTAAGGTAAATCATTTATCATTTACTACGATAAAAATCGGTTTTAGGGCAGATTTTCCGATCAGTTTGCCATAGAGTTTTTGAAAAAAATTGAATTTACCGAAAAGTTTACTTAAAATTGACTTTTACCTTAAGTTTGGCACACAGCCATAGTAACATTTTATTTATAATTAAATAATAGTTCAATTATAAAATGGTTGCGATCGGATGGGGCTAATGAGGCAATAAAAAATAATTTTGCAATGGCGTCGCCATTTACATATTTACGCAATTTTTTACGTAAAGTGTTTTTGTTTTATTTTTTTAAGAAACTGTGTGAAAATCTAACAGATGGATGGCGTGTGAACGAATATGAATCAATACCCTACATAGACGGATTTTTATAATTTAAATAAAAAATAAGTATGTTTTGAATATCTGAATAAAATTATAAAAATTACAACGAATAGTTCTTTTTAATTTCAATAGAAAATTATTATTAATCCCATGTAAAAGTGCTATGGAAAGCTGTTCTATTTGCCTGCGATAAAGTGTGTTAAATTAATACGGAATTGTATATGGAAAATACCCGAGATTCCGACCAAATTTTACCTTATTTCAACTTTGTTCTTTTTTTTGCTTTTTAGTCGGGATTCACACCGACACCGGAATTTTGTATCACTTTGCTTTGGCGAATAGTACGGATTTCCGTATACATAACATGGTTCTTTCCATAGAAAGAGTTTGGTTTTTGAACGCGAATGTTAACGGAATTCCGTCGGCATTGCATATTGGGAAGACAATACTCAGGCATTCCGTGCTTGCTTAACATGCCAAATTTCAATTAATATAAAAATTGCACCGTCTATGGTTTTTGAAAGTTTAGTAATTTTATACTAAACTGACGTGATACCAACTTTACTAATCGTCAACACAGGCTACATGTAAGTTTTAAATTGCCTGTGGGTCAGGCGACGGCGAAAAATATCGCCAACGAAATGCTGGTCAGAGAGCGCATTGGCAATTGGGCCTTGATTGTTTTGGAGCATTATCGTATAGATGAAAAGGTGAGCGAGCAGGGGGTGCCGAGTGTGGAGAAGACGCGTGTCATAGTTTATATGCTAGCGGTGATGGAATGGATGAACGTCGAGGGTGAAGCTGAAATGGAATGGACGATAGATGGTGACTGCAAGGTTCTCGTTTGGTGTGCGCCAATTCGAGATGGATTTAAAAAGTAGAATAGAAGCAGTTTTGTATGAGTTTAGTTATATTCCGGATTATAGCAGATTAGGCTAGCACGAGTGCGTAAAGAGTATAAATACGAGTGTGAAGAACACAGAGAGTCAGTATTGAGAGAGTGCCTTAATTAATACGCGGCACGCGATAGGATATAAAGCGAAAGTGAGTAACTACAAAATTATTAGAAATAAAATAGAGGTGTAATTAGCGCTGCGAAATGAGTCACTATAGTGCATATGAGGCACTTATAAAGAAAGTGAGGCACTGAGATTCGTAGAGGCACCCAGAGGCACCGAAAAATATTAACTGAGGCACTAATAATTTTTATTATTTTTCTAAAAAAATAATAAAAAAAATTCTTAAATAAATTAAATTCACGGACGATTAAAAAATTCTTCTTAATTAAATGTGTTGGCTTGTTACACACACATAGTGAGAATTTCCTGTGGTTTCTGATTTAGTGATATATAATTCGCTAAATCGATATGTTCTTGTTTTGTATTATCGGTACAAAGCAAGAGTGGAATTTTTGCAGTTTGGTCGTTGCAACCTGATGAGTAGACCAACCTTTTATCAGTACGAAACCAAGCTGCCAAGAAGCTACCTAAGGGAGTTCTCATTTTTGCAAGGGTTTGTGTTCTTTGTATACACAAGTACGCCCTGGGGTTAAAGGTTTGGGGGAGGGGAGTGCATTTTTTCTACTTTTGTGGTAGAAATATTGTTAATAAATGGCCTCTTTGTTTTCTGCGACTAAAATAGTCGTAAACATTGTATGGGTGTCCATTAAAATAATATTTTGTCCGAAAAGCCGAAAAAATTCCTAAATTATTTTTCATGTTTGTTTTCGCTTATATTGTTAGAGCGCCATCTATATTTCATTAAGTTTAGTTATTTTTCTTGCTTACTCTATCAAACGCAGTTTTCCTAAATGCGCATTATGGTTTTTTGTGTAGAATGTCGGTAAGATGTTTGTGTAGAATGTCGGTAAGTAGTGTATAATTTTACATCAAATCTCCGCGAACAATTCTGTGAATTACAGCAAAATAAAAATTTCCTTTAAAATTTAATTTTTTTGTCATGAAAATAAACTTTTCCAATATTCGTTGATTGTGTATTGTATACAAAATGAATTAAACTAAAAAGGTTAAACAAACACTTTGAAAGTAAGTATTGTTTAAGACAGCGATACAATCGTATTAATAATGCTCAAATGTCCGTAGCTTTTTTCAACTCGAGAAGGGTAACAGGTAGAAAGTTGATATTTGGCGTGCTTTTAGGGTTCGGTGAGGAAAGTTCATAGCCGTTTGAGTTACACCGGTAGGTTCTTCCTGGGCTGAGCTGTGGCTAATCAAAGTTTCAGAAACTTAGCGATTGAAAATACATGGGATTCAAAAACTAATATTTTTAAATTTTGCTACATAAAAATACTAGTTATCACAATGATTAGAGGTATATTAATTTCTGTATTTCGCATATTTTTTTTTAAATCATCTTTTATTTCTAATCAAATCATAAATTCCGACCGATGCGTGCATGGGCCGCTTACTAGTTTCTAAATAACTAACCAAACTTATTTTTAGTTTTAAAAAAATATGTCCGTCAACTCCAGGTTCGAATAGAAGTTCACTTATGGACATTTAGAATGATGCTTCTGATTGTGCATCTATTGAATTTGGCTCGAGAACTGAGAAGGAACAATGGTAAGCAAAAAAACTTGAGAAATTATTTTCGTATACTACCATGGAGTTCTTCACAAGAAAATGATGTTTTGGAATCACTGGAAGTAAACACTCAGTTGTCACCAAACAGGAAAGAAAGGTGTGTAGAAAAGATTTTATTTTTCGAAAATTCTCGGGTTTCATCTTTCCAAATCCTCATTTATTTTAGTTCTAATAAACAACCATCATCAACATCTACGGCAGATCGAAAATTTAACGTTTAAAATTGGCTAATTATTTTTCCTTGGTTGATTGAAAAGAAAGCTCGAACTTTCTGTAAGTATTGCGAGCAATCACTACCAAATAATTGTACCTTATTGAAACGGCACAATGATTCTAAATTTAATTTAAATTTAATATGTTCATTTAAGCAGCAAACACGTATTGATCAGGTGGACGGCGTTGACGAACATTTGAGTGTAAAACATAGTCACTGATTTAAAAAATTTAATGTTAGAGACAGAAATAATACAAGAAAAAGAAATATTTTTCCTTTTAATTTGATCGACCCGCTAGTTGGTCTAATTAAATCTAAAAATATAATAATTAAATCTAAATAAACAAATCGAACTAATACTGTCACAAAGTTATTTGCCGAAGAGGGTACCAAAAATCTAACAAAAATTTTACAAAGGCAGCCTTTTTCGTTGATAATAAATGAAAGTACTGATGTGCCTACGAAATGCCTAGCGTTAATTGCCATATATTTCGACAATGCAACAAATTCGACAAAAAACATTTGTCAAACTCATGAAATTTCATTGAAAAATTTGATCGGATTTGGGACAGACAATGCTAGCGTCATGATGGGAAAAAATGCTGGGGTTTAGGCATTACTCAAATATGAAAACTCCTACATATACTCACTTGAATGTACTTGCCAACTTCCGGATAAGTGCGTAAAATTGACCAGAAACGTTTTTGCTTACTTTTCCTACAGTCCTAAGAGGCAAAACGAGTTCAAATCTTTCTAGAAATGTTTTGATGTGCCGGTCTATAAAATTTTAAGAAGTAAAGTAAACCACCAGATTACTTGAACTAAGAAAGTTAAGAAAAAAAAAGTGTTGCTACACATTTAAACAAAAAGTATAGACTCAAAAAGTGTATATAGACAAATTATCAAAAAGTGTAGCTGCTAAAGAAAAAACGTGTAGAATTGGATATACGTGGTTTAATTAAAATTATTAAAAATAAACAAAAAATATTGAGAAGCACAGCACTACAGTGATATTAATTTTTATAATAAAAAATTTTAAAGTCTTTTTAATTCAGTGAATCATCGGAACCACAAGTACCGAGTGTGGAATTTAGTGCTCTCCACTTCTGATGGTGTCTGGAGTTTGTAAAAAAAAAATTAAGACAATTTGCATGTTGTGATTGGCGGTATAGCTCTATAAGTGGAAGCGTCTTTGGCCAAACTCGCTTAATTCTTCTATTAATTCAAAAAATCATCGAAACAATGAGTGAATTGGCATTATTAATGAATTAAGTGAATTTGGCGAAAGACGTTTCCACGTGTATATCAATTATAACATGCAAGTTGTCTTGAAATTTTTTGAACAAAATTTAGATATCATGCCAAGTTGAAACCACTAAATTCAAATTGTCTAGATTTTTTTTTTTTACAAACTCCAGACACCATCACAAGTGGAGAACACTAAATTCTACACTCAGTACTTGTGGTTCCTATAATTTTCTGAATTAAAAAGACTTTAAAATATTTACAGTACTGTGCTTCTCAATATTTTTTGTTTATTTTTAATAATTTTAATTAAACCACGTATTTCGAATTCTAAACTTTCTTCGTTTACAGCTACACTTTTTGATAATTTGTCTATCTACACTTTTTGAGTCTACACTTTTCGTTAAAATGTGTAGCTACACTTTTTATTAACGTTAAGTACTTCACACCGGTGCAAAGATTCGATTCCACCTGCAACGTCAGCTAAAACTAAAACATTTATGTTTCCGCGTTCTGCTAAACACAGTATATCGTTTTCATAAACTCTTGATATCATAACGCTTAAAAAAAGGTTCAAAAGATTAAATTTTGAAATGAAACAATTAAAAAATTTTAACTAATTAATGATTTCGCTTTTGATAAGCGGTACAATATAAATCTGATGATGTGTTTTGTTTAAATTCCAAGGTGACTTCCTACGAGGTTGACTTTGTTCCTAAATTGTTTTTAAGAAATTTATGTCCGAAATCGGTCCACCGGAAGTAGCAGTTTCCATAGGAGCTTTTCCTTTTTTTGAAAATATGTATTTTGAAAAGAATATCGTTTTTGAAAAAACGATTATGATACGAGGCTCACAAATTAAATTTGCATCAAAACTTGGTTAGATGCGTTTCCATGAATTGAAAAATTCTAAATTGTCGCTACAAACAGTAGGAGAGTAGAGTAACAAATCTGATGAAGCAATAGTTCAAATAAAGATTGGGTTAATGTCACATACGTAAGTGGAAGGTTGTTAACAAATGTCAAATAAGAAAGACCACTTTGCACTAATTTTTCAAATCAACATAAATTGTACGCTCGTCCAAATACTAAGGAACAATGATTTATATTACAACATCCGTTCAAGTTTAGCTTTAAAGCGTGCAGCTAACCTCAAACTTTAGCATTAAGTGTTTCAAACATGTTGGCAGCAAAGTGTATATAAATCAATTATTGTTAACAATTAACTAAATTTGCAAAAAAAAAACTATGCCTATACAGAGCCGCACCTCCTATCTCACGCCACCATACTAAATTATCGTAGCAAATTAATGTTTTTTTTGCGGAAATTAAATGTTCCAACAACACAAAACCAGCACAACAAAAAATTGTTTTTATTATTCAATCACAATCCGCGTACACTCAAATATTATCGGTTGGATGCTTATTATTTATTATAATGTGTATATATAGCAAAGACCAGTACAGAGTTACATTGCAACAAATAATAAGTATATAGGCAAAAGGTTTTTGTTATTAACCATAACACTACAATAAACATAAACAAAAAACTGGGTATGAATCTGATTATAAATTATTGTAAAATGAAAGTTAACATTTCGATATTATTTCTACGTACACATTTAATTTATGTGCCTTCACGGCGGCTATGTAAAATTTTCAATATAAACACTCTTATCCCGCGTTATATAATCCACTATATTTAATAAGTAGTTTAAACACAACTGCCAAAATATTTGGACAAATATCTGCATTATGCGGAACATGAAACGATATACAAACAAAAAAACTGACAAAAATCTGCATGCGTTTACGTTTTTCGTAAAGTTGAATAACACAGTTTTGTGTGTGGCGCAGTTTAACGTTAAGCTTGAATTATGTGCATTTCGTAATTAGCTGCGCTAATGCATTATACGATAAATTACGTGCATCGAGATAACCCAGTGCTACCTGCATAATTAACTATGGTATATATGGTTTCCTCTGTAGCCGGGGGATCATTAATATTCGACAGAGTTTTAAAAGACGTTTCGATCTATAAAGATTTTTTATGGCCCCGCGAGTTTATTACGTATATAGATCTCATTAATCAACCAAACGCGTACAATCTTAATTATGATTCAATAAAATGGAATTGATCCACTTATTAGTTTTTATTTTATTATCATAATACCACAAATATAATAACATAATATTCTGCTATCAAAACTAAATTACATCCCATAAACACTAAATATAATTATGTACGTATAATCATCATGTACAGTGGTATAATATAACGATAAATTTAATTGGAACTTTAGAGAAAATAATTATAAATTACAGATAATAATTAGACAGAAATGTATAAACCGTATTTAAGATCAATCATTAATTAAAGTTTAAATTGGTAATTTTTGTTTTTAGATATATGCGCTCGTATATGTAATCCTTTTACAGAAATTATCCATACAACTTATTTAAATGGATTTTAATTATAAATAATCCATTATGCCCCGAACCGGTTTAAATCTGATGAATGTGCGCGCAAAACGCATACCGTATGAATGCGAGATGTAGATTTACGCTAAAGTATTTTTCCATCGCGTACTCAAACAAGATTCCAATTTTGACATTTTTATTGAATTTATATTTATAACTTTTATGTATAATAAATGGAAAATATTAGATTTTTTGCTATTTCTGATAAATTGAAACATGAATGAAAACAATTTTATTTTATTACTTTCACTATTCATTTATAGGTTTGCTATAATATCAGAGCCTCCTAGATATAAGAGCCGTAAGATTCCGCCATTTTTTCATGAGCTTTCGTTATTTTTCGAACCAACCAGTGAATTTTAATATTTTTTTTTTTGTTTTTTGTATATAAAAACATAAATGCTTCGTCTGATTTTTTAATTTGAATGGTTAGCTCAATATTCAGGAAAAACATATTTTAAAATTGAGTTATATTATGTTGAGTTAACGCAAAAACATTTAAATTAGTCTAACACGATTTTTTTTTTTTTGTTGAAACAAGAATTTGTTTATATGTGGATGTAAAGAAAATAATAAATTAGTATAGTGTTCCATTAAAAATGTCAGCATTATTTTTCCAAAACAAACGTACATTAAAAAAAGCGTTTGGCGTAACAATGTAATATGGGGGTTGTGTTTCGGATTCTATTTCAACATTGTTGATGAACAAACTTCGAAAAGTGTTGTTTCGTTACTTTACTTTAACTTATACTTTTCATCGCAACAAATTCGCAGTCTACTTTATTTCATCCTGAAGTATAAGCAAAACAGAGCTTCATGAAATAAAAACTTGATTTTATAAGGCTTTTCGTAATTACTAAACCAATCAAAAGATGTCGCTAGCGAGACAATAGCGAGAGAAAATTGAGTATTCAATCAAATCAAAATGTTTGTTTAGAAAATTTAACAAATCATTATGTATACTGCCTGGTTCAATAAATTATGGAGACCTCCTGGAACTGATAATAGCGCAACGCGAGCGAATAGGATTGAAATAAAAAAAAATTGGAAAAATTGTGACATTTTTCTATTATTGTTTTACAGCGCACAACAACTATGATGGTGAATATTTTACGAGGAAATGTTTTATTTACGCCAACCGGATTTTAAACAAAAATTATAATTGATTTGAATTTTATTAATTATGTTAAGTTATTATATTAAAAATTTCGCGTTTAACTTAATGATGGTTTATTTATTTGATTCTTTTCAGTAATTTCAAGTAAATTTATTATAGAGACATCTGTAAACGGATTTTGAAATTACAGAAAGCTCGGCTTTGCAATCGCATAAAATCAGAGCTGGAAACCAATTTGTATTTTAGGTTGGTTTGGTTTCTGGATTCTTTCAATGACAATTTTTGGTTTTGGTGTTGGTTTCGATTGTATAAATTTTTAAATTTTGGTTTTTGTTTTGAAACAAAAATTTAATGGTTTTCATTCTTGAAAAAAATTTAAAATAAGAATCCTTGGAACAGTAAAAGCACACCTATACAACCTATAATAAGTAAAAATGATAATAATTACATTTTTTAATCTGCTAGAATTTAACGATTGCTCCACCGATACTTGTGTTGCAGGGACAGCAAATAATTTAAGACAATTGACCAATTGTTTTTATTAATTTTAACCGACACCAAAACCAAGTCGGCTTCAGTTTTATAAAGTATTTTAATTTTCTTTTTTGTTTTAGTAATTATTTATGGTTTTTATGGCTTTGATTTTGAAAAAGCGGTTTCCAGCCCTGCATAAAATTGAAGTTTTCTACGCTTTGTTGTTTTTTGTAATAATATTTAATTAAGAAAATCAACTATGTATGTCAATGATGTTGTATACATTTCCAGTAAATCACTCATCTCAAAAATTCGGATGTGCCTGAGACCAAAATTTACTAAAGAAGTAAAATTTTTATAAAACTAAATTATAAATTAGATGTAAGAGGTATCTGCTACAGCACCCTTTATTAGTTTACTTTACTAACCTATTGCACAACTAAACGGAATGCTCTATTTTATGGAAAATTAATAAATTTATTCTCCGCTTTAGTTTAAATTTAATAATTTAATAGTACACTATGAAGACTGATTTTCAAATATGTGTTTTTTGAATATTTTATTAAAAATATAAAATTAAAATTTAGATGATTTGTTAATTTATATTCATAAATTTAAAATTATTCATAAATTTATGTTCAAAGATTTTGCAATTATCACGGTTTCTTATAGTAACTCCTCAATAAAAGCTTCTTCTCTATTTAAAGCTCTCATTTTATTATAACCGTCCTTTAAAATCATAGATGGCTCTGATAATATTCGATACACTTAATAATGAATCGTGAGCTTTTGCTCTATCTACAATTATAATTTTCCGTTAGAGAATTTAATGGATTTATTTCAAAATGGTGGATTGGGTTTTAACGTTAAGCAACGATTGCTTGGAATAGCATAAAAAGTAATTGTAAAGTGGAAGGAAAAGCGAAATCATCTTCCTTTCCAAGAATGCCAGTATGTCTCATCCAACAGCAGTGTGTACCTTCCAGCAACCCTGGGCCTGGCTAAGCTAGGTCAATAGACCAAGCGCTAGTAAGGCAGGAACATTTTTACGGATAACAAGATGGAATCGGTGATTTATATACATTTCGATAAAATTTTAGTGCCAGTGATAAAAGCAAACCAGTATGGATTTTACATTTATTTTCGATCAGATAAATTTTTTTTTTATTAATATTCCGAGAAACCAACTCAACACAACAGGGGTAAAATTATCATGAGATACATATTTATATATTTTCTGAGTGAGAATCTTTCGAGTCCTTCTACGAGTATACAGGCTGCGTTTTTTATAAATGCCAGGCTTTTATCTCGAAAACGGTGCAGGATGAGAGAAAATTACTTATAATGAAAAATTTTCAAGGAGGACGTTTATTGGATATGAACAAAAATTGATCTACATTACAGAAAAACAATTTTCTCTAAGTTCTAACACTGTTTCTTTTTACGAATACTGAACAAGTCAAAGAAGAATTTATTTTATTGTGGTTTTGTTGTAATGTAGATCAAGTTTTGCTCATATCCAATAAACGTCCACCTTGAAACTAAACCCTTTTCATTTAAAGTATTTTTCTCCACGGTTTTCGAAATAAAAACCTGGGGTCGAATTTTGGTCAAAAAATGGGAATGAGAATTACAGTTGTTTTACCTACCTACTAGACCCAAACAATTAAATCATATAATTGTTTGATACGAACAGCAGAAAAATTCAATATTTACTTCTAGTACGTATGTGAAACAAAGGTAAAACTCATAAATTTTATTCTCGTTTTTCGACCAAAATTGGGTCCCTGGCATTTATTATGGATGGAATTTGTTATAGTAAGAACGGCCACCAAAACCTGATCTCGTCAATCAGTATTGGGTAGTGTTGAAGTCTAGTGTTGAAGAGAAACGAGATTAAATTCTTCCATCTTTTAATCGGCATTGAGTGAGTCGTGATAAGAGTAGTCAATTCAGCAAAATTGGTTTTAAATCAAGCGCAGTAGAGCCAGCCACCACCAAAATTCCAAAATTCGAACAAACTATAAATTGCGTCCATTATCTGGGTCGGTACAGATCATCCCCGCTAACTAGATATTCTATATCACACATGACGAGCTAAATGAAGTACTAATTAATCTTATATCAACAAAATCAAAAATTAATGAGAGTTGATTGGTTAAAAGCATACACTGAGGCGAAGTAGTAACGCAGCAAATTTTTCAATTCATCAATAAACAATACTAATAAAATACTAAACGAGTGGTTGTTGGTTGTCGCGGTATTTAAACGTCAAAATAGTCAAATTTACATGGTCGATTAGCATAAATAGACAACTAAATTAATTTTTTGTTATTTTAGATTAAATTCCCGGAATAAAATTAATTAAATAGGACTTTGTTCAATATTGACAGGGCGGACACTGTTACAAATCAGCCGGCCTATATGGAGCTGCTAAGTGCTACGGGTGAGGAGACTAATAATCTCTAAATTAATAAATGAAATTATGTTGAGCAGCGACGTTTAGGTTATTTGGACCAAAAAATTGTTTTTTATATCGTTATCTCTAAATCTAATTTAGCCAAAGGACTTCGTTTGTCTCAATGTAATTTCATTATAAAAATTCATGGTATGCTGTGCAAAGATGAGGATGTAAATCGTATACAGAGAAGACAGTATTTCGCAACGAGCTCGCAAGTATAGCGCTAATTGCGAATATGTATCCGGTGCAAGGAAAGACGCTTCTTCTAAGCATAGTGCAATAATTGTTGGCGTACAGCACGGAAGTACTGGTATGTATTTAATTTAAAGTTATGCGAAATATTCAATACAACTTTACGTTTTCAATTTTTAGGTAAATCCTTGGGACGAACGTCATCTCCGCTCTTTACAGACGTGGCACAAGCCGGTCTTAAAAAAGGACTGCGATACGTAAATAAAAAACCGTTTAAGTCTAAATATACAGATTAATAATATGATCGAGTTGCCAAGACAGGTGATTTACAAAATTTATTTACTAACCACAAGGAAAGTACTTTGTAATAAACACTGTTTTAGTTAATTAACAATTTTAATAAAAATATATTTATTTTAAATCAACTAACGGCAATATAAAAATTAAGCCGCCATTTTTAAGAATAAATTTGTTATGTTTTGACCATTCAATACCAAAACGACCATCGGAGAAATCTACTTTAGTAGTGAAAATTAGCAATTTAAATCTAAAAATATATTTAAATAAATTCATTGAAATATTTTTAGCATCACAGATCAAAAAACTTGTCAATATGAAATTATAGTAGAACCATACGTGTACTCTACTAGTCCCAATCCGATTAAAATTCTAATGGGGATCGAATATGAATTTGCTTAGAATATAAATTTCTACGAAATGTCAAGCTTCACAAGAATGTCAGTTTATGCCATTAGATTTTGAATTGGGTTAGCACTAGTAGAGTACAGAATCTATTACTCGGTCTAAAACTAACTATCTTTAAATTTAAGAAGCAGAAATAGAGTGCACGAGAACTTCAAGATTCTCCTTTTTCGAAAAATTTCTTATTTCATCTTTCTTTCAAAAAAATTATTGATAAATTCTGTGCTTTGTTTAACTTCTTTTAGGGTAACATTACTTTAAATTACAAATATTTTTGAATGAAATAATTTGAACAATTAACAATGTTTTCAAATCGCCTAAATATTAGCAAATCATAAATACATCTCAAATTCGGTTTTATTTTGAAGTACACTCACAATCATATGAATAGGTTCAACGCAATTTCTCGATTTTTTTAAAAAAGGTAATTTTTAAGGGTTTTTTTCAATTGTCAAATCAAAGAGTGCCATGGTTACGTAGTTTAAGAACAAAATTTGGTATTTTGAGAGACCCGTTAGTTTTTGTTGTAGATTTAAAAAAAAATATCAATAAAAACTGCGTCATTAGAATAGGTTCAGTTATATTTTAACTTCGTTTGAAGTAACCCATTATTATTGTTCCATTTTTTTTATAATTTCAAAAATTTATGAAAATACTTCAAATTAATTACAGAAAATTCATTGTGGCAATAAAATGGGCAGAGGGAAAGGTAAGCTTTGAGCGTGGCGGAAAAATCAAAAATTGATGTTTTGCAAGAAGAGAAGGTATTCCGGCCGAAGTTTTGGAACCAAAAACTGGTCGAAGTTGCAACTTCGTCTATTCTTATATAAAAGACAAAGAATATTATGGCGGAGCATGAAAGGGAAGATTAGGGCGACAACGGTACGGGAAAATCGGTTGAGCCTCCTCTAATGCCGCTATATTAGCTGTAAAAATCGCAAGTAATGTAGATTGTTCCACCAGCATTTGGACGGTTTGAAGGGTCATCTAACAATTCCCTCACCTAAGTAGGCGAAAAATGATTAAAAACCACTCTTAAATAGCAAGAATCGAGAACGTCGTTTAATATTTTCAAAAGAAGTGATGAGTTGATCTGAAAACTGGCGAAAAGTATTTTTTTACTGATGAAAAGAAGTTTAATTTTGATGGCCCGGACGGATTCAACTATTACTTTCATGATTTGTATATTCATGTATATTCACCTGATATAAATATTATTGAAAATGTGTGGGGATGGATGGCAAGAAAGGTTTATGAAGGTGGAAGGCAATTTGAGGACCAGGACTCGCTCATCGCAGCTATAAAGGATGCCTGGAATGACCTGTCCTTAAATTACTTAAAATTTTTATACGATTCAATCTCAAATAGGGTTTTTGAAGTGATTTCAAATAATCGACGTAACATTCACTACTAAATAATGAAAATCATTGTTTCCCAAAACATAAACACTGTTTTATTTATTGTTTTTTAAGTGAACCTATTCTAATGACGCATTTTTTATTGATAATTATTTTTTAAATCTATAAAAAAAGCTAACACGTTTCAAAATTTAAATTTTTTTCTTAAACTACATAACCAAAGCACTCTTTGATTTGACAATTAAAAAAGCCGTTAAAAGTTTTACAGTTTGTAAAAAAAATGAAACATTTCGGTGGTCCTATTCGTATGATTGGGATTGTATAGTATAAACTTATTTCCATGCAGACTTCATTGGCATTATCAATTTCACTAAATATAGAGAATTGAGAAAAAAAATTCATAGCATTTTTATAGAAATTGTATTTTTCTGGCCTACTGATGGAACAAATTTGATACAAATATATTCGAAATAAAGTTAATTGGGTAAATATTTTCCCTATAAAAATTTTGTGGAATAAAAATTTCCCAATAAACTTTGTTTTGAATATATTTGCACCAAAATTCAATTGTTTGCACCAACTTCCTAGTAGGCCAAAAAAATAAAATATGGCCAAAATTCCACACATTTTTTTTTCACAAAATCCTATTCTCAAGGAAGCCAGAGTAGTGCCACAGATATACGAAAATGCAGTCATTTTGTAAGAGAGACAATAAACCATTCAGAGGTAGTCACAATGAATTTCTAGAGTGGCTTACCTCTCTCCCTCTCTCTCTCTTTCAGTCTTTCACATCTCATGAAGCGATTTTGGTGTCTGCACAGTGACCACCAACTGTCTCAGTTCATCGCTCGCCTGACTTTGAAGTCCGGGTGTTAAACTATTTTTTATATCTATCTGATAATTGACCTGAGATATTTAAAGTTTTCCACGTTGTCAAAGTTGTAGTCGCTTGCTCCGAGATTTGATGTGATGCTCTTAGGTGTTGCTAACAATTTTATTAATTGCATATGCAACGCGAAGTTTCAATACAATTTTTCCTTATTACGTACTCGAGCACCAGATTAAATAGCACATGCGCGAGAGCAGTTTCCTGTCTTACGCCAGATGTTATTTTGAAGGTGTCAGATACTGACCATTCCACAACGATTCTATACATAGGCCAGATGATCTAAGTCTACACAGAAAGACAAGGTCCTCTGGAAATCCAAGAAATAAGAGTGTATAACCCAAAGGTTTTCGAAATGTATGCTATCATGAGTCCGTTGAAACTTTATGCAAAGTTTAGGCAATTCTTAGCGTGAAACTTTGATACTGATCGGTTGGGATGAAAACTGCACAAGCACTTTGTAGGCGATCTTTAACAGAGCTGTGCAACTTTAATATTCATATTTCAGACGGTTTTAGATCATTTCATGTTTGTGAAATTAGCCCAGAATTTCATCACAGACAAATAAAAAAATACCATCGAGTAACATCAAAACTGACATCCCAGCCTAGAATTTAATACAGTAATTTTGTTCAATCCCGAAATTTTATTCTGCCGAAAAATTGTATTCAAATTTTAAATATAAAAATCAACATTAAAAATTATGTAAAAATAATAAGAGTTTAAATTAAAATAACTGAACTGATTTAGCACTGTGTAGGAAAGTGGCTCAGCTCGTAGATTCTCAATAAAAACTAAAAAAAAATCTACGCGACTGGATGTATCACAAACGTCAAAACAATTTCAGTTTAATGCGGGATGTTACTGATGATGTATTCCAGCTCAACAAAAACAAATTTTTCACACCATCTAATTTCGGTTCAATAACTTTTTGTGCGCAATCTAACCGTGCATATCCGCAAATTGACAGGGCGGAAGTCAATGATATGATGCGACCATACTGATGGTCGCTGGAGTAGAGATGTAACCATTAGGGGTATTCGGATAATAATTGTAGACCATCTAAGCTCTTGTAGTACAATCATTTATCTAATGTGTACATTTCCACTTGGTTTGAAAGGTTCTGCAGGACTCCAGGTCTTAGAGGGGTTAGTACGTCCCATGTTCCCATTTTAATAGGATTGTGGTGAATCCGATAGATTAATCCGAGGATTTATTTAGGGTTCATACTTTGAAAGTTTTTGAACTTTTGAATTATTCTGAGTAATAGTCAAATATTAATTTTACATCAGTGTGACGTTACCAAGATGTTTGGAAGTTTTATTTAAAACCAATGAAATATTGAATACGTTTAATAAAAAAAAACTCGATCGTCTCATCAGACTGCAGTGGCCAAGTTACAAATATATTGAAAATACTTTGAACTTATATTCTGTGTGAAAAGGCTGGCAACGTCAAACGAAACTAGTTTTGAATTTTATGGAATGTCGACGTCTTGAATTTTGTTAATGGCAGGAGCATTGCAATACGCGACTATTGGTCTAATCGGAATGCCCTCCTTATGGATTTTTTGGTAAACCATAAAAGATCGGAGCAGATGGATTCATAACAGAGTACTTCCAACCAGTTCCATCAAACAACTTCCGGCATTGGTTGATATACTTACTAACCGAAGTCTTAAAAGACTTAGTTGGATAGAGAGGCTTGGCAGAGGCCAAGCTCTATTGCTTTGCTTGCTGTAATAAAATCAGAAATTTTATTACAGTAAACGACTTTTGTGAGCACGGTAATTGTATTGCCTTTATCCGCTTTACACGCTATCAGGTCATGGTCACGTAGTTTTTTCTAACGGGTGGGGCGAAAGTCCCGCTACCATTTTGATTGCCTATAACTTTGTTCAAAAAAAAGATAAGTAAGTTTGGTTTTCATAAAAAGTTTATTTGGTTTTTAAATTTTTTTTCCGTTATGATTGGGAAATTAGATCGGCTAAATGATGACCGCGATTCGCTATGCAACTTTCGGCTCTTTTTAAAGCATTTTTCATGGCATCCTGCAACATCTCAGGCTGAATTTCTTCAATTTCGTGACGAATATTGTCTTTAAGATGTTGATTTAAAAAACCTCATAAGGAAAAGCCTGGTGCTGTTAAATCTGGAGATTTGACTGGTCATGCTAAATCGCCATTTCGCGAAATTAGTCTTCGTGGAAAAACGTTATTCAATAATTGAATTGTTGAGCGGGCTGTGTGTGCTGTTGCCCCATCTTGCTGAAACCACATGTCCTCTAGTCCTTGCTGTTCCATTTCAGGCACAAGAAAATTTCGAATCATATATTGGAACCATTTTCAAAAACATAGGGACCAATAATGTTTCCAGCATGAATACCACACCACACAGTTGTTTTTAGTGGATGCAATGATGTTTCATGAATTAATTGAGGATTGTGTGTTCCCCAAAACCGACTATTCTGCTTGAATTATGCACTGAAAAGAAGAAAAATCTTCAATTTCACCAGACAGCCTTCTGATTGCATTACTGTACTCAACTCGTTGATCATGATCTCTCGGTAGCAATTTATGGAGTAATTAAATTTTGTACGGGAACATTTTCAAATCAGTTTTCAAAATTTGCCTTAAACTGCGTGCAGAAATGTGTAACTGAGAACCACGTCTCCAAATTGATATTTCTGGAGACTCTGCAACACTATCGAGCAGCAGAGCCACATTTTCAGCGTTACGACTCTGCCTGCTGTCGTACCGTACTGTCGAAAATTCGCATGTAAACGATAAAATGTGGTTTTATGAGGCACTGGACGATTAGGATATTTTTGACGAAATTTCCGCTGAGTGGCAATAATGGAACGATTATTTTCAATAAATATTGTCACTATTTCTGCTCGTTCTTGTGGCGTATATTTATCCATTATAAAATTTGGGCGTCTGCACAACACAATGGTTAAAGCGAAACTGAGCTAAACGTCACATAACCAAGATGACGCGCAATCAAAATGGTAGCGGGACCTTTGCCCCACCCGTTATATCGCATCAATCACTTTGAGGTTAGTATTAGAAGCAGCATAAGAAGAGTTAGACGGAGAAGAAGAGTTATAAATACTTTTCTTTATTTGTAGCGCACACGCACTGATTTTAGTTGGCCTGTCTGGCCAAATAAGGCTGTTTTAGCATCTACCGCGAGATTCACGAATGGTCGAAGGCTGATTATGTTCTGCGTCAGAGAAACCGATTGAGGACAAGTTCTTAAAACGTGGATGCAATACGAAACTAGACGAACCACTAGTACCGGTTAAACGGATAAGCCTTATCTCGCAACACATCCAGTTTAGCGTTTTGTTTCACATATTGAATATATGAAATTTCCGCTACCTCTGCACGAACTTTTTTGTCCAGCCAATCGTGTGAACAACTTTAAGATGGAGATATAAGTTGTTCCTGGTAGCATACCCTTTACGCAGCTCGTTACAACGGGCTAGATTGATATAAACTTTTTGAACAAATTTTTTAATTAAAATATTCAAAAAATCTAATTTTTGCGAAATAAAAAATAAGTGTTTAATAAAATGTATTTATTAAGTGTAAGTGTGTTTCGCCAAGTGCCTACGGCAAATAGTGTAAAAAGTATTACCAATGGGACATCACGAGGAGGTATAAATCTAGAGCTCTTCAGGCCTATCAGAAGTCATAAATTAGAATTAGCGCAGGAAAAATGAATTTTAATCTGGAAAAAAATCTATTAAGTATGAGCTTTTGTTCAGGGGTTCCTTTCACCACCAATAATAAAAACAAAATTATACTTATTTCCGCGGTCTATGGAAGGAGGTGGTCGTGGTTTTGAAAGGGCGTAGAAAATGTTTTTTTATTATGATGGGAGAAAAGTAATTTGTATAAAAAATGTTTGAAACAAGAGTTGTAGTTTATGGAAATAACTTTAGTTTGACCCTGGAGGACGTCTTTCTAAGTTATCGGCTTGTGAGCGACATGGTGTTACCCATTATCAAGCAACTAATATGTATGTTGTTAATCGAAACAATTGTTAGACGAAATTAATTCCTTCTGACCCTTTCGAAAATATTATTCACAAACATCTTAATTAATTTTGACCTTATTCCTAAAATATACTTTTTTATGTTTTAATCAATGCAATCTGTTCTGGGGCCGAAGTTCCCCCAACTCTTTCGTGGTTCGCTTTTCACGCCCTACCTTAACCAATGCATGCCAATTCGAGGACGTACGAATGTAGGTCTGATTTACGTAGAACCATCTGCACATTGCATAGCTCCATGCCAGCCTATAGTGCTGACATGAAAAATGGGTCGGCCCATGAGTTGTGCACTCTGACAGGGGGTCATAGATGTGTTGATTTACATTTCCAGCATCAATCATAATCAGATGATGAAAAATCCCTTTTGCATCCTGCAAAAGCAGTAATAAACTTATTTGGCTTAGGAATGCTACATAAGGTTTGCAGTATTTTCAATTTTACGTACGGCCGTGCTTTTTTAATAAGACATGCAGTTAAAAAAAATATATCATAATCGATCAAGTGGAAAACCATATATAACATCAAATATATATTGCCATTCCTAATGGTGGCGCTATATTTTAACGTCTGATACATTTTGTGTATATAGACGTATAAAATCACAACAAACAGGGAAAAGATTAATTCAAGATTATGACGTCTCTTCTTCTTAATAAATTTCTTATTATTAATAAATATTTTTATTTTATGCCACATTATTTTGTGTACTGTACACATTGAAATGCATCCAAGTGAAATGAAAGGGAAACAAACAAGTAAATATATTTATATGTATGGTATAACGTCTATCTTCGCTATATACAAGTATCTGGATCTACATAAGATGCATAAATTAACATAATGGTCGTATTTTATAAAATGTATAATAAGATTCGATTGAAACCTGTATGTATGTACGTACAAATGAACAAATATCTAAATAAGACGATTATGGATAAGAAAATATCACAACGACGACGAAACGCAACGATGTAAAATTCCAGACAATGACAAACGATGACAATCTTATTATTTGATGGCACGTTCTATAAGATGAGAATGTACATAAACGTGATGTCTTTACAATATGCGCTATTCGAATTCCATCATCTTATAAGCTAATCCAAAGGTATTTTTGTTAGGTTTTTTAAGAAATAATAAGGATTTTATATACAACCTTTATTTGTTGCATGAGTCTGAGTGTTAATTTTCTACGAAAAATTACGGTTTATAAAGCATAAAATTCGGGATTTTCACTTTGCGAATTTACGTACTGGAATTATTTAAACCATACCAAACTGAGGAAAATTAGGACCGTCCATGGAGCGGACGACTTTCGACCTCGAATATGCCGAAAAATGGCAATAAGGTCCACTACTAAAATAAGAAAGCTGGTACATTTAACTTAGATGGTTTACCGCTGCCACTTTCTTAATGACACAATGAAGGCGAAACGGAGCTCCGATCCAACTGTAGTACAGATTGAAGTGATGGAGCAAACCTAATGTTAAGATTTCTGCAGTTTAGCCCCCTTCACTCCAAGGCAGCCTCGGCTACACTAATGCTCAAGCTAAGAGAAGATGAGATAGACATTGTCCTAGTCCAACAACCTTGGTGGCCGGGTACAAAAATAGGTTCCTTCATTATTGCTAAAAATGATCGGAATATCTTTCTGTTATCAAAATTACGGAAATTCAGATGTGGTCACAACAAACATTGAGATAAATGGTCAAAATCTAATTCTCTGTCATTTTAGAAAGCTCATTAAAGAAGGCTCAAAAACAAAAAATTGGAGTCATACTGAGAAATGCAAGTGATGCAAATCACATCACACCGGAGGAAACCGAAGAAAACCCGACTAAGATATTTTTAGAACTATTAATGAACGATCGGTACCTATTTCGACAACCCCCCCCCCCCCATTCATCACGCAAGACTTGACGTCTTGAATAAGGCCACATTAGATGTGTGACCTCCTAGTGGGATAAACCTCGACAACCGTGGTAGGCCAAATCCCTTTAAAACACCCGTAAAATATTTACGACGCCAAAGAACATAAAGCCAAAGAAACAGGTCAAAGAACATAAAGCTGCTAAGGACTCGGACTGTTACAAAGAAGTCCTTAAAACATACAAATACGAAATAAGAAAAGCTAAAACAAATAACTGGAGGCTATTACTAATGTAAAATACAGGTGTCCACATCTATAGGCAGCCTAAAGAACTATACCTAAGTCCCACCACACCGAGTTTTCCCCAACGACCGAATAATTCTTGGATC
This sequence comes from Nephrotoma flavescens, assembly GCA_932526605.1. NCBI lineage: Eukaryota > Metazoa > Arthropoda > Insecta > Diptera > Tipulidae > Nephrotoma > Nephrotoma flavescens. Next base: position 303,182,285 of record OW052221.1, read on the forward strand.
GTAACTAGCGCAAAATCCTTGGAGATACTACTGAAAATGCACTTCGCAAGTAGCTCCGAATCTGCGAATATCCAACAAGCGACTGATTTAACCCCCCTAAGCCAGGTGCTTTAAGAGCAGTTCTAAAAATTTTGGACCTTTAAGCTAAGCCTCTTCCCTACTAAACATTTTGAAGGATTGGTAGCCACATTAGGAGTTCGATTGAGCCAAATAGGCTATCGAAATTCTAACATGCATATTGCATGGGAAAATCTGTGAAAACTGCTAAGAGCTCCCTTATTCTCCTATTGAGGAATTCCTTTAACATAAGGCATACTCCATGATAACTTTTCTGGGCATATAGGGGACCTTTAGCAACGTCAAACCAGAGGTGATCGTGCGGAACTTTTCTCCCGGAGCGTGGACGAGTCACACAGGGACCGAGTAGATCAAATTCTTATAGCCAAAGTCTAACCGAGAGCCTCAATGGGTTCTCCACACACAGCAAGGTTATGCTACGTAAACTCCACCTCCACGTGGAACTGTAACAATTCAGGAAACTTCATCTATTCTTCGAAACAGGAACATTACTACCGACAATACCATTCCGTCACCATTTTTGATCAGAGGTTTAGCACTGGTACCCCACCACAAAGTTTTGTCGCCCTCGATAGCTTAGTAAGTAGAGCGCTTACTATGTAATTCCCGGGTTCGACTCCTGGTGGTGACACAAACGTTACGACTGGGCGTTTTTAATGTGTTAAATGTTACATTGTCTTATATATCTCAAACCATAGTTATCGGATTTTCTCCATAAATATTTTTAGTTTATTTTAAAAGGCTGGTTGCGAGAAGCGCTTTTGAATACTGAAGGTGTTAATTTCTTCACTGGTAGTTCATTTATGGATGGTGTTACGATTTCCCCAACGGCGAAAAGTAACTTGATGGTCTGGTCTGTCCAGCTATTTTAACTCCGCCAGGCCGCGGTGGCAAAGTGGTCAGCATGCTTGCCCAGCGACCGGATGTCCCGGGTTCGATTCCCGGTGGTGACAAGGAAAAAATTTCACGGCTAGTTTAGGATCAATGAATTAATCACTCATTATCCGAAATGTAAATATGATTATGAAACCTCATTAGAGGCGGCCAAATCCCTTGATGGGGTGTAATGCCAGAGAGAGAGAGAGAGAGAGAGAGAAGTCGCGGATTTCTCAGTGAACAATATAAAAAGAAACTCTTAATTTGAATTATTTACTTTATATAATAGTGGTTTCTTGTTTATTTAAAGGTAAAGCACATAACAGAAAAAAAAATACAAAATATCTTTATTTTTATTATATTCCTCCTTACCATGTACTATTTTAAAGAATGAAGGCAAAAATAACTATATTGGTGCTTAAACGCTATTTAAAAGAGGTATCACCTTTCTATGATCTTAATATTACATTATACACCAGATTTTATTTACACTTATCAACTAAAATACAAATAAAACTTACTCTAAATGGTGAGTATCATCTTACTCTGATGGTGGAATCTCACCTTAGCATATCCTTTTCCTGGGTTTATATCATCATTTTATTTTATTTTTTTTCGTTTCGGATGAGATGTGTATTGGATTCTATATATTATAATACTTGTTTGAACAACACTGTTTTTTTCTTGTAATCGGCTTTATCATTTATTGTTAATCGGATAATTTAGCATATGATAACAATGTCTTAACTTTTTTTCACTTTCTTACACCTCACACAAACTATTCTTACTTTTCTCGCAGAGTTCTTTTCATCTCAAAAATTCGTCTTCTAATCCCCTTTTTTCCTCCATCCATCAATCCTTTTATTTTTTTCATCACTATCCCCTCTTTTTTCTACTAACCAATTGCGATCATCATCATCCTCCCTCCTACTCAATCCATCACGTTATTAAATATTTATTTATATATTTAGTTACCTGATATGTAGTACCTATAACTATGAATAGCATATTATGTATATTTAACTAATTAGGAAACTCTACTTTATTTTTTTGGGTGTTTTTTTTCTAATTTTTTATGCTTACCATTATGGTTTATTACTTTTGAGTAAATTTGAGTTTTTGTTTTATCCATTTTATAATCCTAAACGTCCTTCTTTTTTTCTACTTTATTTTACATAATATTTTATTTTATGGTCATATAGGATAGCGATCATCCCTTTTTTTTATCTTTACCATTATGTTTTAATTTTATGATCATTGGAATTATCCTATTTCGGTTACTTAAAATATGTAGCTATATCTTATTAATATTTTGTGCTGGTTTTTTGAAATTGAGACGAAAAGGTCTCCCGACGCATTACAGATTGCCGCCGATAATGGGATAGATTATCATCAGACCACATTTGTAAAGCGTGTAAAGCCTTTTCAGACAGACTCGATGCTATTATCCGCGCTACGGGTGGCTACATCGAGCAATAACATATTTTTTGTTAAATTTGGAATGTTTTTACGATATACTAAAGTTTTGAAATAAAAAAAATATAGAAAATGACAAATTTACAGCATTTTTAAATTTTTTTCGAGTGCCGACCCCTGCAGTTAACAATCGATTTTCATTAGATGGTTTATTACTGAAACTGAAACTAATATAATACAGGTTGGTTGAAAAGTATTGAAAGCAAAAATGAAAGAATGTGAATTTTTTAATGAAACAAGTTTTTTTATTCAATATAATCTCCTTGAACTTCAATACAAATATTCCAATGATCCTCCAATAGTTTTATACCATATCTGTAATGATTTTCCGAAGCTCTGCAAAATACTGTTCCTCGGCTGCAATAGCTTCATTCGACGAAAAACGCTTTCCACGAAGGAATTCTTTCAGGTTTCTGTTCATGTTCTTGTTTCAGTTTAGGGTCATATGGTGGTAGACCCAAGTCTCATCCATAGTTATAAATCTACACACAAAATCCGATCTATTTTGCTTAAACGCTTGAAATTACGCTGAGCAATTTGTTTTCGATTCAGTTTTTGTTGAATTGTTAACGAATGCGGCACCAGTTTTTCAAACAATTTTTCCATATGTAATTCTTCATGTACATAAAATATGAAGTATTCGTGTTGTTGCACTTTTTGGACGTTCACTACGTGGTATTCATCTTTAACGCTTAAACGATCACGTTTAAACTCTAAAACCCATCGAGGCAGATTCCTTAAACACTTTTATCATTTTTGTATGAATCTCTATTGCTGGAAGGTTTACCTAAACAAAGAATTTTATCACTGCACGATATTCGGCCTTTTCGATACGAATATACAGAAACGTCAACTTCTAATGTTTTTTAAACAAAGAATGAATTGCCAGATCGAAATAAAAATCATGTGTTGTCATGTGTTCAAATGAAAGATGAAATATTAAAATGGCGTATAAATTTTGATTCTTCTACTGGTTAATAGGTGTCACTTTCAATACTTTTCAACCAACTTGGAGTTTTTGTACAAATTTTACAATTTCTTTAAAACCATTGTTGATTTCTCAATAGTAAAACTACGTGTCTGAAACCATTTCAAAAACTTTTTGGTTTTGTCTCGATTTTAAAACCTATTAGAAACCACAAATTGCTACTTGGAAATCTATTAGTTTGAATTACTCGCACGTAATTTTAAATTCCACTGTGTGAAATCAAAATTTTTTAAGGCCAACCGAACGGCACAGTCTTCTATGCCTATAAGCTGGTATATGGAGCTATGCAATATGCAATTGTTAAGGACAACTCAAACCTACTTGGTTGCCACTGAAAAAAACTTATTATCGCGATTCTGTTTTTGTTTAGTATAGTAGATACTAGTACAAATTAAAAACTATAATGCTGAAAACTGATGTGCAGATTTTCTGCATGCAGCACCGCATGGAGATCTGCACGTTAAACACATGAGCATACAGTCAGAAACATTCAGATGGGTACGGCATATTTTTTTTATTAAAGTGTTGAAATTTAATAAGAAAATTCAATTTTTTCAGATTTTTTTTATAATTTTTGTTTATTTATTATTTTAGACAATAAAAGCAAAAAAAAATAACAAAACAAAAACAAACAAGAAAGGATTTATCCTTGAATATTAATTATGATCAAAAAACTTACAAACATTCAGTGTATACGAGTTATAAAATCAATGGAAAAACATGTGACCTACAATTTTTTAGTGCGGATTTTTTCTCTACTTTGGTTTTTTGTTTATTATTGAATCAGTACAGTTCAATATCTTTTTTATTTCACACCCGGAAATTTAATTTATTGTAGTCTTTCAAAATGGGTAAGAGTACGTCGGTTAATATTAGATCGTTAGTGATTTTCCAGCGAAGAAAAGGGAAATCATTGAGTGAAATCGCGATATTATTTAACATTTGTAAATCAACAGTACAAAACATTTGTGATCGGTATTTTAAATAAGGCCGAATAGAAAATACACCCAGCACAAAAGGTCCGAGAAAAATATCACTATCAGATGAAAAGTTCATTAAGCGCAAAATAAGACAAAGTCCTAAGTTAACTGCAGTGGAATTAACTAAAATGCACTTCAGGTTTAATGGTAAAAATATAAATCCAATCACAGTTAAAAGAATTTTAAGAAAAAAATGATTATTTTTCACGTATATCGAGGAAAAAACCTTTTATTAATAAAGAAAATAAAAAGAAGAGTAGGTTTTGCCTTAAAATATTAGAATGAAAGTATTGAATTTTGGAAAAATGCGTTTTTTGCCAATGAAAGTCAATTTATCTTGTTTCAAAGTGGTAAAAGTCAAGAAAAAGTTTGAAGAAAACGTGGTAAAGAGTGTAATGTTAGAAATGTATGACCAACGTTTAAACACGGTGGAAATAGTATAATGTTCTGGGGTGCTATGGGTCATAAAGGAGTTAGAAATTTGAAATTTTTTGATGGGATTATGAACAAGGAAAAATATTTAGACATTTTAAAGAAGAATTTAAAAGAATCGGCTCGAAAACTGGATATAGAAAATACTTTTCCTTTTTATAAGGACAATTATCCAAAACATAAAGCATGGTACGTTCGAATGTGGTGTATTTTCAAGTGTCCAAAAGTGATTGGGACTCCCCATTCCCCAAAGTTCAGATCTCAATCTAATTGAAAATCTGTGGAAGCATCTCAAAAGAAAAATGAAAGAAAATCATTCAATACGACAAAAAAACAATTAAAATCAACTATTGTTGGGAATGACATAAAACTCCTACAAAAACAACAAAAAATTATCAGAATCGATGCCAGGTCGATTAAAGGCTATTATAAAAAATACAGGGAAGCAAACAAATTATTATAAAAAATGTACATGTGTTTTTTCTTAGCAATAACATCTGAATGTTCGTAGGTTTTATGATCTTCAAATTAATATTCAAGGATAAATCCTTTTTTGTTTGTTTTTGTTTTGTTATTTTTTTTTGCTTTTATTGTCTAAAATAATAAATAAACTAAAATTATAAAAAAAATCTGAAAAAATTGCATTTTCTTATTAAATTTCAACACTTTAATAAAAAAAAATATGCCGTACCCTTCTGAATGTTTCTGACTGTAATTACATATTTGACACTTGTGTGCGGCATTTTTTATTTAGAGTTAAAGCAAGCTATCAACTTTTTCTCACACAGATAAATGTTTTTGCAATTGAAATGTCTTGTATCGTATAAAAATTGTTTTTTTTTTCATAAATTCTGTAATTTTCTCCTCCACCTTGACAAAATTTAGTGTGAAAAGGGGAAAATATCAAACAATGTCGCATGAAGTTGCCGACGATTTTTAGTTTTATTTTTTTTTTCATGTTGTCAATACCGACAGATGCGCAGTCAAATTAGAAATAGACCCCCCGATTCTGACGATAAGACTACTAAGACTTTCTTGTTCAGACTTTATTTTTTAAGACTAAAATCTTCATTGAAATTCTGAAGACAGTAGTCTTAAATAATATATTAGAAACTCTCCAAAGACTTTTGTAGAGCTGTCGAAACCAAATTTTTACCATATTGTTTCAAATTTATGAACGAAAAGCGACGGTTCAATTCGAAATTGTTAAAAAAAAACTTAAATATATGTTATATATATGCTGAGAGAGTACATAATATATTGTATTTTGAATAATTTTTCCGGTTTTTATAGTCAAATACATATAATTATTGTTTTTGATTAAATGTCAAAATTATGATTCCTAAGACCACCTATTTCGCTAATATTAACGAAGACAATTTTTTAAGACTACTGACAGGTAAGACTAAGTGCAGAATACGAATTTAAAGTATCTAGTCTTCGTTAAGGCAAAAGTTTTCGCTAAGACTGAAAATACGTCTGTGACTGTACGTTAGAATCGGGGCGAGAGACGACGTGCAGAATTCTGCATGGCATGCGTCGTACATGTATTTTAACCCATATACACTAGTGTATTCTAATTTTGATGCACGCAGAATTCTACACATGTGTTTCCAGCATAAAGTGAGTTATAAAAATATTTTTTTAGATTTTCAGTGAAGCAATAAAACAATAGACCGAAATTAGGTCTGGCTGATGTCTGTGATCAGTACCTTTGTATTTTATTATAAAATGATACAATAAATCAATACAAATCGAATAACCTTGCAATTATATAAATCATCCAACGTAAAGAAAATGCCATAACACATTGCTTACATACATTCTGTGTCTACCAAGGTTCCCCATATTCTTTAATCTCAACTTGCAATCAGTTGGTGGGTTAATCAATTAGTTGTGAATCGGAATACATATAAAAATAATAAAACAGATACAATTCTCTCTGTAAGTCGATAAATCAAAAGAATTTGATTTTTCTTGTAATTATCATATAAGCTCGTACCATTCAACAACCTTGAATAAATTTCATGTAAGGTGTATTTCTTAAAAAATCGCGCACGCCGAAGATTTTAAATATTTTTGTTGGCTCCATCCACTTGAAATTGCGTTTCGTTTGCACGCCTGATTTCTTAATACCACATAACATATTTTTTATGTTTATCTATAACATAATTTTTGTATGTCGATTTCTCGATTTTTGAAATTTGAAGGTTGGTTGAATGGTGCGGTGGATTGTTAATTGGTTTGTCGTTTTTTTTTTAAACATGTAATGCGGATTTATTGTTTTTACGAGCGAATGATTTTAGTCGGTATATGGGATATGATTTGCGGTTGGATGAAAACAATAGATATTTTTTTGTAATTATATGAATTGTAATTTTCACCGTCTTGTAATTCCGTTTGTTGTTGTCGTTTATATTTTTATAATATTATTATTATAAATGTCGTGAAGAATGTATTTTGAACAGAAAAAAATAGTTAAATCTTAATTTATGAAGGTGTCGCGATATTATAATGACATTAGGCGATTTAATATAAAGATATGGTGGGAAAACCATACGAAATTACGCAGAACATGCAATATAACATGCAATTTGAATAAGCGCACTACAAAGAGCAAGTGCCATGCTTTATTCAAATAGCAATAGTAAAAACTATTATTTTCAATATAGAAAATTTAGAGGTTAGTGAGGTTAATTAACTGTAAAATTCCTCTAGAGGTAATCAGAGCAATATAAGGTTAAACGAAGCACGTTGCAACGCTGTGCAGCTTGTGACAAAATGATTTACTCATAAATAGAGACTTACCACACAGACACAAAGAGTAGTTTAACTACTGTATAATACTTCAGTGAAGGCGAAAATTTTATTGACGTAAAGCTGTATAAGGGTACAATTATTGTGGTGCCGTTAGTTCATACCAGTCACTCAAAGATGGCAGAAAACAAGCCATATCTGATTTTTAAATAAAATTAACTAATTTTTATATTTTTATTATACTTTCCCGTTTCGAGCAAAATGCCAATAAAAGCGAGGTTAGTCCTAAACCGCGACATAGAGATTTAAAGAGATATGCTCACGCGTATGATTCTTCTTTTCTCTTTCATTTTATATTTCGTGCAGTTATGCAGTGACAAAAAACATCAACAGTATTTTGATCCACGAAAAAATAAGATAATGTGTTTCTGAGTTTATTACGTAAATCCGTCTCACAATTTTGGGTCAACACTTTAATTGAAGCAAACTAAAAATTATGGTTATTTGTACGGTATTTGGCTGTAAGAGTAACAATAATAAAAAAGTAAAAGTATTGATAATCACCTTAATCCAATTAGCTATTATACGTTTCCAAAAAATGGCAGGTAAAAATGTATCAAAATGTGCTCTCGATCCAATGAGTTTTAACCAAAAATGCTAGAATTTGTACTAAACACGTTAACGTAGATGATTTTGAAATAAATTTAATGCAGGAATTGCTAAATGAACGAAAGAATCTATTAAATCGACTTCCAAAGAAGTATAGTGAAATTTCCAACAAGCGTACTACAACTATAGTTATTGGGGAAAATTTTATTATACGTGTTCTGGTAATTGCATTTTGGATGTTACTCTTAAGCAAAATATTTTTTAGGACATCGAACGAAGTGGATTTAAACCTGAAGCTCATACATTGCAAGACACTCTCGATTAACCACGTGTTTTTACACTCTACGGTGATGCTAGACATTTCAATGTAACTTTTGTGCACTCCCGCCCAAATTAGGAGAATGACACATGCCTAAAGTAGAAATCTCCATTGGAACGTAAAAGACATTACACCAGTGGCGTTTCCTGGTTGTGCTCTCAAGGTGTTCTGCTTCGGATTTTGATCACCCAAAATAATTAAAATAATAGTAATTAATGAAGAAATAAATATTAGAAAAACTATAATTTAAAATAAAAAATTTTAAAAATAAAAGTAATAAAAATAAAACTTTTAGAATTCGAATAAAAATCAAAAACTGTTTAGTCGTTCGGCGAACGAGCAGAAAATCACTAGAAAACGCCGCTGATGTCCAGTTAGCTTAATATAATATATCTTATATCATAAACAAATAAAAATTATCCCCATTTTAATACGATGTGGTAAACCCATTTGTTATTGACCCCGAACTTGATCAATCTTTGCAAATGGAATTTACACATTCACTGTATCGAAGATTGGCCAGTACCGAGAGATTTCCGACCGACATGTTATATATCTCTAGTTAGCATAAGACATCCTAAACAAATAAAAAATATCCCCATTTTAATACGATGAGGTAGACCCATTTGTTATTTACCCCGAAGAAAATCAATCTTTGCAAATGGAATTTACACATTCACTGAATCGAGGATTGGCCAGCACCCAGAGATTTCCAACCAACATGGCATATATCTCTAGTTAGCTTAAGACATCCTAAACAAATAAAAATTATCCCCATTTTAATACGATGAGGTAGACCCATTTGTTATTTACCCCGAAGAAATTCAATCTTTGCAAATGGAATTTACACATTCACTGAATCGAGGATTGGCCAGGACCCAGAGATTTCCAAATCACATGGCATATATGTCTAGTTAGCATAAGATATCCTAAACAAATAAAAATTATCCCCATTTTAATACGATGAGGTAAACCCATTTGTTATTTACACATTCACTGAATCGAGGATTGGCCAGCACCCAGAGATTTCCAACCAACATGGCATATATCTCTAATTAGCTTAAGACATCCTGTAATGACTAAGGATTTCTTATGCCAATTTTACTATGGACCTCCCGACTTTATACCTACCTAAACGTTATTATGCTGGTTATATGAAATATACAGCTCACACCTACCTAGTTTGCTAAATATTTATCTAAAATAAAATTCATAAATACCGCCGCGCAACGCATTATAGAAATTACTTTTGGTGCTTACCCTCGTCAATGATCGATTGTTGTAGTGGAAACGATAAAGTATTGTTTATGTTGACAGTTGATCATATGGATTTGATTATGGTAGTGTCGGTGATCAAACTTGATTTTGCAAAATTTAGGCGGGATAAAAGGCTATATAAAGACAAATAAAATGTGAGCCAGAGGTCAGTTGGTTTTTGTTTAGTCTCGAAAAAAAAGACACCGAAAAATTTTGGTTTGAAATTAAAAAGTTGAAAGGAAACTATATAATAATATTAATAATATGTATATTAATTCTAAGTGCTTGTATAATTGCATATAATTTCATAATTTCTGTGATAAGGTGTACCTAAGAAAAAAAAACGGTACTGTGTATATAAACTGTGCATCTGTACAGATTAATTGTTAAATTGTGGCCTAATAAAGATTTTTCTTGGTCAGTTTGTGTGTATTCTAATATTAAATGCTAAACGCTATTCTGTACCTTAAACTTATAAATAAAAATAAAAATCTTGAAGTTGTACAAAAGAAACTGTTTATTAGAATATAGGTGAATAATGTATTTATAAAAATGTTTAATTGTGCACATCAATAATAAAGCAACAAAAACAAATATATTAACAAAAATTTTGTGTAATAAATATCGATATAAAATGAACCAGTGCAGTGTTGTTTAATTAAATCGGCAAGTCTAATCAAACCCGATATATCGAAGCTATATTCTGTCTCCTGCAATAAGTGGTGAAAAAGCTCAACGTTTGTTCCATTCATGTAAAACCGGGAACTAAAATTTGTGTTACGTACTAGTCTTTCGGTAAAGTTAATGAGTTTGCTGAAAAAGAATTGCTACTTAAAAATCTCGGTGCATATATCAATATACTGCACATGTAGCTGCACATCGTATACAGTATACCAATATAACGTTGTATGAAGAAGTTAAACGTTACAAGGAGGTGATACGCGTAAGGTTCCGGATTCATACGGCAAGCGGAATCGGTGTTTAATTCTGGTTCAACGGAGTATGGCAACAAACAACCTCCGCAACAATTCGAAGTATAGCAGTGAAAACAACCCAGGTCGCGGGATCGATCAACTGTATGGTGACGTAGTCATTTTTTTTACATTTTTACTTAACTATATTTAACTAACCACTTAATTTATATTCTTTAATTATTTCTACTAACCCTTTTAATTAAGTGATTCTATATACATACCTATATTTAAATATTTAATCTTTGTATTACCATCTGTGAAGTATCGTTTCAACTTCGCGAGGATTTTTTTTTCGAAATTTTGTTCATCATGGCGATTACATTTATTTTCTGTCGTTTATAATTATAATTCATAAAATGACCCGGGAAGAATAATAATTTAATATGTCATAGGGAACGGAATGGTCAAGTGCCGCTACCGGCATGCTTCTGCGTACCATCGTTTAACGGTTGTTGTTTCTCATTAATAACAGGGAGTATGTATATATGAACGCGAATTATGAATTGTTGCTAACGATGACTGTTCAGCATATGTCATGTCGTAAAAACCCACCCTCAGACTGACGGCTATCCGATACATCGCGTTCGACATATAGCTGAGCTGAACGAAACAAGTCAAACGTTACAATGGCGCCGAAACAGGGACCCGAGTTTATGCATACTCTATACAGTTAGATTATTTAAAATGTTAAATCTGAAATAACGTAGTTTTTCGATATTGGATTTTTTGTGGATGGTTGCCCTAAAAAGGTATCCAGGTGGCCTCACCACTTAATGGACAAATAGATTACAAAGCCGCTTAAGTATGACCTTGCGGTTAATCTATCTTTTAGTTATTTGCTCTTCTAGCCTTCAGCAATCACCTTTTATGAGGTTGTCCACCATTTTCAATGCTTTTCATAGACTATTTGTTTTCAATAAAAAAAAAATATTTTACAAATTTGCAGTTAACTAAATTTATAATAATATTTTGATGGTCGATGGGAAACGCATTTAATGTTCAATTGATATTCCGTGATTCTGGATGTTCTTGTACATTAGTGGGTTGACTCCCCATTGGAATTATTATAAAATCATTTTAAATGAATTTTTCTTCCATAATTTTTTTTTCTGAAAAATAAATTTTCAATAATAGATGAAACAACTTATGGTTGACCGATTGATGGTTCAGTGAATCTGGATTCTTCGGCCAAACTAAGAAGGTCTTCCTTATTGAGGATTTATTGAGCTAAACTAATTTATAGATATTTCCGTATTTAATTATATTGCCTACGTAGGCCTATGAAAAACAAAGTTGTTACTTTTATATTAAGTTTATTTAAATTCCGATTTAAAGCAGAAACAACAATGTCAACCGTTAATGAATTTACTTTTAGCAGATATGGCATCCGATCGATTGCGCCTAAAGAAAAATTAATTGTTTTACACACCTGATTATTTCGTTCCCACCTATGACATATGTATTTGAAAATCATAAATATTTAAAAGACACTAACATAATTGAATCATATTTTATTAATATTCGTAGTGAGTTTAATTAAATCAAAATCTTTCCATATCTTGGAAAATTTGTGAGAATACTGGTAATAAATTCTCTTAATTATAAATTCGCATATCTTATCGTTTCCATTATTATTATCGAATTATTTTCTCTGTGCTAAGTATTTGGATATTTCTATAAAACAATTCAGTATTACGTCCAAAGCTATTGAATCTTGGTGACTTTACTCGAAAACAGTAATTCTTGATTGTCGCAATACTTCTCAATATTAAATTAGTGTAGTGTTTTCGTTTTGTTCCGTCGATAATCGACGATAATCTTCCGATTATTCACGATAATCTTTCGAAGTATCAATAATTCAAAACAATCAAATAGCCTGCAAACACCCTGTCTCTCAGAATGGATGTGGTATTAATTTATGACGCATTAAAACCCGAAGAATTAGGTATTGAATACGAAATTCGGGGCATATCTAGCTCCCAAGTCGGGGCTGAAAAACTATTTATCGAGAAACTTCAGAAAGAAGGGGAAAATGTTCAGTTAAAACCCAATCAAACGCACACGGACGATTTCGAAGAAGAGTTAAATCTTATAACCCAAAAATTAAACCAATTGGATGAATATTTAGACAGACCAAAGGATGGATCCACCAAAATTCTCGAGTTAAGAGGAATATTAATACGGGGTATCCATTGGAAGGAGAGAGCAGAACGTTTACAAAATTCCAAGCCAGATTTGCCGGGAATCAATATTGTGGTAAAAGCATTCCAGAGAACTATAAGATATTTATCGAGGGAAATAAAGCGCATTAACAACACTCAACAAGAACGTCAAAATTCAGATGCACATCAACAGCCTGGGACTTCGGGAAAGAAAAGCAAACCTTACCCGAATCGAGAACTAGATGAAGCAAAAAGAACATCTCCCCCAGAAGCTACTGCACAACTGGTATCCGATCTAGAAAGACGATTCTCTGAAAAGTTGGATGAAATGACTAACGAATTTAAGAAGAGATTGACTACTTCGCGGTCAACAAGTAGAAATAAAAAAGTATCACAACGAACATCTTCATCAACATCTAATCGTCATCAAACATCTTCAAATAGTTGCTCCGGAAGTGATAGTTCATCCCCTCTTTATAACAGGCGTCGTCAAAATCGAAATAGTCGAAGAACAAGTACCCGCAAACCAAACTATTTTCAGAACCCAACGAAGTGGAAAATCAAGTTCTCCGGTCGCGAAGGAAAGGGTGCTGATGAAAACGTCCAAGATTTCATTATGAAATTGGAAGAGCATGCCTTGCAAGATGACGTGCCGAGACAGGAGTTAGTACATCTGATGCGAAATTTCGTATCTGATAAAGCAGAAAAGTGGTACTTTATCTATATTCGGAAACACAAGAATTCAACTTGGCGAGATATGCGGAAAGCTCTTCTGGAACGGTTTACGTCGGTGGAAAGCGAACGTGCCTTAAGAAGAACCATAAGAAGCAGAACACAATATCCGAAAGAACGCTTCAACGAATATTTGCTCGAAATAGAGAGTATGAACTGTCGCTTGGCTAGTCCACTGGCGGATGATGAATTGTTGGAATCTATCCTGGACAACATGAACGCAGCTCTCAAAAACGCAACCTGTAGTATGACGTTTGGAAGTATAGAGCAGTTAAGAAAAGTCTGCGATAATTACGAAAAACTCTGGAGCTCGTCTGGATACGATCCACGAAAAATGATTGAAACTCGAGGTCGATATGCACCGAGGGTCGAAGGAATCACTGACCAAAAATCCCCAAAAGGAGCGATTGGCAAGGAACAGGATGAGGACGAATACGGCGACGTAACTGAAGAAGAAAATTTACAGGAAGTTAGCGCTATTAATAAACAAATGCACCCGCCCATTACAGTTTGCTGGAACTGCAAAGATATTGGGCATCGCTTTAAATGGTGTCCAGTTGAGAAGACCCATGAGTTTTGCGATGGCTGTGGTTTAGCGAACAAAAAGTACAGCGACTGCTACAAATGCCAGAAGAAACGGTTGGGAAACGAAATTCCGAACGCGATATTTTCTGGGGAAGCACGTTCGGGAAAAATTTACAAGCCCAGAATAAATCAGTCCTACCAACCGCTGACGACACAATCTCCTCCAAAGGAAGAGAAGTAAATGCAGAGACGTATTATAATGTACCTACTGAACATGACCAGTCAGCTAACCTTACAAATTCTACTAAGTCTACCGCCGGAATCTACGAGTGCCCAAGATTACGAAGTAAGCAACAACAAAGAGTCCAACAATATTGGAAAAATAGAAAAGAGTTTCTTCAAGACTGCGCAGTGTGTTCAATTAGAGAGTACCAAATACACGATCAACGACCTTATGCCAAAATATTGATCGGTAATCAAGTAAAATTTGGACTACTTGATAGTGGGGCTAGCGTAAGTGTTTTGGGGAAAAACTGCGAAAATCTGGTAAAATCACTCAATATACCGATCAGAAAACTAGAAACCTTCGTACAAACGGCCGATGGAACTTCCAATCCAGTTATTGGGCACGCCTACATTCCAATCACTTACATGGGCAAAACCGAATCCATTAAATTTTGTTTAGTACCATCCCTCAACTCAGAAATTTATTTAGGAATAAATTTTTGGAGAATCTTTCGAATTGCACCAGACATTGTTAGTGAGATTTCTGAAGGAATAAAACCCTCTAAGGCATCCATGCAGCACGATTTATCCAAAGATCAAAAAGTTGAACTAGACCACGTAATTGCTTCCTTTCCCTCATTTGCAACAGAGGGTTTAGGTAAAACGAAATTATTACAGCACGTGATCGACGTTGGGGCCGCCGCGCCTATTAAACAACGCTATTATTCAGTTTCTCCCGCTATACAGGATATCATAAATGCAGAAATAGATCGTATGCTTTCCTTAGGGGTGATTGAGGAAAGTACTAGTCCCTGGAGTTCTCCGATGGTACTCATAAGGAAAGACAACGGTAAAGTGAGACTTTGCCTGGATTCGAGAAAAATAAATTTAGTGACAAGAAAGGACGCGTATCCTCTACCTATAATAGATGGATTGATAGGTCGATTACAAGAAACCAGATTTATTACAAGCCTAGACCTAAAGGACGCGTTTTGGCAAATCCCGCTTTCACAATCATCCAGAGAAATAACAGCGTTCACCGTCCCGGGTCGCCCGCTCTACCAATTCTGTGTCATGCCGTTTGGGTTGTGTAATGCGCCCCAAACCATGTGCAGACTTATGGACAGAGTGATCCCTCACGAACTTAGAGACCGCGTCCTCGTATATCTCGACGATCTACTTGTTATATCTGCCACCTTTACTGAACACATACGAATTCTCAAATTAGTGGCAAAACATCTGACAGATGCCGGATTAACGATAAATTTGGAAAAAAGTAGATTCGTTTTAAGAGAAACTAAATACCTGGGGTATTTGATTGGTGAACGAGGTCTCAGAGCCGATCCTTCCAAAGTGGAAGCGATAAAAAATTTTCCGACTCCAAAAACAACGAAACAAATTCGGAGATTATTAGGAATGGCCGGGTGGTATCGCCGGTTTGTGCCAAATTTCGCGGAGGTAACATCACCGATTACTAACCTTCTTAAGAAAGGAAGTAAAACTAAATGGAACGAAGAAGCTGAACTGGCTTTAAACAAACTTAAGAATCTCCTTATCAACGCGCCAGTATTGCATAATCCTGATTTTAAAAAGCATTTTTTTATTCGGTGCGATGCCAGTACACAGGGCTTGGGAAGCGTTTTGTACCAAGTGGACCATGAAAAAAATGAATTGCCAATAGCATTCATGTCCCAAAAGTTAAATGCGGCACAAAGAAATTATTCTGTAACAGAATTGGAGTGTCTCGCGGCAATTGTAAGCATCAAGAAATTCAGGCCTTACGTTGAAGGATATCAATTCACCCTAATCACGGACCATGCCAGTCTCCAGTGGCTAATGTCTCAAAAAGACCTTAGCGGGAGATTAGCTCGGTGGAGTATGAAACTACAGGGGTATAATTTCAACATTATACACCAAAAAGGCAGCGAAAATATCGTGGCGGACGCCTTATCGCGTATATATTGTGACACAGTAGAAGAATTGGTTTCCGACATAAACTTGCACAACCTCGATATCATCCCGAATAATATAGATGACGAAGACTACGATAAAGTGTACAAAAAGGTGGCAGAACACCCAGAGCAGTATCCAAATATGTGCATCCATCTGAATCATCTTTTTATAAGATTGGAACCACGATGTGAACAAGTATTAACCGATATTCCCGTATGGAAGCTGTGGATACCCCGCGATATTAGAATAAAGTTGATCGAAAAAGAACATTGTCCCCCAGATGGAGCTCATGGAGGAGTTAAGAAAACGCTCGATCGACTACGGCGGTTATACTATTGGCCACATATGTCAGTTGAAGTTCATGATTGCATTACAAAATGTGAAATTTGCAAACAAACAAAAGCCACGAATCAATGTTTACGCCCTCCCCTAGGCCAGCAAGTTTTTTCCGAACGGCCTTGGCAAAAGATTTACATAGACCTCTTAGGGCCTTATCCAAGAACCTCGTCTGGTAAGACGGTTGTTCTAATAATTTTAGACCATCTTACGAAATTCGTGTTCCTGAAAGCACTGAATTCTGGAACAGCTTCCAAGATTGTAGAATTCCTTCGAGATGAATTTTTTCCGCTCTTTAATGTTCCTGAAATTATTCATTCTGATAATGGCGTCCAGTTCGTGGGTAAAGAATTTAACAATTTAGTTAAAAACAACGGCATTAGTCATGTGAAAACGGCTTATTATTCTCCTCAAGCTAACGCCTCGGAGCGAGTTAATCGTTCCGTGGTAGCAGCCTTGAGGGCGTACGTACAGCAAAAGCACAACAGCTGGGACAAATATCTTGCTGAAATAGGCAGTGCCTTGAGAAACTCCGTTCACCAAACTACCCGATACTCGCCACATTTTTTAATGTTTGGTTATCACAAGATTTTGCATGGGAGTGAATACAAACTTCTTCGGGAATTGGATTTGCTGAGTGAGAATCGTTTAGATTGGTTGGATGTTCCTGAACGACTATCACTTGTTCACAAGGAAGTTCAAAACAATTTGAAACACGCCTATAATAATTACTCCAATCGGTATAATTTAAGAACTAGGCAAAGGCAGCTCTCGATTGGAGAAAAAGTATTTGTGCGTCAGCATGTATTAAGCAATGCCGCGAATAAGTTTACTGCGAAGTTTGCTTATCCTTACATTAAAGCTTATGTTTACGATAAACAAGGCGATGTATACTACAAATTAAAAGACGAGCATGGCAAAGAAGTAGGGGTTTATCACCTAATGGATATTAAAACCTGACCATTGTCGAAATCCTAGTTAATTCAGCTCCAAATCCCATCAATTTCAAATTCCTTCTTATCATTTTGGTATTTGTAGCTGCCCTGTAATGACTAAGGATTTCTTATGCCAATTTTACTATGGACCTCCCGACTTTATACCTACCTAAACGTTATTATGCTGGTTATATGAAATATACAGCTCACACCTACCTAGTTTGCTAAATATTTATCTAAAATAAAATTCATAAATACCGCCGCGCAACGCATTATAGAAATTACTTTTGGTGCTTACCCTCGTCAATGATCGATTGTTGTAGTGGAAACGATAAAGTATTGTTTATGTTGACAGTTGATCATATGGATTTGATTATGGTAGTGTCGGTGATCAAACTTGATTTTGCAAAATTTAGGCGGGATAAAAGGCTATATAAAGACAAATAAAATGTGAGCCAGAGGTCAGTTGGTTTTTGTTTAGTCTCGAAAAAAAAGACACCGAAAAATTTTGGTTTGAAATTAAAAAGTTGAAAGGAAACTATATAATAATATTAATAATATGTATATTAATTCTAAGTGCTTGTATAATTGCATATAATTTCATAATTTCTGTGATAAGGTGTACCTAAGAAAAAAAAACGGTACTGTGTATATAAACTGTGCATCTGTACAGATTAATTGTTAAATTGTGGCCTAATAAAGATTTTTCTTGGTCAGTTTGTGTGTATTCTAATATTAAATGCTAAACGCTATTCTGTACCTTAAACTTATAAATAAAAATAAAAATCTTGAAGTTGTACAAAAGAAACTGTTTATTAGAATATAGGTGAATAATGTATTTATAAAAATGTTTAATTGTGCACATCAATAATAAAGCAACAAAAACAAATATATTAACAAAAATTTTGTGTAATAAATATCGATATAAAATGAACCAGTGCAGTGTTGTTTAATTAAATCGGCAAGTCTAATCAAACCCGATATATCGAAGCTATATTCTGTCTCCTGCAATAAGTGGTGAAAAAGCTCAACGTTTGTTCCATTCATGTAAAACCGGGAACTAAAATTTGTGTTACGTACTAGTCTTTCGGTAAAGTTAATGAGTTTGCTGAAAAAGAATTGCTACTTAAAAATCTCGGTGCATATATCAATATACTGCACATGTAGCTGCACATCGTATACAGTATACCAATATAACGTTGTATGAAGAAGTTAAACGTTACAAGGAGGTGATACGCGTAAGGTTCCGGATTCATACGGCAAGCGGAATCGGTGTTTAATTCTGGTTCAACGGAGTATGGCAACAAACAACCTCCGCAACAATTCGAAGTATAGCAGTGAAAACAACCCAGGTCGCGGGATCGATCAACTGTATGGTGACGTAGTCATTTTTTTTACATTTTTACTTAACTATATTTAACTAACCACTTAATTTATATTCTTTAATTATTTCTACTAACCCTTTTAATTAAGTGATTCTATATACATACCTATATTTAAATATTTAATCTTTGTATTACCATCTGTGAAGTATCGTTTCAACTTCGCGAGGATTTTTTTTTCGAAATTTTGTTCATCATGGCGATTACATTTATTTTCTGTCGTTTATAATTATAATTCATAAAATGACCCGGGAAGAATAATAATTTAATATGTCATAGGGAACGGAATGGTCAAGTGCCGCTACCGGCATGCTTCTGCGTACCATCGTTTAACGGTTGTTGTTTCTCATTAATAACAGGGAGTATGTATATATGAACGCGAATTATGAATTGTTGCTAACGATGACTGTTCAGCATATGTCATGTCGTAAAAACCCACCCTCAGACTGACGGCTATCCGATACATCGCGTTCGACATATAGCTGAGCTGAACGAAACAAGTCAAACGTTACAATCCTAAACAAATAAAAATTAACCCCATTTTAATACGATGAGGTAGGCCCATTTGTTATTTACCCCGAACTTGATCAATCTTTGCAAATGGAATTTACACATTCACTGAATCGAGGATTGGCCAGCACCCAGAGATTTCCAACTGACATGGCATATATCTCTAGTTAGCTTAAGACATCCTAAACAAATAAAAATTATCCCCATTTTAATACGATGTGGTAAACCCATTTGTTATTGACCCCGAACTTGATCAATCTTTGCAAATGGAATTTACACATTCACTGTATCGAGGATTGGTAGGTACCCAAAGATTTCCGACCGACATGTTATATATCTCTAGTTAGCTTAAGACATCCTAAACAAATAAAAATTATTCCCCAGCCGGTTTTAGGATCAATGAATTAATCACTCATTATCCGAAATGAAAATTTGATTATGAAACCTCGTTTCAGGCGGCCAAATCACTTGATGGGATATAGTGCCAGAGAGAGAGAGGGAGAGAGAGAGGATTGGCTAGTACCCAGAGATATCCAACTGACATGGCATATATGTCTAGTTAGTTTAAGATATCCTAAGCAAATAAAAATTAACCCCATTTTAATACGATGAGGTAGACCTGTTTGCTATTGACCCCGAAGTTGTTCAATCTTTGCAAATGGAATTTACACATTCACTGTATCGAGGATTGGCCAGTACCGAGAGATTTCCAACTGACATGACATATAGGTATAGCAGTGGCGTGTTCCTGGTTGTGCTCTCAAGGTGTTCTGCTTCGGATTTTGATCACCCGAAATAATTAAAATAATAGTAATTAATTAAGAAAATAATATTAGAAATTTTTAATAAAAATAAAATTTTCTGTAATAAAAATAAAACTTTTAGAATTAGAATAAAAATCAAAAATTGTTTAGTCGTTCGGCGAACGTGTAGAACATCACTAGAAAACGCCACTGCATTACACATGCAATTGATTTACATGCAGGTGGAGCATGCAAACAAATAACTATCCGCTTCCAAGTGAATTTACGTACGCTACATAGGTGATTGAATCAAATAGATTTTTCCCCAAGGATTTTGAATTTTGTTTACACGCTAATGGAATCATATTCATTGCCTACCGTAATCATGTTCATTGCCGATCTTGATAAAGTGTGTTATTTTGGCCGATGAAATGAAAGTTAAAAAATCTTGTGAGCATATGATAAATCCAACCTGGAATGTTTTGCAATTGGAAACAACCACTATTTTATGATTTCAACCGCACTTTAAACAACTCACTTTTGTTTCAAATAATAAGAAAGCTGGAAGATGTACGGCTTCCAAATTAACTGAGGTCCAATTAATTCCAATAACGAAAAAAGTTAAAATTTTTAACCAGCGGTTTGGTATTGAAACATTGCATACATTTTCTGTTATCCATTATTCTCACAAGGATTGATCTTAAGGCATAGAGTTTACTTGAGGTAAAGTCATATCTGGAGACCTGGTGGTGGAACCAATTGCTGGAAGCTTATGGGGAATTTTGAAATTTCCGACATATCCCATTTGCAAATTTTAAAGTGTTTCAAGCGGCAGTGCAGCACAATTGTTGGGGCACAGGAGAACAGCTCAACGTCAGAGAGTTGTGCAAGATTCAACTCCAAAGAAAGCAGATTCAGCTCCACAGCCAGCGGGAACTACGTTGAGAAAGCATGTAAGACCTAGAGAGAGAAGTAATCAAATGACGCGTCAAGCATATGGCAATGCACCTGCAGATGTGTTGAACGCACTAACAGTGGACGCGTTTATCAGTGCTGTGAAGTACGATATTCTGAAACTTCATTTAAGGACGAATACGAGAAGTAATGGAAGTAAGTTGGATCGAAGTATAGGCGTTGAAGTTACAATATGAGGCAGCTAGAGCAAGTTAAGCCACTGATACAGTAAAGTTGTGCAATCTGGATTACGAGAATATGGCAGAGATAAAGGCTATAATAAGAGAAGAGCTAAGGCAAGTGTCACTGAGCTATGGGAGCCACAGAAACTTACGAAGTTGTTATGACACCTTGAGGGGTCATAACATTGTTTCGTATGTGGTTTTGTTTTGAATTTCGTTACCTCCGAATATATGATGCTTTTTACTGATGGCATTGTCATCTGTTCCCGAGCATTTGATACTAATAGTGCGTTCATCGTGAGTTAGTTCGGAAAAAATAATAAACCAATTTCAACTCGAGTTCGGAACTAGTAGGCGTGGTATAAAGCATTTCAAATAATTTGATTGGTTTTGAGTTCGTTAACGAGTATGGAAATATTTATTTAAGATGTCATGTACGCGACATAAGGTTTATTTTGTGATTGTGAATTGGCCTTAATATTCTGTTTTTTGTTTTTACCAAGCCTAGTGTATTACATAAACGTTGAATATTTTGACAGCGAGACCAACGTGTACCGTGTACGTGTGTGCGACCGGTGGAGACGCAGAGGTGTATTTTTTGTGTGTTTCTCGTTTTGGTGTGTGCGATTGGTGCGCGGTAGGAATGGGTGGGGTAGTGACGCGCGCAAAAGAAAAACGAGAGGCACAACGGAAAAACATTCTTCTAGAATTGTATTGTGCGAGAGTTTTTTGTTTAGTCTCGTTTGGAATATTAAAAAAAATAAGTTTTAGTTTTGATGAGTTGAGAAACCCTGGGGTTAAATTGTTTAAAGTCCAGATTTGATTTTCAATAAAATAAAATAAAACATTCTATATGAAAAGTGTAACTAGAAAAAGTTTTTCTTTCGCCCTGCTCCGCCGTTGCATATCGTAATACAAAAATAAGATATTTTGTTTAAGAACAAAGGCCGCATTGTCAACCGTGACATGCAATAAGTACCGCAACGTACTAGTGGCCAGTTGAGGCCATTCATATTACTGTTTTGGTTCCACGGTATCGAAGGCAAGACACCCAACTGTATTCAATTTTTGATGACGGTGGACGGGGCGCCACGTTTCTATTCAATTTACGGGTGAGTGGCTAGCTGAGGCCACTTCATTTTTTTTCTACGGTTTTGGTGAAAGACGAGAACAATACGAGTGGCCAACCGGCTATTTGAGGGTGGGTTATCAGTGTGGAACACCACAACATCCGGGTGGTCAACCAAGGACATTCCATCTGATATACTAGCAGACCACCACGTTGGATTTAGTGTGTGGGTGACCAGTTGAGGCCACTTTATTTTCGAAGGATCCGGCGGTAAGTTGAGGCCAGCCGTATCATTATTTCTACTAAAGGCGGGAAGACGCCTAACATTGACGGCGGCCAGTTGGGGCTAGTCGTATTATTTCCACTAAAGGCGAGAAAACGCCCAACCCTTTTCGGCGGGACTTTGCAGAAGGTCATAAAGGTACAATTTTTTTGATTTATTTTTTTTTTTTGGTTAAAGTAAATTCAAAATAATTTTAATTTTTCAATTTTTATTAAATGTACTGTGTAATCAAGTGCTGAATAACGGTTGCTTGGCGCGCACTGGATGCACGTTGGTTGTTCAATTTATTTCTCGAGCTCAAAATTTTTTACGTTCGATCCATTGGTCCATTTTATTTTTATTTTCCCGTTGGACCAAATTTTTTTTTTGTTTTATGATTTTATTTAAATAATAAAATAAAACCGTATGGCGTATAATTTTTTGCATTCGGCCTTATTTTCTTTTTTTTTGGTTTTATTTAGACCCAGTATTAACCTGGCTATTTTATTATTTTTTTATTTTTTTCGGTTCGGTTTGATGGGAAGGATTTGTCATTCCTTGACGGTTCCATAATTACAGGCTGGGCTTGTCACTCCCCGTCATCCCCTTGGAAGGACATCCACAAGGTCGGAGTGAATAGTCCAGCATATGTCTCGTTCTTTCAGGGACGATCGTAAAATCCACACGGTCTCCTCGTGACACTTCGGCGGTCTCATGCTGTCGAAGTGTCAATTGTGGGGGATTAGCTGGATGTCTCTCCGGATGAACAGAGACCTGGGGCGGTATGTTGTACCATCACTTCGAATCGAAAAAAGTCGAATTTGAAAAAAGTCGAATCGAAAAAGTGAAAGTAGTATGATTTTTGCTTTTCGAAAATGATACAACATACCGCCATTCGACCTTTTTCGAATTTCGATTCGAAGTGATGGTACAACATACCGCCTCTGGTCTGTTGAAGAAATGTCCCTATCCTCTAATACTGCTTCGTTGTGGGTTGGGCAGCGGGGTACTTATCACTCGGTTAGATCCGGTAGTCCCTGTGTGGGCACACCTGGTTATTATTAAATTTATTACGGTTCCTCAAATTTCGGTCGACGGATTCTGGTGTCCCTTAATTTAAGTTCAGTTTTTCTTAGTTTGCTTTATTTTTATTTTTATTCCGTCCCACAGTGTAGGCCAAGAAAACGCAAGCCTTCACTTCCCCACGACCCAAAACCTTGAGATCTAGCAAAATCACCGTGAGAGAGGCCTCTGTGTGTTTAGTTAAATCTGCGGTGGCAAACGTTTGGTTCTAGCTCGGATCGAGCAAGTCGGCATAAAAAGAGCTTACGACTAGAGAAAAAGAGAGACCAATTGGCTTATCAAATGGAGCAAAAATCCTTGGAAGGGGCCCAGCGGAAGATTGCAGTAGCATTATTGACCAACCTAGTACCATTCAGGCTTCATGAGTCTCGTCACTAGACACCGTCCATTCGCCATCCGGTTTTATTAAATAGCCTGTAACAGCTGGACTAGTGGAGAGAATCTTTCTTAAGCACGATGTTTTCGAGACCCCTTCCATTTTATCACAGAAGCGCCTCCATGACTTATTCTGCCCTTTCCTTGTTTCCCTTTTGTAAACTCTGACACATTCCTTGTAGAAGTCCCAGTCTTGAATTTCTCTAGATCTTTTCGCTCTATTGAAAGCAGACCCACAAGCTTTTTGGCACTCCGCAAGTCCGAGGTTCACCAGACAGGTTCAAGATGTAAGAAGCCACAAAAATCACGTAAAGCTAAACAACGGCAACGAATGAACAAAGTGGTAAAGTTAGACGCCACCAATGTTATCAACCCAAAGTTCGAGAGTTCGATCCTAGTTGAAGACTATAATTTTATCAAGCTTCACATCAACGTTGTTGTCAGATCAAGTATTCTTCCAATTCTGAATGGGAATTGAATTTAGATTGGCATTCGAAGTGGAGAAGAATATGCAACAACTGGCGTTAATCATCAAAACAGGAGAAATGATGACTTGGAATATTTGCGAACAAAACTACATCAAAGTGATTTACAATTGCAACACACATACATCGCCAGATAAAATAAAATTCGAACAGCGATAGACAAGTAGATAGGCCCGAGCAATTTGGGACTAATTTAACCAGTGTACAGTGCAAGTAAAAAGTAAACAGTGTGAAAGTAGTGAACAGTTAAGGTGAGCGAGTCAAAGTGAACGAGTAAATTTGTGATTTGTGTGCTTTGAAATCTTAAGGTGTTGGAAAATAAAGTTTTTAACATAAATCGCTGAGTGTTTTTATTTGCAAAATCGATTCGTGCACGATTCGTAACAGTATCTTATACTACCTATACTAATATTTCACTTTACTATGATAAACCAAAAACAAAATATCACAGTTATTGACGGTTTACTCACTTAAAAAGTGCTCTTACTGCTTCCTTACTTATTTGATCACAAAGAAAATTGCACTCAAAATCTATTCGGGATAATGTGGGAGATATGTTTACACCACATTTATCAATCTCAAATGTTAAGGTGGGGAGTTTGATTGGGGCGGTAGTCCTTTCGGATAATAACAACCTTGTCCTGAGGAAATTGAGGAAATGGGGTCATATGTTCACTTGATCTCGATAATCATTATAAACTAGGCTTTTTGGATTTTTAATAAATTTAAGAGAAATCCCACATATTAAACAAATTTAACCTGTTCATTAAATTGCAACAAATAAAATGCATAAAATATACCAATCTTCGGGCAAAATCCACCTCAAACAACAAACATTATGTTCAATTCAACTCTTAAATAATCCGTACACATAAACATTATCTAGACTAAAAGCATTTTGCTTAAACTGTCAAAATTAAATTTAAAACTGCAATTACTACAATCCGCTGTTACAATGTTATAGTAATTTGCATATATAGGTAGACTCTTATACAATTTAAATGTAAATACGAATTACATCACATTCGTACATACAAGAATATTTTAACAAAAATATTTAACACACTACACACTTATGAGCACTGGTAAGTACTATATAATAAACCTACATAGAATATTGATCATATTCAAATTATCCATAATTATTTATTTGTTTGTTAACTGCAAATAGTTATCGTACCTAGATATGTATAAAATATATTACGATCGATCAGCCGTTTAGGCGACACCGTAAATTGTGATTGCAATTTGCAAATTCAATATCAACCTCAATTATAGCACTCCGTACAGGGTTACAACGAGAGCAACATTTTATCGAATCTAGATTCGCACCACAACGATCTGCACAAAATTACAATAAACCATAATGTTTATGGTTGATTATTATTGATATTACATTTTGTGGTTTATTTTATATTATTTTATGCGTTCATTCGTCTACAATTTTTATGTGGCTAAAGATACGAGCGCACTATCTTTAGAAATACCTATATACACATGCTTTACTGTTATTACATTATTATATGGTTATGATCACATCGGCGTAATTGCAAACGTAATCAAATATATTTTAGCTAATTGAGACTACGGCAGACGGTGATCATTATCAATACATAATATCAAAATACAGTAGTTTTGATTTTATTACGATCGTCTAATAGTCCTCCTGAAAGTGTTGACCTTCATAAAAAACATAAAACCTTGACCGTATAAGATTAGTGCGGAAAGAAACAATTATGGATACATGTTCATTGTTTCGATTTGTTTTTGTTCTTTTTGGTAAGAATGCGATTAACATGTACATGTTGTATACATAATTGTTTGTATGTTGCATATCTACATATAAATACGATCAACAACATGGCTCGCAAAATTATTATTTTTCTCTTGTTCTTGTAAAATTTAAACATTATTATTATTTAAAAAGCAACAACATCAAATAGAAATCATCCACAATCTGACACTCAATTATGTTCTATACATAACATGCTGTTGTGGTATTGCAAAAGAAAATCCGAAAACAAAAGGAAAATTAGCCATATATTTATAAATAATTTTATTGTTAAAATTTACAAAAGAAAAATGCGACGAACAAGACAAATGTGTGGTAAAATGATCGTATGTTTAACACGCATTTGTAAATCAAATGCCGTGGCAATGTGGAAATAAATAACGCGATTAAATGACGGCAGGAATTACGTTTAATACATATATTGGGCCGTGTACATATAGAAGTGTTACACCAATCACAACAGAAGAATGGTCTTCAGAATTCAGCCATAATTAGAGAAAGGGGTTTTTTTGTGCCAAGCCAAAGCTGGCCATTTTAAATAACTAAAATAAGATTATTAAGCGATTTCAATTAGAAACAACTTTTGGCAACTTTTAGCTCATAGAACATGTGCTCCTCCTAGCGGCATTTAAAGGGTGAATCACAGTACCACAAATATTGGCGACCATGACAAAGCGATCACAAGTTATGAAATATGATACCGGTAATCAAAAAATAATAATTTTTATTACTTTAAATTAATTAACACGCTAAAATTCTTTTTTTCATCCAAAAGAATAATATCTAATGATTGTTCAACTGTCATGTGTATTTCAGGGTTATCATTAAAAATTTAGAGGCAATAAATGCAGTATGAATCTTAACAAATGTCAAAAAGCCGCCGATAAAAATCACAATTTTCCTAAAACGTTTCAACTTTGATTCACCCATCCATTGTCGAAAAAGTCTTGTAAAAATCAGCAAATCATAAGTAGCTGTACCACAGAACAAGTAATTGAAAATCAAATAAAATTGATTTAAAATAGACATACATACTGTCACCGCAAACCTCAATTCACCGAAAACGACAATTCACTCAAAATGATTTTTCACCGAAAAAACAATTCACTGAAAAACAATTAACCGAAAACAACAAATCACCGAAAAAACAATTCATCGAAAAGCAATTGACTGAAAACGTTGGTGTTTTACTGAAAATACTGAAAAAACAAATCCCGAAACTTTGAAATTCTGGAATTAAAAATACTTAGTAACCAATTTTTTTCAAAAAATCGAAAATATTGTTACGTACAATCAAAACTGGTTAAAATAATTGGTTATATACAGTAGCACAGTTTTGGTTAAAAATATCGTTCAATACGCCAGAACAAATTTTGAAATGGTCTTTTAAATTGGAATTTGGTTAAACTAAAAATAAATTCGTGTGGAAATGTAGGGGCTAGAGAGTTAGGTAGGTCTCAAGGGCACGGGGCACGACGCTGCACTTCTACTTCAGCTTACCCCTCCAAGGGGCTTTTTATTTCAATTTTGGGGGGCGTAGGAGCGGGATCTATATTCTTTTAATTTCAAATTTGGGATAAACTAAAGAATTGCAAATTGAGTAATCCTGGCAAAATATTCATTGAGTATTCTATCATTAAATATTTTCTTAAACGAAAAACATCGTGGCGGAAGGAGAAGATCAAAAATTTTTGTTGAACAAAATGTCTTTATGGAATAGTATGTTGAACATAACCCAAGAATAACTTTGAACGAACAAAAACAAAAACTTCAAGAAAATCACCAAATTGTTGTTTCTGTTCAAAGCCAGAAACCAGAAAAACCAAACAGTAAGGAATATACAACCAAAATTTCGTAATTATGCTCAACAACTTTTAGAATACCAAACAGAGAATATTCTCATAATCTACATAAATGAGACCAACTTTAATTTATTTACATATATCGAGAAGAGTGAGGCGATCTAAAAAATGGAGTCTGTGTACACATATTTTTACTGGTTGCAGAGGGGCAAAAAACCACGATATTGGATTTATCGGGAATATGGGTTTAGTTTATCACGAAACTAGAACGGGCCTCTTGTTGGCGTACGCTCGAAGATACAAATTTAAAACCTAAGCTGTCTTTGCTGAGCTGGGTGAACGCACGTAGAATTTCAACGTTGATATTCCGGTTACGACCAGCTTTAATTTTTGATATAATTTACGACAATGTAGCATAATGACTTCCACAGAAAAAACCGTTGTTATTTCTAATTAAATAATTTTAATTTTATAATTTTGATTTTTGTTAAATTTATTATAATAATTTTTTGCATGTAATTTTCACAGCACCCAGAATAATAATAATAAACTTTCAATTTAGTTTCTAATTCGTTTCTTTTTTCTCTTCAATGAATAATTATAGTTTTATTTCTAAAGTAAATTTTTCATAACTAACGGGTGATTTTTTAAGAGCTTGAGAACTTTTTTTTTAAAAAAAACGCATAAAATTTGCAAAATCTCATCGATTCTTTATTTGAAACGTTAGATTGGTCCATGACATTTACTTTTTGAAGATAATTTCATTTAAATGTTGACCGCGGCTGCGTCTTAGGTGGTCCATTCGGAAAGTCCAATTTTGGGCAACTTTTTCGAGCATTTCGGCCGGAATAGCCCGAATTTCTTCGGAAATGTTGTCTTCCAAAACTGGAATAGTTGCTGGCTTACTTCTGTAGACTTTAGACTTGACGTAGCCCCACAAAAAATAGTCTAAAGGCGTCAAATCGCATGATCTTGGTGGCCAACTTACCGGGCCATTTCTTGAGATGAATTGTTCTCCGAAGTTTTCCCTCAAAATGGCCATAGAATCGCGAGCTGTGTGGCATGTAGCGCCATCTTGTTGAAACCACATGTCAACTAAGTTCAGTTCTTCCATTTTTGGCAACAAAAAGTTTGTTAGCATCGAACGATAGCGATCGCCATTCACCGTAACGTTGCGTCCAACAGCATCTTTGAAAAAATACGGTCCAATGATTCCACCAGCGTACAAACCACACCAAACAGTGCATTTTTCGGGATGCATGGGCAGTTCTTGAACGGCTTCTGGTTGCTCTTCACTCCAAATGCGGCAATTTTGCTTATTTACGTAGCCATTCAACCAGAAATGAGCCTCATCGCTGAACAAAATTTGTCGATAAAAAAGCGGATTTTCTGCCAACTTTTCTAGGGCCCATTCACTGAAAATTCGACGTTGTGGCAGATCGTAAGTCTATTCATTATGAAATGTCAAAGCATACTGAGCATCTTTCTCTTTGACACCTTGTCTGAAATCCCGCGTGATCTGTCAAATACTAATGCATGAAAATCCTAACCACAAAAAAATCACCCGTTATAAATTGTATTTGTTCCTTTAAATTTAACGTTTAATAATAAATAATACGATGAGAATTTTTTATAAAGCTAAATTAATTGTTCTGGTTTTTACTGCTAAAATGTGCTGTTAATTTTTCTTTTCTGTCGGGAAACCATGGAATGGTGTGAAGTGAGCAAAATGTTGCTAGACGAGAATGTTCTTTAAATTTCATTGCGTGACTATACTAGAGTCAACCCCACGACCAAATTTACCTCCACCATATATAAGCTGGCAAAACGATGGTAGACTCTAGTCGTACAAGCAATAGGTTCCGCTTCATGTCAATTTTTTTTTTCTGAAAACAGTTTTATTTGGTTTTGTTTTTTTTTTCAAATATTTTTTTTGTTAACGGTAGCTCTCGGACCACCTTTATGTTACATTTACACCCGTTACATTTTTTAGAACTGTATTTAATTGTTATTCATTTCTGTGTATTTAATAAAAATAATTAATAATTTAAATGTATAGTTGTTCATTTTCTACTTTAATTGTGTTTCCCAATTAGAAGTTGAAAAGGTATAGAAACATGAGGGGAATACAGAATTGGCGCTATTGCAAATTACAAAAATTACACCAAATTCATTATCTGGAAGGGTCCAGTTAATTTAATTAAAATCGTATTAACAAAAATGAGCTGTTGTTAATGAATTTAAGTATTTTAAATTTCGAAAATTTTCTCGTCAGTATTTTTTGTTTCAAAATTTTATAAAATATTTTTTTCAGGATTTTTAATTTTCTTCGTTTTCTAGATTAATGGTTTTGCTTTTCAGTACGGTGCCATTCTTAAAGCGAATAATTTCTAATAATAAAAATTGTTTGTTCTGTTTGAATTTATTATCTCACATCTGTTAAATCCCGCCTTCTGAAGAAACAATCTGCAGATTGTTTAAAGGAATAGTCGATTCCGGTGAATTATCGTTTTCGCTGAATTGTAGTTTTTATGAATTGTCGTTCTCAGTGAATTCTCGTTTTCCGTGAAGTGTTGTTTTCGATGAATTGTCATTGTCGGTGAATGGTCGTTCCCGGTAAATTGTCGATTTCGATGAATTGCAGTTTTTAGTGGATTGTTGTCTTCTTCTTTCGAAGAATTCTCGCTTTTGACTGATTGTTGTAAGGCAATTTACCGATAGCGACAATTCGCTGAAGGCGACAATTCCCCCGCAAACAACAGTTCACCGAAAACGATAATTCAACGAAACCGACAATTTATCGAAAATGATAATTCGCTGGAAACAACAGTTGACCGAAAAGGTTACTTCACCGATAATATATTCTATCAATAGTTACTTTTGATTTGTATTTTGTATCATCTGAGATAAAACATGAAGAGTGCTAATTTCTAAAAAATTCATCCCCCGATTGCGCACAGGTTCTGTTTTTTTTCGACTCCGGTTTTTATTGTTCGTGGTCAAAGTGTATTTATATGATGATAAGGTTTGGTAGTTATACTGCGAACACTTTATGGACGAACGAAACATCCTTAAAGACAATCCCGAAAATAAAAATTCCAACCCAATACAATAAACTCAACAAAATGTTTATTTGTTGTGTTAAATGTTTAACAATTTTAGCCGAAAATTAAATCGAAAAAAGTCAAAATCCCAAATTTACAAATCATAAAAAACTGCAAAATAAAACCCGGTGAATAAAAGTATTCGGTGCATTGCACTTGAATTTCAAAGATTTTTTATGATGATGCAGAATGCCCTATTTCAGTAACAATACTGTGAAAAAGTTGCCAACATGGTTTTGAGAATTTTGAAACCAGAAGTTTTTTAGGTGGTACTATCTAAGCCCTCAGCATGACCTAAAATGAATTTTTTTTTTTCGCGCAATGAGAAGCTTGTTAAACAGATACACTCTATGTGATTGGGTTAAACAACAAGAGACCGAATGAGAGTGGTAGATCTGTTTTCAATTTCTGTTGAACTCTAGCCGTTCGAATTCATCTCAGAATTTGCAAAATTACATTTCGACCCAAAATAAACGATTTCATCGGTAATAAAATTGACCCTTTCTGTTCCAGTTTACCGGGTTACTTTCGCCTCAGGAGGCCATATTCCATATTACAAAAAATTCATTCATTAGTTCATTAGGTTATTATACATACCCAAGTTGATTATTATCGGTTAAGGAAAGACCTAGTTATGTTCCAGTTGGCCGTATTTCACAAATTGTATATATAAAACATTTTAGAATTCCATCTCCATTCTACAAACTCAACTTCATTATGATCGGCTATGAAATAACCTGGAACTAGGTTATATTCTAGTTGACCGCATTCCATTTCCAAACATTTTCTTGATCGCCATATAATTACGAAATTCCATTAAAATTTTACGTAGCACGAACAAAGAATAAATTAAACGAGCTTGCAACTTCGTAAAGCATCTGTTCGTAGTTATTTGCTAAGCAAGTTCATAAATACAAAGAATACGCAGTGCAAATATTCGTGGAAAATAGCTTAAATCTATATAGAACATTAAGAAATTACACGGAAATTGAAATAGTTAGCAGGCGAAATATTTTTTCTTTCAGTAAATGAATTTAAGAATGGAAAGGACATAAATTAGTCGTGTGTTACAATTAGTTACAGAAAAATTAGATGTAAAATGTAGGCGGCTGTTATTTGTCGTACCCGGACAAATCCAATAAGACTTTGTACCCTAATATTTTCTTTAATGACTAATCAGAAGAACGACTCTTACAACCAGTTTTTTACGATTTAATTCGCTAGGCATATGATTGGAACATTTATCTGAAGCCTAAAAGAATCATTTCAGATTTCGAAAAGGCTATATTTAATACTGCCAAAACCTATTTTCCATCAGCCCAATTTAAAGGTTGTCTATTTCACTTTCGGCAGATAATTTGGAGGCAAGTTCTAAGAAATTAGCCAATAAAAAAATACGCCAACTATGAAGAATTCAGCATTAAAAATAAAATGCTTAAAAGCTTAGCATTTGTACCACACGGCGAAGAAGTCCACCAATTATCGTTAACTGAAGAAAAAATAGACAGATACAGCAAAATGTAAGAAATGTAATGTAAATGCGGAAACTAGACGATAGATACAGAGTTGTGGGGTATGTTATACCATCACAATTTTCGACTTTGAACTTAGTTTAAGTCTCATTTCTTAAAGCAAAAAGATATCTTTCAGCCAAACAATTACACATAAAAAGTATCACGATTTCAACCATCCGTTATAAATATGTTCCTCATTCGTTTTCCTTTTCCTCACTTCGACAAACGTATAACCAACAAAAATTTCAAGTGAAATATAAATAAACAAATCGAGTTACCGTAGACATAGTAAAATAGAATGATCTTTTATTCGAGCATGCTGAGATTACAAGAGAAAAATAATAATGGGAAAGATGAAACAGTATATCATTTAACTACTAAAACCAGAGACATCAAATAAGTCGAAAGTCGAAATTTGTGATGGTATACAACATGCCGCCGCCATCGTTTAAATTTTATAATTGGGCGCAAAAATTCTGGTGTTTCCAAATTAACCCAGCGATCTATTTGTAGATCAATACAAAAAATCTCTTAAAAAGAGAATTGGATAAATTATAACGGTATATTTTTACTGCAATGTTCTGTTTAAATAAAAATCCTTTCGAAAACATATTTAGTATAGGTTTTGCAATCGCAGCTGTGCACAGGTGAATTATTCAAATTACCATAATTTTACAGAACACATTTACAATTATATTTTGTTACATAATTTCAAGGACTTTAAAGGTAATTGGTTATTTGGATGTGTCGAAGGGCCGAATGGGCCGAAGGGCCGAATGTGTCGAAGGGCCGAATGCGTCGAAGGGCCGAATGTCAAAGGGCCAAATGTGTCGAAGGCACGAATTTTTTTTTTGTTTTTAGAAATATAATTTTTTAAATTTGTTGTTTTATTGAATATTTTGTAAATTTTTTTTTATTAAACATAAATAAATTTCATATGAATTTATGTATTTTACTATTTTTCATCACGTAACTAGTCAGCGATACATTTTGGTGAAGGAAAATTTTGTCATGCGCCACCAATAGGTGGCCCTTTTCCTGCTCGTTAACAAAATTGTGTGGGTACTCTAAAAGTGCCATAACACTATAGCTATATACACATATACACAATTTGTGTTGGTTGTACTTCAAAACAAGCGAAAATTTTGGCACAAGTGTAGATGACGTATACATCGCCGAAATCGGGTAAGATGAAAATTTTTTTTAAAAAAGGAGGTGCAAGCAAAAAATTTCGGAAAAATCACCACATTTTTTTGATTTTTTTCATCCAAAAATTAAAAATCTGCCGTTTTTATTTATTAAATCTTAATTTTAATGATAAAAATTCGAATCACACTGTCATGAAACGGGTAACAAATTACATTTTTGCGTTATTTTAATAAAACTTTTTGATTTTTTTTTCCGGAAAATTTTTCCCTTTTTTTATCTTTTCAATATTTTTTTTTAGTTTTATTTATTTTTATTAATAATAATTGCTTCGTCAACCTTGCAGACACAGATCAAAGAGTTTTTATCGCTCTTATCGCTTTTTCTGATAGTGCCACAAATGTTAAAAAAATGAACTTTTGTAAATATAAATTTTTTTTTAATGTAATTTTAATTCGTTGTACACCTTAGAGGAAACCCCCGCTTTTCCAGAATTTAAACAATTCTTCAAGTGGCAAATTTTATTTATAATTTTAAACTAATTAAAAAAAATAATTAAATTTTCCTAGAAAAATTGCAAAATTTTCCCGGAAAAATTACTTGTACTGTCGAAAAACTGTTAAAATACAATGCTAATATCAAAATTTAAAAAAAATTACACATTTGTACTATTTTGAATAAAATAATACAAAATTTATCACCAAAAAAAAATGAAAAGGTCAAAATTTTCTTGGAAAATGTGAAAATTTTCTCGTAATTTTTGGCTTGCACTTCCTAAAAACGATAGATGCACAATCCTACAAAGAAAATTTTTAAAAAGTTTTCATCTTACCCGATTTCCGCGATGTATACGTCATCTACACTTTAGAAAAAAAATTTATCAAAAACGCCATTACACACTATAATTTTTTACCCACACATTTTTGTGGTTTGGACTTAAATAACTGCAACTTTTTTTGTTGAAAAGGGGATATGTACAAAAAATAAAAAAATAATTAAATTAAATAAAAAAATAAAAAATATATATTTCTAAAAACAAAAAAAATATAAAAATTAAAATTCGACCTATTCGGCCCTTCGACATTCGGCCCTTTGATGTCATACCGGTTATTTTTTGAAGTTATTTATTTTCTTGCATTTCAGTTTCCTAATGGTTGTTTTTTATTTTTCCAACAATTTTTTGTTTTCGAAATTCATCATACGAAATTCTTACTATATGTATTTTATATTTTATTCAAAAAAAAATAATTTGAGCTAATATGGGTTAATAAAGTGTTTATATGGGATGAAGTGATTGTAGCAATGACAACTGTTGAAAAAATCAAAGCCGGTATCGAAGTTCCTCGGCGTTTATAAAAATTTGAACTTTTGGGATTTAATAATTTAGTATTTGTTCATTCTCTCTCAAAAAATATGGTTTTTGTGGTTTTTTTCTAAATTGTAATTTTTTTTATTATAATAATCGGTATAATACACATCCACACGTTTTGGTAATATTCAAAAACGTAATTTTGAGATTAAAATTTTCGTAAATACGTATGTATCCTGATAGACGTTGTATTCAAATAAGAGTTCCAAAAGTAGCTCTCGAAATCGTCAAATTTTACTGGAAATAAGTCATTTTTAAAGCGATCATAATGAAGTTCTGGAATACGACCAGCTAGAATGGAACTAGGTTATTTCACAGCCGATCATGGTGAAGGTGGGTTTGCAGAATGGAAATGAGATTTTAAAATGTTTCACAGAAAAGTTCTGAAATAAGACCAACTGGAACGTAACTAGGCCTTTCCTTAACCGATCATGATCCCATAGACATGGGATTCTAAAATGATTGACATTGAGAATGTTGGATAAAAATGTGATTCTAAAATAATTTTTGGTAGTATAAATCGATCATGATGAAATTCGGTATTTATTATAGAAATGGGATTATATTGTGGGGAAATTCTAGAATATGGTAAACTGAGACAGAAAGAGCCAATTTTATTACCGATGAAATCGTTTATTTTGTATCGAAATAAAATTTAAAACACATTGTTAAAAATAAGAAAAATAAGTTTAAAATCTTAGATGTGAAGTTCAACAGGAATTGAAAGCAGATCTAGCAGATCAAATATTTTCCTGTTGGCTATTCTCTCTCATTCTGCGTTGTCATTTAACCCAATCACAAAAATTGCATCTGTTTAACGAGCATCGCACTTAGGGCTCGTAAAATACCCGAACTCGGGTATACTCGAAAAAAACGTAAAACAAAACATATTTTTTAAAATTCACTTTTATTGAAATCATAAGCATGTGTGAATTACTTCAATGTAACTTAAAAATCGTTAAATAAAGGTAGATTAATCCATCTGTTATAACTATAACATTCAATATTACTTTTTATTTATAAAATAATATTTCAAAAATAATAATCAATTGAGTGTGGAAGGAGATAACGAGCAACGAATCTTGGTAATTATGCTTCCAGCCACTGAAAACACCCGTTCGCACGTCGTTGATGAAGGCATAATTTCAGCAACTGCTCTTAATCGTATTTAATGTTATTTACTTACAGCTTCTTACAGCTATGAACCAACATCTGTAAATCCCAACCAAGCCTTACCTGTAAAGAAAAAAATAAAAATACTTAATTAATACACTTAATACTGGATTTTTAGTTATCAAAAAAACTTTACTGTTCCCATCTGCAGAAAATAAAAAAAACTAATTTCTTCGCAATACTCCACAATAGAATAATTCAGCCTGTAATTGGATATTCTTTGTATAAATTGTTCAAATACTTGTTTTCCTATCAGGCTTAAAAGATCGTCACGCAAAATACCAACAACAATAATAGATACATAAATACTTTGGTAAAGAATTCCAACAAACATAAAGCCATACATTAGAAGACGTATTAATAATAATTATCATGTCAAAATGGTACAATTGGCGCACACACAGCAAAACAATTTATTTTGCAATACAATCAATATAGTTAATGTTGAAAACCTTGACATTTCCATTGTACCTGTCTATGCAGAGGTAAGGTACGTAATGGATTTATAATTACGAAATCTTTTTTTTTTTTACTATTAGTAATTTTTTTGTATCTATGCTATATATAATCAAGACGATAATTATCGAATAATTTTGAGTATCGAATTATAAAAATCAGCGTCTTGGATTGTGCAACACACTTTTAATAATCATTTCCCTTTCATTGGCACTTTTAATGCTTATATGCATTTAAGTGACACATAACTTGGAGGGAATAGCATACAATAAAAAATTGTCTTTATAGTTTATTATAAAACCGTTTACAAGATTGACATAAATTTTATGATTAATTAAGATTGAATTGTGATTGAAGTATTGCACCAATCAAGATGATGGAAACGTGAAAGTTTATGATCGACTAAATTCCAATTTTTAAAATGCCGATCGTATATCATTTCGATGAAAAATATTTTCAAATCCATATATGTATAGCTAATCATAAATATTAGAAAACCTTTCACTACTATCTTTAGACTCGTATTGATCGATAAACGATTACATTGTACATATATAGCACGCAGCCAATTTTTCCCGTCAATTTTCTCTTATCACTCGATATAGAATATCAATCTCAATCAACTTTTCCTTTTTTCAAACATTTTATTGGTATGACCTAGAAAATCGGTGCTTGATCGTTAAGCTCATGTACAACAAAATATACGATAAAACGAAAATCGCGTAATAAATACGAGCCGGCACAAGTTGTTTGCTTAAGGCGAGCAATGAATTCGAAAAATATTGATTACATATTGATCAACAATCCATTTTGTTGTATACACTGTTGTTGTATTACAACAATAAAATGATAATCATAAAAAATGTATAAAGTGCCTCGCCTTTATTTTCATATAAATACAAAATTATATAGCTGATTATGGGTATAATGCTGTCTTTTCGCGATCTTCGCATTTGATCTTCTCAAAATTTTAATGCCGCGATTTCATGATAATGATGAGCGAGAATAATTTTGATGTTGTTATTAGAAAATGAAAATAATAATTGGTGGTATCTTTGACTTTCGCTTTGTATGTAATCGCAGACTTACGCGTGTGCGGTTGTCTGATACTCTTTGTTACTATGAAAGTATAAAAGACTCTTTCTTATCTGAAAACTAAATTTTCTAAGACAAATTATTAAGTTAAAGGGAAAATTTTATTAAAATTAAAAAATATACAGAAATATGGTATAAATCTCATGGATTCTTTAGTGTGCATAATTTTAACGGTACCATTATTTGGTAATATTTCTCGGTTAAAATTAAAGAATTACTTAAGAGGAAAAAATTCATAATTGGATTATAACCATGGAGTGGAAAATATTATCAATTCTAATTTTGAACTTAAACAAAAATTTGGAGAATGTTAAATCGCTTAAGCATTTATCTGTGAATCGCCAATTGTATAATTTTATATTCAGCTACAGTTACATTGAAAACCCTCAACTGTGGATCTTTAAATCAAAAATCTGTATTTTTAAAATTTCTTCCAGCAGGATAAGATGTTTTGCACTATAAATCAAGAGATATATTTTGAAACATTTGATCAAAGACTAGTTCAGCTACTAAGAAAATGTTTCTCACCGTGAATATATTATTTTCTAATTTTTCTCGATTTAAGAAAATAATTCTTTAACTGATCAAATTTAATAAAATAAAATATATAAACTAGTGCAAAATACTATTATATCAAATGAAAAAAGAAAGAAAGAAATTAAATGGCGAGAATAAGAAAAAATATAAATTTTTATTTTTTAAGAAAAGTAATTCTTAAAATAAGAAATTATAATATCAATTGAAGAAAACTGTTTCTTAAATTAAGAAAGCTGTGAAATAATATAGGTTTATAAATACCAGCAAATAAAACAAAATCTACCAAAAAAATGGTTTCACATTCCAAATAGTTCGTTATTCAAACCAAATCGACTTTAACTCTTAAGAAATGATTTCCTTATTCTAAGTGACACTTCTTATAATAAGAAATAATTTTTAAAATAAGAGATAACAATATTCTTTAATAATCAAATGTTCATTGAATCAAGAAATTACATTTTTCGTTACAATAAAATATAAATTGCTTTTATTTTTAATCAAACCACAAATAAATAAAACTGATTTTTCCCGTTTTTAGTTTTCTCTATTTGCTAACCATTTATTTTTCTAGAAATTTCTTCAAGAAGACCAACAATATTTTGGACTGTAATCGATTTTTAAGTATCACTCAAATTTTATTTATGTGAAGTTAATATAAAGACTAATATAAGTTACTTAATTTCGCAGTTCATTTGAATTCTCAGTTTTGTTCGTCTCAACTTTGATTGGACCGTTAATGGAACGAATAATCTTATTTAATACCAAATGCAGCATTAAACATCCCAGGCATTGTCGAATCTGGCTGTCGAGCCATTGCTTTCCAACACAATTTAAGAGATAAATCCAGATGTTTTTATTGAGGAACTTGTGTTAATTTTGGCTAGCTTCATGGGAAACATACGTTTTTATTTTGTTACAATTTGATAAAGGCGGGCGTTTAGACAACATCCACGTTATTCCGCCAGTAGTGGTTGAATAATCTATACATATTTTAAACTTCTGTTTTCGGAGATGCAGAATATTGATACTATAAAATATATTTCCAAGTAATTTATACTGAGTGACTCACACTGGTTTTCGTCTAATATCGTGTGTTTAAATCGATTTTTGTCTAAATTTCCAACTAATTAAATTTAAGGTGTATCTATAACATTTACTTGCTTCTAATATTTTTAAACTGAAAAATCCGTCAGTCAAGAAGCCCAGATGCTGACAGATAGATGGCACTTATGTACTATTGTTGAAATTGATAAATTTCAGTTCAGTTAGACAAATTTTAACTATACATCAGATGCGGCTTATCAAGCGCAATCCATGAGCAACTAGTATGAATTAACTGGGGAAAAAATAAATGTTTGATAAAATGTGTTTGTGTTTGAATTTGGACATACAAATCTAAACCTCAGGCAAGAGTTCTATGCAACACTGCAAATTTGACTTCTTACATATATTAATAATTAACAGCTACGCCATATCCCCGCCGCCACGTTGTAAATTGATCACTTGTCAAAACCCAATGCAGTTCTCCGCATTATACAATAGAATACGCATTATACAATAAATAAAGATGCCCATCGCAATCACATTATCACCCAACATTCTCAAAAACAGGCCTATGAAACTGAACAAATTCAAATAAAACGTAAAAACTATCAAAAACAGAAACAATTTCAAAATCATCAGTCCTCGCAAGAAAAACATTCATATGCACCTCGAGTAATACAATGGCCCGTTTCGTACGCGATTATTTTTGAAGTATATTTCTGAAATGTCGAAGGGCCGAACTTCAAAATTCCGAATGTGTCGAAGGGCCGAATGGATCAAAGGGCCGAATGGGTCAAAGGGCCGATTTTTTTTGTTTATTTTTTTTGTTTTTAGAAATATATATTTTTTATTTATTTATTTAATTTAATTTTTTTTTTTAGTTTTTGTACTAAATACCTATTATCTGAAGGCTGACATAAGACCGAATGTCTCAGGTGACGCATGACAAAATTTTGGGGTCGGTTCAAAGACCGAATTATCAAAATCCCGACAAAAAAATTCCGACTTTTAAAATCCCGACTTTCAAAATCCCAACTTTCAAAATCCTGATTGTCGAAATCCCGATTTCGCTGAAACCTTAAAAATTCCGACAAAAGTAGGAATTTTTTAAGAATATTAAATATTAAATTTTGTTTTTTTATAGATAAAAAACGAAATTTAATATTTAATATTATTTATACCACTGCAAGTGTCATTAATGGGTTGGTTGGTAGGTCAATAATTTTATAAGCGACAAACCTTTCCCAAAATGCCATTTCGAAAATAGTAATCCAAACAACAAAAATCTCAAACCCCATAATACTAAAAATATATTTACCAAAAAAAAAAAAAATTCTAGAACACAAAATCTCAAAAAAATAAAAATATCGAATTAAAAACCCCAAAATTTACCGAAAATAAAACCAAATGAGTCAAAATCTGCGCGCGCAGATTCCGACTCATTTGGTTCTATTTTCGAAAGATTCGAAAAAATGAAACCATTATATTAATAATTTTTCTTAAGATATTTGTTAAAATATAAAATATATATTACTATTATGTAGATTTATATTTCATTTATATTTATATTTCATATTTTCATTTAATAGACTTATATAAATATTGAGATTAATTTTGGGTGTGATTTGGGATATTTTTCGGAATATTTATCTTTGGGAATTTAAAATTTTGACAAACAGCCTACTAGTAAGTTTTTGATCTAGTCAAAAACATCATTTTGGTAAAAAACTATTCGGGAATACGATGGTATCCCGTCATTAGAAGATTCTATATAATCCACTCCTACGTGGGGCGCGCAGTGGGACATGTTTGCTGATCTCAGCTTCTATGTCTCCCGACGTTCAAATCTAAAGCCCCTCGGACTAAGCGGGGAAAGCGCTGCGATTTCCCACGTGCCCGTGAGAGTTATAGAAGCCGTTCGCCTCTACAATTATTGCATTTTAAAATACTGGCCCGCGGGCGCCCGAATTCATATTTTTTTTTTAAATCAGGCTTTTAAAAATCGGGATTTTGAAAATAGGGATTATGAAGGTCGGGATTTTGAACGCCGGGATTTTAAAAGTCAGGATTTTGATTCCAAAAATGAAAAATAGTAGAATACATAAATTCATAAGAAATTCATTTATGTTTAATAAAAAAAAATTTACAAAATATTCCATAAAACAACAAATTTAAAAAGTTATATTTTTAAAAACAAAAAAAAAATCCGCCCTTCGACCCATTCGGTGCTTCGACACATTCGGTCCGCTCTTCGACACATTCGGCTCTTCGACATTCGGCCGTTCAACATTCGGTCCTTTGAAATTCGGCCGTTTGTACCCATTCCGTATTTCTTTCTTCGGAATATACTATTAACTATATACGCACATGAACACCAAAATACATTTTTATTAATCATAAACATAAATAAATTACTCATTAAAAAAAATTATAATTTCCATTTGGTTTTAATTAAATCGACTCCACGTTCCCTAATCACATAGCTGTAAGCTTCGGCCAGATGGTGCCTCCGGAACAATACTTGTCTTGAAAAGACGTGTTTTTAAAATTAATTAACTCTTTTATTGGTTAGAATAATTTTTGTTTAGATAAATTTTGGATGTCGGAATGATAGACACAATCAAATAAATCAAGGTAATATTTCCAAACGGAGAGTAGGACCATGTTTTGTTCTCGCTAATCAAAGATTTTAGTGGTTAAATAATTTCTCGGATAATTCCACTATGTGGGAACAATAGCGTTAGGTTGATACAATCAAATCAGTTAACTGCCATTTCCAAACGGTATGAAAGTTCTTAAAAGCCTCAGCATCAATTTATTGCACGGCCCTAATAATCACAGCTCCACAAAAAAAAAACTCCGGCACCCGAGACGAGAATAGGTGTCCTATATGTTTTTGGGGTCGCTGATCACGAATCTGCACTCAGAATTTCTGTATCGCATCAAAATTTTGAATAAATCGCAAAAAATCTATGAAATTCGATAAAAATCGATAAAAAAAGCCCGCCTGCTCGTCAGCGTGCCAGTTCACCTACTCGCATGTCTACCCGCCTGCCTGTCTGTCTGTCCACGATTTTTTACGATTTTTCGCAATTTTTTTGGGACTTTAGTCTGTTTTTTGGCGATTTCTTTTTTTTTCTTTTTTATATTTCATTTTAGCATAGAAGCAATTTTGAAAAAAAAAATTGATGCTATACGGCAATTCTGAGTGCAGATTCGTGATCAGCGACCCCAAAAACATATAGGACACCTATTCTCGTCTCGGGTGCCGGAGTTTTTTTTTTTTTGTGGAGCTGTGTAATCTAATGAATGGCAAATATTGAGATAAAATATGTTTAATGCATTTAAAGCTATAACTTACAGAATTGAGTAAAATTAATTTATTTTAAAAATAGTTTAAATATTGATACAAGTTAGTACAGTTTCTGTTTTCTGTAACAAATTTGGAATTTTTCAATTATAACTATTTTATTTCTAACCAATTAATTTAATAGTAGATTTATTTGTTTTTAAACGTTTTGAAACTATAAACAAAAACCTGGCCAAAATACAATTGAAACGCCAAGCACAACACACATAAAGTACTCGTATATGTAACCAAATATTTGAAAACAAAATAATTCGACATGGTGGGATTTAAACACAAAAAAAAACAAAAATTTAACGTGTCATGGATATCTAAAAGTGACAAGGTACATAATATCGTGGTAGACACATATAAGGAATAATCAAAATTCCATTCCTAATAAACAAGAATAATATAATGAATGAGAGACTCAAACCAGATTTTTAATTTACCTTTGAAATGTTAAAAATTCGGTCACATACTTTTATGTACTTACATAGTTATGTACCTATAAGTATAAGAAGTAAAAATATCTTAAATCAAATTATAAATAACAACCATAATAATAATAATAATAATAATAATTTGAGGTGGGTGGACA
Organism: Nephrotoma flavescens; assembly: GCA_932526605.1. Taxonomy (NCBI): domain Eukaryota; kingdom Metazoa; phylum Arthropoda; class Insecta; order Diptera; family Tipulidae; genus Nephrotoma; species Nephrotoma flavescens. Next base: position 303,225,923 of record OW052221.1, read on the forward strand.
AGTCTGGATTAAAAATAAAGACTTCAAGTCGAACGACTATTAAGTAAATTGAGAGAAAATGATTTTATTTTTTTCATTATTACGAGAATTAAGAAAATAGGTAGACCAGCAAGAAAATGTTAATTGAAAATGGTAAACGCAATTACCAGCACTTTTTTATGGGTTTTTTCAAAAGTAATTTCCGAACTTCCTTATTACTCGTTCAACAATGTTCTTATTTATAATATATGATTTGCTACCTTACAGGCCTGACACATTTATACCGCATACGGTGTTTAATTAAGTTATTTACAGAGATCGTATGCAAGTTTTAATTAAGTGGGATTAGTAATAAAATACACATTTCACTCTATACATATTTCTTATTATACATAAAAACATCTTAATCGCAGTATCGCGCGTCAATGTGGTAACCGCACGATTTTATTATATTTTATGATCGATGGCTGCGGAGTCGATAACGACAACGCATCAAATTTATACTTGACATTGATGATTTATATCTAGTTCGGTGTAATTACGTTCCTATACCACACTTTTATGTCTAAATGGATGACCAAAATTAAAAAATTTAAACTATTTCCGTTGTTTCATAACGTGTGCGCCGAAGATTTAATTATTCTCGTATCGCAGATTACGTATGAGTAAGATATGTTGAAATGATCGTTCTGTTAAAAATTGATTAATCTAAATTTTATGTGTACAAGAAGTTTTTACTACACAAAACCGGTTGAACATATATGTATGTATATAAGGCCGCGGTTTTTTGTGTGCTGGCGCTATTCAACGCATGTTTCTAAGAAATGTATTTAATTATACTGAATAATACTTTTTGATTGCTATTGGGTGTAATCTTTCTTTGAATTTCTTAATCTCTATCGGATTTAGCATAATCACAAAGAAAAAAAACTTAATCTTTTAGCGTTTTGGATTTTAGAAGGTGGATGAATCGAATTTGTGAGGGATTAATTTAAAATTCAGATGACATTTTATTAATTTAATAGTATTGCCATTATAAGATGAAATATAGCAATTTATAGTTCCAAATATGTAAAATGCAATCAGCGATCTAATTTGCGGTTTTCACTTTTTTGGTCAAGCCAATTCTATTACCATTAAGACACACCAAGGTTTTTTAAACCATATACGAAGTAATGTATTTCGTCTTCTTTGTTTAAATGCCGAGATACCACGAGTAATTTAGTGTAAACATTTAACATTGTCTCCAAACTCTCGACTTTAGGCAAAAGTGATTATGAATGTTAAATAAGCGTAGGCTAAATTTTCTTTTTGTTTTCATTTATAAAGGCTTTTTCAGAACTTTCTGCAATTACAGTCTAGTCTTAAGACTAATAAGCAATTTTATTCTAGCTTAAATTACCACTGTTCTTTTATTTTAGGGCTTCATCGATTGATATTCCACATATTTTTGACTTTGTTGTTTGGCTATGCTTTTGCTGTTCTGTCATTGATTTTCTACTGATTTTCTTTTCAATATTCTAATTATATTCATGTTGCCCATAAGTAGAATAGCGTCGATGTTCATATGTTGCAGTATAGTCTTGTTCATGACATTTTTCAAAATTTGTACTTTCATTTTTAACAGGAGCTATTCCCAAACCCCTATGGATGTTATTGTTTCTAATATACCACGGAACATTGACAATGTTTCTCAGTACTTCATTTTGAAATCGTTAAAGTATTACTCTGCTGAAAAGGCATTATAAGAGAAAAAGGTTTGCTCTGTATACCACTTAGATGTAGCGCAAGCCTTAGACAAAACCTGACATGAAGGTCTGCTTATTGTATTTACTTGATCAATAGTTTTTTTTTTTATTTATTTTTTTTTTATTTTTAATTTTTTTTTTTATTTTTTTAGTTCTGTGCTCCTTTCGAAAGCTAAATTAATGATGCGGAATAAGGTATATCTGTTGAGTTTAAGTGTTTTTAGACCGTTAGACAATAGTTTAGACCCGTTAATTTTTTCTGTACCCTTTCTTGGAAATTTCTTTCAAATTTCATCGGTTATTAGATCGAAACCTAGTGCTTTATTCGATTTAACATTGTTTTTGATTTCTTTTACTATATCAGTTGGGTATGTAGGTGTAATATCTCGAAGCTCCTGTATTACATTTTCATCAAACATTTATTCAGTTTGATGTTCATGTGGTTGAAAACTTTCAAGTGGCTCAGCAAACCTTTGTTTTACTTTTGTGTTAGACGACGCCCAAGTCATATACATTTTCTTGACAGGATGAAGCTGAATTGTTAGTATGTTTACTGTTTAGTTGCTTGCCAAAGTCAATAGTCAGTATTTCTATAACTTGTCCCTTTTTTAGTTTCTGGATTTCTCTTACGATATTGTTGAATGATGCTTGCTGAATTTTTTTTTATCCTGTGTAGCTCTGGTTTGGTGTTATGTTTTACTTGGTTTTCTTTTATTCGTCAAGGGATAACTTATTCCTTTCGGAAAGTTATCTCCATTTATCCGTCTTCGATTTCTGGAGTAGGTCTCTAGTCGATTGATGTATGTTTCTGGCAAGTTTTTCTACTTCCATGTCCAGTTGATAATTATCTAATAATGGTACTGCATAAGGTTAGTTTTTCTTGAAGGTATATTGATTATTCTGATGATTATTCTGAGAATGATCTGAACTCAAGTCTTGGCTCTCATCGAATTTCGTAAAGTTGCAAGAACTATTTTTGATTACATAGAAATCCATAAGATCAGCCATTTTTCTTCTCTCAGTAGACCAGTATGATGGCTTTCCAGTTGAGAGAGATTCACAGTTGATTTCTATATTTGCATTCAGTAATTTTTTGATTTTTGTCGTGATGCCTCTACAAAATGTTATATATTGATAACTGCATTTCCTTCTCTGGCACAGTTCTTAGTAAAATGAGTTTATGACGCACATATAACTTTTCTATATCGAGGATTGCCTGTGTTCTTGTTGGTGTCTTAGCAGATCATTAGCATTCCATAACAATATTTTTAGTGTACTGGACATTTCTAAGTTTGCTTAGATTTGGGTATAACTCCCAAAGATTTATCTTTCTACTTTTGCAGTCTTTCGTCGTGTTATATCGCATAATCTTGGTGGCCAGTTCACTTAGGCATTTTTGAACGTTTCACGGTCATTATACTTTTCTTTCAATAACTTGATTGTGTCTGCAGTTGCAGCATCTTGTTGAAACCACTTAAGTTTCAAATCACTATCATCTAATTCATGCCACAAAAAATCAGTAATCATGGGTCTGTAGCGTCCTCCATAAGTGGTATAACTGCAATGCCATTTTCATTTTCGAAAAAAATCGGTTCAATTACACCGCCAGACCACAAATTACACCAAACTGTTAATTTTTGCAGATATAAACGTGTTTCATCACCATTTTCCCATGAAATAATGGATCTATTTCAAGTTGCTCTAAAGCCAAATCTGCAAAATTTCTACGGAATAAATAGTGATTTGATAACTTAACACAAATATGAAAAATGGGGGAAGGGAATATGAAAAATGACCGCTATAATGTTTATAAAATATTTAATACTAACTTGGTCACCCGGTATAAATAAAGCAAACAATTCATTGCATTTTTTCTAATCATTCATACAGGTCTCTATTATATAATATTTCTCTTCAATTATAATTTTTGTATATTGAATTTTGAATAGGCGTGGTGAACAAAATTTAAATTTTTTGAAAGATGTCATGTCTAAACCGACCAGCGACACCAACACAAAGTCTCTAGACGATCTAGGAGTCAATTTATTTAAATTGTTTCTTTCGATTTTGTCATTGAAACGTCACTTTCATGTATTATAAACGTCACAAAAGAGTTTACGCTTAACGGAGTCAATCTGTAATCTTTTTTTAAACCCGTTTTAAATTTTTTTTTTAGAAATTTTAATGTTTGATTGTATAAGTGATGAATAATGATGGTTTTCGTTTTTCATCCTACCTGAAAATGTAGAGACATTTCCTTCTACGAATTTTCAATCATCCGTTCTAAACATATTGAGCATGGAAATTATCGAATAATATATTCTATTCGAGTGAATTTTAGTTCATAAATATTTAATTCGAAATGATCAAATTTATATTAGTTTTAAGGGGAAATAGAGAAAAGTAGTATCCTATTGGCTGATGGCACACGGGGTATCACAGAAACCTTGTGTGGAATTGGGCAATAAAATCCTAACTTTTGTGTGAACAACACAGAATAGCAAAATAATAATAATATGCAATACATATACATGCACACCTACATTTTTTTGAACGAAGCACCGATGTCACACGGGGTATCACAGAAACCGTACTTTTCTTCATTTCTTTCACCGGTCATACCGGTTTTAATTGCGACTTAAACAAATTTTCGGTGCAATCACACTAACACAAACATAAATGAAATAAAAAATATTTCAAGGCCATTTTTGACTCATTTTAGTTTAAATTTTATTTTCGAGAGACCAGAATAAAACAAAATAACAGACACCAACATATACATTATCTATTACGACTAGTTGGCCTTGAAAAATAATCAAAAAACCAAAAATCTCGTGTGAAATGAGGCAATGTCTAATTCCACACAAGGTTTCTGGTATTTGGTATTTTTTCAAGGCCAGCTAGTCGTATTAGATAATGTATATGTATGTGTAACAAAATTTAAAAAAATTAAATAATTATTGAAATCTCTTCGCATATCTCTTTGCATATCATCCGTGTATATACATAAATCCAATTTTTTTTTTTTTTTTTTATTCTGCTCTCTTGAAAATAAAATTTAAACAAAAATGTATAAGTCAGCGGTTCCCAAACTCATTTTGCCACAGAACCCTTTACCGATTCTTCAAATTTCATGGAACTCTATTCATGGAAAATCCCGTTTCGCTTAAATGTGTTGTTTAAGAACGGCAATATAAATCTAATAGCCTTTTTTGGCCAAACCTTTAAATTCATCAAATATATTACACCAGCAAGTTGCTAACGGCACCTCTTCGAAGTTAGTGAGTATCCGAACTAATTTCAATTAAATTCTCGTATTCTACTGCTAGTAGTCTCGTTGGCTTTTCATTGCTTTTGATAGGATTTTGTACCCAATAATTAACGTTATTGTTTAATTTTGGTATGTATGTATGAAATGTAGTTATTTTTTTTATTTCATTTATATGAATATTTTTTATTTCATTTATGTTTGTGTTAGTGTGGTTGCACCGAAAATTTGTTTAAGTCGCAATTAAAACCGGTATCATACGTAAACGGGGAAAGAATCGAAGAAAAATACGGTTTCTGTGATACCTAATGTACCATCAGCTATTGGCAGAATAATAATGATAATAGCAAGATTTATATCTGCATCTTACGAAGTAAATACCTACTCACTTTAAATAAATTGTTTTGTGCAAAAAAAAACACATTTCAGCATTGAAATCTATAAATTTTGATTCTTCTTTAAAGTAGGTAGCAAAAATTTTAATGTTCCCATAAAAATCTATATTTTTAAAAATTAAATATTTTTTGTTCACGCATCTTTTAATTAAACTGTTATTTTCAATTGTTTAGGTCATAAGGGTTATAAGAAGGGGGTCAAATTAAAATCATAGCGATTATCATTTTTCATCTCTCTTCCAGATTCTAATTTTTTGTGAAAGAAAAACATTTTGACGTAAGAATTGATAAAAATTTTCATTTCGGAGATATGTTAATATTAGGTATTTATTTATATTTTTATTGTATGTGTTTCCAATCGATCAGTTCACAATGACAGGAAGACCAAGGCTATCAGAAGAAGAGCACAAAAATGGAAAAACAAAGACTACGGCGGCAAAATCAAACTAACGGTGAAAGGCAATTGAATAACACGAGACGCCGAAAAACTGAAGAAATTTTGGTGGTTTGTAATTTTTAGTATATTCAATGTGGATCTGAGAATTTTGAGGAATCGTTCATACCTGAGTTTTCCTGCGGAGAATTAAATGTATATTGCCGTATCTGTAACGCAAAACATTTCCCGCCTGAATTACCACAGGACAAACTTTTTATCCACTGCTGTCAAAAAGGAAAAGTTGTGTTAGACCCTATTTTAATTTCAACAAAATTTTAGGATCTTATGACTAAGAAACATGAACATTTAAAAAACTTCTTCGAGAATATTCGATCAATAAATAGTTCGTTGGCATTTGCACTATGGGTGCGAACATAGTGCCACCTCTAGGACATGGTCCGTATTGCCTACGAATTAATGATACTGTTAGAGTTAGCCGAAAGTTTCCAGCCGAAAGATAATGCAGATAGTGTCTTGAATACAGCAAAAATCAGTCATGTACTCGAATTTAGGAGAATTTAGGATCGGGTTACATCATTCGGGTGAAGGAGAAATTATTTCAGTTTATAGGAATTTAAAAATCGATAGGAGCGAGAGTATAAAGAGAGTTTAAAAATAGTCAAGACGCTACCTGCATTATCTTTCGGCTGGCAACTTTCGGCTAACTTTTACAAGGTGAATTAATGGACAAATTTACCATAGAATTGGGACATTACACCCTTAAAATGGAGATCAACGCAAATTTGCTCAATTATACATTTTTGAAGCAAACGAAGCATGTGAGCAGCGCATGGGAATCAGTAAAAATGTTAAGTGTAACCCACAAATAATGCAAGAGTTGAGTTCGTTAATGACCACCATAAATCCATTCGTACAAGCATTTAAAATGGTGTATGAGGTAGAACAACAGACTTCGATTTCAATGGTGATAATGCAAGATCGAAGATTCAACTCTACGAGATCTAATGAAGTTGATTTTATTTTTCAAAATGATAATGAAGAGCCTCTACTTGAACGAGATCTATTAATTCATTGCCGCGCTAATTTTATAGATGCAAACCCACGTAAAACTGAGAGAATCAGTGTACTTGATCCGAATTTAGAACCAATGATATATCCATTGTTTTTCCCACTTGGTGGGAAGGAGGTGTTAGTTTGCTTCTTTTTCAACCATCAACACATTCAAATATAAGAAACCGATAATCTGTAAATCCACGAACTCGAATTACTCAAATGCAGTATTATGGTTATCAACTTTCTATTCGGGATGAATTTAATCCCTTTTTATGCGGCGGAAAACTAACACAACGGCAAAACGGCAAAAACAAAAAAACTCAGAGCGGAAAAATACAGTGGCCTTATGGATTACTTGCAAAGGGAAGCTATTAATCAAGGTTTAGTCCCTGGAACAGCTATAATCCTTCCATAATCATTCCAAGAAAGCCCGAAAAATATGGCAAAAACTATCAAGATGCTATGGAGATTGTCCGTAAATATGGCAAGCCGGACTATTTCATTACAATGACATGTAATCCGAAATGGTGTGAAATAAGTAACAATTTGTTAGGTCAGTCTCCGGAATCTCGTCCCGATTTAGTGGCAAGGGTCTTCAAGTTAAAGCTTCAAGAATTGCTCGATGATATTTTGAAAAAGCATGTTTTCGGAGTATCAGTTGCGAAGGTGCATGCCATTGAGTTACAAAAACGAGGACTACCTCATGCCCATATTCTCTTGATTGTCGGAAACGAAGATAAGCCAACAGATTCAGAAACCATTGATAAATTCATTTCTGCGGAAATTTCAGATATTGACGTTTATCCAGAGCTACATGCTATCATTACAAATACATGATATATGGTCCCTGAGGAGAGCAATGCCCCAATTCACATTGCATTTTGAATGGAATATGCAGCAAAAATGTCCACGTTTAAGCCTCAAATTTAACTGTCATATTAATGTCGAATGGTGTTCATCAATTCAAAGTGTGAAGTAATTTTTTAAGTATGTCTACAAAGGTGATTATACCAATATAACCTTCGTTCAACAAAGGTACTTTGGACCATGATGAGATTAGAACGTACATGGATTCGAGGTATGTAAGTGCGCCTGAGGCAGCTTGGCATTTAGTTTCAACATGCACGAACAGTCACACGTCATCGTGAGACTGCCAACCCACCTTCCAGATGATCAAACTGTCTTACTTACCGAACAAACCATCGAAGAAAGTGTTAATCGAGCTGCCAACAAAAACACAATGCTTACAGGATTTTTTAAACTAAATCAAATCGACATCCCAAACCATTATGAATTTGACAAAATGAATGGTGCATGGGAACTCCAACAAATATGACAGATATTGAAAGATTTTCTCTATACGCTTACTTCTTCTTCACGTTCCTGCGCAATCTTATCTTTTGAAGACTTTAGGACATTCAATGGTTATACACAAGTGGAACGTTTAGAGAAGCGGCTCAAAAACGTGGTTTATTTAATGACCCTACATCGGAAAATACATTGTGAGCCGCTATTTCAACAAGCATGCCACGTCGGTTGCGAGATCTATATGCATGTATTTGTGTTTTTGCATTCCCATCAAATGCTTTAGATTTGTTTGTAAAGTGTAGAAATTAGCTATGTGATGATTACGCTCACCATCATTGAGATCATACTGATGAATGCACAATTTGAGTGATGTTAGCTTTAAGAGATATTCAGGGAACTCTAAAATTACATGACAAATAATGTACTAACTTTGGAATACCAACTACACCTACTAATTTAGGAGAGCCGATACAATATTACGATGCACATATCCAGAAATAAATCGGAGATGCTATGCAATGCACATTAAATCAAGAACAAAAAATTACTTTCCAAACCAGGAGGTTCCGGTAAAACGTATCTGTACAAAACACTGCTAAACACGACTCGGCGAAAATTAAACATTATGTGCTTGCAGTTGCTTCTACAGGGATAGCTGCCAATCTTCTTGACGGAGGCTGATCACTCCCAGTTTAAATTACCTGTGCCAATCGTAGAAACCTGAGCATCCTCTATGCGAATCTCATCTATTGTCGCAGAATTTAGCAGAAAGGCAAAATTCAACCAATGGAATGAATCTACAATAGTACCTGGTGTTGCTATGAATGCTGTCGATAAGCTTTGTAAAGAAATAATGAAAAGCCAGAAACCATTTGGTGGTAGAACAATACTACTTGGTGGAGATTTTAGATACAAGCTTTACCTGTAATTGTACATGGTAGTCAGCCTGCAATGGCCGAAACTAGCTAAACATTTCAGGGTATTTGGGAAAAGATTAATATTGTCAGGCTTCAGAATAACCTACGTTCAATGGATCCACAATACAGTAATTGGTTACTTAAATTAGGCGATGGAACTTTAACCAACAATCATGACGACGACTTAATTGAAATTCCGGGCAACCTTATTTACAAAGGCTCTGTAATAACAAATATTTTTGGTGAACGTTTTGCGGAAAGCCCCGTCACATATTATAGCATTGACTCGATTGATGATGCAAATGATGAAGACATTCAGAACTATCCGACAGTATTCTTACCTGAAAAAAAATTCAATTTTCCATAAAAAAATTCAAGCTTCCATACTTTCTTGGGTGAACACATCTTTTTACCAAAGTAAGAGTCAAGAATATCATATCATTGGCACTGAGAGAATTTATAAAATTGATAAAAGTTGTTATTTTTGGTCACGGCACTGCGACACATTGAATTTTATTCTCAATTGAGTATTATAGCAAAATCAAAATAATATCACCTATAAATCCGTGTAAACAGTTGTGAGTGTAAATGGTTTGTGATGACATTGCTAGACACGACAAAATGATTGAGCGATAGTCAGATTTTCATTGTATAATTCAAGAAACGACTTTCATTCTGAAAATACAAAAACCGGACAGAATCATAAACGCCGCAACGGAAATTTTAGACGATAATGAAGTTTTTATGAGAAACCACAACAATTTGGCCATTTGGTATTTCCATATGTATGTAAAATTTGAAAACGGCGTTCAGTAATCCGCATGCTATGAAATGCTATATGAATGTGTTCAGGATTCCGTTACATTTCAAGGCCGATCCTTTCGATAAAACATCTATAGTTAGTATTTTGCATTAGAGACTGTGCGCTCGAATGGTAAACATCAGTTAATACATCTAACTCAATTTTCCAATTGAATAACCGTTGTGATTTTATCATAAGGTGTAAATAGAGCACACATTTAGGAAAACACGTTAAAGTTATCGTATATGCCAAAATGTGTCTGTCAAGAAATGCCCGACAGTAAATTGTCGGGTTATATTATATTTTTTGTAATGTTGTAAAATAAAATAAATAATAAATAGTGGCGGAGACCTCATCATATACATCTTTACTAGGTTTGAATTTTTGGTGTTTGTGATAGATGACAATTGATTCGTATTATTGATTTTATGTTATTGTTAATTTAGATTTAACTATTAAATGAAAATACACCTATTAGTAGATTAAGCAGATAACGTTCAAGTTTTGATGATGAACCGGTACAGGAAACTTGGAGTCAAAACACTTTTAATCGTTTGCTTCATCGCTATCTGAGTTACTGAGGTTGGAAGACCGCACGTAACCGCACGAAGACCTGTCTGTAACTGTGCAGCACAAAATAAATGATGATGTAAAGTTACTCAATCAATCTATAAGCAATTTCTATAAAGTGGCAGCTATATAATTTTTACATTTTCAGAATCGGGCGAGAAATATGAATCGGGCGATAAGTATGAACACAAGAGAGGGCATTAAATCATCAGGCTTAACTAAATAATGATTGAAGTGATCATAAATAGTCAAACAATATATTACCGCAGCAAAGACTTACTCGCCTTTTACCATGGCAAAAAATAATTTCACCCCGTTTACACGCTAATATTTACGAAGTATAATGCACAAACCTGATTGCATATACTGGCACGCACGCATATATGAAAAATATTACAAGAAGAGTAAATTGCTGTAAGTCAAATAAACGTGCGCTGTCTATTTCTTTTATCTATTTATCACGTTCCTATACGAAGTAAACGTGACTTTATTTAAGAGGCTGCATTCAACATCAGAATACAAAACAACCTGTAGAATCAAAGTGCTAATGATCTTAAATATTCGACGTACTATTATGTTATTTTCCTTATATCTTTTTATAGTTAGGTCTGGTGCTAGTTACGTGATGTTATGTTTATAATTTGTTAACAGTTTAATTTCTGTATTGTCCCGCAGCATATCGAAACGGAAATCATGTAAATCATCATCTCATTGTTGCATTTTAATTACGATTCGTATAGAAGATTCCTGCATAAAATTATTTGTGTGCATATATGGCACACGTAATAGTGGTCTTCTCTTAAACGACTTAAATTTACAATTGTTGATAAAATCTACCTTGATGTAATTTGCTGCTTTGTTTTTGTACTTGATCACGATTATCATAAATCGCGTGCTTCTTTACATACGGTTCAAGGTCTAAATTCTATCATTTTTAGTGCTGTCAACATGACGAGAGCTAGGTAGACATAAAAGTTTAGTACAATGATCATCTCATAATAATTATTAGACATTCAACTTAAAGGAATTTTAAAACCTCCGTACAAGAATTATTAGTACCGCAAACTTAATTGTATTTCATAAACATGAAATGAATCATAATTAATTAGTAAATATAAATTATGTCTTATGTCACAACAGTCAAAGAACACATATAAATTAAAATTTTATGTATATTTGAAGAAAAAATTTAATTAAAATAGAAAAACAAACCGATTTATGTTAATTAATTGTAAAAAAAAAAACAATTTTTTTTATGTTCGATTGAAAATTACCGCACGAGATAAATTCATTTATGAAGATCGTAAAAAAAACTATCAAGTCATTGGCTCTAATTATAATTCTTGAAACTAAATAAAATTATCATTATTATTATAATTGTTCTAATCATAAAAAAAACACTGAAATCATAACACATAAATTTGAAACGGTTTATTGCCTGGCTTGTAAGACATGTTATGTGTGCGCCTTCCTATGAACGCGGTTTACACGTCTTTTGTTTATAATTTGTATTGTGAAGTTAATCCACTAAAAAATAATTGACAAGCGTTAAGTAATTATTTAAACAAAACTATATTCAAATATGTTTAAGTTCTTAATAAGTGAACGCACTCATCGCCGCCATTTCAAGAGTGTATGCTTAAGAAATTTGCCAATTTGATTGGAATTTGTATATTTAATTATTTATTTGCTGTTTTCGTAATTGCTGATCAAATTTGATGTTGATTATTTGCGATTATTAAATAATTTAAAATATTATGTAGTAAAAAATATGGTGTGGGTACCCACACGGTTCATTCAGCATTTGTTGTTTACGGTTCAAAACATCTGTCGTACAGTAACTTTTAATTTTATAGATTAAACTTTGAAATTTAGACATATTTTTAAGTAATTGTAATGAGAAATGAAGTATTCAGAATTCTGTAAATTTTAAGGTAGTATTCAGAAGTCTTTGGTTCTAATTCTAGTCGTGAGCAGAAAAAGTCACAACCATGCTTCAGGCTTCCTATGTGGTTTTATCATTAATTTAACTGAAATTTAAAACGTTTGGTAACTCAAAAGCAATTAAATTAGTTGAAAAATTGTTGCTGACTCGTAGTTCATCAGATCAATTATGTATAATTTTAAAAATTGGTTTTAAGTTTCGAAAAAAGTATTTTTACACTACCATTTACTAGCGTAAGTATTTTTAAAGATCGACAGACTGTAATGTTTTTATTTAACTTGACTTGTGTGAGGAATTTTGTATCAATTTAAGGCAATTTTAACAGCTTCGAAATCTTAAAATAACTAGAAAAATAATAAAAGTAAAAACCATGACGCATATGAGACTTGCATAAAATTAGGCGAATTAAAATCTTGGTTTGCTTTTGGTAAAATTGGTAAAATTTTACTACAAGAAATTTGTTTTGAATATAACTTGTTAAATTCAGCGAATTCTTTTATTTAAAATAGAAGAAATTTTGGCGAACAGTAACATCCAATTTTTGAAGAAGTTATATCTGCGTTTAAATTAAATTGTTTGGTATTGATTACCTGTAATTTTGTTATTGAGCCTGTAATTACCGACAACGAGTTATTTTAAAATTTGGATCTATTGTTAGTGCAAATTTGCAAATTAGTCATAGTTCAGTTAGGAAATAGATAATTTCAGATTTAAAAATTAATTTGTAAGTGGTTTACCCTTCTTAATGCCAATATGTATAAACACAATTTTGTGTGGGATATAGACAATATTCCAATACAAGGTAATACAACATCAGTCACCGCGACCTGATGGGAAACCGATTTTTTCAAATCAATTATTGCTTCGATTCGAAACAGATTGTTAAAAATCGAAAATTCAAAGAAATTAGTAAAAATTGTTTAAAATCATTCCAAAATAACAAGTATTTGTGAACTTACCCAAACCCATGAATTTATTATTAATTACTCTACTTAGCGAAACCACTTGATTAGATATACACACACTTGCAATTAAACTTTTTAATGTAAATTTTACAGTAATTTCTCGCAGAACCAAGAAAATATTTTTATTGAGAAGATTGAGAAATCGCCACTCAATAAAACCATAATAGATAATTGTTCTGAGAAAGCAAATGAACTTGGATCAATTTTTTTGAGTTCTGACGTTCAGCCACTTAGAAATATAATGAAAACACAGTCATTTATATTTTAGTTTATTAATAAATACTTTAGTTTTTCTAACCGATGCGAACTTTTTAACAAAAAGTGTAGCTACACAAATTAATGAAAAGTGTAACTACACAACATGTTGAAAAGTGTAACTTCTAAAAAGTGTAGTAATTGAAAGTGTAAATAGCACATCTTTATTGGAAAAGATAGTTAAAAATGTATATTTTATGTGAATATGGGGATCAAATTTTATCATAATAATTCTAAAGGTTGAGGTTATTAAAAAAATTTAAATGTTTGAAATCATATAAATTACATATGCGACACTATGGCCGATTCCAGAAAATTCAGAGATATTACCAAATGTGGGAATATATCGCTTAATAGTGGACAGATTCAGCTGGTTGAAACAGTTAACCACTGGAATCTGCCATAGTATAGTTTAACTAAAGTTCACCCCGATTGATTGCAGTATATCCTTATATGATGTTCCAGTCATTTTATTGGAATGAAATTCAATTTAATAGCGCCCCAATATGAAATTGCACCCCATACCATTACTCGTCCTTTTACGCTAATTATTACAGACATATGGTCCATCTAAGTTAAATGTTTTGTTCATCCGAAAGAACAACTTTTTTTCAATTAGTATTCATTGTTTGCGGCTGCACATCCCAAGTCATGTGCTGCTTGGCGAATTTCAATCCTTGTTGCTTGCGCAAAGGGTTTAGCAGTGTTTTTTTTTGAATTTTAAAAATGAAGCAATTAAAATTTCTCTACGGACTGTTCAATTGCTGGCATGCACAGCGGCCGTTCGGATTTTGTTGATAGAGAGGACTGAATTGGACGCTTGCCGATGAAATTTTCTTCTATCTTGCAGCGTCAGAACTGTCGCTGACCTTCCTTGGTAGTTGTTTCCATACGATGCACTGTCTATTAAATAATTTCGCAAAACATGCTCACTACCCTCGATTTTACGAGCTATGTTGCGGTTGGAAAATCCCTCCAAGTGGTAGGCATCGTTTTTCGCCCTTTCTACCTGAATACTTATTTTGAAAATCGTGAAAAAAAATTTAGCAACTTACACGGAAATCTACTCACAAATACTTAAATTTTACAATACGTCTATTCAAGTGAACGGATAAAATGCGTTTAATATAAAATATATTTAAAAAAACAAAGAAAAGTGCAGTTAGATTGCTATGTTTAAATTTTTTACTCATTTCTCTCTTCTCAATAAAAAAGTATACTTGGTTTCGCGAGAAATTACAGCAAAATTTACATTTAAAAGTAAAATTACATTTTATTATTGTAAACAATATAAATTTATCGGTTTACAGAAAGCCATACTCAATACTCAATTTGACCAAGGGCCGAATTTTGCAAAGTATAATGGTATGACTTTTTAGAGTTTTAATAAATTCCTACTAAGCTAACTTAAAAAATAACTTGGTACGTATTAAAACAAAATTTGGCTTCGCCTACTACACAAAATTGCAAGTGAGCTTTTCTTCGTTGCCTGATAAAAAAAATTATTTTCCGGAATAGAGTTCAGTGATAATTTCATATTCGTCTAAGTTATCGATGGTTCTCCTTGTCTCTGTGATTTAAATATTCAAACAAAGACTTTCTATTTTTGGTGCCTTTTCTGAATGGGTTATCCTATACAAAAACACATAAAAAGTAAAATGCCAGAAATAAAAATCGAACCCCAGACAACCCTTTAACTTTCATTGACTCGATTTTCGATCGTCACAGTAAACCAATAAAGACTATGACACTGGGAAGTGGAAGTACACTGTAGGGTTTCATTACTGCTATATAGTGCTAGAGTTGTATACCCCATCTGTTTGATTTTCGTCCTTAACAAAATGTATAATACGGAATTCGTCGAGTAACTCCAGATATTTTCCCAATTAACTTTATGAGAAAACACATGAAATATTTTAGAGGGTGATTCCTTTACTGATTTGGACCAAAAAATCGGGATGGATTAGCAACATCCAGCCCGAAATACGTAATCCCAAAATCACAATCTCAAAAAATAATGAAAATGTTTAAAACAGTATGAAAGTAATTGTAAAGTCGAAGAAAAACAAGATCGCCCCTCCCCTTCTTCATGTCAGTAAACCTCATCCAGTAACACCTTGCAGGTGTGCACCTTGCAGGAAGCCTGACACCTGCCTAGGATTCAATGGACAAATCTCACACATTAATCCGAAATTAAAACTGATTTTGTAACCTCGTTTCGCATGAGGTTTCGTTTGTGCTAAATGAAACATGCCGGCAGAATATTAATTTTTTATGTTATTATTTGGGTAGAAAAGTTGCACAAATTTTCATAGATTTTCAGACAAAAATAATTATCATATGTTAAATCACGTTGGGATTGATGGGTTATCTCAATTTAATTAAATGAATCGTAACATCCAACTCTTAAAAATTTATAGACAATTTTATTTAATATACATTACATAAAATTGTTAGATCCTACTACACAATATTTCGGTCCTCTAGACCATTTTCAAGTGTTTAAATACACATAACTAATATATATACAATGTTTTGTTGAAAAATGATAATGAAGAAAATTTGTTGTAAAATCAAACAATACACAATATATCACGGAAAAAATATATAATACAATAAAATTAATATGATGAGATGAAGAATTGTTAATTTGTGTTTATGACTTACAATTGTGGTGAATCCCCTATATTTAGTTTATATTTTATTAATTTTGTATTCCATTTTTTGTAATGAAAATTTATAATAACAAACCAAATATGGTAAACTTATAATATTTACTTAAATTATAAATTAACGTTTGATTTAATTTAATAAGTAAAAATATACAAATAGGAAAAAAAAATAATATAATATTTTTTTCCTTATTTGATTACTAAGTACGTTATCACTTTTTAGTAAACTGTCCGTATTGATAACGTACTTAGTAATAAAATAAGGAAAAAAATTATTTTTTTTTCCTAGTTGTATATTTTTACTTATTAAATTAAATCAAACGTTAATTTATAATTTAAGTAAATATTATAAGTTTACCATATTTGGTTTGTTATTATAAATTTTCATTACAAAAAATGGAATACAAAATTAATAAAATATAAACTAAATATAGGGGATTCACCACAATTGTAAGTCATAAACACAAATTAACAATTCTTCATCTCATCATATTAATTTTATTGTATTATATATTTTTTCCGTGATATATTGTGTATTGTTTGATTTTACAACAAATTTTCTTCATTATCATTTTTCAACAAAACATTGTATATATATTAGTTATGTGTAGTTAAACACTTGAAAATGGTCTAGAGGACCGAAATATTGTGTAGTAGGATCTAACAATTTTATGTAATGTATATTAAATAAAATTGTCTATAAATTTTTAAGAGTTGCATGTTACGATTCATTTAATTAAATTGAAAAATAATTATCTGTATAGTACATTTTTGTGTGTGGCTATGGCCTACACTGTCTACTAGAATAATTAATTAAAAGGTGAATGAAGGTACCATCTCAAATCGCCTTTCTTTAACGCTCCGTAACTAAGAAAATATTGAAAATTGGACCCTTTGGAACGATTTTTGTTGCAATCGAATACTTCGCAAATTAAGATCTGATTTTCGCATTTATGTGATTATGAAATATTTTCGGGATAATAATTTGAGTTTGATCGCAAAACGAGTTTTCGATTTGCAAAACGGAAATTATTTAATTATGTTTCTCAGGAAACGGTCAGCAGACCGTCTATTCTGGGCTGCTTCCCAAAACTCAATTTAAATATGTATATAGTGAAAACACTAAATTGTGGTATGGCTACCACCACTCAAATACGCTTTTAACGTTTCTCATTCTCACCAATTTAAAATTTAAGAACAAAACCTAACAATAACATTGTCTACAAATTTTAACTGTATATCCCCCCATATAGCGTTTCAATAAAATTAATCAAAATTGGTTTTCACTCGTCAGCAGAAGAGTGGTACGGAACTCGCCGCTTTAATGCATTTTACTCTATACGGTAAAATTACATAATTTGTTCACGAAAAATTTTTTTATCTCACCTAATTTCGTATGTATAAATATTAACGTGTATTTGATTAGAATTTTTAATCAGCTTGCATAAATTATTGTATCTTTCGATCTTATATAGAATTTTGTTTACGTTCGGTGCATTTAAACGACGTTGTATAATAAAATCATGCGGTTTACTTTTAATTTTCTCATGTATAAAAAAACGCGTGGTAATTCATCCTATCATGAATAACAAATTTAAAATTTATGCAGTTTAAGGCCTAATTAATCGATTATTTTTGTATGCTGCCTGTGTTATGCTACTCTTTATAAGGTACTTATATAGAACACTATAGAATATAGTGATAATCTTATGTTTTATTCAAATTAATCAACCGTAACTGTTACATTTTGAATGGCGATATTCTATAAGAAGAAACAAAAACTGAATTAAGAATCAAATCACACACAATCAAATTACAATAAATTCAAACTGAATGTGTCTTCTATATAGATCTAAAATCTCGGTTCTGATTTCAAAATTCATTTGCTTCGCGGTTAAATTCTTCGTCTAATAATAGGTCATTTACTTAGAAATGCTTGACGGTATAAAATGTTTGAAGTGGTGTAGCAATATTGAAGTTTTTGACGGATTTTGTTTAGAAATTTTCGGTTCACTGAATGCTTTGTTCTGTTGTGGTTTGGGTTTTAGTTTTCTTTTTGACAACCGTAGTATTATTTGAAACCTGACATTACATGAAAAAAAAAATTGTTGGCTGAAACTGTATTTAATATACACCTACAACTGCCTATAAACATACATACTTGAAAGAACTCCGATTTCATAAGTATGTTCGCTATTTAAAAGTTATAAAAAAATATTATTTAAAATTACTGACATTATATTACTTCATTTTATAATTTCTATTTAACAAATTTAATTTATTAAATGAAATTTTAACAATTAGGCCACGTATTATGTCGTCACTTATATGACGTTGAAAATGTATGCGAAGCTTTTTTCGCTTTGGTTGAAAACTATTACCGCCTTCGCTCAAATTAATCGGCTACTCATTAGTGTTTTTTAAACCCTAAATTATTATCAATATTAATTCCAACAGTTTGTGCTCAGACGTTAAATTGATTAATAATTATAAATTTGGGAAGTAAGTGCGCCCCCTATTATGAGTAAAACCAACTTCCCGACAATTTTCACACCGACCCACATACAAGCGATTTGCTCGCAATATTAATTGTTGTAGGAGGCTTGGTTTAAAATGCTTCAAAATCACTTTGTTTTTAATTCATACAGCAAAATTTAATTTTTGTTCGTTAACATATCCAAGTATGTCAAGATTTCTGATTAGAAAAGAATAATGGGGCATTTACATGTAGAAGTTTGTTTTCTTCTACAAATTTTTGCAGGTAAATAAGAAGGATCCGCTATATAAAAATATTCAATATGCCAGAAAGAAATAAACATATATAGTAATGGCGTAATTTTTTTATAGGATGTTTATTAACTTATTTTCAATGAATTCAAATGCGAAATTTACATTTTTATCTATGGCGTCTGTTTTTTTTTTATGAATCCTCAACATTTATAAATACGAAATAATTTTTTTTCTTGTTAATTTTAAAAATGTTGCCATAAAAATACTCGGATCAAATATATTTTATAGCAACATTTATTTTTATGGCAACATTTTATAGTGATTTTTGCTGTATAGTGACTTAAAAATCTTCTGCAAAATTTTGTTATATCCAACTACATTTCTTTTCTTTTCTCTCATGTGCAAAAAGTCAATGTTATAATCTTTCTCATTTTGCAGAAGAAAAATGTTGGTCGCATGTAAATGCCTCATAATGGGTATTTCGTGCACACTGAGGTCTCACTAAAAACAGTAAGAATCTCAGTGTGCTGGATACAACCAATGACATGATGTGAAAGCACCTTCTTAGAATTCAATTTATCGCAAGTATAGCCTATCTTCAATAAAAATTTGAATTTTAAATTGAGTTGTCTTTAAAATTACAGAAGGGGCCGATTATATCAACATATGTAACTACTTTCGACTTACAATAAATGACGTCAAAAGTCTTTTTATTTAAAGCATTTTCGGCAGTCGTAATTACGACTTTGTTATTGGTTTACTCGCAGACATTTATAAATTCAAAATGCTATGAGTTGTATTTTGTGTCTTGTTTTTGATATTTTAGAAAACTTCAAAAATATTTTGTTTAGAAAGTCGAAATCGTAATGCTCACATAATATATATATATATCCCAAGAATAGAATAAAAGCTGTGTTGCTTTTGCAAAATTACAACAACAATTGTATTGTATAAAGCCGGATTGGCTTTAATGTAAGCCAAAAAAATTTTAGGTTTAAGGGGAATGAAACCATTTCATGGTTATGGTGTTTACCACAAAGCGGTTATTTTTACTATTTTTTTTTTTGTCATCTTGTTGTAAAAAAGGACATTTTGCGTTGTTTTGTCAGAAAAATGTCGAATTTAGTTTGTTCTATTTCGTAAAATAAAAAATAAATAAAGTAAATATTATTAAAATGAACCAAACCGAAGAATCTAAAATACATTAAAAAATTAAAGCCAAAAGTTGTTGCTTTCAGATTCAAAAGCTAAGCTAAGCGGGATTTGCGAAAGCAACACAGCTAAAATATGTAAAGTTAAAATATTGGAGTACTATTGGAAATATTGGAGTAATTCGGTCGGTTTTAAAATGAATCAACAGATTAACTAAAATATTGTCAATCGCTGCTTACGACTTTTTCCCACCTCTCAGGCAATTTTTGAATCGAATCCTATCTCGGAAGAACCTTTCGTCTTGGACGATCCAAGTTTTGAATCCAAATATTTTTCTACGACTTTTGCAACGCTGTCATGCAGAAGAATAATTGTATCATGCCTTTTCTCATATTCCGGCCGTTTTTCTCGTAATACACGGCTCAAACAAATTAATTGTAGTGTTTACCGCAGCTCGTAGTACACAACACATCGAATACGTTGCATAACCTTCGAAGCATGAATGTTCGTCTTTGGTGTTAATGTTGAGGTCGATGGCAACGATTGACCGGGTAAAGCGTAGCATTTTTTCCTCTTGGGGTTATCGTAGAATATTTAGTTCCCGTCACCATCACTATCCGATGTAAAAAAAAACCCTTCTTGTTTGCCTTTAAAGCAGCTGCTCGCAAGAAAGAAATTGCGTTTCCACGTCTCTTGGTTTCATTGTATAAGGGAACCAATTACCTTGCTTTTGAATCATGCCCATAGATTTCAATTGCACGGAAACTGTTTTTTGGGTCACTCGCCAACGCACTGGCAAGCTCCTCTTGCATTTGAGGCGGATCTTCATCGAGCAATGCCTCTAATTCATCGTCTACGATTTTTTTTAACCTGTCCCAAACGAGGCTTATCTTCAACACTGAAATCATCATTTTTGAAGCGTCGAAATCATTCTCTACGTGATTTATCGGTTGGAGCGTAAACTTCCACAAGCATTCGATGTGCTTAAGTTGCACGTTTTTTCCAATTAACACTTCCCGCAAATGCTGTTTAGTTATCACAAAATCCGACATATTCAACACCGTAAAAAGCACGTTTTTTATGAAACTCAAAACAATACAAACTGAATGTTAATAGCTGATGTCTAATCTGTCTGAAACAATGAAAATCAGCTGTCGCTATAAAAAAATTATTATAGTCAGAGCCACTTTTTGAAAACGGACCGAATTAATTTGTATTCCGTATATTTACAATGAAACTACTCCAATATGACAAACATTTTGTGTCATCAACGATTTTTTTTCAATCAAGGTGTCGCGCTCAATGTCACAAAGAGCTCATGGTGCAAGCCGGTAGGAAATCCATGAGAGTCCGCACATGCACACTGCAATCTTAGCAAATTGAACCAGTTTGGATCGAGGTTCCAGGTTCCGGTCCTATAAAAACGAAGCGTGAACCAGCTTTTGCCAGAGAATCTTCAACATCTAGGTGGCTGGCACATGACTGTAACTTTATTATAACTACAAAGATCACTTATGAAATGTTTACACTCTCTGATGAGCTGAGAATCAACCAAGGGGCTACTCAACTCGTTAAGCAGTGTTTGAAGTTTTATTAAATTTTATAATTGAACTACATAATTTATGAATTATTTAAAAATTCACTGAACTGATGTATAAAAAACTTGTTTTCTAGTACATAAATAGAAAATAATTAAACGGAAGTCCTAAAAAATAATGAAATGAAGCTCGAAAAATGTCTAGTTTTAATAAAACATTCAATTATCCGGAATTATCGATTATCCGGAATGCTCTCATGTTTTTATAATTTTATAAAATGATGTTCATTTTTCCAATACCACGTAGTGCTTTGTAAACACAATGAGTCTGAGCTGTAATCTCAGCTTGAAAAGCTGATCAATGAGTACCCAGACTTCTAGACGCTCTAAAGGTAAGCTTTGGGCAGTATAGGCACTGAAACCTGCACTAAGACTAGAAACTATGTATTTTGAACTCAAAAATTTATTGATGATTTTTGAGACATCCATAACTTTCTTGACGGATAAATTTACCGACAATAATTTAGAAATATCGAATATTTATTTCTGAAATTACGTATCGAGAATTTACCGGTGCCCTGTGAGCGACGCCGTTACATTCAGTGCCTCGTTTCATTTCAAACGGTAAACAACAGAGCAGTGCCTACAAAAATGTCTGCAGCCGAGGGAGGAAAAGTATGGTTTCCATGGCAAAGTATGGAGTAACCGACAAAGCGCCAGTAATAGCCCTACACGCAATATTTTGTAGGCAATTAAGTTTCACAATCGAACATTTTAAATTGATTGCCGGCCATCCCACAGCAGAGGAACACACTATTATTGGATACCCCAGAAAGTACCAAAAACTCTGCGCCATTGACGAATATAAAGCAGTCGATTTGTATAGTTTATGATCAAGATGGAAATTCAAAGAAAATTTAGAGTCCAAAATGACACCCAGATGCTTAACGCGATTTGAATTAGCGGTTGCGCTCCCAAAAAGAGTGGGGAATATCGGATCATCCTTATTTCTGCGTTTGGTGATTAACCTTATGAAGGGCTTATTGCATTGAGATTATTAAAACAAGGTCGTCAGCATCTGGCACAAAACCCGGACTGTTGAAGTTTGAGGAAAAGGTCATCGATCATTTAGAGTCAAAGCAATGGAGAAAGAACACCACCCTGGGGACATCCTTTCGTAACTTTTACAGCAACTGAGAACCCATCCAACTGAAACCTCAGCAATACTAGATTTGAGCAAAAATTGTACTATCAAACGCTCGCGCAATATGCAGGAAGACACTAGTGAAAAATACTTTGTTATTCTGGGTTATTTTATTCCTAGTAACCAGCTCATGTGGCGTTATTTAACTGGATCTACCAACCTATAAGCAAGTTGCATGTTTTCTGAGGGAGAAATAGACAAGAAACGATTTGAGAAAGTTCAATAACGGACTTATAGGGCGAAAACTTCTAGGATCAGTGTAATCAGACTTTCCTGATTTAGATGTAAAAATGACTCGACTCCTTCTCCACAAGCTAGAAATAAAACCCAAGGCCACGCATGCTTAGAAGGAAATACGCGCATTTTCTTCAATTATAGGAATGCCATGCTGTAATTCGGCGATTTTCCTATCAAGAACACCCGCTTTAAATTGCACCGTAGGAAAATGAGCACTACGAAGCAGTTCACCAAACTCCGTTTTTGAAGTAGTTATCTTTATGTTAGGTAGACGACGAGTTACAGTTGCCGTGCTTGACCAAAACTTTGTTGCGCCTACTGATCGCAGACATACCTGTTCATTTTAGTATTGAACCGATGGACATGGGACATAAACTATGTCAATCACTTCGCGGCGCCTATAATTAGCAAAAGTTGCTTCATATCCAAAGTTTCACATGCAGCGTCAGATGCGCTTAAAGAATTAATCGAATCATTAATACCCGAATTCATGGAATGGGGTTGTAAAATGATTTTTGGAAGAAGGTTTGGAATATGGCGTTCTGGGCCGTATTCTTGAAATCGGTGGAAATTTCCCCAATCAGAATACAATTTGGTTTAGAACTCTCTATATTATTCGAATTTTTCGCCGGCTACTTTGTTTATTTTTTTAAATTTCTTTGCATGTTTCTTAACTTTTTCCCCCCAGTAAAGGTAAAATTCCGACTGGGTAAATCGGTTCGAAATTATTCCTTTAGTAGGGAGACGAATATTAGTAAATTTGAAAACAAATTTGAAAAAAATATTAAAGTAGCCGGCGAAAAATTTGAATAATGTAGAGAGTTCTAAAGCAAATTGTATTCTGGTGGGGGAAATTTCCACCGGTTTCAAGAATAAGGCCCCTGCCTCGGACGGATGACGGTTATTTCTAAACCGATTATAATGGGATTGGGTATTGTGGAAGGAAGTGGGATTTTAAAGTAAATTTTGGAAGAACTGCTAGAATATAGTCAAATGGGACGGAGCTTGGCCATTTTTAACCGATTGTGACGAGATTAGATAATATGCTGGCTGTATAAAATGACTATTAGCAGAAGTTATAAAATAGGTCATCTGTGGCACTATATACTGGTATTTCTGTGGGAATAGGGAATTTATAGGGTTTTCCAATAAGAGTGATATGATTTCTTTAAAAAAAATACACTAATTGTTAAGGAAATTGAAATGCTTTTTATTTAATGTTAATTACAATCGAAACAATTAAGTTCTGAATAAAACGTCATTCAAATGGCCTCCACGACTTCTTCTGCAGGAACGAATTCGATGAACCCAATTTTCGAGCAATTTTTCCACTAAATCAAGTCATATGTCATGAATAGCACGTTCAATATTGACTTGTAAAGCTTGAAGAGAGTTTGGTTTATTGCTAAAGACCAATGACTTCAAATAACCCCACCAAAAATCTAATGGTGCTAAATCGCAACTTCTTGGAGGCCATTCAACATCACAATTTTTCTTGAAATAATCGAATCTCCAAACTTTTCTCGCAATAATTCAATTGTTGCACTCGCTGTGTGTCACGTAGCCCGTCTTGCTGCAACAAAATGTTGTCAAGATCAACTTCTTCCAATTTCGGTCATAAAAAGTTGGTTTTCATCGATCTGTACCGATCTCCATTGACATTAACGGTGTTACCAGCTTCATTTCGAAAAAAATACGGACCGATGATTCCGCCAGACCAAAAACCACACCAAACTGTCAATTTAGGTGAATGTAATGGTTTTTCATGAATAATTTGTGGATTTTCTTGGCACCAGAATCGACAGTTTTGTTTATTTACCGCACCACTCGACTATAAAATGGCACGACTATAAATTACGACTATAAAATGGCAAAATCGCGCAAAAAGTTGCAATTGGAGAACGATTATGTTGATAACAAAACTGAATAATTTGTAAACGTTGTTCTTGCGTATATCCCACCATGATGAAATTGTAAACATTACTGAATACAATGAAACAAAAAATAACAGATCATGACATGTTACAAATGGCCGAAACGTCACTTAAAAATCATATCATTCCTATTGGAAAACCCTATATACGTAATTTCTGTTCAAATATTTTTTTTGAGCATACTGAGGAGACGAGTTTGATGTAAATATTTAAATGGAAAATTATTCTCCATTTAATTTTGTTTTCAAAAAAATTAGCACCAACTTTTTACCTCAGTATGCCAAAAAAAATGTTTAAATAAAAATTACATATATGTAAATTCTTTCTCCAATTTCCTATTCCGGGGAATTACCAGAATAGTGCCACTGGAACAGAGCTTGCCAATTATGTTTGTTGGAATTAAAATCCTAAAGTGATTTTTGGAAGAATTTCTGAATATGCGGGTACCTGGATCAGAACCATTTCTTACCCGATTATGTTAGGATTGGAAATGTTGGTTGGAAATCTCATTATTAAATGGTCATAATAAAAATTTCTGAAATTTGCCACTATGTCGACGAATTCTTGAATTATTTAAGAATTTCGTCAAATTTCTGCTGGATTTAAAAACTTTAGCAGAAAAGGATATTTTTATATGATAGCGCTATCCCAAGCGATGAAGAGCATAAACAGTTTATTTTTTGCAATTTTCTACAACAATCGAAAGTGCTCATAACTGACGCCTCGTGCCAAATATTGCTTCTAAAATACCAAAATTTGTTTTCGTTTTTGCTTAAGAGGTCCAAAGCTACTCCATAAAGCAAGTATGTAAAGGAAAATCACCATAGAGAATAACCTTGCAAATTTCGAAGTCATCTACAGGGTTCCTTAAAAAAATGCCAGGCTTTTCTCCTGGAAATGGTGCAATATAGAAAATTACTTACAATGAAATTTAATATTTATTCAGTGTCGAGGTTTCGTTTAATGATCATCTTGAATGATCTTGAAACCCATTAGTTTGGGAGATATTGAATACATTTTGGGATTACGTAGTAAATAAATACTTTTTGTTCTTAATTATCTCCGTAATGTCGAGTTATAAATCAATAATTTTTTTAAGAAAATGTCACACTTATGTAGAAGGGTTCGATATGATGGTAATATATGACGACCCTCGGCAAAATGAACATCAGGTGATGAGATTATAAGTGGAACGGTATCCAGACCACCGCCACTTTGTGAGAGGTCGTTGAACCATAGAAAATTCAACGAGGCGCCGGGAGGCACACACATTAACTCGAAATATTGCACGAGGTAGTGGAATATCTCAAACACTCGTCTTTTGCATTTTGAGAGAAAATATATCCCATTAACATACCACTGCTACAAGAATTATCAGCAAATGATTTTTGGAACAGAATTCAATTTTGTCATTGGGGTAGGCAACGAATTAAACAAAATTCAAACCGCGTTCAACATATTATATGAGCAGATACAGTTACATTTATTTTACTATGTAAAAGAAAGTAAAATCTAGGGCTCTGATCATATTTGCGACCCGTTTTTTTGATTGGCTGGTTTGTAATGATTGGAGCCCAACATTTTTTAATCGGGCATTTGATTAGACTATGGAAAACCTTTTACATGACATTATTTTTGGAATCTGCTAGCTTTAAATAAAATAACCAATTTTTTATCAAAAATGAGTGACAACCAAATTTTGTTTTATTGGGTATTTAATTTGGCTACAATGAACCTCTAATAATTTGCAAGTCAATAGATATTGTCTTACATTAAAGTTTATTTCCAACCGATTTTGCATTTTGACTTCTACTTGCTTTCAAATTGACAAGTCACATACAATTTTTTAACCGAGCAATAAGAATATAATTAGTGAATAGCTTTCCATTAGAGATGTGTTTATAATTGGATTATACCGCTTAAATTACACGAAAATAAATTCCACACTGATCTTACTTTGTTTTTGCTTGGTTTGAAATTTCTGGAAAAGTACAAGATATTTAGGTAATAAATTTTTTACATTGATTTAAAATAAAATTTAAAGCCCCATTGGACGGCTTTCAAAAATTACTGTTTTCTAGAATTTATCTGTATAGCTACAAAACAGTTTCCCCAGATTTCTTATTCGCGTCTAATTAGCCTTCAACTTTGTTACATAATCTGTAGACACAAACAAAACCAGAAACAACCAATATTGCAATATATGCATTCTAATGCAAAACACGAATCGTATAAAAATAACAAACGACCTTGATAATGACATTCGCATTCGAAAATAAAAAAACGCTTTATAACAATAAGCACACGTCATGCCACAAGTAATTGAAACTCAAAGTAAATAAAGCCGCGACCGCGATGATGAAGTCATTCACTAAACATATTTCGGCAACCAAAATTCCAAATAAAATTTGCTCTACATTAGATCTCATTATGTGATTTAAAAATTTAGCTCTAAACAGACAAAACGAAATGGAGATACGGTAGCTTATAAAAGTTTTAAACCATTTATGCTTATCTGATCACGTTGATTAGCTGAGACAAGATTAATTCCAACAACACAAATTGGTGTGCAGAAAATAATTTGGTATTTCTTACCTGCAAGTGTACACTGTATTATACATATTTCATTCTCACTTTCTTACGTATATCATAATAAACAAATCTTGTATACCAAGATGTAAAAAATTATATATATATAAAATAACAACACTAAACATAAAAAGCTTAAACCAAACGTCTTACCATTTTTTGTTGTTGTATTTGCGGTTGTTGGTGTTCCTTGAGCTGCTGCTGCTGCTGCTGAAGTTATATCGTTTTTTATCGTTTGTAATAATGCTGACGATGGTTCATCTTCTAAAATCATTGCGGGCACAGCAGTTACTAATTTATATCCCGGTAGATGACCTTAAAATAAATAGTAACAAAAGAGAAAAAAAAACGAATTAACCAAAAAATAAAAATAAAAAAAAAAATGAGAGACTCTATTCAAGAATAACAAATTGTTAAGAAACCTTAAGACACCATAAACTATACCACATAACATGGTATATAATAATCAACCGCATGTAACAATATATATAACCTTGAACTCTCTTCTTATTTAAATTGATTTAAAAAAAAATATTTTCTTAATATTTAAGATATTAAAAAATAACGATGGAAGATGAGCTTGTAACACGATGAAATTATATATTATCCAAATCGATACTTCGGGCGTATAGGTACACTGAAACAACACCAAGCGCCAGAAATTATCATTCGCCCAAAAACAAAATTTCCCATTAATTCTTAATCACAATAATTCATTAATTTTCTTTTCGTTTGTTTCTTATATGCATGCATGATATGCGTATTTGAAGATCAAACGTTTTTTTCTTATTTTAATCTCCTTATTTCTTACATTTTGTTACGTGAAGATCGATAAAACCAAAAGAAACAACTCTAAATAATTTTTGACTTCCGTAAGTTATTAAATTTAAATTTTTCTTTCGTTTTCTTATTCATCCGAATCTTATTCTTGGTACAACATGTTACTATCATCTTATTGTATCTTGAAGACTCGACATAGTCGAACCAGTTTTTGTGTATTTGTGGTTTGGTTTAGCTGCTTTTGTTATGGTTTTGGTTTTGGTAGATTGATCTTCTTGATCTGTTTAATAAGTATATATAGCGAGTCACATAAGACAACAATAAAAATCTACGAGTATTGGAGTTACCAAAGAGATGATCGTCAGGAATGTTTTTTTCTGTAACAGGGTTAAATTAATAATCTGTCAGTGTAAAAATTAATCAAATAAATTGTTTTAATCATCAATTACAGTATGGAAAAAATTGTAGGTATATAGATTTGGAGAGGATACTGCCGTGTCTAACTTTCACTTAAAGAATATCGTTGGGATTTTCAACAATTTGGTTAATTTTTTTTCTTATAATTTAATTAATAATTAGATATACGCGGTGCTACAAACGACCGAAATCTTAAATTCACGAAAAATATGCATAGATTCTCAGTAATTGTAATTTGCAGCATATTCATGATTATGATAAAAATATAAGGGAGTTCCGTCAAATGCCAAATACTAATTTCCAGAAATTTCATTTAAAAGGCCCATGTGTACGAAGCTTTGCGATGATCAGTTTACTTACTATCACAGCGGTAGTTTTGAGTACTAAGATGAGTCTGCTTTCTTCAGAACCTTTTCAATGATATACAACACGAATATATTCTGTACTAAACAAATAATTTTGCCACCAGCGCCACAACGGTGAATTTATGAACTATGCTGTAGTTATCAAAATTGATGTATAATTCAAAATCTTTCAAAAGTTATTCACATTGTGGTTGGAAAATGAGAAGGTGTTCCCCTCAAAACTCCGTCCGCACTATTTGTTCGCACTCTGCTCAGGGCAGCTTAGACCTAACCTTTGGTAAACAGTTTTTTACCAAAGTAAACCACAGCATGGTCCACCGCGCTCTTTGCATCTTGTGGACAGTATCGTATGGACTTTCCGCAGTTATGAAGTGCACGAAACTCAAGTCTTCTCGGTTTGGTGACGTGGATGCTATATCGGCCGAAGTCAATACGAACAGACAGTTGATCAGAGTCGTATACCTAATCGCCTCGTTCGTTTGTAATCCAGGTTCGAAGACATAATAGAATCGCGGATTTCAAAATACGAAATTCCCAATAACCGCGCTCTCCACATGCGGCCAACCGGTTATTTCTAGCTTAATATGCTATTTGCGTTACCTGTACTCAATTTGAGTTGAAATTTCAACAAAAAAATTCTTCCAATTTTTTTGCAAAAAATCGTGATGGTTACCGATTTTGAACGGGTAAAATTTATTGTCGTTGATTCAGGATGTTTCGGTTATTTTGGATTGCTGGTGATATTTTAAGAAGATCAGCGTAGCCAAACGATCTCTGTTATGTTTGCAATCGCATAGTTTACCAGTCCTCTCCCAACGTTTATGAGATCACAATATAATCTCCGCCCCGACAAAAATTCTAACTTCTTGGGCACGTCTCTCGTTTTGTTGATATCATTCGAGGCGATGTTTATATCAATGATATCGATATTTTGCGTGACATCCGAAACTCGACACTGAAAGAAGATCTATAGTGCTCACAAACCAATCGCGCTATACGGAGAGTTCTTTGTCCAAAAACTTGTTTCACCTCTCCTTACCAAGGAAACAAGCATCGAACAACTGCATACTAACATGCAAAACAGTAAATTTACAACCCTTATAACAGGTTTACAACCCATACAACCCGTATAAAATAATACGTCGATTACTAGAGCGATTGATAGAGTAAATCCAGCATACGGAATTCCATGTTCCACTGACCGATTACCCAACTCTCGAACACGAAAACTAGCTCACATGAACGTTTAGTGTAAAGTATCTCACACGGTTTTTCATCTGCGGGCAGCTTGATGTAGAACATTTCAAATCAATTTGCGATTGTTTAAGACATCTTTACGAGGAAATTTGAAACCGTCAACTTATTTAATGAAAACTACGACATCTTCAAAAACTCTTTTCGCATTTGTCTAAATTAAGCGCAATATATTGCTGGTAAGTTTTGCTGTAACTTCCTTGGACAGAATGCGTTATTCCTTGATCTAGGGGTTGTACCATTGTATACATGAAAGATCCAGATCCTGATGGCTTGCGTTATTATCGATCAACAAAATTATCTCCTGTTCACTGTTTTGGTATATCTCTGTGGACTGTTTTGGTATACTCCATGTATTTGGTTTTGATAATAGGGCAATGGGTAAGTTTTCTACATAATTTTACCATAATACTCTGAGATATTTTCAGGTCAATTATTAATTGCTTTGCACACATTTTCTTTTACGATGACGGCTTTAATAGAAAGTTGTCGATAAAATAAACCTGTTTCATCAGAATTAAACTGATTTTATCGCGAACAATCCTCCAAAATTTCCGGAAGTTTTTGACGTCAACCGACAACGAAAAAAAAATATTCTGACGGTTTCCAAGACCGATCCAAGACATCCGTTAGATCTAAGACATCCGTTACTTGCATGAAACTCACCGATTTTTAACATGGTTACCTTTTGCTTAGCTTGAGTTTGTACGATCGGTCGATGTTTGTACGATTGGTCGGTCGACTAAGAGGAATGTTTTTTGATCGTCACTTCTTTTATCATTCGCTGTATTTTTAAGATTTCGTGTTCTTGCAATTTCTGCAATGAGAACTTTCTTTAGCTAATTTATCAATGACCTGTTTATTTAGGTCAATTGTAACTTCCGTTAAGTATTGAATTAATACTGTTTTTCTGATAAAATTCGTTAAACATGCAACACAACAACATAATGCACTAAATTGAGTTTTATCAAAAAATGTGCAGTTTTAACACGAGACTATAAAACAAATTTTAAACTTGTTATTCGAAAATCGCTTCCGACATTGATTGAATTTTTGAGGAGCCAAGGTTAAATCACAGATAATATAATAATCAGATACGAAATCAAGAACAAATTATTTTCATTTTTGATTTTGGATTTAAATTCCATTCCCATCTATAGTTCAACTAAACACAAGTTTTTATTTCAAAAGCTTAAAGCTTATATGGTTGGGATCTTCGATCAATTATTATAATTGTTTCTATATGTGTGTTTTGTATAACGTTGCTATTTTATATGTAAAAAATAAAATAGTTTTTGATATACAGGTAACCCTCCATGAACACGGTATTCGAAGAACACGGTTTCGCGGAGCACGAATACCCATTTTTTCAAATTACACGGTTTCAAACAACACGATTTTCCTTTCTCTCTTTTGTTTTGTTCTTTGTATGTAACAAAAAATAAAACATAACATTCTTTTTATTTTATTGTTTGTAGATTCGAACAATACGGTTTATAAGAACACGGAACGAATTAATCGTGTTCTTGGAGGGTTTCCTGTATTTTGTTACAGGTACAAATTTTCTTTATTGTCAAATGAACTGTCGTGTTAATGTTTTTACATTATTCGAGAGCAACTCAGTGTTCGATGAAAATTTTGTTCAAACATATTTCCTGCGCTAAACGAAAAAATGCATAGCTAATCGGCCCGATTCTCGTGGGATAAAATTGCTGTTATGTTATATTATTTCCTCGCTTCCTATTGGAATTTGTATTGATAAAACAAAAATAACATAACATAAAATTTTAGATCCCGGAATCCACCCCAACATGTATTTTTTGTCATTTGTTAATATTTTTTATATTATAAAAAATTAACAAATGACAGCCAGTATTCCAATAAGCTATCGGTTGTTATGCGAAAATAAATTATTTACCATTGCAGAGAACGTGATGAATCAAAATACAATATGTGTACAAAAGAACAAAACACAGACCTTTTTTTTTTATTTTCATTTGTTACAAATAACAGCCAGGGCTTACATGTTCTACCATCACAATTTTCGATACTTTATCGAAGTTTATTTCTCGTAAACTAAAATGGACAACTGTTTCATTTATGAATTATTTCTTTTCTATTGCTATTACAACCTACTAGTGCAAATGCGAACAAATGTCTTTCTCTAATTTCGTTCAAGTATCGAAAGCAAATTTTTTCGTGATAGAAATGGAGTAAAATATCACAATTTTTCAATCTAGCAACCTGGTAAATGATATAAAATGTGAAATAGTGTCACATTTTATTCTAAAGAAGCGAGGCATAATCTTCGATAAAGTATCGAAAATTTGATGGTAGAACGTGTCAGCGCAGTATTGAAATACGCCATCGGTAAATATCTGAAAATAATTATTTTTATACAATTGCAGATAACGTGATATATAAAAATAATTAAACAACTAAGAAGCACGAAGATAGATCGAGCTGAATGTCTAAATCGGATTTTTACGAAATATTGATGAACAATGATTATTATTTTTGGCTGGGTGTTGCTGTGGTTGAATGCATACACACAAAATCACTATAAACGTAGTACACCTATAGAATAAAAATGGCCCCGATCACTCACATACAACGATTTCGCGGCTATTGAACAGAATTATGAAACGCAAGTACCGTAACTAAATTATCTTATGAAATAAAGGATTGTTCTGAAATTCAATAAGCCGGATTATTTTTATACCCGAGGAGATGAGATTAACAAAACTGGAGGTTTCATACTGATGAGACTTAGGATTTTTCAATGAAAATTTGGTCTTTTAAACTGCAGTGAACCGCTACAAAAATATTGTTTAACTAAAATTGGTTTTCCTTAAAATATAAACCCGTTTAATCATCCGTCGAACCAATGCAACTAGATAATAATGGTAGTATTGCTTTAAAAATTTTGCTACATTCTGACGTCATTTTATGTTGACGATTCCAATCTTTGGCTATAGATGGCATAGTATAATCAAATAAATAATTCCATTTTTGTATAATCTGTTTTCCGTTAATCGCAGTGAGAAAAATAGCAAATTACAAAAATATTAATTAAAGTTTAAATTACGGGCGTTTGGTGAGAAATATTTTATTGTATTATAATTAAAATAGGCATTTAAACATTACCGTCATCTATAGTTCAGAAAATAATATGTAGATATTAATTTGATGACGTATCAAGCAGTACGGCCTGGTATTCTAGATTCATTGGTCGAACCCAGTTTTGGTTTATTCCAGTTTTACTTATATTGTGCGTAAAAATATTGAACTATAAGCAATGCACCTAGAGTACATCATAATAAAATATTTCTCACCAATAGCCCGTAATTTAAATTTTAATTAAAATTATTGTAGAATTTACTGTTCATTTCACCTCGCTAACGTTTCACAGAAAACATGTTATAAACAAACATTTAATTAATTATTTGATTATGCTGCCATATAGCCAAAGAAAGGAACCGACATACTGCCATTTATAGCCAAAGACTGGGACGGAATAAAATGACGTCATAATGCAAAGTTGTTGAGGCTATTAGTCTGGGTGCACTGAACCAAGTTATAAAATAACCATAGGCTAAAAATAAATTAGTTCAGTGTATTAATTGAGTTACTATAACTACGCTAAAAATAATTTTTTGAAGTGATTTAACTTTAAATATCTACTCGGTCAATTAAAGTGAAAATCAGTTTATTTTCAGATAAATCAGACAGGGTAGGGCTACTATAATATTTCTCAAATATGCTCATTAATTTACGCTAGGTATGTTATAAAATATACATATTTGTGATCTTTTTATATGCCGCGACAAAAATGATGCCAACTGTGACGTTGAATTTAGCGGAAATTTTGAGCATTTGGGGGAAAAAAATTCTGGCGGGAACTACAAAATGCCTAAAATATTGCCTTTGTGCTTTACTGAAAATGTGCAAAAATAATGGCCTGATAAAAACCTTGAACCAGTGGTACCTCTTGTAATTGAAACGTAACCACAAACACAAAGTGAAAACCATACCAAAAAGCCTAACCGAAGATCCATTAGAAAACAGCGGCGTTTTCTAGTGATGTTCTACACGTTCGCCGAACGACTAAACAATTTTTGATTTTTATTCTAATTCTAAAAGTTTTATTTTTATTACAGAAAATTTTATTTTTATTATAAATTTCTAATATTATTTTCTTAATTAATTACTATTATTTTAATTATTTCGGGTGATCAAAATCCGAAGCAGAACACATTGAGAGCACAACCAGGAACACGCCACTGCTATACCTATATGTCATGTCAGTTGGAAATCTCTCGGTACTGGCCAATCCTCGATACAGTGAATGTGTAAATTCCATTTGCAAAGATTGAACAACTTCGGGGTCAATAGCAAACAGGTCTACCTCATCGTATTGAAATGGGGTTAATTTTTATTTGCTTAGGATATCTTAAACTAACTAGACATATATGCCATGTCAGTTGGATATCTCTGGGTACTGGCCAATCCTCTCTCTCTCTCTCCCTCTCTCTCTCTGGCACTATATCCCATCAAGTGATTTGGCCGCTTGAAATGAGGTTTCATAGTCAAATTTTCATTTCGGATAATGAGTGATTAATTCATTGATCCTAAAACCAGCCGTGAAATTTTTTCCTTGTCACCACCGGGAATCAAACCCAGACCTCCGGTCGCTGGAGCAAGCATGTTGACAACTTTGCCACCGGGGCGGCTGGGGAATAATTTTTATTTATTTAGGATGTCTTAAGCTAACTATAGAGATATATAACATGTCGGTCGGAAATCTTTGGGTACTGGCCAATCCTCGATACAGTGAATGTGTAAATTCCATTTGCAAAGATTGATCAAGTTCGGGGTCAATAACAAATGGGTCTACGTCATCGTATTAAAATGGGGATAATTTTTATTTGTTAAGGATATCTTAAGCTAACTAGACATACATGCCATGTCATTTGCAAATCTCTCGGTACTGGCCAATCCTTGATTAAGTGAATGTGTAAATTCCATTTGCAAAGATTGAATTTCTTCGGGGTCAATAGCAAACGGGTCTACCTCATCGTATTAAAATGGGGATAATTTTTATTTATTTAGGATGTCTTATGCTAACTAGACATACATATATGCCATGTGATTTGGAAATCTCTGGGTGCTGGCTAATCCTTGATTCAGTGAATCTGTAAATTCCATTTGCAAAGATTGAACAACTTAGGGGTCAATAACAAATAGGTCTACCTCATCGTATTAAAATGGGGATAATTTTTATTTGTTTAGGATATCTTAAGCTAATTAGACATATATGCCAAGTGAATTGGCAGTCTCTGGGTGCTGGCTAATCGTTGATTCAGTGAATGTGTAAATTCCATTTGCAAAGATTGAACAAATTAGGGGTCAATAACAAACGGGTCTACCTCATCGTATTAAAATGGGGATATTTTTCATTTGTTTAGGATATCTTAAGCTAACTAGACATATATGCCATGTGATTTGGAAACCTCTGGGTGCTGGCCAATCCTTGATTCAGTGAAGTGTAAATTCCATTTGCAAAGATAGAACAACTTCGGGGTCAATAGCAAACGGGTCTACCTCATCGTATTAAAATGGGGATATTTTTTATTTGTTTAGGATATCTTAAGCTAACTAGACATATATGCCATGTGATTTGGAAACCTCTGGGTGCTGGCCAATCCTTGATTCAGTGAAAGTGTAAATTCCATTTGCAAAGATAGAACAACTTCGAGGTCAATAGCAAACGGGTCTACCTCATCGTATTAAAATGGGGATAATTTTTATTTGTTTAGGATGTCTTAAGCTAACTAGAGATATATAACATGTCGGTCGGAAATCTCTGGGTGCTGGCCAATCCTTGATTCAGTGAATGTGTAAATTCCATTTGCAAAGATTGAACAACTTCGGGGTCAATAACAAATGGGCCTACCTCATCGTATTAAAATGGGGATAATTTTTATTTGTTTAGGATGTCTTATGCTAACTAGAGATATATGCCATGTGATTTGGAAATCTCTGGGTGCTAGCCACTCCTCGATTCAGTGAATGTGTAAATTCCATTTTCAAAGATTGAATTTCTTCGGGGTAAATAACAAATGGGCCTACCTCATCGTATTAAAATGGGGATAATTTTTATTTGTTTAGGATGTCTTAAGCTAACTAGAGATATATAACATGTCGGTCGGAAATCTCTGGGTGCTGGCCAATCCTTGATTCAGTGAATGTGTAAATTCCATTTGCAAAGATTGAACAACTTCGGGGTAAATAACAAATGGGCCTACCTCATCGTATTAAAATGGGGATAATTTTTATTTGTTTAGGATATCTTAAGCTAACTAGACATATGTATATGCCATGTGATTTGGAAATCTCTGGGTGCTGACCAATCCTTTATTCAGTGAATGTGTAAATTCCATTTGCAAAGATTGAACAACTTCGGGGTCAATAACAAATGGGCCTACCTCATCGTATTAAAATGGGGATAATTTTTATTTGTTTAGGATGTCTTATGCTAACTAGACATATATGCCATGTGATTTTGAAATCTCTGGGTGCTGACCAATCCTTTATTCAGCGAATGTGTAAATTCCATTTGCAAAGATAGAACAACTTCGGGGTCAATAACAAATGGGCCTACCTCATCGTATTAAAATGGGGATAATTTTTATTTGTTTAGGATGTCTTAAGCTAACTAGACATATATGCCATGTGATTTGGAAATCTCTGGGTGCTGGCCAATCCTTGATTCAGTGAATGTGCAAATTCCATTTGCAAAGATTGAACAACTTCGGGGTCAATAACAAATGGGCCTACCTCATCGTATTAAAATGGGGATAATTTTTATTTGTTTAGGATGTCTTATGCTAACTAGAGATATATGCCATGTGATTTGGAAATCTCTGGGTGCTAGCCACTCCTCGATTCAGTGAATGTGTAAATTCCATTTTCAAAGATTGAATTTCTTCGGGGTAAATAACAAATGGGCCTACCTCATCGTATTAAAATGGGGATAATTTTTATTTGTTTAGGATGTCTTAAGCTAACTAGAGATATATAACATGTCGGTCGGAAATCTCTGGGTGCTGGCTAATCCTTGATTCAGTGAATCTGTAAATTCCATTTGCAAAGATTGAACAACTTAGGGGTCAATAACAAATAGGTCTACCTCATCGTATTAAAATGGGGATAATTTTTATTTGTTTAGGATATCTTAAGCTAATTAGACATATATGCCAAGTGAATTGGCAGTCTCTGGGTGCTGGCTAATCGTTGATTCAGTGAATGTGTAAATTCCATTTGCAAAGATTGAACAACTTAGGGGTCAATAACAAACGGGTCTACCTCATCGTATTAAAATGGGGATATTTTTCATTTGTTTAGGATATCTTAAGCTAACTAGACATATATGCCATGTGATTTGGAAACCTCTGGGTGCTGGCCAATCCTTGATTCAGTGAAGTGTAAATTCCATTTGCAAAGATAGAACAACTTCGGGGTCAATAGCAAACGGGTCTACCTCATCGTATTAAAATGGGGATATTTTTTATTTGTTTAGGATATCTTAAGCTAACTAGACATATATGCCATGTGATTTGGAAACCTCTGGGTGCTGGCCAATCCTTGATTCAGTGAAAGTGTAAATTCCATTTGCAAAGATAGAACAACTTCGAGGTCAATAGCAAACGGGTCTACCTCATCGTATTAAAATGGGGATAATTTTTATTTGTTTAGGATGTCTTAAGCTAACTAGAGATATATAACATGTCGGTCGGAAATCTCTGGGTGCTGGCCAATCCTTGATTCAGTGAATGTGTAAATTCCATTTGCAAAGATTGAACAACTTCGGGGTCAATAACAAATGGGCCTACCTCATCGTATTAAAATGGGGATAATTTTTATTTG
This sequence comes from Nephrotoma flavescens, assembly GCA_932526605.1. Taxonomy (NCBI): domain Eukaryota; kingdom Metazoa; phylum Arthropoda; class Insecta; order Diptera; family Tipulidae; genus Nephrotoma; species Nephrotoma flavescens. The sequence continues at coordinate 303,264,325 of OW052221.1, forward strand.
TTTAGGATGTCTTATGCTAACTAGAGATATATGCCATGTGATTTGGAAATCTCTGGGTGCTAGCCACTCCTCGATTCAGTGAATGTGTAAATTCCATTTTCAAAGATTGAATTTCTTCGGGGTAAATAACAAATGGGCCTACCTCATCGTATTAAAATGGGGATAATTTTTATTTGTTTAGGATGTCTTAAGCTAACTAGAGATATATAACATGTCGGTCGGAAATCTCTGGGTGCTGGCCAATCCTTGATTCAGTGAATGTGTAAATTCCATTTGCAAAGATTGAACAACTTCGGGGTAAATAACAAATGGGCCTACCTCATCGTATTAAAATGGGGATAATTTTTATTTGTTTAGGATATCTTAAGCTAACTAGACATATGTATATGCCATGTGATTTGGAAATCTCTGGGTGCTGACCAATCCTTTATTCAGTGAATGTGTAAATTCCATTTGCAAAGATTGAACAACTTCGGGGTCAATAACAAATGGGCCTACCTCATCGTATTAAAATGGGGATAATTTTTATTTGTTTAGGATGTCTTATGCTAACTAGACATATATGCCATGTGATTTTGAAATCTCTGGGTGCTGACCAATCCTTTATTCAGCGAATGTGTAAATTCCATTTGCAAAGATTGAACAACTTCGGGGTCAATAACAAATGGGCCTACCTCATCGTATTAAAATGGGGATAATTTTTATTTGTTTAGGATGTCTTAAGCTAACTAGACATATATGCCATGTGATTTGGAAATCTCTGGGTGCTGGCCAATCCTTGATTCAGTGAATGTGCAAATTCCATTTGCAAAGATTGAACAACTTCGGGGTCAATAACAAATGGGCCTACCTCATCGTATTAAAATGGGGATAATTTTTATTTGTTTAGGATGTCTTAAGCTAACTAGACATATATGCCATGTCAGTTGGAAATCTCTGGGTGCTGGCCAATCCTCGATTCAGTGAATGTGTAAATTCCATTTGCAAAAATTGAATTTCTTCGGGGTAAATAACAAATGGGCCTACCTCATCGTATTAAAATGGGGATAATTTTTATTTGTTTAGGATGTCTTAAGCTAACTAGAGATATATGCCATGTCAGTTGGAAACCTCTGGGTGTTGGCCAATCCTCGATTCAGTGAATGTGTAAATTCCATTTGCAAAGATTGATCAAGTTCGGGGTCAATAACAAATGGGCCTACCTCATCGTATTAAAATGGGGATAATTTTTATTTGTTTATGATATAAGATATATTATATTAAGCTAACTGGACATCAGCGGCGTTTTCTAGTGATGTTCTGCTCGTTTGCCGAACGACTAAACAGTTTTTGATTTTTATTCGAATTCTAAAAGTTTTATTTTTATAACAGAAAATTTTATTTTTAAAATTTTTTATTTTAAATTATAGTTTTTCTAATATTTATTTCTTAATTAATTACTATTATTTTAATTATTTTGGGTGATCAAAATCCGAAGCAGAACACCTTGAGAGCACAACCAGGAAACGCCACTGCCGTGGAGCCATATTTCGGTATCAGCCTGAAACAGTTTACCAGAAGCAAACCAAATCGATTTAAATTACAATTTAGGTGCATCAGCAATGGATATCCATATAGCTATCTCCTAAAATTCATTACATACATCGGTAAAATAAACCAAATTTATGAAATTATTTTAATTTACATTTTATTCTATCAGGAGCAACATGTTATGCAGGGAGAACATGTTGTGAATTGGCTAATGGAGTTGTTCAGCCGTATTCCACATTATTTATGGCCCACTTTTTAGCTCTTTTAATTTGTTAGAAGGATTTAGGCAAAAAAATGTAAATATTTTGGATATAATGGAAACCGGCAGTTGCATCAAATTCCGCTGACGATGCATTTAGGCTGGCAGGTAATACTTGTATTCGACGGAGTTCTGTCGAGCGACAAAACGTTTCTGTTCTGCAACCAATACTTATCAAACTTTATAATCGTGGAATGAACGTTTTCGACTGATTTCGGTCCTTATATAGGCCTTGAGTCTATAGAATAGATAGTTAGTCTTTAGACTACTAAATTAAACAATTCCGAAACTGTGTGGTCAGATTTCCTTAATAATTGCCCGATAAAAAATCGTCACAATCGGCTTCTGGCCGATTAAATGATTTAAGCAAAGACATAAAGTATTAAACATTATTTTTATGTTGCATCATTTTTCATTGAAAATTTTCTAAGTCCCATTGTTCGAAAATCTAATTTATTATTAATTATATTTAAAACCAATGTTTTAGGTAACGCAATCTCTGTATATAAATTTTTTTTAATTTCCTACCCCTTCCATAGTAATATAATTTATATCGAACAACAATTTGTAATTATTTCGATTATTTTTTAAGCAGAAACCGGTCTCCCCAGGCAAATTATCAAAGTTCTTTATTGAAATTTTAATGATTGCAATCAATTTTCAAGGCTTTTGTATAATTATGAAGAAAGTGTTTAGATTAACACAATTAACGCGAAATTCTAAGATTAAGTTTCGCACAAATTATGTTAAAGAATCGAAACACAAAACAGTTAAGAATCGACCGGAATCACTGAATACATTTTTAATTTATATTATTGATGTGAACATTCATATAGAAATGTGATTTATTGTACTCGTGCATCGACATTCTCTTTCATTAATTCGTAGAATGACAACAAGCGACCAGTTAAATTTTAATATTTATTAGCACCTCCAGATTCTAAAGCACTACTAACTTCTTTTATTAACTCTTACACGGTCGGCGGTTTATCTAAGCCATAACATTTGAAAGTAATATTCGAGTTTTAGAAAGTTGATGTAAATAATTTTTGTGTCAGACTAGACGGAATTGGCACTTGATGATGCAGGTGTCAAATTGTAATATGTATAAAGCTTAAATCCTCTATTACACCAGACCACCACCAGATATTGGGTCAAATGGCATTCCGCCTTATGGAGGGAATGTCTACCTTTCCAAGGTAGACGTAATAAATTATTTTTTCTTCATGTGGTCTGTCAATTTCGTCTAATTTGACACAATTATTATTTATTACACACCTGTATAAGGTTTCCCGTAACAATAAATTAAAATGTATTAAATTGACGTTTTTGAAATAAATATTTGGTTTGGAGTGAAATTTCGCGATTTTTGCTTATTCCGTTCTTACTTTTCTGCCTATTCAGCCAACTCGTGGACGTACGGGTATAGAAACATCTGCACATTGCATAGCTCCATACCAGTCTATACTGGCATGGAAGTTGGGGTGACCCTTGAGTTTTAAACACCGAGAGAAGATCATAGATGGGTTAAATTTCAACAGATCGTAATCTGCTGATGCAATTTCATTTTGTATCAAGCCCCTATCGAGATTTGAACCCGGTATCTCCCGATCCAAACGCCAAAGCTTTAGCCACTGTGTCATTTGGCCGGTCTTAGGCAAGTTAAAGGAGTGGTCTTAAAGCGACGTAATATAATTTATTTGTAATAATTTTTGGTTAAAGAACCATCCCGATATCATAGATACAACAAAAGTTACAATTTTGATTCATCCTATGAAGGGATTTTGCTGCCTGCGCGCTGACCCTCCAACTATCTCGGTCCATCGCCTGCTCTCTCCAGTTTCAAAATCCTCTTGTTCGCAGGTCTTGTTCGACGTCGTCGCGCTAGCGTAGTCTATATGCCTTTCTCTGCTATGTACGGTTGTTGATGGAACACTTTTCTTCTTCATTCGTTGTGAAGTGGATCGTTCAACGTGGCCCAGCCATCTTACTCGGTTGGATTTAATAAATGATGATAATGTCACAATCTCGTAAGGATACGTTTGATTTTGAACCCTGTATTTGGTTGTCCGCAACCTTAACTAAACCATAAATGTATCGAATGACATTCCTTTTAAATTTAGATAAAAATCTACAATCGTTAGTGGTGCGCTTCCAAAAGTTAACATAGATCCTATAAGTGCTTATATTTAAACTCAAACCCGAGATATTTCGTTATCAAAGTTATGGCCGTCTTCGTATGATTTTATAATTCTATAAGCATTTTGAGTACTATTGAGTGAGAGGATAAATAAGTGACGGTCTCTAATATACCTGTATACAATTCTTTTCAAAGCTTTAAGGAAAGTTACAAAAATACTATAAGGGTGGTAAAATGGACTTATAAATTACCTATTTTAAGCCTTTACTGTGTGAAGACAATTCCGAAATCCCTTCGGGTCAGTATAATATGACTTACTAGCTTTCGGGATGAAAACAACTCTACTCTTGTTCCAAGATTGTAGAACAATTCCAAAACCAATGCATACTTGAAAGAGTAGAAGTAAGTGATCCCGAATGAAAGGAAATCCATGCTGTAAGTCAGCAGAAAAACACACACAGCCTACCACTAAAGCTAATTATTTTGGCAGGCCCCTTATTTTGGCAGGATTAATAAACGTTTCCGAACATTCAACCACTCTAGATAAAGCAGCTGCTCACACTTTTAAAAGCATGTTTCATGTTACCGTGTGGTGAACGTGGTTAGCCATTTCCTTCCTACGATTTGTATGTTTCAACATCTTCAACAGCTTGAAACAGTTGATGCAGTTGGGTTTGGACAAGTCATTGAGAGCAACAGAGTTAGACTTTACTTTAAATAAATTGAGAAATATTCTTTCAAAAAATCAATAAAATGTTCGAAAATCCATAATAAAATTAGAGCAGGCCTTTAATTTTACTGCGGGCGAATAAAAAAACCAAAATATTAGGTGTGCAAGTAGAAACTCGGTTCTGAAGTTGATTGCATTAAAATATGTATACTTAAACACATTCAAATCACCCGCCATTTTGGATATATGAAGCTTAGTCATTCATTGCTGTTTTTATGACATAAGTTTCAGTCATTTACAACCTGTCGTTCCATGTACATCAATAACTCAAGAGTTGACATCTGTATGAATTGGCTTTGTCGGTACAAAAAAAAGATTTTTTTGCACTAGTGATGAAAACTGGATTTTGTACAATAATCCTTAACGCAGAAAACCATGGATTAATCCAGGCCAGCCATCAACATCAGTTGCAAAAATGAATGTTTACTGTGTGTCTCTGGTGGGATTGGAAAGAAGTCATTTACTACGAAATTCTGGAACCTGGTCAAACTGTTATAACTGAACGTTACCAGGCCCAATTGATCAAATTAAGCGATGTTCTGAAGAAAAAAAGACCATGAACAGGCGAAGCAACGCGGAAAGTGATATTGCTGCATAACAAGACAACGCTCATCCACATATAGCAAAATCAACCCAAAAACTCATCTTCACCTTATATGCTGGGAAGTTTTACAGCATGCTCATCGATGTCATCATACAAGGTGGGCCGTCTGTTAGTCCTTTTTTTATTTGTAAATAAAACACACATTTTGGGATCAATAGTCAAATTTTTTGTATGAAATACAATATCGTTCATACGCCCACCACGACTTCGTCTACAGGCCTCCACCCAAACATCCAAATTCCATGACTTTTTCCAATAAAAGCGGACCAGTGACGTCAATTTCACAGCATACACCTTACCTTTTAAATAACTCCACAAAAAATAATCAAGTGGTGTTAACTCCGGGCGTCTTGGTAGCCAAGGAACTTCACAACTTCTTGAAATTATGCAAACAGTGACTCTTGGAGGATGAACTTCTGCTTCGTGAATAACATGAGGATTCCCCGCTCCGCAAATTCGACAATTTTGCTTATTGACGTACTCATTAAGATGAAAATGAGCATCTACCTGATAAATGGCAAGAGACCATAGTTTAATTTGACCAAAAAAGCAGAGTTTCTACTTGTACATCAAAAAAATAATTTTTCTCATTAAATGTATATGATTCCGTTTGAAACCAAAATACATCTAGCATCCTTTGCTTTCTCCAAAATTTTATTTATCAATAAAATACTTGGGTCCTATCCAGGGGCCGTATTCTTGAAATCGGTGGAAATTTCCACAATCGAAATACAATTTGCTTTGAAATTCTCTATATTGTTCGAATTTTCCGCCGGCTACTTTAATCATTTTTTAAATTTCATTTCTTTTATTATATTTAGAAATATAATTTTTCCCCCGACTTAGCGAAAAAATCCGACTAGATAAATCGATTCGGAATTATTCGAATAATTTAGAGAATTTTAAAGCAAACTGTAGAACAGAACTCCAAAAATAGTTGTTCTATACATGGGGGGTTATAATTCCCCTACGTACAAATCCCCGCGGTACAAATCAGGAACCGAGTTCGAGGGAAAAAATTCTTAATCGGTTTGGTTAATTTCTTATTGCGATAGGTGGTAACCATTTAAGGAGAATGTTAATAGTGATAAATCTGAAGTAAAATGGATGTAAAATTATTATCACTATCAAGAGGGGGCAATTAGAAGGTACGCTCGGTTAAATTATTTTCAATTTAAAAATATTTATTTTTAAAGGCCAATTATTTCAACAAAGTAATTAAATGTTGAATTTATTCTTGGAATACCCATAATATGTAAACCAAAACCATATACCTATACTAAGTTGCAAAAAGTCATTTTTCTTGTAAAAAAAAAAACAATAAAGAACAAGTTATCTTGTTTGCGTGTTTACCTATTTTAACCATTTATAACGGATTTTAAACACATCATCAAACATAAAATACCTTATATAGCTATAATTAATATTCACTTACCATTCCGTCCAATTATCGCTAAATTCTTCGTTCCATCATATTTTCCATTTTCATTTGCCGCCGATAAATCATTTCCAATTAAATCGCTACCATCAATACTAGCACGATTATTAAGGTGATTAAAATTATTATTATTGTTGTTGTTGTTGTTGGTACAATTATTATTAATTTTCTCGAGATGATAATTTATTGCGAGATCACATGATTGTATCGATGATCGTGGTGTACTTGGTGCTGATAACGACGTTGACGGTAATGTTATATGATGATAACCGCTGCCACCACCGACCGGTGTTGATGATCCGGACGATGTGTTTACGTGAACTGGCGCTAATATATTTTCGCTCGATTTACGAGCCTTAAATAGACGCATGTTGGTTTCGTTTTTTGGTTGCCGCGTTTTATATTCACGACATCGGTTTGAATGATTAATGATTTACGAGGCAATAAAAATTATTCCGCTGGAAATAAAAAAAAAAAAAAATAAAGTAAATAAATAAACAAATAATTTACATAAAATAGATAAAATGTGTAAGATTATAATTTTATACTCCTACTACAATACGCGTAAGTGTTGTTATTAAATCGCGTATGGAGATATTTTAATTAGCCGATTAGTTTCACGATTTAATATTCGTCGTGTGGTGTGTGTAAGGTGTTACGAGATTTTTGTTTTGGCGTTTAGTAAATGGAATGTTGTATAATAAAGGTCACATAAATTGAATTTTTGGTTGATCAGCGTCCTACCTTTTCTAAAACAATGCACTGTTTTCATGTTCAATAGTTTCAATTACAACTAAATTATAGAAATAATAACAAGTTGTATAGAGTTATATAACAATAAAATCTAATTAAAATAAATTGTTTTTGTTGAAGTATTTCTTCTCTATTTTGTCTTGACATGAGTTAAGGTTTCATATGGCAATGAAATACTAGAAATTTTTCGATTTGACCTAGTTTTACGAATACTTATTATTTTATTTATTAAATTTATAACAATTTCCGCATAAATTATTGCTTTTCGAATTATTTCCTTCCTTGGTTAAATTAAAATTGGTGAGAACTCACTATAAGTACGTACTTTCTAACCATTGTACAGCAATAAAACTCCTAATTGGTCATTATAAAAATTTGCAGCCGAATTCATTTTCGGTCGCGGCGGACGGAACAGACAACATTTTACCACAAGTTTAAGATCGCGACAATTTGTCGCCGATTGTATTATTTATTAACAGACATTAGACTTGACATAGATAAATATAAAGTTTATAACAATACAGTAGTTTTTATTAAACAAAGCCAGAAATTTTGCAAATATTTAATTAAATCAATATATTCGACATTTCTTATACATACATAAATGCGATAGAAAGTTCAATCAATAACAGAAATCGTTAAACGTACATACATATGAATGCGCATAAATATGTATAGCTACTAGCTATTACAGAAATTATGCAAAATCTTATTTTTTTTTTAAATTTACGTAAGTTGTTGAATGTACCCCACATTTGCGGAGAAGAATGAGTTTATTGTTTTTAAATTAAATTGAATTTCATTATCGATGTGATTTTGCTTCTACTGACGATGGATAGGATTACATAAATTTTTCGAGATTTGCGATACACTATAGTTAGCTAAATAGATCAATTGTCTGATTTTCAACGTTGGTTTGAACATATTGATGATGTGCAATTTTAATGTCTGTATTCAACATTTGACTTATTAAGATGTTTTTTTTATTACATTTGTTTCAGATTAGCATTCAATGTCTAACCCGTTTAATTACAAAAAAGTTGAACAAAAATTAGTAGGCCAGAAAAATTTTATGTTGTTTTGTTTTTACAAAATAAATTACATTATTTCGCACGTAGTAAAATAAAGTACAGTTAGTAATAATGAATTGCTCGCAGTTATTAATAATGAATCGATAAGCTTAGCTGAGCAAAAAGGTGTTTTCAAAAATGTGTGTGTGTGTGTGTGGGTATGTCAGGCCAGACCAGATCGGGATGAAACTTCAAACTTAAGCTTTTTCCATAAATTGCGAGTGATTTTTGGCTGAAATCGGTCGCCCGGAAGCGGTACCTTCATAGGAACAACGTGTATTATTTATAAAAAAAACGAATGAACAAAAAGATTCTAAATAAATTTTGCAATGATATCGGTCCACATCAGTTTTCCAAAATGTAAGCAAAAAAAAACATTTCTGAAAAATTTCAAAAATTCATTCTTTAAAAACCCGAAAGTCAAAAATCAAAATGACCGTGTGCAAAATAATCGATGGTCGTGCTCATATACAAGCGATGACATTCATGATATTTGAAACGCACGTGAAACTAAAACTCGTAGCGCTTTAACAAATATCCTTGTTAAAGTTAGCCGAAAGTGCAAAAATCGATAATACAGATAGTGTCTTGACTACTTTAGCCGAAAGTTAAACAAATTATATATTAAACGGAAGTATCCCAGCCGAAACTGACTAACCTCCAAAATCAGCCGAAAACACAAACAACTATTAAAATTTTCAGTTTATCAGATATTAATTTATTGTTTCATATCAATTTTGAAATTTTGTTTTTTCCCTTTTTCTGGCAATAAAATCGTTTATCATTCGAGATTTCGCCAGATGGACACCAATCTGACCAATGCCGCGATTCAATAGCCCATGACCTGGTGGGATGATCTGGAGGGGTTATAGAGGTGAAATTTTGATTTTCCCCATTTTTGATCGATAAAATCGTTCGTCATTCTAAATTGTGACATATAGACACCAATCTGACTTTGTCGATTTGATAGCCCATGTCCATAAGTAGATTCAGAGTATAGGTTAGGGGTGGCTCTGATGGGGTTATAGGGGTGAAATTTTGATTATCCCCATTTTTCATCGATAAAATCGTTTGTCATTCGTGATTTTGGCATATAGACACCAATTAGACTATGCCGATTCGATAGCCCATGACCATAGGTAGATTTTGTTTAAAGGTTAAGGGTGAGTCTAATGGTTTATTTATAGGGGTGAAATTTTCTCCATTTTTCATCGAAAAAACGTTTGTCATTCGTGATTTTGGGATATAGACACCAAATCTGACTATGCAGATTAAATAGGTAATCTTAGTAAAGATTAGAGATGGGTCTGATGGGGTTATACGGGTAATCTGTCGAAATCGCGAAAATCAAATGTTTTTATCGATAAAACATAAGAAAAATCAAAATTTCAGCCCTAAAACATCATTAGACTCACCCCTAACCTATAATCAAAATTTATCTATGGTCATGGGCTATAGGCATAGTCAGGTGTCCATCTGGAAAAATCGAGAATGAAAGACGATTTTACCGGCAGAAGAAGGGGGAAATAAACATTTCACCTCTATAACCCCATCAGACTCACCCCTAACCTATAATCAAAATCTACCTCTGTTTATGGGCTATCAAATCGGCATTTTATCTATGAAAAATGGGGAAAATCAAGAATTCACCCCTATAACCCCATCAAACTCACCACTAAGCTATACTCAGAATATACCTATGGTCATTATGGTCATGAGCTATCGAATCGGCATAGTCAGATTGGTGTCTTTATGCCGAAATCACGAATGACGAACGATTTTATCGTTGAAAAATGGGGATAATCTATATTTCATCCCTATAACTCCATCAGACGCACTCCTAACTTATAATCAAAATCTAACTATGGTCATGATCTATTGAATCAGTCTAGTCAGATTGGTGTCCATCTGGCAAAACCTCGAATGATGGACAACTTTGTCGTCGGAACATCGGAAAATAGAACATTTCACAAATATAACCGAAGAAAACCTACTCCAAACTCATAATCAAATTCTACTTAACGTCATGGTTCTTCCAATTAGTACAGTCAAGTTCATCTGTCAAAATCTTGATATGTAAACCATTCATCAGCTAAACGTGACTGCATCTCATGGCTATTGTATAGATGCCTGTTATTGACATTTTCTTTCTAAAAGATGACTCATTTGCAATTTTTAAATCTATTTTTCGGTTTGAATATTGAAGTTAATCTTCTTTATCGATACGTTCTACATTATCGGCGTTTTAAAACATTAGCTGTATTTTGTTGAGAAATAAAACATTTTTGATTTAGATGAATCAGCGCTATTCAGCTATTTCAACTAATGCAAATCTGCATTATCATTCAGCCAAAGCAAAATTTTAAAATGCTTTAGTTTTTGCTTTAGCCATGGTGGTGTTATTGTAATTGTCTCAACAATATACAGCTATTGACAACAAAATTAATATCTGCATTACCGTCTTTCTGATAGGATGGCAAAAAACACTATCTGCATTACAATCTTTCGGCTGGAAACTTTCGGCTAATTTTAACAATACATCTACATATACAATTTATACAAATGGCCGAAATATGTCAAAAAAAATGGATTGTCAAAGAAAATATTTATTCAACTACGTATGTCTTAATCTCGTGTAATGTGACGTATTGCGGGCTTGGTGGGGCTATAAAAAAGTTGCTTGTATAAATAAACTTTGATAAATTTTGAATAAATACTTAATAAAAATTTTATTTTTGTTTTTCATATCGCAAACAAATAATAAATACAAAGTCGTGCTGTCATCTGGGTATAGCTAGTCTCAGGACCACGATCACTTCATCTCGTATTGTTAATGCTTCGTTGAGTGTGTTTGCAAGCGTAATTACATATCATCCACATAAACATCTGATTTTATAACTGCCGCCGTGATTAGATATTTGTGTTGGAACTTATCGGCGGTATAGGTCACCGAATAAGTTTCCAAAAACGGTGCGGACGAAGTTCCGTATGTTACGGTAAGCAATCGGTAGTGTTTTAAATGATGATCTGGAGATTCCCTACAAAGTATCCGCTGATAGTCGGTGTCTTCCTTACAAACCATTACTTGGCGATACATTTTTACAATGTCCTTACTGAACATAAATTGATACCTTCTGTAACTCAATAAAATTTCGAACAGGCCTTGTTGAACTATTGGAACAACAAGTAGTTCATCGTTTAGGGATTGCTCCGTAATCATTTTCAAACACCCATTAAAGACAACCCGCAACTTTGAAGCACCTGAACTTTTGAACACCCTATGGTGAGGCGAATGAAACGTCTGATCAGCTGGTTTATCGGATTCGTTGTGTGGTTCATTCAGCTGACAGTGGTTGCATAACGTTGAATGCATTCAGCTTCTTCTGGTGTGTATTTGTTGGCTAATGGTATGCTTTCCGTCTCCCAAAATTGCCCAAGCAATCATTATCTACCTCTTGCTACTCAGTGAGGTACACCTTTTTGAGCGGATTTGGATTCATTACATTGAGATGAGTTTCCCCCGCAATTATCCATCCTTAACTAGTGTTCCGTGCTACTAGATTCTGTTGATCGATCAGAAATTTGCCATCCTACATTAGTTCGAAAAAATTATCACAGTTCGAAAAAATGATCAACAGGTGAATTGGTCCTGGTTTGCTGAATGTAGAATCGGTCAACCTAATGTCACCGTTTTTTGGTACGGCAACATCCACAGCATTTGTGGGCATTTGCCCCGCCAAGGCCAGTAACATTTTACATTTGTCTTGGTCAAATTAAGTTTGTTCACAACTAATTCCTTTATGATGGTGTGGTGGAGCCTGAATCCATAAAACTTCGAATGACATGTCAATTATTGTGATTATCTCGCAATTCGACCAACACGATCGGTAAAATGGCGTTCGCAATTGCAACATGGCTGACCACAGCTGATGTGTAGATTTCCCCGGTAAAGGCATTATTACCCCTGCTAGTGGATGGTTCAGCATCATGTGAGGATACCTTATTGATTGTTTCTGGTTGATGGTAAATATTCGTTTCATCATGATGGAGATGAACGAGAGTGTGATGCCTACGTTTACAAAGTTGACATGTTCTGCTGGATCGGCATTAATACACGGAATGACTTCCTCCCAAACAGTTACAACATCGTTATTTTCCGTTGAAACAGTTTCTTCGATCAGACACTGACATTGATTTAAAACGACCGCATTCAAGACTTTTGACGACTGGTGCGGTTTGTTGTCTGGTTTGCGACTTGTTGACTTGATTTCGGTTAGAGCCACCACCACCGTTTAGTAAGAAATCTATAAAACCTTGCAATGTCGGAAAGTCAACATCAGCGGTATGATATCTCCATGCCTTGCATGTTTCATCATAAGACGATCCAAGGATTTTAGGCCTCGCATTACCTCGCCTATATATTATCGTGGAAAGCAACAAGTTGCGAAGCGGTTGATTTAGTGATCTTTGGTTAGTCGATAAATGACTTAATGTGGGCTTCAATGGTATGTTTTTTCTTATCGTATCTTTAGTAAGACGTTGGACTACCTCGATGTAGTTAGCATTCTCCACTCGCAGATGGCTAACCAGCTTGTATGCGCTTTCAATAAGCCATTTAAATATTTTTGTGCAGGCGATAGAGACACATTTTCATGCACAGTCGCCGAAAATATATCGTAAAACAACTGCCAGTCCTTCACATCTCCGTCGAATGTAGGCATGTTAAAGCCGGCAACTTAAAATCGGACGTTGTGTTGGTAATTCCGCTGATATCGAGTTGTTGATCAGGACTAACTGCTTCTGACGTTGTCACAACGGGTTCGTAAATCGTCATATGTTCGGTTTTTGCCGTTGGTTGGATATAATTGGCAAGGCGGGTTAGTTGTCCCTTAATTATGCTTTGGTAAACTTTACCATTCTACCACAAATTCACACCAATGCACTACACAAAATTTTGAGAAAACAATTTTAATTGTTAACCAAAATGGCGGACTACAATTGAGCTTGGCCTTTTTCATATAAGGTGATAATGTTGATTTTAATTTGCGAGTTTCTTTGACATCCGGCTCAAAGGACTACAATGTACAGGTTACTTTTTATTGTACTTACAATTTCACCAAACAAACCCAAAGTAACTAAGTAAATAATTATTACAGTTTTTATTAGTTTATGATTTCGATTTTAGATCTTTGCTCCGTCACCATCAAATTTGATCTGCCTATTATTGGAATACAAACGAATGACAAATACACTAGAATATAAATTGGTATTACCCATGCAGATTCAAATTGGGTAAACTCCTTAACAATTATCATGTAACATTATTTATAATGTATTGGGATGCATGTAGTCATGTTGCAAATTCCAAGTTGGCATTACTTTTTTGACATTATACATTTTGACAGCATTATTGGCTTTTTAATCACCGCCTAGTTAGCACCACTTCCTATGCGAGCGAAAGGTGATATTTGTTTATACGAGAATACGCCTCTATCCATTTTATTGTTATTTCATCATTTGGTACATTAATTGTAATATAATTGAACACTTTACATAATATCCTAAAACTCCCAATACGTACAATATACGTATTCGATTCAGTATATAAATATTCAACGTCAATATTTGGAAGCCTTATGATCCACTTTAAATCATTTGCTCTCAATCATAAATTTGGACCTGACAGCGATCTAATATTCGGCTCACAATCATATTGGTGATGTCGGTTTCCACATTTCCTAGACCTTTAACCATAATTCGTCAATTTTTTCGTGGTAGTTTCAGGTTCAGAAGACACTAATCAGTGATAAAACTTACTTGGTAACCTGAATCATTACGGTTACCAAAAAAAAGTGGATTGGATTTCCTTTGATTCACTAACAAACACAAATAATAATCGCCTCCATTAAAATTATGGGCTCTGACTGGGCTCGCACCCATTAGTACGGTAATATTTAGTAGTGTACACCATAACGACTCGACCAAGTCTTATATCTGTGTAGTGTAAAACTTTTAAGAATATAATGGAAACTTAATGTTCCTCAAATGTACAAGCGCCTGAGACGACAGAAGTTAGAGTCTTAGTACAAGATAAAAGCAAAATGAAGCTAGACTAAACGGAATAAGACATATGTTAGAGCCCCACACAAATTGTAACACAAATCAGGAAGATCATTGGAAAGGTTTATGAACAATTCTCGCAGCATGCAAGTGCAATCGTTTTTATTTTTAATAAACACATTTTTATTAATCACTTGTTTTTGTTTCGCAGAATATTTTTCAAAAAGTTTAAAAAATCACTCGATCGATTTCGACTTGTTAGGTCATCATCAGGAGTATCTACCTGATGATGACCTAACAAGTCGAAATCGATCGAGTGATTTTTTAAACTTTTTGAAAAATATTCTGCGAAACAAAAACAAGTGATTAATAAAAATGTGTTTATTAAGTATAAGTGTGTTTCGCCAAGTGCCTACGGCAATTAGCGTAAAAAGCAATCGTTTTTAAATTGAAAATCGGTAACTACTATCAAGCCCATCCGGTTTAAAAATAAGTCTGGCATTTGTTGAAAAAATGGTAAAGACAAAACTGCCAAATTTATTCAACAGTACATGAACAGATCAACATCGTTCAGTAGTTCAATAGTCTGTGAGTATGCGATGATTCAATGCTCAAGTAGATCAACCTCCTTCAGTAACTTTTTCAAGAGGTTAGCGTTCTTCTTGGAATTTTATTGTTCTACTGCTATATTGTTCTATTTAAATTATACCGATGCTGTCACCCGAATAGATAAATCAACAGTTCAATAAAATTATTAAATTATAGTGCAGTAATAAAATAAAATAGTGAAATCTTTGCTCTAAAATTTATTCCGACCCAACTAATAATAAATTTAATTTTAAACGCGGTTCATAAATCTAAAAGATTTACAACAATCTTGTCATATTCGATGGATTATAACCATAAAATTCACATTTTTGCAAACTTTTTACTTAACTTGGATATACCCGTTTGCAAAATGATGTAAGAACCAAGGCGAGTACTATTTAAGAATATAATTAAAAATTAACAAATATTTTACACAATATGTATACATGCGTAAACAATTATGATTAAGTAGGTCAAATTGTCCGTTGGAGCAGCTTCCGTTAAGTTCAAAGAACACAATCACAAATGAACTCCGTATGTTCGTTCTGCTGAAGAACCCCCCATTCATAATTTTTATGAGCACCACTCCATTCCTAATTAGAGCAAAATGCAATGAAGTAAATACTCGATCGATCAGCTAGTAAACAATTGCTATGACTACACAATCAATTTTACCAATACTGGCGATGTAAAATTTGGATGGAGTGAACGGATGTTCTAATAAGAATGGAGTTTATCAAAATGCTAACTGCAAATTTGTTTAACTGAAAAAATATTTATTTTACAACAAAAAATTTTGAGAAATTCTTATTTTAAAGATTTATTTTACTCAAAAATTTTAATATGAAATAAAATTTAACCGTCTTGATTTAAATTTTCAATTTAAAACTATTCTGACATCTATTGTTAAACACATAAACCCGATTTTTAACCTTTTCATATTAATCGTTACTATGTTCATCTATTTTTTAATCTCGTTTCTTTTGTGTTATCAAAAAATTTGTAAACATGATTTGATTCAGGGGCCCTATTATGAAACAGGTCGCATATCGCATTTTTTGCGATTTTGCGGATCCGATCCGCCACTTGCGTTTCTATTATGAAATGCGATTATCGCATATCGCATTTCCTATAGGGAAATTTTCATTGGGAATATTTTTTTAAATGTCATTTCAACATCTGACAGTTCTTATAATCACAATTAATCTTTCGTAATGTTTTTGCATTTATTTACTCTTTAAATAAATATTAATATGGACTGTGTTGATTTATATTTAAATAATTGTGAGGATGATGAAGAAGGTGATACTTAATACTTTAATAGACCTGTTTACTTATCTGTCAAATATAAACGTCAAAATTATCTGTAGGCCAAACATTCTTGTAATTAGGTTGTAGTTGCTACATTTTTAATAATATATTCAATTAAAGTGAAAAATATATTTGTTACTGCATTTTATTTTGTTATAAAATATATTTTGTATTGATTACTAATTTAGTTGATTTTCCAAAAATTAATTTATTTTAATATCACATATATATAATATAACATATCACACATATAATTAAATTAAATTTAATTTAATTTAATTAAAAAAGCAAAAATCACAAACCATATACGGTTTTAATAGTTTGTGTGGCCTACAGATAATATTTTATCTGTCAAATTTTTTTAAGTAAACAGGTCAATTGAATACGTCAATATTAAAAATAAATCTTTAACGAAAGACGTCAAATCCCTTTGGATTATGTGAGAAAATATACATTTCTACTGCACGACAACAAAAAGTTTATATTTTTTACTTTTAACAAAAATGAGGATTTATAATACCTTTATATTTAAACTATTTAAAAAATAAAAGTTTATCACGTATGTGTATTAAATAATGCGATATCCGACTGCTATTGACCATTCGCATTTGAAAAATATAGTATCGCAAAAATCCGCCATACCATTTTATAATATGGCGTTCGCATCCAACCTTGAGCGCATTTTTGCGAAAATATTAGTCTATAATACCAAAATGCGATATTGTATGAAAATGCGAAATCGAATTTTTTTCATAATAGGGCCCCAGCGGTTTATTTAAAATTTTAATATAAAGTAATAATCCAAAAAATTATTATTAATTCGTAAACATCGTTAAAATAGAAACAATAATTAAAAAAATGAAGTTATTCAATTAAATAAAAAACAGAATATTTGGTGCTTCCCCGAGCTTTATGAATTTATAAATTGGTAAAGTGAATTTAGGCGAAAGATGGATAACGAAAACGACTAATCTATTTATATCCATGTATATGAATAATAATTGTTTATAAATTGTTAATGTAATAAATTAATGAATACAATTACATTTGTAGATTTTTTTCTGCAACTTAGTGTATTTTAACATTTATACTATCGAATAATAATGAATAAACCAACTCGGATTGTTAGATATATTTTTCTAAAACGGCAAAATAATGTCAAAGATGCTGCGGCTTGTACGTTATGTTCCAAACAACTTTCGTATCGTGGATGGTCTACTAACTACAGGTCTAATAAAATATTTAGAAGAAATATTTAAATTTTTACAAAAAACAATTATTATTTAATTGATAATAATAATTGATGATAATAATTTAGGAAAATATAGCGAGAGAATTCGATGCTAAATTTTGTGTCAACTAATGCCATAGACAGACTACTGGTTTCATAACTATAATTTCGAGATCATGATTTCTTAAATGAGAACTCAAGACACACTACAGTTTCATTTGTCTTCTCGTTTAGTTTTAAACAGCAACGGAGTAGGCATTGTCAAAAATGTCAAGATTGGCTTTTAAATTGTCAGAAATGACTTTTCCAATGACAGAACAGAAAAAAAAATTGTTCCCACCAACCAAATATCACAATGACAAATATAAAACTCAAAGGAAACTAGACTTGCTTGGTAAACTAGTAGTGTCCGGAATCTCCATTTTTGATGCATTTGGCGTTGTGAGTACTAAAATGCATCGAAATGAGAAAAAATATCTAATGTCATAAACACACTGTTAGTATCGTAATATTTTTTCTCATTTCGATGCATTTTAGTACTCACAACGCCAAATGCATCAAAAATGGAGATTCCGGATACTAATAGTTTACCAAGCAAATCTAGGGCGGTATGTTGTACCATTCGAATCGAAAAAGTGAAAGTTGTATCATTTTTGCTTTTTGACAATGATACAACATACCGCCATTCGACTTTTTTCGAATTTCGATTCGAAGTGATGGTACAACATACCGCCCCTAGTTTCCTTTGAGTTTTATTTTTGTCATTGAGATATTTGTTTGGCGAGAACAAACTTTTTTCTGTTCTGTCTAGAAAAGTCATTTCTGACAATTTAAAAGAAAATCTTGACATTTTTGTCCATGCCTATTCCATTGCTGTTTAAAACTAAACGAGAAGACAAATGAAACTGTAGTGTGTCTTGAGTTCTCATTTAAGAAATCATGATCTCGAAATTTTAGTTATGAAACCAGGGGCGGTATGTTGTACCATCACTTCGAATCGAAAAAAGTCGAAATTCGAAAAAAGTCGAATCGAAAAAGTAAAAGTTGTATCTTTTTTGCTTTTCGAAAATGATACAACATACCGTCATTCGACTTTTCTCGAATTTCGATTCGAAGTGATGGTACAACATAACGCCCCAGTAGTCTGTCTATGGCATAATTTCGAAACTGACTTCAAATTTAGTTTAAAACTATGGTTAAGCATGACACACTAGTACGAAATCATGATTTCGAGTTAATCATTATTACGAAACTAAATCTAGAAACAGAACAAAAGCAATGACGACGAGCGTCGATGAATAAATAATAAATATCGCCGCGATATCGCTGTAGCTAACAGAAGAAAATAGTCAGCGTATGGCGATAAAAAACAACCACAATAACCTTCTGTGGTTTGACACATGACGTTGTGGCGCTAGCCTACTAAATTGAAAAAAATGGTTAATAATATGACGGTTAAATGATACCAACTTATATGTATGTATATAAAAAACAGTTGGCAACATAGTTTCGTCGGCGACAAAGGGCCTTTTTTTTAATTCAACCCGAGCAAGCATTATTACCCCGTGTAGTGTACACCGATCAAAGGTTGTACTGGGTAAAATTATCCGGTGTGCACAGAGTAAAATTTTTTTTTTTTTGCACACTCTTCGTACACTGATATTAATTTCAGAGTAAAATTTGAAGAACCGAGTAAGCACAGTTCACAAATAAAAACGCAGTGTGCAGAGTAAAACTACACAGGTTGAATAAAAAAATACGAAGTATTTTTTGACTGTGCACTGCCTGCTCGGGATGAATTAAAAATAGGCCCAAAAATAGAAATAGACTCTAAATTAATTTCAACGAAAAAATCGTCATCGCCTGCGTTGATGGTTGTGTTTGTATTGCGGGTTTTCTGTGTTTTGTAATGTGACAGGCGATTTCGCTCGCCACCTTCGTCCTTGTTGTGTTTTGAACTTAACAGTGTGTCTATGACATAATACATCATTGCTCTAGTTTCAAAGTTGGCTTGTTGGGATGGAATTTCGATATTAACTATTATAAATAGTAGAGTAATTTTCAAAGGCGTAACATTATTAGGATTTTCCCTACCCTCATCTTCGAACACGTGTTCAAAGTACAAAAATAGAATGAACGATGTACTGTATAACAAAAGCGAATGGGAGAATCAGATGGTCATTGCGTGTTGCAGAAAAAATTACCGATAACAGTTTTAACAGACGTAGCCGCCGTAATGGAAAAATATCGTCATATTTCAGGGCTTATTCATCAACTATGATACAATCATGCGCTGCATTTAGCAGTAACAAAACTGTTATTCCATTTCCAAAAATTGTGGCGACAGTGTTGATTTGATGTAGACAGTAATTTTGAGAATGACAGTAAGCAGAATATAGCGACAAGATTCAAAAAGTAAGACAATTTATAAGACTGTTTAGATAATCCCCAATTAAGAACAATGTACTGCAGAAATACGCGACTTAAACGTAAGCCACCATCTCTGGAAGGAAGAGTACTTTGAAAAATTAAAGGATTTAGTGAATGATCTTGCCCCAATCAGAAAAGCATTAGAAGCGCAGAGTAGTCGTGAATGCAATGTTTTAACAAGTGAAACCATTTTAAAGTTCCGTTTTCATGCTTTAGAGGGAAATGGAACAAACTTGAGTACTAACTTATTAATTATTGTTAAATTAGAAATTAAAAAAAGAAGACAAATTTTTACAAAATCCAATTGCAAAGCAACTTCTCCTTCGGCTTAAGTTCAAATCTAATAATTCTGATTTGGAGGAACAACCTACTACATACGATGAAAAATATTTCTGAAACAGAACAGCCAAGTATTGTATGTTGAGTATAAAGCTTGAATTAACATTTTTTGGGCAAGTTAGTAATTTATTTAGTAAAGAAGCGTGCCATGAACAAACAGGTGATTTAATCGCATGCTTCAAATTTTGAAATGCTCTTCCTATGCACGCTTATGAGAATGCAGTAATAAATGTTATTAATCGATTGTTAATTATGAAAGTCCCCTTCCCTTTCTATATGCATACTTAATTGGTGATTTATTAAGTATGCACATATTTCGTAATCCGGACAAAGTTAATTAATTTGAATGGCCCGACACATTTTATTATCGTGATATACAAAAAGGGAAAGCGTTTGCTTTACTTAACAAGACATTTGGTTATGTTCAAGTACTACATTGGTATTTTATGTATATCTAATATATCTATAATGTACATACATAATTAAAATTTTGACATAATTAGCCAGTCAATGGTATAGTTTATGCTTTCTAATTAAAAAATGTACTTAAAATATGTTAAAACAATTTTTTTAAATAATTTTTTATTATTTATGCATTATTTTAATTTACCAACACGAAAGATTACTTTAGGAAAAAATTTTAATGGATGAGTTATTTAATTTAGAATTTAACTATATGTATGTATAATAAAGTATAGCAACAGCAACAAATTTAATTAAATATTTACATTTTAATGGAAAAATGAAATTAATTACAAATGCATCTCTCTTCCAACTAAAATATGTATTTTTTTTTTTTAATTTTAAGGTTATTTGTAATATTTTACCGTCTATTTACTATTTTTGTTCTGCACACACATTATACTTTGATGTGTAACGTCTTTTCTTAATGTTTATTTACTATGTATTAGGTACTTGTTGTATGGTAAATTGAAAATTTTATTGCATCTGTTGTTGCACAGCACGTTTTTGTTCAAATATTAGATTTTCTAGTTTTAAGAATATCTTAAGAAGGTTAATACGTATAATTAAAAAGGTAAACCATGAAGAATTGCTTTTTTGATTTAAAAATATTGCGGTAAGATAATTGTTATTTGTGGTGATTTAACGATACAGGAAGGTGATGTGAGTCATGAGGTGATGACTTTTTAAGTATCGTTGAGGATTAATGAGAGGTATTAATATGCACATATTAATCGTAATAGATGATAGGTTTTGTATTTTATATATCAAGCATCATATATGAAATGAATTTTTATATAACCTTAATATAAAAATTCATTTAAATATACTCTACTCAATCGTGCAGGCTGTCTTAACATTACCGAATTCTGCTTACATACTCGTCATCGGTTTAAATTAATTTAAGCATCATCTATCTAATTTCATTAAATTTTCGTCTAATTAATAACTTTACCACTGCCTTTGTAGGAATTATTATGAGTTTTCAAACATTCACAATATTCGGTGAAATATTCAACAATATTAGATGAATTATTTTTTGCATTGTACGCTTTGTAATCTCGAACTACGTGTTAATAAAATGGTGGCTTTAGCAAAAAGAAAAATCATCCGTGGCCAATTATCAAATCTATAATAATAACACGAGGGAAAATTGGCTGCTCGTAGCTACATATATTTATATATCTATAACGGGTGTTTTTCGAGCCCTAGCAAACATGTCCTAATTTGGGCTTCTTTTTCGAGCATTACTGGTGGTATGTCACAAATACCATGGACAATGTTGGCCTCCAAGGCGTCAATTGTTGCTAGTTTATCAGCATAGACCAGTGACTTCGCGCGGCCTCAAAGGAAATAATCGAGAGGTGTCAAATCGGACGATCTTGGAGGTCAATTGACAGGTCCATTTCTCGAAATCAATATATCGCCAAATTTATATTTCAATAAGTAGATGGTTGTCATTGCCGTATGGCTCGTAGCGCCATCTTGTTGAAACCACATTTCGTCGTCGAAAATCGTGTGTGAACTGCACCAAACGATGCATTTTTCTGGATGAAATTGAATCTGTAGAGTGTCCTGTGGATTGGTCTCACTCCATATGTGTCAATTTTGCTATTAACAAGCTTGTTAAGCCAAAAATGAGCCTCATAGCTAAACACGATAAAATAACGGGCCAGTTTCTAACTGCTCAGCTCAATCTTATGCGGGTGTATAGACCAAGATCTTTGTGCAAAATGTTCCACGTAATGGGCGGACGGGGCCCCAATTCCTTCGACCGAAGACAAATTGATGAATTTGAATCTTCATCCATACCTTCCTTTACAGCGGAAATATTCTCTTCAGTGTGGATATTCTTTGTGCATGTTTGAGTTATTACATCATTTAGAGAGCATGTGGTACAAAATCTATCCAGAGCTCGACGGGAGGCTTGGTCAGGTGGACGATTGCATACGCTATAAAAATAACGAAGTTGTCTATAAGTTGTGCGAATCAATGACTGATTTTCAAAGATTTTAAATTTATATTATTTACTATTTTTCTCAGCAAAATTGACTTCGATGAAAATTCGACTCGGAAACGATCGTAATGGGTCCAGAAGGTCATCATGTGGAGCTCGGATCCAATTTTTATTGTTTATTTTGGCTTGCACGATTTTAAAATAATTTTTGAAGGTAAAGGTTTCCATTCATTCAAAGCTAGTGAGTGTGGGTTCTCGAGTACTGCGATTGCAATAGGTGAAATTTCAGAAAAATCGATTTATAATTTGCACAGGTAAATTTGGTCACGAGCGTCAATACATGATGGTCCGGCGGCAATATATGATGAACTCGTCAAACGAACTTGCATAAATTATACCAAATCCAAGTCCAACATATCATAATAACCTTCCTCGTCTTCCATTATTACTTAAAAATTTTAATTAATTCCTACAACAAAGGCAGGCCAAACGAGCGTACATGTTGTTGCTGTTTTTTGGCAGGATCAAAGACGTTTAGAAAATAAAACTATGCAAGATGTTTGTATGTCTGTTGATGCTGTACAAAAAAAAATAAAAAAAATAAAAAAAAAGTGGAAAAAAGTGGAAAACTAAAAGTTAACGTTGATGAAAATACGTGATAAGTGCTGGCTGCGCCTCACGTTGCCTATTGTCATAAACCACTTTTCCTGATTAATGAAAATTAAAATTACATTAAATTAAATTACGCCTTAATCACGGCTATATATATATGTATCTATCAAGGATTCAAACCATGCCATTGTTAATTTTGTATAACAGATTAGAACTATAATATTTTTCAAATAATTGTGAATACTCCATAATGGTAAATTTAATTCTTGCCACAATTATGTACCATAATTTGTTCGTGTATGTGTCGCTTATGTCAACCTGAAAATGTAAAAATAATTTTTGTATTGTAATAAAAGACCAGTCTAAGTCGAATTGGTGCGGTGATTAGTCTTATAAAAATAATTTATTCGTCAAAATAAAAAATCATAAACAATTTACAACAAGTTTTATTGGTACAATTCAACTGAAGTGGGTTCGTTTATTCATAAAACCTTCAGCGGTTTTTCAAGTGCTTTATTGTGAATTGAGCGACAGAAAGGCAGTGACAATAATGTGAATTGAGTGAGAGAAGGGCAGTGAATCAGAATCGGCGCGCCATTCACAGAATCACAAGTAAATCGCCCTCTTTATTTATAACAGTTTCCTCGAAATTTTAATTTTCATTGTCATGAAATTGGTGGTGTTTTTGATTTTAGAACCTCGCCTCGAGTCGACCTGCTCACCCTAACATCATTCTAAAACATCACTTGAAATTTTTGTTGGCGATACCTTTGTCGAAGTGTGGAAAAAGGAAAGAATACATAAAGGTTGAAATTGCGACACTTTTTATGGAATTGTAAATTGTATATTTTATGTAAGTTTATGTAATGATTTGGGTGAAACCATATATCATTTTGCTTTAGAAGAATGAGACATAAGCAAAGTCGATAAGTCGGCAAGCCCGATTGTGATAAAAATTGTTGAAGGTCGGTTTTCAAACGCCAGGAATCGGTTTCAACGGGTTCTAGTGTCTTAAAAGTTCGTTTAGGGGTGGGTTCTATGGGCCTGGGTCCTTGTTTTAATTATTTCGGCAGGATTGGATTCTTCCGTAGCTCTCGGGGCCAATTCTTTTGACCGATTTGAATAAATAATGGTAAGGGGGTTCCTTAGTGGGGCTTCAAGCCGTCTTTTAACATTTTATTTGCCCTCAACGATTTTGAAAGTATTTGGCAGGACAAGATTTTTGATTAGAAGGAAACGATTACCAGGAATTCTGATTTCCTGAAAATTCATTTAGGAGTCCTCCAGATGGGCTGTCATCTTGCACCTTGTTGCTTGATGTTACATCATGTTGCACAATATTGCGCTATATTGCACCGTATTGCAAAATATTGCAGGATATTGTACTATGTTGTGTAATGTTGCATTATGTTGCATCAAATTGTTGCTAGATGTAGCACCTTGAAGCGTGACGTTGCACCATGTACCAAGTTGCAACATGTTGGTTCGTATTGGGTCTTGTGTTTTGTATTAATTATATGGCAGCGTTATGTTCCTTCATTTTCGGAATGTATCGCCATATTGCGTACAGTGACGCGTTGTGTGATTCCATTAGTTGTGTCTTTTTGAAAATGTTGGTTGGAAAAAAACTTCAAAACTTATTTGTACCCCCATAATACAATAAAGTATAGTAACTTTAAAAAATGGTGACCTCGAGATTCTTGCTGATTTACCTTTCGATATCGCCGTAGTTAACAACTTCGCCCAAATGTCTGCTATAGCAGTCATACAACTTTTTCGTTGGAATGCCATTTGGGAAGCAAACACATTTTTCAATTCTCAACAACATTCCTTTCCGCGACGAAATATCATTACAATTACAAAAGTTACAAAATGTGTATTCCTGTCGATCAATAAATAAATAAATAAAGTGTAGCACACACATTTAGAAAGTGTCCGTCAATGTGTTAAAAAGTGCCTTTTGAAAAGATCTCTGTGTATGTGCGTGCTGCTCTATGCAGACAAAAGTCTGTGGCCACTCTAGATCCCAGATGTTTTGCCTGATCGTGATGAAACGTCATACTTTGGCTTTCTTCAATAGTTTGGTGATCCCAGTGATTTTTGGACGACATCGGTTCACCGAAAGTGGCAGCTTCCAAAAGATTTTTTTAGTTGTTTGTTAATATTTTGAAAAGATTAGCATTTGCGAGAAAAACGATCATGAACAAAAAAATGCAACAAAATCTGCTCAGTTCATTTCTCCAAAATTTTACCGGAAATGACGTTTTCTAACCAAAAAAAAACCTGGTTTTGAACAGAATCTCGACCCTGTATAGTCCAGACGGATTGATTGATCAGAATGAAACTTCATGCTTAAGCTTTTTCCACAAATTGGGAGCTGCCAGCGAATTTTGGCTAAAATAGATCCACCGGAAGTGACAGCAGCGGTAATGGCGGTTTTAAGCGGTAATGGCCCTCTACAGTATCTGGGCTGTTTGATCGAGATAGAACTTCAAACATAATCTTATGCTACAAATTGGGAGATCTTAGTGAATTTTTGTCGAAATTAATCCACGGGAAGTGACAGCGCCCATAGAAGTTTTTATTTTTCCTACAGGAAGTGACAGCTTCAATAGGAGCTTTTTCGTTGTTACGATATCGCTCATTTGCTGCAACAGAGACACAACTCAAAATTCACTCACTTCTCTAAGATATTCGAATAAAACGATTCCCAACAATTCATATTTTTATTATTTTGTTTCAAAATATACTCTTTTATGTAGTTATTTCGAATAAATTATGTAAAAATGACCCAATTCACGAAACAAATTATTATTTTAAGATAGTGGAAACTATTCGAAAAAAAAATTTGCAAAATATTAAAGAATTATAAAAATTGAGGATGTAGGAATAAAAAAAAATATTTTACCAATCAGAATGTATTTTTTATTTGCTTTTGGAAAACGTCGTTTTTACGCACAATTGTGAGTGATATTTTGTGAATGATAAATTGAGTTAGCGACTTAATGGAGTTGATCGTTATTCATAGTTCCATTCAATTCTAACTCAGAGAATAATAGAACTTTTGACTGGTCTGTAATAGATACTCTTTGCGGTTAGAGTGAGTAATATTATTCTTAATTTTGAAAGTTAAATCTGATGAAACATCAATAAAAAAGTTATTAAACTCAATCAACCCTGTTGAGGACAAGAAAGCAATGTTTGATTGGTGTTTATGAATTTTAACTATTTCCGTAATTTATTAATTCTGTTAAGGAGATTGGATAGAATAACAAACTGAATTCATGGATGATTATGTGAGAATTCAAAATATGAAAAGATTATCAAAAACACCGCATAGAAGGTAGTCTTAAAGCTTGTCATAAATTCTTCGCATAGCTCATAAACGATTATCAGTTAAACTGGGCGATTTGATATCGACCGAATATTCAATGTAATTAAATCATGATCGGCAATATGAATCGGCGAATTGCCAACAGTAAAATTATATAAATTGCAGGATTTAACAAACACATGTTCAAGACATACTAACATTATGGTAAGATCATTTAGCTTATTCCTAAATCTCTTCTGATTTCAAAAGGGACCATGTCCGCTATCCAAAATAAAATTCACATGATGATCCGTATGTTGAGATTGGCACTAAAGGATCCTGGAACAGCCTCATATGTGTAAATAGTCGAATCATTTTTAAGAACACAATTCGGATTTAAATTAATGGTTCCCAGAAACCTCAATTATTGTCATCGGGTTCTCCTAATTTTCATACAACATGATGATCCCTATTTACAATGAAAATCCCAAGGCCAACCGTGTGTAGTTTATGCATCAATTATTGGTTTAAATTAATGGTCCAATCGATATCCAAGATTGGTTACGACACTTCAGGCTCCAGGGGACCAGTCGTTTAAAACTAAAATGTATATTTTATTTAAAATGGGCTAGATGCATTAACTGAATAGGCCATAAAGATATGGGTCACGGCACCAATCTCAACAAGGCTTGTTTTCGTATTATTTATCAAGTACATATTATCATATTTTGTGTCATTTCAAATTTTTCTGGAACGAATATTTTTATTTTTCCGCAATGATACACTCGGATAACTTCACACACTTAGTTTAATGAAACATATCTTAACCGGGCAAACAAGGGATATAATAGTCGTTAATTTGAGAAAAGGTGCACTGAGACAGACATCATACCGTGAGTTTTAATTGATTCTACACTGATAGTTGGGCAATAAAAATTATTCCCCCCAAGAGTTTTATTACGCCTCCAAACGATTTAACTTTCGATCATTAAACTAATGAATTCACTGCTTTACACTTCCAGTTTCACTTGTTTCAACATTTTTTCGTTATTATATAGCCAAATACCTGCCTCCATCCACAGAATAAATTATACGTTTTATTTCTAGTAAAAAGCGTATTTTAATTACACTCTGCTATCAATGTATGTCATTCGCACATAAAATAGTCGTTTTCTGTTTCATATTCATTTGAAATACAAAAATTAATAGCTAAATTTGTCATCGATACTAATTAAAACTTTAACAATTTCATGCATACAGCCCTAACAAGCGTAAAGACATAAATCCTAGATTTACGGGTTTAGTATAAATACGTATACGGCACCAGACGGCATTACGCGCACGAGACGCGATAAAAATATTCCAAACAATGTATAGACGATATAATAGAAGTACAACAAAAAGGTGGACATGTTTATTACTTAACAACAATAAATAAGAATTAGAATAGAAATAAATAAATAACAAATTATTAATTTTATTGTTATACGTAAAAAAAAAATTGTGCGATAACCGAGAAGGTTTGAAATCGAGATCGAAATCAGGATAAAAAAATATTTCTTGCCGTACGGAATCTGTTGTTATATAGGTTCATTGTGTATATTTTTATTTATTGATTTCGCCTACACCAAAATATCGAACTTTAATCATTCACACTGTATAAGAAAATTCCTCAGGGTCACGTTATATTTATATACCCGGTATATAGAAATGGCGCATCGTGGATTAAACTCCCACCTCCGTCCATATCATTATTTTATAAATCGTAAACTTATGTATTAAATTTTATTACGAATTTTAATGGAGTTGTGCATAAAACGTAACTTTTCATAAAACTTTTCGATACAAACTTTTTATAATATACGCAGCAACTGACACAGATTGATAAATTTATACATTTAATTTAGAGATTCTGGGAAACAAAATATAAATTTTTATTTATACATTTCATACGTAGCCTATACCTAGAATATATAACGATTCTTTGGATGGGCTCTGCAAGTAGATTTTTATTATCACTTATTAATTTTTATATATAAAGTCATAAAAATAACTTGTGCTCGATAAGACATATAATTGGTGATATCCAATCCGCCATATTTATAAAATTATCGGGATGTAAATCGCCAAGATAATAAAAAATTAACAGTTCATAAATTAAATCCACTTAAATAATAAAAGAACAATTACAATTAGGCGATAATTAATCGCTAAAACTTGAATCGCACTTTTGTGTGCACAAGTTCAATTAACTTTTACCTTTTTTTTGTAAAAACAAAAACAAAAAATTTATTAACAAATAATTAAATAACAAAACAAAAAAGAATATTAAAATTTTGGGAATTATAATTAATTTTATTGGCCCACTAAATGATTTTCGCATGCCCATAAAATCCGGTAAAACGATTAAATTGAGATAAAAACATATGGATTATTATTATGATACGCGTTTACACACACAATTTTTATGTGCTGGTACAGGTCGCCACCCAAAAAGAGCGTGCCATAAAAATTCCAATAAAATTCAATTTTTAAGAAATTGGTTTGAAAATAACTATTATTTATTTACAATAACTCGTAAAGTAGTGATGTTCCTGACTCAAAAAATGTAGCTACACAAATTGACAAAAAGAAAATTAAAGTAGGCACACAATTGCACAAATTAACGCCGGATCTACGAAAACATATCATTATTTTACATGCATCTAGAGATTTCCTAAAAACGGTCCAGCAAATTTGACATGTAACCTCGGTTTCGTTGCGATTGGCCAACTTTCAAACACCTTTCTTTGATTTGGAGCAGCCTGCTCAACATGTTTTCACTGTAGTTTCGATTTCATTGTTCAGGTTCGGGCACCAGCAGTGTTACGGACTAGTTGCTTCATTCGAAAAACGTCCAGTATGCAACAGGACCAACATTTTCTTTTGCAGACTGAGAGGAATCATGACTCGAGTAAACTCAGTCTGGAAAAGAAGAACCTTATTGAAAACAGAAATGGAATTTCTTGTCCTTACTACTCTAGCTGTTTTTGCAGCAATTTATTTGTCCAGAGGAAACTATTCCAACATTTCGTAATATTCTTCATTCACCTGACACGCGCACTCCTCACGATCAAATTTCACATCCTAATCTAAGGGAAGTCTTGAAAGTGCATCGACATATCCGTGCTTGTCGGTTTCGTTATACTTGACGGTATACTGGTATGGTGAAATACATCCATAAACGATCGAAAGTACATCTTTCTCTATCTGACAATATATCTTCTACTGATCATCAAAAGTCTTCGTTGAAAAAGGTATCGGAAATTCTTTTCAGAGTAAATAAGAGAAATCACTGCCCCTACTCCGTGATTTGAGGCATCTGTTACTTACAAAAGTGGAGAGTCACGTTGATAATGGGCAAGCTGTCATAACTTTTTATTTGACAAAAAGAATTTTCTTGCTCTTTTCATCAAACAAACGCAACTTTTTTCTTGCGCTTTTTCGTATATGATTGAATAGGATTCCAAATGTATCCAAAACATGCCCTAAATAATCCACTAGTTTAGAAAAATTTGCACAGATAAAAAATAAATCCTTTACTTGTTAGAGAGAAACAAAAAAAAATTAGTAAAATTTACTGGCAGTAAGCGGGGAAAATGTTGCCATAAAAAGTATGAAACTCAATACTTTTTGTAGGGCAACATTTGTTTGTCTTTATCACTCTAACGTAATTTTAATATCTCTTCTTTTCGGTTTCTCAGTATTTTTTACTGAAAAAAAATGTTTCACTGTGGAATCCACGCATAATTCTTTTTTCCTACAGGAAAGCCAGAATCGACCTGCAGATCTTAAAATTCACTGACAAATTTCAATTGCAAATATCATTCGCTGGAATACTATTAAAGTTATAGCCTAAACGCACCAGTGTCTATAAGTTAAGCAAATTTCAATTTCTTTTCAATTTACTGTTCGGAAAAACTAATTTTCTAAACGGGAAAATTCGTAAAAAACTACTTAAAAAATTCTAAAAATTAAACGTTTAAAGTGTCATGACTGAAAAGTAGATGGAATGAAAAGTATAAGCGATTGTTACTTTTGGAAAAAAATTCGGGTGAAGGAAAACCTGGAAAAACTCGACTGAATACGCACTTGGGTGCAAAAAATTCGCACATTGATCAATTTTCAACAAAAGTTCAAAAATATCAAAAAATCCAATGTTTTTGTTATTCTCTTGCAGATTCAACATGGCACACGTTTTTGGTGAACTGTCAGCATGAAAATTAGAGGTAAAAATCGAATTAAAACATGTAAATCAGTAAAAAATCAGTATAACATTCTCCCCTAGCCTGAATGTTAGCTTCCATTCGATGTTTCATTGATTTGACCAAAGTTTTCACAAAACTAGAGGTATCGCTTCTCATTCCTCTGCGATCGCCTATTGCAGCTCCTGGAGATTCGTTGGAGCATATCTCTAGCTAGAACTCTTTTTTCAGCTCATCCCATAAGTGTTCGATGGGATTGACACATCTACCTGTTGAAGGTACCGTATGCCGTCTCGAATTATCCTGCACGAACAGAAAATATTCTGCAATAAACCCGGCCATGTACCATTGAGAAGTCAATCCTTTTGATCGACGGCCAGTACTCACTTCGGAGATGAACACGCACGATCCACCGCCGAACATGCACGATCTACCGCCATACAAGACACATTATTCAATGCAATATTGTGCAAATCGCACAATTTGGAAGGTTCTCCATTGTTCTTCTGTCCAATCCAAATGCTCTCGCTTTATATGAACAGATTTGGTGGAATAACTTTAACTTTAATTTTCCTCGCCATACAATTTCATGATGATATTGTAACAAATTTGGTTTAAACGAACGAATTTAGTACAATTTTTTTATGGTTGATTATATGCATATCCACACTAGGGTAACTATTATCTGGTAACTTTTTCGTTTCGTTCCCCTTTACTAATAAAATCGGTTTTATCTGCGACGCAATTTTTTGATGTTATTGGCAAAGGGGAAACAAACGAAGAAGTTACTGGATACCAGTTACCCTAGTGTGGCATCAGCCATTGACAGAGAAGAATGAAAAAAAAAGCAGACGTGATGGAAAAAAGAGGTGCGAGTGCCTTGCTCCTAGTTTCCTTTCCTGGCTTTCATTACTAAAAAAATTCTTTCTGTCCCTTGCGCTCTAACAAGTCCCACTTATGCTCCGGGAAAGCCCATTCCAAGAGATGACTCGAAGCCTCTAGTTGGGTGACAAATTTCTGTTAACACCCAGAGCAGTACATATCGGTCTCTTTACAATACGATACTTGCCAGGCTAAAAAAAAAGATTTTTTTTTGTTTTCATCCGGTTAACTTCATCATAAGGAAATCACCAACCTAACAAAAATAATTTTTTTTTTCTCAAATTTTTTTCATACTTTTCTGTAAGGAAAAAGCTTAAGGAATTCTATTGGGGATGCGCGGTTACTTATTGTATTCGTTACTGAAAAAGGATGACAAATTCCACAAGAGTGCGGCCAGTAATAATTTACAATAAAAGTTGTATTGGCAATGACTGGAATCATCAAAATTTCTTAAAAGCTGTGTCCCGCGCTACCTTACATAAATATATCGGTGAAAGTTTAATACGTGAAATGTGAACTAGGCTCGTGATCATCAACCGTGTATTATATTCAAGGATGAAATTGATTCAATTGGAAGTTGTTATTTTTCCAAAGGTACATCAGGTCGTGAAATTCAACGTACTCTATAATAGAATTGCTTAATCAAATGGATGGTTTCGATTCGTTGGGCCAGGTTAAAATGATTATTGCTCGATTGAATGGCGGTTTATGAATACAAGTAAGTCTTTGAATAAAAAAAATGTAGTTTTTAACTAACAACAATTTCGTTTTACTTTGGTTTTTCAAATGTAATGGTGTTTTTGTGATTGTTCCGCATTCAAAAGATTACTATATGTTAGCGTTCAAGCCAACTTTCATCAAAACATTGTTGTTTATTAATCTCACTCATTTTGGCCAAAATGAATTTTCGTCTCCAATCACGATGCTGTCCAAAGGAATTGCAATTTGTAAGTAAAATTGTTTTATTGTCGAAACAGTTTATTAATAAAATTATTTTGTGTCGCAAATAAATTTCGATCAACGTATACCATTCTTGGTGAGATACTGTGCCCTATTCCGCCGGCTCATATCAACGCTACACGATGGTGAATTTTGCCAAGATGACGTCCTGCCAGGGCAACCAGTAAAATAATGCCACTCACCGTTGATGAATTAATTCTGATGGACGGCACAAAGAATAAATTTACCACTAGATAAACCAACAGATTTAAATTTACAAAGAAGGCGACGAAGTCCACGACCATATTCAAAATTTTACTCGCAAAGGAGGATGGGCCACCGTTATTGATGAAAATAATTCAATCGATTACGATATTTGGACGAATCAAATGGTAAAAGTAAAATATTTTAAAACTTTTGTATTTCTTAGAAAGTAAGGCATTTATTAATAAATTTAGTATGACGTAATTCAAATGTAACCATTTTTCTAGTCCTACACTCGTCTGTTCTGGTTGCATTCGTTACAAAAAGTAGGGTTGCAATTTTGTAGCGAGACAAAACCACCCAACGGGATATTTAACTTGCAACATTTGTCGCATATCGTGGTTTTACTAAGCGGTCCCTATAAATTCTGTGTTACAAGTTTATCAGGTTGATTTCCATGTGAGGATCCTGGTTCATGTGCGGCCTATATAAGCAAAAAGTAGATGTATTTATGACTATGTATTCCTAATAAGAAAATCGACTTTAAAACTATTTACGTATGGCATATGTAACATTTGTTTGTTTTAAATTTAGGACATCTACTGTTATTGATATGTGAGCTCGGTGGAATATTCAAAATATGTTTACAAACGATGTTTGGACATACAGTAGCACTAGTATCACTTCCCAAAGATTATTTTAGTCGATTATCAAGAATTTCGATGTAGATGAAATCTCCAACATACACTTTGATTTCAGCATCCAACAGATCGAAATGGCACTTTTCTGCAGAATATGGGCACTGGATTCTTGAAACTTTGCAATTTCGTTCAAGATAACACCGCTTACATTTATTACAAAATAAATGTTGACATGGCGTACATTTTGTAAAATAAAACAAAAAAAAATTAAAAAATATACATAAAATACTCCATGTTTTAATTTTTTAGTGTGTCGTGTCGACGCATCAAGCGCAAAAAACTAATGCGAGAATTCCACAGTGAAACAATTTTTTTCAGTAAAATTAACCCGAGATAGAAATATAAATCCTTTACTTGTTAGAGAGAAACAAAAAAAAAAATCGGTAAAATTTAATGGCAGTAAGCGGGGAAAACGTTGCTATAAAAAGTATGAAACTCAATACTTTTTATGGCAACATTTGTTTGTCTTTATCAGTCTAACGTTATTTTAATATGTATATGTACTCTCCTCTTTTCGGTTTCCCAGTATTGTTTACTGATAAAAAATGTTTCATTGCAAAATCCACGCATAATGTTACTACATATACTTACTATAAAAATATCAAAAAAAAAATAAAAGTTTGCTGAGAGTGGGGGAATTCTTTTCATTTTGGTTGCCATAAAAAATACTTTGTTTGATATTTTATATTTATAATTATGCTTTAATTCCATGGATAAAATTTGCTGACAGCAATTTTTTTGCTGATAATACGCAAAAAAAAATTTCATAAGAGTGACAAAGAAAAGAAATAGTTTTTATTTCATTTTATAGAAAAATTTTATGGTTTTACATTTTGGCATAACCTAAAAATTTCAATAAAGTTTTTAATTTGTACACTTTCGTACAATTCGATTTTCTTTTATACCTATGTTTTAATTTTTATATATGTACCACAAAAAATTACTAACGTTAACAAATTTCAACTCGAAAAAAAAAATTAAATCGTCATTTGACTATAAAAATGGCGAACATCTATTTTGTATGAATGTGAGAAAAATTTCTTATCTTTACATACACTTTTTGTAGATGTGTGAAAATGCTGCCATAAAAAATTCTCCAATTTACATTTTTTATGGCAGTAAACTTCCCCATTATGGCAGTAAACTTCCCCTATCGCAACTTCCCCTCTCAGTAAAATTTTACTGACAACATGTTTTGTTTCGTACACAACCAAGTAAAATCTATATTTTTTTCTCGCTTTTATTTTTGCTGACAGCAGATTATTTCCATGGAATAGGCCCATTATAACAACAAAATAAAAATTTTCAAAAAAAATACTGTTGTACGGGTCGTGTCACACACGGAGAGAATATATATTTTTATCTTGTTTACAGAAAAACTGCAAAATAACACGCTGTTGTTGTGGAATAGACCCATGAATTAACGTACCGATGCACAAACACAACAGATCGTAACGAAATATGGCAAATGGAACAGACAGTCTCCTTGTGCATTTTAGATAATTTCCATCTCGACCAATAATTAGGAACACTCGTAACCTTCAAATTACTTGTCTGGACATCAAATTAATTATTCGTCCACTGAATCGATCTTAAGAAGTGTGTAATTTTTGTGTGTAATGAAGTTAGATCTAATAATTAGAAAGCTTGTGGCATATTCTCGTAATCCCAAGATTATCAACGACCAGAGTTCGAAGAATTTCGAGACATAAATCATATGAAATGTAATTTATAATTTAACTAAAATGTAACTTAATAAGGTGACAATAATTGTTATGTTTACTTCACACGTCCATAAATTGAACATTCAATTTTGAACAATGACGACATTTTGTTTATTCCATAATAACGAAAATGTCATTAAAGAACCAAACAAATCAATAAATTAATATAATCAACATCGTAAAAAATTAAACAAAGTGTTTTAAATCGTGCGCGCGCATTTTAATAATTTAAACCGATTTGCTCACAATTAACACATAAAAAGTGTCAACTTTCTTTCTCTACCCCTATAACCTGATAAAGCCAAATACCCAAGCCAAAAAAAAATTACCATAACTTTAAAAACAAAAAAAAATACATTTGCTTCTTAATCTTATTACTTTGGTGTCGAAAAACTCAGAATTAACAATAAATTTATTCACAATACAAGGCGTCTCAAGAATTAAGAAAAGGGAATTCAATTTTATAAGAATTAATCATTAAATCGGGTTTGCAACATTTCATTTTTATTTTGTATAAATTGACATATTTAAATAAATATAATTAATTTTGTAGTATTTTTGAAAGTTCTTATGATTAATTAATTAATTAAGATTTATTTTCGATCTTTATGGTTTGCTTTATCGCTTTACCACATATACAGAATAAGGTTATTAGTGTTAACAGGTGACCTTAAAATACAAATTTCTTGTAGTGAGCGCGTACACCAAAATACGGTACGCCTACCCGACCATAATATATTTTTAATTAATTTAATTAAATTAACATTTTTGTTTAATTAGCGCAGTAACAAAAAATCAGTGATCGATAAAATGTTCGCCGCTATTCAAGCGAAACGTGCAGCCGCATTCTATAAAATTATCTCTCTATGTATACACATCGATTATGTGCCCATTGTTATGTACTCAAATTGGTTTGTCAATTGACGGATTTTAATATCCGGAGGAGTGTTTTCTGATTTATTACATGTACCAACTACCTATCTATATTACGTGAATGTATTTGAGAAAGTATTTTCCGTATAGTCCGCTAAATGTCTATACAATCAGATAGGGTATATGATTAATGAAGGGCGATGACATGAAACGATATCCATGTGACACAATTTTCTCATAATTTTTTTTTTTTTTTAAATTAATTATATAATAATGAAATTTAAATATATTTATATTTCCAAACCATTCCATAAATTAAGATTTTTAGCTTACAATATTTCGATAAGCGCGTAGCCAACATAATATTGTGTGGAGGGAAATAAATCATTCGTTAAATCCCTAACCGCGTGCGCTTTTGTTGAAAACAACTCGAATGTGTTAAAGATTTAGATAAAATACTCGTATTGTTGTGTATGCCAGAACTATAAGCATGTTTTTTTTTTTAATTTTGAGATTAGATCAGACGAAATCAGTATATGTACATATATATACGAGTACGTCGTATTCGACAATGTTGACTCGCGCGCTTATGCAACAAAAACCTTTTTAGAATAATATACAAAACCAGCAGGTGAATGAATAGACGTAATAAATATTCTGTTCCTTTTTAAATCAAAATCTCTACATTTTCATATTTTTTAGTTTGGTATTTTTATAATATTGTTGTTCTCGAAACGAAAAACCAAACCAACCTACCCATAACACAAATCAAATTTAGAAATAAACCTTGATAATAAATTAGATCGTAAAACTCTTTACATAAAACAAGAAGTTTAATTGCCTCCACAATCAATTATAAATAAATTATCATAAAGAAACATTTAGTCACATTAATTAAATATTGGTATTTCAAAGTATAAAAATTATGGTCGCGTCGTTAGGTGCCGTGCATTTCGAATTTAATTTACATAATATTCAGAATTTATCACAATGCGTTCATCTAAGAATTAGAAATTATAAAGCATTATATTTTCATATTTAAACTAAAGTGTATACGTATTCAGTACAGTTATATTCGTTCAAATTTCCATTTCTTGGAGATGAAATTTAATTCATTATGTGCTATGACGAAATTTCTTCCTGCTTCGACCGTCTAATCAACAATAGCCGTGTTTTATTATTCGAGCCCTATTCGAGCGCCGAATGGGAAAGTTCTGCTGAAACTGCACTATCGCGGAAATTTGACAGCGGAAAATAAGAGATTATGCTACTCGCCGCTAGTGGTAGCACTGTCTCAAAAGAGATTTTTTTGTTATAACATAAATTACCAACGGAAATTTTTTATTCATGTTTGTATCTCTTTTATCACTAAATAAAACATCCCAGCGGAATAAAATATTAAAAATGATCCTTAAAATGGCAAATTGGTTGATCTCCGAAGTAAGGAACACGGTAAATAAAATCTTGAAATTTAGCAATATTCCGTCTTTCCGTCATTTCTTAACGAATTTCGATTAAATTTGGATGGATCAGGGATGTAAAAGTAAATTTTGGACAAAACTCTAGTATCTCATCATGTTGAACTAAACTTGGCCATTTCATAACCAATCCTTGTGAAAATTGTTTTATAGATTGATTTTTTATTGAAATATAAATTTCAGATGAAAAAATGGTATCTCTAAATTCTATGCGATTTAAATGGATTTTAAACTGGAGAAAACTCGGCTATTTACAGCGACAATTCAGATAAAATTTATTACAGAAGTGGAAGTTTTTGAGATATTGGCCAAAGCTGAAAATAATCTATATGGCCGCAGAAAATCAAAAAATTATAGTGAAAATTTTAAACAATAAATTTAGTCTGAATTGTCGCTGTATGCGATGCAAATTTTAATTATCAATTAAGAAATAGCCGAGTTTTCTCCAGTTTAACATCCATTTAAATCGCGTAGAATTTGAAGATACCATTTTTTCATCTGAAGTTTGTATTTCAATAACAAATCAATCTAGAAAACAATTTTCATAAGGATTGGTAATGAAATGGCCAAGTTTAGTCCAAAATTTTCTTTAAATTCCCTGATCCCTGAAAAAAAAATCCCTCTTGTGATACTGCTACCACTAGCGGCGAGTAGCGTAATCACTTATTTTCCACTAGCAAATTTCCGCTATCTTATACAGCATCGTATACCGTACAGTTATATTCGTTCGAATTTCCTATATTCTTGGAGATAAAATTTAATTCATTATGTTTTATGACGAAATTTCTTCTTTCTTCGGCCGCCTAGAGTTCTAGACGATAATATTGAAAGTAACAACAATAATGATTTCGGCAATGAAAAAGCACTCTAGAAAATTTTAAAATATACAAAAATCTTTCTAACTTCCTCACCCTGCAGCAGGAACTTTTACCTATAGCAATTATACGAGGTTCTGATAACATCATTACATTACCAATGGAATTATTGTGCGTACCCCTTTATATCAACATGTAAGGGGACTCCTGATTAACTCCCGTGAAGTATTCATACAATCTCAAATACTAATATTCGATATGTTCGCACTTACGGAAACTAATGTAAAGGGTGTCCCAATAAGAAGTTCAGATTTAAAAATTTAATAAAACAAAAACGGCTTAATATATTTCCAAATATATTTTTTGTTTGAAAGTAAAATTCTCCTGGTTATTTATGGAATATGATTTCATTCAAATGGCAGCTGCATGGCGTACTACATTCGGTCGGTCCAATTTCTGAGCACATTTTTAATTGTGTGCGGATCTATTTCGGCAATGGTTGCTTCAATATTGCCTTTCAAGTGCTCAATTGTTTGTGGATTGTCTGTATAACACTTGTTCTTCACGACATCCCACAAATAAAAATCCAAAGACGGCCATCGGATTTTTGACACAGTTTCGCTATTGTAACGCCCGACGTGTGGCATGGCGCACCATCTTGCTGGAACCATAGGTCGTCCAAACCAATATCTTCAAGATATGGCCACAAAAAAGATGTTAAGATGTGGCGGTAGTTGGTTCCATTGAATGTAACGATCGTGCCGGCATTCTCTTCGAAGAAATACGGCCCAATAATACCTCCACGCTACAAGCCGCACCAAACAGTAACACGCAATGGATGCATTGGCTTCTCCACATATCCTTGTGGATTTTCCGATCCCCAAATGCGACAATTTTGTTCGTTTACGAACCCACCGAGATAGGAATGCGCCTCGTTCGAAAAGATGATTTTTTGAGCAAAATCCTTCGAGTTTGTCACGGGCCCACACAGCGAATCGTTATCGTAGCGGACGGTCACGGGGCTTCAATTGCTGGATCAATTGAACTTTATAGGGCCACAAACCAAGATCTTTACGCAGAATTCATTGCATCAAAGACCGGCTGATGTTCATTTCCGATGAATTGATGTTCTCGGCCGTTGGCGCACATTTTCGGCCACCGCGGCGATATTTTCGGCTGAACGAACACGACGAGCACGGGTACGCATTTGAATGTCGACTAGGTAGCCCGTATCACGCACTTTATGCACAAACTTCTTGATACCGTTGGGTGCGAGTCCCGTGTCTTGACCAAATTTTGTACGACATTTTCTTGCGATTTCGAACCAATTGTCTTTGTGGTGGAAGTAAATTTTCAACATTTGCCACTTTTGTTGAAGCACTAAGCGACTCATTTCGTCAACTAGAAATAATATACTGAGTTTCTGTTAAAGAAAGGATGACATTATTGTTGTTAGAGCTAAAATAACCGATTGTCGAATCTGAACCGGTTATTGTGACACCCTTTTAACTACGAATTTCAATAACACCGCTCTGATTTTAACGATTTCAGAAAACATGGGTCACGATGTCCACCTTGTATTCGTCGGTAATTTTAATGTTACTCATCTTAAATTTGCGCACAGGAGACAGCATCCACTTTGTTGCTAGTAACCCGCTTTCCGTTTTTTCGCTGATAAAATTGTCCACCTTACGAAATTTTGACAGATGACCCTTGTTTGCGTTGCCTATGACCATAGTCCATAGGTAGGTTTTAGGCTTGGAGTGGATCTGATGACGTTAGAAGTAAACATTTTATTTTCTTCATGTTTTGTAATACAATCATCCATCTTCCGAGATTTCAAGAAATAGGGTTTGGGGTCCGATGAGGTTATAGGAGTTGAATATTGATTTCCCCATGTTTTGCCAATAAAATCGTTGGCCATTCGAGATTTTGCGAGATAGACACCAACCCAACTATGCAAATTTGGTGGCCCATGACCAGATGTAGCTTTTGATTATAGGTTTTGGGTGGGTTAAACGAGGTTATAGGGATTTTGATTCTTTGATAAAATTGTTTATCATTCGAGATTTTACAAATAGACACAAACCTGACTAAGTCAATTTGATGGCCCATAACTATAGGTAGATTATAGGTCATTATAGGTTTGGGGTGGTTCTGATGAGGTTGTGCGGGTGAAATTTTATTTTTCCCCATGTTTTTTCGATAAAATCTTTTACCATTAGAGATTTTGCCAGGTAGCCATCAATCTGACTATGCCAGTTCGATGACTCATCACCATTTTTAGATTTTTGTTATAGGTTTGGGGTGGGTTTGATTAGGTTATATGTATAGGTAAAATTTTGATTTAGACACCAATAGATTTAGATTTTAGGTTTTTTTTTTTTGGATTACATGTGGGTTTGATTAGGATAAACGTATGAAATTTTAAGTTTTCTCATGTTTTGTTGATAAAACTGTTCGTTATTTCTGACGATTTCTGACTGAATATTCTGACTACGCCGGTTCGCCCATGATCATGAAAGTTAACGTAAGTTCCTTTTTCCAGACCAGTGCACGATTTAGAGGTGCAGAAATGATGAATTTTTAACGAGAATTTGCACAATAAATCGTTATGTAGGACAGATTTCCAAACGATTTCAGTTATTGGATTTGTAAAATAATTGGTGTGGTCAACTTTCCAGACCCGAACACTTCGAATCGTGCGAAAAAAATCGTTG
Source organism: Nephrotoma flavescens (assembly GCA_932526605.1). Classification (NCBI taxonomy): domain Eukaryota; kingdom Metazoa; phylum Arthropoda; class Insecta; order Diptera; family Tipulidae; genus Nephrotoma; species Nephrotoma flavescens. The sequence continues at coordinate 303,305,732 of OW052221.1, forward strand.
ATGTTGTGAAAATATTAGATTTCAGCAGATTGAAACAATTCCCATCATGCATTCTCATCTGGTTGCCACATATTTATTCATGCTATTTATTTAATTTGTAATTTTTGCAATGAATATTTACAATTATTTGAGATTGAGACGACAAACATATTTCGCAAACAAATTTGCATTTGATAAAATGAAATAAATATTTTTCCAATTTCCTTAGAATATATCATGGTCATGATATGTAAAAATAGTTATAAAGAAGCTTAAAAAAAATTGGGTTTGGCACTACGACCAAGTAATAGTTCCTGTAAAATTGTAAAACTTGCAATGTTGTCAAATATGCACGACAATCTGACACGATAGCAACCTATATGGTTAAGTGCTATATGAAATTTGGAAATGTCCGTTCTTTTCTTTTTTCTGCAACTATTTTGAAAATAATTGGCGTATTTCGTGACGCATATCTGAGTCGGTTCAGTTCATGTCACGTAAACAACACAACGGTGATTACTAGATACTAAATCATAATTTGTGATCCAAAACAAAATTTTGAAAAACGAAATGTCCAAAAATATTCTAAATTAAATAGGCAACAATATTGTTTCACATCAGTTTTTCAAAATGAAGGAGGGAATGACGATTTTTGATCAAAAAAAAAAGTCTGTATTCCTCCTAAATTCAATTTTGTTAGATGCCAAGGATTTATTATGTAGGATGAATAGATTTTAAAGCTTTCTGGGTAGATTTAGAAGTTCACGGTAGGAAGAAGGTCCCTTCCACAGGTACTGCGTCTTTTATCGCAAGTGTTGTAAAAAGTAAAGCATTTACGAAAAACAAGTAAGACAAAAAATTCTACATTAAATTGGCAACAAAATAGTTAACATCATTATTCAAAAATCTTATCAGAAATATTGAATTTTGATAAAATAGAGTTTTAACCATAATTCTGTATAGATGACAGCACAGACAGTTTGCCTGATTAAGATGAAACATCATAGTTGAGTGTCTCCATAATTATTTTCTCAATTTCTCCAGTCTCCATAACTTTTATGTGGACTTTACGGATTCGAAATCCCTTGAGCTTATTGGATATAGAGAGACCAGATATATCAAAAAGGATCGTTATGCTAATTGGTTTCTACATTAATAAATTTGGAGTAGAGGGACATCACAAGGTGGGCATTTTCTCCTTTCTTTGAAACTTGATCAGTAATAATCTAACGGCCTAACCCAGATTGACTCCTCACTGTAAACGGTATTAGCTTGACCATCACAGACAAAGCAGATTATTTGGGTCACAAGTTATGCGGAAAACCTAATTTGAAAGAAGAAAGGAAGCCACTATAGAGCTTTCCTCTTATAGAAGAGCCATCGGGAAAAAAGAGGTTGCAAGACTCACATCGTACACTTCAATCGTTACGCCTATTTGAGATTACTGTCTGGTGTCCTGCAAACGTACAAAATTCTCTTTCATTCCACACCCTTAGATATATTGATAAACTCAATAAAATCTCCATGTGAAACCGTATCTTGCGGTCAGATACTTATCTATCCCACAAGAACACCATACATTAACCTTCATAATCCCTTCCGTCACCATCCTTTGATGAAACGTTTAGAACTGACACTACCACTAGACATCACGCTGTACTGAACTCTGAATGTGCTAAATTCTTCACGGATGGTTTAAAGATGGTCCGTAAGATTAGGGGTCGGGTGTTTGATAACAGATAGAACTTAAACCTCTCCTTCCGTCTTCCCGACCACTGCAGGATGCCTCAAGCTGCAATAAGCGAGAGGAGAGACTGCAGGCGGCGACTCAAATGCTAAAATCAATTTTTCTTTCATCGACAATAGTCTAAAAGTGCTCCGCAACTATTAACGAGATGGCAGATCATGGGGTCTCCGTCTCGGGTTTTGCCCTTAACGGAAATATTCGATCCGACACGGATTTACGCTATTATGAAACTTGTATTATCAATTTGTAATTGCTTTTGGAAGTTATTATTAAAATATAAATCACTTTTCACTATATTTTGATGAAATGTCACAAAATAAGATCAATCGAATACAGAATACGTCAGCTAAATGTCAGTCGAATTTTTTCTAGTGTGTTCGGAACAATCCGATTCGATTTTGCTTTTTAGTTTCATAATAGCACTAGGTTTATTCGTTAATGGAAAAACCCTCTGACGGAAAAATTTCATAATAGACCCTCAGTTCAACATACAACTGATATCGGTGGTAGGACATTTTAATATTACGGGAAATTCAACGGTCGATGACCTCGTTGAGCTACGTTCAAACTAACGTTTCAGGAGAGTAGTCTTACAGCTGACTAGCGAATAACAGATTGCTTAATAGTGCCACTTGAGCAATAACTAGGCAGATCTGGCCAAGAATAGATCTGTCAAGATCCAGATAGCTGACATTCCTGCGAAGGTGTCATATCAGTTTGATTGTAGGTACTACTTCTGGACCCTGTCTCATATGTAACGACGCAAACAGAATCGATGTCGCGCGATTACTATCCTAGCCTAGTTACGAATATGAAAATGAGACGCAAAATGGACGTCATTTGCTTTGCATCCGTTCCCGTCTAGCGTCAAGCAGACACAAATTCCTTTGTTTGTTTTCTTTGCTTTTATATTACGTTTAAAAAAGCTTGGTTCATGTAGCACCTAATCATATGGGAAATTTAAATGTGTTAATCGTGCCACTATCAATTACGAGGAAACTTGTCATTGTTATTAATTAATTGTAATATCTGTAACAACCAACGTCTCTCTCTCTCTCTCTCACTTTCTCTCTCTCTCTCTTTTACGCTCTCTCTCTATAGCTTTCACTTCAAGGGATACACAAAAGTAGAATGATTTAATATGCACCCCCCCGCATTTTTTCTACTTTTGTGTTAGAAATATTGTGAGTAAATGGGCCTCTTTGTTTTTCACGACTAAAAAAGTCGTAAACATTGTATGGATATCATTAAAAAAAAAATTTTGTAAAAAAATCTTAAACAAATTAACACCACGGATGATTATGAAATACTTCTTAATTTTACATTTTATTCTAAACTTTTACATTTACTTCCGAAAAGAAACTTCTGGTCTGTACACTAACACAAGTGTGCAAATTTAGTGTTGTTACACCAACGTTTAAATTTAAAGAAAATCCGTTGCTTCGACAGAGAGATATTCATTCATAACTTAATTTGAAAAAACATCGTAATGCGAATTACTCTATCATTTTCTAAATTTGATTACGAAATTGTTGTCGATGATAAACCTATCTTACGTTCATTTTAAACCACAAAACAGTTTTCATAAAACATTTTTTTTTTCTTGATAACCATAATTTAGTAAATTAAACAACCTCAGCGTTTTTCCGCATTAGCAAAGTGTCAACGCAATGTAACAGATATAAAGCGTTAAGACACATGTCACTTACCTTTCTTTCTCAAAATGTTATATTGTTTATTTAAAGGATGTTTGGTCGGATATAAATTTTTTTTGAGATATGCGGTTAAACAAAAGAAAATCTTTAATTTTGTATTGTGATTAGAAAATACAAGGGGAAGAGTGTAAATCGGAATAAAATATTAAACTGTAATCCTGCATATTTCCTAAAAATTAATTTTAAATATCTATTTACTAACCTCAATTCCATTAAAATCCACTTCACACTCTCGGCTGTCCGACGCTAGAAATAGAAAAATAAATAATATTTTTAATAAGAAATGTATATGGCCCGTTTAACAAATATATAAAAAATTATGTGTCATCGAAACATCAAATTCTACTTTTCCATATAGAGGCATTAGTCTAGTCTAGTTTATCTACGTATATATAGTGATGAGAATTAATGACGAAATCGGTACTCTTCTATATAAAATAGTTGTTTTTATTGTGCAACATAAGGAACAAGTTTGAAAATCGATTTAATACTGCACACAATATGAGTATACAAGTAACAATAAACTAACAACAATGATTTTTATATTGTGAGTCGTTAAAATTAAAAGTTTTTTCTAGTTTTTATATCGTTATATTCTTTTTTTTTTAAACTTGATTGGTTATTATTAAGTTACACTAGAAAATAGAAAAAAACTACAAAAAACTGGACCAAATCAAGATAACCTATTTTTGTCAGCAGTACAATAGTAAAAAACAATTCTATAAATTCGTTAAACTAGTTCAACGTGCGGCATTGAATCGAGATGATATTGACATTTTGAGCCGATAGTTCAGCCTGTCTCTACTGATTAATTTAATTATGTCCGATTAATTAAAATGGTTTGTTTAATTCAACCACCCCAGGGCAATCCAAATCAAATGTTAAATTGATTATTACGATTCTGTACGTATATATGGATGTTAAATTGGTCCGTGTCCGCTCTGTTCTCTCCGGTTGTATATTTGTTTTTTAAAACTATAATTAAATTTTATATTTTTTTATTGATTTTTAATAGAATTTTTCCTGTTTTTTAGTTTTTATTGCAGTTCTGTGTAACGATCATAATTTAATTTAATTTTTTTTTTTTTTGTTATTTGTTTGTAATTTTGTTTAGTTTGCTGAATTGGAATGAATCAATTGCAACTTTGTTAGATACGTGCAATAAAATCAATACCTACGCTAAGTCGTGTCTGTAACCTTTACAGTATAATATTATATTGATGCTTTCACATATAAACTTGTAAGTATTTTTTTAAGATTTGAACCACACCTAAGACATGACCTACGTATTCAGCTACTTAGTCTTCCAAGAGATAAAAATAAATAATTTCGTTTTCGTCCATTGTACCATTAACATATAAACTTTCAAATGTTGTGAGAAAAAAATATTTATTTTTTAAAGCATCTATCAAGGTAATCAACTGTACAGTGCAAACAAAAATGTCATCGGTTCTCCAATTATAAAGTCATGGACAGAATTGTATGTAAAGTAAAATAAATATTACCAAAACATAAACCACCTAAGACATGGCTAGACAACTTAAAATTGTTACAATTAAAAAATTCTCAACTTTTGTTCAAAGTGACTTTTTACTCTTTGATGTGTCGTGTTACGACTCGTCTACCTCATTCTTAATTTGCAAAACTCATAAAGCGTAAATTTGAAAGAAGCAACGTTATGCTGTAGACAATGTATGCAGTCAATTAAACAATTGGCGTCGATAATGTAGACAATGTAGAAATACGTCGCGAATGTTGGAAAAATCTTTAAACGCACTTAGGGTTTGATTTTTAAACCAAAACACAGAGCTGTCAAACTGTTAATGTACTACACTGAACATCAACATCACACTGTAATAAAAGGTTAAGTCACAAAACAGTTTTCAGACAAAACATTAAATTAACAAACAAGTTCATCGGTTCATAATCCTTATAAACTCGAAACTAATATTTTTCTAGGCATTTCTAGGTTAATGCGTTAATGGCCATCAAACACCGACACCATTCAATTTACAGTGGCGTTTCCTGGTTGTGCTCTCAAGGTGTTCTGCTTCGGATTTTGATCACCCAAAATAATTAAAATAATAGTAATTAATTAAGAAATAAATATTAGAAAAACTATAATTTAAAATAAAAAATTTTAAAAATAAAATTTTCTGTAATAAAAATAAAACTTTTAGAATTCGAGTAAAAATCAAAAACTGTTTAGTCGATCCGCGAACGAGCAGAACATCACTAGAAAACGATGCTGATGTCCAGTTAGCTTAATATAATATATCTTATATCATAAACAAATAAAAATTATCCCCATTTTAATACGATGGATGTGGTAAACCCGTTTGTTATTGACCCCGAACTTGATCAATCTTTGCAAATGGAATTTACACATTCACTGTATCGAGGATTGGCCAGTACCCAGAGATTTCCGGCCGACATGTTATATATCTCTAGTTAGCTTAAGACATCCTCAACAAATAAAAATTATACCCATTTTAATACGATGAGGTAGGCCAATTTGTTATTTACCCCGAACAAATTCAATCTTTGCAAATGGAATTTACACATTCACTGAATCAAGGATTGGCCAGCACCCAGAGATTTCCAACTGACATGGCATATATCTCTAGTTAGCTTAAGACATCCTAAACAAATAAAAATTATCCCCATTTTAATACGATGAGGTAGGCCCATTTGTTATTGACCCCGAAGTTGTTCAATCTTTGCAAATGGAATTTATACATTCACTGTATCGAGGATTGGCCAGTACCGAGAGATTTCCAACTGACATGACTTATAGATATAGCAGTGGCGTGTTCCTGGTTGTGCTCTCAAGGTGTTCTGCTTCGGATTTTGATCACCCGAAATAATTAAAATAATAGTAATTAATTAAGAAAATAATATTAGAAATTTATAATAAAAATAAAATTTTCTGTAATAAAAATAAAACTTTTAGAATTCGAATAAAAATCAAAAATTGTTTAGTCGTTCGGCGAACGTGTAGAACATCACTAGAAAACGCCGCTGCATTCAAAGTACACTTTCCGATATTATCAGGTATTGTAAAATTGATAGAAAGTTCCCTGATGGTCGCATCGATATGCCGCGAGGGGTGCGGGGTGCTTTTTTGCGGTTTCAAGTAGCATCAGCTCCTAACAGTAATGTCCGATTTGACGCAACAAGCCCCTGTAATATCGCAGAGCCTTTGAAAAATGTTTGGGACTATTGCTCGAAATGTTACATTTTATATATAAATGGTTTGTTCTGCCAAAGCGGAGCATAAGCGTCTCTTGTTTGGTGGCCAGTAGTTATCCTAAAAAGTATAATACAAAACTCAATCGCACACAAAATTGTTTTAAATTTTTTAAATAGTAACGGATTGTGCACTGGATGCTTTGGAAGCTGACTTCACAGAGTCTATTATTTTGTGATCTGAATGTAAAGCAGTACTAAATTAGTCGGTTAACACTTTGGTTGATTGGAAACTTGTTATATGGAGTGTCTATATTTTAACAATCTTCTCTATCGATTTAACAGTGTCACGTTTATGTGGGTTCCACTGATCATCTAGATAAAGATGGCGCACAGTTAAAACTAATCGGTCCTGAACGTGCTGTTCTATTATGATTTAACAGTGGTAAGGCAGGACTAAAAACATACATTTTGGATTTGCTGAGCTAAGAGTGGTTATTTCCTTCCTACCTGTCAAGGTATAAAGAAGAATGAACATCATCATTCCATTGAGAAAATCCCGAGGAAAAAAACATTCTACTTCAACAGAAAACAACAGTAAGATAAACGATTTTGAAGATAGAAATGTGCAAAATATTGTGATCATCGCAAAAAAAAAAGTTGTGAATCTCGAAAACATCTGAAGAACTGAATTTGCTGTGGAATGTTTTTAAATAGTGCGACACTTTTTCATGGAAGACATTACATTTCACTAAGAACTAGCAACTTAGCTGTCAACATACTGAAATTAAAAGGTTAAATCAGTAGTACATAACATCAATCAGCATGTAACCGTGGGAGCTCGTCAAATAGTGTAGCCCAGAGGAAGTTAAGGTTCTATAGATCTCACCGTTCTCAATGAGGACTTGTTCCAAGAATAACGGGCGAACCCGACGTTCAGGTGAAATTTTTGCAGACAGCAAAAAAGCTCCAATAAGCTGCCACTTCCAGTGGATCGATTACGGTCAGAAATTACTGGGATCTCCTAATTTGAAGAAAAAGCATAAGTATGAAGTTTCATCCCAATTAATCAATCCCTGTGGGCTGGGTCGAATCTTTGTTGAGAAATAGATTTTTGTCGTTTCCGCTTAAATTTTAGCTACCATTCAATAAAGATATACAAAATATTTATGAAATTAGGTATACGAGCATGTCTAAAATAGTCTTAAATAGTAAGATCGAGATTAAACCTCTAAGAAAATCAAAATTGCCTTCACATAGCAAAGTGTGCTACTCATAAGGAAACACTCGTAACTACTGCAAGAGATGAACCAACAGAAAGCAAAGAAGCCAAATTTCAAAGAAATAGACTATCAATCCGGCAAATTAAAATTATCAAGGTTCAGAATTTGGAGTCACTCTGTTACATTTAAATTAAAAAATAAATAATTGAATGAAGAGAAAGGAGGAGAAGCATTAAAAGACTCACAAAACTGAAAAACGGCATCAGAAAAGCCCCTGCAGAAACAGCTTAAAAATGATTGATATCAGAAAAATTGAACAAAAATTCTAAATTTGACGTTATTCGAGCACCACTTCAAGAAGCAATTGCTTAATAAAATATACAGAGATTTTGAGTATAAAATCAAATACACCCAGACAATACTGCAAAGTTAAGAAGTGAAAAATGCTACAAAGTGAAAAATTTAAATAAAAAATATGGGTGTACTACGAAATCCCGGTTTCCTTTTCTTCTAGTTCTAAAGTCTTGATTATGAAAAAAATATTTTTTATTAATTCGAGCCGGCCGGACTTATAATATTTTAACATAAAAATAAGATATCTCTCTCATCCGTTCGAAACTGGTTGTTGTGATTCTTACACATTTTCTTTCCATCTATAAGACAAAAATTCAAATCTACAAGTAAGGTTTAAATGGGATTCTAAAACGATTTTTAGCTAAAGCTGTAGAATATGGCCATTAGCGACAGAACTTGGCTATTAGATAAAATTAGATTATGATAAAATTCGATGGAAATAAGATTCTAAAATAATTTTTCGCCAAGTTCTGAAATATATCGTCCTTTCTGTCCAGATACGCAGAAATTCCATCTCTATTGACCATATATTCCACAGCTTTATCAAAAAATCATTTAAGAACCCCATTACCATCGCACGTTACGAATTTCAACATAATCGATTAAGAAATGGCCTAGTTCCATCCTTAATGACAATATTCCAGAACTTTATCAAACATCATTTTAAAATACCATTTAGATCCCACATGTCGATTTTCGACATAATCGTTTAAGAATTATGGCGAAGGCCATATATGGCGATGGCCATATTTCATTACTTTATCAAAAAATCATTTTAGAAATCCATTTCCATCTCACGTGTAGAAATTCAACAAAATCGGTTTAGAAATGGCCAAATTCCATCCGTATTAGCTATTTTCTAGAACTTTATCGCAAACTCATTTTTGAAATTAGTCAAAGAGTCTTTTGAAAAATCGCATTTTTCCACATGTCAAATTTTAAATACTCAAACCGTGATTTCCTAAAAATCGGGATTTTTTTATACAAAACCGGAATTTTGAAAGAGGGGTGAAGTCCTAGATTCATACCTCCTCGCCAGTGCTCCCTGCGTAACTCTAAATGAAACAGGCGGTGTAGTGGAGACGAGCGGGGGAAATCCTGTTTATAGTCATGGACACTATACATGTCAGGGCGAGCCAGTGGCACCTCAAAACCGATACCAAACCAGCGTCTGTTCCCCAGGTTAGGAGCGACTGAAGCGGGCGTCTGTCTTGTATCAAGCGGCTCGCTATATAAATGTGTCAAGGTAGGACTAGATGCCTTAAGATTCTCACCAGTACGTGACCCACACACGGCACAAGTGGGTAGAGCGGCAGGCCAACAATCTTCCCTCATAAAAACAGTTAAGTTATGAACCCTAATCAAAGGACTCGGATCCGATTCATTACAAACTCGACTTTGGAAATTGTACACGGACAACGCTTTAAAAATGTAACGTACTCATATAAATTTGACGTACTTGCACTACAAGAGAAATGGTCTGGGAGTGGGATCCATGACACCACCAATGGTTACACTCTTCATTACAGCGGCCATCAGAACGGAGGATAATTTGGAGTTGGCTTCCTCATCCATCGGTGCGTCATAACCCGCCCTATCAACATGCGGATATGCACGGTGAGACTTCGCACTAAGAAATTGATGGCATCAAAGATCTTTTCTTTGTCGAACTGGATGGAGTCATCAATAACATACCGCACCACAACATTAAAATCATCGTGGGCGACTTTAATGCAAAAATCGGTAGGAGTGCAGAAAATACATCGCACGTTGGACCTAACAGCCTGCACCTTACTAGTAATAACAACGGCCAACGCATGACCGACCTGGCAATAACGTACAACTTAATTGTATCAAGTACGTTTTTCCCACATAAGAGAATCCACAAAGTAACGTGGAGATCGAATGATGGAAGAACGGTAAACCAATTCGATCATGTCATGGAGCCTATGAGAAACTCCACCAGCATATCTGACGTTAGATCTTACGGAATTGCAGACATGGACAGCGATTATATGCTTGTCATATTTAAGTATAAGTGCAAACTGTCATCTACGTTAAACAGACAAGCACAAAAAGTCGTTCGATGGAATGTTGATGTTCTAAAAGACTAAGCGTCACTGCAGAGTTACCAATCAGCTGTCACTAACTATCTAGAGTGGCCCAGCAACAACGAAGAAGCTCCTTCTAGCATCCAGGAGCAGTGGCACACTATACAGTCAGCCATAAGCACCAACTCAAGAGACTGTTTTTCCAATGTCAGTAATCTCACTAAAGACTTCCACCCAAGAAGCACAGCCATCAAAGACGGGAATGGAGAGTTGAGAACAAACGTGGCTGATGTTCTCTCAGTATGGCAAACCTACTTTCAAAATCTGCTAAATCGGAATGACGACGTAACCCCCATTAGAGCAATAGCTCCTCCAGGTGAAGAGGTCTTTGTCGAATATCCCATAGTGGAGGAAGTAGATGCAGCTATTAGTCAATTGAAAAATGGAAAGGCACCCGGTTTCGACGGAATCCCCGCAGAATTGATTAAACTTTGAGGCGCTACTCTTACAACAAGTTTATACGATCTCATCGTCTGTATTTGGGACCAAAAAGAGCTGCCTGTGAATTGGAAGACCGCGCTCATATGTCCGTTACATAAAAAAGGCGACCATCTTAAATGTGAAAACTATCGTGGCATTGCTCTGTTGAACGCTGCTTACAAAGTGTTAGTTAATGATGTACTTGCCAGACTCATCCCTTCCGCCGAAAACATAATTGGCGACTATCACCATGCGGATGATCTTGGAAAAATATTGGGAGTACAACATAACCATGGGCCGCTCTCATCTGCCTAGGAATCCCAGAGAAACTCGTTACTCTGTGTAAATTAACAACGTCTGGGTCTGTATGTAGAATCGTAATTGAAGGAACTGTGTCAGACACCTTTCAAATAACATCTGGTGTTCGACAGGATGATGCACTCGCGACTTTGCTGTTTCGTTTGGCGCTTCAGTACGTAGTGAGGAAAAGCAACATCGAAACTTCGCGCTGTATATTTAATAAATCAGGCCAAATTCTTGGATATGCAGATGATATCGTGCTTCTTGGCCGAAGACCTAGCGATATTAAAGACAGTTTCATACCACTCGATCGCTGCGCTATTTAGCAACACCTGGAAACATCCCTATGGCAAATCTCGGGATTGGCGACCACAATTGGGTGACTTGGGGATTAATAAAAAAACGGAATTTTGACAAACCGGGATTTTGAAAAGCGGGCTTTCGTTACTCACCCAAAAAAATACAAGCATTACTATCAAGACAAAAATTCGGTTACTAACCGTTACAACAATATACAGAGTGTTTTGCATCCTTTAATCTCGGAAACGGTCCGAGATAGGAGAAAATTTCTTAAAAAGAAAACTGTTCAGTGCCCAGTATTGGGAGATATGGGCGAAAGTTAGTTTTTTTTAAATTAGATCTTATACTTTTGCGTTAAGCACCGTTTGATTAAGCTTAAAAATAAATAAATATATATATATTTTGTTCATACAAAATTGTTCGTCAAATTGATGATCTGAAAAATTGGTTCGCTTTAAAACAAAACAATTTTCTCTAAATTCTTCATGGACTTATTCAGCAAATTTCTGATTTAGGTACTGGTAACTGCTAAGGCAAAGAAGAATTGATTTTATTTATCGTTACAACGAAACAGTGTTAGGAATTTCGAAAAATTTGTTTTGTTATAGGACAGGTCGAAAGGTATTTAACTCAAAAGCTCGCAACTCTCACCTCAGTCCAAGCTCATTCAAGATCACCACTAAATGTCCTAAATTTTTTTTAAGATATTTTCAATTTCCATTACTAATTTCTTCAAATCTTCAAATGTGATGTAAATAGAAACGGAATTCTAAAATGATTTTTGGAAGAAGTTTCGGAATATGGGCAATGACATGTAAGTATTAGAATCATAAGGGAGCCGCAGACATCTGGTTTAAAATTAAATGCCATATACGATTATATGAAGATTTTGAAGATATTTCATTTATAGAGAACTTCGATCGATCTCATTTTGTTAGTTTTTCAATTTTTGTAGTTGTTGAATTTTCTGATTTTTAGTGTTCTAAAAATACAATTTTTCGTGTGTTCTCGGAGGTCCTGTCTTCAATGTTGAATAAAAACGGTAATTCAATATAAGTTCAGTACGTACTGCACAGCCGCCATTTTCAACTGTTTCTCATCAAACCATTGAAAAGAATTTCAAAAGACCTTTTAAATACGAGTTCACATGGAAACGGAATTCCCATAAGAGTTCCGAATGTGAGTCTTAAAAATTGTGAATTAAAAAACAACCAACTTTGATCGAAGGACTATATACTAAAGATAAAACACCATGAACAGCGAACAAATATTGTTTGTGATTTTAAATTAATTTAATTACGAAAAAACGTATATGAAAACATTGATCGACGTGTATCATGTATTTGTAAAGTAGTTGATTATGATTTGGGATAATGAGGTGCGTCAGTCACGCTTTCAATTAAAATGAACCAACAATGAAAAAAAATTTGTGACCTTCACCCCGCTTCATTTGAACTCGGACATAACATTTTGATTGAGTAATTATCTACAATTAATCATAGACGCCGAAAAAATTATTTAATAAATTACACACCGCATTTAGCAATCGCGGAAATTAATTCCAAATTTTGTATAAACGTCCAATTCAATCGATCTTAATCATTAATCTTGAACGATTTTTAATTTTTTTTTCTAATTTTATTAGTTCTACAATATATATTGGTAGGTATACCTAGTTGGAGGCAGACATAATCATTCAACCGCGTTGACACCTGCTAAGCTTTCTTAAACCACAATTAAGCAATAAAAAAAATTTATTATCATATTTATTTAACAATAATTCTTGTACGCTGTGTAAGGTGGTTTACGACTGTATACCTCCGTACAAGTTCATCAAACAAAATACAATACCAATTGGATTTAAGAAACTATAAATAAATATAAGACAATTAACTGAAGTCGAGTGGTTCTTATATAGGTGCTATTTACCTTGACATATTGATATACGTGAATTGTGTTTTATGGAATACAAAATAATTCATCCTGCGCGATGACTAATTAAATTTATTAAATATTTATTTAATTTATTACCGTGCATAATTCAAAATTTTCAAAATGATTGAAGACCACAATAAAAGATCTTGACTATCAAAATTTTTGTACAGGTGATTTTGAAATCTTATTTATAAAGTGAGAGGAAATACAAGTTTTGTTTGTTTTACGTGTAAATCAGATTATAAATAATTAATCGACCTAGACAAATGTTTATGTAGTTCTCCTAATTAAATTATATAAGTGTATGGAGCCGGTCGGCGCACGCGGTGGACATGGATTGATTGTGTCGCGAGTAGCTGCTACTTCATCATAATTTACTTCAAGGTTAATTTTTATGTAATTAATTATGTTTAAGTTATGCTTAATGATATTGTAAATCGTAATTTCATTAGTTTTGATAGCCTTCAAGATTATCATGCTAATTTAGTCCATAAGATGCGGTATTTAAATATTTCAAAACGTAGACACACGATATCACAACATGCCAATCAAGTTTATTTAGAAAAATACATTTTTATAAACAAACCAGGAAAGGCCACTAAAAGTGTATTACCCAATCTTTACATTAAATGAAAGCAAGTGTATCGACAGGTTATCGGCTAAGCCAATCTACATAAACTATAAATTATTGTTAATGCTGGTGGCCTTCAAAATACTTTAAAAGTTGTAAGACGTTTTGATATTTATACCGTTTTTCTTGCTATAGAAATGTAGTCTATATATAATATGTCTTTAGAAAAGTATTGTTTATCTCGCGGTTCCAGGATATAGAACAATTGGACAAATATTCATCTCTTTTACGACAAAAAACCCCGCCACTAAACCAATTTGTTCTCACGTTATTTTGTACAAGTCTATATATAGCCAAAATTTCATTACGCAAACGGATAATTATGTCTGCCATCAAAAAATTAATTAACAATTCACCTTTTTTAATATAAATCGTCTGCATATACATATCCATGCATGCATACGTATAAAGCCCGTATTAATTATGAACGACAGCAATTAAAACAAAATAAAATTTTAAATAATTTTCGCAGAACCCACCATATGATATTTGGTTAAACACCTACACATAATAATTTTATTTGTTTTCCACAACGTAACACGAATGTGTACAGTACAAAAAAAATCAATTACTCCATGTACACCCACATTTTATAACATAATAATATACTCGAAGCTACATGTAGTTATCAAAATATTATTGGTTGCTAAATGGCTTATCAATTAAATTATTATTTTCTGCGTCGACTCGACAATAACATTTCTCAGAACTTTATGGTCAAATTGCTTGCATCGTTATATAAAGCATTATATACCGGGAAATAAAATGTAAAAATGTGTACTACACTCGTGTAGAAATAGGTCAGATATGAAGTTCAATCTGTATAACAGTGTGGCTATCATAATTTATGAACTAGCAGTGTTTTGCGCCGGTAGAACGGGTAGAATATTATGTCGATAATTCGTAGAAAATGTAGATTATTGCTTGTTTGTGTCATTTTTTCGGTATGAAGTCGTCATCTTATTGTGTTTCCGTTTAAATTTAGGTTTAGCTATATTTTAGAAGTAGAATTCAATTTTTACAGAACAAGTAGGTGAGATTAAAAATATGACATTTAAAATATTTCAAGATATTTTAAATCAAATTTAAATTTTTAAATCGTATTACTACCACTAGCGTCACGTATTAAAGTATTAGTATTTCTAACAGGACCAACAATTCGGTGATGTCTTTTCGAAAATATATTTATTTTGAATAATTATTCTATTGTAACTGAACTAAACTGCTAAAGAGTTATTATTTTTGAAGGTTATAATGTGTGACATGGTTTCGATGAGCTAAAGTTTGTTCTAAAAAAATTATTAAAAATTACACGGTTCAATATACGGTTCAAATTGGAAAACATGGTGGAAGCACAATTCTTATTGGGTTCAAATAGATTTCAATAGCCGCCATATTGAATTGTTTTAGTATTGGCATATATTATTATACAAAATATTCTTTTTAATGGACACCCATACAATGTTTATGACTTTTTCAGTCGTAGAAAACAAAGAGGCAATTTATCCAAAAAAAATTCTACCACAAAAGTAAAAAAAAATGGACTCCTCTCCATTTTAACCCCAGGGTACTTGTGTGCACAAAGATACAAAAACCCTTACAAAAATGAGAACACCCTTAGGTTTCTTCTTGGCAGTTTGGTTTCGTACTGATAAAAAGTTGGTCTACTCATCAGGTTGCACACTGTTAATATTTTATAAATGCAAATTAGTGAAAATTTTATTAAAAATTATTTGAACTAGATCTGAGATTCGTTCTATTAAAAATTATATTTAGTAATTGAGCATTTTTGACGGGTTTCAAACAATATTCCAGCCAATTCTGGAGATGTCCACGGGGTTTCAATAACATTTTCCAATACATAATCCAATCTACAGGGTCTTACTATGGGTTTTACTATGTTTAAAAGAGGGTAGAAACTTCACTATTTTGATCAATATTTCAAGTTTTATAAATAGCGTGTTCAAGTGTTTACAAATAGATCAGACAAACCACTGCTCACGAGACGTCCAATAAGGTACCCTGAATTTTTTTTAATAATTTTATGTGTGAATGATATAAGATTTTTTTCGATTTTTAGTAATTTCAAAATTTTGTACTGTCAATTTTAATTTTATACTGCTGCTTTATGTCAATTTCTGTGTCATTTTTTTCAAAATCATGGAACTTCAAAATTTCAAAAATCATTCTTAGACTCATTACAATAGACTCATATTCGCCCCATTGATAGAAAAATTATAAGCTGTCGAAAATGTAGACGAGATTCCGTGAACATCTCTGTTAATGACTGTACAAATGAAAACATGAGAACCTGTGTACATTTCAGTCAAACAGTTTCACCGCCTATTATTTTACTGATCAAAAAAAATTGTTGCAATTTTTACACTACAATTTGTGTGTAGTGTTTTCAGTCTTCATTTCACAAGTAAAAAACTATAGCACGTGGGTACAAATAACGGAATGGGGGATTGTAGAGGAGATCATAGCGGATTAAAATTAGGTAAAAAAAAATTATTAGGGGATTTTTTGAGAAAAACTCAATTTTATAAAAAAAAAATTAATTTTTTTTTATTTTTTTTAACTTTAAAACGTCATAACTCTTAAATGGATACAGATACAATAAGATATATAGCCTATTCAATTGTCCGTCAAATGAGGCTTTGTTGGTTGCCGTCCGATATTTTATAAGTTACAGTTTAATATTCGCTTGTACTTTTTTCCCGAACCAAATTTTTTAAACACCCTGTATCTCAGAGGATATCAAAAATTGCCCCCCCCCCTACCATACGAGTTTTTTCATGAAATGAACCAAGGAATCATCCCTTAACGGATTAGCATCCCAATCGAGGACACCCTGCATAAGACAATGCACAATGTAACACATAACACATTAAAAACGCCCAGTCGTAACTATTTTTGTCACCACCTGGAATCGACCCCAGGACTCCCGAATTACATAGCAAGCGCTCTACTTACTATGCTATCGAGGGCGACTTTAGGACGAACTAGACAAACTAACTCAGTAAATCAGCAGAAAAATGAATTCGCTGAACTCTGTCTGTGAACTAAGTGAAGTATTGAAACATTTATAACTCAACTAAGAAGTGAAATTGACAAACTAAAAAAGGAAAATGAAGAATTAAAGAAGCCCAAAGAAATGGAAATGGAGATTTTCTCGTACTTAATTCAACAAAAATAATAGTAGACTGAAATATTTCCCGCCTTTTAATTTCAGCAAAATTTGCAAAAATATTATACAATTTATTTGCATTTTGTTATATCTAATCACTTTTCAAAAACAAAATTTAAAAAATTGAAGTTAATTTAAAAATATTTTTGTTTAATTAATAAAACCAATTTGTACTCTGAAAAATTTTCAAAAAAATAAAAAAATTATTTTTCATTTAGAAAATTTTATTATATTTCTAAATATTTTTATAAAAGTACAAATTATAGGGTAAAATTGAGAATTTATCATTAAACTCACAATCAGACATCAAAAATTTTATACAAAAGACTTTCATTTGGCACAAAACAGCTGAACACAAGAATTTATAGTATTCACGAAAAAATCAAAATCGAAATCACGTCGATTATAGAACTCGCGCATGCGAATCGATTGCGGGTTGGAAAATGCATATAAATAAAATGGAAAATAATTGATCTCAATCAAAGAGCCAAGAAAGTTTGTATTGATTTCCATACAAATCGAGTGATTCCCTGTACAAAAGCAATCAAAAAATTGCGGATCTAAAACAAATTTTACTTTACTAATAATTGTATGAAAATCTATGTTACTATGATTTAAAAATTTGTTTTATATGTATTTCTTTTATATACATTTTTCAATCCGCAATCGATTCGCCCCCGCGAGTTCTATAATCGACGTGTTGTGAATTTTTTTTCTTCACGACTTTATGATTTCTATTTTCTCATGAGCAACTAAAAACATGAATTTTGTTTTTCGTAGATGAATGTTTTAAAAAATGATGAATATTATCTATTTAGTTAACGGCCGAAAAATATGAAAAAAGAGTAAACTAATTCACAAATATTTTAAAATATCGAGCTCAAGTATTATAAAATTCTTTCCGAAACCATTTTAATGTTTTGTGAGAATTAACCGTTTTACAAATTTTGATTTGCAATTTTTATCAAAGTGTCACGGTTTATCAAAGAACTAAATTTTCGATATGTAATTTGATATAGAAAATTTATATCTATGTATATACCTGTAGGAATTTAGTTTACAGGATGGTTGGGTTTGGGATGCCAATACGTTAGGGGATGCTAATCCGTTACTAATCCGTTAGAGCGGCTTAGTTTTGATATCGACGAGTACCAACCTATCCTGTGATTTTTTAGAGAGTGTTGACAAAATTTTGCTCCTAGAAGAAGCAAACGGGAATAATTGGGGAATAATTTTCACCCCGACTACGCTGGCGTGACGACATTGAACAAGATCTGCAAGCATTAGGATGTCGAAACTGGAGGACGAGAGCAATGGATCGGGATGGATGGAGGGCCATTGTGCAGGCGGCGAAATCCCTTCATGGGATGTGAAAGCCAGAGAGAGAGAGAGAGAGAGAGAGAAATTTTCAAGTTGTTTAACATGAAGCGATCAACTTCTTGCTTGGGATTTCGTTTACGTCCAAGTGCTTGTTTTGAATCTCTCTCTATTTGGAGATGCTTTATAGTCAAAAAATAAATTATGAAAAAAAATCCTTGCAATATTAATACGAAAAAATTTCTTAATTATATTGCATAAATGCGGTATATGTATCTAAAAAACTATAATACAGTAAACCCTCGATTTAACGGATCCCGATTTGACGGACGATGGATTTAACGCACCTCAATTTATTGGACCCTTGATTTAACGGACAATTTTTTATTTTCCATTTTTCGGTTACCGATTATAATGGGATTGGGTATACTGGATGGAAATGGGCTTCTTAAAGATTTATGGAAGATGTTTTTGAATATGGCCAGCTTGGACGGAACTCAGGCGGCAACCGATTACGATGGAATTGGATTTGTTTAATGGAAATGAGATTCATTAATGATTTCTAGAAGACGGCTATTACTTAACCGATAATGATGAAATCCGGCACGCTGGGTAAATATGGGGTTATAAAATGATAAACTGCTGTACTCGCCAGAGGATGAGAAACCGACTCTTAATTTTCTTCTTTTCTGATTATTGCTGTAGTGGAGAGTGTAATTATTGTTTTTTTATGGAATTAACTCCCAGACCATTTATGCTCTTGTATTGCAAGTACCTCAAAAGTGTTAATTTTCGCTTGGTTCGAAAGGTTCTGATGATCTCAAGGTCTTAGAAGACACCATATTCCATGTTGTCGTGAACAGTTGTCGAGATCGTTGTTGATCAAAATTACAGTAAACTCTAGATTTAACGGACCCTCGATTTGACGAATAATTTTTTATTTTCCATTTTTCAGTTATTCGCTGCCTATATGAATATACAGTGCCTATAGATTACATTTAAAAACATTCGGATTTAACGGACAATCGGATTTAACGGACCAATAAGTCCGTGATAAATTATGTAAATTCAAACGGGAGTAACCATTGTTTTACTGCCCGTCAAATGGTTGCCCGTCAAGTGATTTGTAATATGATGATAAAAAATAAATAAAAAAAAAATCCTCGGTAAAAAAAATTGTACATAGGCAAAAATTATGAAACCGTTAAAATGTGGCATAAAATTATTAAAAGGCGATCGTCCTGAAGCAGCTAAAGCATACATACAACATCTGTTTTCCATAATCACTCCATTTTCGGAGCATACCCACACATATGAAGTAAAAACGATATGATTAACTTGTAAAATCGGTAAATGTGTGAATAAAAATTGTAAAAACTGTTTTACTGATCCGAAATCCTTGAAATATAGATAAAGTATTCGCGAAATATTCACCCTTCACTCAATGGACTATACTGTATGATTTAACTACCTAGCCAACATGATATGTATTGGTTAACTTCCGTTATGACTGTTAAAAGTACGCGGGAAGTCCCTTCTTTCCCAAGCTTACTCGTTCAAAGTTTAATCAACAATACTACGGGTGGCAAAGGAATCATTAATCATGTTGGTCGTAAAGCTCCATTTTCAAAACGATTTTTAATTGTGTGAACGTTTTGTAAAATGTTTAACTCACTTTTTTACGGATTTCGAATTTTAACTGCACCATCCATATATGCATATATGCAAATGTGCACAAAAAACTTGAGCTAAAATGTCTCCATTTTAAAAATGGATTTAAAAAAAAAAATTCGACATTATCGACGCCATTTTCTTAATTTTCTGCATACATTGTCTACACATGTAGAATATAATTTAACTACGTGGTGTACACAATACGGCAATATTACGATGAACAGAACAAGATTAAATTTATCTTAGAAATTATACTTATACAAATTCTCATAAAGTGTAAAAAAGTGTAATCAATTGCAAAAGTGCAATTTAGCTTAATATTCTCCAGTGTAATACAATTTTCCAGACTAACCGGATGTTGATAATGGTACTTGTAGCTCAGTTGCAAACGGCCCAAAGAAAACCACGAAATTTATTCGGAATTTAATTAATCGGTTCTAGAAACCCCTATGTACTGGGTTAATTCATTTTCTACAGACTCCTCACTGTGAAAGTTAGCCGAAAATCTATAGGAAATAGAAAACGGAATATAACCCAGTACAGTCATAACTTGTTGATCTCAACAATTTTATTTTGTTATTCCATTAACGAAAAATATTCAAACTCAAAAAATTTTAACTGAAATCTGTAAACCTAAAATACTAAAACAATTACTTTTAAGAGCTTTATTAAATTTAGGGGTTCCTGGTAGCCAACTTATTTATAGCCTTAGTAATAAAGGTTTACTATTAAAAACGTTATCTTGCCAACATAAGCGTACCGAAATGAAATTATATATCATGAATTTGTAGTGGTAAGTTATTGTTTTGCGAAAAAAAAATTATAAAAACGATGTATGGTCAAGATCGACATGAAATGGATAATAAAGACAGTCAGTCGTGCTAAAATTGATATGAAACATGTCACTATAGACGCACTCCACAAATTACCTCTCCATACATTTAATAAAGCACTTACTTACAAAAATTTAATCTGTATATTTTTATTTTAATTGTATTGGGTAAAACATTTTTTGTTTCATTCTGCGAGCACATGGTTTTAAGTTGTTCTATCTAACCTCTTATTTGTTAGCTGGGTTGAGGCAGCACTCAGGGCGTACAATATTGAATGGCTAAATGCATTACCGGTGAGTTGGTATTTTTGTATTGCTTGATACTTATTTTCAATCTAAATGATATTTTAACAATTCTGTTAATTTTATGAGCCTGGCAATAAATGTTTTCGATTTCCCCCAATATTACTCCCCAGATGAAAGTCACCTTTCGATTGAATAATCCAGTAAATTTGTATGTGATTAAAGGGAATACATTTGGTTTGTTGATAATTATACGTTAAATTGTTTTCCAATTATCTCGCGAAGATGTACATAAAATCGGTACTCAAGTGTCAACTTCTATCTATGTCACATAATCACTTCTCTCAAAAATTATAGCTATAAATACTCCAATTATTGACGAAAGCTTTCCTTTAAAGTAGCCTACATCTGTGGATGGTTTGTTAGAACCATTACTACTCAAAACCAAAGAACCGTGACAAATCAATGGAAAATCATCTTCATCGCGGTAGAGGTTTAAGAGGGTTGCCGAAATTTACACGTAAGCTGCTTGTATTTGAACAAAATTTATGATGGAAATTAATAATTAAGTCTGCCGTTTTCTTCTAGTAGACAAAAGAAGAAAAGGAAAAATTTATGAAATTTTTACTATAATTTTCTCTTTTGTTTTTAC
Organism: Nephrotoma flavescens; assembly: GCA_932526605.1. Lineage (NCBI taxonomy): Eukaryota > Metazoa > Arthropoda > Insecta > Diptera > Tipulidae > Nephrotoma > Nephrotoma flavescens. The sequence goes on from OW052221.1 coordinate 303,327,544, forward strand.
GCTTGCTATAGGGAAATTCAATAGTTAGGCCCCAGATTAAAATTTGAATGAATTTTAGATTCAATATTGTAATTGGTTATATTTTATTTCCTTAAAAATTACTTTAGTTTAAAACTCGAGTATTTCAAATAATAATTTAAGGGGTGTTTTGAAACAACTACACACACACCCACACTGTACATTTATAAGAATTAACCTCTAAAAATCGATTAATTTACGTCTCACATCGATACGTAAGGATAAATATAGAATTTCTATTTTAATAGCTTTTCACCATCTTTTACGGATTGTGTTGACGCACACATTTTTATCGTCTGCTTTCGAATCGTCTGTATAGTAACTTATTGTGTTTGAAGCGCGCAGGTGAATTCTAAAATACATAGCAGTCGGCTAATTTGAAAATCAAACGAAAACTTTTTATGGAAATTGTCAATTCTATAGAAAATTTATCACCGTCGCATTATAATATTTCTCGAGTTTCCGGTGTGCGCGATTTAAAGATGCAAGATTTGAATTCTTTTTGTTATATGATTTTTCTTCGTACTTAAAGACGGTTGCACGTCTTTCTGGATTTTTGTCTTTTGTTTATTTTTCGAACCGGACATACACCAAAATCCAACAAAAAAACAATATTCATGTCGAATTTACTTTAATTTAACAACAAACATGTTTATTCATCTTCGTGATATCGTACTCGCGTAATATTTTTTAAACACAAAGAGACCACCAAAAGTACTTAATTAGGCAACAATGTCGCGGATTTATACGTATTGCTTATATCGCGATATAATAATTGGTCTTTTGCATATAAATACATATTTTTGGGCATTTTGCGGTTTTAAACACGTTTTACAGTTTTCGCGGTTTCTTCTTATTGTAACAATTATACCAAATACGTTACAGATGTATGTTATGTTGTATAAATTAATTATTTATGCGCACAAATAAACAAACTTAATTTATTTTAAATTATGGTGTCGAATTGAGTAATTTTATTATTTTATACATAAATCTTGCATTTTTTTAAAATTTCATTGCGAGATTGTAGGCGAGAATTTTAATGTATCTTAGTACATTGCCAAGTAAAATGTAAATCTTTGTATATTTAAAACCTTATGTTTCTTTCATTTTTAGTCAGTATGTTCTTTAACCTTTGAGATTTTAAAATAGCCGTATTCCCACTTTTTTTTGTGACAGTAATTTAATACGGTGCATGAGGGACTTAACTGCATGTAGGATTCAAAAACGACCTATGATGCCTAAGAACACTATTCATGATTGGCATTTAAACGATCTCAATGTTGATGCAAATTTATATATCTATTCTCAGCCTAATGTAATATCAAGATTAAACAAAAATGCTAGAGCTAGTTTTAATAAGCCGATGATAATTTCGATAAAGGATCGTTTTACCATCTTATGAAAACAAAATTCTGATAAATCGTTCAATTCATCGAATTCGTTTAATGCGATGTGTTTATTTCGCCTAATCCGTTAAATAATTTTCATTTAATACATTTAATACATTTAATACATTTAATACATTTAATACATTTAATACTACATATAATACATTTAATACATTTAATACATTTAATACATTTAATACATTTAATACATTTAATACATTTAATACATTTAATACATTTAATACATTTAATACATTTAATACATTTAATACATTTAATACATTTAATACATTTAATACATTTAATACATTTAATACATTTAATACATTTAATACATTTAATACATTTAATACATTTAATACATTTAATACATTTAATACATTTAATACATTTAATACATTTAATACATTTAATACATTTAATACATTTAATACATTTAATACATTTAATACATTTAATACATTTAATACATTTAATACATTTAATACATTTAATACATTTAATACATTTAATACATTTAATACATTTAATACATTTAATACATTTAATACATTTAATACATTTAATACATTTAATACATTTAATACATTTAATACATTTAATACATTTAATACATTTAATACATTTAATACATTTAATACATTTAATACATTTAATACATTTAATACATTTAATACATTTAATACATTTAATACATTTAATACATTTAATACATTTAATACATTTAATACATTTAATACATTTAATACATTTAATACATTTAATACATTTAATACATTTAATACATTTAATACATTTAATACATTTAATACATTTAATACATTTAATACATTTAATACATTTAATACATTTAATACATTTAATACATTTAATACATTTAATACATTTAATACATTTAATACATTTAATACATTTAATACATTTAATACATTTAATACATTTAAAACATTTAAAACATTTAATACATTTAATACATTTAATACATTTAATACATTTAATACATTTAATACATTTAATACATTTAATACATTTAATACATTTAATACATTTAATACATTTAATACATTTAATACATTTAATACATTTAATACATTTAATACATTTAATACATTTAATACATTTAATACATTTAATACATTTAATACATTTAATACATTTAATACATTTAATACATTTAATACATTTAATACATTTAATACATTTAATACATTTAATACATTTAATACATTTAATACATTTAATACATTTAATACATTTAATACATTTAATACATTTAATACATTTAATACATTTAATACATTTAATACATTTAATACATTTAATACATTTAATACATTTAATACATTTAATACATTTAATACATTTAATACATTTAATACATTTAATACATTTAATACATTTAATACATTTAATACATTTAATACATTTAGTACATTTAATACATTTAATACATTTAATACATTTAATACATTTAATACATTTAATACATTTAATACATTTAATACATTTAATACATTTAATACATTTAATACGTTTAATACATTTAATACATTTAATACATTTAATACATTTAATACATTTAATACATTTAATACATTTAATACATTTAATACATTTAATACATTTAATACATTTAATACATTTAATACATTTAATACATTTAATACATTTAATACATTTAATACATTTAATACATTTAATACATTTAATACATTTAATACATTTAATACATTTAATACATTTAATACATTTAATACATTTAATACATTTAATACATTTAATACATTTAATACATTTAATACATTTAATACATTTAATACATTTAATACATTTAATACATTAAATACATTTAATACATTTAATACATTTAATACATTTAATACATTTAATACATTTAATACATTTAATACATTTAGTACATTTAATACATTTAATACATTTAATACATTTAATACATTTAATACATTTAATACATTTAATACGTTTAATACATTTAATACATTTAATACATTTAATACATTTAATACATTTAATACATTTAATACATTTAATACATTTAATACATTTAATACATTTAATACATTTAATACATTTAATACATTTAATACATTTAATACATTTAATACATTTAATACATTTAATACATTTAATACATTTAATACATTTAATACATTTAATACATATAATACATTATCCACATTTAATACATTTAATACATTTAATATATTTAATACATTTAAAACATATACTACATTTAATACATTTAACACATTTAATACATTTAATACATTTAATACATTTAATACATTTAATACATTTAATACATTTAGTACATTTAATACATTTAATACATTTAATACATTTAATACATATAGTACATTTAGTACATTTAATACATTTAATACATTTAATACATTTAATACATTTACTACATTTAGTACATTTAATACATTTAATACATTTAATAATACATATAATACATATAATACATTTAATACATTTAACACGCGGGGCAAGGGCAGACAATGCGATTACAACTTTATCGTTCATCGTTTATAGTTTATCGTTCATCGTTTACTGGTCATTGTTTATTGTTTATCGTTTATCGTTTATCGTTTACCGTTTATGGTTTATCGTTTATCGTTCATCGTTTATCTTTTTTCGTTTATCGTTTATGGTTTATGGTTACCCGTTTATTGTTTATCATTTACCGTTCATTGTTCACTGATTATTGTTTATTGTTCATCGTCTATCGGGTACGTTTATCGTTTATTTATCGAGGATTTGTCACCGCATTTGGTTGTTTGGTCCTTAATGCAAAGCTTTTAATACGAGAAAATGAAACCAAATTCGTTTTAATTTAATAAAAAAGGGTTAATATCTTTTTCCAATTACATCTAAGTCGATGACTTTAAGTTGAATTGAAACAAATTTCTAGTTGTTCATAATTTGGTAACGCTAAATTGCAAAACATCCCTTATGAATTCTTTGACTCTGAAAAGTTTGTCAATGCCAATATTTTCACAAATTCAACGATAGGATAAAGTAGGAATGACCAAACGAAAATGACTAGTGATCAATCCTCAATAATACTTAATAAACACATTTTATTAACCACTTGTTGTTTATTTCGCAGAATTATATTTTTGAATATTTTAATTAAAAAATTTGTTCAAAAAGTTTAAAAAATCACCCGATCGATTTCGACTTGTTAGGTTATCATCAGGAGTATCTACTCCACTCCTGATGATGACCTAACAAGTCGAAATCGATCGAGTGATTTTTTAAACTTTTTGAACAAATTTTTTAATTAAAATATTCAAAAATATAATTCTGCGAAATAAAAAACAAGTGGTTAATAAAATGTGTTTATTAAGTATTAGTGTGTTTCGCCAAGTGCCTACGGCAAATAGCGTAAAAAGTATCTTCAATAATAGATGACGAAATGATTTTGACTGTTGGCCTACTGTTCTGTTTGGATTTGTTGATTGGCCACATTTCAGAGTCAAATAAGACCCATAATGCGTTCCCAAATAAATAAAATCTGGTGACTAAACCTCAGTTAACGATTGTAAGCTAACGAAACCTCAACTAACGAAATTTGATGAAAACGATATGAGTTTCTTTGAATGAGGCGCTGTTAAGCGTAGGTGACCAAACGAGGAAAACTGTTGGCTAATTCTGACCAAAAAGCTAAATAATAATATGGATTTTTATTAATAAAATGATAAGACGATAAAAGGATTTTGTATTTACATATTTATATGAGATTGATGCATTGAATTGACAATCATTGAAAAACGGTGTGACAAAAAATGCTTGAATAAATACATTAAAATGTTATATTAAATTTCTAATGAAAATTTTAAGACGTATTTTACTTTATGTAAAACTGAAAGCCTCTGTGATACCTTCTAGAATAAATATTTTGATTAATCCGTTTCTGTTTTCCAAGAAAATATGAATCCTTTATTTTGTGTTACCTTTAACCTTCGGCATAATACACACATAATAAACGGTATTGAACAGGAAAATGTATAAACAAGTTTAAATAAAAAACACACAACTGTAAATAGTTTTAATTTAGTTCATTAACAGTAAATTTCATTTTGTAACTTGTTACTAACGAAGACTGCACGGCAACAAGTTGATTTTGTTCGCACCTTTACACAGAGTTTTTACAAACAACATAAATCCTTCGATTTATATATCTCATGTATGATGTACTCGAATGTTTAGTGTATTGGAAAAATTCGATTTTTCCAGAAATAATGATGTGTTACTCTTCATGAAAAGAGACCTAATTTTACCTGTCTCCCCTCCCGTTACAGATTGAAGACGATTATCACACAATAGGAAGAGGATAAAAATTTTTTTTTTGCTTGTTATCGGGAAAATCGATTTTTTTATTTGTTCTATTTTAAATGAGATTTTCGCTCGTCTCACCTGTTACATACGTCCTAGGTTACATACATCCTAGGTACACAGAAGCACACATTATATTAATAAAACATTAATTTTGAACTCCCTTCATATACACATACCCAATGTGTAACAAGAAATGGTATAAAGAATCAATTAACCGGAAAACTTTTTTTAATTTTAAAATAAATCGAATGGATTTGATTGAAATGACCTGATTGAAACTTTGAAAGAACGAAAATTTAATTATTCCGCGTACTTCCTCTCGATGTGGACAGTAACTATAGGGAAATTTATTAATCTGCACATTACCGTAATTCGATGAAAATTATGATGATTGGTTTATGACACGTAACCGCTTGAAATTTATAACAAATTTTATTTAAGTTTTCTTTATGCAGAAGGTCAGGTTAATGAGGTTCGATTCCACAATATGCTATAACGATAGTCAAACGATGCATGAAAAGTAGTCCATACCTGTAAAAAATAGAAAATAAAAATTGTTATATGTATAACGAACGATAAAAGGTTATCTATAGAATAAAAACAAACACAATTACGAGAATGTGAATTATAACGATCGTGAACGTATAACATTCACATTTTAAATAGATCACGATTCAATCTCCTGTCTATGTTTGTACACTAAAAAGTAGATTGGCATACAAATACCTGACTAATACGAACATCAGACCGGTTATGATCTTCAGGTTGCTACCACACGATCATCTCGTTGTTCATCGATTTAACATTAAATTCTTCTACAATTATTTCCACCTCACATAAATTACCAACTCACATAATACCGTGCAAATTAATAGTCTGAACCAAAGAGGCTATGATTCCTACATACAAATGTAATTTAAATCTAAATTCAATTAAAATTGGTGTTATGTTAGAAACATTAAAAAAATGTAATCAACATTACTTTAGTAAATAAATAAGAAAACTGTTAAATAACTAATAGAAGCAAAATTTGCCGAATCATGATCATTAGACATGGACCGCTCGCATCTCGTGAGAATAAAATTAATTATAAAAGCATAATTTAAGTATTGGTTTTAATTTTTTTACCATCCGGACCCAATATGTTGTGTATGCGCTAATACGTATTGAAAATGAAAGTTTTGTCTAGCGTATAACGAATAAAATTGCACGACTTATGAAAGTGGGTAGCACTTAAGCGACTGAAGACACAGACATGATGTTACCTTAAAAATCATGATCATGATTTATGTACCATGAAGATTTTTTTTAAATATCATTTATATTAATTAATTATCACGTAGAGACAATTACATTTACTTTTAATTCTTGCTAGTTTATGATCGCACATTTGTAGAAAGTAAAATGTGAAAAAGAATTTATTAAAATGTATGCAGACTGGTTTTAAGAAAAGTTTATTAACCTCACGCGTTTGGAATGTCTAAGAATCTATACTGAGAATTTAAATGTGATCCGTAGAGATCGCCGATATATCGGAATAGATTTAAAGATATTAAAAATTTTATATTAAAATTTCAGCTTTAAATTTCAACAAATACCATGTAAGCCAAACGAGCCCTATTAGATTCTCATTCGTCTTGAAAATGGCAGAGAAAAGCCGAAAAAGCGATTACTAACGTGTTTATAATTTTTAACAAGGGATAACTAAGTCCTGAATTAGAGCGGCTCAAAATTCCGTATTTTAAAATCCGTTAATGTTCATGGCTGTGTTGAATGAAAATGGGGTTTTAAAATGGTTTTTGGTAGCAGTTCTAGAATATGGCCTCACATGCAAAAACCGAAAAAACCTCTATGGACTGTCACTTCCAATTTACCGGTTTCGGCCAAAAGTCATTGGGCTATCCCAATCCCAATGTGTAGAAAAGTTTTATTCCAATTAATCAATCCGTCTAGACTGTAGCCGATTTTTTGTTGAAAAGCACAAAATCGTAATTTTTGGTAAAATTTTGGAAAATTGACCTGGGCCGACATTGTTGCAAATTTAATTTAAAATCTTTTAGTCTATAATCGCTTGCCGATCATAAAAAATTAACCTATGCATTTTAACAGAACACTGATAGGCAGCACCACGTTCCGATACCAGGTCAGTTTACAACCGATTTACAACACATATCCGGGAAGGAAAATATGATCGCAGATACAGTCAAAAATCGATTCATTAACATTACCCGAGGCCATTGACTACGAAAATGTAGCAGAAGCGCAACAGTCAGATGGGGCATTAAGAAATTTTATGTTTGTTATTGTAACAGGTCAAGGAATGCAGCGAGTTCTCCTAAATGTTGGGTTTTAAACGAAAGAGAACAACCAGTTATAATCCAAGGTGCAATGGATTCATTGAGAGATGGCGTCGTGCGCTTAAAGTTGGTATCATTTTCATTAAACCAGACAATCGGCGTGCATTCTACCAGTACTTCTATTGGGTGGGTCTTCGTACTAAATATTGCGAAAAAAATTTAAGATTTTAGTACTAATTCAACCGAACATCATTTTGGAGAACAGATCAAAATCTCTGGTCAGATGTTGAAAAAGTCAAAAATGGGTCAGAATTGGTCAATCAACTTAGAGCTCAATTCGAATTTCTCCCACCAAATCCACCAGCCACACATCGCCAAGATAAAGTATTCATCACCAAAGAGATAAAGACATGTTCATATACGGACAGATACGGCTAAAAAATCATTGTAGCCACCATACGAGGGTCCATACTTGGTCATCACGTCATCACTTGGTCCTGTCGAAAATTTGTTTACGCTGGAAATTCGAATAAAACAATACAAAATTTCATTAGACAGATTGAAACCGTGCTACCTTGAGGAAACGAGCTCGACACCATCAACAAACGAGCGAATGGAGGAGATAGTCACCAAGAAACAAGTTCGGGACAGATGTTCAGTATTAACTACACCACCTCAATCCACCAAAATCAACAATAATGGGTTGAGTCATCAAAATGCGGAATCGTTCCATGACCAATTCGTGACGCAAGAGTTAATCGATCTTTTCTTTCTGTCAATCGATCGTACGTAGCGGACAAAACTCACTCAAGAATTTTCTATCGAGTACCCGTCGAGTGTGTTTCTTGTTCCTGTTTGTCTCAAAGTCAGGGGCCTAACTATTGAATTCGAAGTCCATTTTCGACGCCTATCGTTTTTCTATAGCAAGCGTGGAAATAAAAGAGAAAAGAATAGTAAAAATTTCATACATTTTTCTTTTTTCTTCTTTTGTTTTTCGTTTTATAGGAAAACGATAGCGTTCGAAAATGAAAATCGAATTCAATAGTAGGCTGCTGTGCTGGGGTGTTCTAACATCACCATTTTTCGATAATTTATCGAAGCTTTTTTCTCGTTTCTGTAGAATAAAATTTGACTTTGTTTCAATTTTTATAACATTTACCAGCCTGCTACATTCCTAGCGGATTCGCTTTCAGAGTAACGAAAACGTATCAATTATGTAACATGTTTTTACCAAGAAGCAATATCAAACTGTCCCTCTAAATAAAATGTACCGCGAGCGTAATGAAAAAGTAGTGATTTGCTCATGCAACTCCTCGCAGGCGTAACATTTTAACGTAATGAAAACGAACCGGCCACTATGAAAATATCAAATCAAATTGGTGTTGATTGGACCTGAAAACGCTCATTTTGTACCTGTTTGTACTAACTTGTTGACACTGCACATATAAAAATAATTATTTTGGTTTTGTAAGCGACTATACAAATTTTTTTTAATGTGTGTTATTAATGTTTTCGGTGTCAATTTGGAAAATTTGTAAACTTTAGTGTTGGATTTGTTTTTAAAAAATAGTGGGGATTACGAAATTTAACAACATGGATAGTAAAGCATACTACCAGATTAGAATAGATATTGAAAATCTATGTGATATAAATTATTTAGCAAATAATTCAAAAGCTGCAAATCAGCTTAAGAGATGAGGAAGTAACTAATTCTTCTGATTTTGGTGAATATGGTTTTGTCAAACTGTGATCAGAGCATATCGGATACAGATAGTAATGACGGAACCGAATTTAATAAATTCCGTGATTTAAACATTTTCAATGATATAAGGAAATGGAGTATTGAATACAACATTACAGACGCGGCTGGAAATGCTTTACTGAAAATGTTAAGGAAGTACCACGAAAATTTGCCAAAAAACATTATAACTGTAAAAAAAAACACCGAACTCTAAATTACAAGGTATTATCCCAATAGGCGAAGGATTTTACTCTCACATCGGACTTGGAAAAAGCTATAAAGAATTAATTTTAAAAAACAATTCATTCACCGGGAATGAAATTTGTGTTGACATAGGAATTGATAGCATTCCACTTACTACAAGCTCCTCCAGTCAATTATGGCCAATACTTTGCAATATTGTGCCCTTCACCCAAATTTTTTTAATAGGGTTTTAATTTTAATTAAAATTTATTTTTTAGGTGTAAATTCGCACGCTGGATACTATAGTTGCACCAAATGCACAATCAAAGGAGTATATTAATCGGAGTGAAGTTTATGCCAAAATAACAAAATATACACTGTGACCTATAAGTACTAAGAATTGAAAAAACACTCAAATATTGAACTTTCTTAATATATCTGAAATTTTTTAATAAACACAAATATTTTTACACTATACGTAGCAAACATTTAATTTTTGTGGAAAGTTTTGAGTGAATTTTAAAAAATTAAATTTTTTACAACAAACACACTATGAATTGCATAGAGATGATCGAAGTTGTTCTGAACTCCCCTACGGATTTGCACAGAGATGATCGAAGTTGTTCAGAACTAGTAATTGATGTAAGAAACCAATCTTATTTATCCACATGCTCGGAAATCTCTGAGATTTTTGTTATTCGAGACAGAACGTCATTGAGTGAAATAGGAAAATTCTTAAACATTTGAAATTATTTATCTCGGCCCCCACGGATTGTCCAGATACGTTCGAAGTGGTTCTGAACTAGTAATTGATGTAAGAAACCAATCTTATTTATCCACATGCTTGGAAATCTCTGAGATTTTTGTTATTCGAGACAGAACGTCATTGAGTGAAATACGAAAATTCTTAAACATTTGAAATTATTTATCTCGGCCCCTACGGATTGCCCAGATACGTTCGAAGTGGTTCTGAACTAGTAATTGATGTAAGAAACCAATCTTATTTATCCACATGCTTGGAAATCTCTGAGATTTTTGTTATTCGAGACAGAACGTCATTGAGTGAAATACGAAAATTCTTAAACATTTGAAATTATTTATCTCGGCCCCTACGGATTGCCCAGACACGTTCGAAGTGGTTCTGAACTAGCAATTAATGTAAGAAGCCAATCTTATTTATCTACATGCTCGGAAATCTCTGAGATTTTCGTTATTCGAGACAGAACGTCATTGAGTGTAATACGAAAATTCTTAAACGTTTGAAATTATTTATCTCGGCCCCTACGGATTGCCCAGATACGTTCGAAGTGGTTCTGAACTAGCAATTGATGTAAGAAGCTAATCTTATTTATCTACATGCTCGGAAATCTCTGAGATTTTTGTTATTCGAGCAAGAAGGTCATTGAGTGAAATACGAAAATTCTTAAACATTTGAAATTATTTATCTCGGCCCCTACGGATTGCTAAGATACATTGGAAGTGGTTCTGAACTAGTAATTGATGTAAAAAACCAATTTTATTTATTCACATGCTCGGAAGTTTCTGAGATTTTTGTTATTCGAGACAGAACGTCATTGAGTGTAATACGAAAATTCTTAAACATTTGAAATTATTTATCTCGGCCCCTACGGATTGCCCAGATACATTGGAAGTGGTTCTGAACTATTAATTGATGTAAGAAACCAATCTTATTTATCTACATGCTCGGAAATTTCTGAGATTTTTGTTATTCGAGACAGAACCTCATTGAGTGTAATAGGAAAATTCTTAAACATTTGAAATTATTTATCTCGGCCCCTACGGATTGCTAAGATACATTGGAAGTGGTTCTGAACTAGTAATTTATGTAAAAAACCAATTTTATTTATCCACATGCTCGGAAATTTCTGAGATTTTTGTTATTCGAGACAGAAGGTCATTGAGTGTAATACGAAAATTCTTAAACATTTGAAATTATTTCTCTCGGCCCCTACGGATTGCTAAGATACATTGGAAGTGGTTCTGAACTAGTAATTGATGTAAGAAACCAATCTTATTTATCTACATGCTCGGAAATCTCTGAGATTTTCGTTATTCGAGACCCAGAACCACTTCAAACGTATCTGGGCAATCCGTAGGGGCCAAGATAAATAATTTCAAATGTTTAAGAATTTTCCTATTGCACTCAATGACGTTCTGTCTCGAATAACAAAAATCTCAGAAATTTCCGAGCATGTAGATAAATAAGATTGGTTTCTTACATCAATTACTAGTTCAGAACAACTTCGATCATCTCTTTGCAATCCGTAGGGGCAGTTCAGAACAACTTCGATCATCTCTGTGCAATTCATAGTGTGTTTGTTGTAAAAAATTTCATTTTTTAAGATTCACTCAAAACTTTCCACACAAATTAGATGTTTGCTACGTATAGAATCCTTTTCAATTATAAAGTAAATGTTCGATGAAAATACGTAACATAATTATGTCGCTTCCATGTCGTAAAAACGTTTCGTTTTTGCGACATAAAAGCGATTCTCTTTGGCGCTACGATTTTTATTTTAAAATTCTTATTCCCAATGTAACGCGGCCGGCTTTCATTACGTTAAAGTGTTGTTAAACTTGCGAAGAGTTGCATAGGCGAATCACTACTTTTTCATTACGCTCGCGGTACATTTTATTTAGAGGGAAGTCAAAATCCAATAAGCTAAAAACTGTAAGTTTACCCTATAATCCAAAATTTGGAATGATAAAAATAAATTCTTGGGTTGTTTATATTTTTTGTAATTTCTAGATTAAATTTGATTGTATTTAAAAATATATCGTGAATTAAAATATTTAAACATTAGCTTTACGTAGAAGTCGCCGCAGCCGAAATCCCTTTTAAATGACGAGTGGAAACGCACGAGTGGGGTTGATCGGTTAGTACTATATTTTTGGTTTTTAAGTTTTGTGGCGTATCCAAGAGCTTAGAAATCATTTGTTTTATGTAATATTTATGAAAAATTAGTTTTACTGCCTTTAGTGACATCAATATTTAAACATTGGGACACTAAATTTCTTCAATGAACAGCACATATCCGTGCTTTATGCGGGGATTGTTGCTAGTCGTTGGGTTTACAAGTGTGAAGTTATGCTTAGTGAAATTTATCTCATTAATAACATTGATGGCTTCACTACAATAAAATTTTACGCATTCATTTTTGTTTTTAATATTATTTATTCTTCACAATTTGTTCTGGGGCTGAAGCACTCCCAACTCTCTCGCAGTGCGCGTTTCACGTGATTACCTGAAGCAGTTGCCTGCCAAATCGAAGACGTACGATTCCTGAGTTTTGCACTTCGACAGGGGGTCAGTTCGACAGGGTTGTATTCCATTTCTTCACAGATCACAATTTGTTGATGAAAATTCCGTTTTGCATCTGCTTCTATCGGGACTGTTTGGTCTGTTGCATTCATTACTTAATCACATGCGATGACTTCAGAGATTCTCATTCAGTATAAAATTTTACTTTACATATTTTCTAATTCAAACCATCTGGACGAGTGCGTATACGGTTCCGGTATAATACATTAGGGTAAATGACCAACAGTGTGCGATATGCCATATATTAAAAATTTTCCAAGATCGTGTATACTGATAGCATGTAAGTTTGATTTACTGCTAAAATTAATTAATTAATTAATTACAACCATATATGTATAAGGCATAGGAACAAATCAAGATTAATTTAAGTCGCGTTCCGTTAGCATTTTTTGATTTTGTATGCAGATAAATCCATAAGTCTTACAAAGAAGCGAAATTAATTTGAATAAATTTTAGATCATCAAACCGCAACGAATACAGGTAGCGCGTTACCAAAAATAATTAATTAGTCTGTACGTAATAAATAAGTAATAATACATCACGACAGTGCTAGTAGAGGTTAAATTGTGGTTTAACATTTCTCCGTTTGCCCTGAAACTATAGATACGAATTTTTATAGTGATATTTAAAAATAGAAAGCATTTATCGAGATTCATACTCATCATCATCATTCTGATTGCCCATTGATGAAGCATGCAGACTGCAGTTAACCTCGAAATTACAAAAAGTATTAAATTTCTATTTCTAATCAACGCAACAATAATAAAAATTAGACGTTAGAAATTGAAACCATTTTATGATATTGTGTATTTGTCCGCGTGATACACACATATATTTATAAAATATGTAAATTTAAGAAAACTATCTCGTTACACCTCATTCTATTGATAATATACGAGTATATTCATAATGACAGAAAAGCCCTACAGACATACTACATATATAATTTAACTAGTGCATTGTTCAGGTTTCACTTTCTCTCCGCATTTGATAAATTTTACTAGGGCATTAGAAATGTAAATTTTCTTTTGAACCGCACTTCAATATATTATAAATAATGAAGGTGTTTGTATACCGACAAAGCAAAATGCCCATGATACTCGCAGGGTTAAATACATAATCAGAGGAAAACTAAAAGATTTGTTTTTGTATGTTGCTACGCGATTATCATCATCATCATCACGATGATAATCACAATGAAATATAACTTTCCATTTTTAAAAAAGAAAAATTATTTATTAATAGTAATTTCACTTGAACAAAAGTAACAACGCAGAGCCAGCGAAGAGCAAAAAATAATAATAATAACAAATCACCATAATTCGATCTTCACCTTTTTTTTGATCTTACGAAATAAAACAAAAAACTAAAACATTTCTTTTATAAGATCCAAGTTCCATTCCAACTCACCTCTCTTCGTTTGGTTTGGTTTATATACAAGCAAAAGAAAATTTCTAGACATGGTTAAACTCTCAATTTTTTTTCTTTTAGACTTTTGTTTTTATGTTAAAGATCTGTTTGTATACGACGTCTTAAAGATCGATGATCGTGAGAATGGAGATTTTATTATAATGCAAGCATATACTTACATATTTTTGAAATTGAAATGAAATGCGCGCATGGATATTATGCAAACGTACATAGGGCGAGTAATATCGAAGAAAAATGGTTGCAAAGTTGATTTTACCACGCCAATAAATAGTTTTGTGTTTTATTGTCACGATCTTACAATAGATAGAGTTTTTGTGTGTTGTTAATTGTTCGATCAGTGATGATTTAATAATATTATATTGGTTGATTATGAAATTACGTGTTAAGACGATGTCTGTACAAAGATGGTGGATTATATAAGCCATATTTAGATAAAGTTATCTATTTTATGAGTCTCAAAATGTATGGTGAAACCTAATATATATCTGTCGAATTGGTTTGGACACACTAAAAAAATGATTTCGCCATTTTTACTGCTAAATTCTGGGTCGTCGATCTTGTGTAACACAATATTTTTTTATGTATCGTATATGTATAATATTATTAATGAAGTAATAGTTTGAAATATTACTTAAACCTACCTTAATATTTGTCAAGTTATTAGTTGAATGAACTTAAAGAATTAAATAGTGGGGTAAAGTTTTTTGTGTTGCGCCCAACTATTTTTTTTTTTTGGAAGCGGTATAGAATATATGAGACCGGTAGGCAGTAAGTTGTCAAAAATCTGTTTATAATTTGTTTTCGCTTAAAGTTTCACAAAGAATATCTATTTAAATTGTATAGATTTTCATGTTTTATAGTGAAGACTGCACTAGTATCTTTGACATTTTCCTTTGAATTCAGCGATAAG
The DNA here is from genome assembly GCA_932526605.1 of Nephrotoma flavescens. Lineage (NCBI taxonomy): Eukaryota > Metazoa > Arthropoda > Insecta > Diptera > Tipulidae > Nephrotoma > Nephrotoma flavescens. The sequence goes on from OW052221.1 coordinate 303,343,226, forward strand.
CCAATACCATCTAGGATACTGGTACCTAAATGCGGCACAAAGTGATGTCGCAGCGACATACTGCAGAAAAACTGAAATTAGTGTGTGGTACCTGAATAATTAATGAAAGAAATCCTTCATTTTATGAAGTTCTCAAATACATACCTATATTGTTGACGAGTTGCCAAAACTTTATTGAAAAATAGTTGATAGACTGCCGTACTCTGCAAGCTCATTATCAGCACTGAGGGTATTTCTTTGCGACGGAAATACTGTATAAATCCAATTGGAATTCTGCTAATTCAAATTGAAATTTTAAAGCCTTGCTATAGCTGTGGGTTAATTCTCATGTAAATCGATTAGTACAGTAAATTGAAATTTTAGTACAAATTACTTAACAAATCGTATCAATTCTCTAGTAAATAAAATTAGGTAAATGGCTTAAAGGGACACATGGTTTCTACGAATATTTCAAAAATTGGTATGTAGGTACACGAACTAATGTCAGAAAATTTATTGTTGTTGTTCCAATTATTCGTATTGTTTGTACGAATAAATTTAAATTGTATATTTACTCAAAATTGTTGCGTAATATACACAAGAAACTTTTTGAAAAGATAAATAAAAATTTTAACAAATCAAACTGTGTTCATAAATATACAAGCGCATTTTTATTTCATGGGAAATGCTAGTGAATATAAAAAAAAAATTATCTAGAAACATGGCCGCCATATTTACATGATTTGTTTAGCAAAAACTAAAACCGCTACTATTTACCTTTTGTGTCTTCGCTTTAACCTACTTTTTAGTACAGTATTTCAATTTACCGCATGCACTGTTAAAAACGGAATTTTCCCTAGATTTACCTGAGAATTGGCCCACAGCCTATGTAGTTGTGTGGAGTGCACTGTTATGATTTTTAATTTGCGAAATTGTCAATGAAAAGTAAAATATTATGGTTGATTTTACGTTATTTTAATTAGTTTAGAAAGCATAGAATACATTTTTAAATAAATTACAAAATTTGTACATAATTTTAATTTAAAATATTGAAACAAGAGACATTCATTGAAACAAGAGAAACATATTGAAACAAGAGAAAATTGACGATAATTAAAAAACAAGCGCATAAAGATAAGTTTAACGAAATCGAGCAAATTTTATCATCATATTTTCTAGACGTACGTATATCAATTGTCTTAATTAAAATGGCAGAAAAATATTATATCTTGTAACTAAAGTAAAATTAAAATTTTAATTGATAAATCACAAAAAAAATATTATAGTAACATAACCATAAAAGTGTGTACTAAACCAGTCGGGATGCAAACCAAATATAATGAACTCAAACCATTTATGAATTTCTAATAAGAAGTGTTTGAGTTTCAGATGAATTAAAAAAATTCCAGAGATTAAAAAAATATACCGAATCTCCTTAGGAATTTTGTAACTTTTAGAAGCGAAGAAGAATGTTCTTTTACATCAGTAAAACTTGAAGATAAAAATTCATAGCACTAAACCTGAAGCGGTGTATTATTAAAACTAGATGGGCTTAGGTAGGTTCTTAATCAACTACTTCACGAATTGCTGAGAAATGAATCACAATCTCCAGATATGGTCGCCATCAAAATTTAGTATACAAAAAAAAAATCTCCTGACTACTGATATGTGACTCTGATCTGAATTTTGACCAATTTTGAGTAAAAATGACATTAGTACACCTAGGAGATCAAAATTCGTATCAATAAGCCCGAAGTCGAGGATTATTAGCATTAGGTGGTTTTGCTTAGTTGGATCAATGACCAACTTCATATACTAGCCAGACCTGAATCAACATCTCCGATAATGACCATCCAAATTTGAGTTAAAATGACATCGGTACACAAAACTCAAATCAAAAAACCCGAAGTCAAGTATTGCCCAGCAGAAAAAACGTTGATAACAGAATGAAATTTTAGCACACATCTAAGCGGGAAAATTAATAGATTTACTTTTGGTTATTTTATGTACTGCATTTTTACCCCCACCTAATCTCTTGTTTATCAGTTTCATTGCTATAATCCATTTTTACTCAAATTTGGATGGTCATTATAAGCCATTCCCAAAAATCATAATTCAGGTTTGGCTAGTACACAAATTTGATCATTGAGTCGCCTAACCAAAAGCACCTACATAGTGGTAATAATGCACGACTTCAGGTTTATTGCTACGAATTTGGACATTTTCGGTATACTGGTGTTTTGTTTACTCACGGGTGTCAAGTATTCCACTTCTGTGTGTATGCATGTGTATTACAATGCTAAACCAAAATCTAGTAAGAAATATTAAAATTCTAATAGGAACTTAGAGTGATAATTTCGCAGTTTAAGTATTTATATTAAAAAAAAATTTATGGCACTATAAATTTATTTCTAAATTACAATAACAATGCGTAAAAAATTTGAACCGAAATTAAAAAATGAGTAAAATTTACCTCTTAAAAATCAAGGGAAACGGCTTGTAGCTAACAAAAACTGCCCGAGATACCTATCAAATTGTTTAATTTTCCTGAAAGGTAATGTAATGATCTATGCCCAGCATCAATAAAACCTGAATCACCATCTCTGGGGATGGGCGATACTGGCCATTCAACACTGCGTATAATTTACCTCTTCGGAAGGTCCTCTTGGACAGTTTTAAGCTACAAGCCGCTATTCTTGATTTTTAAGAGGTAAATTTTACGCAATGTTGAATGGCCAGTATCGCCCATCCCCAGAAATGGTGATTCAGATTCGTAGATGCTTGGCATTACCTTTCAGGAATTTACAAATTAACACTTTTAAAACAGGGGAAAAATCTCAAATTAACAATTTTGGCTCCAAATTGGATTCTGATGGAATTACATATTTTGATTTTTCAAAACGGTGTAATGTTTAACATTTATAAAGTTCGTTATGGCAGTTTTTAAAATAGGATTATGCAAAACGATATAAGTCCAAAAAATATTAGGTTTACATTGTTGCTATTATCGGGCATTTTCAAAATTAATGATTCAGTTAGTGCATGATCACGAAATTTATTATGAGGAGGAAATTCAGGCACTGGCGTTTTCTAAAATACATATAACGATTTCTTAAAATAAAAATTCTTCTGATATTTCCGTAAAACATTTTTCTTTCAATGTTGTATGAAATAATTATAAACAATTTAGTCGTTTTTGAATTAGATTTTAATATTCATATTTCTTTACAGGAATGGGACAAAAAATTTAGTTTATCGCATTTTTTGTAGCAAAAATTAAATTATTTTGCTTAAACTATAGTAATTACATTATTATGCAGCTATTAATTTTATTTTAATTTGACTTAAATCCTACAAATTCATTAAACAAAAATGCAGAAAATTGGAAAACATATTTTAATGTGTTTATATTTCTTATTCAATACAAATTTCATGATAGCTATATCTGTCTCTTGTTGCTATCTCAATTTTACATGTTCTAAAAAAAACTCTTACTTGTACTAAAATGTCCAATAAGATTCATTTACTTCCTATTTGAATTTGAAGTAACAGTGTGATACTCATACATACCAGCGGCGTTTTCTAGTGATGTTCTACACGTTCGCCGAACGACTAAACAATTTTTGATTTTTATTCTAATTCTAAAAGTTTTATTTTTATTACAGAAAATTTTATTTTTATTATAAATTTCTAATATTATTTTCTTAATTAATTACTATTATTTTAATTATTTCGGGTGATCAAAATCCGAAGCAGAACACCTTGAGAGCACAACCAGGAACACGCCACTGCTATACCTATATGTCATGTCAGTTGGAAATCTCTCGGTACTGGCCAATCCTCGATACAGTGAATGTGTAAATTCCATTTGCAAAGATTGAACAACTTCGGGGTCAATAGCAAACAGGTCTACCTCATCGTATTAAAATGGGGTTAATTTTTATTTGCTTAGGATATCTTAAACTAACTAGACATATATGCCATGTCAGTTGGATATCTCTGCGTACTGGCCAATCCTCTCTCTCTCTCCCTCTCTCTCTGGCACTATATCCCATCAAGTGATTTGGCCGCCTCAAATGAGGTTTCATAATCAAATTTTCATTTCGGATAATGAGTGTTTAATTCATTGATCCTAAAACCAGCCGTGAAATTTTTTCCTTGTCACCACCGGGAATCAAACCCGGACCTCCGGTCGCTGGAGCAAGCATGTTGACAACTTTGCCACCGGGGCGGCTGGGGAATAATTTTTATTTGTTTAGGATGTCTTAAGCTAACTAGAGATATATAACATGTCGGTCGGAAATCTTTGGGTACTGGCCAATCCTTGATACAGTGAATGTGTAAATTCCATTTGCAAAGATTGATCAAGTTCGGGGTCAAGAAAAAATGGGTCTACCTCATCGTATTAAAATGGGGATAATTTTTATTTGTTTAAGATGTCTTATGCTAACTAGACATATATGCCATGTGATTTGGAAATCTCTGGGTGCTGGCCAATCCTTGATTCAGTGAATGTGTAAATTCCATTTGCAAAGATTGAACAACTTCGGGGTAAATAACAAATGGGCCTACCTCATCGTATTAAAATGGGGATAATTTTTATTTGTTTAGGATGTCTTATGCTAACTAGACATATATGCCATGTGATTTGGAAATCTCTGGGTGCTGGCCAATCCTCGATTCAGTGAATGTGTAAATTCCATTTGCAAAGATTGAACAACTTAGGGGTAAATAACAAATGGGCCTACCTCATCGTATTAAAATGGGGATAATTTTTATTTGTTTAGGATGTCTTAAGCTAACTAGACATATATGCCATGTGATTTGGAAATCTCTGGGTGCTGGCCAATCCTTGTATCAGTGAATGTGTAAATTCCATTTGCAAAGATTGAACAACTTCGGGGTCAATAACAAATGGGCCTACCTCATCGTATTAAAATGGGGATAATTTTTATTTGTTTAGGATGTCTTATGCTAACTAGACATATATGCCATGTGATTTGGAAATCTCTGGGTGCTGGCCAATCCTTGATTCAGTGAATGTGTAAATTCCATTTGCAAAGATTGAACAACTTCGGGGTCAATAACAAATGGGCCTACCTCATCGTATTAAAATGGGGATAATTTTTATTTGTTTAGGATGTCTTATGCTAACTAGACATATATGCCATGTGATTTGGAAATCTCTGGGTGCTGGCCAATCCTCGATTCAGTGAATGTGTAAATTCCATTTGCAAAGATTGAACAACTTAGGGGTAAATAACAAATGGGCCTACCTCATCGTATTAAAATGGGGATAATTTTTACTTGTTTAGGATGTCTTATGCTAACTAGACATATATGCCATGTCAGTTGGAAATCTCTGGCTGCTGACCAATCCTTGTATCAGTGAATGTGTAAATTCCATTTGCAAAGATTGAACAACTTCGAAGTCAATAACAAATGGGCCTACCTCATCGTATTAAAATGGGGATAATTTTTATTTGTTTAGGATGTCTTAAGCTAACTAGAGATATATACCATGTCAGTTGGAAATCTCTGGGTGCTAGCCAATCCTCGATTCAGTGAATGTGTAAATTCCATTTGCAAAGATTGAATTTCTTCGGGGTAAATAACAAATGGGCCTACCTCATTTTATTAAAATGGGGATAATTTTTATTTTTTTAGGATGTCTTAAGCTAACTAGAGATATATGCCATGTCAGTTGGAAATCTCTGGGTGCTGGCCAATCCTCGATTCAGTGAATGTGTAAATTCCATTTGCAAAGATTGATTTTCTTCGGGGTCAATAACAAATGGGCCTACCTCATCGTATTAAAATGGGGATAATTTTTATTTGTTTAGGATGCCTTATGCTAACTAGACATATATGCCATGTGATTTGGAAATCTCTGGGTGCTGGCCAATCCTTGTATCAGTGAATGTGTAAATTCCATTTGCAAAGATTGAACAACTTCGGGGTCAATAACAAATGGGCCTACCTCATCGTATTAAAATGGGGATAATTTTTATTTGTTTAGGATGTCTTAAGCTAACTAGAGATATATACCATGTCAGTTGGAAATCTCTGGGTGCTGGCCAATCCTCGATTCAGTGAATGTGTAAATTCCATTTGCAAAGATTGAACAACTTAGGGGTAAATAACAAATGGGCCTACCTCATCGTATTAAAATGGGGATAATTTTTATTTGCTTAGGATGTCTTATGCTAACTAGACATATATGCTATGTGATTTGGAAATCTCTGGATGCTGGCCAATCCTTGATTCAGTGAATGTGTAAATTCCATTTGCAAAGATTGAACAACTTTGGGGTCAATAACAAATGGGCCTACCTCATCGTATTAAAATGGGGATAATTTTTATTTGTTTAGGATGTCTTATGCTAACTAGACATATTTGCCATGTGATTTGGAAATCTCTGGGTGCTGGCCAATCCTTGATTCATTGAATGTGTAAATTCCATTTGCAAAGATTGTACAACTTCGGCGTCAATAACAAATGGGCCTACCTCATCGTATTAAAATGGGGATAATTTTTATTTGTTTAGGATGTCTTAAGCTAACTAGAGATATATAACATGTCGGTCGGAAATCTCTGGGTACTGGCCAATCCTCGATACAGTGAATGTGTAAATTCCATTTGCAAAGATTGATCAAGTTCGGGGTCAATAACAAATGGGCCTACCTCATCGTATTAAAATGGGGATAATTTTTATTTGTTTATGATATAAGATATATTATATTAAGCTAACTGGACATCAGCGGCGTTTTCTAGTGATGTTCTACTCGTTCGCCGAACGACTAAACAGTTTTTGATTTTTATACGAATTCTAAAAGTTTTATTTTTATTACAGAAAATTTTATTTTTAAAATTTTTTATTTTAAATTATAGTTTTTCTAATATTTATTTCTTCATTAATTACTATTATTTTAATTATTTAGGGTGATCAAAATCCGAAGCAGAACACCTTGAGAGCACAACCAGGAAACGCCACTGATACATACATAACATCTATGGAAAGTCTAGAATAAATCACACTCGTCAATATTTAGAGTAGTCTGCGGTTGGTCATTTTTGGGACTACGATGGAGAAATAATGGTCCAGTTTGATTTAAATAACAATCGTTTATATAACTAAAACGTACAATTTCTGCTCCAAATCCACAGAAGTAATGCTGGACCATAAAATTTTTGAAAGAATTAATTCCTTACCAATGGAAAAACAGAAACCGGACATGCCATCAGTCCAAGGAGTTCCTGGTTGCGGGAATTTAAATGGATTCTAGATGCACACCGTATTGGAAAGGACCTGGTCCTCAGTTGCAATTTATCGCACGATTGCCTCATACCTTTTAAACGGGCCTATTAGTGCTTGTAGCTCTTCTGAGTGAGTGTCACAAAATGTTTATTTTGGCCTTTTGGGGGATAAAAACCAAATACCCCAGCCAATTCCAAAAATCTTAGTAAAACCTTTAGATGGCTGCTGATGTGTTACAGCCTATATACCATTAGTTCTTTACAACCAATACCACAAAAACCCTCTAGCAAATAATTGATTATATATGATGCACACGGTCTAGTCGGCAGTTACTGGAAGGCGACCAACTGCATTCATTTTTTACGTACGGTCAGTAAAGCTGATCTTCAGAATCTGAAACATATCATTGTTAAACCCGGAGTGACTAAAGTTAGTAATGATCAATCTATTTGTGTCACACTTGAACCGAATTATAATAACGATAATAATCTGACAATCTACTTCCAAAATGAAATTAGAATTTCTTCAAAAGCATCACAATTTCACAATTTTGTGCTAAGATTTCGTTTCTGCTTTACATACTAAGATCCGCAGCTTGATGCATATATTCTACCTGACATCTCATACTGCTTGCTGCGACACGATCGTAGAAATCGACAACGAAGCCAATCCATCCAACACAATTCTAATTCCAACACAAGTGATAGCACCAACAATGTATCCAGACAAATTCCACAAATTGCAGTGGAAGATTAACATCGCGCTCTAGAAACGTTTAAAGATGGATGCGGCCCGGATGGTATACCAGCATCATTATTAAAAAAAATCAAAAATTTGTTAATTCCTCTGTGCCTTCTTGTCCATCACTGAAACAAGGCATTTCCCTCAGAAGCGAAAATAATAACAGTAACCCCAATATTCAAAAGTCAATTTCAACAATTCCGAATTTATTTGAGGTAGTAATTTGCAATTCAATGACGAGGTTCCACTATGTATATCACTGAGTCAACATGGTTTTATGTTTTATGCCAAACCAACTGCAACCAACCTTACAAAATTCGCCAGCAGTACGATAAAAGAAATAGAAAATCACAAAATAATTGTTTTTGAACCTTTAAGCATGCCAAACCTTTTATTCATATTAACTAACTATGTATAATTATCGGTATCTATTGTTAGAGCAAATTTAAATTTCGAAACACTTTAATTTTGTACAAAAATTGAAAATAAACGCTTGACAATAACGTAAATTTTATTTGTCTTGCATGCACGCATCTCAACATAACAAAAAAACCCTGCGTGACATTTTATCGAATCTGTGCATGCGCAACCTTTAAATTGATCATTTTTAACTGTTTTAATATATTTGCAGGCCTCATATATTTGCATATTTCACGCTTAATCGATGGAATTCATTCTTTTTTTATTTTCCTTACTTGGGGTGCTAACATTTTTAGTTGACCTTGAAAATTTTTTAAACGATTTTAAAAAATTCCGATTGTCGACCAATTACTTGAATTACTTGAAATATCTGATAAGGTGCCAAATTCGTGGAAGCCGGAAACACTGATTTGAAGAAAATAAAAGCGAAATAAATATTTCCTAAATAATGTTTAATTGTATAAAGCAACGTATCGTGTGAACGCAAAATATTCGATAATTATATTTTATATTTATTCTCTTTAAATGCAGATATCCGTCTTATATTGGAAACCAGCAATGGAGCGAGGAGACTCCAAAGACAGAAGCCGCTGGAGCTGGGTAGTTCTAATTATTGTAAAATGAGTAACCAATAGGTTATATTACTAGATGATCTTAAGAATCTGGGCTGGTAGCGCTCATGACAACATGAGCTCATTTCACAACTTCGTTCAAAATACATATTAAAATTACATTATAAACGTACTAACCAAATTTGACAATTATTATTTAAGAAATAGCTCAGTCTCATCCAGCATTGTAAAATTCCATCAAATTTAACCCTATAAGGTCGAAATTTCATTCATACTTATGGAATCTGTCTTCCAGATTATCCAATACTACGAATCAAATTTCATTATATGTAGTTCGGGGTGGGCCATCTCTTGGCTTGTTTTTAAATCATAGGCTATGGCAACACTTTTTTGATTTGCTTGAAATTTTCAAGAATTTTCACGAAACAATCGTGTTTTTGCTTGAGAAGCGTTCTGAAATATTGAAAACTTATTTTCAAAGTCAGTGGTGTGTAGCCGAAACCGTGCGAATTTTGAAAAAAATATGGGTCGTGAAAGAGCGCCAAGCGGAACCGCTGTAGTGAAATTGGTGAAGAAAGTTCGTGAGAAAACCTTGTTATTGGATGCCAGAAGTAGTCCTCGAGCAAGGACAGTGCACACGCCGTGAATATTGTGGCTGTGGTGCATAGTGTAGGACAGAATCCATCGACCTCAACTCGAAGCCATTTGCAACAACTGGCCATTAGTTGCACCAGATTTCACAGCCATACACGAGCTTCATAATGACGTCGATTTTGGTCGAAAAATTATATTCTCGGACGAAACGCATTTCTATCTCGGGGGCTATGTAAATTTGGGTTTGGAGTGGTGGCATAGTTGGCCCATTTTTCGGAAACGCCATTACCGACAATATCGACCGTTATTGTCGGTTTTTGTTTCAACAAGATGGCGCTATACATGTCATAAAAACCGACCGATAATCGCCGCTAGCAAATTTTCACTATCTTATACGACGTCTATCGAAAATTCTCTCCAAGTAATGTAAAGGATAAAGTGATGGCCAGCTTTTGAATCAAAATAATTTGATCTTTCAGTCTTCAATAGCCTCTGCATTTACTCTAAAAAGGCGAAATAATCCTAAAACCAATGTAAGCCTGCAATAGTTGTACAACCGATGATGCCGAATGGGGAGAACTCTTTGTGAGTTCAAAGAAAAGGCAGCTCTGCAGCAGAACATCAAGAATTAAAGGGGTTAAAGCCCAAGACAAAGTGTACAGAACCTAGCAGTACTCCTAAACCCTCAATCGAATATAAAGGCACAACTTTAAAAATTCCCGGGACTTGTATCTGGTGTGTGGGAGTTGATGACATGAACTATTTTTGTTGCCTTATTGGTTTTCTATATACCATGGGAAGTGGTTCTTGACTGGTAGTTGTGTAAGTCTAGTCCCATACACAAATTTTTGCATTTATAACATCAATAGAACAGTCATCGAAAAAATATTGAAAACTACTACAAGAAAGCAATTAACAATGAATGGCGTTCTGACTTTCCTTGGGAATAGGGAATTGGGAAAAACATTTTCATAGCATTTTTGTCTAAATAGAATTTTTCTGGCCTACTGAAGGAATAAGTTTAGTGCAAGAAATTTTAAAACAAAACTTTTTGGTTTTCACAAAATTTTTATAGGGAAAAATATTATCCCATTTAACTTTGTTTCCAAAATATTTACACAAAACTTATTCCCCCAGTAGGCCAGAAAAATACAATTTAGTCAAAAATGCTATGAAAATATTTTTCCTAATTCCCTATTCCCCAGTAAAGCAGGGCCACAAGTGATGAATGAAAACGATGTCTGCTACAGATCGTCGCTTACTGAGTGGCTTTAAGTTAATAAGCTCAAAGCGGACAAGGTATAAGGAGTGAAGCTGTAAAAGTTCACCCATGGAAATATGCGCAGAGCAAAGCGCAAAAATCTACGTTGTACAGCCTTAATTCTTCGTATGTGCACTTCATGATATGGGGACCAAAGCTGACTAGCATACTCAAGCAAAGATCGAACAAAAATCATATAAATATCGCTCTCGTAACACAACGGTTCAAAAATTCTTTAGACCAGCGTTTAACAAATCCAAACGAAAAGTTTGCTCTGTTGACAATAAAATCGATGTGATCTCGATGTGATGGAATCCTCTCGACTTATGGAATTTGCGCGTTTTCTTGAGTATGTAATTGGTATTTACTCACATTCAGATCAAGATTATTTCGTTCTGTAATAGGTCAACGACGATGGAACTTGGAATGTGTCAGTAGATTTTCATATCGTCTGCATAAATGGCAATTGACGAGCTTTTGATCACGAAATCGACATCGTTGATGGATAAGATTAAAAAATAGGCCCAAGATGACGACTACCTTGCGGTACCCCGGAAGTAGCTATAAATGAAGCAGATGTTGATGGCATATAGATCACCTGATACCTACGTTCTCTCAGATAAGAGTCCACCCATAGTAAGAGTTGGTGTGTGAAACCAAGAGCCCTGAGTTTAAACTGTCAAATGCTTTACTGAAGTCTTTGGTAATAATTATCAACTTCGTTTCTATCCTCCATAACGTTCAAAGTATGAGATGCAAATTCCTGAAGGCAAGCCATCAGGGTATCAGCCGAAAAATCGCCTTTTAGCTTGTTGGTGCTCCTTACCACAGTATCAAGATCAATTTGAATAGAGACCGGAGATACTAGAGCGCTGTTATTCATGTAACTGAAGTAGTTTACATCAGGCTCGATATCGTTGTTGGAGTAGGCCGTATTAAAAAAATTTGCGAAAAAGCCAGCAATGGTTTTGGGGTCACCAGAACAATAAGCACTGACTTCATCGTAGTTTATGAATTGCAAAAAGCGCTCAGAGTCAGCGATTATTAGTACCGATGTAATCATTATAGAGTTGAGACATGTTCGAAAATTCATTGTAAACGTTGACGTAGTTTAAGTAATCCGAGTCCAATCTCATCTTTAAGAATTTTTTCCAGGTTTTATTTCTCTGATTACGCAGTGAACGCAATTCCCTGTTATACCATGGTGGAACATCCAGTTTGTATCTTCTTACTGTATTCCTTCTTAGGACTGGACATTCTTACTGAATGGACTGCTTAAACTTTAAGCCTTAAAGCATTCAACCATCACGATGGTTGTGTTAGCTAATAATTCATTACGCTTCTTAAAATCGGCCTTACGGAAATTAAAACTAGGTGAAGTCTCGCAGTTAATGTTAACTCCACATTGTTCGCTGGAAAATGTAATTAATAGAGGTGGATGCTACAAGTCAATTGTACTGAGAACCAAATTAGTTTCTAATAAGATTGAGTTGTTTGCAACTCTAATCCATAGCAGATAAAATCCAAGAGACAAGGGATACAGTAAGGCATCGAGAACGGCAACCATCAACGACACCAAGACTAACGGGAGTAACGCTGTTTATTCCAACCAAAGAACAAATAATGCATCCTACCGATAAGCAGGTAAAAAGGAGAACAGTTTATCGCTGAATGATACAAAAGAAAAAAAATCTATGTAAGTCCTGATTATATTTAAAAACTATTAAGCTCCTAAAAATTCGATAAAAATGTTAATAATAATTAATTGTACACGATTAGCGCCCTAAACTATTTATAGACAAAGAAATAGAAATGTCATAGGAGGACCGATCGATTCGAAATAGACCAAAGGTTGTAATTTAACCATGAAGTAAACATTTCGTATGAATGAGACCATAGGCTTCAACTGGGAAGAGAATTTAGAGATTCAAAAAATATTACGAGATAAGTAAGATGCCAATGAATGTTATGCACAATCATGGTATTTGTGAAAATATTTTCGCAATTTCATATTAAATCGTCTTTCTATACATTTACGGCGTACTAATTTGATATTTCAACCGTGTTTTGATTAAAACTATATAAGCATAAATTTAAAACGATAAACAATTCGTATCTAGCTAATTTAGTTGTACGCCAACGAAACGTAAAGAATTTAATTTAACCGAATAAGAATGACAAAGGGAAGTTGCGCATGTAAATAAGGAATTGCAAGATAATTGAATTCTTTTGTAATGTAAGATAAATCAAGATCATTGAAAATTTACGTCTATTGTGTTCAATTTTTATTTATTTCAGTTTTGTCGTGAGCTGGCAAAAAAGGGCGAAAATTACTCAATTATGTATATAACAAGGTAGAAAATGTTTGTATAGGTAGGCAGGTATAGTGAATCACTAACCGTTAAATATATCGCAAGAACTTCACCATATTTTAGGTGTGTTCTTCTAGTTCATGATTGAGTATACAAATTATCTGTGTTTGGGAAGCCGAAAACTAAAATTAATTTTTAATAGAACTGTTATTGAAATGCAACTAAGAGATCTGTAATATTTTATGATCGAAAATAGAAACTGTACATACGAGTAAAATGTACTTGAAATCTGTGTTTGTATATAGAGAAAGTGAATATGAAATTTTTATACATAAAAATATTTGTATTTTATTTGGAAGAAGTAGGTAGAACTATCAAATACGAGTATAGTTAACTCTTACCCGAACAAACCACTTTACATAATATAGTTTTAAGTGTTCAACATTGAGACGATACACTAAAAGGTTTCTTACACATAAATTAGAATTTGTTATTTAATCCCCGTGCGGTATTTGTGTATATGACTCATTTGTGTTCACTTCTAAGTCTTAACACTTTGAATTCCAATTTCGATTAAATAATCGCAAAGACCAAATTTAAAAAAAATATATTTGTGACCAAATTTGTCGCGTCCGCCCGAAAACGATTACTTAAAGTAAATAAACATTTTGAGTTGAAAAATTGAGATCTAAGTAATTTAAAATCGAATTTCATCTTGATTACTTGTATATAACCCTGTCCTCACTTAAATGTAATTTCAGAGAGTGATGGATGTTACCATTAAGCCTTTATAAGACGTGTAAAACTGGAGCGTTACTTTATTTAATTGGGGTTTTAGGTGAATCTGCCTCTGTCTGTGGTAATGTTTCTCAAGCCAGGTTTCGTTTGATAAAATATTTGTAGAACCGGGTTACCCCGTGTTTCAATCAAGAATTTTTCACACAGTGTGCAGTTTTGGTTATAATTTACTTAATTAGTTTACGAAATATGAAATATTGTTTTTATCAGTACTACATGTTTTGCTGAGGTAAATTATTGTATTAACAAATAATTATCCTTCAAAAATCGGAGCCCCCTCTAAATTAACAAAAAAAAAATAAACCGCAAAATATTCAGTTGAAACATATCGCTCTCCTTTGTTAATTTTATTTTCATATGGTTGTATTATTACACTTATACAAACGGGTTCTTGAGGGTGATGCTATCCTTCTGAAAAGATATTGAGTCCTTAGCTCCCTTCGGGAGAAAATCTTGTTGTTCTAAGAGCGATATAATCAGTCTAACGCCTCTCTCATATTTCGTAGAACGATTTATCTTTGTCTTCAAAATAAGTTTCAGTTTCGGCAATCACTTCTTCATTGGAGCCAAATCTCTTGCCCTAAAGTTTTTTGTTTAGGTCTGCAAACAAGTAATAATTGTGTTGTCGTTTTTCATCTATTGTGAGCGAACGAGGTACCGGCTTCGAAGGCAGCTTTTTGATGGACAAATGTTCGTGCAAAAATTCACCAACACGTTCCATGCCCATGTTTCATTCCAATGTCAGCTATCTCAAGCAACTTCAATTTACGCTCTTTACAGTCACAGCCTCATTTGGGCGTCCAGAGCGTGGTGCATTATCGGTGGTTATACGATCACGTTTAAATTCAGCATACCAGTCAATGATGGTTGGTTTTCCTGGTACTGAGTCCGGATAACACTTATCAAGCCAATGCTTTCGTGCACACGCGAAACTCATTTTTTTTTCGTTATTTTGAAATTAACAAAAGTAGCGTCACTAAAACAACTCTAACTTGTAAACTTAATGATCGAAATAACATGAAATTTTAAGAGGTATCATTTGAAGGTTGGTAGATTTTAAAAATCATATAGATTTTAAATTTGTGCCACCATCTTTGTCTTTTGGGGAAAACTTTTCAGGCGATGTAATACATGCTACAAGAACAGATCGAACCAGTGTCGATTCGCATTTCCTCGTCAAGTATACCCATAGATTCGAATGATCTCGCGGCGACTTCTCACGAGTTTGTTGGAACGGTGGGGATGCAATATCGGCGTCCAGCCATGCAGAAGTAATGAAGGATTTGCACGTTACGTCGACAAGTATATCTCGAAGAGTGAGCCTAACGATCTGAATAGAGGTATTGCAGATGGCAGCACGAGAATGTGCTAGTTCATCAATCATTGCTCGCAAGCTTCAATAGCTATATCACGTCTTGAAATTTAGCGGATCTCAGGCAATCGGAATGTACTCCTAACGTCTTTAGCTGCTATGAGAAGCGACCAAAACAGTATGAATACTAAGAATCAAGTGTCTCTCGAAGATTGCAATGTTGATCGAGCCTCACTACAACAAGAAACAAGCCGATTCGGAGGAGAACGCAGACTCAGCTCTCATCGCATAAGAGGAAATCGAGAACGACGCTGATGACACTAATGTCAAAAACACGGAGAGACGAAAGACGAGGGGCAAGTTCATCATACTTAGCAACAAATCAAAGATAAAGTTCCGAAGCAATCTGCAGAGCACACTGCAGCAGTTCGTTAGAAAAAATTTATTAAAACAAAAAAATTTATTAAAACAAAAAAAAATTACCAAAAAACTTAAACAAAAAGCAAAATATAAATCAAATTTTGATTTAACATTTAAAAATTTAAAACATATTCCTTCAAGATATTTTTGAAGTTGTCTTTTGATAAATTAAAGTCGAATATGTCGTCCATGATGTTGAATGATATGCATTGGCTTGCAGCACAACTTAAAGATGGTTCATCTCTTCACAACATGTTCTAGTTGGTTGTTTAAAAAGACGGCTACAACTACGTCACCAATAGAGATTATTGAGTATATTTGAGGATATATTAATGGTGCCCTTTGAAATGCCGTGCATGATTGATTCGCGCCTTAGACAGTTAAAGCAGAAGGAAGACGAAGTATTTGGAGGAATGAACATCGTTGCCTTTGGAGGCTTCTTGCAACTGCTGTGACACGACATTCGCTGACTTGTTAAATGCACACTAAGTCTGAGAACTGAAAGGCACACAAACCAATCTAATGATGTCAAAGAAGCTGACAGATGCAACGGGTAAATTCGACTTGGCTCTATACTCTCCGGCGTGCCGGAAAATTTTTCGTTCCTACCGCAAATCTTTTTCCAATCCTTTCATTCCCGCGTCTAGAGACACACTTAAATCGCATTTATTTACTTTATATTGTCAAAATGTTAATCCAATGTCGTCTAAAGCTTCACAGTTCTAAAACATCAGGCGGTGGAGTCATTAATGCTGTTAAATTAATAATTCCGCACTAAACGCTGCCCCCAGGCTACACTTCTATAGCACTGCGCTCCATGTAAAATTAAGTTACATAAACTTGAATTAAACATATAAGTAGGTAGCATTTACATTCTTCGTAACTCCAATTCTGATAACTCAATTTGATGAAATTATGAACGAGCTTAAGGTGATCCAAGTGATATTTGTCTCATCCTTGGTCACTTTAACCTGCCACATATAATATGCCATTTAACGTTACATCCGAATCCGAAATTTATTTCATTGATTCCATTTTCAATTTACAAAATCCCAACATACATAATAGATACATTGACCTTATCCTTTTTAATGATCATAACATGTTCGTCGTGGAAGGATGAAAATCTCATTTAATTCAGAAGCATCTCCCTATGCACGGCCAGCAGAAGTAAGACGATCCCTAAACGACCTAAAAGTGACAAATGGAACTATTTTCAAAGGACGTGAATAGAAATGTGGAAACGTATAAACCTGGAGAATAGAACAGACTGCAACTTATGAAAAACAACAGAACGGAGAGTAATAGAAGATCGTTTCTTGACACCAACCGTATATATGAGGAATATTTTAAAACAAAACATTCAAATTACATAACGAATATATACAGAACAGCATAAAAGGGAACCAAAAAATTTCTGGAATTTTTTTAACACCAAACGAAATACTAAAGGTGCTCAACAACATTGATCATTCAATTCTTATCGCTAAGTTGAAGCATTTGAGGTGCTAATTCATTCCTAGAGAGTGGTTGTAGCCTTACTTTTCAGACCGCCGGTAACCTGTAAGACTTCTAGGTTAGTCTTCCCACGTATTTTGCATGACATAAGGTGTACCACAGGCTAGTCATTTGAGGACTTTGCTATTTTCATTATTTATCAATGATGCTGTTTACTGCATTACAGGTGAATTTATTTGACTATGTAGTGAAATTTTCTGCCGAAAAATTTGCTGGAGAATAAAAATCGAAGAGAGAGAGAGACAGAGAGAGCAAAAACAACCAATCAAATTAGATAAATTGGTTATATTTTTGTAATCAAATTCCCCCAACATTTCATTTTGTAAAACTTATTGCCCCTTCGGACTACATAGTGACATTAGTTTATTGCAGAACAACCTCAACAACTTTGCAGTATGGTGTACAAAGAATAACCATGATCTAAATGTGACCAAATGTCAGTCTATAAGATACTCTCATAAACGAATGTGATCCTTTTTTCGAGATTATCACATCGACAACGATCCTGTTATCAGAGTTTCGTTCATCCGACATTTGGTATTATATGTGACCGTGAATTGAACTTCAGAAAAATCGAATCGATAATATCATCAATATAAGTATAACCGGATATATGCTAGGCTTTGGTAAGCGCTGATCTAAGCAGTTATTGATCCTCGGGTAACTAAGGCTCTTTATACGATGTTGATTCGTCCGACGCCGGACTGTTTCGGATATTGTTTTCATTCATCAAATACTCTCGGGTAGCGCGTTTAAGATAAACCTAAATGTCAACACTCGGGACATAAGAACGGCGCTTTTTTGTAAAATCGCGCATCACAGAACCGAATTTGTCCTGCAACCGAGTACTTCAGCATAATGATATCCTTTGATTACAATTCACTGAATTGTAATCAAAAAAATAATGATAATAAAGATGGTGACTCCCAACGTGCGATCAGGGAGGGGTAATTTTTCGATAGGAATTATTATTATTATTGCTTTTCGAAATAATTTGAAATATATTTTGCATCAAATAAGTATTCTGAGTAATTTTCTGTTTTCTAACATCAACCGTGACATTCCTTATTCTCCAATAATGTTGAAGACGCTTTTCTGCTCTAATCATATGGCAAAATGGAAAACTATCATTGTTTTAGAGAAATGGTCAAGTGGAAGCTAATAGTAAAAACATCCGAAAAATATAAATACAGGAAGCGTACTGCAATGGCTTTTAAGTCCGACTGGATTAGTATATACAGTAATTCTCAAAACCAAGATGTACCTAAAATTGATACTCTTGATTTGGGATATATTGGCTTTCTACTCAATTTGATTATACAAAATGTTCCTTGGCGTCCATTTTTCCAAATTTGGTCAACTTAAAACAGGAGTGAAGTTGAGTTTCCTTTTGATTAACGTAGAAGTTAATTTACATAGTTTTAATCAAACAGTATGATCTTTTTGAGGTATAAGAAAACTGTTTTCCAAATGTGTGGCATAGAAAGAGTTTGTCTTTTGCGTGAAAGGTAATTTCATTCGTACGTTAAATCATTACTGTTTTACCAACACATCTACACCTAACTACAGCTAAAATCTGTCCTATTCACTATGCTTAGCTACAAAAAATAAAAATTGAATACACACTTTGTTGACCGGAGATCACAATAGCTGCATCTTTCTTTATTCATTAAGCTCTGAACATGATTATAAAGAACCGCTGATTAGAAATTTATTAGACGAAAGTAAACCGTTTTTACAGTAATCGTTAAAATTACCAATAAGTAATAAACTAAATTATTAATCAACTCGTCAGCTGAAACAATAATAAAATCAGCAATCGGTAAGCGCATTTTCTTATAAAACCGAATAATTATTTTAAATTTCCATAAAACACAACAGAAAACCGGGTAATCAACCTACCTAACGTACAGTAAACAAATAAACCACTAACCATAAATAATTGGATTCGACAAACGATTTAAAAAAAAAATTATCATTTAAGAGCCGTACAAAATTAACTCACTGACCTAGACTTTCAATTATAAATTATTAGGAAAAACTCTCGTGAAATTTTTATTTATTTTATATTAGTATCCGGATTTATTTACCTTTATAATAATACAAATATAAATTTAGTTTATGGATGCACACTACTTAATTCACTATAAATTAACAAACACTAAAAATGACTGAATTAATTAAAAATTAGCATTAAATTTGTCTCCGCACTTTCTAACGCAACAATAAACGAACTTAATAAATATTTCACACGACACTGCGCCAAAAATTCCACTCAAATTCCACACAAGACACAATTTATTTTGAATTTATTATATTTTAAGATTTTTTTTTTTTTGCTTTCGTCACTAATTTATGCAAACACTTTAAAGTAAATCACAATAATTTATAAGACAATCAACTCGATATCATCAACACTATAAAGAAGCTTCAAAAACACAAGTGGCAACTTGAACTTAACTTAGCTTAAATTACAACAACACAAAACACTGATAAAAATCACACAAAAAATACACCGATAATTTATTATTTATTAAATTATTTAATTCACTGATTATTATTTATTAAATATAATCCACTCGAAAACAAAAAATCCAATTGTTTTTCGTGTAATTCAAAAATCCAATAGTAAATTAATAATTTATATATTTTTTATGGAAATGTCTTGAACAAAAAAAATAATAATTCTTAACAAAAGTTACTTCTACCTTTCAACAGGTGTTTACGATTGAACACGAAATAAAAGACTAAACTTTAAAACAACAAAAAAAGGTAAATAAAAATATTATGAACAAAACAATATATTTAACATGGTGTGCGCCAGTATGGTTTATGCTGAGTGCATTTCGAAATCGATTTCTCAATTTTTTTTTTTTTTATTATAGACTGGAGAAGAATTTATTTTAACACATTTTTCGACTAACCAAGTTGAGTTGACAAATTTTTTTTTTGAACAAATTCATTTTTTTGCTTTTGTTGGAAAAAGTCGTCCAAAATTATGATATTCGAATGCAGGTCTACAATAGGAGTCGTTGTGATCACATGAACGATGTTCAGTTATCCAATTCGAGGTTGATAAAGTAGAAATCTGTATACCGACATCCGTCAAAGATAAACGTCAAGTACGCTGTCATTTATTTAGCTGACATTCTGCCATTTAAGAATATGGAGCATTTAACAATCGACCAACGCGTTAAAATTGGGTGTTGGAAAAACAGGCCGTCGATGCTGATTTTTCGAACAAAATTTTCTTCAGTGATGAAGCTCATTTTTCGCTTGGTGGATACGTTAATAAGCAAAACTGTAGAATTTGGGGCTCAGAAAATCCACAATTGATTGTAGAGAAGCCATTACACCCGGAAAAAGTCACTGTTTGGTGCGCATTGTGGTCTGGTGGTGTGATTGGGCCGTATTTTTTTGAGAACAACCATGGACGAACCGTTACCGTCAATTCTGAGCGCTATGGCCGCATGTTAACCGATTATTTTTTTACGAAAATCGAAGATTATGATCTTGACGATATGTGGTTCCAGCAGGATGGAGCAACCAGTCACGTAACACGAGCAAATCGAGATCTTTTGCAAGAGAAATTTCCTAGACGTTTGATTTCGCGATTGGCTGATGTCAATTGGCCTCCAAGATCCTGTGATTTAACGCCTTTGGATTTCTTTTTGTGGGGCTACGCGAAAGATCGTGTTTACGCAAACAATCCTCAAACTCTTGACGATTTGAAAACTAATATTCGTAAGGTAATGGCCGAGATACCGCCCGAAATGTGCCGAAAAGTCATTGAAAATTACCTCAAAAGAATCAAGGCCTGTAAGAAGTCCAGTGGAAGACATTTGAATGATATCTTGTTTAACTAAAAATGGCAAGGATCAATCTGTAAAATGAAATAAAAATTACAATACATTCCGAATATTTTGTGTGTTTTTTTTTAAGTTTACTTTATCAACCTCGAATTGGATAACCCTACATAAATGGGGTACAACCAACTTTCATTTTCAATAAAACAATTTGAATTTCCAACATACATTATGTGTTTTTTAATATAAAAAACTAACAGATGGAACACCCTTTATTAACTTCGGACTGTAATGCCAAGTTATTGAAATTCTGATGAAAAAATACCCTCGCTCAAAACTATTTTGCTCAATGATTTCAAGGTCGATATCTGTAAAGATGATATCCCAACAGTGGCTTGAACGACTCGACTTGAGGTATAATTAGGATCTCGACCTCAAGGAGGCTGGGTACCTGCCGTAGAAAATCACCCAAAAAAAAACAAATCCACGATATTGCTTTGCATTACTCCCATATACTCGTGTAGTATATCGAATTTTGGCACTACCGCTTTAGTTCGTTAATCAATCGTTTTTGCGGCCAATTTTTCGTTAACTATAGAATATATATTTATCGTATATAGTAGAAAAGGATTTTAAAACGCCGCAAATTACGCTGGAGCCCATTAATATTCAAAATACTGTTGTACCGCTTTTGTGTAATCAGCAGTTTAATTCACAAATCCAGCATTTTGGTGCTGGTACCTAATTATTCAGTAACCCTGGGAGTAGTGACATTTTGGTCATGGCAATAAAATCATGGGACATATCGTTTGAAAGTTCTTGGAGAGGCACTAATTTTGTTATCAGTGCTGCAATTGATGTATCCACCGTTTTGACACTGGCAACTATTGGTTTATCATAGAACATATATAAGTGTGACAAATCAATGAAATGGTCCTGAAGAATATCACAAATTTAACTAAAACACCTTAGAAATCCAAATTAGCATTGAGGTGCTGAATAATCATTCTGGTATAATCATAACGTTTTAAAAAATTCAAACGAAGCTAAAACTGTTCATCAATTTATTTCCTAAATTCACCGTTTTGGCACTGGGACAAATGAATCCTTTGGAATAGAAAAAATGAGTGTCGCATATCATTGAACAGCTCTTGAAGAATGCCACAAATTTTTCTGAAGCACCTTCGTATTCAAAACTACTGTTGTGGCACTAAAAGCAGTTACATTTCAGTATTTCCAATATTATCAAGTAGCATATCGTGTAAAAGCCTTGAAAAAGCAACAATTTTATTATCAGTTCCGATATAGATCTTTCATAATGTGTAAAATTTCGCTGGTGTTTTGGTACTCAAAACCACCCTATGTACTGGTGGGAGGTACTTTTCCCTATTACGTTAGAATCATGTGTTAAAACGTCTGAAATATCTTAAATCAAGCAACAATTTTGTTAGTAGCAAGTTAGTTCACAAATTCACCACTTTGGGGCTGGTAACAATCGGTTGGTCTTCAAGTATATCCGTATTATTTTTGTTAACTTTTAGCTCTCTACCAAGATTTCACGATTGATTTTGTGTTTTACTTCTCTTGTAGGTAGGTCTACAATCCATCATCGTACTACAAAATTATTGCTAGTTTTCAAATAAGGAGCTCACAAAATAAATCTTGAATTGAACGTGGTATGCTTTAAATTGAAACGTTAACTAATAAATTTATTAAAGTTGCTCTAGTTACAAGGGGAAGTAATTTGTTAAATTGATTTGGAATTAAAATATCTCGGATTCAAAGAATAAAAATGTTCTGGCTTTTGCCGGTACACAGAACAGAAAACTGATTATTATTAAATTTGCATAACCTGAAAAACGATCCGAACACGCCGGTTATGCATAGCAAACCAAAACTGAAAATTAAGTGGTTAAAGCTGAAAAAAACACCATTTTCTCATAGTTCTACTACTTTTAAGTGGCTTTTAAAATCTTGCAACTAAGATTTACCACCTGCAATGGTGAATTTTATTTCGTACATTGAATTATTATTTGCTTGAATTGCTTTAATGAAAAGCCAACATTCGAAATGAAGAGGTTGATATTACTTTTCAGGTCGAACTGATCAGCGCTCAGTATATAAGTATTAAATCTTCTTAAAGAAACTTTCAAATGAAAAATACAAAAGGTATTACGATTACAAAAGCATTGCGATTGCAAACCGAAAGAATTGTTTTTCGCACGTTGTACTTACAGAATACGCATTTCAAGGAATGGCTCAACTAATTAGATCTACTAAATATTCTTAGTAATCTAGAGTGACCAAAAACGATATAATTAATAAAATAAATATGCTACTAATGAAATTTATCATAAAAATCTTTGTGTTCTTATCACAAATTAGGGAGATAAATTCTTTGACTTACCAAAAGTTAAAGAATTATGCTTCCGTAATAATAGTTGATACCATTTCCAAATCTTTATTAATGTCTCATGTTGTTCTGATAATTACTCGCTTTCTAGTAGTACATAGTTTTCCGTCAGCAACACTTAAAAATCAACTAAAATTTCTGGGAAACAAAACGACGACGATAAACCATTGTTTGACAGAACATAATATAATTTATAAAATATGATTTTATTGAAAAGGTTACTCTTCAAAGTCATGCTAGAATAAAAAGATAAACTCTAGATAAGACTCTTAGTAATTGTTTAATTAATTTTTTCATTAACACTAATAATTAATTTTTTCATTAACATTTTGTTTGGTTATATTGGTTTGACATGACCTTCTCCATTCTTCCATAATGGGTAGGAAAAAAGAATTTCTAATTAAGAAATAACCAATATTTAGGTGATACACAGCGAAAAACAATTTGTTTCAAGCGATTTCAGATAAAGTATGAAACAGTAATGCAGCAATTTTAATTTTTACATGAAATTTGTTAAGTATTTATAATAAAAAAATGTATACTCGATGATTTCTTCAAAAGATGGAAAACTTCTAGGCAAAATACAATAGCTTCCACGCTTCAAGGGGACTCTTAGCAGGTCATCCTGATGTTAATGTCAAGGAGAACATATCGGGTATTCGGGTGTCAGGGAAAACAAAGAAAACCTTATTAAGACCATAAATGAAATTTGGAAAGAAAATCACAATGTATAACTGCATCGAAGTTCACCTACAACACTAATTAATTAATAAAAATAAATCAAATTTAATTATATTTTATACAAGAATGTATGAATTATATTAAAAAATCGAAATAAAATAAAATTCTTCTGATTTTCTAAGACTTTTTATTTACATATTTTAGCAGTTAGAACGAGTGATCAACCTGAATAAGTAAATTTTGAAAAAATTAGATCGATTTCTAAATATGTACTCTAAAAATCGATCTAAAAAATTATCCCCGTACGGGGATCACACTTTTAAAACATAATATATAATAACTATTAAATGTTAAGTAAGTGAAAATACCAAGACTGAAAAAACGTGTAAAAAAAATATTCATTAACCGCACAACACCATCGAATCATAAAACTTCCTGGTACGCAACTTGTTATTATGTTAACGACGCATAAAACGAAGAAAAATCACTCAACTTGGAATTTCATTTAAAGCATAAAAATTCAAAACAAAATACGAAAGTTGAGTTGAATTTGATTATGCCGCTTGTTGAATGTCTGGACGAGAGGCGAGAGTAAAATCGAATCGATGGAGCACAGAGAAACATATTTTAATAATAAAAAGTAAATAAATAAATAAAAAAAAAAAGTTGATTGAGAGTAGTAATCTCGACAAAATGAAACAACAGAAATAAATTTGTTTTGATTTACATGAAATAAAAAAAAAAAACAAATGAAACAAGAATTTAATGCCAGTGGAGTCGGTAAGGTCGTATAATGACATTCCAATAAAAATAATATGTACAAAGATTGGTAGAGGTATACCTATATAGGATGCTGGATGCATTACTCTATAAATTATACATAGGTAAGGTATTCGTATTATACATCATAACCGGATAATTTATTTCAGATTATAAATTTTATTGTTGCTGGATTATCGAAATTCAATGCTATCTATAATATCTGCATACATGCATTCTATACACATGCATATATTTGCCAAGCCATGAACTTCGAGGCACGTCGATTTAAATCTTATTACTTTTTCTGCTAGCTGTTGAACAACAATTTGCAATGTCAGAATATTTATTTATCAGCGCTATAAAATTTTTTTTATTTTTTTAAATTTATTGAATTGAATAATAAGTGTAATATATTGTACAATTGTCTGGGAAAACAAATTAGAAAGTGAATCTTACTGTTGAAGAATATAAATAAAGAATGAGCGAAGTATTTGAAGTTGGTTGATTATAAAATTGCAGCCTCATTTAATCACAGAGGTTATTTTAATTATCTGTGGAATTTGTATTCGTTCATCAGATTTGAAGCTTAACTTCTTTAGCTTATCCTAAATACTTAGTGTTATAAATTAAAAATCGTTTAAGGTTTTGACCGACACTCGACTTTCTCTCGTATTATCAAAAAACCTTATCCTTGCATGAATTTCATAAAACCAACAAGATCTTGTTAGGGTTACATTGAAAAACTTCCAATAAAGCTACCATTTCCGGAACACTACAATTAATGGACAAATTTTAAGTATATGCAGTTTTATTCCGAATAGTCAATCCGCCTGCACTTAGAGATGCCAAATTTTGGTGAATTTTGTTTTTTATCAAAATTCGTCATTTCCGGTAGAACTTAAAAAATGATCTGAATTAATTTTGTTTGAAACTGAATTTACAATCAATACACAGAGATTTTTAAAAAACACTTTTTTTTTACTTCGGCAATACAGGGAATGGTAAATCTGGTCAAAATTGTTCATGATTACTATACAGAAAACTGTATATTGTCAAAAAACATCATTTTCGCGTAAATTTTGGAAAAATGATCTTGGCCGATATTGTTGCAAATTTAATTTTGAATCATTTAGTTCATAATCATTTTTCTCGTAACATTTCTGGTGGTGAAGTCTCAGCCAAAAATCATTTTGACCTCCTAACTTATGAGAAAAACTTAATTATAACGTTTCACACAGTAGTCATAGTTCAGTAGACATTCTATAGGGTGTCCTCCATGCGCCAACATTTAATAAACACGTTTCAAGTCATTTTGGAATAACCGATTGCGTGGATCATAACAAAATTTCAAACACAACCAAATTATCTCGGATTCTAAATTACAAAAAAAAGTCCCATAGCTTCAGAAAAGATAGAAGCTCTTTTAGATGCGCCGCATCCGAAAACCCTCTAGAAGTTGAAAAAATGTTGAGGTTGACCACCTATTTATTATTCAAAATTTATCTTAAAACTCTTGAAGGTCACTAACAAATTCACTGCTTCTGCTTTCAAAAACACGAAAATGTCAATGGACAGCCAAGTGTGGAGCAGCATTCATAAGATTGAATAATAAACTCGATCTAGACTACCAGAGTTGGTATAGCAGGTCCTCTGAAAAAACCTGTATTGTACATAGACCGTTTATTCTCCACAGCTGAGCAAAATTGAAACATCCAGAGAGCTATGTAGTGACCTTTGTTGGTGTGATAAACTATTATTCATGTATATATGTTCGATAAAAAGCTCAGGTAGGTGACTGATAACACAGCCTTAATAGACATTTTCAAACAGACCGAGTGAAATCCGTCGATTAGTTGATTGGAGCGTATGATGAAATGAATAAAAATAAATGGTGCACTGGAACAAAATTTGAAAAATTCTTGAAAATTTAGGCGAATAAAAATTGAAATGTGTAACACAATCAAAACAATTTTTTGTTGAGACATTAAAGTGTTAAATTACCCATAAAAATGTTTTCTAAAAAATATTTTGAAAAACTATTTACTAAAAAGGCATGACATGTACCGCGGGACTCACCTCCTGTATATTCCTTAAAAAGGGTAGGGCTAACAACTCGACCTGGAAAAGATACTTGTTAGGAAACTTCAACAAAAGCCTTGCTTGTTTAACTCGGATTTACAATACGGGACACAAAAGATGGACAACGATTTAAAATTTAAACTGGGAATAGATTCAGCTTGCTCAGTACAATCTAGATCTAAATGCACTACAAAAAATATGCCACGGGTTGACTCTCTGTCAAAGTAACAACTTCCATAATACGAATTCGGAGTTGATTTTCTGATCAGAAATCGTATATACAGATTGTACACATATCACTTCAACATCTGTAAGCAACACAATGTAAAGATTGTTTTTGGATCGTGGTAGTATCGGTTCAGACTCCCTTCGCGGATATAGCTCTGCTGGTAGTAGCCAGTACATACAATCAATCAACCACATATCGTGTCTAACAGGCATTTTTGAAGCAACAAAGATATTAAGACAAACGCAGTGCTAACATCGATTTCGACCATTTTCTGATAGTGATGATGCGGCCCGTCAACCCTCCATGTATAATAACCGATTCTAACGAATCTCACGTTGAAATACTAAAGCATTGAACAATCAAGTTATCCTGGCCTCAAAGTTGGCCCGGATAACTTCTATTGTTCAATATCGATTGTTAGCATATCCGGTCAATCATTACCACATTCTATGGAAGAACAGTGAAACATAAACTAAAATCGGTGATAACAAATGCTACGAAAACGATACTAGGTATTTTCGTTTATTCTGAACGTTTTAAAATTGGCATTCATCGTACTTTTATTCATTCTATTGTGGCCTTACTTTGGGAAATATTATTCCTATTCGAATAGGAATGAAATTTGTGTCCAATGTAACAGCCAAGCAACTTTTTTATACTTTTATCGGTTGGTATAAAAATTTAGTAAAATCTAACTCAGCATGCGATTTACTTTTATCTCATAACAAATATTTATGAAACTATAAAATGCGTTTTCGACGTAAATATGTCTTATTTTTCAGATTAATTTAGCATCGGAGTTCATTTTTTGTATCGTTGATTTATGTCATTTGGTTCTTTATCCTTTATGCGATACAAATACTACATTACTCCCAGAGTGACAACTCATAAAAATAAAATTAGTTTATTATTTAACCGGGCGGTGAACATTTGAAGTATACGAAGAATTGGATAACCCAAGTATAACAAAACGAAAGTAAAAATTGAGTACAGTATTTTCCTTTGTTTTCATCCAAAATTAACGAAAGTTAAACTTCACAGTATAATGATAGTGTTTGTAGCGTATACGTATTATATATGCGTATACAAATGGCGTTATTTAGTTTATTGTGAGAACGCTAAGTTTATAGTAACTTTTAACGATGCGGATACATTTGTCAACTTTGATATTAATTTAATTGAAGATAGGGAGGCTGTAAAACAATTGGTAATGTAAAGATTCATTCGAGATAATTTGGTACAAACTATTATATTTTGTTTTCCTATTTTATATTTAGAAATCATTATTTATGAAGCAAGATGGCCACGAACTAAAAAAGTGCATTAGGGCAAACTTTACAGAGCTGTTCACCGAAGAGCTTAGCTGCAAGTTTTCGTTTAATGGTCAATAAAGATAATGTGAGATATGGTTTACGTTACTCCGTGTTAAATTTAATAATTATAATATTATTTTCAACATTTTAGATTGTACTATGGAAAAATTTACTCTATCGAAACCGATTTAATATCCACAAATTACTTTTATTTTATAAAAGACAAACAAGGAAAATTATTTAAAAAAAAATCTAGTGTAAATATTAGAAATTAAAAAACTGAATAATTTAATCGAAATGTATATATATGTATGTCCAAAGTAATCAATAAATAATGAATTAAAATAATGAATTTAATAAATCATTTTATGTTACAAAAACAAAAATATTTCTTTAAAAACATTTAATTTTACAACCAAAATTTGAAATTGCCGTTTTAACAAACACAAGCACAATTGTTCCCGCCAAATATTTCTCAATACGCATACACATGCAATAAAATGTTTATAATGAGTTTCGTCCAGTTTCCAATTTTCGCGACACGCTTCATACGTTTTATTTTAATAAATTGCAACTCAAACTTAGAAAAATACTAGACTAAGTTTAGTACTTAAGTACGAATATCACCAGAAAAATTGAAAGTAAAAATACTTGGGAATTCTAATCCATTCCGGATTGAAATTTATATGGAATTGTTGTTTTAAAATTCCCAAAGTAAGACGCTTTATTTTTTGTATATTCTTTTATTCAATCGGAATTTTCAGAATGCATCCATTTTGATATACAACAATAGTCACAAATGTCTCAAATGTCAAGTCGGTGTGGTTCATGTATTTTCATTTTTATTATTTATCATTAATTTTTATAAATTGAATTTAATAAAAAATTTAAAGAATTAAATTGTTAGAAAAAAAACTTGGGCGTTCATAAACTATTTATTATTCTAAAAATTTTATCTCGTTTAATGTTGCAGTCCCTTTCAATATTAGGTAGAGCAGGATCGCCAGTTCCATCATCAGGCCCAATTATGGAATCAATTGCCAAATTGTCACCATTTTGCAAACAAATATTATGTATGTAGTATGCAAGCGGTGATTAAGATTAATGGTATTAAATCGCACCGTCTGGTATTTAACCCATTTAGTTGACGAAATCTTCCTTTCAATAAACCAATAATGCACTGTCAAAAAGTATTCTGTTTATTCTATTACGATCTTTTATTGTATTTCGTTCAGAAGATTCTTAGCTCACGTGATTGATATTCTATGCCTTCTATTCTCTCTGTAGAATGAATTAACGAAAATACGGACTCTCTCAACTATCAAAACACTCACACAGAGACTGCATGCACGAACATTAAATGATTAAAATAGAAACAGCAATTTTCAAAACCCACGCAGTAGCGGTACTCGCGATGAATTTGGGGAGGTACAAATGCACAAACCCAGTCTAACAGTATGACGAAATTATTTCTCGTCACTCTTAAAAAGGCTGATGTTATCGTCGAGTGATCAACCAACTTTATTGTATCAGCGTGACTTTAATATAGAAATGACACGACCACACCCGCTCCATCTAAAGGATGAAGTCCAAATCATCATATCGCATATGACACCCACATATGTATGTTTGAGCTGGCTTCATCGATTTGCTTCATAAACAAAATCGCAGGCGAATGGAAAAAACTAATCTGCCCACATAAAAAAGGAAAACCGGTTTAATTGTAACTTAACACATCAATAGGTTTACTCAATATTGGCTTCAAGGACTTGATCAACGTAGTTGCTGATAAGTTATCAGTTCACAGCGAGAGCGGGAATTGATCAGCCTTCACAGATATGTCAGAACAGAACGATGGCCAACAATTCGCTAGTAAGTCCAAATGGGCGTTATCAACACAAAACACCGATGATAGTACGAGCAACCTTACTTCATCCAGGATTACTACTCAGTATTAATCAACATCTTCGAAAAGTGAGATCGAGAATTTTCAAGGTCCTAAATCAATAAAATGTAATCCTGATAACCAATCCGACTTGAAACTAAAACTGATTGAATTTTCGTGTTTACATGGTGTTCCGTTAAAATTAGCATCTTTTTACCACGTATTGAAATGGATCGTCCATGAAAAGAACAATATAAGTGACGCGATCAAAAAATGCACCAATTAAAAACAATAGTATTGGGGATTGCTGGCAGACCCATAAGTCACATTGATTCCACACTCGATAAGGACGCATGGTAAATCGATACCAAAATAAGAGGCATCCGATCATATTAACGCGATTCTGAGCTATTCAGCAATCAATGTAGAATCACGGACAGCAATAAAGTCGTTATCCGTTGGGCACCCTAACGGTATAATTGAATTACATAATAATTCCAATTTTTGTTAAAAAACTGGACAACGAAACATCAAAGCTGTTTGAGATGCCAATTGCCGATTTAAGAGAAATGTCAACATTGGATGAATTTCTCAATTTCTTTGAACGTTGATTCCAGGCCTTAGAGGCAACGAAATTAAAAAAATCACCGTTCGAAATACTGGCGCAACTCCACCACCCGCAAAATTCAAGGCATGTCACTCACAATCTTTAAAGACTTGTGGTTTGTGTAAACAAGGACATGATTTAAACGACTGCAGAACATTTCAAGAAATGATCACTTTACTCAGATCTAAATTCGTTGCTCAACATCAGCTTTGTAACATGTGCTTCACTTCAAGGATAAACACTATCCTTGTATCTATCCGATTGTTTAGTGTGTAAGAGAGGCCACAACACGCTGTTGCATTCCGATAATCAGCCTCAACACACGATGCTCAACACAAAAATTGGAGATACTTACTCCAAGAAGTGAGATCGAAAACTGAAATCTAAACGATATAACATAACAATCAATTATGTGAACCAATTCGAATAACTACAACCGCAATCAACCCTGCTACGAATGTTAATAGATCCCGTTTCAAAAATTGCATTGATTACCGAAGACGTATCCACGAAAATAACGAAGAAAACACATATGGAGATTAATGGCTTAAACGATATAGAGGTCAAAACTGCCACAAAATTAGCCACTTTTCGTGTAGGAGCACTCGGCCACTGCCTGAACAATATTTAGACAATCAAATATGGGAGCATTTAAATAGTCTATCATGAGCGGATCGAATTTATAACCAACCAAATAAAATTGATATTCCATTGGGCGCTGATTATTACCCAAACATCCTGATGACCCAAGTTGTAAAAGGAAGTCAAAGCGAACCAATCGCCCAACAAACGGAGCTATAGGATGGATTATATTTGGGAATATTTTAAACGAAAAATCTCAGAGGGTTCAATCCATGGTTACCTGGGAAGACATTGAAAACCATTTAAAGCAATTCTGGGAAGTGAAAGAAGTACAACCCGAGAGTTTTATGACAGAAGAAGAAAAGCTGTGCGAAGAACATTATCAGGACAATTACCGTCGAGTTATCGCGGCCGTTATATGGAACGAATTCAATTTCAACAAAACATACCATCAATCGGGTCATCCAAGCAGCAAGGCCTATATTCTTTCACCATGTAACGATATTTGATAGGAGCCAGTGAATTTTCCAAGGAATATTAATAGTGTATCGAACGATGCTAAGAGTACTATTTAACACATTAGAGCCGCCTGCGTTTATTCAAAGAAAATGCAAGGTAATTGAAGATACTTCAGTTACTGCACTCTAATTTGTTGATCAAAATTATTGAATACCACTCCCAAAATTTTTCATCAATCGATTCTCTCTCTTCTTTCGATCTCTAAAAAACAAGATAATGTGTAAACGAAAAGATAAACAAAATCAAAAGGATTGTTGTTGTAATTTGTGTAAAGTCGAAAAGCGTACTATGGTTTTCACGTTTTTTACACATTATCTTATTTTTTTAGAGAATCAGGCCATGTCCCAAACACCGACTTATTTCAAACTTATTGACTTATTTGACGCCATCTTGAATAAGTCGGTCAAGTCGTCCCAAACGATTTTGCTGACTTATTTTGACAGATATAGCAAACAACAAAATGTTTTAGGAATTTGTTATTTAATAATAAAATAAAAAATTTTAAATGCATAAAAAATAATTTATTTTAATGAATTATTTAAAAAATAAAAACATAAAAATGTGTCTTGAGTTATTAAAACACGATGAATATTTATTATTGTAGCTGAGATGCGCGAAATACGCAAGCTACAATTTTTTTATGCAAGCACACCTCTATTACTCCTCTTTATATCTCTAAAAAAAATTTATATCGCTAAAATCTATTAATTATATAATTTATTAAGACAATATTGTATTAATTAAGTGGAATATCATTAATGTTTGAAAATTATTGATAATATTTGATAATTTGTTGAATTTTTCATGTTTACATGATCAAATGTATATTGCTTGTTTACATGATCAAATAAGTTTTTTGCTTTCAAAATAAGTCACTTCGATAGCAGACTTATTTGAATAAGTCGGTATAAGCAAATAAGTCGGTGTTTGGGACACGGCCTCAGTGTACAACTTCACGTTAATATAACAAATTCAATTCGAAAATTTTCCAAAACTGGGTTGAAAATATGATCGTAGCTGCTTTGTTTTTGTGTAAAATTTTAATTCTGCTGGGTAGGAACCAAGCGCAAATTTTATCCATTAAAAAAATCAATAAAATATCCATAAAATTCCAAATAAGATTGTAGCAAGCCTGTGATTTTACTGGGCTGGGATGTTCTAACATCACCATGGGCCGACATGTTGCAACTATCAATTTTTTCAATATTTAAAATACGCAAATCACACTGCATAAAAGTTCTTTATAGGCAACAAAAATGCATATAGAGTTCGGCTCCGAACCTTTCCCGTTTTTTTATCGATAAATTGTGTGCTTGGTTCCTATCCTGATTCGGTTTTTATAAACTGTTATTTGTTAATAATTTGCATGACAGTTTAAATATCATTTTCCGTTGTTTTGGCGTTGTAATTTTATCTATCGCGTCTTCACTAATACTTCCAAACCTATTTAGCATTTAGGAAAAACTAAATATTGCTACAGGGATGTAAAGTTTTCCTAAAATTGTCCTAAATATTTGTTGTTGTATTTTAAGACAGATTAGGATTTGCTTCACGTGAATCCAATTTAAATCCTCTTCAGTTGCTATAAATCCACTAAGCTTATAACTAATACGGGAAATATCACCAAATTCTTCCAAGGTGAAATATATGTTGCAATCAATTCTTTCTCGATTCATTTTCTGAAGAGGCAGTTTGTACGTGAGTGCTTGCCCCCTCCAATGTCAGTTTTCATATTTTTAGGATTACCATGCATTATTTATTAGCAGAAGCAATTACGCCACCCCGGTGGCAAAGTGGTCAGCATGCTTGCTCCAGCGACCGGAGGTCCCGGGTTCCATTCCCGGTTCTGACAATGAAAAAATTTCACGGCTGGTTTAGGATTAATGAATTAATCACTCATTATCCGAAATGAAAATACGATTATGAAACCTCATTTGAGGCGGCCAAATCCCTTGATGGGATATAGTGCCAGAGAGAGAGAGAGAGAGAGAGAGAAGCAATTACTTACTCTAATCGTTACCAACTGAACACCAAACACATTTCACAAGTCACAATGGCAGAATTCGTCTTAAAAATTGCAAAAGTGCGATTACCAAAATACTTTCGCCACATCGCAAAGTTTAATCACCTACGACGCATACGGCCATTAAAATTTACGAACCATAAATATCCATCGATGTAACATATATCGGTTGGCTTAAGTATTTAATTATAATTAAACCAAGTTTCAAAATATAAATTCTAATTATTTTAATTTTCAAAACATTTTGTTCCAACGTAAAACTTTTGATTTTTAATGCTTTTTCCGTTATGATACAATAATTTATGAGCAGCAACCCAACAATTAAAATTGTCAAATTATAAAACCGACATAAAAATGTAGTAATCTTCTAATTATAATTAGCAATTAGATTTTTTAATTAGGTACGTAGCTTAGCTATGTCTACTTACATAAAATCATATATAATTTTCAATTTAATGTTCACATACATAACGAAAAGTAATTTTTTATAAGGTCTAATTAATTCGTAAATATACGCACACGTTTCTATGCAGCGCTCTAAGATTATATTCATGTAAGAAAATACATTGACCGCAACACAAAACAAAACTTAATTATCAATTACAAATTATAATTAATAGTTTAGGAGAAAAGTTGGTACATGAAAATTTCTAAAAATCTATAACAAATCATTCAGGCAGTACGTGTTGAGACTAAAGAATTTCTTATTTCTCCGTAATTATCTCTTTTATGTAAACATGGAAATTAGCATCTTTCTATATGGAAATTAAAAACTTAATTTATAAATTATATGCGTGTACGCAATATCGATATATGCGGTTTTATAAAACATCTTCATGTACAAAACATCAATTTCACAAAAATACCTTTAATCTGGTTGAGTGCCCGCCGGCCGCGCGTATACCAAAATTAAATTTGTTTGTTTAATTATTGGCTGTTTTAAACAAGCAGTTCTGGACTAATAATCGCGACGGCTCGTGTAAACAGTTTTCATCATTTTCTAATTTTAGTTGCATGATTATACGTTTAGTTGGTCGAGAATGAAATGTTAAAAACCATGCCTGGCCTGAATAAAATAAGTCATAAAGACTTAGATTGACCATAGCTAGATTTATAAATGCAAGATTCATATCTGGGACCTTTGAAATTTTTATGTGTCGGCATTTGATTTTCTTAATTTTTTTGAAAATTTGAATAATCCATTTGACTCAAGTCATTTAAGTATCATTCCGCCGTTCCACACTTTGATTCTTTCGTCGTGATTCTTTACTCGTTTCTTTCCCCTTTACCAACAAACTGTTGTTAGTTTGTTGGTGAAGGGGAGAAATCTGATGTTTGACGGAATGGAAACGCTAAAAATTTAAATTGAGGCAGGGTTAAATTCTTTCAGCTCATCAGAACGGAGCAGAATTTTGAGTTGGTTTTCTCATCCATCGGCGCGTTAATCCCCGCACACTAAGAAAAAAAACATCACGATCGTTAATATACAGGCATTCACCGAAGATAAATCAGATAACGTCAAAAATATATATTCTTTGTCGAGTTGGAGAAAGTCATCAATAACATCCCGCACCATGACATTAAAATTACTTTTATTAAAATTAAATTAACCTTAATGCAAAAACCGGTAAGAGTGCAGATAATATATCGTATATTAATGCAAATTGACATCTACATTCAATAGACAATCTATAAGCACAAGTCCGTTGAAATGTCTATGCTTGAAAAGATCAAGTATCACTCCATAGTTAACAATCAGCAGTAACTGATTATTTACACCGGTAAACCAATAACGACGAACCTGCACTCTACATCCAGAAGCAGTGGTTTGCTATAAAACCAGCCATAACTGATCAGTGTAGGTTGGTTGTGAAAAAAAAACGCTACGTGATAAATGGTTGGCTCGCAAAAGCACTCTAGAAGATTATCTCCGTGTTAGGAAAACTGCGACTAAATTACTCCGATTAAAGAAGCGCGAACATATGAGAACGTGCATCGAATACAACAGCTTCCAGGCGGAACAAGGGAACTTAAGAGACATGTTGCTAACGCCAGGAACCTCACTAAAGACTTTCACCCAATAAGTGCAGCCATCAAAGATGGGAAAAGTGAGAACAAACCTGGTCGATGTTCTCTCAGTATGGCAAACCTACTTCCAAAATCTGCTAAATCGGACGGACGAAAGACCGCTATTAGAGCAAAAGCTCCGCCGGGTGAGAGGGTTGTTTGTCGAATATCCCACAGCAGAGGAAATAGAAGCAGCTATTAAAAGATTGGAAAAGGGGAGGTACCTGGACTCGAGGGAATCGTAAGTTCTTGTTGGCCAAGAAGATCTGCCGGCGAATTGGAAGACCACGCTCATATGTCCGCTGCACAAAAATGGTGACCGTCTAAACTGTAAAAACCATCGTTTACATACCATAGCTCGTTCGCTACGCAAGAAGAATTGGTTTCAGAGTGAATATAGTAGTAAAACAAAACTTGTGTCAACACCCA
Organism: Nephrotoma flavescens; assembly: GCA_932526605.1. Lineage (NCBI taxonomy): Eukaryota > Metazoa > Arthropoda > Insecta > Diptera > Tipulidae > Nephrotoma > Nephrotoma flavescens. Next base: position 303,379,806 of record OW052221.1, read on the forward strand.
GGAGCATCTCTATGGCAAATATTGGAATCGGCCATAATTTTGATAGCGTAGAAGACTTCAAAAATCTTGGGTCAGTGATAATATCATCAAATGAAATGAAGGCGGACATAAAAGCCCGAACGCTGCCCGACCTAAACCTCTGCTGCATCTCAGTCAATGGATAGTTAGTAGCATCCGTGTGCTACTAAAACATCCGGTTAACAAATCAATAAAATTGCTGGTTAATCTTAAGGTGCGGGAGTTTGTTGGTGAGAATAAAAACAATTGAAACTCGTCACAGTCTAGCTTGAGTCTAGACCTAGAGTAATAAATTTCAAATTTATATAACCACTTGTTTTGTGAAACAATAGCAAATTACGCACACCATTCACATAGAGGGTTAATTGGTATATTTCATTTTAAGGAAAATCCCCGATTATTTTCAAAAACGTGAAGGGATAAATTTTGTTTGTTCGATAAAATATCAAAACACTTTACTCATTTTGAATTCCTATCACTCTTCATACTCGTATATATTAGATTGGGTCTCACCCCTCAATTTACGTACAAAAGACAATTTTCGTTTTTCTCGTATTTATGTACTATAAATCACAAGGGGTGGAAATTTATTTCAATTTTTTTTTATTTTTGCAAAGTGAAAAATAGCACAGTGCGCAAGAACAGCATAGTTTTTTCTCATTCATGTTAGCCTTTTTGACTGTCAAAGCAGCATAGTTGCATTATGTTGTTTTCAATTTAAGTTGTTTTTGTTTGTGTTTATAATAAATATAATAAAAAATTTGTTTAATTCAAAAAATTCTAATTTAAATATTATTGTGGAAAATTAGACGGAGCTATTATGGCGGATGAAGGAAAAGCCGAACAAGAAACTGATAAAAAAATTGTTCATGTCTATCCGTTGGTCAAGGTAAAAAAAAAATTTGTTCATTTTTAAATATTCAAATGTGTTATATATTTAACCCTCGAATATGTGCATTTCTCCACATAATACGCAGCATTCGGATATGATTGAGGAAATGCGTGGCGAGGCAATTGAACTGAGTATAACGGCATGCGAAAAATTCGCCAACAATTATGAGCTGGCTGCCAAGTCGATCAAAGAAACAATGGATAAAAAATTTGGTACATTCTGGCATGTGGTGGTGGGTGAATATTTCGGTTTTGAGGTCACATACGAAACAAAAAATATTCTCTATTTATTTTTTGGTGGAAATCTTGCGATTTGCATGTGGAAGTGTTCCTAAAATATATATATACCTCATACATAGCATACAGTACGAGGTGTTTCTAATTTATTGGGCGTGAATTTGCGATGTGTGAAAGGTAAATACAATTCTTGTCGTTTTACGGCCGTATGGTTTCTGTGCGCGTATATTTTAATTTTTAGTGGACAATTTTTTAATAACTAATCAAAGAATTTATTGACGAAAGCTTAAATCCATCCATTTTTTTTATTAACACATACACACAAACAATTTTTGTACAAATATATACGTTAACGAATAACTTAACAAAATAATTTTTAATATTTATTTATGTAAATAAATTTATAATAATAAATAAAATATATTTATATTTATATATGAAGCAAATCAAATCGAATTATTAATAATTTGTGCTACTTCAAAAAACGGCACGTGTCAAATTAGCATAACGGTCAAAGGCGCCAAATTTAACTTCTGTGTTAGGTTTAGTTTCACTTCGGATTACATGAGAGTAAAGCCAACATCATACAAAAGTCGTAGATCTCGCGAATTGCTCAACAAAGAACAATTAATTGATGAGTTTTAAATCATTCGGCTTAATATTTCGAAGATGTGTAATCGAGCATGAAAAAATAGTTTATAGGATTCTTCCTTAAGCTGAATCTCTTGGAGTGATTGTTTCTTCATGCATCACATGATCGTTGTAGTGGCGGTTGCTGTTATACGTTTCCTTTCTGTATGCTATTCAATATATATTTTCTCGTTAGTTGCTTTCTCCACAAGTCACTGACTCCGTGCTCCTCTTTCACTTCAAAGCTCCGCCTTCATTTAAAATATAAAAGACTGATTAGTGCTGGGGGGCTCTTCCGTCATTTACCGGAGTCATGCAAAGCGATTCACCTCCTCTTCAAAAGTAGACGCCTTCAAAAATCGCACCTTCGCCTTTTATTTCGAATTCTGGCAGAATTTCCAGCTCTACTACTCGTTGTGTGGGTGCTGAAAAAACTAAACGTTTTAGAAAAGTTCCAGTGTTTTCTTTCGGTTATCACAAATTTACCAAGCCGGATATTTTCTCAAGACTACAGCTAACCATTTCTCTTTACTCTGCACCTTGTGCCACCGTGCTGATGAAATTCTACTTCTTGGTTTACACTAATTCAATCTAGTTTTAATCTTTCCGTCATTAAAGGTAGTCAGTTTCATCGGTCTTTCCGTCAAATTAAGAACACATCAGGCTGTTGCTGCAATGGTACCGTTCTGAAGTGTTCGTTTTGCAACGCTGCTCGTTAGCTCTGTCTGCAGAGCAACTCAACTTCTTCCAAAGAAAATTTTACTAAACGATCGATCGTCTTTTCTGTTATCTGCATTTTGCAGTGACCTTTTAACATTAGCTGTGCGACTGCAACGAGGACTTGTTTGTTTCACTCACATTAGATGCGCAAATTACATTTTATTTTTCCAGGTTATCGACGTCTTCGTCTAACGATGGCTACCGTTAGCCTTATTTCATGACAATAATGGCACCCAAAAAAGAAAGCAGCTGATGTTTATCGTACAAATCATATAGCATTTACATTTTTTTTTTGTCAATTGGCATTAAATCGACTTTATGAGTCGAATCGAAAAAAGTGATAGTCGGCATGTTGTATCATTTTCGACTATTATCGTTTTTTTAATCTTGCAATGCTTTTTCGAGAATGAAATGTCAGCTACATTTATTATTACTTTGGTTTTATTTGATGAAATTCTATCATTAGCGCGATTCGAAAATGATACAACATACCGCCATTCGAATTTTTTCGAATTTCGAATCGATTCGAACATACAACAGGGCGCCCCAGGTCACCTGTTTTATGCATAATAGTATCAAATGTTGGAACACGAACGTCAAGGTTCTGATGATTTTCCAAAAGTTGGTAGGACTAATCGACAAAAGCTAAAACGATAAAATATGTCAATATCATTCAAAGCCATAAAATCTCAAAATGATGAAGCTACAACATTTTCATTCAATATTTTTGGACGACAATATGCTTCAACAGCGAAAAATTAACAACACCATTACTTTATTGGTGGTAGAAACATCAAGCGAAATTATTAAAAATAAAGTTTTCTCAAAGATGGGAGTACTGTCGTTTTATGTATTATCTTCACAGTGCGACATGACTTACTCATTAGTAAATTTGAGACAAGTGTTTTTGAAACAGTTAATAGCTCTCGCTTATAGATAAATGATGTCCCATTGCAGAGCCCTTGACAGAAATATGGCCAGCAAAACCTTTGTAATGCACACAAACGGTTATTCCACCGACATAGATACAAACTAGTATACAACTTCGATCAGCATATAACACTTCTCTCTCCCAATTTTAAGAATACACTATTTTCAATTTTTTGTTTTTGATAATTAGAAAGATGATTTAACGATTTCAATCATTTAACAGAAACAACAATTTATCGAGATTTTATTTTTTGTAGTTTTCGTTGAATCAATAGGGATTATCTTATAGTCTCAACAGCGACAGTCTACAGTTTTTTTGCAAAATTCTCTTTTTCCATAACAAAGTTTATTTTCAAACTTGAAAAGAAAATTTCAAACCTGCATTCACATTTCCTACTCATTCTTAAAATGAATTAGAAGTGAGAAATTTTGTATTGTGTGTAAAAAAATACTGTAAACCAGAAAATCATACAAATAGTAAAACATTTAAAAATACTACATCATTCCATGAGCGGAGATTTGGTGTACACCTACTTTTGTTGTATGGTACATCTAGGCAAACGAAGAAGTATATACATATAGCGCCTTAAAAATTATGAATCATTTTATTGTTATCATATCAGTCTCGTCACTAAATAAAAATAAAAACTTACAAAAAATACAACTGATAATTCTTATGTCTATCTTGTTATTGTACAGTGTGGTTCAAAGAATGCAACTTTAAAAGGTAAACAAGCAACAATGTTATATAATTATATAATTACTCCGTATTACTTCTTGCGGGATGGAATAGTCATATATCCTGCCTCTGCAATTTTATGGATTCTCGAATTTACCCCAAAATTTGTGTTAATTTGGATGAATTGAAAATTTGTATAGAGTTCTTGATTTCTTGTTGTCCTTTTAGTGCAACGGATGATGACCACAAAATGTTTATTCATAGTCTGTGGGCCTAAGCTATTTGAAGGTCGTTCAAGTCTGTCAAATCCAAACATATGTCAGCAGATGGACCTAGATAAATCACTAATAAAGCGAATCAAGGTTGTGATGTATCGGTGCGAAAGGTGGATGGTAACGAATTGATACGAAAGATGACTCACAAGAGGGTCGACTTCTACACTTGTGTTGATAGTTTTCTTTTGTATTTCGTCAGCAGAGTGGCGCAGTGGAAGCGTGCTGGGCCCATAACCCAGAGGTCCGTAGATCGAAACTACGCTCTGCTAATTTTCATTTTGATTGGTTTTAAAAGGCAGATGCAACTAAACAACAGTGGTGGCTCAATGATAAGGTATTGTGAAGGGGCGATTAGACTGCATAGTAGTGATTAATAAACCGCAATCTCATTACATTACAAAAAAATGTCAAATTGAACTGCCGAGAGTAGCAGAATACATTGGTGGTTTGGAATTGATACATTATCAACCGGAAGTAACTGGAAGCTGTGATGTATTTTTGGCCTAGAAATGTCTAAACGATACGTTAACATTAAATTGGGGCTCGATTTATTAGATTCAAATAAATGTATGTTCTTTGGAAATCGCCTTAATGTATACATGGAAATATTTTAATTATAAAATATTTAATTTGAAAACATTTCATTTGAAAATAATTTAACATTAACGTTATACACCGAGGTTCTTGAAGTGCGGGGTGCGGAGTTTTGTACATTTTCTGTTCAGTCAATACGTTTAAAGACAACGTTTTCGTTCCAATTAAAAAAAAAATCTATGTCAGATGTGGGGTTCGAACCCACGCTCCCTCTCGGGAACCAGAGCTTAAATCTGGCGCCTTAGACCGCTCGGCCAATCTGACTTGTACTAGTTGTTAGGTATATCAACTTCATATTATGCTTAACGAACTACATAATTAAAATACATTACTCACAAAATTAATTTAGCTATAAATTAATTAAAAAAAAACATTGAATACATTAAATTAAATTTTTATTAATATTTTAAACCATTTTCTTAAAATCCAAATTAAGCATGACCTCATTAATTCGCACCAAATGATCTTTTCCACACGATGCCAACTGTATCGTATTTCCCACCGGTCGAAATTGCAGCCTAGTCACGGTCAAGTGATGCGAATAGTTCTCATGTATAGAATCCCACTTCTGGAAATGCTTATCGATTATTGTATATAAAATAATTTCTCCACTTTCAGTGCCGATCGCCACCAAATACGTCCCACTTATGTTATTTAGATTTTTTTGGTAGAAAGCCACAGCAGTCGCACAATTATTGATCAGTTCAATTTTATCGAGATATTCTACTTTCGTACGATCGGACTCGTGTACTAATTGCCACAGCATAATTTTACCATCGCGCGAGCCAGTTAAAAACAGATTTGAATCGTGAGACCAATCACACGACCAAATAATACGGGAATGAGCTCCTTTAGCAGGGGATTGTTGGATTAACTGAAAATTTGCATCGTCAATATTTTGATTCTCAAATAGACACCAACGACGATCCCGCGATACTGAGAGCAAGTATTTATTATTTGGTGAAAATTTAAGTTGCGATATAGTTAACGTGTTGCCGGCCAATTTTTGTATTTGCTTCCAAGTTTTGGGATTCCATATGATAATTTGGGCATGTTCAGCGGTAGTGGCTCGACACGCAGACGCTAAAAATTTTCCATTTTGACTTGACGAGATCGCGTAAAGCTCGTTTCCATGTCCGTATAATTTTTGAATTTCTGGCCAAAGTGTATTTTGCATTAGGTTCTCTTCGAATGGTGGGTCTAGAATTTAATCAAAAATATTATACATATAGCTATTTAAATCTATAAAAATGCAACTTACTTTCTAAATTTAGTGGTGTGAAATGTGATTCGTTCTCCACGGTTGTATCTTGGTTGTTTACATTTGAAACGGCACGATTCGAAAGTCCGAGTGATGGTACTGATGCACCTTTCTGGGATGATGACAATATGGCAGCGCCTTCTTCGTCAACTGCCGGGATACCGGATAGTTTAATAAAATTTTCTACAAAATTCATCGGGGCTTGAAATGTGCGGATAATTTTTTCTTCGGCACCAGACGCAAATCGGTAACGCGACAGACATGTAATACATTGAATATCATAACCATGGATTTGTGGTCGCGCAATTTCATGCCAGGTTTCCTTTAATTTTTTATCAGGTCGTGTCCAATACGAATGGCAGCGAGTCGTTTGATCCGTTGATACTGAAAGTAAGAATTCTCCATTTGGTTCCCAACATAAATCATTTACGTCTTTATAGTGACCGCCGCTTATAACAGAAGGGTGCCATATATTTTTATCGTCATCAATCAAATTCCATAAATGAAAACTGCCATGGTAACTATGCCCCAATATCGATTTTCCGTCTGAAGAAAACTTTCCACCATAGAATCCCAGCGAATTACCGCCCATATCACCAACTCGCATTTTTTCGTTCCAAATCTCGTTCATTTCCTCGTTTTTCTCGCACGACCAGAAAATCAAGGTTTTATCGATGGAACTCGATAGTAGTTGTACTTCACCTGTATCTGGACGTTTAATTAAATGAACACCGTAAACCCAACCTTCATGCGATTGAAGCACCGATTCAAGCGTGATAGAAAACATTTTTAAGCCTACATTAAACAAAACTTCCTCTATTTCCAAATCTTCGTGTTCCTTAAAGGTTTTGCCCAGTTTTACTATTTCTTTATTCTCATCGCGTACATTTATTTTCCAAAGCCGAATAAACGTATCCTGTGAAGATGATGCAATTAATAGTTCACTTGAGGAAATTTCTATCGCGTCGATTCCTCGCACCCAGTCTTCATGTCCGACCAATTCATTTGAATAGATATAATTGTGATCATTATCTTCGGCAAATAGTTTAATCTTACAATCATCTGTCGAGAACACTAGAACGTTCCGATCATTTTGGGGTAGTTGAATAATTCGAATGGCAAATGAGAATCCCGTCTTAAGCGATATGGTTTGGGTTAGTGCATGATTCCGCCATATTTTGACCGTTGAATCAGTAGATGTAGTAACTATTGTGAGATCTGACCCATTATATATTCCATCTACTGCTGTAATACCGGATGTGTGACCACTCAATATCACTTTTTGTTCCGCAGCTGATGATCTTAAATTCCAATAAATACAGATACCATCATCAGCACCTGATATAAATTCATATTCATCTTGTCTATCAAAGTTTTCTCCGATATTCTGAGGTTTAATCCATCTCGTACAAATCACCCGCTTTTGGTGGCCTAGGAATGTTTTGAGTATTTTACTCGAGCCACTATCGTAGTTCGGTTGCATTAGAGTAACGGAATTACAAGCACCAAATACCACAAGACCATTTATACCCCAATCGGCTGCCCCAGGGCAACTATTACACCCTATTGATGTATACACATTATTAAAATTAACCATTTTATTGGAAATTTAAATAAATTAATAATCTTTTTATTTACTAGCGTCCTCAAGCAGCACGTGGACACGGTTTTGACAAATGACAGCTGTCAAAATTAGAAAGAGATACATATCTCTTACAAGCGGAATTGCTGTTTCGCAAACGGTGCGAACTGGAATGAGATTAGTGCATTTTTTGTTGCACGGTGTTTTACCCGAGTAACCAAAATATGAATACACAAGTTTTAATTTGTAGGAAACAAATTACATAATAGAAAAAGTAAACCTACTACATATATCCCTTTTTCTACCAGAGAAAAATATTTTTTGCTTCAATTTAAATCCAACCACACAAATGTGTGAGTAAAAAATGACAGGTTGTAATGTCTTCCGGATTTTAACGGATCTTAATTAAATCGGAATTATTTATGAAAAAGCATTTTAATTTGATAACACATAAATTATATAACATATTAATTAATTGTTTTTAATAACATATTAATTATTTTACTATTATTATAGTTATAGTGTTATTTTCGGACGAAAACGAATTAAGTGGAATGCACAAATATGTATCTTGGTTCGAAATACATACAAAAATAAATTTTTGACATGATTCATTTGCCTTACCCGCACAATTGTTTGGGCAGCCAGGAATAGGGATATTATTTTAAAATCTAATTTCTTAACTTAATAGAACATTACTACGGTAAATGGAGTGGCCGTATGGGTGGGAGTAGTATATTAAACCCACAGGTTGGTCATAAGTTTCTACGGAATTTTTTATTTCATCCAGATAAAATTCAACTTCACTTGCCGTATTAGACATCACAGTTGTTATATCCCTTTTCCGGCCAGAAAAAAAAATTGTTCTTTATATAAGTTCACCACGCTCAAATGTGTATGTAAAAAATGACAGGTTGTAATGTCCTCCGGATTTTAATGGATCTTACTTAAATCGGAATTCTCGGAAAAAAACATTAATAAATTGATAACATATAAATTATGTATCATATTAATTATTTGTTTTTGATGACAAACTATTTTATTAGTTAGTGTTATTTTTTGTTCGAAAACGTTTTAATTGGTATGCACAAATGTGTATGCTGGTCCAAAATACATACAAAAATAAACTGTTGACATTATTTTCTTTCGGCACTCACAATTGTGATGGCAGGCCGGAAATAGGACATTCCAAGCCTACTGCGTGTTGATATTATGTGCGATACACTCATGCTGCAATTACTTGTAATGACAATACTACCTTATCAGCATAATTTATTTTCACCATTTTAGACAGTATTTTTGACATTTATATTTATATGGTGTTTTAATTTTTTAATATATTATATTTATTATTCTGTTTTGTCATAATTATTATCGGATCCGCTCGAAACGCGATATTTCAAAATGCGATATTTCAAAACAAGATATGACAAAACGAGATATGGTACAAAATGCAATATTTCAAAATGCGATATTTCAAAACGCGATATGGTACAAAATGTGATATGGTATAAAACGCGATATTTCAAAATGCGATATTTTAAAACGCGATATGGTACAAAACGCGATATGGTACAAAACGCGATATTTCGAAACGCGACATTTCAAAACGCGATATGGTACAAAACGCGATACGGTACAAAACGCGATATTTCAAAACGTGATATTTCAAAACGAGATATTATACAGAATATGCGTTGCGAAGCGGCGGGAGCGCTGCGACCCACCTGATACCGATCCTATCGATTTTTAAATTCCTATAAACTGAAATTAAATTTCCCCTTCACCCCCCTGATATAACCCGATCCTAAACTCCCGTTTTGTACCATATCCCGTTTTGTACCATATCGCGTTTTTAAATATCGCGTTTTGAAATATCGCGTTTTGTACCATATCGCGTTTTGTACCATATCGCGTTTTGAAATATCGCGTTTTGAAATATCGCATTTTGAAATATCGCGTTCTGTACCATATCGCGTTTTGTACTGTATCGCGTTTTGAAGTATCGCATTTTGAAATATCGCGTTTTATACCATATCACATTCTGTACCATATCGCGTTTTGAAATATCGCATTTTGTACCATATCTCGTTTTGCCATATCTTGTTTTGAAATATCGCGTTTCGAGCGGATCCGAACTATCCCATATCGCGTTTTGTACCGTATCGTGTTTTGAAATATAGCGTTTTGAAATATCGCGTTTTGATAATTCGCGTTTTAAAATATCGCGTTTCAAATGGGACCCAATTATTATATGTCTCTTTATATAAACTAGCGCAGTAAAAACTAATCATTTAAATTATTTTTGACCTCTGCCAGTTTTGTTTTAACACATACATGTACACAATTGTATTCCTTTTTCACCCCGTATACACAATTGTGAATGTAAAATTCATATAAGAAAGAGAATTATGTCTAAATTGTTTTTGTATGTATTTTGGCACAACATACACATTTGTGCATACCTGTTAAACTTGTTTTTGTCTGGGAAAACACTCTAACTATAATTCTGCACAATAGCCGCACAATTGTGTATGTTTATATTCAGATGCCGTAAGGTAACTAAAGTAGCTAACTTATACGGGTCCTATTTGAAACGCGATATTTTAAAACTTGAATTATCAAAACGCGATATTTCAAAACGTGATATTTCAAAACAAGATATGACAAAACGAGATATGGTACAAAACGTGATATTTCAAAATGCGATATTTCAAAACGCATTACAGTACAAAACGCGATATGGTACAAAACGCGATATTTCAAAACGCGATATTTCAAAACGCGATATTTCAAAACGCGATATGGTACAAAACGGGATATGGTACAAAACGGGAGTTTAGGATCGGGTTATATCAGGCGGGTGAAGGGGAAATTTAATTTCAGTTTATAGGAATTTAAAAATCGATAGGAACGATAGTCTATAGGATCGGTATCAGGTGGGTCGCTGCGCTCCCACCGTCTCGCAATGCATATTCTGTACCATATCTCGTTTTGAAATATCGCGTTTTGTACATAATCGCGTTTTGAAATATCGCGTTTCGAAATATCGCGTTTTGTACCATATCGCGTTTTGTACCATATCGCGTTTTGAAATATCGCATTTTGAAATATCGCGTTTTATACCATATCACATTCTGTACCATATCGCGTTTTGAAATATCGCATTTTGTACCATATCTCGTTTTGCCATATCTTGTTTTGAAATATCGCGTTTCGAGCGGATCCGAACTTATACATAATATGTTATCACATTATGATACTTTTTTCAAAAGGGATTCCGATTTAACTAAAAATATATTTTTTAATATTTCCAGAAAAAAATATGTTTTAAAGAAGGAGCAACCAAATATTAACACATATTCTAAAACGGCAGCACCATTACATTAAAAGACACAATTGTGTATGTAGAACCACCAAACAAGTGAAATCTATATCAAAAACGTCATTAAAAACTGTGGTAATTTGCATACACTTTTGTGTATTGCGAACTTAAACTGCAACGAAAAGATTTTTTTTTTTTGAACTCGAAAAGGATATTGTTTCGCCGAGTTTCGAATTATCGTGACAAGCTTCATTCAACTTCCAAGTAATTTTTAACAATTTTATGTTTGCTTACCAATAAATTTAAAACGTTTGTTTACCAACAAAATGTACGTAACATTTGAAAAATTGTGTTTTTTTCATTTTAGTTGTTTCTGTCCTAGTCACCGTTTAATTTTTTCATTGCACTTTTTTCAAGTCAATGTCATAATATCGTTAGAATAACTCGACTTAAGTTTCGAGTTTCGAATATTCCAATCTTCGTTTCGAACTGATCTTCGATAAAATAAGAAAAAGTCAAAATTCTTGGGTACATATGTTCTTATGGTTTTTTGGGTTTAAACATATTTACGTTCCGGTACAACTTGTCTGTCTACACCACTGTACACGTTTCGCAAATATGCTGCAATGTTGCATCGCAATATGTGTACATTTTTTGGAAGGAGCCCCGATAGCTTTATTATTAAATTCTTCGGACAGACGTACAATATATTTAATAATTGATTATTTAGACATCGATTTTAATACCACATACTTTTTATTTATAGAAATATTGGTAACTCAGCGTTTTTTTTAAAATCCTCCGAACTCATCCAAAAATTATAATACACTGGTGCAAAGCAGTGTAAAAACAATTCTTGTCACCCTTTTTCACATTTTTTCCGCACATCACAAAATATTTTACTCATTCTCTAGCTGCAAATGGAAAATGGTTGTCACACTCACAAAATCGTAGACAAAAAAATTATAAAAAAGTCATCGCAGTCAAAAGGAAAAATCGAACAGCTATAAAAAAATATTTTTCTTTGGAATAATTCGAACTTTAAATATTTATAATTTTATGCGAGATCGTAATGAATGAATATATTACATTTACAGTCATTTGGGAATTACAAATTACGACTCCGATTTCTTACCAACACGGTGACCAAGACTCGTCCTGTGTAATCTGAAAATTTGGAAAATCGCGAATTTTCTTTATATTGCGGTTTTTATATTTATTTTGCGTGCAGTACCAAACGATTGTAATAAATAATGTGAAATATAATAACAAAATGTGAATTGTGATTTGTAGTGATTAAAAAATAGTTACAAAAAAATTGAAGTACAGTGAATTTTTTTAAAAATGGCGAAATACGAGTGTGAAATGTAAAAAAATAAAAGATTGAGAATGAAAGTCGTATGTGTGTTTGTGCGGTGATTTATTTTTAATACAAAAATTTAAATTTAAGAATTAATCGCCTACCGAATTATTTATAGTAATTAAATAAGTGATTTAACATTACAAAAATAATAATTCTATTATTTTTATTATTTAGTTTTTTATTTATTAATTGGAAATTTAAAAATAATAATTGTGTCAAAATTTAACCTATACACTTGTATTTTTTATGCGTGTACATACACGATATTTTATTTGTGAAAAATGACATTTTGAGTTGCATATAGCGAGAATTTTTTATCATCATCCAGAAAACTTGTAGTCCGAATCACAATCAAATAAAAGTGTTTAGAATGTTTTCTTTAAAATCGTGATCTTGTGAATTTAGATTGTGTGCCGAGTAGTTTTTAAGTGAAATATTGTTTAAATAATTTTTTTTAAAAAATGGATCGTGAATTATCTGTAAAACACAAGAAACATTCGAAAAAGAGTAAAACTAAATCAAAAGAAAGATGGCGTTCCCGAGAGAGGCACACTACAACTACTAGCAATACAAGTACTCCTCGTGATGATAGTGCTGATGATGGCGATGAAATTGAAAGCCCAAGTGAGAAATCAATCAATATCAAGAATAGCATTGGGGTAAATATCACAATAAATTCATCCAGCACCACGTCTGCCACAAAAATCGTAGAGTACTCGGACGTTAGTTCCGAGGAATTTTCTGAGGTGGATGATTTTGCCGACGAAGCTGATCTCGCGCCACCTGGTACCGAATTTGCAACCAATGATACAACACTACTTGTAGCCACAACACCTCCACCGTTCCTCAATAAAATTAATCATGTATCGAAAGTGAATCAAATTGGGGTCATCATCGCAGGTGGTGGTGGTGGTGGAATGAGTAATTTAAACCGATCTCATGGTCCACCACCACAAAGTTTAACACCACGCCATCATAATCCACATCGTATTAGTAATTCCCATTATATGACACCGTCTCAGCATAACAATGTGAAATTAACGGGTGGTCCACCTGCTCCAACCACCTCGTCATCATCATCGATCTCGTCGCTAAAGCAGCAACCAATGTCACCGCCACTTGAAGAAGACGGGGACGAGGAACCATACAATTCGAATATCGAAAGTGATGAATTGGAACTAGTGGCCACATCAAAACGGTCAAAGAAAAAGAAAGACAAGAAACATAAAAAGTCGAAAAAAGCTAAAAAGAAAAAGAAAAAATTGCGTGCTAAATCGCCCGGGTCAAGTATTGATAGCTTATCCGAAATTGGTTCTGATTTAATGTATGAAGAGGTGACTGGTGCAACAACACCGCCTATAAAATCACCCGTTTACAAATCATCGAAATATTCAGATAATATAAAGGAGGAGGTTAGCCCGTTTTCACCAGGTGAGTTTCTGTTTTACTTAAATTCTTTATTTTAATTTCTATGTTTGTCTCGAAAATAATTAAAAGTCATTGATCGGAAGATGTGATAACTTTTAGTGATTACGTCATAATGGTTTAATCAACAAATTTTTTGACTTAAATTTAGGTTATAAACATCTTGTTTTCTATTCTGAGCATAAAATCTAGTTGTTTTGTATTGATTCGCTCTATCGAACAATTGTCGCTTGAACATTGGGTCCTTACTTTATTTTATGTTATGTTCTGAAATGGGTAAAGTTTTCATTTGCGATAAGTGATATTAACTGTTCATTTTCTGATCTTCCAATAGGAAGGGGATTTAAGTCGATCCAAAATAGATTACTTAGCTTGGGTCCTATAATCCGGTAGAAAGTTTAATTACTTTCCATATGGCATGTGAAACTGTCCTTAATATTGGGAAAAATGCTTTTTCAAACTCCTTAATTTTGTTCCCTTCAAATGGAGCTAATCAAATTTTTGTTCCTTCTACATACAAATAATGGAATTTGGTAAATACTTCTTAAGGATGTTTAATATGTGTTCTCCGAACAATAGACTTATTATTTCCGTTCATGAGGATTGATCACCAATTCAAATCGCATTAAGCATCATCCATCATCCAAGAATTCTTTTTTTTTTAATATAAACATAAAAACGTCGGCTATTCATTGGCAATATTCAGAGCTTTTAATTTTTCCTACGAATTATGACCGAAAATTGCTGCTTTTCAAGACACCCAATTATCGGGATCAGTTCAAATTTTATATGAAAAAATTTCATCAAAATTTGGTTCGGGTGTTGTTTCACAAAACATGACTCGGTTTGTCCTCCGAGCAAATTACTATTTTTATAATCTAGCGGTTCACGTGCTAATATTTGCACAAACTTCGGTATCTAATACCCAACGCTGGTCTTTAAGGGGTCAGAAAATCTGGGAACTCATTGCTCAGCTTTTCAATGTGAGATCACAGTTTCGCCTTAACATAAGTTAACATTTTCTTACACACCAGCAAGACGTTGCGTAATGCTTTGGTTAAATCATCAGATAGTATGAAGTTTCATAAATCAATTTTATAGTTATGAAAGCTGCACTCCGTTGTTGTAGAGTGAAACATTTTATTACTGAGCCGAATCCTTGGTTAGTCGCACATTGTGGTGTCTAGGGATTTTAATTGAAACCATTTTCCTATTAAGAGTATTTACCTTAAGAAATTTTCATCGCAAAGGTGTATTTAATTCTTGCGTGTGAACTACTCGTTATATGTGACCATATAACCAGATTTTTATTTTGATTTGACCCATTCAAAATAATGGGTTTGCAACCAACTTCAGTACTCCAACTCAAACCAAGGATGTGGCACAACCAGCTTCCTTGGTATTTTTTTACCTAGCGCATAATATTTTTATTTAACTGGCTCTTGGAATTGGCAATGCCTTGTTCGGAGCCAGTGAAGGTGATAATTGTACCGTACGTAGCAGAGAAAGGCTGCCTCGTTTCCTAGAATACCACTGGTAGTCCCGTACATTAAAGTAATTTTTGTTTCCCTTGTCCAATTCTTTAAACAAGCTTTCCTTGTCTGCTTTCAAAATAGAAGGCCGAGACGGCTAGGGCTAGCAATGCTGCTGGCTATCCGAGATTATGAAAATCAGAGATAATTGTCATATATTTACATCATTTCAACTTAAAATGCGGTTGAGGATTTTCTAAGGATATGCAGAATGTGAACCTAGGCTAAATTATTTTGGTATAATGATAACGAACAATTTCGTTGCCAAATTTAGTTTGGTCAAGATGCTGCTTTGGAATGGTCTGTTGAGTTTTATTTGATTTAATACTTTTAGTTTGTAGGCCTAGAACCGGCCATGCCTTTGATATGTACCCAAGAGGAAAATTAATGACGACACACTAATGACTGATTAGCGACAGTCAAGCATGACACGTATATAGAAATTTATCAGCAAATGGGGCTAATTTTCGTTTGTGACATTTCTAGAGGTATCGTTTATGACATGTCTGAGATGAATCGTATGTGATAAATCATGGATGAGTTTCATGTGACCTGTCTCAGATGAATTATATATTATATATCTGACATGAATTCTATATGAGATTTCTGAGATTAATTTATGTATGTATTTATATGGAGATATATTATGAAAACATTTTATTTAGATAAATAATAATCTTTCTAATTTATTATTAATATAATATACATATATTAAAATATATATTAAATTTCGTTGACTATAACAAAATTAGAAAAATTTAATGTGTTCAAATTTTCCGAACAGAACAATTACAAAATGTTGACTTATCTATTCGACAAACATGATGATGCCCGTATGTAATAATGACAATAATTAATAAATAAATTGCAACGGCGGGGAAACAGTGAGCATGAAATGAATTGTATTTTTTTAATTTCTCTCGATTCTTTACCTATAAATGTCATTTTAAAACTACGTTATAAAATGAGAAACGTCGAAGATATGTCATACATATTTCGCTTAAGACATTGTCATGAAAGAAGGATGGTTTTAGGACATGTCACATACTTGTCGTCTAACGTTGCATGTCCTAAAACGTGGATCGTAATGTGACTTGTCATAAATTAGCCATTTAGCCAACATTAACAAAAATCGACAAAACACTATTTTCTTTCTTTCTCATACACATTTAGAAAAGTGTAACTAACTAGAAACGTATGTCTTTCGTAAAAAATTTTTCATAAATTTCCAACTGAGTAAATGCAAGGATTTAAAGGCCTTTTAAGTTCTTAAAAGTTTTCCGAGACCAGACGTGGTGCGAGTTTTCATAGCTTCTGGCGCACTTAGACAAATTAGCCTCTGAATTTTATTTAGGTAGTGTTGTGAAAGTTTTCGGTTGCTCTGTTTTTGGCCATCCATTAAAGCCTTATACGAAATGCACTGAATTAAGAGTCTCCCTCTGTGAGGTAGTCAGCTCAATATATGGTGTTTGACTAACCGAGTGATGTTTTTGTAGCTTGTAAATTTCTCCAGTTCCTAAATTTGTTTTCCTGACAATTGTGTTTTATCTGTGTTCATTCACGAACTTCTCTTCTCTTGACCTCAAGGTCAGGATTCCGTCAGGGAACATTCCCAGGGCTCCTGGCGCAAATCAGGGGGAATTTGTATAATAGGCGTCGTCTCTTATTGCCTCAATGAGTTCATTTGTAGTACTTTCAAGATCTGCGATTGTTTTTAAGCCGGTTTGAATACAATGGGTTACTTATCATAATATTATTAGATAAACTGTATACAAAAAGTCCTCACTCCAACATGCACTACCATACTTCAACTTCGTATTTTGATTTGCTGAGGATGGAACATAGTGTTGAATTGATCTGCGTTACTTACTTATATCAAAAACAACCCGATTATTCATTTGATAAATTTATGTTTACAATATCTGCAGAAACCCGACATTTACACTCATGTGTTATGGACATTTAGTTTTCAGTTACCTAGATTGTCTACCTCCACACCCATAACTAAACAGACTTGGTATATATCGCAATTCGTTTGTAAAGACCATCTGAAGCCGAATATATGATCAATTTCTCTGTGCGAGGATTTATTATCATTATGTTAGCAACGAATGTTATTTTCACTTGACTTGAGGTTATTTCAACTCGTGCAGGAATTTTAATGGAAATACATTCGCTTGGTTAGCATTATTTAATCGATAAATTGGTAAAATTGGTTTTTTCTTCATGTAAGGAAAACTTTTGAAACTAAAGTAGCTACAGTAAATTCTGAACCACTGCCATGATCATGTGCTTCGTAGCTTGAATTCTTTGTGATATGTGTAACAGTTGACTGGAGTTTCCAGCAGTAATGAATTATTTATGTGCTTTAACTCTTTAGTTCACGCAATTTTATCTCCTCTTCCGTAGGCTTATTATAGACAAATAGTTTACTCGAGAGGACACTTTTCTTTTTAAATAAGTTAATCTCCACAATATAAATCGCGAATTGAACCGCAATGTTACTTATGTGAGACTTCAATGTGATAAGTTGGTCTTCACAAAATTTATCATGAATTCTACTGGTGTGGTAAGGTGTAGACCGTTATTTTACTGTCGGCTATTCAGTTCTCTTATTGGTGCGAGAAGCAGTCAATCAATTCAAGAGCCGGCGTATGGGCATTTTTTGATATCGAAGAAATTTTTATATCGAAAAAATAAATATTAGCACAAAATAAAAATATTCATGCAAAAAGTGCGAACACTATTTCTGTTTGGTTTTTAATCATATTTGAATTTAATCATATTTGAAATCGATTCTTCCGAAATGAAAATCTTTCTTGAGTTCTTGCATTTGTTTAGCTGATAGTGTTCCCTATTTATAGCGGCCACTGTACTCCTTTTAAATAAAAATATTCCATATTTCAAGGTTTGTTTTGATAATCGATTAAGCCAGGTAAAATCGTTCATGCTTTTTCTTACTTTCAAGTCAATCAATCGCCCACTGATGAATCTGATCTGAATCACAAATTTTTATTTGAAGCAATTAAAGTAACCGCTCTTATGTAATTTCACGAAATATGATCATGTTTATTCATCAGGAAACTCATTTTTTTACAAGAACTATAAAATCGTTCTTTAATCCTTAATATTTCGAGATTTACCAATCTTAACCCTACAATGCATGTGGGCAAAACAAGACTAAATTGAACTCGAAAATAATTACCCGCCTCAACCTCCCGTATTCTGATTATTCTTATCAAAGAGAGAGTGAGTAGATGGAGTCGTATTTGTTAGTTTACCTTCATAAGACACTTGGTGCCTAAATAATTATTTAACAATAATATATTGAGCAATGCTTTACAAGTCTGTGTACCCTATTTGGCAGAGTTCTATTTATCGGAAGTTCACGAAATATATATTTGAGCTTTATGTCTTTCCACTGAGATATACTCGACGTGACTGCAATATTTCTAAATGTCAAAAACATTGTTCTTCATAGTCTGCTGAAGACTCGACTTACCTCACCATATAAAGTTTTGTTTACGAATAGAGCAGGTGTTAACGTGACCTTCCTCACGTAATATTTTCGAGCTATTAATTCAACACAAGCATGTTCGCAACTTGCAATAAATTCTTTAATCAATTTTAAAACAGATTGGATTACAATAATAGATAACAGTTCGAACTACCCGTTTAAGTTTAAAATGAGGGAATCTACCTTATCATAGGCAAGTAATAAAGAAACTTATCATTTATTTATGAATCGAAAGTTCGCACCAAATTAATGACTAATTGAAACTCTTCAGATAGAAGTTAATTTTAGTTTATTTAACAAAAAACATTAATGTGATAACTTAATATGATTTCCTGGCTCTGGGCGTGTAACTCTACATCGGCTAAATAATATCCTCAAATCATATCAGCCAATACTCTAAGATGATTTCATTAAGATTCATTTTCTGGTTATACGCTAGATACTGTAACCTAAATTAAATTTTATTTAAAAATTCAGCATCCTACCCAAATGGACTATTTGTCACTAAATTTTTAAGGGGAGCAGCTAAAACGTAGTTTCTCCGAAACGAAATACAGGTCATACTAAGCGGGTCTATCTAACGCCAGCGGGGCTACTTATTCGTTTAACTATTTTTCCTCGCTCTCTTTTTTTGATTTCAATGTCTATTTTGTTTTCCTGCTCAGCATTTGTAATTTTGGTCCAAAACGATTTCACTTTTCTCATTTACATTTGTTCCCAAAAACCTATGGCTTGCGGGAGTTTTTCTGTGTGTGCTTTATGTAAATATTCTTTATTCGGTGGGACAGCACAGGACAGATGGGGGCATGTTAGAGTATTTAAATTCGTCTCCTAACCAAAGAGAGCATTTTAGCAATTGAGAGGCGAGAAATTGTAAAGAATCTGTTTGTGGCTATATAAGTCAAATTATTATTGGAAATAGAATTCAAGTGAAGCGGTTGCATTAACATCTTTGAGAAAAATCACTATATTTTTATAGAAAATCTAAGTTTATAATTTTAGCGGCGTACACAACGTATCAATCCCGAATACACCAGGTCGAATTTCCAGAACTAGACAGAAGGTCCTCATAATTCGATCTGGTATAGTCAGGATTAGTATGTAGTATACACCTGTGTTTTGCGTTTTAATTTAAAATACAAATTATAAACTTTATAAAAATGCCATTTCCTCAAACATATTTTTCAACCCACGCAATTAATGGCTAAAATGTTCTCAGCGAATTTTAAATCCTGTAATATGCTGAGTATTGATCACATTTAAGTTTTAAATTATTATATGTATTATCAAAATTCTACCCTCTGCAAGTAAATCAGTTAATCCATGCCATCTGAGACCATCTCCAAACTACAACAACCTTCTTCAATCAAGCAGACCCGACATATTAGTACTAACTAACGGAAACAAATGTTTCTCATAACATCTACGAGAACGAATTCTACTTCAAGCGCTATCAGTTCGAACAAGCATTCGAGTTTCAAGGAATGTGCTGGACTGTGCTAGTCCGTTAAAAACCACATACCGTTACGCTTGACATCAAAAGTACAAAATTTTCACAAAGACTGCACACACTATTGTGTTTAAAATATCCCTACCTAGAAAACTCTTTTTCTTAGTTAGTTTGTATAGATCCCCCCTTGAGAAAGAGATATTACAAGCGACACCTTATAAATAAAATACTTACAAGATTAGGCTTATGCAACGAAGTAGAAGTTTCATCTTTAAGGTCTAATAAAAATCCACTACATGGTCGTATATTAACTACGTATATTGAAGGAATATACGTATCAGAGACATGGTAAAATTGCCTCCGGGTTAGCGCGTCCAATTCCAATTAATAATGTGTGTGGAAATCGAATTTGTACTTTGCCAATATTATAGAAATGAGGAAAGAAATTACTAAAAGAGGGGAAAATCAAAATTGCTGTATTCGAGAAAAGGGAATGTTGATCGAAACTGCAGAATCAGAAGACTTGGAGTTCTTTCTTAACAACAAAATCTTGTCGTAAGTTTTTTTTAGCAACGCTATCACCAAAGAAACTGCTTCGCTTCATCATCTTACTATGCAACGACACTCTAAAAACCATAGAATATACATTGGTTGGTCCTGCAAATTACAAAACTTCATTATGTTCACCAGATAATTCTAATGTCATGCATTTGGGCATTTTGCAAAAATTTGCAAAGAACCGAGAATTGCTGGGATCGGCATTGCTGTGATTCTTTTCATGACCATAAAAGGCTTGTCCAAAGAAAACAGAGGTCCCAAAGTGTCTATGCGATAAAAATGCTAAACATGTAATCGATTACACGTCACAGAACAAAGTATGTATCTCATAAAATATGGCCTCTGGACCTAATGATGAAAACCCAGTAGATATGAATTAATACCTCACACATCTTCTGAAGTGAGATCAAAAATAGGTCACTTTTTTCTTATAAGTATCTACCTCCAATCAAATGATCCAATGATATATACAAACAAACTCAAAACGGGTGATTTTAACACAAATTCACAAGTATGGCACAATCAGGACACCAATGACACGGAAACCGTCATTGAAGAATTTATAGTGATAAGATATCGGGCGTCGAATGATGACCTTACACTAATAACTTTTCTCAAGCGTCCGAGCCAGTCAGTTAAAGAAAACTGACCAACTTGAAGCAGTTTCATTCACACAGATGAGGTAGTCAAGCTACAACATGTTTGTACTGAATACTCTCTTGCCTTGATAAAAGCTTAAAGTGTCAGATCTACAAAGAAGAGCGGTGATTTACATGAGAAATTTATTACTGGCAGATTGATGGATTTATTCAAGAGTGGCGGAAAGGCAGTTGGGCTACTAAGACAAAGGATGTTATAGTGAGAATGAGTAACGTAATAAAATCGTCAGAGCAAAAGTAAGTTCTGGCAGTCTCTATATTTATCTGGACCTTTTGATATTCGGTGATGGCCTACTATTATGACTGGCTCAACCGAAGCGGTTGTACTGTACTAACGGAGCCATTCCAATCAATATTTTGTTGAGTGACCGATTGAACAGTTATAAAATAATCAAAAGGCATGATGTTTGTTACAGAAATAAAGCCAAATATCCCGAGCAAGCTAAAAAGTGATATTCGAGATACGTTGATAGGAACTTGAAAAGTTAGCTAGATCCAATCGAGTGACGGCAGAACTACTCAGAGTTACATGCCAAACATACCAGAAAGTCTTGAGAGAGAATAAGATATCCCTGCTACATTTACGCAAATTTTCCGGAGTATGGGAATTTCGCAGAAGCGGTATTAGCTTATAATCTGGTACTTATATTGCTCAATAACATCAGTGCATTCAAGAAATTCTGTGACAATATTTTATCTCGGGGACGAACGCGATGCTAAACTTTAATTCAAATAGTTCATCCCACAGCATTTTAAAGAGGCTAGGATAACGAAAATCCGGGCGTTACCTGCCAACCCTTAGTAAATGCAATTAAATTTGACAAAATTATTATTATTTATCTATTTATTATTTTAATTAACATGACGCTGGGCCCCTAATTTATATGTGTCCAATTAAACAGAACGAACAGCACAAGGACGGTAACAGGTTTGAACCATTCTCAGGAACAAATACGTCCACGACAACAATACTTACAAACTTACCGTCCAGTTTACAACGGTAGGAAACCAAAAAATATTTCACATTGCCTCGGTAGCCTTAGTATGTTATTAATTTTAAACTGCTATATTGACATGTCGGATCGAGGCCATCTTAGGTATCACTTAACAATATTTGCAATAACGACGACCAATATGTCGTCCATATGGCTCGTGCTGCACCTGTGCCACAAGGTTACGGAAAGTGGTATTTGGTCGGTGGTACTCCGTAATATTTTTAAAACCCATTTTCTAAGAAATTGTATTTAGGATGTCGCCCAGGTGATTGAAAATTATTTCTTCTTTCTGTGTTTTATAGCGTTTCCACTCTGATGAAAAATACCTGCATAAATATTTAAATGCTTCTATTCTTCGATGTTTTGTCTTACTAAGCAGACCTTTGGAATTCTGAGACTTTGGAAACTATATTTACAATATATTTTCCACCATTTTGAGTTACCCATTATTTTCCTTCCAATTCATTAGATAATTGGAATTTGAGTGTAAGGCGTTCTAAAATTTGTTCAGTAAAATATATAAATAAATTGATGGCTTTTTGCGTAATGATCGATAAACTATTTTTACTGGATAATTATAGTTTGATTTGTTGATTGATTGATTACCTTGAACTATCAGAAAATTAATTTAATTGACTAATTGAACTATTATAATATTTCAGGTACACCACCTCCAAGGACAGGTAGTTCGCTTAGTAATTATTCAAATTTAGCACGTCGTACACCGTCCCAGACAAGGAACACGAGTACGAAGAAACGGGATTTCATATCTTCACCACATACGCCACCAATGCCTACTAAAAAGTACCATAGTCCTAGTTCCAGTGAATTTATTGAAACAATGCCGCGATATTCTACTTCGCGCCATCACTACCGACATGAAAACGCTGATGTTGTATACAAGGGCACCACATCACCAGGTAAATGTAAATAACTTGTCTCTTATGCTGGCTCATGAAAATCGATATTAATTCATTTTTTTCTATAATTTAGTCTCGAAACACGGACCCTACAGTCCGCCAGCATCAAAAAGACTTAAAATACGTGATAGATCTTATGAACGAGTTGAACGGAATGAAAGTAGGGATTATAGTAGTAATAGCAGTAATAAATTACATTATCAAAATAAGACATTAGATTATCGTGAAAAATTAGAATTAAGAGATAAAGAATATGGTGGGGGCGGGGGAGGTCGTGCCGACAATAAAGAGTATATATCTTCAAACCGTTATTCACGAACCCCAAGTCCACCACCTTCATCATCGCATCATCATCATCAACACCACCATCATCATAAAATGAATATGCGAGCATCACGCAAACGATATTATAGTCCGTTGTCTGAGAAATCACGATCTCGACATTCACGTAGTAAAACACCGCTACGCAATTATCGTAGCTTAGCATCACCGTCGAATGGCAGCAGTAGTGGCGGTGGTGGTAATCGACGTAGTAATAGTTCAAGACGTAGTCGAACACGAAGTCGAACGCGTTCCCCGTCTACATCGACGCGACGCATTGCCTTCAAAGAAAAAATTAACGATACTAGTCTATTTGCTGAATTAGTGAAAGGTATAAAGGATCGGGAGAAGCGCGAGAAAGCAATGAAGATACTCGACAAGGCAGATGATTATAATTCCGGTACTTCATCGCCAAAACTAATTAGAATTAACAATAACAACAATGACGCTAGTAGTAAAAATAATCATACTAATGATAAATTTGACGACTCAAACTCAAATAATGGAATAATAACGAACGAGAGTGTTCAGTCGAATTATAATTCGCAATCGATGGACGTAGTTGATATACCCGTACCGGATACAAATACATCGTTTTCCATCAACAAGAATATGCTGCATTCCTTCAATGCTAATAAAACGCTACTATCTGGTGCCGCTGATTTTGGAAGCTATGTTTTTGATAAACAACCGCCACCTCCGCCACCAGCCCAATCCAATGATAGTATATTTGGTGAAATGGGCCAACCAATCCCAACTATAACCAATAATAATAATACTAATAATAGTAGTAGTACCGTAAATAGTAATAATCTAATAAATTGCAATACTAGTAGTAATAATAATAATGATGTTGGTAAGAAAACATCATTTTCAATAAAAGCACACAGTTTAATAAAGCTACCGTTGCCGCCTGGGACAAATCCAGCCGATCTAATGGACACCAAAAGCCCTACGCCGCCAAAAACTATTAGTCCCGTACACATAAAATCTATTAAGAAACATAATTTCGCAATAGATTTGAACTGTTCAAGTAAGAAAAAAGGTTTACTCGATCTTCCACTACCGTCACAAGTACCTGGTTTTGAGGGGTTAAGCGGTGACGAGGAGCCTATCGATACAACGCCACCAAGTGGTAAATCGAAAGGAGGCAAAAAAATACGGCCAAGAATTTTACATCGAAAATCATCGATCAGCGGGAATTTAATACAAGACTGGGGTGAACGATGCGTGGACGTATTTGAAGTTATTGCTCAAATTGGCGAAGGAACCTACGGTCAAGTAAGTAAACTCGACTTCTTATCAATTTGCAAATACTAAACTTTGTTTCAATTAGGTGTATAAAGCTCGCGATAACCATGCCAACAAAATGGTTGCATTGAAAAAAGTTCGGCTGGAACATGAAAAAGAAGGATTCCCGATTACAGCGGTGCGCGAAATTAAAATTCTGCGCCAATTGAACCACAAAAATATTGTTAATTTACGTGAGATTGTGACCGATAAACAGGATGCGCTGGAATTTCGCAAAGACAAAGGATCATTTTATTTGGTGTTCGAGTACATGGACCACGATTTAATGGGGTTGCTCGAAAGTGGGATGGTTGATTTTACCGAGGATAATAATGCTAGTATAATGAAACAACTATTAGACGGATTAAATTATTGCCATAAGAAGAATTTTTTGCATCGTGATATTAAATGTTCAAATATTTTAATGAATAATAGGTAAGTAGAAAATTTTAGGTAAATTAGATAGATACGAAAAAATGTACATGGTTTTTGGTTTTTATTTTTTCCAGGGGTCAAGTCAAATTAGCCGATTTCGGTTTAGCTAGGTTATATAATGCGGAAGATCGACAAAGGCCTTATACCAATAAAGTTATAACGTTGTGGTATCGTCCGCCTGAATTGCTGCTGGGCGAGGAACGATATGGCCCCTCCATCGATGTATGGAGTTGTGGTTGTATTTTAGGTGAATTATTTTGGAAGAAACCACTGTTTCAAGCGAACGCTGAATTAGCGCAGCTCGAAACAATATCACGTATGTGTGGCACTCCTTGTCCGTCTGTGTGGCCGAATGTTGTGAAATTACCGCTTTATAATACAATAAAACCGAAGAGACAACATAGGCGACGAATACGAGAAGACTTTGAATTTATGCCATCAACAGCCTTAGATCTATTAGATAAAATGTTAGAATTAGACCCAGATAAGAGAATTACAGCCGATGATGCACTGAAATCGAATTGGCTGAAACATGTGAATCCTGACGCGTAAGTAGATTTTATTTTTATTTTTATAATTAAAATTTTTAGGTTATAAATTAAGTTGCATATAAATTCAAATCAATGAATAATTAATTTTTTCGTGGCATCGCGTAAACAAATTGAATCTATGTATTTTATTATTGATTTTGCCTGGGTAAGCTGTTTTTGATACTCCCTAATGGAGAACAGAAAGAAAATTTATTTAAAATGTATTTTGCTCAACTACCAATTCAATGTCATCATCTTTGATCTAGTTAGAATCATATTGCATTGAGGTAATCAAATTCAATGTCAATTTTGTGAATCGGATTTGTGATTTGAACTAAATTAAAATAGACTTTGACCTTAAACTAATTATGATATTATTGTTTCTCAAATTGTACTTCTTCCACTTTCAATGTTCATTAAAATTATTTCTGGAATGGTTTGGCATTTTTCAACTGATTTTAGTCTCACCTTACGCTGAAATGTTTTATTTTCAAGTTAAATTTTAGTTGCAATGGTGGGTGTAGAACACTGAGAAACCAACGAAGCATTCCATCTCCACCAGCCTTGTGTCTCGTGGGAGTAATTTGTAGAATTTATCTAAGATTTTATGTGTTGGATTGGATCACCTTATCGTAAAAGTAGTCATAATCTCATTGTCCGTACATGCACGCTATCAGATAAAGCATAAGAATTCATCTTTTAATATCAAAATAAAATTCACTGGGTGCTTGTGATGAAAATTTTTTCATTTCGGATTTTTCAATAACAAAAAGTAGCCTTGTAGAAAGATAACGTAATCGAAAAAACCGATCAAAATAAGTAAGCGAACTGAGAAATATAGGTTATGCCTATATATATATATAATATGAATGTTTCTAAAGCGGCATGATTTCCTCTTTCATATTTATGTAAATGAACATAGGCCTCTAGCATATTTTTCTACATAGTTGCGAGGTTTCTAGTGATTGTCATGTTGGGTTTTCCTTTAAAATTATATGTATTATTTTATATGCGGCTAAACCTGGAAACTTGTTCATGTCTTAAGTTAATTTTTAAAACTTCATAGTAACGATCTCAACAATTTGCATATGATTTGATTAGTAATAACTTCCTGTTTATTTGCATGACAAACTGAACCATTTCACGCTATAGATTTGATTCCCAATCTAATAAATTCATTGTATCTGTAATAAAATTTTGTTACACGATTAATCTTTTTGGCAATAAAATGTCTTTGTTAGAACTACAGTGGAAACTGTGTAAGTTGGACACCCACGGTACCGTAAAAAATGGCCAACTTATAAAGGTGTCGCAACTTGAAAAGGTTTTACACAAAAATCAAAATTAACAGCTTTATGGCGTCCACGCAATAAATTTTTTGTTGAAGAATAATTAAAAATGCAAGACAAAATCGTCCAATTTAGCTAGTTGACCAACTTAACAGGTTTCACTGTATTAGGTATACGTCGCTTGTTGACGTTCAGGCTGGGAAATTATTATACTACTCCCACTCAAGTAATTTTATTATTAAGTTTTAATCACTTAAATTTTAAAGGTTAATTTTTAATTTTATTATACTGAAGCAATGTCTGAAGTAATCTAGGATCATTGTTTGGCCTTTAATTAATTTTAATTAGGTTGAATTAAAAAATCAAATAATTCTACGCCAGTTTTATTGCAAGTTCCTAAAATTATTTTGCTTCTTGTTTAATAAACCGAAGAAAACTGGTTTCCCTGGCAAGAAGCGGCTCGACCTGAGTTGCGCTTAATATTTCTAAAACATGATACTGTTTACTAAATTAAGGGCGTTGGTTCTTCTTTCTAAGCTAATTTTACATTAGTTGTCGACTCTGCTTTAATTCTTATTGCCGGTTTTGTCCCATTAACAACTAACCTAATTTTAATCCACCTAAACTTGGGTAAGGCTAATCGGTTTCAGTGAACCGCTTTCTACAGGTGGTTCAGTAAATAGAATCAACCGCAATTGCTCCATGAACCTTCATAAGCAACTCCCCATCTTTCTGGCAGCATATGAATACCACGTCGGAAAAACGTTTGATTTTTTGAGGCTATCCATGAATGAATCCAATTTTTGGTATCTTTATATTATGTGAAGTGCTGCTCAGACAGGCCGTGCATCATCGATCGAAACAAGTGGTAATCCGGTGGATCCGTTTCGTTCAGATTCAATTCATAATACACGACCCCAAAACAATCGCACTAAATACACAACATAGTTTTTTTCCATAAATACTTGGCTTGATTGTCGATGTTGAAGCATGCCAGGTAATCACTAAAAAAAACACCATTACAATCGAAAAACCAAAGTAAAATATAAAAATTCGTAAATACAAAGTTGTGAGAATAGAATATAGATGGAGAATGTGAAAGAATTGAATTTCGTACTCTACGCAGTAATTCGCTAGTAGTACTACTACATGGTGGTACTACTATATATATAGACAATATTCCGCTGTAAAATAATACATCAGTCGTTGCGACCTGATTGATGAGAGGACTGATTTTTTCAAATCAATAATCTCATCTGTTAGAAACTGATTGTTGTGTGATTCTTACACATTATTTACCATCTATAAGTCAAATCATGCCGGGTAATACTGAATCCATTTTTCACCACTAGTGACTATCCGGTGCAAAAAAAAACCCTTCCCTCCCTGGAAAGCAGCATTTCACGTGAAAAAAATCGGTGCTGAATATCTCTCGGCTGCAGTTCCATATGAAACCCAATTTCTTTGCTTTTTGAATCATTCCCAATGATTTTTAAAAATGTG
Organism: Nephrotoma flavescens; assembly: GCA_932526605.1. NCBI lineage: Eukaryota > Metazoa > Arthropoda > Insecta > Diptera > Tipulidae > Nephrotoma > Nephrotoma flavescens. The sequence goes on from OW052221.1 coordinate 303,408,735, forward strand.
AAATTGCTTGTTGAGACATCCTCATGTAACGTTTGGCACGGATCTTCATCCAATAATGCTTCCACCTCCGGGTCTTCGTACACTTTAGTCATTCCGCTGCGTTTTTTTGTATTCGACATCAAATTCTCCGTCTTTAATCTTATGAAACTATTCTTGACAACTTCTCTCATTTAAGGCAGCTGCACCATATGCTTCTACAAGTAAAAAAGCTCCCGCAAATGATACGCTCAAAACTCAACATTTTCTCAAGAAAAAAATATGTGATGCTGATACAAAATCGCTAATATTTTAAGATCAAAAGTGAGATTCGTTGGAATCGGTTATTATACGTGGGGAATAGATAAACGGTATATTTCGCAACTGCCAGAAAGTGGTCAGATTCGATGTTAGATTTCGATTGTCTTAATAATCTTGATGCTAGAAAAATGCCTTTTGATTGACCATAACTCCATCGAATTAAATTGTTCTCCTTATTCCGAGTCCAAGGTCGTTATTGTAAATCCGAGTTAATTATCCGAGGCTTCTGTTGAAGTGTCGTAACAATTGTTTTTACAAGGTAAACGCAAACCCTCTGTAGAAGGACCAAAGCCCTCACACATTGTAAAAATAATTTATATCTACAGAATGTGACAACTTTCAGATCGTTCTAAAAATGGATATCAAATAAAAATGCAAAGACTGCCTCGCCTAGATCTGCGGTACCCCATACTATCGACCCAATTTTTCAGTACATTTGCAATCGATTGAGCCTTTATTTTCACCAACAGTCACTTTAATGGCGTCTTTCAAAGCATCACTTGTCTCTGGATGACCAGCTGTCGTCATTGCTATTTCGGCTGATAATGTGATTTTCGAAGATAGAAAAACGTCGATTGTTGTCTTTCTTTCGGCCAAGTCTTTCTCTTCAATCGTAGGGAATAAAAAGTTAATTAACCTGCCACGATAACGGTCGTCGTTGGCTGTTAGTGCGGCTTCTTGCTTATTTTTGGGGAAAAATTGACGTAGTTAAGAATTTGCGACCATATTCCACATCAAACAATCACTCGTTTTGGGGGTACTCGCTTCTCAGTTAGTTCCCAAATACGGCAATTTTGCTTGTTCACAAAACCACTGCGATGAAAATGAGTTTTGTCGGAAAAGATAATTTTTTGGTAAAAATTGAATTGGCAAAGTTGAATTGGCCTATTTAGCGAAACTGTCTTCAATTCTTGAACCAATTCAAATTTGTAGACCTTCATACCGAAGTCTGTGTAAAGTTCTTCGCAAAGTCATATCGCTAATGTTCAATTCTTGTGAACGATGGCGGGTTCAGATGCTCGGATGTTGTTGACGCACACTTTCAGCTACAGCAGCAATATTATTCATCGAACGAGCTGGACGGTGATGCGAAACGTGTGTGTGTATTGCCTATTAACATGTCGAATGAACTTTATTCACAAATTTCATCACATAATTTTGTGCACAATTTTCGGCAACTGAAATAAGTTTTCAATATTTCCCAACGTGGATCAAGCGTATATCGACTTATTTCGTTCACCGGGAACATAATAGTGATTTGTGCCACTTGACAGAATAGTAGTTCAAAAACGATACAAAAGATGCCGCACCCGAGGTAAATGGGATTATAGAGTGCCAACATCCACTTTGTACTGTTTATCCGTTTTTGAAGGACTACTGAAAAGTTTATTTTTATTAGGCCTTTTCTATCAAGGCCAATTTTGCATTTCAAATCTAAAATACACACTCGGGGGTGTTGTGTTATTGGTACAAAGGCTAACACTGTTAGTTAAATCAACAATTGCGTAAATCGAACCATATCCAACCATAATTATTTGAATAGTAGTAAGAATTATAAGTGAAACTGCCTGCTAAAGTAACTGTTTAAATAGCCACTATCTTTCTACTGATTTAGTGCTTGTTTAATCAATTTCCCAATTCGACGAGTTAATTCTTTATCGATTCGTTTAGGAAGATATCTAATTCGCAATTGAATTCAAAAAGCGTATTACTTCCCGTTTCTCTTTATTTTTAATAGTACAAAAAAGATCATAGTTTCGACCATAGTTAATTTTACCTTATGACAAATACAAAGAAGTTAACCGCGTTTTGAATTTGTTTCAAATTATTTATTATGATTTAAACGGAACAGTTATCCAAATCTATGAACTAGTTTACATAGTCATATTTAGTCCACGAACTATACACTATTGGCATAGAGTAAGTAATGTTAAAAAGAGTAACGAACCAGTGGAAAAATTTTCATCAAAAAATGCGTGGGTTATGCAATTTAAATGGGTTTAAATGGGGTACTTACACAACGATTTTTTATTTTATTTGTATCGAATATTGTCATACTCGTGAGTATTGATGGAAAACGATAACAATTACGATAAATAAAGATGTTTACGTGTATTGTTGAACCCATTTAAATTGCATGAGCCACGCATTTTTTGGTGTATTTTTTTCCTTTTTTTCGTGGCTTTATAACATTAGATAATCTTTGCTATTTGCCTTTTAATCACCGCCTAGTTAGCACCACCTCCTATGAGTCTGAAAGGTGATATTTGTTTATACGAGAAAAAGCCTCATCCCATTTTATTATTATTTCATCATTTGTTGCATTAATTGCAAACTAATTGAACAGTTTACATAATATCCAGTCGGATTCATCTATGAAGTTTATACTACATTAAAACTAGTTTTCTGAGGTCGATCACCTTTCGAACTAGTTCCAAAATATTGCGTCAGATGTCAGCCACTTTGCGTTAAAAGGCGAATATCTGACCTAAACGATAGGTAACACGATGTAAACGCTAGTTACCCAAATTAGGTTGGTAACGTTTTCGTGTGGATTGAATTAGGTCAAGGGTTACACTTGAAGGGTAAGGGTTACATCATGAAATAGATGTTGGTAGTAGCATTACTGGAATTATTTATGAGAAGAACTGCGATGAGACATAAGCAATAGTTTTAAACAATAGATGGTGCAAATAAATCTTGTTATGATCCCAATGTGACCTATGATTTTTGCGTTGTAAACGGTTTCCAACTGGACTAAATTAGTTCACTATTTAGACCAGTCCACTAAATTGTTCACGATGTAAGTCGAATCGAAAAAGTGAAAGTTGTATAATTTTTGACTTTCATCGTTTTTTAATCTCGCAATACTTTTTCTAGAACGAAATGTCAGCTACATGTATTATTACTTTGGTCTTAAATTATGAAACTTTATCATTTATCGCGATTCGAAAATGATACAACATACTGCAATTCGACTTTTTTTGAATTTCGATTCGAGGTGATGGTACAACATACCGCCCCTAATTGTTGCGTAATATAATTTTTTTAAATTATATTTGAATATATGTATTGCAGATTTAATAGAATTAATGTTTAAATAATTAATTGTAGGAAAATTTGGAAGGTTTAACATTTAATTGGCAAAATTTTGTATATGTACAAATAAATAATAATGATTTTTTCTATAAGTTTCTATTGGGTATGATGCTCTTCGTAAGGTAAAAGTAAAAGACAAAAGTCATAATGAAAATTTTTTTCCATTGGCTGACGATGTGGTGTTAATTATCGCGTAATTCTTAGTTAATCTCATCTCGGTGTTGACAGTTTGGCGGCAGTTTGAATGTTTATAAACATTCTTAGCGTCAGACTGAAATACGGCAAAAATGATTATTTTGATGCTGTTACTAGTTTAATAAAAAATGTTTGTGTAATTTTCAGAATGCCTGCACCAGAATTACCAATATGGCAGGATTGCCATGAGCTTTGGAGTAAAAAGCGAAGGCGACAATTACGAGAGCAGCAAGATCCACAACCTCCAGGTATGCCACACGGCATGATGATGGGCGGACCAAATAATAATCAACCAAATCTTCCTCCTGTTGTTTAGTAATAAATTGTATAATAAAGATAATGAAAATTTTAGAAATTAATTAAATTTTATTATTAAATATAAATAAATAAAAATTAAAAAAAAAAAATAGTTTAACAAATATTTTTGTTTCTTTTGGCTTTTTTTTCTCGTTTTAAGATTTTAATTTTGATTTTTGGCGCGACTCGTGTGCTTAAAATATTATTTTTTATTAATTTATTTGAATACATTGTTCTGCACCAGTGGAAATAAAAGTAAAAATTATAATAAAGTTAAAAATATTACGCGAGAAACAAATTATAAAAAAATCTGTTGATTAGTAATTATTTTATATTATTATTATTATTATTATTTAATTCTATAATTTAGTCTCTAATTATATTTCACACAATTATTAAAATTATGTTATATATTTTTAATTTATGTATCGTATATTTCTATTATATGATTTTTAATTAAAACTACAATGAAAAGAAAACAAAAATTATATTATTTAGTTACTGTTTCTAAGTTGGTTTTAGTTTATTAATTAATATAGGTATATATATTATCTATACATATTAATAATAATAAAAGAAAATATTGCAAGTCTCAAATATTTAAAAAAAATATTAATTTTTGTTAAAAATAAATTTAAAGAAAAAACACGTTATTTTGTTATATACATATATTTAAAAAAGAAAATGAAAAACATAAATTATAAAACTGCAAAAACATAAAAATTATCAAAAAATCAATACCTAAATTAAATAATAAATGAACTTAATTTAATTATACATATATAAATTATATTATATATATATATAAAGATTTAAGCTAAAAAAAATTGAATTGGTTTTTTATTTTTGATTTAATGGAATTTAAAAATTAAATATAAAAAATTAATTTAAAAAAAAATATTGTAAATTTTGTAACAAAATAAATAAAATAAAAAAAAAAAATAATAAATTTAAAAAATGAAAATAAATTTAAAACAAAAAAATGGAAAAATTAATATTGTACAAAAATAATTGTAAATTGTTTTTATTTTGCTAGATTTATTACCTTGCTCTCATAACTTAAATAATATTCTCGAAATACTTCCGAAGCGGCTTTGATGACAAACTTGGGTGGGTTAACGAACCCAATTATTTTATTGAATGATAACGAATTAATTAGGAATTCACATTTATCGTGACAAAGCATTTACCGATAATTTAATAATTTTATTATCATTTTATGGTTTTAACGAGTTATTATCGATAAGTAAATTTACTAAAATCTTAAAATTACGACATAGGAAGTAGAATAGGGGCACTAGAATCTTTTTTTTTCATCAGGGATGGGAGGAGTGATCAGTACGCTATTGTTACAAATATTGCTGTCTGCCTTTTGTCCAGCAAACAGATTGAACGACTCCTACCTTTCAGTTTCGCGTTTATTTCGAAAGAATTTCCAGAAATGCTTTTGGTTGATTTTAATTTGTTTTTGAATGGCAGTGTCTTCGAATTTACCAGTGCGTTGTAAGTTAAAAGAAAAGCTTCATATGTTAGCATTATTATTGCCTATGCAGGTACATTTTCACTATTGAAAATATAGGTAATTCTAAGTGATGTAAATTTGAAAAGCTGTTTATCCGACGAATCAAACGAAATTTCCATGAACGTGTGTTATATACACTTGTATTGTTTTTCGATTTAGGCAAGAAGGCAAAAAAAATTAAAATTCTTCGGTCTATTCGATTGTGGATTTTGCCGGAGCAACATGGAGCACCATCATCACTCACCAGCAACATAAATAAAAATAATAATTTTTATAAATAAAATTTTATTATTAATTTCAAAAATTAAATTAAGATTTTGTTTTTATTTATTATTATTAAATTTATAAAGTGCTCCGCATCATACGTTATAACTGGTGACCCCGACGTCGGTTTTTACCGCAAAACAGGTGAGTGATTTTTTTTATTATTAATAAAGTGAATTTTATTAAAGACAAGTGCATGTGTGTTTTATTTTTGGTAAGCGCGCTGTATTCACAAATCGTTCCAACTCGCTGGTCGTTTTTTAGATAACGCGTGTCCTTACCTACACCAATTCTAAAAATTCATTCATTTTCGTGAGTCAAAAACCGCATGTTTAACCCTAGGAGTGCATTGAGTCTGGTCAGACCTATTTGAATTTCAATGGCTAATATTTTTTGTTTCTGCTGAAATAAAAATTTGATACCCTCTGACTTCTATAATCCCTACTTGTAGACCTCTTTGAGATATTTTTCGAGGATATCGCATTGCTTTTGTAGAAGGATTTTATGTTTTCAATGTGATTGTATATTAAGTCCCCGTGAGGTCGGTTCAGACCTAGAACAAAATTTCACTTAGATTGAGCACCTGCATTTTTTGAAAAATAAAAACAAAGTAGCTAGAATAATACCGTTAGTTTGTCGAAACCACATCGACACAAAAAAATATCTCAGTTACTATACACACACTCACATATATGTGTGTGAGTTCAATAGAAACAAGTGTTCAGTCTTACAGTATTATTTGGTGCGAAAATATCTAATGGAGAAAAAATTAAAATTGGTTTGTGAGGTAAGTATTTTTTCAGTTGTTGGCATTTAATTAATTACTGGTTGTGTTTATGGAAATACATAGTGGTAATAATAGCGGGGAGCATCTAGCACTATCTGATTTTTCAATTTGTTCACATTTTGTTCATTTAAAGCTCTACCGCTAAACGAAGGTCTGTTCAGACCTTACAGGTTTATTTAGCGCCGTACAAGTCACTGGCTATCCCAGGGTTAAACAAATTTTTTTATAAGTGTGTGTGAAAATTCAATATAAATACAAATACAATAAAAAAAAACGTTTTCTCGCCTTGTCAGCACGCGTTGATACACCATCACCATTGCATTATTCAATATACAATGGCTATGGATCACTGCTAAAGAAATTCCCTTCTGTAACGGCTCCACCAAACTATAATGATCCGGTAATGCACAATGTAGTACACCACATTGTGACTACAGGGCATTTACCATTCTCAAGACCAAGACGGCTTGATCCAATACGCCACAAAGCAGCTTTCCTAGAATTCCAACATATGGTGGAACTAGGAATCTGCCAACCATCTTCTTCAGCAGTATCATGCCCGCTACACATGGTGAAGAAGAAGTACAACGACTGGAGACCATGTGGGGACTACAGAAGGCTTAACGCAGTCACAATTCCTGACCGTTATCCTATCCCCCACATACAAAATTTCTCCATGCAACTACATACCACCTCTCCGAATTCACACGCATTCGGCAAGTCTTCTAAAAACGCCCAAAACTCCTTAAAATTTTTCTTGGACTGACGAATGTCAAAAAGCATTCCTTCAGCTCAACTCAAAGAACAGCTTGGAAAATATTGCTCTTTTAGCGCATCCGCTAAATGCAACAAAGTATAGCATCACCACTGATGCATCCAACACAGCAATAGGCGCGGTCTTACAAGAACTAATATTTTCGTTACTTTGTCGAAGGTAGGGAAGTCATAATATTCACCGACCACAAACCGCTTACTAGAGCAATTAACTCTAAAGCGGAACGAAACCCAAGGCAAGCACGCCACTTAGATTATATGTATCTCAATTCATGACAGACACACAACACGTTCAAGGCAAAGACAATGTGGTCGCCGATACACTATCTCGGACTTCCGGCCACGAGCTTGCCTCCGCAGCAACACGCTACGACGTCATAACGATCGCAAACGCACAAGCTAGCGATCAAGAACTACAAGAATTACTCTCTAGTTCTACAAATCAGCGCACTTCCAAATGCAAAATAGAAAAATTTCCATTAGTCGATTAGTCAATTTACTGTGAAATATCTACGGGTAACAATCGCCCGTACATTCCAGAGTCATTGCGTCGAACTATCTTCGACACTCTACATAATATTTCACACCCAAGTGCACGAGCAACTCACAAACTCGTCACTTTAAGACATTTTTGGCCCAGCATGAACAAAGATTTAACCCTGCGTGAGCAAAATCCAAATTCCACCAGGTAGATTTGAACATGTCCATTTGGATATTGTTGGACCACTTCCACCATCTAATGGATTTACTTATATGTTAACCTGCGTTGATCGTTTTACGCGTTGGCCAGAAGCCTACTGCATTAAAGACATCTCCGCAACAACAATCGCAAAAACGCTCGTCGAAAACTACATTGCTAGATTCGGCGTCCCGGTCAAAATTACGACTGATCAAGGCACACAGTTTGAATCCAAACTATTCGCCGCGCTTATGAATCTTTTAGGCTCACACCGAATACGGACAACTACCTATCACCCACAAGAAAACGGTATGGTTGAGCGCGTCCACCGCCAACTGAAAACATCTCTCTAGTGAAAACACCGTCAACTGGAGCTCAGAGATCCCAATCATATATTGTTGGGAATCCGAGCGACAGTCAAAGATGACCTAAAATGTTCACCAGCAGAACTGGTATACGGTCAAACAATCAAATTACCTGGGGAATTGTTTGTGGAACATCCATTTACAACCCATGTAACTACTGGCACAGTGATTAATCAAATTGCGCTCAACGATGAACAAACTCATACCAACGGACCTGTGACTAAGTTTTCGTACGAATAGATAAAGTACGAACTGGCCTCACATGAAACGACGACTTCGTAAGCACTTTGTGTTGTAAATTAAAGACAAGCAACAATCTGTCTCTATCGATAGACTCAAACCAGTCTATGAAATTTTGAGTTCGCCCGATCAAATGTCGGGAGTGAAGAATACTGTCCACATTTTCGGATAACACATACTTTACCAAACTCAAATATTAACTTAAAGCTCCAACCACAAACGCTGGTGAAGACATTATATTTCTTATGACGATCCTACATCGTCACAATGATACATTATCTATCATCAATTCAATTTTCGCTGATAAAACCATTTACATTATCACTACCATTACAATGATTATACATCATCATCAACTAAAATCCATCCTCAAACACCACCGGACAAAGAACCCGCGGTGGGGGAACTCACTGCGCGTGGGCGATGTAGCGGGTAGTTTCTTCAAATATAAGAAACTCCGCACAATTATTCTCAACAGACAATCCGCCGTTCACAATTACATACATTAAACCGAAGCAGTGTTCACAAGAAATGGTTGTCTAGCCAGGGGGATAAACACAGCACTCGCTTCTTGTGCCGTATCTATTGCAACTATGGTGGTAAACGGGTAGAAGGTTAGCAAAGGTGTGAGGGCTACTTAGCTGTGACAAAAAAATGTTTCAAAAGCTCAACATAGGCCTCGGCCACATTTGGAATTTCAACAACCGGAACATGTATTCTGTCTGATGTTGGTCTATATCTGCTCTTCGAACAGACATCGCATTTCAAGCACGGTCTCTTAGGACTACATGAAACACGACTATTGGTAATGGCATCGCTGGTTATAATCGACATAGATACACCCTTTATCAAAACTATAATAATAGCAAACTCGAATTTGGAATGGGCTTTCTGATCAACAACCCATATCATTTTAACATTTCGTTCGTAAACGACCATGTACCCAATAAGGACCCTCCCGAAAAATATGATTTCTACGACTGGAAGTGGTCGAGCAAAATATATCACCATGACGTCAAAATCGGTTTGGGTGAATTAAAGGCTCAAATTGGTAGTGATAGCAAAAACCATCACTATTGCCCCACTATGCAAGTATATGCTGGTAACAAGATATACTTCTCACGAAAAGGCATTAACAAAGATATATGGCAATCAATTAACGGGAACGTCGTTAATCATATTGGCCACAAATCCAAAAGTCATCAATTCAGAATAAATTACAACAAAACAAAACGTAGAGCTACTGTCGACTCTAGGAGTTTCAAAATATACTATTCGTTTATCTACAACATACAACCACCGCTGCTAACAAACTCTAAGTTGGGCCGGTTACGAATTTTAAAGAACCAACCGCTCGCTATCCGATTCGGCGCAGGGTCAGTGGAATATTATGATAACTGCGGTAACGGAAGTATCATCAACAATTGGTCAGATGTAACCTAAGATTGTCTTGAATGTAAATTAAGAGAAAAATCGCACACGGCAGAGTAATCTACCTATCTCAAAATACAATACAATCACAAAACGACTTCATGTCTGCGAGGAAATTCTTTTCTCGGCTCTGCAGACGAAAGCTCGAGAATACCACAACCGGCGAGTACCAAACATTCAAAACACGTGTCTTAGTCTTATATATGGACATGGCAACATAATAGAGATAGCGAATTTCTCTTTCTCAAGCAACAGTGCTCCTGAACGAATTCATCATGCAAAATGCTACAAAACGGCATAGATCAATTGTTCTACCGGATGAACGGACTTGGATTAACTGTTGTAAGGTTTACCGAGGTAAAATTCCCACATCAAACCCAAATCACCCCCTCCACCTCCCATACCACCACTCCTACCACCTCCATAACCACACCACCCACACAAAACCTCATCCAAACGAGATATATTTTGATTCCACATTCACATGATCTATGAAACCAAAATAGAATAGAAAATAAAAAAAAATCTATCAATTTTAAGAAGGGGGGTTAACAAAACCCTACATATCTCCGAACACCCTACACACAGAAATGTCCAAATCAATAGGAATCATTCCCATGAATTGCTTGAACTTTTAGTGAAGAAATTAAGTTGATATCTTCATCCGTTCTCAAGTTATCATGGACACAGACGGACAGACGGCAAACCGAAGCCATATAGCATATTTTTTAACAAAAATGCTTAAAAATGAAGGCAAACCTTCGGATTTTTTTTTTCTTAACCTTGGTATCAAGCGAAATCCTAGAATTTATTTCGGGTGACGCGCAGTTTGCAAAAGTAAAGAAGTACAAATTTTTGGGTTCGGTAGTAACGGAGAAAAAGTCAGTTTCTATTATAACATCGAAGGTTAGCTTGATATTGAGCATTGTTTTAATCCCTACTATCCGTTCTGGGGCCGAGCACTCCCGCCTCTTTCACGATTCATTTTCCCGTCCTACTTTACGCAATTACTGCCAAATCAAAGACGTATGGCTATAGGACCGATTTTAAGTTGCCATCTGCGCATTGCGAGTTTTGCACGCCGATAGGGGGTCATAGTTGTGTTCCTTTTAATAACATCATAATCTGTTGATCGAGCATTAATACAAACAAACTCGTAAACAAATTTTCAGAAGGCGCTTATTAAACCAGTGGTCACCTTTGAATGAAGTCATGAATACTAACAGTAAGAGGCATGCAACGTGGAATACATCGTATGATGCTGATTACAGAATGCGATACAATCAAATAGGCTGAGATGGCTAGCTTAATGTCTTGGACTGATCTGAAAGACTCATCGATTAAATCAAACACTAAAAATATAAATTTCAATTAACTCAAATTGGTTGCTTTATTTAGCGCAACTTCACTTCTGAACAGATGCGTAGAATCAACGAAAATGAATCAATCGGAACATGAAAAAAAAAAATTACGTTTAGCAATAAGTGTTCACATTTTAGTTCTATGACGTGTCATCCTAAATAATTTTCGCAAGATGGAGATTAAGAAGATGTTTCAGGTAGGACATGTTCTACGTACACAGAACCTAACCATTAAGCTGGGCCTGGACGTACTAGACCCTCGCGAGGGACCAGCATTTTTGATGCGTGCGTTTTTCCAGTCGCATATATGATATTGGATGCATAGTATGCCCGACGCAAACTGAGCCGAAAACTGAGAATCCGTTAGGGAAGAGAAACACACTAAACAGATAAGGCTGCATAATCAGGGGTCTATCATGAATTTTGGTGATCGTCAGGGGGTCTATTATGAAATTTTCGACAGCGTTTCTTTCGACGTTGTCGAATTTTTGTATTATGAAATATTCGACGTTTTTTTAGATAACGTCGACTATTTTGCGACAGCTCTTGAGGTGTCGAGTTCATAAAAGAAAAGTGTGTGTTGGTTGAGAAATAAAAAAAGTTAATTAGAAAAAATAAATTAATAAGAACTTATAAAATTTTAATTAATAAAAATAAATTAATTTAAATTTAATAAAAAATAATGTCGAAAAAAAAATCATAATAGCGATTTTCGACGTTGTCGAAAAAAATACGCGCATCGAAAATTTCATAATAGACCCCGATAGAGGTTTTCGCATACACCATTAGAGACTGAGCCAGTTTTTATCCTGGACCCACAGCCTGACTGAATAAAAAATAAACTAACAACTATTTGTTTTAATTACAAGTTAAAATCTTTATTTCTAATCATTCATGTAGGTAATATAAAAAATTTATTACAAACTAGTCTTTACGCATACAAATCCTCACGATCTGCACCATTCCCATCACCACCATCTTCCAAATTCGAAAACAGTAAAAAGTGTGATGGCCGATGAATTTCATGATAAAATTCTTTAGGATTTGCTAATTGCAATTCGTACTTCATATTGGGATCGTGACGCACGCCCATGAAATTATAATTCCAACTTCCCTGAGCAGGTATCATGTAAAATCCTAAAAATTTATTTGACAAGAGCATTTGTACCCGTTCATAATGACTTGGAAGATATCCCTTAGGGTTATTACCCTTATCGGTATTTTTGGAACCCCATTCGAAACCGGACGGAGTTAATTTATATGCTGTCAGGGAACATGATCCTGGCGTGAACGAACATGTGATTATAATTGTTTTCTCACCGTCCCACGCTGGATTTTCGGCCATTACTTTGGCATGTGTTGTAATATCCTGCGGCGACAATTGCGGTAATTCATTGGGCTGCGTGTGTATCCAACCTAATGGTTCCATGTCCTTGAGGTACTGATGGTTTGGTAATTGATTCGGAAGATTAATAGTTTGATGAGTCCCCCATTGCGGCGGCATTACAATGCAACGAATTTCTTTGACTTGTGGATTATCGGGCGGACTAACACCGTACAGATATCCAGCGATTTGTGCTCGTAAATCTGATATTGTAACAAACTTTTTTAATATATTCTTAGGCAAAATATATGTGTAGCCCGTCTCCTTAATGTCATCAGAACTGACGTAAATATGATTTGTTCGAAGATGTAAATTCGTTGCTGAGATAGCCCGGACACGCCATTCCGTTTTCGAACTAAACGTTAGAGTCTCGTAATTTGATGTGGTCGATGTAATAATTTCATCTCCATGTTTATTTGTCGTACGAGTAGTTGTAGCCGTTAGTTGCGATTGTTCTTTAGTTTGTTTCTCAATTTCTGCGATTTGTTGTCGTTGAGCTGATGGTGCAGAAATTTCCATACCCAGAATAATATCACGAATTTCCGATTGTGTTAGCGAAGCTACATTCACGTTATTCTTTTTACCATAATCGGCTAAAATTAAATCTTTCAGTTGAACTTCAACCTTAATCCATTCCTCGTCAGTGAGTGTAGGCCAAATGTGATGGGCTTCGGTGATAGTGGTTTTATCCGGTTTAAGAATGACTTTTGTTCGTTCGGTGTTGACATGGAGTGCTCGAAGTATTAGAATTAAACGAGAGAATGCTGTATAGGATGAAATTGTTTTTAACCAATCATCGTAGAGATTGAACAGAACCATTTGAGGTTCGGTCGCCTTAAGAATTAAATCGCCGAATTTTTCAACTTTCAAGCACGCTTGGAACGGCAGTTGAAGTTCACTACCCTTGATCACAATATTCGGGAAATCGAGTAAATGTACTTCTAGCGGATCCAACATTCCTTTTCGCGTGACAATAATTTGTTTCGGTTGCTCTTCTACCGGAAGCGATCGAATCAAGGCTGCAACTTCTTCGGCTGTTTTCCATTTGGCCAATTGGCCAAGACGTTTTTGTCCAGCCCATACAGAAGTGTGAATAATTTTCAAGAATAACTGCCCGGTTCTTGGATTAAATATGAAAATAGCACCGTTGATTGGTTTCGTGGTTAAATTACCTTCGAATGTTTTGTGAATTGTAACACGGTATACATTGGTGTCATCAACGAACCAAATAATTTGATTTGAAAATAGTTCGCCATAGTTTTGTGACGATAAATACGGTTCCGTAGGTTCTGAACTGTAGAGCTGGAGGGCTTTTCTGATACGTTCTCGTAATACGTAAAGAGCTGGATTAGCTTTCATTATCTTAGCCATCGCTTGCTGGATCAATGGTTTACATCCCGGGAACCAATTACCGTATGCAGAATGCAAATTATACGCCAAATCAATTGCAATTAGAACTCCTGTTGGTGATGGATATATAGACATATTGTCGGTTGTGTAGTCCAAGAACTTTGCCCTCGCGTATCGTTCAATATCATGCGAATCGTAATCCCCCCATCTCAATTGCACATCCAACCAGTATTTTTGTGTTGTGGTATTGTCCATGGTGTCCTTTGAATCGGCCAATAGAGACGGCCTTGATACATTCCATTTATAAGCCGGGAAAAGTAGAATATCTGCACACGATGAATTCATTTTATAGGACTTTCTTGGATGAATTGTTTCCTTTTGCACTGTTTCAATTTCTAGGGCGTCCAATTCCTGATCGAAAACTTGACACAAATCCATAACAATAGATTCGTGAATTTTTTGCCATAAATGGGCACGGAAAATCTGAATTAACGAAATTTTTAGTGTTGGAATTTTACCATGCATGAAAATACCCGTCAAATCAAGTTGCACTTGGAAACCAACGTAGACATTGGCACGATTAATTGTGGGTGACCACCACAGGGTAAAACGACGATTCGGAATTTGATTCAAACCGGAACGCTGCGCATTTGTAAGTTTTTTGTATTTCATCGATTCCTCGAAACCGGATGCTTTTTCCCAAAACAAACCTTCCCACGTGGGGAAATATGTTCCCTTAAAAAGTGTGTGCTCTAAAATACCTTCTACACCACCAAGTGCTTGGATCATATCGGTACGGTAATTATTGAGATTCCATAATTTACCGTCGTGTCGTTGATGTGTCCACCAGAATGGATTTTGTTTTAATACTTGATACTGTTTAAATTCAGTACGAATACGCCATCCTTTATCGTAGGCTAGTGTATGTCGATCTTTTTGGAAAAGCGTGTTGATACGCGGAATACCACGATCCCAGCTGTCTTCTAAATCTTCTAGAGTTAGGCGACGATTTTGGGCATTCGCCTCCTGTCGTTTAAGTGCATATTCAGCCCAAACACGTTGCGAGTCGATAAATTCACTTTCCCACGGCTGTATATAACGATATAAATTTGGAATTAATTGATCTTCATCGTGAGACATACCCGAACGGAAATGAGTAATTCCAACGTCGGTTTGTTTCGACCAACGTAAATCTGATTGTGGGATTAGGACATGACCCATACTCAACATCCCCAAACCGCCCAATTCTTTTGGCGTATAAAATACAACTGGCGGAAATCGCGAGGGCATTTTAGAGTTCAAACCAATTTTTATACGAGTTTGAATTTTATTTTCGCACTTCACTAGCAAATCGAGCAGTTCTTGTGTGTTAACGACAGCTTCCCGGAAGTAGGTCATCAACCCGATGAGAGCAGTATTCCATTTATTAACGATTTTCGTGAATGTCGTCGAGCCAGATGCCATCAAAATTTGCCGAACCCGATTATGGAATCGATTCAGAGATTCGTCATCCACACGCAAGAAACACTGCGCTGTCCTTTCCTTTGTGACTTCGTTCTGCAAATTCCAAACACCATCGCGATGTGTAAATTCTTCGTGTGTTGTGCGACATTTTGGCATAATTCGACATTCGAATCCACTCATATTGAACAGCAGATTTGGATTGTCTTTCGAATAGACTGATACGAATGTATTCTCCCATTGAATTGTGGTCACAGATCGTGGCAAGCGATTTTTGATGTCCCAAAATACGGCTCGTCCCAAGTTTACATCATGCTTCATAAGACGCATTCGAGCATCTCGTGGCCAACATTTCTTATTATTGTAGCCGACAATATTTTCGTTATTGGGATCTGGATGTTCGGTTAGATATCGTTGTATTAAGTCCCGAGCTTCTTCCGCAGTAAATCTCAAAAATATGTGAATTCGATCTATATATCGACAGTACAATCGAATTGGATGACCAATTTCTGTAGGAGTGTCTTGAAATGTAAGAAAATCGTTAGGCATTTGTGGAGGTCCGGCCATTTCACTGCTGCGTTGAAGACCAAGTACCAAGAGATCTAGTACGAGCCCATAATATTGTACAACGAAAGAAGCAAACTGTAAACCACGGATTATGCCATAACTGTTCGTGTGATTCATGTCTTTGTAATTTATAACCACATTATTTTTGGCCGTCATATAATCTGCGATGTTGTGATCAACAATTAAACGCAATAAACGATTGAGGAGCGTTAAATCGATTTTCTCGTACAGTTTTTCAAACCTGGACTCGAGTAAAACATTACATTCACCTTCCGATACATCCCAAACGTCTTGTAGATTGTTGATACCTGGATAAATGTAAACGGACTAATTTTAACAAAAAGGATAGATAAGAAATTTGATAAAAATATAAAATTTGATATGATGAACGATCGACCGTCGTAACCGTGAGGTTTGCAACAAGGGGATATTTCATAACGAATCTCATTGCTACAAATCACACGATCAAAATAGTCACTCCTTTAGTTAATTATATTCCGAATAAAACTGTTCAACTCACCTTGACACCATTTATAAACCAATAGTGGTGGCGGTTCTGTATCACTCGGTTTAATCCATGGGGGGAATAATCGACGCTTATCTGCTTCATACCACAAATATTGATCCAAATATGCATCGGTAATTTTTTCAAGCGGTTCAACATCATACACCGGAATCAAGTGACTGTATAAATCCATAAACTCGATTCCAACTTCCTTAAATGCACGCTGTGTAAGCAAATGCCGCTTTATTCTGGATAAGGCTTCATGAGGATTATCGTAGGCCTGTTCGATTAATCCAAGCTCCTCGCGCTGACTTTGATTTAAACGAGATTTTACACTGTACGCCTCTTTCAATCGTTCTAGCGCCAAAATAAGCAATTTTGTGTCGTGTTTGTAAGAGAGCGGTGGGAATGGAATTGGTGCGAAGCGTCGCGATTCCAGCCAATGTACAGTTGTTGTATAAATAGCGACGGCTTCCTCTGGTGAAATATAAGGTCCATCTTTTAGATAATTATGCTGGCGTTCCTGTTCCGCTTTTAAATATAATCGAGTCAAACGACCTAAATTCTTTTTGCATACGGTTTTGTCGACCGTCGCTCCACGGCGTATTCTTTCACGATTGTAATGGGCTGTATTTGTCCACCAGTCAGCCTTCATTTTAACATAACGTAGAATCATGTTTTCAATAGGAATAGGTAGACCAGGTACTTTCCAAGGAATATTGGCTTTCCAGCAACGCCATGCCTCCGATAAATGTTGCAATATAGTTCTTGCCTTATTTTGTTTAATACCCTCGGGCATCATATCTACGATATCGTGCATAACCGATGCTCTCAACTCCAAATCGAAATGAGATTCAACACGCTGTTTCGTTACGGTTTTGGCGACACCCTTTGAATGACGTCCCTCGAATTGACGGGACAATAAATTACCAAGCCAACGTTCTAGTAATGGGGTTATACCGCGCATAAAGAACAACCATACCCTCCATCCCGGTGCCCAAAATCCACAACCAGGCCCTTTACCAACAGGACCAGTATTAAACCGGTAATAAATCAAATGTTTTAAATCTTTACACATTCGAATCTGTCTCATCAATTTATATTTGTAACGATACATGCCAGTTAGCTGGCCAACATGCGCAAATATGTACTGTAGCCCGTCGGCCAATTGAAACGCGTCTACATTATTAAGTCGATACTGAACGTGCGAGTCCACTATTAATTTTGTGAGACGTAGAATTTCACGACACAAGTGGAATGCATTACCGAAACGAGATTTTTTACGTTCCTTGGTGGTTAATGTCTTGACCGGTTTTAAATTAAAATTGTAATCTAAATGTAGATAATTTAAATTTTTACGATGAATCAAAAGGTTTAACATGTTATAGCCTTGTCGGCACACTTGTAACCCGGCTTCGACCCAATCCAATGTGGTGGTTTGGAAGAATTTGGTCGCCTTAAACGATCGGAACAAATATCGCTTCTTCTGCGGTTTAGGATGACGATGTTTTAACGCATTGAGAACATAGTATTTTAATAGTTTTTGATAACTAACACGAACTTTAACTGGATGTCCGGGTGGACAATGCTCTTTGTACCAACTTTTTACTAGTGGAATGTCAATTGCACGTCGAGATCGACCAGATCGTAGATTGAACGGTCTAGGTGCCCACAATAGTGATATTCCGTTTGCTGTATTATCCGTATATAGTGGTGTATCCTGAAGAAATGGTTGTATTTCATCAGGTAGTATAAACTCCTCATCATCCTCCGGAAGTGGTTCAAACGATTTGATGGCATGCCTATGCGATATCGGATTAATCAGTGGATCAAAATAAAACGCTGGCAAATCGGGATCCTCCGTTTTGATGAACACAACGTTTGGTGTGTGATACCTGAAATAAACGTTAACTGGATATTAGAAACATTTATAGTTATTACGGTAATGAAATGTATGTGAAAGTCAGCAAGTATAAAAAATGATTTGATTCATATACTTATGATCCCTTCCACACGCAGAAAAATGTTTTGGTTTAAATCGCATTAAGTAGTAACAATTTTCTTATGGCATATTTATCTATCCACCGAATTCGAAAGAAGTATTTTATCTCATAGACAAGACCCTTCCACACACAATTTAGTTGGACGTATTTTAACAATAATGACTAATATACTAACCATGACAAATGAACGAAATGTGGCATGTTATTATACAGATAAGGAAATGCAATTCGATATTCCGTTCGTACCGGTTGACGAATAATAATTTTGTTTATATCGTTAAACTCATTCCAGTCTTCATCTCCAATGTTATGATCCTTAATGAGAGGTTCGAATTTTGGTCCACCTGGTATAGCCATATTTAGAGCTTTCGCGGTGAAAAAACTTTTCGGATCAAACAAATAAAAAAAGTTGTCATCTACAAGATCGGTTAATAACTGATTTGCTAGCCGATATAGTGTTGCCATTTGAGGTAGTGTTAAATTCCATTTACGATAGGTCGAACCGTTAACTAATCCTCCAATTAATGGTTTGTGTTCATAAAACCATTTAACTACAGGCGCATCCTCTTCCCCGTCCAGCTCAATTTGAATAGCTTCCAATGGTTCAACATCTAATACATTGTCAGCATAGTCTAGTGGCGGTTCTTCATCGTCGAATGGAGGAAATCTCATTCTTTTGAAATGGCGACGATCACGTTTTTCACGACGCATCATAATCCACATTGTACCCCATTGTGCGATATATACGGGTTCAATAACCCAAGGTATTTCATTCACAAATGTGATAGCACCGGTAATGTGATATAAAATTTTTACATCTCGAATTTGTTCCCACGGCATGGGCATATTTTCTAATAATTTCATCACAGCGTGCGGCATGTACTTAAGGGCACCCAAATAAACACGTTTATCGTGGCGATACTTGCGACTGGTCATATCACCATGATCCCTAATAATTTTACGAATATGCTCCGGAGGCATATCTTCTTTTTGGGTGTCAACAAAACCGTATTTACGTTTTTCGGCAAATCGTTTTGTCTGAAATTGCTGCCATTTTTGTGCTGAAATAATTTCGGATATATTTTAAATTAAAGTTAATTTATGAAAATTTAACTATGTACTTACATTTTTCTTGTAATTTTTCTTCCGTCATTATATCTGGCTTTGGAATTTGATACTGCGGCATTTGAGGCTGCTGTGGTAGTCCCGGTGGTAGCTGCATTTGGGATGCCATTTGTTGACCCAACATTTGTTGTTGTTGTTGCTGAGCAGCTTGCTGTTGAGCTTGTATAAAAGCCTGTTGTTGGGCCATTACATGTGCCCAATTTGGAGGCAACATATAAGGCGGTATAGACATGTTTATTTCCCTAAAGATATTAGTATTTTGTTAGAAATTTAATAAAAAGTTGAAATTTTCACACCGAAAACAATGGCGGCGGCCCATATTTTCCGTGACGTTTTTAAACGTAGTTTACGAAAAATCATATATCGTATTTCAACAATTAAATTTACTTACTTTTTAAGAAAAACTAGGTTAATTAATTATTTAACTAGACAATTGTGCCTAAAGCGACACAGAAAACGTTTAATAAACTATATTAATTAAATTTCTATTTCACTGCTTTCATTTCACAAATTCACTCTTGTTTTCCATTTGTAATTATGCGAGAATGAGCAATAAAAAATTAAAGGTCTACCTACAGTACTGCCCGATGTTACGTTAAAATAAGTTGCTCAATTGAATATTGTACAATTTTTATTTTACATACTTTTATAAATTAAAAAAACTAATTTCAAAATCTTATCTAGGCTACATTTTGACTACCTTTTAATTGCTCTTCAAAATATTGTTTGCGCGCGGTAAGTGGAAGACTTTTCTGTCGAATCATGTAGTTCATATTGCCCCTTGCCGTGTATTGTGTATCGCCGGTTAGTTGACGTATCGCAATGTTTCTTTGCAACAATTTGTTGTAGAACGATATGCCGACTTTTAAAAATTTCGGATCTAACTCGCATAGCTTCTTATCAACCTCAGTTTCAGTTTGAATTTCACTAAAGTCTTTCATAAAACTCCACAGTCCATAGCCAAAACAGCCAAGGATTAGATATAATACACCGCGGATCATAAATGGACGATGCAACAAATTAAGTTGTGTATTCAAAGTATTTCCCACCGAATAAACCAAAAATACCGCGACTGCCGGGAACATTGAATTAAAGTGAACTCGATACGAATCAGCCTCAAGTATACCGCGTAGTATACCAAATAATTTTTCATCATCCGTTAGCAGCAAGGCCTCTTCTAATAGCTCGCCTTGTTTTGAGTTCCAATCGATTTTCTTGTTGCGTATCAGAATATCGTTTCGCTCAATATCTTCGGGTTTTTCATATGCATAGTTTACCGGGATACCAAGATGTACACCTTGCTTGAAATGAGTTGAACCGAGCGTGATTACATCGAATCCATAGGCGGCAAAATGTTTTACGTATTTCTTATAGAAGTCATCAAATTTTACCATTTCTAGGGCTTTTGTAAATATGGCATCAGTTTTTTCAGTCACCTGTCGGGGCTCACCATTTCTGTAAAACAAAATCAATGGATAAATGTATCAAAATCTAGATATCTATGTGAATACTGAATATGTAATATTACTTGTAAGCCTGAAGAAATTCGCGATACTTTTTCATGCCCATGTTGTGAGGTAGAAAGTGACCCCCACTGAAAGCCATCGATATAGCAAGTGCCGCACCCATTCCATACTGCCGATTTTTATGGAAAAAAGAAATAATTGATTGAAAACGTGACATTATTATGCCAAAAAGTACTTTTTTGGAGAAATTGAATGAAAATACAAAATATGCCGATTTGACGGACTGAATGTCTAACTGACATTTAAAATGTCATTTGTGAGAATTTTGATTATTGCCTCTATATATATGGCCATGAAAAATTGACAACTATAAAAATCGTTGTTGAATAGTGACTGACAGCCGTCAACGATTATTCTTTTCCATAGAAAAAAAAATTCAATTACATGGGATTTTTTGCCAAGCAAGTTTATATTTCCCTAAATATTTAAGGTTATGACATAATCATATTTTATCCTAGTACAGTTTCAGACTTTTTAATTCAAATTTTTAAAATTCAATTTTTTAAACCAATTAGATCTTTGCTTACGTTTTTTATATGTAGAAACAAAATATATAGGGTACGGTCCAATTCGTGACTTATTTTGTGGAAACTAACTTATTTGAAAGTCTACAATAAACCTCTAGTCGGCTAGACCATCGAGCAATAAATATATAAGAGAAATCAAGTAGTGCAAATTTTATAGGCAGGTTTTTCCGAGGTTAGTCTTATTATATAGTTTTAATATAATTATATACACAAATTTAAATTTTTTCTATATTTAATCCATATATACGTATCGTAAAAACATATCAGAATAGTTATTTTATAGTTTATTGTTCTTGTTAGGCTTATACAGGTTGCCAAAAGTAAGTTAGATTAACCTCGGAAAGTCTACATGAGTCCTCTTATATATATTTTGCTTTATGGCTAGACTTATTGTAGACTTGTTTGACTTTTATGAGAGGTTTGCGCCCAAACTGATAGGTTTCAGTGGTTGACACTTAGGCCATTTTTGGCCCATTGTGCACCACGCATTCACGCCACATCATTAACCCATGCACCTATTCACCTACTCACACAACTACAGTATACCACCTGCACATTGCAAGCTCCATGTCAACCTGTACATTGACATGGACGGTGGGTCGGCGCTGAATTCTGCACTCCATCAGAGGGTCTTAGTTGTGTTTATGTGCCCAAACTGATAACTCATCAAAATAATTCTAACGAGTTTCCAATAAGTCTATTCGACAGGAAACCTGTTAGAAATATTTGATGAATTACCAGTTTGGGAGCAAGCCTCGAACATCGCAAATGGTTTTACAATTACAGGATCTACAGACGCAAAACCGAAACGATTGCGAAAGTGCGAACTATTGTTTGAAGTTTAGTCTTCGTTTATAGTTCGTAAACTGTTCACCTTGTTTAGAGTTTCTCAGTAAAACTATAGAACAAGACAAGAATATAGACTGACTATTTGGGAGAATCCGACTTTATTTTGCTGAGCAAATTATTGTTGTGTTGCCATAATTTTCCGTAAATAAATTTCAAGTTTAGTATTTTTTATGGCAATCAAAAGGAAAAAACATCCCCACTCATTTTTAATTTTATTTCAAAACTAATTTTGAAAGAAGGAAATTTCTTTTAAGTATTAAAAATAATTTATTTGCTTATTGCACATTTTTTAGGTAACGTATTTTATAGCACAGCGCTTTTAATATATTTTCAAAAATGTAAGAAACAACTGAAATAACATGATTCTGTTAATCCAAAAAATAATGATGTCGATTCCTTATACATCTTCTATTTATCTTTTCTTCTATTATTTCAAAAGCCACTCGAAATTTATTTCCAAATTTTGATTTAAATTTATAGCTTGCTTGCTTAAATGCATCGAGTTTCCTAGTAAAAATAGCAGCATATATGAAAAGCAAAATAGAAGGTTCACATTGAATCGACACAAATATTATATCAGAGGCAACCTAAAAGAGATATTTCATCCGATGTAAACGTAAAAATTTAAAATGCGATTCATTTTCTGTAGATTGATTGTCTGTGATTATATTTATGAGTAATTGTAAGGGCAATTCCATGGAAAAACACAAAAATTTTGCTGAACATATGGCAAGTACAATAACTGAAATTTACGTTAGAGCGACTGAGACACAACATTTTTATTGTATAATATAAAAAGTTGTAGGAATTTTCGCATCAATGCAACTAAAATGTAAATTATTTAAGAAACATGAAAAATCTTTATTTTTAATGTTGAACAATGAATTGTAAATTCCGGCCCACCATCACAATTGTGTAAGAGAAAATCGTGTACGAAAGAGAATCAAGTCAAAACCTTATTTTTGAATGTATTTTGGACCAACATACACATTTGTGTATACCAGTTAAATCGTTTTCATCCGAAAAATAACGCTATAACCCTTTTTCAACCAAAAAAAAATGGCTCCAAACCACACACAAATGTGTGTGTAAAAAATCATAGTATGTAATGGCGTTTTTGATAAAATATTTCACTTGGTTGTACTTCAGTACAACCAAAACGATTGTATGTGTTTTTTTTCGAACGAAAATAAGTTTGAAAGGAATACACAAATATCTAAATTGGTTCAAAACACATACAAAAATTAATTTTTGACATGGTACTTTTGCCGTACCCACACAATTGTGTTAGTAAAACACAAAAGCGATAACTATAATAATACTTAATAAACACATTTTTATTAATCACTTGTTTTTGTTTCGCAGAATATTTTTCAAAAAGTTTAAAAAATCACTCGATCGATTTCGACTTGTTAGGTCATCATCAGGAGTATCTACTGAATTGGATTCAGTAGATACTCCTGATGATGACCTAACAAGTCGAAATCGATCGAGTGATTTTTTAAACTTTTTGAAAAATATTCTGCGAAACAAAAACAAGTGATTAATAAAAATGTGTTTATTAAGTATAAGTGTGTTTCGCCAAGTGCCTACGGCAAAGAGCGTAAAAAGAACTATAATAATAATAAAATTATTAATATTTTATCAAAAACAACTAATTAATATATTATGTAATTTATATATTATCAAATTAGCAAAAGCATAATTTTTTCAAAAAAGATTCCGATTTAAAATCCGGAAGATATTACAACCTGTCATTTTTTACATACACATTTGTGCGTGGTGGACTTATATTGAAGAAAAAAAAATTCTGGACGAAAAAAGGTTTTAATAATTTTTTTTTATCTAAAATAGTTTTTTTGACTTCAATCAATTTTGCACGTGTGCATTTACGAAATAGGATAAAATACGTATAGTTTACGAAATAAAATTAAAAAGAAGTGGAGATGACTTTTTCCTTTTGGTTGCTCTGAAAAATACTAAACTTGATATTTTTTACAAAAGATTATGGCAAGACAACAACAATTTGCTAAGCATAATAAAGACGGACACGCTATTCTCCCAAATGTCCATCTATATTTTTGTCTCGTTCTAGTTTTACTTAACTCAAGTTTTCAACAGTCAACTTTTTATTCCCATGGAATAACGACAAAAAAGAGGTACCCACCCCTGGTAATGTGCGTACACATGTTCATAAAAATTAAATACATACATCAAATACTCTATTTTAACATAAATCTTTAATTATATGATACACAAGACTTTAATTTCAATACTTTAGTAAATTACTATAAATTTAAAATAATTAAATAAATTTCATTTCACGAAAATGTAAATTTTGTATGCGTTCGATAAATTGCTCAAAATGTAAAACATTACTTTGAGCAAATTCACAATCTTGTACAATTTGGGGTTGGTCAATTTTCCACTTCATTCATAAACATCATACAATTTTCAACCGTGGTAGACGATAGACAACAAAAACAGTCTAGTGTGGAATTTAAAAATTATTATTTTTTGTTTATTTAATTATTCTTTTAGATAATTAAATAAAATATTTTTTTGTTACAATTTATATTCTCTAATTTAGTTTTTGTTTTTATTAAATATTTAAAAGTATTTTGCATAAAACATAGAAATTAATGTTATGCATTTTTTGTGGTGTAAACCTGTTGAATCTCGTTTTGTTTGATACAAAATTATCGAAAATTCTAAAGATAATTAAAGTTTTATAATTAAAATAATGCAAATTATATTACAAAAAGTGTTTTATAAAGTTTAATTTTAAATAAAACTAATAATTTAAATTATTTAATCAAGAAAGTAGATTTTTCTTTATACATTGAAATATTTGTTGTTGTTATTGTTATTTTTTATGTGCATACAAATTATGGAGATACTCCAGAGAGGAGTACCCGTACCGATTTGTAATAAAAATATACACGACGATATAACAGTGTATTAGTGGATTTGTTGATTTTTTGAGTTTATTGTGCCTGTGTATGTGTTACAGTGCTTGAACAAGAAACACAAAAGTATTTCTGCTGTCTATTTTATAAATGAGTCACCGATTTAAAACATAAAATAAATTTATTAATTAATATAAAATTATAAATTAACCAATAATATAAATATAGTTTGAATGATTTATTAATAATACAAGATGTGAATAATTTATTCAGTATTGTGCGAATCGAATATTATAATGTGTTAATGTTGAGTGATCGTCATCATCAAATTTTTTATTTTTATTTATGAAAAATAAAAATATTCAAAAGAATAAATAATTCCAAGCATATAGATATATACATAGAGCTACATAAAGTGTAATAAATTATAATAAAAACATAAATAATAGTATAACAACAAAATGGGTGTAATAGCATCGCGGAGTTGTAATAATAGTAAAGATGATGATACAATCTCATCATTGCCGCGGACAAATACAAAAAATTTAACTGTAAATACCGAGAATAATATACCAGGATTACATTTGTCTGAGATTCAGCATCTAAAGCAATTAACTGGTGGTGATCATATACGCCAGGGTAGTATACGAAGTCGATTAAATCATCCGATGCCTGACCCAAGTGAAGTGGATAAGCGTTTCGCTAAAGTTTTGGTAAGTACCTAACTTCAATTTCAATTCATTGATATACTACATAATAAAACTTGTTTAACATGATCCGCGAGACCTGCAATTTCATTAATGACCTCGTATAAAATTGTGTTTAGTAAATTCTATTATAGTTCCCTTAAACCATTACTGGTTTTGCAGAAGTATAGTATTAGAATAATCTTTAAGAAGAAAAAATTAGAGTCGGCGTTACCACTTTTTCGAAATTGCAAAATTCTTCCACTGAGATACCTTTATATATTTAAAGTATTAAAACTGTTCTATATGCGCAGCGGGAACCTTAATATTAAAGTAAACAAGTATCAATTGAGGAATAAAAAAGACTGTGTTATTCCATTTACAAATAAAGAACTCATTAAAAAGTACTATATAACCACTGCACCGAAGTTGTTTAATGCACTTCCTACTGATATCAAAGCTATAGGAACTTTAAGTTTATTTCTAAAAGAAGTGAAGAATTGGCTATTAAAGCTAGATGAAGTGGAATCACTTTTTTCTTCTCTAAATTAAAGTCGTTTACCTTTTTATATTTTGTATCTAATAATTACTTCAAAATTTCATATTCACTTGTATTATTTACGCAAAGAAAACAATAAATAAGTAAAATAAACTTCATATAGATAAACTCATTATAATGCCCCACTAACAATACTTTTATTAATAAAATAGTAGGGAAGGTGATTTCAACACTAATCTTGCAGATTAAAGAAATCTCCTAATTTCTATTCAGCTATCTGTTATTAATAAAAATTTAAATTTGTGCTAGTTGTATTTTTCATAAATGTATTTATAGACTTATTTTGTATACAACAACTTTTATAAATTAATTTTATAATTTTGCTAATCTTAATAATACAAATTGTAAAACACTCTTACTGAAATAGAAATAAATAAAAATAATAATAATAATAAAATTGAAATATTGTAGTTAGTGTGAAATATGATAGTAAAAAAATTGCAACATAAGGGTACTACGTGTGGCTGTTTAGTCGGACTAATTAGTTAGCGAATAGTAGGACAAGAAATACTACTTGAGAGA
Source organism: Nephrotoma flavescens (assembly GCA_932526605.1). NCBI lineage: Eukaryota > Metazoa > Arthropoda > Insecta > Diptera > Tipulidae > Nephrotoma > Nephrotoma flavescens. Next base: position 303,436,019 of record OW052221.1, read on the forward strand.
TATGTGGCTTCAAAGAAGCAATTGGATGTAAAATATAAAAAACTCTGAAACTTGCCATAATTGCAAGCCTACTTTTAATAATCTCCCTGTAGATTGCTTGAGTTCCGCGCGACTTTTCTGAATACCTTCTATACTATCACTAATTGCCCCAACACAATATGCCTCAAGTTTAAGGTTGTTATTAAATTTAAATGTTTTGGGCATTAGCTTTAACAGGAAATACAACTGAGCCCTGTGGTTCGTATTTTATTTTTACTTCAACCTCACTACCCACAACTTCGACCTTACTGCTCAAGCCTCTGCAGAGACCAGAGATTCCTAATACGAACGCTTTCATTTTCTGGTATACGTGGTTCTTTTGAACACTCTTTTGTGGTTTTAGAATTTTTCCAGTTGGAAACATTTAACATTTTAAAATTTTTGAGTAGTCTCAATAGGCTTGCCCGTATCTCCTTCTGAGATTCGAAATAACAACCGTTGGCTTTTCTGCCATCTTTTCGTCTAGGTCCGCCGTAAGCAATGTAAAAAATACTTATTCTGTAACTGGAGAAAAACTGGCAATTATGTAGTTTGTCATTTATCTGCGAGCTACATATTAATAATAATGGTATGATATCAAAGGGCCGAATGTCGAAGGGCCGAATTTCATAGGGCCGAATGTGTCGAAAGCAGAATGGGTCGAAGGGCCGAATTTTTTTTTTTTTTGTTTTTAGAAATAAATTTTTTTAATTTAATTTAATTATTTCTCGTATTTCTTCTTTTTATATTTTTCGTTTAAATTTTAAATTATTGTGCAAATTGTTCATAATATACGAGTTTTTATAATTACATATATAATTTATAAGAATTTCACAACCATGGAATGTATACCTGAACCAAGAGCCTGAACCATTTTTCGCATAAAAATCGTGTAAAATATTGGAACACAAATAACGTGGTGGATCAAATTTGTTTCAAAATGGATTAGAAGAATGAAAAAGAATGCGAGCTCATCGAATAACAGAGTCGCAGTGAACCAGATAGTAAATATTTGGTTACTACGTCTAAAATCAAACCAATTCGTTCGTTGACAAAAATGGGCCATACACAATATATATTTTTTTAATTATGTAAATTATACGGTCCACTACAAACCACTTACTCTATTGTAAATGAGCAAACATTGCTCAAAATGGAATAGGGTGGTTGGAGTGGATTTCTGAAAACAAATTTCACCTGTAATAAATAAAATAAATAAATAAATGTGCATTATTTTTTGTACATAGACCTATTATCAGAAGGTGACATAGTGCCAAACGTCTCAGGTGGTGCATGACAAGATTTTCCTTCACCAAAATGTATCGCTGATTAGATAAGTATGTGGAATTTCATGAATAACCAAAGATGATAAATAGTATACATAAATTCAGAAGAAATTCATTTATGTTTAATGAAAAAATTTACAAAATATTCCATAAAACAACAAATTTAAAAAATTATATTTCTACAAATAAAAAAAAAATCGGCCCTACGACCCATTCGGCCCTTTGACATTCGGCCCTTTGATACATTCGGCCCTTCGACACATTCGGCTTTTCGACATTCGGCCCTTCGAAATTCGGCCCTTCGGCTCTTCGACATTCGGGCCTTTGTACCTTTTCCATAATAATGTGTAACTATACCTTACTCTCTTTCTCTCAAAAAAAAACTACCTAATATAGGTATTTGATATTAATAGCTTTCACCAACTGCATTCCAAATTTAGGATGTCTTATTATCGAATGTAAACCTGCACTTTAAAATTAACATTTCTTAAAATATATCAAGACTGCATTAAAGGATTCTGTGTTATTACAGCGTTATTGATCAGTAAGGAAGCGGCTTGTAATAGGTCTACGGCTGATTTAAAATTTCGTGCAGAGCAGCAGCCGTTTATTAAACGGGTGCTAAATAAAGAAAAAACAATTGTCGTAGATTTTTTTTCGATTTTCAATCTGAAATTCACCGCGAACCAGATTATTGGTGTTAACCGTCATTCCTCTTGTTATCCATTGTGGCATGCTTATTGGAACTTGACTATTCCTTAACCAATAATTGTCAAATTTGGTACGCAGAATTGGATTTGAATTCTTACTTGAATTTTGAATGAAATTTTGGAATTCGGCTTTGCTAAATGTAACTAGGATTGAGATTTTGACGTGAATTTAACATGAAGTTCTGGAACTAAACCAATATAAACAAAATTTAGCCATTTCTTAACCGATCATGGTCAAAATTTAAATTTTAGAGCTGGATTGGCAGTCTTACATCCATTTTCACTGCAATTTTAGTTTTTGGCCACGTTGGGTGGATCTGTGCCATTTCTTAATCAATGAATTCTAACATGAATTTTGAACGCATTTTAGGAATTTGGTACTGCTTTATTGAAGTAGTCTATTTCTTTTTTATATTGAATGGAATTTCGAAATTTCTTTACCTCTTAGGGTCAAATTTATTATGTACTAGATTAGGATTCTTATGTACAAGAATTCGGAGGATTTTCTGGAATTAGTCTATGATGTTTGGAGCTAGGCCATATCTTAAAGAATTTATATAAGAGTTGGATTGCGATTTTCACCTAAATTATATTATTGTCAAATTTAGTATGCAGATATGATTTAGAAATTTAACAAAGAGAGTTTAGGGGCATGCACTTTATATTGGATTACATATTTTTTTATGTTGTCCTGAAAAGGTCGTTTTTTTATGAAATATGAAACAAAAATTGATAAGGTATGACGTACCTTAATCTGGCTTGGCGATTCTTAAAATTTATCGACAATTATTTTATGCATTTATTTCGTTGTACTACGACTAGTAAAATATTATCAAAAACCCGCTTTTTAAATTTTTTTTTCTATGAATTCGAGTTCATAAAACAAGAAATTAAAAAAGTGGGCTTTTGATAATCCGGATTTTGATTTTCGGGATTTTGAAAAGCAGGATTATGAAAATCGGGATTTTAAAAAGCGGGGGATTTTTAGATTTTTAAATTTGGGAGTCTGAAAAGCTGGATAGTGATTTCGTGATTTTCTAAAACGGGGGCAAACGACCTCAATGACATAAATGTGTTTGTTTATAGTAAAGCAAATACAAATTAAAGTGTTTGGGATCTTGAACGCAAACTAGACTCTTCTAGGTCTAGTTGGAATGATAAACTGCTTAAACCCGATCCTCATTTTACTATTGAATATTCTTGCTTTGTTTTGTGTATTATCAGCTCCCGGCCGATTATCATATAAAATTTTTGTTTGATACATAAAAACTCTATTATTTATTTATTTATGTAGATACATATACGTCTATATAATTCAATACAATAATATTCTATTTGAACAGATGTATATTGGGAATAAGAAAATAAATTAGCGCTTTTGGGGCAAAAACTATCGATACGATAAATGTATGTAGTGTAGTTTGTTAAATTTTACAAAAAATATAAGATCATTTTGCAATACGAAAACATTTCCTGGCGACAGTCGCCCTCGCCTACTGTGTATAGGTTTTGTAATATAAATAGGTGATACTGGATGAAAATTTATCTAATTCTCTTTTCTGTTCTTCAGATGTGTGTGTGTGTCTTTATGCAATAATTTTAATGAAGTGTTTGTAATTAACCAATTCGAATTTATATTTAAACCGAGGAATAACCCGCGGTTAATCCCACCATGATCATTGTTTGGACCCAAATTTAAGAAATTTGGCCATCTAAATTGCCACTTCGTTTATTGTCCGTAATGACAATTTTTGGAGTATACATTTCCAATAGTCGAAAGTAAACATTGAATGTCGCCAGCCTAATCCAACGACAAATAATGTATGTTGTTTAATAGTCAACATGTAATTAAAAACAAATAGATAACTTACAATGATGAATCTCAACTTTTTCAGTTATGTTATACGATAAAATAACAACTACATGACATTTTCTCACGATCCCTATTTACATAATGGATGTTTGTATGTGCGACGACGACTAATGAGATAAATAAAATAATGGTTTAATTGATAAGTCGTAAGTATAGATAATTAATTTTACTATCGCTTATTTGCATACATAAGTACTTTACTCGATATCGGCACCAATGATGATTAGTGATGACTATGAATCGTCATATTCGACCGTTGGAAATATTTTTTATGCTTTTTGATTATTTTTATTGCATAAATTTTATGTCAACTCTTTTATAATAAAAAAAAAAAAACGATATAACCATTTTATGTATTTCATGAATTAATTTTAATTATTGCCATTTTCATTATATTACCTATTATAGTGCGATTTTATTATTGGGTCACACTGTCTTTTGCGTTTAGTTTAGAAGGTGTGCAGTGAGGGAAAGTTTTTTTTAATTTATTTATTTAGGTATTTTAGATTTAATGTCGTTTTAATAGTGTCGCGATTCCTTTCATCGCACGGTACATACATAAAAATTAATTAATTATTGATTTGGAAATGATTGGCATTAAAATTAACTAAACGAATTGCCTGCAGCTATATACGAAATATTGATCGAAATATTTATTTATAGAAATTATGTAAGTCTGAATTTTTATGAGCTGTGTTGACCTATAGTCATGCTATGACTTTGCAATTTGGTCACCCAGAAATTAACAATTTTTATGTGCTTTATATAGTTTTATATAGCCATAACAGTTTATTTTCTATGCAATTTATAAATTGTTCATACTACCACAAGAAATGTTATGGGAGAGAAAGCACAATCATATTATTCATCAGCTGAGTTTAATATTATCCAATTTTGATGACTATCGTTATCATTGCTATATAATTCTAGAAACGCGCTTCTTTTTAACTTGATTTGTATGTTTCACAGAATTATTCTCAACTTAACATAACAAAACATAAGAAAAATTCATATTCCACTGAAAATGTTAACACGTTCACTCTTTATAAATAAAGGGTTATCCAATTCGAGGTTGATAAAGTAAACTTAAAAAAAACACACAAAATATTCGGAATGTATTGTAATTTTTATTTCATTTTACAGAAATTTTTTTTTTGATCCTTGCCATTTTTAGTTAAACAAGATATCATTCAAATGTCCTCCACGGGACTTCTTACAGGCCTTGATTCTTTTGAGGTAATTTTCAATGACTTTTCGGCACATTTCGGGCGGTATCTCGGCCATTACCTTACGAATATTAGTTTTCAATTCGTCAAGAGTTTGAGGATTGTTTGCGTAAACACGAACACGATCTTTCGCGTAGCCTCACAAAAAGAAATCCAAAGGCGTTAAATCACAGGATCTTGGAGGCCAATTGACATCAGCCAATCGCGAAATCAAACGTCCAGGAAATTTCTCTTGCAAAAGATCTCGATTTGCTCGTGTTACGTGACTGGTTGCTCCATCCTGCTGGAACCACATATCGTCAAGATCATAATCTTCGATTTTCGTAAAAAAATAATCGGTTAACATGCGGCCATAGCGCTCAGAATTGACGGTAACGGTTCGTCCATGGTTGTTCTCAAAAAAATACAGCCCAATCACACCACCAGACCACAATGCGCACCAAACAGTGACTTTTTCCGGGTGTAATGGCTTCTCTACAATCAATTGTGGATTTTCTGAGCCCCAAATTCTACAGTTTTGCTTATTAACGTATCCACCAAGCGAAAAATGAGCTTCATCACTGAAGAAAATTTTGTTCGAAAAATCAGCATCGACGGATTTAATAATTTTAACGCGTTGGTCGATTGTTAAATGCTCCATATTCTTAAATGGCAGAATGTCAACTAAATAAATGACAGCGTACTTGACGTTTATCTTTGACAGATGTCGGTATACAGATTTCTACTTTATCAACCTCGAATTGGATAACCCTGTACTATAGATAAGATTATAATGTCTATGAGTGCGAATCAATTATCACGTTGCACGAGTTGTCTTTTAGTACCTTTGAACGAGGGTGGTTCATTTGATAGCACAATCATTTTCGCAATAGAAATACCAATAGCGGAAACTCCTATAATGAATGATATAGTTTTTATCCATTTATGAGTTTTTAAATAATTCTCTTTGCGGTGATTCGATACTTTCTTAGAAGAAAGGAACAATTTATATTCTGTCTGTGGAAATTTCACTGCTTTTGAGCTTAAAAATTTATTCTGACGATCTGCTAGCTACAAATCGGTCTAAATTTAAATTTCATCTCACATAAAAAATCACCTTAAATAGTATTTGGATAATGAACAGGGCTAAATTAGCCTCTAATTTTTTTCCTTAAGGTAAAAGAACCAATTGCGGTTCCAAAATTGTATATTTTGTTTTTTACAATTTATATTTTATTTTTTTCTAAATTCAGCTTCTAAAGGCTAGAGTAACTAATTAAATCAAATTAGTAAAAAAATCCTTTACAAGTAATAATAATAAATAAATTAATTAATTAAATAATATTGTGGTACTATAAAAAAACAATTCTTTATTTTAAAATAGAAATTATAATTATAGAGCAAAATATACATAAGAGGACTCATGTAGTGTAACTTTTTCTCCTATTGCGAGGTTAATCTATTTTACTAGCGGCAATCTATATAAGTTATAGGGTATGTTGCGGAGCACTTTGATAAATATAATTATAAAAAAAATACAAAAACTTTAAATTTAATTTTTAAAATTAATTTTTATTTAATAAAAATATTTTTATATTGTTGCTGGTGAGTGATGAGCTCCGCTGTTGCTCCAGCAAAAATCCAAATTGAATAGGCAGAAGAATTATATTTTTTTATTCTTCTTACCAAATTATAACGAAAATAATAAAACTGGTTTTCACTCCCAGTTTACATGCACCAAAATATTTGGGTGCACCCTATATACATTATGTTTTATTAAACATAAATGTTTGCAATGCCATCTCTTATGCAATGGCTTGATGTATGTGTTGATGCGTTTTACATGACTTTGGTTTTGCAAAATCAATACGAATTTTATGCATCTCTAAATGATGTGATTGTAGAGGTTATTGCAATGCGAAATTTTTGTGTAACCAAAATATAATTTTTCAATTCTATTTTGTTTACACAAATTCGTATGTACAAGTGTTGTTGTACGATTACTATGTACAAGTTGTTATGTACATTATTTATATATACAAGATTGTTGTATATAATTTAGAATAATTCTTTAGATGGATAATTGTCGATTTATAAAGAATTAGGTGAACGGAGGATTGTCCGTTGAGAATTAATTGTGCGGAGTTTCTTATGGTTGAAGAAACTAGCCGCTACATCACCCACCGCGCAGTGAGTTCCCCCACCGTGGGTTCTTTGTCCGCTGGCGTTTGTGGATGGATTTTAGTTGTATTATGATGATGTATAATCATTGTAATGGTAGTGATAATGTAAATGGTTTTATCACCGAAAATTGTATTAATGATAGATAATGTATCATTGTGACGATGTATGATCGTCGGAAGAAATATAATATCTTCACCAGCGTTTGTGGTTGGAGTTTTAAGTTAATATTTGAGTTGGGTGAAGTATGTGTTATCCGAAAATGCGGACAGTTTTCTTCATTCCCGATATTTGATCGGGTGAACTCAAAATTCCATAGACTGGTTTGAGTCTATCGATAGAGACAGATTGTTGCTTGTCTTTAATTTGTAATACAAAGTGCTTACGAAGTCGTCGTATCACTTTGTATGGGCCTTCATACGGTGGTGTGAGGCCGGTCCGAACTTTATCTATTCGTACGAAAACGTAGTCACAGGTTTGCAGTGACTTTGGTACGAATATGTCGGTTTGATTAGATTTGCGCGTGTCCGTTGGGATGAGTTTGTTCATCGTGGAGCGCAATTGATTTATCACTGTGTCAGTGGTAACTTGGGGTGTAAGTGGATGTTCCACAAAGAATTCCCCAGGTAATTTAATGGTTTGACCGTACACCAGTTCTGCTGGTGAACATTTTAGGTCATCTTTGACTGTCGCTCGGATTCCCAACAATATGATTGGGATCTCTGAGCTCCAGTTAACGGTATTTTCACGAGCTTTGAGAGCTGTTTTAAGTTGGCGGTGAAAGCGCTCAACCATACCGTTTGCTTGTGGGTGATAGGCAGTGGTCCGTATTCGATGTGAGCCTAAGAGTTGCATAAGCTCAGCGAATAGTTTGGACTCAAACTGTGTGCCTTGATCGGTCGTAATGTTGACCGGAACGCCGAATCTAGCAATATAGTTTTCGACGAGCGTTTTTGCAATGGTTTGTGCGGAGATGTCTTTTATGCAGTAGGCTTCTGGCCAACGCGTAAAACGATCAACGCAGGTTAACAAATAAGTGAATCCATTAGATGGTGGAAGTGGTCCCACAATATCTAAATGGATATGTTCAAATCTACCTGGTGGAATTTGAAAATTCCCGTGAGTTGATTTGGTGTGTCTTTGTATCTTGCATTTTTGGCAGGATAAACAAGATTTCGCCCAAAGGGTTAAATCTTTGTTCATGCTGGGCCAAAAATACCTTAAAGTGACGAGTTTGCGAGTTGCTCGTACACTTGGGTGTGAAATATTATGCAGAGTGTCGAAGATAGTTCGACGCAATGACTCTGGAATGTACGGGCGATTGTTACCCGTGGATATTTCACAGTATATTGTTAAATCGGCTAATGGAAATTTTTCTAATTTCCATTTGGAAGTGCGCCGATTTGTGGAACTAGAAAGTAAGTCTTGTAGTTCTTGATCGCCAGCTTGTGCCTTTGCGATCGTTGTGATGTCGTAGCGTGTTGCTATGGGGGCAAGTTCATGGTCGGAAGTCCGAGATAGTGTATCGGCGACCACATTGTCCTTGCCTTGAATATGTTGTATGTCTGTCGTAAATTGAGAGACATAGTCCAAGTGGCGTGCTTGCCTTGGGTTTCGCTCCGCTTTAGAGGTTATTGCTCTAGTAAGCGGTTTGTGGTCGGTGAATATAGTGAATTCCCGACCTTCGACAAAGTAGCGAAAGTGTTTGATTGCTTGGAAGATTGCAAGCAATTCGCGATCAAATGCGGAATATTTTCTTTCGGCATCTGATAATTTCTTGGAGAAAAATCCAAGAGGTTCCCAGGTCTTATTATTTAGTTGTTGTAAGACCGCGCCTATTGCAGTGTTGGAAGCATCAGTGGTGATGCTATATTTGGTTGCATTTAGCGGATGCGCTAAAAGGGCAATATTTTCTAAGCTGTTCTTGAGCTGAAGGAATGCTTTATGACATTCTTCAGTCCAAGAAAAATTTTGAGGCGTTTTGGGCTTTTTGAGGAGACTTGCCAAATGCGCGTGTATTGGGGCAAGTATTTCTGCAAGTTTTGGTATAAATCGGTGGTAGTAGTTTACCATGCCGACGAATTGTTGGATTTGCTTGACGCTTTGAGGTGCTGGGAATTCTCTAATTGCATTAATTCGTCCTTCGGACGGCAAAATGCCATTAGATGTAATCTTGTGACTAAGAAAGTCAAGATTATTTGTCCCGAACACGCATTTTGCCGTGTTGATATTGACACCGTACTTTGATAATTTTTGGAAGAGTTTTTCCAAATGAAGTAGGTGTTGCTTCTCGTCTTTTGAGGCTACGAGAATATCGTCAATATATACAAAAACGAAATCGAGATCTCTCACGATTTCGTTGATGAAACGCTGGAATGTTTGTGCAGCATTTCTGAGTCCAAATGGCATTCGGGTGAATTCGAATAATCCAAATGGAGTGGTAATGGCGGTTTTGTAAATGTCGTCAGGAGCAATCGGGATGAGGTGATATGCTCTGACGAGATCGATTTTGGTGAAAATTGTGCAACCATGTAGTTGCATGGAGAAATTTTGTATGTGGGGGATAGGATAACGGTCAGGAATTGTGACTGCGTTAAGCCTTCTATAGTCCCCACATGGTCTCCAGTCGTTGTCCTTCTTTTTTACCATGTGTAATGGACAAGAAATTGCTGATGAAGAAGGTCGGCAGATCCCTAGTTCCGCCATATGTTGGAATTCTAGGAAAGCTGCTTTGTGGCGTATTGGATCAAGCCGTCTTGGTCTTGAGAATGGTAAATGCCCTGTAGTCACAATGTGGTGTACTACATTGTGCATTACCGGAGCATTGTAGTTTGGTGGAGCTGTTAAAGAAGGGAATTTCTTTAACAGTGCTCCATAGCCATTGTTAAGTGTATAATGCAATGGTGATGGTGTATCAACGCGTGCTGATGTTGCGTTGATTGAAAGTTTAGTGGATGGATCAATCAATTTGTGATTTTTTAGATCCACTAGAAGGCCGAATTTCTTTAGGAAATCCGCGCCTATAATTGGTCGGTTGACATTGGCGAGAATGAAGGCGTGTTTGAATGAACGCCTTAATCCAATGTCAACGTCTAGTAATTTTGTACCATAGGTGTTTATGGTGGTACCGTTTGCAGCTGACAGAACTAAATCGGGATTGCGATTTGTTCCGTGGCGATAGTATTTGTTGTATGGGATTACGCTTAGGTCAGCGCCGGTATCAATCAGGAAGGTGATTTTATTAACCGAATCCCATAGAAATAGGCGACTATGGTGAGGTTGTCTTAGGTCGGCCGCTACGACCTTAAGACTTGTTGATTTAGGGAACCGATTTGCGGATTCCTTTTGTTGTGTAGCAAAAGTGCATGGTTGTGTGCATTTTGAAGCAGTGGTGCTAAATTTTGAGTGATACCAGCACCAGTTGTGTGGGGCTTGGTATCTTGGCGTTTGTCGGTTGTTTATCTGAAATGAACTTCCCTGGTTTGTATGTGATGGTGGATGTGTTGAAGAGGATGGAGTTTGTCTCCATGGCGATTGAGAATGCGAGGGTTGTCGCTGTGTGTGTGTATTATGCTCTAGCCTCAGTAGCCGGTCGCTAATTTGTTTTAGCATTTTTTCATGAGGGCTACTGCTAGAGCTTGGCGCGTGTATCTCTGAGCTTGGTATCCGCGTGTCGCGATCGATTAAACTCAAGCTCTGAGTCCGCGTGCCTATGATGTCGTGGAGTTTGTCGGCGATTTTAATGAGATCCTCTTCTGGTTTGTCTTGTTGAGGGATCAGCGCCGCTTGTAAGTAATCAGGGAGTTGCCTGATCCATAGTTTTATGATGACGTTGGCCGTGAAACTTTTGCCGGCCAACGATTTGATTCGGTGTAGCATGTCCGAAGGTTTTTGGTCACCAATATCGATTTTGTTTAAAATCGTCTCTAATCTACACTCCTCGGAGATGGAGTAGCGGTCGATTAGGACTTTCTTAAGGTTGTCGTATTTGTTATTGGGTGGAGGGTCTTGTAGAATGTATGCGACCTTCTCCACCTGTGCTGCCGAGAGGGACAACACTGTGTGCGCAAACTTCTGTTTGTCGCTGGTGATGTTGTTGGCGTCGAACAATATTTCGGCTGATATGAACCAAATCTTCGGGTTAGTTTCCCAAAATGCTGGTAGCCGCATCAAATGTTTTGATGTGGCTATTTCAGACTGGACATGCACATTTAGTTGACGATTTGCGTCATTATTTACCACGATTTTATCTTTGCCGTTATTTGCCATGTTTATAACACTTATATAACGGTGTTCACTTAGTAAAAAAAAATATATTCACACACTTAAAAAAAATCTGTTGCACGTATAAAAAAATTTTTGCAACACGCGGTTTTTGACTAACGAAAATGAATTTTTAGAATTGGTGTCGGAATGGACACGTGTTTTCTAAAAAGCGACCAGGGGGTTGGGACGATTTGTGAATATAGCGCGCTTACCAGTGGTCGGGGCTTAGGCCGCTATCTCACAAAACTCGTCTTATATTTTTAATTTAATTAAAAATAAAACACACATGCACTTTTTTATTAAAAGAATTACCTTTATTTCACTTTTTTTTTTTAATAAATAAAAATTCACTCACCTGTTTTGCGGTAAAAACCGTCGTCGTGGGTCACCAGATATAGGGTATGTTGCGGAGCACTTTGATAAATATAATTATAAAAAAAATACAAAAACTTTAAATTTAATTTTTAAAATTAATTTTTATTTAATAAAAATATTTTTATATTGTTGCTGGTGAGTGATGAGCTCCGCTGTTGCTCCAGCAAAAATCCAAATTGAATAGGCAGAAGAATTATATTTTTTTATTCTTCTTACCAAATTATAACGAAAATAATAAAACTGGTTTTCACTCCCAGTTTACATGCACCAAAATATTTGGGTGCACCCTATATAAATTATGTTTTATTAAACATAAATGTTTGCAATGCCATCTCTTATGCAATGGCTTGATGTATGTGTTGATGCGTTTTACATGACTTTGGTTTTGCAAAATCAATACGAATTTTATGCATCTCTAAATGATGTGATTGTAGAGGTTATTGCAATGCGAAATTTTTGTGTAACCAAAATATAATTTTTCAATTCTATTTTGTTTACACAAATTCGTATGTACAAGTGTTGTTGTACGATTACTATGTACAAGTTGTTATGTACATTATTTATATATACAAGATTGTTGTATATAATTTAGAATAATTCTTTAGATGGATAATTGTCGATTTATAAAGAATTAGGTGAACGGAGGATTGTCCGTTGAGAATTAATTGTGCGGAGTTTCTTATGGTTGAAGAAACTAGCCGCTACAAAGTCTTAACGTAATAATTCATACTGATTCTTAATTTTTTTTTGGATTATATTCACCTTGAAGTACCAACAATCATCATTCGTATCGCGCCATTTTCAATGATCCCCAGACATATATCTACACATCACCCTTATAAAGTATTCGTCATCTTTAAGGTCAAAATCGAAATCGGCAACGGTCATTGACGTCACTATTTCCGTTTTTTCAGTTTTATCGAATTCTAAGCAAAAATTCCATTTGTTCTGACATTTTTTATTGTCTTTGTCGTTTTATTTCTTCCTTTACATTACCTTTCTTTATCTTTTTATGTAGTTTATTTTTTTTTTATATTTGCGGTCTTAGGTATTAGGATCTTAGGTTTGAATGGAGTAGGCAAATCATTATTAATTTTGGTTTCATCGGATTTTTCTAGAGTTTGATGTATTCTTTCGCGTGTTACTGAACCATCCAATGCTACATTTACAGTTAAAGCCGTTTCCTGCCCTAAAATATTATCGAAATCAACATCCATGGTATCGAGGCTGAATACGCTTTAATTTTCAAATTTATCCAATATTCGAATAAACCTTGTAAGTATCCTCTTTTGATCCAGTTCACGAATAGTACATAAATGAAGCATTTCAAAAATATTTAATTTGATATCTCTACACTTAGCAAATACATTTTATTAAACACTTGATTTTTTATTTCGCAAAAAATTAAATTGTTGAATATTTTAATTAACCCTAATGTGAGTGACGTGGGTACCGGTTATCTTTTACACTATTAGGCGTCTATTTTTGTATGTTTTACTTCCAATAAAACTTAAAATTTTATGAGAACTTCTAGTTCAATTGGTAGATTACGATCATATTTAATAAACACATTCTATTAAACACTTGTTTTTTATTTTTAAACACTTGTTTTTCCCTACACATCACCCGAATGAAGTGTCATCATAAAACCCCAGACTATTACGTTAAGTCTGGGGTTTTACATCTCTGAGGCTTCTCTTAGTGTCGCACTTCTGTTTTATAGTAGAATTGAGAATTGTGATGGATCGATCAATAAAACAAACATGAAGCAAATAAATCATACTATATTAATATTTATTTAAATGATAGCCCAATCAAAAGTTATTTTACTACATATTCAAACATATATGTATTAGATAAAAATGATTACACAAATTAACATAATAAGAACAAACATTAACGTTCAGAAATTAAATACACACATAAAACAATGTAAATATTTAGTTTAAGTAAATATTATTATCATGATTATGCATAACTAATTTGAATATGTAATAATTTTTTTAAAATGGCCAAAGATTTAATATTTTAAAATTTGGAGATAAACCTTATCCAACTAACAAGAGCTAGTTGAAGAGATGCCCAATAATACTAGACATTCGATCTTGTTTAGGTAAAGGAATTATAGAACCCATTTTCTCAACAATGAGCAATCACAGATTTTGACAAACACTGTTTTGTGTTCAAATTTTAAGTCACAGCCGAATAGTCTCTAGTACGAAGGCTGCCTTTTATATTTCGGGATTAGAGAACAAAAACAAATTTAATCATCGAAAATCGCTTTATTGTTTTTCAAAATATTCCCCATGAAAATCTATACACTTTTGCATGCGTTTGAACCAATTGTCGAAGCACTTTTTCCACTCTGATTGAGGTATCTCCAAAACATGCATTCTGAACGCAGCAACCGCTTCTTCAGGTGTCGAAAAACGTTGACCTCTCAGTTTGTTTTTTACGTACGGGAATAAAAAGAAGTCATTTGGTGACAAGTCAGGACTATACGGCGGATGACTCATCAAATCGATGTTTTGAGTGCTCAAAAATGCAGTTGTTTGAGCCGATGTGTGAGAGCTCGCATTGTCGTGGTGAAGAGTGATCCGTCTTCGGCAGTTGGTTTTCCTGATTTCTTGGAAGACAACTGGCAAACAAATGGTTGTGTACCACTCAGAATTGACTGTTCTGCGTTGTTCTAGTGGTGCGGTTGCGACGTGTCCATTTTTTCCGAAAAAACAGGCGATCATTTGCTTGCAAGTGCTTCGTGCGTGAACAACGTTTGTTGGATTCGGCTCATCTTGAAACACTCATACAGTCGACTGCTGTTTACTTTCGGGCTCATACGCGTAAATCCACGATTCATCACCTGTCACTATGTCGAGCCTGTTTTTGAGCGATTGACAAATTGTGTGGGATCCAACGCGAATAAATTTTTTTGACATTCAAATGTTTATGCAATATTGAATGTATGCTGATCCCACTAATGCCTAAGGTTGTCTCAATCTCACGATAGGTCACATGACGATCTTGCAATATCAGTTCGCGCACAGCATCAATGGTTTCCGGAACAACAACTAATTCTGGACGACCTTCACGAAATTCGTCTTGGAGTGAACTACGACCTCGATTGAATTCACCATACCATCGATAAATACTAGTACTTGATGGAGCTTCATCGCCAAAAATTGAATTAAGTTCATCCATGCACTCTTGCTGCCTTAATCCACGTCGAAAGTTGTAAAAAATAATCGCACGAAAATGTTCACGATTTAATTCCATTTTTTCGCCGAGATGTTAAGTTAATGAGTACTGTAAACAACACAAATATCGCGCGAATGCCAAAACGTTCTGAGTACGTATAATCTCAAAAATGTCAAACTTTACGATAGAGCTGTCAGTTGCCAGATTGCAACACTAGGGTTGTCCAATCCCGAAATATAAAAGGCAACCCTCGTATCATCAATTCATGGACCCGGTCAAAATCATAATCGGAAAATTCGGTATATGAAACTCCAAAGCTTTTTCAAATTATTCCATGATGTAACGTTCACTTGCACCATAATGCTGTGTTTAGTTACATTATATTTTATAAAAATTAAAATCAAGATGTAATCGATGTTTTAAACCGTTTATTAGTCAAATCTTTGAACAAAGATTTGACAGTTTAGCGAAAAGATACAATTTGTATAATATTCATAGTTAATTCCTTTGTAATCAAGTACACCAGTATACATTTTTTTCTCTAGTATGACACAAATTATAGTAGCCAATAATCAAATTGTGGTCCCGAATAGTACAGGGCCAAATAATAAACTATGTACAAATTATGTACATATAAGTATAAAAACAAATGTTACTCTATCTGAGTATAAATATAGTCCAGTTCATCAATAAGGTTGACTTAATACCGGAAAGGGATTATCAATAACAGGAGAAGGAAGCAAAACTACTCATAAGATCCGGAGACAGAAATCCACCGTACCATAACAACACAAAGCCCGCTTTATAATATTTACAGAGGGATAATTAAAAAAAATACAAGTTTGACACAAAGCGATAAAACTAAAATCTTTCAAAATTAGCTGGGCTTTGAAATGTTGGGTTAAGTTGGGAAAATTACTAAAATTTAAAAATATTTATCTACCTATAAATTATTTCTCGAATATGATTTTCTTCGAATATGATTTCTGAATTTGTTGTTGTGTTGTATGGGCTGGTGGACTCTGAAATTTTCATATGCACGTCCGAGTATCTGAAAATCCGATGAAATTTAAAGACCAAATTCTTCAAATTTTTCTAAATCACTCACAATTTTTTGGAATCAATTTGGTGATTTTACAGCTGTTAGTGCCGAAGCAAGTATGAGGCATTCTGCAGTTGCAATAGAAAATGTTTCATTTTCCAACCAGAACTTTGTTACCATTGTTGATTTTTAGTACTACAAAGTTGTTGATTACCTGATTAACTAAGGGGTAATCAACAACTTGTTTACGTAAATGATATATGGTATTTCTGGTAGTCTGCTACACGTAAGTTCCACTTAGAAGCTTAAATTGGTAGTTGACTGACTGCCGCAAGTGTATAACATATAGCATACACCAGTTTTTGGACCTCGTAATTGTGGAAGGTAGGTAAGACCCAACTATTTCAGCATATCGCGTTTTTTGATAAAGATATTCATGAAGCAGTTGTAGCTAATTGGAGATAATCTAACCAGAGCAGAATCGCATATGCTAAACTCGGAAACGCAATACTTAACACTTTTGTTAGAACTAGTGTGTATTTTTAATCGTTTCGAGCCTTCCTTTCTCGGATGCCAGTGAATCGATGTAAATCGACTCAACATATATTAAAGGCAAATTATTGTTTTATTATACAATCAAAATATGATTAGGATTCCACCCTTGAACTTTATCCTCCTGAATTGTTCGTAAATTTAATGAAGCGTACAACTTCAGCTCGGCCACGTTGCAAGGTCTCTACAACAACGAATGATTTACAAAGTGTTCCATCAACACCCAGCCGGAGTGCGTCGTAGAGGAAGACTCCGACTGCGCTGGCGTGACGACGTCGAACAAGACCTACTCATGCGATATAAAGCTAGAGAAAGAGATAGAGAGAGTACAACTTCAGCAATGAAAGTTCATGCTCCAAAACTATTTTATTAGACCGACTCTACAACTGCCCTACACTGACTATCTCTGAGTCTTCCCATTTAAAAACATTTGTTGGCAACCGTGTGTAAATATTCAGCTATTAAAAATGTTTAACGCTTCAGCATGCGTTCAATGAAAGTTAAATAAAATAATACGGGATTTTCCGACATCTATAATAAAATAAAATTCAAAACCGATCATCAATCTCTGTATAATATAAGCTTTGCTTCTACCTTGTGCTACCAATTTGAAGGTTTCCAAGAAAACATATGTTTGCCTTCTGAACTATCCGATGAAGGAATCGCGGTTTATTTGCTATCGTTAAAATGATCCAGCCGGTATATTTTTCCGAGGAATATCATCAAGCGGCTGCTAAAGAGATAAGATGGTCAATCAATGAGTTACTTGTTGTTCAGTCCAGCAAAAAAAAATGTCAAAAATTGTCTGAGATTTACCGAGCAACGAACCTTTAATTTAATATCATCAAGGCCTTGTTTGATGGCATTGTCAAATATTAATATGTTTAATTATCGTAAGAAAGAACCAGTAGCTGGATGGATATTCTTGATGTGATCCTTTAAGTGGATTTTAATTAGACTCTTTGAGTATTTCGTGTAAAACATTATTTTAGCTAGACACTGCCTGCAGACAAGACATTTTAAAATGTAGGAAATGTAGGTGAAAAATCCGTAGAATTACCATGTGAGAATTTCGAGGGTTCACCAGTAATCCAACGGGAAGATAAAATTCTTTCATACTCATTTCTTCTACATTCCTCCTAATGGATAGTTCGTAATAAAATCCAACACCGACATAAGTTTGTTGACATGGTGGTTGATGGACAAAGTAAGTGTGAAAGGCTCATATTTTCGTTATTGCAAGTAAGCACGTTAAGTCTCTAGAGCGTGGATTAGATTACTGCAATCAGTTTTAGATTTACGAGTAACCACTGTAACGTATTCATTCCCATTTTTATAAACCTTTGTAAATGCATTGACGGATTTAATGTAAAAGTTATATAGTTTGATTCCGTTCCCAGACAGGTGTTTTTAAGATTAAATTTATCCAATTTATCGTCTGAGGCAATAAAAATTAAAATAGATAAAGTTACTAAGGGTTTACCACTTATCCTGCTTCAAATCTGAGGTTCAGTTAGACGATTGATTTGTTATGTGTTTAATAACGATGTCAGTTTAGGTTTCGTAATGTTGAAATGCGCATATATTACATGGCCGTGGTGCGTAGGGCTGCATTTGAATCTCACCTCATCTCTGATTTCCGGTTCGCGAAAATTAGATCAAATCAGCATTCAAATTTATTTCTGACAAATCTCTTAAATTTTTCATCAGTGATTGACGAGTGAATTCTACTGATAAATATCCATATCCACTCTTGGTTTCACCACACTAATTGTCTCATGATCATTTGATGTAGCTGTTTGTCATAGTTATGTTGTTAGTTATTGATGACCCGGATAATTCATCAGGTTTATTCTCCGAAAACTCTTGCTCCGAAAACTCGGCACAGAATCAATCGGATCAAATGTAATATTCGATCATGAATACATATTATAAAACATACTTTTAGTTATGATTTTGCAAACATTTATTTTTATCAAAATTATCAAGCCAATCAACTAACACAATTATCATCAATTACAAAAATAATTTCTATTTTAGTCTTATTAGTAATATATTTTTTTTAGTTGATTTCAATAGAATAAGTTATGACCATTCAAAGACCATTATTCCAAGTTTTCAAAATAAACCCATTATAGCTGTATGATTCAAATTTAAACACTGCTCGCCTTCGTATTAAATAGAATTCAGTCAGAGTTCAAGAGTCTTATCATTTTAGCGCAATTTTATTGCTCTAATTTAAAGTTGATTGTTCACAACATATATATAATAAATGTTTGTACATAACTATGCTATATACCCTAAAAAGCGTACTTATATACTCCAGTACCATAGAGAATTACATTTACAATAAAGAGGTTGATTGATGACTGAATTATAAATTGGCTTTTAAGTGTGTAGATTTTTTTATATACGAAGGAATGAAAAACGTCGTAACTTAAATGAAATTATTTCAACGCGATTGTTTGATGAGTGACAACCAAATCAAAGTGTGTGTACATATATTATGGAAAGGCCTCTAAATGCTGTAATCAACATTTTTTTTACAGTTAATGGATAATTTTGTAATTGAACATAATTTGAAATTTATGCATGCGATTGTGAAATTTGAGGGTGTCTCGATTTTATGTGTATAAAGTATCAGTTTGTTATCATAATTTAATGAAATATTTGGCTGTATATTGTATTGTAAACGATATCACGAAACAATGACCTCTGATGCACACATGATATGATATACATATATACCACATTGTCAGATCTTATTCCCAATCATTCCTTCTTTTGTGCTCAAAATAAACTTTCTAAAGATTATTATTTTACTATAAGTATTTGAACTATAAAGTTTAATCTATTACATGTAGTTGACACATTACTAATAAGGTTATCAAATGAATTGTTTGACTAAATATAAAACTATTATTAATAGAATTTTAAAAAAAACTTTATTATGCCATTGCATTATAGAACAACACTTTTCATTGTCAAGAAATTTAAAAATATGTTCCAGTTCAGTAAAATCTTTTTAGTGTTCAGTAGGGTGGGACTTAATTGAAGTAATGAAATCATCAAGCAAAAATGATTTCTTATAATTCATTGGAAATTTTTAGTCGATTTATTGAACAGCAAATGAACTTTTTAAGGTGAATGCGGGAACTTTTGATATTTTCCACAAAAAATGCCGATCACGTCGATAAAAGCTGTAAGTAATTATAACCCACAAATTATCTCGAATATTGTTCTGATTTTTGAATTCAGATTAACCATAAATCATTTGAGGCCATTTATTTGAGGTTCAGAGGAACTGCTAGAAAATTGAAGGAACCAACCATTAAGATAACTGACCGATCTTCACATTCCTTGATGCAGCATTATTAATCCTAATTTAAAAGGACTCGTAAAACCGAATATTCCGATCGGTTAATTGTGTACCCATGTTCTGATGCAGGGAGTAAGTCAGATTGTACTGACCGAAAAAACTATCGCCCTATATGATTCGGTTCTTAACTTTTATAAAAGCTTTAGAACGGATTACTGTTAGTTTTATTTGACTCTTTCACAGTTAAGCTCACAGTTTCTGTAAACGTAATCAAAGTTGGTCCACAGGGGCGGTATACGTTCTCCCTATTGTGACTGCTTGATCATTGGCTACCTTCTTATAAAATTACAGCAATCTGGATACCTATTTGGGAATTCGAATAAATGAAAGAAGTTTTCGAATGATCGGTATTTGTGAATTCGTAAACGTATTGATCTAATCGAATGTCACAAAATAAAAAACTAAAACGAGTAACCATGAAACAAACAAAAATTACCGTTACGTGCAATCGGTGTTCGGCCAAGAATTCCCGTTCAAGAACGAATTTCTCCTCGTTGCTATAAAAGGAAAAAGCACGTCTTCGATATTTAAAATATTTTGGCAGTGAAACGCTCGGAAATAATTTGTTTATCAATATTTTTTTTCCTAATTATTATTGAAAAGACTAACTACAAATAAAACTGTAATTAATGTTTGTTACGTTTGCATAACCCTTTGCACTCGATTAATTTTCAAGGTTTTTGGGTGTCAACTTGTATTATTTTTAGCTAAGGATTAAAATATTTTACAGTGGTAGAATTGAACGTATTGTATAAATAAATAAAATAAATAAATAGTTTTAATTTTTGTAATCTTTTACAGTGTGGTACTTTTTTTTGGTCTACAGACTGACGAGTTTTAGAGTAAATTAGTATTGTCACCTCCAACGTGATATACGAGTTGTAGAGTAAATATATATTGCCACTTCCAGTGTGACATACAAGTGCAAAGGGTTAAATTACGACATTTGTTTTGGTCGTCAAACGTCAAAATTCCAAGGCCAAGGTTTGTATTTTTCGTACAGGCATAACCATAAATTAAAATTTCACTGTTGATTGCTTTACAGTGTACATTTTTATTTTCGTTCCAATTCACAAATACCAAATTATGTTCGAATCGAATTTATCGTTCGGATCGAATTGTCATTCGGATTCAAGGGTTCGGATTTTAGGGTCTAGAGACACCAGCAATATTCCGAAAAATGCTCACAAGAAACTCTTAACTGTTAAGCAATCTTTCAATTCTTGTAAAAATCTCAGGTAGAATAGATTCTCACAATTGGTGCTTGCTACTTGCTCGAATTGTAGAACAGTCGTGAGTAAGAGACCCCAAACGAAAGGAAATCCTTGCTGCAATTCAGCCGCAAAAATCTTATCAGGACTACTTGCCTTAGTCCGTTCAAAGGAGAGCCTGTTTGGTAAGTACTAACCGTCGAATTTACAGTAGCGTTAGGATTTTCATAAAACCATAACATCAGAGCAGATATAATGTGTGTGTTATCCGGAAATCTTAAGTGTGCATTAGTTATGCGACCTATTAAGTCTGAACCAGAAATTAAGTCTGACAATGTTAGGAAAATGATTAATTTCTTCACAGAAGCTAATCTAGGAAGTAATGCGGACGGATCTTAGAAAAATTATTTTTTTTTATAGATTTATAGTTGTTTCGTATAACATTTCGAATTTTTTGATCGCCCACCCAATCTATTATTGCAACGATATTTCAACGAATTATGATGTTGAATACAATATTATTTATGCGTACATGTATGTAAATGCATTATATGCATATGTAAATTCATCATATTCATTTCCTTCCACAGGATTGGAAATGAAACAAATAAACAAAATTTTTATTAAGAATTTCAAATTAAAATTCAATGACAAAGTTTTTTTATTCAGCTAATAAATAAACAAACAACATTTCGGTTTTCTGCTAACACAACAAATATAGTTTCGTGTGTTTCGACTTTGTCGGAATAATACTCATATGGAAATATATACATGTACGATTTTTTTAAGTTTACATATTAAGTTATGAGTAGTCAAACAATATTAAAGTTGTTGACAAAATTTTGTAGTTTTTTTTTTTGGTAAAGTTTGAAAAATTTTTATTACGATTTCTTCCGGATAACAATTTAGTAATAATCAAATAAAGCATACTATTTTGTGTTGTACACATATTTATTGTTTGTTGATTACTAAAATGAGTAACTATGTTTATATTTATGTACGTAAATGTACAAAACATGATAGTTCTACCGTAACATGATGTTCTATTGTGTTATAGTTTTATTTACTAAATTTCTATTATAGGTTCCATTGACTTAAGCAGTCGACTCGCTATCTAAACCTATAAAATGACGTAATGAAAATTAAAATGACATTTCAGGGATTGTAAAATACTCGTAATTGTACCGTCGAGTGTAGATCATCGATTTTATATAGTGAAATAAACAGCGCGTGCCACATTACAATATAAATTTAGCCTTGATATGAAATTCGGTTGACGTTTTTTGTTTGGCACACACAAAAAAGAAATCCCAGAACCAATGTGGTGTATGACGGTCGTAATTTCAATTAAAATGAATCGTTTTGTTTATATTGATTGACTGCATTACTCGTGAACATTATGTGCATTTTAAATTATATTCGAGGTAATTGGATTTTTGTTTACTCGTTATGCCTATTTTCGCGAAATAATGTCTATTTTGATATCGTAATCGTAAAGTTTAAGATTAATTTTTTTTTCAATTTCGGCTTGACCTGATTGTTACTCGATGGACAATGATTTATGCTTCTGTCTTAAATACTCCACAACCAGTTCTGAACTAAAGAGATCGTAAAAAGTTCAGTTTTACAGTCTGCGGCGAGTAGATTTTCTTCGCTACGACATAAAATCATTTTTATATTGAAATTTTTAAAGTTATTTCTTGAAAAACGAATTTTATTATACCCTCGAATGCAATCAATCAATATAACGAATGATTACACCCCCATATGTTTTAAATTGAAGCGTCTATTAACTACATACTTACAATCATTTAATAGACGCTTCAACTTTATCGAATTGTGGTCCGTTAATTCGTGGTTTTACTGTATTCTTAGATACGAAACAATTTGAAGTTTTGTATTTGATATTTCGGTATAATCGTGATATTTTCGCGTGGAATACAAAATACTAACCGATCGTGATTTTTTAAAATGATTTGTAAAATCGGATAACCAAGTAAGACCAAGTAAGAAAAGAAAAGCTCAACACTCACTAGAAATGGCAGAAACTTTACCATCAACTTCACAAGATCTTTCTAGAATCCAGTTAATCGTCAAAAAACAACGAATCCAAGAACAAGATCCAGCTAAACCAAAAGAGAAATCACCTCCACCAATAAATTTTGTCGGGATATCAAATTTCTCCACTATACAATCGATTATGAAATCGACTAGAAAATTAATGTTGCAGACTCTGAAACCTAAAGAGAAAAGAGAAAATTATTGAGGATCTCAAGCAAAAGGGTCATCAAATTCAAATTGCTGTAAAGATCAGTAATAAAGAAAAAATCGAGTTCAAATTAACAAACGACTTCCACTTATGTTCACTTTTAATGACAACAAAAAAGTGGAAGATGTGTATAAAATCAAGGCAATACTTAACATGAGAGTTAAAATAGAGCCATTGCAAAACAGCGGTCTTATACCGCAGTTCAAAAAATGTCAAGTTTTTGCAAATATACTCGGAAATATTGCCAAAGAGAGACTAGACGCGTGAAATGTCTTGAAAACAACACACCCAAGTATGCCCGTTTAGTAAAGATATTGCTGCAAAACGTGTTAATTGCAAGAAAACATATGCAAACTACAGGGGGTGTGAAATAGCTAAAGACCCACAAGGATTAAGAAATAAAACGCGAGAACAAAATCCAGGAATACCAGAAAACATTAACCAAACTTTCACCAAAATGGAACCAAAATCTCATGCAAGCAAAACGGAAGAACCAAAACTATATGTACTCGCAAGTGGTAATGAATGACAAAATCAGTTATTTCGAACGGCATCGCCGAAGATACAACAGTGGTCAAAAGATACTAAGAAGTATGGATATACAACATTCGGCTAGCTAAACTAGAGAAGTTCCTTGATGCTCTAAGCAACAAGTTAGATAATCAAGAGAAATAAAAATGGCATCCAATCCTGATAGTAACCTGAAACGCAAATGAGCTAATGCCCATATGAGAGAATTAGATATTTTTCTAAATACTGAAAAATAAATGTCTGCCTAGTTATTAAAATATATGGATACAGCTGTTACCACGCCATTCATCCAGCAGGAAGGGCAAGATGAGGATCGTTGGTGGTTATAAAAGAAAACATCAAACACTTTATAGATCTTAAAATTGAAGAGGGATTTATGCAAGTAGTCACGTTAAAAGTATTTTTAAATAACAACAAAGAATATAGTGTATCGTCCATATAGTGCCCCCCAAGATATAATTTAATTAAGCTAGACTGTTGCACATTATTTAAATCACTTGGATTAAGTTTCATATTCGGAAGTGATTTTAATTCAAAAATACCTACTGGGGTTCAAGAGTTACCTCTAGAAAAGGAATAGTGCTGTTTGTAGCAGGACGACTAAGCAGTTGCGAGTTTGATTCTGGAGATGAACCAACTTATTGACCTACGGATAGAAATAAAATATCTGATATCCTAGACTTCTTTATCATTAAAGGTATATACGAAAGCTAAGGTATATATACCTTAAGAAGCGAATATATACCATAAGAAAGAAGCGAGGGGATTATGTTGGATGACATACTTAGTATTATGACAAGTAATGTAACGATTGTTAAGAAAACTAGTCCAGCTTGGCTGACCAATGACAAAGCTTGCTGGGAAAAATTCCAGATACTAGTAGAAGAACTAGAACAACTCAACAACAGCATATTATAAGAAGCGACGTTGAGTAGTACGCCTTCAAGTTCAACGGAACTGCGCCTACATGATTATGTATGGAATATAGTGTCGGTCCAATCGCCACCTCTAGCCGTGGCGCAATGGCCAGCTCTTTTAAGCACATTTTCATAACATTTTCGTAGACCTCTGGTGTTATTTAAGCAATTTCGTTTCTAATAGTGTTCTTAAGGATGGCTGTGGTTGGTTTATTGGTGTACATATTTTCTTCCAAGTACTCTATAGGAAGATTTCGTGAGGGGTATAATTAGGGGATCGAAGAGGCCACGCGATATCACCACTTTTTTACATTCTCCGGCCGGGAAAAATTTCTCGCAAAATTTTTATCGTAGGACGAGCTGTGTGGGATGGGCACCGTTTTGTTGGAACCCCAGGTTCTGCAGGCTTAATTGATTCAATTCGAGTATAAAATAGTTTTCCAACATGTTCCGTTAGCGATCACCAGTAACTGTTACAACTTTGCCTCTAGTATCCTCAAAGAAATATTGCCCAATGATGCGGCCGGCCCAAATGACCATACTCTACGAGGGTGTAGTGGTCTTTATTGTATCAATTATCGGTTTTCAGTGCCCCAATAGCGGCTATTCTCTACGACCGTCAAATGTGAACTGACAAATGTCCTTCAAAACAAAATGGCGGCCAAACAAAATCGATCTGGAACATAAAAAGCACCCTGTACATCGAATTAACCGTACAAACAATTCAAAGCAGTTTTATGAAATACTAAAATTTTACATTTCTAATCGACACTTTCGTGTTAAATTAAACGCGGGAAAACGCGTTCTGGGACCAACTTTATATGTTCTACGAGTATATACCTCGAACAACGATAGCAGAGACTAACATAGCAACGTTTGTGGATGATACGGCCACCTTAGCAGTCGCTGTAAAATCCCAAATAAAATCGAAGCAGACTTTTGATTTTACTGGGTGACGGAAAAACAATACTAGATAAATCATTTTTCTCGATGGATATGAGTCATTTTGAAACGTGTTCGGCGAAAATATTTCCGCTTCAAATTAAAGATGAAACACACCAAGGAGTCAATACGCGTTCCGCGAAATAATGAATATGAAAAATTTTTTTCATTAGCAATCGAGTAGGTTTGCATTTCCCACACGAAATTTTGATTTCACATAGCGAAATTTAAAATTACGTGCGAATAATTCAAACTACTAGATTGTCAATGGAAAAAACTTTTCATATTCATTATATCACGCAATGCGGGAAAAAAAATTTGGGCAAACATTTTATTGCAAATTGGAGTCTTTTTTTCCTAAAATTACAAAACTTTTGAAAGCAATTGGCTTATTGTTTCATTTTAAATACATGTATGACGTAATTTTTTGAAAAAAAAAATGTACCTGCAATTTAGGGGCAAAACCCCGAAAAATGGCAAAATATTCAAAATACGTTGATTGGAGTTAAAGTAATGGGATAAATTAAACACTTATTTTTTATTTTTTTTTGTTTTTTTTGATTTATAGAAGTTCTTTCTTTAATATTAATATTTTGTTGGACCGCCTTTTGTTTTTATTACACCGGTACAACCCCGCAACTGATGTGCAAAGAAATTGGTCAAAAACAAGGTCTAGTACTGTCGCGTGGAATACAGTGTCGTCGGAACCGTTTAAAACTTCGTCGGACATAAGACGGGATGATGAGTGAGCAACGGGAAAACAAATTTCAAAGAAAAAGACCTGTTAAAGCTGGTTTAAGAGCACTTAAACCAGTTCAAAAGCTTGAGTTCACATTAGTAGTTGTAAAAAAATGTTTGCTATGGGCCCAGGAGCATGTTTCTTGGACTCCAGAGATGTGGAATGATGTGATGTTCTCCGATGAATCAAAATTCAAGCTGCATGTTGGAGATGGAAGAATTTTCGTATAGAAGAAAAGTAGGCGAGAGGCTTAGCAACGAATATCTTTTAAAACTTCCACCGAAAATGAAGGAGTGATGGTCTGAGGATGCTTTTCTGGAAATGAAACCGGTCGATTGTGCTTCCTTAGTTCCAGCATTACAACAGCTGTTTATCTGCAGGTCCTACACAACGAATTTGAGCCTTCTGT
The DNA here is from genome assembly GCA_932526605.1 of Nephrotoma flavescens. Classification (NCBI taxonomy): domain Eukaryota; kingdom Metazoa; phylum Arthropoda; class Insecta; order Diptera; family Tipulidae; genus Nephrotoma; species Nephrotoma flavescens. Next base: position 303,463,119 of record OW052221.1, read on the forward strand.
GTTAAAGCTTTTTGGCGAGACTTGCAAATTTATTTTTCAACAGAACAACGGTCCGTGCCATACCGCCAAAGTAGTGAATTATTAATTTTGAATTGTAGATAGAAAAATTGGCTTTCATATACATAAATATAAATAATTTGTTAAACACTTGTTTTTTTCTTATCTCTTCATTTAAAGGTACAAAAGTACTTCGAAGAAACAAATCGATGTGTTGAGCTGGCCTCTGTATAGTCCAGACTTAAATCCCATTGAAAATATTTGGTCTATAATGAAGCTAGAAGTAGCAAGAAAGCGCCCAGAATCGATTCAAGCTTTAAAAAGTTTGTTGATGACGATTTGGGAATCCATACCTCCTACGACTTTGAAAAATTTATCAAATTCAATGAATCGGTATATCGCTGTAATAAAAGCAAATTGCGGTCTAACAAAATATTAATATTAAAGACAAAACTTCTATAAATCAATAAAAAACGATAAATAAGGAAAAAAAGACTCCAATTTGCAATAAAATATGTTTGCCCAATTTTTTTTTCCCAGCACTGCACATATCGTCGGTTTGGTGCAATAGTATCACAACTCAAAATTCATTTATTTCTAAGATATTCGAATTAAACGATACCCAATTATAATTTTATTATTTAATATCAAACATACTCTCTTATGTAGTTATTTCGAGAAAATTAGGTAAAAATCCATATAAGAAATCACTTAATTCGCGAAAGCAATTAACATTTTACGATATTGGAACTTATCCTAAGAAAATTTGCAAAATATTAAAAAAATATAAAAATTAAGATCCGATAGAGGATGTAGGAACAGAAAAACAGTTATTTTACTAATCAGAATGTATTTTTATTATTTATATTTACAAACAATTTTGAGTGATTTTTTCAAATCGCTCTACTGAAAAATTAAAAAATTTGAGTTGTGTCACTGTTGCACCAAACCGACGATATATAGTTATAATAGATATAAAGAAAATTTTATTTCTAATTTAGAATAGATTTTGTTTTTTTGATCACGAAGTAAAATCAAAAACTTGCTTAAATTTTATTTGGGATTTCATCGATATTTTATTACAATTTCAATTTATTTCAATCCACATTTTAGTTTAGTGTTAATAGGTTAGAAACGCTTCTCTAATTTGCCATATAAACCTGTATCTTTTGTGTGATTTTTGTATGAGGATTTTTCAGGAACGTATCTACCGCATAAAAAGAGAATATAGGAATATAATTTATTCTTGATCTATATTATCCGTTCCGTTCAAATCGTACACGTATCGTGTCATACTAAACAAAACATCGTTACATGTATTTTTTATAAGAGTATTTATGTTATCCGTTCCGTACGTGTAGGAGCTGAACGGAATGAATAATATAAATCAACCCTTATTCTTAAGATTTATCTATAAGTTATATTCATGCCAATATTTGTAAAGTATTAAAAATTTTTTGGTTTTTTATTAAAATAATCATCTGAGGCTTTGAAAGGTTTGAAACATCATTTCATTAAAGGACAATATTTTCGGATGTTACGATTTCATTTCTGGATGTCAAATCTCGGCTATAAGTTTTGTAAACCAATTTAGTGAAAACTAGTTTGTCAAACATTTATACCAGTTCGATCTAGGTTCGATTACTAAGACTGATGTTAACACATTATGGTTAAAACCTAATCGTAGTGTATCATATTTTTAGGAATGTTGGGGCTAATACTCGACTTTCTTTACAATGTGCATTTACGAATGGATAAAAGTCGCCAATGCACCACATCATGATACGCAACGTACATAGGTATTCGAAGATAATCCTCTTAATGGATTAACATCCCAAACTTAAACACTCTGTATAAAATCGTGTTATGAAAAGAGGATAAATGTAAAATTTTGTTAGAAATTTAAAACCGATAATATCAACGCTTTTTGCATTATTAAACAATTTTGGAATATAGCTATTGATTAGTTTCCTGTATATTGTGATTTTGCATGGAATATTTTCCCGCCTGCTCCCATTCATATTTAAAATCCCATCAAATTTGAATAATTTTCTTATTGACAGGCACACCTACCTTCGAAAATATTATAAGTTCGTGGTTTATCTGTTCGCATCCATTACGGTTTACAACTCGAAATAGTTTTTAACCATGAACTTAAAAATGAATCAAAAATACTACACCAATCCAGTGAACACAGATAAAGGGAAATGTTTTATGATTTTTAATTATTTTCCGGAAAATCGGGGGGATCGTCTCATATATGCATACATATATACGAGTACATTCACACAAACACACGATAATATTTCCATAACACTGTAACTGAAATTAGATCCTATATTATGCGTTCACAGTTATTTATAAATTTTATATGAAAATGGAAAATAAAAATACATAAAATGAAGGAAAAATAATTATTGAAATATGTCTGTTACAATAATGTTCTATTGAAGTTAAGTTAATAAGAAGCGCGAGGGTTTTTTCTTTTATATTGCTTATTGCTTTATATAACAGCATTATACACATAAGAAGTGATTATAAATGTACATTGTATATATAGCCTTATTTCTTCTTAATTTTTTTTAACTTTAAATTGATTGATCTTATCTATGTTATGGAATTTTTATGTCGGCTATATTTATGAGGTTTTTGTTATATTTTCAAATCGTATTTATGTACATATTAATGGTGTTATTGTTATATGCTATACTATATTTTTGTTTGAGTTTTTTTTTTATAAATTAGACGACATTATGTCTATAGAACATAACTGAAAACATAAAGCGAAAATGTTATATCCATGCTGTGTGGATGGTTTTGGTTGGTGGGCTTGACATCGAGACTAACCAAAAATTGAAAAAAAAAAGAATTACAAGTTTGCTTTTTGGCAGAGAACCAATTTGGATTGATATCTCTTGTTTATCTGAAAACGCTTAACATACATCATGTGTGCTCGTAATATATTTTCCAGGAAATGAAAAAGATTGTTTTATTCTTTGTGTAGTATCACAAAATTGTAAGTAAAGGCTTTCCAAATGAATGTTTTTCTTAAATTGTCGTTGTTAATTATTTGGCGTACTTTCTAGAAATGGTTCTAGTAAGTCACCCGCCTAATCTCGAGTACTGGTTGTTTTTATTTGCGAATTTAGAGCCGAGGTATTATTTAAAACCTAAATTGAATTTAAATTGAAACTGAAAAATACCTTATCTAAACATAATTTAAGTTACGTTCTCGGATGAGGATAAGTTCAAAATCAACATTTATTTATAATCAACTACATCGAAGAAGTCCTATATAATTCTGATTTGTGTTGAGCCGGCTAATAACATGATAAACAAGGCACAAACCAACTGGGTTAGTTTCCCGTCATTGAGGTTTACCTACCTTAGTCGTTTATTTTAGCAGTATAATTTCTAGTTTTCTTTCTAAAGCAATATAGATGATTGTAAAAGCTTTTAGGGATCTCTATGTACCATCCACTCCTCTCTGCGACACGCAAACTTTCAGAACTTGCAGAGGCGCGCTTTCTCCCTTACTTGGTTATTATTACCTAAATTTTCGCACTGTTGTAAACTCTCACAAACTCACAGTTGGGTTACTTTACTATGACATATTTAATATAATCGATCTTGCCAACCCATTCTAACCATTTTTACATATTATAGGTTTATTAAAATTACTAAGTCGTTCTTGAAGTTTTTGGTTCGGAACTCAGCTTGAACGAAAAACAACAATATAGGGATATCATCTGTTCACTCTAAATTGTTACAGACGACAACTTAAATATTGAATATAACGTAGTCATCGACCCTACTACTTATTTATGGTGTTTCCATGACAGAGTTAACCGGGATCATCATGGAAACGAGTCGGATTTAGAGTTTTCGTTAAATTTCTTAATCCTCCTTAACTCGACGAAAGTAATTGGGTTAAATGAGATTCTATCTGTCAAAGGAAAAATTATAGTATTCAGAAAAAATATATTGTATCATTATAAAATATAGTATTATTATACATATTATTATACATAATTACAAAATAAAATATAAAAAGAATGAGAAAAACATAACATCGCCTGAACTGTCAAAACAAATTTAGCATGGAAACGATAGGGATTAGCTCGCCATGTTATTAGCTCGACGAGACTCAACGAAACTCTTAACTTGGTTTATCCATGTCCATGGAAATGTAGTAATTGACAAATTATGCAAGTTTAATTCTTTCAATCCAGTCCAGCCTGCTCTATTGTACTTTATCTTTGGTGGTATGTATATGGTAGCCTTCCGGTCATTGATAAAAAATTTTTAGTAGTACATTAAATGGTATAATTACTCTTGGCCCGATTCAATTTGATAAATTATCGTAACAGGGGCTGTTTGACGCTGAAATATAAAATCCGTTAGAAAATCTGAAAATTATACTTTTTCTTACTTCATCAACTGTCTTAAATAATTATAAAGTTATCTCCCACCTCCCATTAAAATACTACTATTTGTTTATATGCAAATTTAGAATAAATTGACTAAATTCGTATACCTTAAACAAATTATAACCATGCATAATGAACAAATCATTAAAAATATCTTTAAATTTATCTATCCTATCTTTTAAGTTATAAATGACAAATACGTATATAAAACTAGCGACTCGTGCGTCCCATGCAAGCATATGTCGGAATTTATGATTTAATTAGAAATAAAAGATGAATTAAAATAAAAATTAAAAAAAAAAAATGAAACCTCTAAACATTGTAATAAGTAGTATTTTTATGTTACAAAATTTAAAAATATCAATTTTTGAATCCTATGTATTTTCAATGGCAAGTTTCTGAAACTTTGATCCGCCACAGCTCAGCCCAGAAAGAACCTATCGGTGTACTTCCACCGGCTATGAACTTTTCTCACTGAACTCTAATAGCATGCCAAATATCAAGTTTCTACCTATTACCCTTCTTGAGTTGAAAAAAGCTACGGACATTTGTGCATTATTAATTTTGACATAAAACCAAAGAGAATAAGACATAAAGAGAGATATTTTATATGAACAGAAAATGTAGAAAATAAACTTCATGGTTTTTTAAGTTTGTTTTTTGCGTTTAACGGAGAGGCAAATATGACAAAATATTTCTCTCTCTATGTCTTATTCTCTTTGACAAAAACACAAAAGCTTCGTAAAATATACATTCAAACAAAAAACCGGGAACTTTCATCCGCACTATGTATACATTTCAGAGTAAAAGTTCAGTACTCACACAATGTTACCCTTATCATTTTAAGGAGCCATGAAACTTTTAAAAGCCCGGTACAATTCCCACTATCCCCACTATATACCCACTATCTGTTTACTGTAATAAGGTAGTCGTCAAAAGTTCTATTCTTAACTCATTAAGGTTAAGGGTTTAAAGTTGAAATACTTTACGCTACACTATTGTCTTTTGTATTTTATGAGGTACACTTTTTCATTGCTACACTTTTTAATATTTAGACTTTTCGTTAATTAGTGTAGCTACACTTTTTGTAAAAATTTCACTTCGATAGTAAAGCATCAATTGAGAATTTGTGCCACCACTATGAACTGGACCTGAATTTGGTGCTGTTTAAGGTTTTCAAATACACTAAAAAGCTACATACAATTTAATAAATAAATTAATGGTTGTTTTGAGTTAGAAATAGAACATTTAATTCTCAAATATGAAACGACTTGTGACAAATTGCAGGTGTGCAATATTTGTTTAAACAGTATGCACACGTTTTCGTGGGACCAATGTTATTTTAAATTGAAACATACAAAATTTAAAAAGTGATTGTATTTTACCTTGGTATTTACATTTTTGGTAAAATATTTAATTAAATTTGCATATACATTTTAACGTACAGTTTGTAGCCAAAGTTTATGTCGTAACATGCGTATAAATAAAAATTACCATTCGGCTGGTAATGTTCTTATCACGGTATGCATAATATAATTTAATTCGATGATTTCAAAGGTTAAACTTTTTTCGCTAAACATATTTTCACTGTTAAGGGGCGTACTTTAATACTATACTACCACATACTTCTTGTATATTGATTAATTTCTCATAAAATGCTTAACCAAACTCCTTGCACACAAAGAATTCAATCCGCACGCACACAAAATAAGTCTTCTGCACATCACTCTTTCCCCCCACAAGGTTTATGTATATTAAGAATCGCATATCGATTAATTATTATCCACGTCCATAACATATTACTATTATTATCGTGTTTATCCACTTTGAAATGCATAATATCATAAGTATACGGTTTTCGGTTTAGTTTTTCACCATCCAAGTTTTAAATTTCGAAATTTTCGCCTACACTCACATAATATTTATTATTTAATAAATAAATGGGAAAGCATATAAAATTATTATGTATTATGTAAAAAAAACGAAAACCAACGACATATAATGTACACATTACATGCACGTAATGTATAAATAATATATGTTATGTGTGCATGTATGTTATATTATGTACATTTATAAATTGTATGTAGAAGATAGTGATTTTACTTATTTCTCTCCACGCACAGATTTTTCTTCTTCGTTGCTTTATTGTGTTTATAGAATTTATATAAGAATTAGAAAACTTTGAACATTAAAAACTAAATAAACAACACCAACATGCATCTGTTTCCTACAATTGTTTTATGTACATTTTTATATTTGATTTTTTTTTTTAATATCATAGATGAGTATGCTGTATGTACATATTTATGCAGCGGATGGAAATTAACCAAGGGTTCCCAAATTGATAGATATTCTTAAGGGATGGGATATATATTGTACAAGAACATTAAGAAACATGGGATCGGATATGGAATGCCCGAATAATGACAGATTAAAGATCTTTGAATAATTCTGTAACGGCAAATATAACTTCTTTTTAGAATTTTTTTATTAAAATCTTTCGAACCTGGTAGATGTCAAGCACCCTCTAGGCATTTCACCCGTGTACTTTGTTTGGTATAACAGGGATTCTTTGTTGACCAATGAAAATGGTTTAATTGCGATTAATACAAAAAATATATATTAATTTGTAACGTGCCGAGTAGTGTGTTTCCAGAGCACAGCGACTAAGGTGGGTCTAACTTTTCAGCCTACCGCTCAACCAAAAAAAAACAGCACTGTGACCGCGTGTCGGACAGGAGTGTGGGGTGGGAATTAACGTAAGGTAATTGGGGCGAACCCACTTGACTCACCTGGCTGGATGTACTTACCGCCCTTCTGTCGCTGCTTTTTGGGGATGTCCCCTCGCTTTGCAACCAACAATTCCCTGGGGCCTTTTAACTTCTCTCTCCACTGCAACCGCAATTCCCTTTCTTTTATTCCTGGATATATATTTGACCTTTTTTTGTTTAATTATATTGCGTTTATTTAGTTTCAATTTTTATTTATTTTATTTCTTCATACAACAGATTTTTTTAACCTGGGGTCGAATAATCTCGTTTTTCTTTTTCGATCCCTTACAATATTTTTATCTTTTTTTTCCGCGTCTTTTCTCCACGTCGTGACGTTTTTTTTCCTCCTTTCTTTTTTCGCGACCGCCTGGAACCAGGAAACTCACTTCGCTCTTCCCTTTTTTTCGCTCTTCCATTACATTTTTTATATTTATTTTTCGAAAAGGCCTACTCCAACTCCATCTCTCCTTGGGTATTTTCTTAAGCGTTTTTTTCTGTATTTCTCCTTACACGATTTGTAGCAGTCGCAGTTGTCAAATTTTAACTTTACAGTATCATAAACTCGTATAATAACATCCATCCGGTAGAACATCTACGACCGCCGCTTCGTCGTCTGCCTCTGGTACCTCACTGGAACCCGTTTGTTCGTTGGTTCGTTTTGAAGATTTGTATCCAAAACAGTATATCCAATGCCATCGCAATCCAACAATTGTGGCCTGCTCCATCGGTCCCTCCTTCTATGTTTAATTTGGACTTGACTGATAGTATGCTTACTATATTAGAGAAGATATGCTTGACATTAATAAAAGGAAAATTCTAAACCGTGCAGTATAATCATCTGATGTTGTTTGATTTGACCAAGACAACCCAGTTATCGATATAAAACCCCAAAAATCGTCCCCTTGATGTGGGATGAGATCGCCACGCAATTCACCCAGCACATCCAGCCTCGTGAGTCATCGGGATTTGAAATGAGTGGATGTCCATGGAATGCAGCGGTCGTGCTATCTCCGATAACGGAGTGCATGTGCGCTTCGTATACCCTGTCACGACCGGGCGACCGTCACAAATTGTTTATGTTGATTATCCGTGTCATGTTGTTGCTCAATCGGAGGCTAAAGTAAGAAGAAAGTATTTCCCAAGGATGATGTGTCACTGTCAGCAGGTGTTCTATATTAGTGTTTTATTTAGGGTTGTTTAACGTTTGGTTATAGGCTGCCCACCGATAGGTTCAAGTGTCATAGAGGCGTTTGGTGTCGTCTCCAACAGTTTTCAGCTGAAAATTTGCTCCGTCAAATAATCGCATGTTTGGATTCAAAATTAAAAATTTTATGGAGAGGGTATATTTGTTGTTACATTTACGCGAAAGTTAAAGTAGGAATTTACAGCAAGATATTATTTCATCTATACCTACATATCTGCCACTCTAGCCGGCTCTAGGTAATGCATTTAACATCTCCACAACACGCCTTTGCGAATTTTGTAATTAGAGATGTTCGAAATAATTGATAAATGAATTTTTCCAACTAACTTTAAGAAATCACCATAAAACAGATTTGAAACGGGTTTTCGTGAAATGCGCTTATAACAGCACAAAAAGTTTGACAGATTAAAAGGTTATCAACGAGTATGGTGAAGTTTTTGGATAACAAGTACATTGTTTGAAGGTCGAATGAATTAGGCAGAAAACCTTTGTACTGAAACTCGAAGAAATATCAAATTTATTGATTAAGCAGAAAACTCACTTCTTATGAGCCGACCTAAAAATTTGTGACACCATGATGCTACTGTGGGTTTGATAAATCGTTTATATAAATAAATCTTTTATAACGTCATAGATGTGTAATATATTCGTGTTTATGTGTTGTATATATCTATATGTTTTATTTCATATCATTCTCATTTGATTTTAAAGCTATTTGTGTCCTCTGCAATTTTGTATCTGTTAGGGGACACTTTTGAACTACAAATAATATATAGAAGCAATAATTAAAAAATATACACTATGCGAAATAGCTATATGGGACAAATGGGTTTTTAAATTGTGTTATTGTTAATTTTAATATTGTGTAGTAAAAATAAAAAAATAATATTCAGTAGCATTAAAAAAGGAGCTAATTATTTCTTACATTGAAATGAAACCTACTTAACTTCCGGTTTAAAATCAATTTAGAGAAAGGCTGTCATTTATGGACAAATGCTTTGTTGGGTTTAATTGGAATAAAGATCTACTCGTAATCTTCATTTAAGTAACTGACATCTGCTTCACAAAATGTAAACGATAGTATAATGAATATAAACTGTCAAAACAAAGTAGTGGACAATTCTCGTCCGCCTTGAGCGTATTCCTTTATTCTACATTGTTGTTATTATAATAACTCATTGTTGAATAGTAAGGATTAATTATTCCATGTCAAAAGGAAAAAATAAATGAAAAGACACACGGTTTATGCCAGCACATTAATTATTTTGACTTCTACAAAGGCAGACAAAAGGAACACATTCTTTGTATAAACGTGGAATCTAAAGCTTCATATTTGATGGAAATCGCTAACGTTTGTAAATATAAATCCAAGATTAAAGTTCAGAAATTTTAAGTGTTGCCTTGAAAATCTTCGCCTACCTTCAAAATAATAGTTTTTTTATTAAGTGTTTAAAGGGAGTTTAAGCATAATTAAAGGCCTTTCCAATTTCAGTTCAAATTATCCTTGTGCATTATCATAAACACTGTCTGACGATAGTACTGAGGTCCACGGATTGTCTTTCGATTTCCATAACTGTTTCCAAATGTTTCCCAGGGCGGTGTTTGGTGACTTCTATTGTGATTTTTGAGGAAACATTTACAGAACTGCCACGCCCAATTTCTTCCTGAAGAAATTTTCCTGAAGAAATTTCACCGCTGCCATATTCTTGGTTCTGGCTTTCAAAGTGCTTAAGTTTCCTTAGAAATATTTCTAGATATGATGTTACGCTTCTGTTTTTTGTGATCAGTCTACAGGTTGTCGCTTGCATGGACTGTTACCGGTTTTATATTTTCGACCTTAACGTATTGCAGATTCATTTTGTGTCCGTTGCATTTTTTCATTTTACAAACAGTGTGATATTCAGCTAAAACAATTAATTTAAGTTTTTAATTAAAAATTATTTTTGTAATATTCGCTTACATCACAATCGATATAAAATTATAAAACCGTATAATTAAAATATAAAGATTGTGCAATTGAATTTTTTAAATAAATTTTTTTTATTAAAGTTCAAAATTTAATTTAAGTAGATGTCAAATTTAATTTCAGTCATAATTGGCAGCGTATTAATATTATTTTGTATTCAATTCGAACAAGCCTACAACAACGATGCTCAAAGTAATTCTAATATCAGCCCATAGTGTCCTTTTAAAATCTTTCGCTCATATCGATCACGGCTGTAAAATTTCGACTCTATCTAGTTATGTATGTTTTTTTTTAAGTACTTATGAAAACCAAAAGTGGGCCCAGCCACAGTAATGCTCATAATAAAGAAATTGGCGTTTCTCAAATAATTGAGCTTATATAACTACAAATATATTCAAACATTTACTTTAATTAAAACTAAAAAACAAAAGTTCACATGTTATAGCGCATAACACATGGAAAATATGTTCTACATCCGGCTCATATATAATACCAACAGCAAAATAGTCAAATTGCATGCAAAAACAGATTACTCTACACATTAAAATTATCTCATTTGTTATGTAAATAATCCAACATCAGCGTGTTATTTAGATATTGTTTTGAAATGTATTATAAATTATAAGTTAACGAGTTTAAATGCGGCCTAGAATTTATTATCAAGTTTGTTTTTTGACGGTAATTGCTTCACATTGAAACAAAAAATATTGCAACCCACCATGATACCCAAAAACACCAAACTATTATAGTGACAATAAAAAAATGAAAGTTTTCTTTTTCAGTTACGAGGTAATAGAGGGGTTTTGGAGTAATATAATTTATTTAGATTATTTTTTATGTTGTGATTTCAAAAATAAAATATGAAAATAATATTGTTTCATTAATTCACTGGTATTTTGGTGACATTTTTAGTTTTTCATTCCATTATGAAAATTAAAAAAAAAAAAAATTAAGCCATTTATCAATTCGCTGTTTTAATAAAGTAGCAGTTTTTTTTCGACAAAAGTGTATAACAATTAACAATACTACAAATATGTAAATAGAAAAAAACAGGGCTAGGCGTTTTTGTATGGAATGGATATGGATTAGAAATTGAACAAAAAGTGGGTCTTTGTAAATTTTAATATGTTGACGAGATAATTGAATAACCACCATACCAATGTGTCAAACTATATGAATTTCAATTTTTTTAACTTACTTAATTTTAAGATATAAAGGTTGCTCGTATTACGTTTCACATTTAGAAAAACGATTAATTAAACTATACCCCTGGAGAACACGTTAATTTGGTACTTTAGTCTAAAAGAACACTAAACAAAATTTCATCCAAATGAAAGCTAGCACTACCCGAAATAAACATAAAGCCATTACTTATTATTTTTTTAATGAACTTGAACTCGAGCAATTTTAATTTTAACTTACCTTTGATGGTGTTAAAGGCCTGTCTTTACAAGTGGTAAGACTAGTTTAATAATTTTGATCAAACCGGGGTAATTCGACAAGAAAAACCATAAAAAATTAGGCGGATATTTAAAATTCTTAATGTTGTTGTCGTAAATCTGTGTTTATGATGCGATTTGGTCGAAAATAAATTAACTAAAATGCTCCCAGTAAATTGGTCATACATTAGTGTTAAAAATAGTACCCCTCCTCCCCTTCTTGTAGATGGGCGGAGAGTAACTTTGTAAGTACGTGGATTTCTTTCTATTTTCTTTGAAACATTTTTTCCGATTCATGATAGATGGCGCTGTAATAACGGTATTAAATTTACATATGAATACGATTCTGCAATACGTTTGAATTAAAATTACCACGTTTTCGATGTAAATATACGGTGTTTTTTTAAGCCTGGTAGAACTTGAAATTGTAAAAAATTAAACAAAAAATTAAATTTTTATGAGAGTATACTCTGGCAAATCATTATGAATAGATTCACGCTTGAACAACGCTACGAAATTATTAAAATTTACTTTGTAAATCTATCGTCGATATCGTCAAATTGTGTTCAGCGATGAGACTCATTTTTGGATTAACGGGTTTGTTAATAAACAAAATTGCCGCATATGAGACCAATCCACAAAGTCCCTACAGACTCCATTACATCCAGAAAAATGCATGGTGCGGTTTACACGCTGGTGGCATCATTGGACCTTATTTCTTCAAAAATGAGGCTGGGGATCGCGTTACGGTCAATTGAGATGATTTTTTGTTTGAAAATATGGATGAGAATGATCCGGACGGGATGTGGTTTCAACAGGATAGCGCTACGTGCCATACGGTGACCGCAACCACCGACTTATAAAAATCAAAATTTCGCGATAAGTTGATTTCGAAAAATAGACCTGTCAATTGGCCTCCAAGGTCGTGCAATTTGATACCTCTCGATTATTTTCTGTGGAGATACGTGAAGTCACTGGTTTATGCTGATAAACCAGCAACAATTGACGCCTTGGAGGCCAGCATTGTTCGTGTTATTCGTGACATACGGCCAGCAGTGCTCGAAAAAGTGGCTCAAAATTGGACGTCCAGAATGCGTTTCGTCAAGAACAGCCCACATGTCCGAAATCATTTTCAAATATTATTCCCATGTATTGATCTTTGGAATAAAAAAAAAGTATTGGTTACAATTTATTTTTTTGTGTTTTTTTTACAATTTCAAGTTCTATCAGTTTTAAGCCCGGTTTTAAATACCTTATACTTGAAATTAGTCTTAAACAAATTGTATTTCTTAAATTAAAAAAAAAAAATAAATAAAAAAAAAAACAAAATGACAAAAATATAAAATTAAATAAATTTTTTTTTAAAATGTTTCAAAGAAATCATACGTACTTATTATAATAGAATATAAAGAAAACTGTGAAGGTTACATAAAATAGTACCGCTAGCGCTCATAGACAACCTAAATTGTCGAAATGTTTAAGTTTTCATTTTAGCAAAAGGTGTATCTAGAATCATGCAGAATGTGTAATGCACTTCCATCTGTCCATTCTTAGACAAGAGTAAATTGTTAATTCAACATTATAGTAATAGAAGCCGCTAGTATAGATGCTAGTGGTGTGTGCTAAGTCGTGTGCTTATTACTTCATTGTGCCAGTATATTATTTTGTTTAATATATTATTTACATACCTAGTTCGGGTTTTCCAATTTTTGCTTCTTTACTTAAAAACGTATACCAACTTACCTACTTTGAAAATATTCTTCCACCTACTGCTACCTTTTGGAAAATTAACTAAGTTCGAATCTATAGTACCAATTAGCTACAAATGTGACCACTTTTATCCAGAAAACTGTGTGCTCACGCGAATTTTTTTTTTTTAATGCTGTTTGCCTGACGTCGATTTTTTCGACTTTTTGCCGACTTTTTTAATTGTTTATTAGTGAACAGCTTGATAGATGGCAGTAGTAACAATAGTACATGCTGTGCCTGGCTATTTATGAAATTGGGATCTTTTTAATCGTCAAATTGGCAAAAAATTTAACTTTTACGCCAAATTAAAATAACTCAAAATAGCAAAGGAATGGGCAGTATTTCTGAAAAATTATATTCTTACTACTTTACAGAGTTTCAGGAAAATAGAGCTAATTTCAACTCACGAAATGCCACAAAATACTCAAACTCTGTCGGCTCAACAGGTGGTTGCCCTGATTTTAATCATAATTCTCATTACAGCTTACGGCCATATGTAACAAATATTTATTAATATTGTTGCTGGGTATCGTGCACAATCTTTGTTTAAATTATGGTGTCGTTTAATACAAAACATAAACGACAAGGCCATACAATGAAATAAATTGGAAACGGGGAACGAATGTTTCCAAATATCAACGACTTTGTTGATACACATCACACTGTCCACTGCATAAGAATCACAAATAAATTGAAAACTAATTTGAAAATCTAGCTCGCGAAGAGATGTTCAGCTAGCCGCCTGGTGATTAATATTCGTAGAGTAACATGGTTTTGAAATGGAAAGCCACTAATTTATAACTGCCTAATTGAAATAACCTAAAATTGGATCACTAGGCAAGCATTTCAAAATTATCTTTACTCTTGCCCAAACATTTTGAAACAAGAAAAATGAAAGAGTGTTTATGTTCTGGCCAATACCTAACTTTTTTGGGTGTCGAAATTTTTGGTTAAATACAGTTTTTTCAATCAATAATTGATTTAAATTTCCAGTGGACCGATTTCCGCAACATTTCACTGCGCTCTCCCAATTAGCGAAAAATCTTATATATGAAGTTTCACTCGCTTAATCATCTGCTCTCCAGACGGCCGAATTTTGGTGAAGGAACGAGTTATATCTAAAACCATCAAAATTAATTTTGGAAAACTGATATGTAATTTTGTTGCAGGTTAGAATTAAAGTCACTGCATGCACAAAGAAATATAAGTTAATCGAGCAAGTGGCACAGTTCAAAGCTGTGGAATTTTTATCAGCTGGTACTGAGTGCAAATCACCCCAGTGGGATGGATGGAGGGAGATTACAAATGTGACTGTAATGCGGAACTTGGGGCCGATGCATCCTCCATATGTAGCTAGTAAACGGTAATTGCGTGCTTAGGTGAATAGGTGATGTGTAAGGAAATTAAAAGGAAGTATTGATTGGCTTTAAAACTGTATTAAATTAAAGGCTTGGTCATCACATACTTAAATCCCGTGAAGGGGTTTTGCCGCCTGTATTGTTTCTCTCCTTCCGTCTCTTACGAAGGCTTTTGCTTGGAGATTCATCATTTTATAAAACGCAGGTTTTGTTCAATATTGTATAACACCAGCGTAGCCTTAGTTTTTGCCTGCGACGTACACGGGGTGGTTATTGTTGGAACACTTTTTTATTATTCATTCAGGCTCGTTGGACGTAGCCTAGCCGTCTTATACGATCGTGTTTAACGTAACCGACAATATGACATTCTCCGAGGAGTTATTTCAAAATTCATGTGAATGCTATGTTGTCCGTCACCAACTTTAATTAAGCTGTCTTTCTCTAATTTGTAAATATTAATCTGCAGTCTGAGGTAGTCATGGTCCAGCTTCCGCTTCGAATTTCGAAAGTAAGCAACGCAAGATGATTCAAGATTGATTTTGGCCTGACTTAATCACGTCGATTATGAAATTACTCGGATTGACTATGGCGAGAGTCCAAACCTTCATATAAAAATATTTAAAATTATTTCGATCAATGTTGCATATGAAAAACTGGTTTTATCTCATACAAACCAGATAAAGATATTCATTCAAAACCTGCAGGAAATTAAATGCGAATGGTTAACGAATTATCAACACTGAATTATATCCTTCTTTCATTTTGTTACATGAAATTTTGAACTCCTGCCCCAGTAAATCCGGCATGATTGAATATGCAAGTCGATGCTGTAACACTGTTTTTTTATTACGCGCCAGATTAAGCAGTACTCGCGCAAGTGCCTCTCCCTGTCGAACACCAGTATCTGGATTTTGTTCGTAAACTGTGACTTGAGAGTTAGGAGGTCTACTTTTGCTTCATAAACGAATACTAGATGTAAATAATAAGTTTGATTGTTATTTATAGATTCCAATATGTATTGAATCTATAGATCTAGTTTGAGATACAGGAAGAAAACTCTCTACTTATACAAGTCTCATTTTTGAACAAAATCCTTGTGCACTACCACACTGAGATACGAGTTTCTCTGGCATTCCCAAGATCAAAATCCACAACAATTTTTCACGATTAACGCTGTCATAGGCTGCAGAGTTGATGGTTGGTGATATATTGTACTCATCGCACTCATCCAGATACATTTTCATTGTAAAGCATTGATCAGTGGTGGATCAGTAGGACAAAAGCTACACTGATAATCTTCGCTAATATCTTCGTTGAGTGAAATATATGTTTCACTCAAAATATATAAAAAAGTATAAAAAATTTCTAGTTAAATTTCTAGCGTTGGAAAAGCAGGCTGGTTAGTTACCGATGTTCACACGGGCCTGGTGTTTTTAATGCAACCCATGCAATCGGTTTCTTATTGCGGAGAAGTTTAGTTGTTTCCTACCTTGCACTGAAGAATTCGACTGAAGAGCTTCATCCTTTCGATTCAGATTCTCGATGATACGTGACTGAGAATTGCAGTAAAACACTGGTCATTTGACGTCTTCTATGTAGCCAGGTTAGTGTTGCTTGTCTGTCGAATTTTGATGATAATTTGTCTCTATATATTCTAAAGTCTGTTGTGCTCTAAAAGTGTTGCTTTATTTTGTGAGGATAAGGTTTTCCTGCGATGACTTAATTATAAGCCATTAGCGTTAGTGGTTTGAAGTAGACTATCCTGACCGAAAAAACTGCCGTTTCTGCATTCTGACAAATTTTAGAATTCAAACACTTGCTATGATTTTAATATGTATCGCGGTGATGGTCATGTCCTCCAACTCAACATAAAATAAATCCTTCACATCAACCAACTTATCTTCGATAGGTGCACCTCCAACAGCTCTTGAACCAGACGAAAATTTTGTCATTTTAATTTATCACAACTTTTAACTTTTTAATTTTTTATGCCACCAATTGAAACGCACTGAAACAAATCCTAGTCAACTCGTACTTGATAAATGTGGTATATGAGTATCGGGAATACATATTTAGAACCTTGATTTAGACTGCGGTCCAGTTCGTGACTTATTTTGTGGAGACCGACTTATTTGAAAGTCTACAATAAGTCTCCTGTCGGCTAGGCTTATTGTAAACTTATTTAACTTTTATGCGAAGCTTGCTCCCAAACTGGTAATTCATCAAAATAATTCTAACAGGCTTCCAATAAGTCTATTCGACATGCGAGGCTTTGTGTAGACTTTCAAATAAGTCAGTCTAAACAAAATAAGTCACGAATTGGACTTCAGTCTTAGATACAGTCTCGACTAGCCGTCATTAAATATTGCTTTCATTTTTGAAAATCAATAGATTTTATGATTTTGTATTTTAAATCCGATTTATTTTGCGCATTTTATATGCGACTGCTTCTACCGAAATAAACTAGTTGTATAGAAAAAAAGACGGGAATGGTTCGGAGCCGAACTCTATAAGCATTTTTGTTGCCTATAAAATATAAGAAAATAGCTTTTCCACAAAAATAAACACAAACCACTACACCTAAACATTATTACCACCCCTCCCCCCACTATCCAATTCAAACCCCTCAAAACCCATCTCACCCGCACCACTCATATCATCACCCTTTAACACCTCCATACCCATTCCCACTCCCACACAAACACCGCCCACACAAACCCTCATCCACTAAATTCCCACACCGAACCCAAAACGCCTCATCTCCTCACCTCTCACACCACCACTCCTACCACCCCCATAACCATACCACCCACACATATATTTTTATTCCACATTCATATGCTCTATGAAATCAAAATAGAAGAGAAAATAAAAAAATTCTATCGATTTTAAGGAGGGGGTTAACAAAACCCTACACATCTCCGAACACTCTAAACACAGAAATATCTAAATCAATAGGGCTCATTCCCATTAATTGCTTGAACTTTTAGTGAAGAAATTAAGTTGATATCTCCATCCGTTCTCAAGTTATCGTGGACACAGACAGACAGACCGCAAACCGAAACCATATAGCATTTTTTTAACAAAAATGCTTAAAAAAACGCTGAGCACATACGGTGTGGGATTACAAATTTTAATTATCAACTTATAAATAAAATATAAATATTATTTATAAAAATTGCGGATTTCCAAGAAAACCCTAGACATTTCGTATTAAATATTAACACTTTAAAAAAATGTTTATTGCCACATGCCAGGTAAACACGATGACAAATAATTAATAAGCATTAGGCATTGTAATAATTGCAGTTTGATTTGTACACGGGGGGATTAGGCTTACGTATTTTCTTCTAATATTCAGCGCAAAATGTTATAAACATGTGTTGCTAATAGTTATATGATAAAGTTCTTAGACCATTTAAATGGCAGACGTAATATAATTACTTTGTAATGTATCCGATCATTTAAGTACAAAACAATGTAGTCCATTGATAAACATAAATATTAAATTATAACACATTACACAATTTTAGCGCAAAACACAATTTTATTCTAAATTTATATTTTTGATAATTTTATATTTAACACATCACTCGTGATAGTGAACCAGCGCGCTGTAAAAAGATTTCTCGTATTTATTTTTAATCCACACACACGCACATGACATTGAAAATGTATATATTTTTTTTATTATGGATATCAAATTTAGTGTTTTGAGTTTATTTATAGACTTCAATTGATTTTTGATTTTTATTTATAAAATGATCATTTTATGTAAACGCTTATGGATCTTACAATTTCCTTCTTATCTTACACGTGCTAACCTTTTTATTGTTTTTCTTTTAATTGTAAGTATTCTGAGATTTTGTAATGGGCGGGCAATGAAAGAGGTCATATTTACATTCGAGGTTGGAATTTGGTGTAAATGTCTATGTTTAATGTCTTGCTACATTTTTTGTGTATATTCGGTTAATGTAAGGCGGTAAATGTGTAAATTAACCAATATGTTTTGTAACGCCGGTAATCTCGACAAATTTTTGTGTTAATTGAAACATTTTTGCGACTTGTACATCCCGAATGGAACTAGAGTAACTTATTAACTCATCATATTGAAAACGATTTCTGGGATGGAATTGAAATTCTAAAATGAATGAAGGTCTGGAATAATGGAACTAGGACTTTTCTTAACTGATTATATGATGAAATTGAGATTCAAAAAGGAAATTTGATGGTAGTTTTGGAATATGGCCATCTCTTATCGTGATTGGAACTAGAAGTTCTACCGTCTGGCGATATTCATCCTTGTAACAGGGTCGCACCTTAACTGCAGATTACGATGAAATTCAGTTCATAGTTAAAAACATATTCAAAATATACCCGAAAAGTAAAAAATTCAAAGATATCTTTCGAAAGATGATGATTTTCGATTGCTATTCTTCACTTCACAAAACGTGACTTAAAACATTAAATGTTGAAAATGAAAACAAACTGCACATTCTATATATGTAATTGGTTTAGTATGTTTTCATGTAGTTAATTCGTTCGTTTCGGTTCGATCCGTTTCGTTTTCGGCTATATAATTAGGCCATAAAACGTTAAAATTTGATGCAAAGTGAAATTTCATCAACATATTACGATCTGTGGTGAAATTGCAACACATCTATGACCCCTGTCTTGAATCGGTCCTATAGCCGTACGTCTTCGAATTGGCTGAGTAGGCGTAAAGTAAGGACGTAAAAAGCATAACCGCAAAAGAGCAGGGTGAGCCTTGAGCCCCAAAACAGATCGCATTGTAAATAAATAAATAATATAACTAAAAATTGTAACGTTAAAAAACGTTTGCGAAACAAGAACTATTTGGTGGAAACATCTGAAACTTCTATTCTTACTAAATTACAGATTAAAATAATTGAAAATATTCTTTATGTGTTGAACACACTTTAAAAACTTTAAATTTTATAAGCTTTAAAATGAATATATAGTGGAAATTTGGAAATTTTTGGATTGTATATCTACCATTTATAGGAGGTGCAAGCCAAAAATTTCGGAAAAATTATCACATTTTCCGGTAAAATTTAGACATTTTCATTATTTTTTCATGAGTAGTTAAAAAATAATAAATAATGATATGTTTTTTAATAGATTTTGATGTGGGAATTGTGAATTTATGGTAAAATTGCACGATTTTCCGTGAAAATTTTGAATTTTTCTTTTACTTAGGGGTTATCCTTGCGCGGAGGAGATGAATGCTAAGCGGCTTTGGGGAGTTCCCAATTTTAGTATATTGAATCCATACATAAAAATATATACATTTTTGAAAATATTTTGCAATCTTAGTATTTGCTGAAAGCAGTTGTTTTAAGTTTTTAGAGAAGCGCGGGTTTGGGGGCGGCAACTTCCATCCTCTAATGTATAAGACGAATTGAAATAACGCAAATGTAATTTTTATAATTAAAATTAAGATTTGATAAATAAAAACCGCAGATTTTTAATTTTGGAATGAAAAGAAACAAAAAATAGTTTTGGAAAAACTGAAAATTTTCCCAGAAAATGTGGCGTTTTTTCCGAAATTTTTAGCTTGGCCTCCTTAAAAATAATATACAATCCTACAAAGAAAATTTTTTAAAAATTTTCATTTTACCCGATTTCCTCGATGTATACGTCATCTACACTTACGCCAAAAACAGTTTGAGTGAAATGCCTTTTCTGGAAAGAAATATGAAGGATATAAAGAGTGGAACATGAGGTTTGACGAATTTGATGGAAAGTGCATTGGTTAGCGTATATAGAGTGTATCGTCTGAATAAAACTACAAGACACACCAAGATCAAACCCACTACATAAAAAATGGTTTAAAATATCCTATCGGCACTATACTCTTACATCGCACGTTCAATTTCGATAGTGCTTTTAATTTAACGACAATTCATCGAAAATGAAAAGTTTGCCGAAAATGACAGTGTAATGAAAACGACAATTTATCGAAAACAATTCACCGAAAATGACCTCCGCCGAAAATATGTCAACAATTATTATATTTCGCTACACATTTGTTAATTTAAAAAATTCAGTGTTTCATTAGCGTCGAAACCAAACTTCCAAACGTGTTGGTAACGTTACCTCCCTGTAAAAAAAAATATCTGGCTATCATCAAGAATAACCCAAAATTTCAGATTTTTTAAACAATTTGCACAAAGTACAATGCTAAGCGGCTTTGCGGAGTTATTTATTTTAGTATTAGGATTAGAAAAAAATTCAAAAATTAAAATAATGTCATTAATAATACTTTGAAAATTTAAAAAGCGAGGGTTTGGGACAGCCCATCCTCTACTTATATATAAGTCATAAATTCGACGGAAAAAAATTCAATAGTTTTTCGATTATTTTATTTCCGAAATTTGTCGGAATTGATCATTTAACCCACACCCGATCAACCGGGACATAAATAGGCAGTTTCTTAACCGATCTTTTTGAAATTGGGTCTGCAGGTTGGAAATGGGATTCTAAACTGATTTTTGGAAGAAGTTCTGCAAAGTTACCAACTGGACTGGAACTAGGTAATTTCTTAATCGATTGTGATGGAATTGGGTTTGTGAGATGGAAATGGGACTTTAAATTCAATCAAGAAAGTTCATAGTTTGTACTGTAATAGGATTTCTACGAATCTAAAAGATTTAGAACCACCACAGAACGACAAATTTCAACAGGTATCGATAATTTTGCAACCAGAAGATCTTTGCCCAGGACTCTCCAATGAGGTTGGTAGCTTCGTCGTTTACAAAAAGGTCGAAACGAAAATAATGATAACTGTCGAATAAAATTTCATCGAAAAAATAATCGTAAAATAAAACATTTTTTCCGTCGAAATTCGACTAAGGTAGGTATATTTTTAGGGCTATTTTAATTCATAGTTTACTTTAGAAGAAGAGGCTGTCCCCACGAAATGCCATGGGAAATATAAATGAAATTGTTTTAATATTTGAATAAAATATTGATCCCTTCAGTGTAAATGTTTATTATCCTGATCTAGCCTTAATTGTTAATCCTTATTCTAAATTAATGAACTCTCAAAGGCGCTTAGCATTGGTCTGATGGAGACAAGAATGACAGAAAATGATTCAAAAAAATTGATGGAATTAGCCGAAAAAATAATATCGATTGGCTGAGTCCGATTTTAGTATAGGAATTAATATTCTTGTGTAAAGTAGACCATCCGTATGAGGATTAGAAATGACGGTTGATTCAGAATAAGTAAAAATAAGTAAACATTGAATAAAATAATTACATTTATGTTTCTCAATATTATGAAAATTGAGGAATCTGGGTTTGGGACTATCCTCTAAGGAAACAACAAATTAAAACATTCGTAATAATATAGAGACGTTGTCGAAATTTGATCTTAAAAATATTTGTTTTTTTAAATATTTTTTTTCGATTAAATTTTTTACAACTTTAGATGTTTCAATATTTTCGTTTCGATGTTTTCTGAATTGGCCATTTACCATAACATTTTAAATTACATTTCCATTAAAAAATGGAAAATTCCATCGATAAAGAAATGGCCTGCTTCTGTCTCATTTGACCATTTTCCTTCCAAAAACCATTTAAGTATTCCATTTCCTACTTACGAAATTTTATTGACGTATCCAATTTTAAAATTCGTTAATTTTTTACTTATTGTGGTAGTATATTATGAGTAGATGGCTTCTTTTTTTTGCTGGCTCGAAAAGTCGCAAACATTGTGAATGCACCGAAAATCTTTAAATTACATTACAAATACATGGTGACTATTTTTTTTCATTATGTTGACATACTTATCATGGATCCTTTACTGAGCTAAAAAGGTGGAACTTATTACTGACAGCAGTGCCTATATCACAATATATATGTACTTCGTATTTATGCAGGCCCAAAAAACTTAAACACGAAAAAAACTTTCATACAAATGCTATGGAAATTCATTCTTGTTAAATTTTTTTTGACTTTATTTATTTATATCTTGTAAATGTGGCAGAAAAATAAATATTCATGCTAAAATGAACGAACGAACTAAAAACGAAACTAAAACCGAATAATCTTCCGCTTCGATAAAATAATTGCGACTAAATATTTTTTGTACTATAAATTTCATTTTTTGCTGCCTGGTTGCATGATGAACCGTCGAAATAGTGTGTCGTCATCATTTTAGCTTACAAGCTCTTAGTAAAGATGGCGTTGTGAATACACATAAAATGTTGCTCTATATATTACATGATGATCATTAAATTAAGACATCATAGTCGAAAATGATAAAATTCTGAATGAAAACTACCTTAAAAATTAAAAACAATTTATCAAAATATAAGATAAATAAAAAAATGTACGTTCAGAAGCACGAAACGGGGGTTTTTCTGTAAATAAATATATTGACTATTTAGAATCCAATTTCATACTTAAACTTTTTTCATTAATTGGGAGATCCTTGCGAAATTTGGTGGAAATCTATATACCAGAAGTTGCAGATCAATGGGAGTTTTTCAATTTTTACCATGAACAACCGACAAGAGTTGGCCATGGCCTTTTCTGAAATTTAAGCAAGGATAATATTGTATTGATTATACAAGACAGTTTTTTCAAAAGTCAACCCCCCTATTCCTGAATACGATTCAGATTCGTACGATTCTTATTTAAAATTGTACGTTTTTTGACCGTAATTTCCTCCGTTTTTTTTACTCAAATGTTTTTGACTGGTATTCCCAATTAAGATATTCTTCTACCGCTGTCTTAACACAATGTCGTAAACATGCTTTGTCTATTGGACCATTATACTTATCCATACCAAATTCGGAATGCCGAACAAATAAGAATTGTCTTTTGTTAATGATCACAAATCAACATCCCACAAAGCTGATTACTCGTAACGAATACATTATAGTAGAATGTAGAAGACGCTGAACATAAATTTTATTAAGAAAACATTTTGTAATGCGCGACTTTGCCATTAAATCAGCAAGTATATTAATTTTAGAATGTTTGAAATTTGAATTAGTCACATAAATAAAATTAGATATCCTAAAATTATAAAAAAAAACCACTCTCTAGTTCTTTCTAATCCAATTTCCGATAAATTAAAACCACTACAAATTATTAAATACGTTATCATAAATATTTGAAGTAATCCGTACTAAGGACAGGTGTAAACAAACAGTTGTAAGTCGATAAAAATAAATCAGGTTAATCTGCCTGATAATAAACCGACCTAATCAAATCAGTTATTTGTTATTTATAATTTGTATACTCATACTCGAGTATCAATAATTTACATGGCGTAATTTACATCAAGTACGCGTACGTAAAAAACAGTAATTGCATTTGGAACACATATTTTGCTGTATATATTTACGCAATGTCTCAGAGCCTTTCTCTTTGTAAACAAATCATAATAATTCAATGTGAAATATAACATATGGTTACACACATGCGGTTGTATAGTAAAATTGCATAAAAAAAATTAAATTACTCATCGATGTCCTATAGAGCGATATTTTATTTACATAAAGAGTACGGGTAATTGACCCAAAAATATATAAATTTTTTTCAGCTCCATTTGTTTTCATGACCATGCCTTGTTATCATAGGGGTTTATATAAAATCGCAATAATAATCTTTTCATTTCATGTGTATTGGCGGATTACAAATAGCTGGGTATATCAATGACACCCATATATGTTCAATGCAAAATCAATTAGTTTCAAAATCATGAATGAAAGATATGGAAAATTACGCGACATCACAAATCATTCATTAATCATATTATAAATTTAGTATGCGATACTTATAAGGCGTTCCTTGAACCGTGCCAGACATTATACATATAGTTAAGTTGCAAGGTCGTTTAATTAATTCACGTAAATACCAAAATATTTCACCAGTTCTTGATAAATTGTAACTACATATTTGGCGTGTGAAGCACATAAACCTACATTTTAACCGCCAACTGTGGAATAAAACCCATCCGGTACTAGTACACTTGTTATTTTACAGGAAACGGATGATAACTAAAACTGGGACGATTTCATAATTTTTCTCTACATGTCTTATTTGTAAGATATAACCAAACATAATTTGCCATCCCGCGGGCACTAATTCAATTAACACTCCGTTACTAAATAAAAATAGTTATAAACAAAAAAATTCGCTTTTGTCAAAATAACATAAAACTAAATGTAAACAATTAGTGGTTCTTTATAATTAACACTTAAAATCAAAATATCTTGATATCGAAATGATCACAACACAGTTTAATATTTCGAATATTTCGTATTTATCATTCCGAAAAGTAGTACGATAGGGAGTACGCATTTATAAGACGAAAAAAATCCCACGCTTCCGTATTAGATGTAAATAAAACATAAAACTCAAGACATAAATAAAATTAAAATAATTATTTTTTTTGTTATAAACATTTTATCAAATATTTTGGTTTGATAAAAATGTAATTTAAGAAATTATGTGTACTTGTGTTCTAAGAAGAAATTCAAGCCGGAAACAAAAAAAAATGTTAAGCTGATAAAAAAACGTCGTAGTATAATTCCTTTTTGATTTCCAAAAAAAAAAAAAAAAAAAAAATGTCTCAGTATTACACAAAAAACTCTTTATGTATGGGTCGTAATCGTTTAAAATGGGTGTCCAGAAATTTTTGTGCAGTCAATAACCGGGGATCGTGTTACCAAATGGATAAATAAAATATAATTTTATGAGATTGGATAAGTAAATCTCTATCTCAATCCAATAAATGTTCTATAAATATTTATCCATTAATTACGAATACGCAAATCAATTGTTGATTCGAAATAGTATCACATGAGTTTGGAGGTGAAACTATTAATCCGGTTTACGTTAACCTTGATCAACGAATAAAATTGTCTTTGATCATTTTTTAAATCGAAATACATTCACTTGTTTCTAATAAAATTTTATTCCACGCATAAAAGTTATGATCAATAATTTTAAAATACTGTAGACGATCGATTTCTAAATTTATCAAGTCAATGATCAGGTTCTTAATTTAATTACGCTAAATGACATATTTAATTATATTGATGTTATGATCGTCATTTCAGAACGGTGCTCCCTGAAATTAAGAAAAAATTCAAACGCAAGAATTTAGAGTAGAGATATAACCAACTGATAATCTGGTTATAAACCCAAAGAAGTTCTTCACTAAATGTTCAACTTCGATATTATAAGACACACAGCATTTTTCTTTAATCTATATAAATAATATCAGATAGTTCTATGCCACTCGCAAGCTGTTGTTGGGTTGGTAGATCCCCGTGATCATAATACATATAAAATAGACAAAAAAAACAGAAATACGCGCATGCTCATTTTTTGCTTAGTTTTTAGTGAAGCACGCTTGCTTTGCGTATTTCGGGGGCCCCGGATTCGATTCCTGGTGTTGACCGAATAAAAAATTACGACTGGGCATTTTTAACATGTCGCTATCGTTGTGTTTCATGTGTGTTTCTAAGAATCCTAAGCGATAGTTGTCAGGTCCGGTGTACCACCCGTTTATTGTGGAAACAAAGTTTGACACTTCTCAGCATCACATATGGACAGAAATTTTGTGGTACACGATAAACTTTTAGTTTCGTCATAACTTTCTTATAGTCTTTTTGTTGAACCAAATAAAACACCATTTGCTGAGAAATACATTTTAACATTATTAATAATTTTAACTTTATTAATATCACTATTAATCACGCAATAACGGCGGATGGCCATCGAAAATAGTAAACAATAACTCAGCTGATATTCCAGTTATCATCATTCACGGATCAGCTGACAGTCCAGTTTCATCATATACCTAAAAGTAAACAAAATTAATGTCATACAAAAGCAAATATCTCACTTTTACTTACCAAACAATGTAATTTAATCCAATTAGTATTTAGACACCTGAAATTAAGAACTTAATTAATAATTTTATATTGTTAAAATTAATTGTAATACTTATCTTTTCTATTATTTTGTAAACACAAAACAAACTGTCATTATTGTCAATATTATTTTAATGTTGTACTAGAGTAGTAGTACGACGAGTGTATTTAACCATGTAACCGCAGCTACATAGTATATTTTGTACTAGTATTTTACTTAATAGTACATTTATAGAGTAAAATTTTGATACAATCTACATTTTTTATAAAATTCGAATATGACAGTAATTATATTAACGTATATAATTGTAAAACTATATTGTGAAATTAATTATAAGAATTCTATTCTCTGTAATCTGGCGAAGAGTGAAGACACGCAAATAAAATATAATACCAATTAAAGTAATTCAATAATTGTGATAGTTATAAAGTTTATTAAAATAAATCAAATATACAATTTAATCCGTGATCGCGTTGATATTTTCTGTCCTACAAATCATCAATCGGCCATCTACGCAGGATTTAAGCTCATCATCTATAATCACCAGGTGCATCGCAAAGTTTCATCCATTGGTTTGTTCTACAAATTCATCACTATATACACTTTTTTTATTTAGTCTTACCTATCTCATCAGTGGCTGCTAACAAATAACATTTGACCATCAGAGAACTTAACACTGAGAAGGCATCCAGTATAGCTCCTTTTAACATCAATTTAGCATTTAGTGATTTCATGCTCTAAAGCCGCCAGCGATAACAAAATGTAGGACCTATAGCATTACTTACCAATGGATCAAAACGCTTCCAATATTTCAAAGCTAATGTAGCACACACGTTGCGGCTCTCTCTTTTTCTTTTAAAAATCACATTATTAGCAACTCCAGTTTGCAACTCTGTTTTTGGTATCCTTCGTTGAGTGTATCACCGGAATTCCGAAGAAAAAAGTTAAGATTAAGATTTCTTTCTTGTGCAAAGTTTAACTTAGGAGGTATTTAATTACATTATCTTCATTTTATAGCATTGGATGTTTGAAAAGGCTTCTTCTGATCAACTTGACACGTCCCATCGCCTGCCCATCAAAAGCCGTTTTTCTCGTATCCGACAGCTTATCCAGTCTATTTGAACTCTTATCCAAATTTCATCTATTGGATGTCACTGCAAACACCTGTTGTCTAAGTTTCAGAAGGAGTACAGCATTTCTCTTTTGAGGAATCTGAGCCACGTTGTTGCCAGATGTCTCATCATTTATCATTTCAACGCATATCTGCATATAACGAAACATCTTTCCGTTTGATTATCGGTGTGCCTGTTCTAAGACACCTTTTGCGAATCCTAACGCGCTTTTTCGTATAATTTTTATCTATTACCCATTTAGAATTGTTGTTCGTATTTGCATTTTCTGCTGTTTCAGCGGACCAACTAAGAACATTATGCTCACGTGAAATGGGTTTCTTTTAGTTTTTCCAATTTCACTTTTGTCTAACGAAGAAGATTCTTTTCTTCTAGTAGCCATTGGTGTTTCCAAGAAATTTACAATACTACCACTATCGTTCAGCTAAGCTTTTTCTAATTTTGCTTTAATTGATACCGTTTGGCGTATGGTCTCATCAGTGTTTGTAGCTGTAGCCACTGTCATTATATGCTCATGGTATGTTTTTCAGTCAATCATTTAAATTAAGTGACAAATTCTGAGTGTTACCTGTATTTGTTATGTTATTGGTTTTAGTAGTTCTTGGGCAAACAGGAAACATGTTTGTAATTATGTAGTCCAGACTGATTTTATGTCTACATTTTTTAAACAAAAAATTTCTCAATTACCGCGATTGTCAATATTGACTATAATGTTGAGTTGTGTATGATAAAACTGATTACTTTTATATTTTTTATCATCCAGAGTGATAAAATTTTATTGCTTGAATTATTGTTGAAAGTTAAATAACAAATTTTTTGGTTTTGATTGACTGACAATTTCATGTTTTCAAGACACACGTTTTAAAGAATTTTTGTTTGAATCCATATCCATATATCCATTAAGGCAACTGGATGTCTTATGTTATTGGTCCCAATCCCATATAGGCAGCTGCCCTAAGGTTTGCATCAAATTACAACTGCAATGCAGCGGCTTATTTTCCAATGGAGATAAATTAACCCCAGGTCCAGTAATACTCCCAGCGGAAGTTACATAATACAAAAAGGCGGTACTCCTTAGATTGACGTCTGAATTACACCAACATATGTGGTGTTGCTAGTCATAAGGAAAATAAGTCGAGACTACTAGAAATCACGCCTGACCCCCATTTCTTTAAACTCAATTACAGCTACTATAAGGCCTAAGCTATTAATATATCTTTATATACCTAACTTTCCCAAATTATGTATCATCTGATTTTTCCCTCATCGGAGTGAAGTTTATGCCAAAATAACAAAATATACACTCTGACCTATAAATACTTAGAATTGAAAAAAACACTCAAATATTGGACATTCATAATAATATCTGAATTTTTTTAATACACAAATATTTTACACTATACGAGCAAACATTTAATTTTTGTGGAAAGTTTTGAGTGAATTTTAAAAAATGAACAAACACACTATAAATTGCACAGAGATAATCGAAGTTGTTCTGAACTGCCCCTACGGATTGCACAAATATGATCGAAGTTGTTCTGAACTAGTAATTGATGTAAGAAACCAATTTTATTTATCCACATGCTCGGAAATCTCCGAGATTTTTGTTATTCGAGACAGAACATCATTGAGTGTAATATGAAAATTCTTAAACATTTGAAATTATTTATCTCGATCCCTACGGATTGCCTAGATACGTTCGAAGTTGTTCTGAACTAGTAATTGATGTAAGAAACCAATCTGATTTATCCACATGCTCGGAAATCTCCGAGATTTTTGTTATTCGAGACAGAACATCATTGAGTGTAATACGAAAATTCTTAAACATTTGAAATTATTTATCTCGGCACCTACGGATTGCACAGGGATGATCGAAGTAGTTTTGAACTAGTAATTGATGTAACAAACCAATCTTATTTATACACATGCTCGGAAATCTCTGACGTTTTTGTTATTCGAGACAGAACATAATTGAGTGTAATATAGAGTTGAATAATTTCAAATGTTTAAGAATTTTCATATTACACTTAATGATGTTCTGTCTCGAATAACAAAAATCTTAGAGATCTCGGAGCATGTGGATAAATAAATTTTTTTTTTTACATCAATTACTAGTTCAGAACCACTTCGAACGTCTCTGGGAAATCTGTAGGGGCCGAGATAAATAATTTCACATGTTTAAGGATTTTCATATTACACTCAATGATGTTCTGTCTCGAATAACAAAAATCTCGGAGATTTCCGAGCATGTGGATAAATCAGATTGGTTTCTTATATCAATTACTAGTTCAGAACTACTTTGATCATTCCTGTGCAATCCGTAGGTGTCGAGATAAATAATTTCAAATGTTAAAGAATTTTCATATTACACTCAATGATGTTCTGTCTCGAATAACAAAAATCTCGGAGATTTCCGAGCATGTGGATAGATAAGATTGGTTTCTTACATCAATTACTAGTTCAGAACAACTTTGATCATTCCTGTGCAATCCGTAGGGGCCGAGATAAATAATTTCAAATATTTAAGAATTTTCATATTACACTCAATGATGTTCTGTCTCGAATAACAAAAATCTCGGAGATTTCCGAGCATGTGGATAGATAAGATTGGTTTCTTACATCAATTACTAGTTCACAACCACTTCGAACGTATATGGGCAATCCGTAGGGACCGAGATAAATAATTTCAAATATTTAAGAATTTTCATATTACACTCAATGTTGTTCTGTCTCGAATAACAAAAATCTCGGAGATTTCCGAACATATGGATAAATAAGATTGGTTTCTTACATCAATTACTAGTTCAAAACTACTTCGATCATATTTGTGCAATCCGTAGGGGCAGTTCAGAACAACTTCGATTATCTCTGTGCAATGTATAGTGTGTTTGTTGTAAAAAATTTCATTTTTTAAAATTCACTCAAAACTTTTCACAAAAATTAAATATTTGCTTATATAGTGTAAAATATTTGTGTATTAAAAAATTTCAGATATTATTATGAAAGTTCAATATTTGAGTGTTTTTTCTATTCTAAGTACTTATAGAACACAGTGTATATTTTGTTATTTTTGCATAAACCTCACTCCGATTTTTCCCTCATATATTCCTGTTTCTTAAAAGCGTATTTTGAAAAATATTGCATTACCGGTTTTCATATAAAAGCCCTAAAGTGATCAAGACGCTACAAGTTTATCTATATAAACTGAATACCGGCCATTTCAATGAAAATGGAATGGTGGTTTCTATGGTGGACTCTTTTTCGCCTTTTCGAGACACGTTTATAGGGGTCAACTATAAACGTATCTTGAAAAGGCGAAAAAGAGTTTAGGAGAAACCCCACCATACCATTTCATTGAAATGGGCGGCATTCAGTTTATATAGATAATCTTTCAACATTCACGGCGCCTTGATAAGAGAAAGTTTAAACTTACGGCACACCTTTCGGATCCCTCTTTTGGCCAAGAATGAGCTGTCTTCCGTATTTTGATTTACCAAATGATTTTCTTTTTTTGAATACCGAATTCATCCAATGGATTCTATCATTATCCGATATTCGTGATTGACAGTTTCATTACATCTTATTTTCAGGATGGATTCTAGTTTTGAACCTTTTCTGGTAGATCTGTGCCTCAAACCCAGAAGTAACCTTCTGCCTCTTTGTTGGGCTTCCACCTGAATCACAAGAGATGGATTGGTTACGGTTTAGTGCGTGCCTTTTCAATTACCGATATTCCATACTTTCTTTTTTATTTTTTTTATGGTACGGGCATTTATAAAGAGGATGTAACAGCGTTCCCCAATTTTTCCAGTAAAGAGGTGTTCTCCAGAGATCGAACGAA
The DNA here is from genome assembly GCA_932526605.1 of Nephrotoma flavescens. Classification (NCBI taxonomy): domain Eukaryota; kingdom Metazoa; phylum Arthropoda; class Insecta; order Diptera; family Tipulidae; genus Nephrotoma; species Nephrotoma flavescens. The sequence goes on from OW052221.1 coordinate 303,494,929, forward strand.
TTATTTATAAAAATTGTATTTTTCATATTGAAAATGTTTTAGTTTGAAGGGCAATACCAATACTTTAACGCTGCAGGCCTAAACAATAATTTATGTATTAGGATTGTGTGTGGTAAACGTATATGGAATCATATATAATGCCTAATTTGTCTGGTTGTCTCGTTTGGACTACGGTTTCTTGTCAAGTGAGGTTCAACCGCTTAGAGTTGCATGCCGTTTACGATCTCTCAAGTCCCAATGAAAAATTAAAAAAAAAATTGCATATATATTACGAAAAAATCAGATAGAACGACTCGTTTCCGTTGGCTTGTGTAACATTATCTAAAAATAACAAGTTCCTCTCTTTTATGAAATACAATTCTAGTTACCTTGAGCACTAACCAAATATCCATTTTAGTTTGTCAAAGCCAAATTTTAGGTACTAAAAATCTGACATATACAAAGGATTTTTTGAAAATAGCAGTCTGTAATTGTTACACAATCGAAATAAATCACATAAACCATTCTAATTTATTCACGCAATTTCGCATCACAATTTCTAACGTAATGACGTGCGATTAAATTTGCTTTTTGAATGCATATTTAGATGGAATAATCGCGTAGCATGAAGCTTATATACAAAATAATAAAGTAACCACTTCCGATCAAAGAGCGACGTGATTCCCTTGGTTGTGTCGCGTACACGATAAATATTTTTATGTTGTCACGTATCGAATGTTTTTATGACTAATGGATACCGGTAACTTTATATAGCTAATTAGATTTTTTATTTTCTAAACATCAGCTGTCAATAACTCGTAAAATTTGTGGCGACATGTTGAAACGGCACCGGGTGACAGCTTTTCCACGAATCGCTAAAATAAAATGAACATTTTTACTCGACTTTATGATTGGAAATTTTTTGGAACTGTAAATTATAAGACATAAAATCATAAGACATAAAATTAAGAGAAATATCTTTTTATATAAATTAATCAAAATTTTTTTTTTTTTTTAATTTACAGGCATCTATGGATTTACCACCAGACAAAGCCAAATTACTAAAGAATTATGATGATGAAAAGAAATGGAGTATTATTTGTGATCAGGTAAGAAGACATTCTTTAGTGCTTTTATTATGTTGTGTGTGATAATTTAACAGATTAAAAAGATTATAATATTAATCTCTTAACCTTGTGGCCGCAACAAAGAAGATGATACAAATTTGGTCATGTGTTTACTTACAATAGAGAAAGGTGACTCATTACATTACACGCGATATGTATGGTGTCATAATTTTGTGTTATTAAATTGGCCTTGGATGTATATAAAGTTTTGTTGCTTGCAAGATGTTATGAGCTTGTTTATCGGCGTTTATTATGATGACTAATTAATCAAATTTTAATGATTATAATAAATTATTTATGGTAGTTTTATTATTTATGGTATATTCTTCCCGAAATTGGCATTCTATATTGATCGTTTCCTGTGAGGTCTAAATGATCTAAATATTGCGATAATTTTTTGAAAATGGACCTCCAGCTTTGAGTTGTTTAATTCCTATAATATTAATCATTAGATCCAATTTTAATTGAGACCCTTATTGAGAATTGTTTTTTACAGAATTCGTTCTAATCAAATTCTACGAAGTATAAATCATCGATAACTCACAAAATGCAGTATTAATTATTCAATTTGAGGATTTTTACCTTAGACGCGATCCGAAAATAAATTAAACTTTAATAAGTTATTTATCGAAAGGATCATATGTTCGTGATCTTGAAAGTCATATTAGTTTCGAAAATAGAGACTAAGATTCAGTTCCATACAAAAAGTATAAAAGGGACTTGCTTATCCGTCTGTCTATCGCAGCATATTTTAGAATTCCGAAAATGGTCAGCCAAGTCGAATAACATTTTCCATTAACCCAATATCTATCCCCAAATTGCATCGGGGGTAACAATACTCAATAAACTATAAATGTCCAAACGGTTGAGATATCATGCTTTATGCATGATAAGGCACACCACACCGCCTTTACACACTTGAGCTATGTTTTTTTTTAGCAAAGTGAGCTATGTTTTGAGATGACAGCTTCTCGGTTTACTTTGCGAAGCATAAATAAGTGAAACCGAATTCGTGAAGCTTAGCTCGAGCCACTTGATGCCTCAATTTATTTAATTTTTTTTATTTAAACCTGTGGGACAGAAACATAGCTCACATCGCTCATTTTTTGGTCAATGTGAGCTAATTAATTATCTCCAAGGCGAAAATAAAACATTTAAATATATTGCTTTACAGATTGGGTTGACCTTGAGATTTATCTACAATGTTTGTCTTATTTCAGTTTTGGAAACCAAAACGGGAAGCTATAAAATGAAAACATAGATCACATCAGTCAAAAAACATAGCTCGTGTGCAACGGGCCTAAAGCTTGTCTAATTCATTAAAAAGGTGTGCGTAAAATTGTTTAGGCACTAGGGAGAGAAACAAATCGCCTACTCGATCAAAAATAAATAAAAATTCAAACTGAAATTTTTTTAGGCGGAAATTTAGAGCAAATCTGGAACTGTTATTTCGGTTGTCGTTGAAAGCGTGTATGAAAAGGTTTTACACCCTAGGGCTAAATAAACCGCAAGCTCGATCGAAAATAAAATAATTCAAACTAATACTAGATTGAGCATCAAGAGAGTAACATAAGAGGTTGTCGAAGGAAGAAATCACCGAAACACCAAAAGGTCACTTGTTGAGACCGTCAAAAAAAAATTCTTTAAATTATTTTGACACAATATGTTTCAACCCCTATAGCTTCCTCATCACGGCACATTTTATTTTTATAAATCAACACAGAAAAACATTATAAAATTTTTGCACGCGGGATTACACCAACAAAGTTTATTTACAATTTGTCAAACATTAAAAAATACTAAAAACACACCACTTGTATTCTCTTAGGACAAAAAAATAGCTTTCACCTAGATTTACTGTGCATCTTGGTAAACGCAGGAACGACCTTCAGATTGGTAATGATCATTGGCAATCTGTAGGTAATGTTCTTGCGTTTAACAAGGGTGAAATATTAGTCCGTGCGAGTCACTACAGTCGATGATTGACATTAGAAAATTTGCACATATACTTGAACGTAAATTGCAGTCGCTTCTCTCGTTTAGCAAACTTTCATTATCATGAAAAAATTAGTATTTAGGATGCAGACACATAAATAACTATAAATTTCCATCAATTTTTTTAAACTAAAGTTGTTATTTTCCTACTCTAAAAATAGTACCCTCATTTTATACCCTAATTTTGTATCAATGGAACAGAAATAAACTACACCGCTTTTAAATGTCGAAACAATATATAGAGTGTCCCAACAAGAGCGCCGGATTTAAATTTGCCGCCATTTTGTTAATACGAGTTGTACGGTGATTTTTTTTTTTACATTTGTCGCGTACAGACCACTCGATTTAAGAATATGGAGAAGTATTCAAACCAACAGCGAGTAATTGGGCCGTATTTATTTTAAAATGCGGCTGGAAATGCACTAACTGTGGTAATAGAGTGAGGTATCGCGAAATGTTAACGGAGTTTTTGTGGCCCGAATTGGATGTAATTGATGTAGTGGACAAGTATTTCCAACAAGACAGTGCGACCTGCCACACACCACGTGAAACAATGATGTTACTGCAGACTAAGTTTCCAGGCCATGTCATTTCTCGATTTGGCGATCAACATGGAAAAGGTGTATGCGAATAAGCCTGAAACAGTTAAACATCTTAAAGAGGAAATCCAGCGCACAGAATAACCCTGTGCCAGACCTTTCATGGTGGCCATTTGCCTGATGTTGTATTTCACGTTTAATCGGAACTATTTTTCTTTATGTTGAAATAAAAATGTTTGCTTAATTCAAAAATAAATGTGTTTTTCTTCAAAATTAAATCCGGCCCACTTGTTGGGACACCCTATATTTATTTTATCTTTACGATGAATAACGAATTAACATTGCTTGAAAACATTTTGTTTTGCGAAGTATAGAACAAAAAATGGCGTATGACAACAACATAAAATCAGGATTATTCGATCAAAACACCTGGAGTAGAGAAAATTACCCTGGGCGTATTACCCTTGTGATAATATTTTTTTTTCAATCAAACATTTTGAGAACAGTTGGAGTACCATTTTCACCCTCAGTGTAACATTTTTCCTTCAATCGAAATAATCCGTCGGTCAATAAGTCCCATGTGACACAAAAATTACTAAAAAATTCATTAGACTTTTCCGAAAGAACCAACCTTTAAACGATATGTTTCAAAATTTTATAACAATCCAACTATTAGTTTACAAGTTATAGTTGTTTTAATTACTCCATTTTTGTTATTTTTACAATGAAAAAAAATGAATTTCGTGTGTTGATTAAGCCGTACGAGTGGTCGTACGAACATCGATGATGCTGAATGCTCTGGTCGCCCGAATTCCGCAATTATTCTAGAAAAGGTAAAAAAACAATATACAAAAATCGTTTTGAAATCCCGTAAAGTGAAGTTGCGTGAGAAAGCTGACACCTTAAAGATATCAAACGATCAACACAATTTTGCACTATTCAACATTTGTCAATGAGATCGCTCTGTTCAAAGTGGATGCCGCGCTTGCAGTGATGGCCGGGTGATAAATCATTTAATACATATTTCAATTCGGCGTACAATCAAAGAGAATAAAACACAGAGTCAAAAAAAAATTTGTATGAACATAAAATGTGCATGAACAATAAAATTCATTTTTTAATTTCTTTGTTTGCGTTTTATGGAGAGGCAAATATGAAAATCACATACATTTTTAGATTCTTCTCTCTATTGTACTTAGAAACAAAAGAATCCCATTTTTTGATCCACATTTCAGTTCATACAAAATTATCTCTCCAAGTCTTATTTTTGGTACAACGGTATGCTGGTTTTGAAAATGGCCCCAAACCTTTCAATTTTTAATTTTAATTACCTTGTGCTTAATGTAGATTATCGGTATCGTGTGAACTTTTGAGATTATTCAAATACAATTTTTGATGCATTGGAGAATGTGTTGAAATTATGATCGAGGATGAACTAAGATTTCAACAAGATAGAGCCCCCTTTCATTTTTTCGAGCCGGTACTTAACAGCGCACCTAATGCTGAACATCCCAAATCTGTTGTGTATATCAACGAATTTCAATCATTAAGGCGTCTAATAAAACGTAAAATTATCGATAAATGTCAAAAATAACAAGGGAACAATTGAGAAGAGTTTTAATTCAAATTTTTTGTATGAAAAACAATTCACCAAAAATATTTCACCGAAAAACAATTCACCGAAATTCTTAATTTGTCTAAAAAACAATTCACCGAAAATGAAAATTCACTGGAAATGACAATTCATCGAAAAAACCAATTCATCGAAAAACAATTCACCGAACAAACAATTCATCGAAAACGATAATTTATCGAAAATATTTCATACGCTTCGCATATTATTAAAGGGCATGTTATTAAAATTTGATATAATTTTTCAATTTAGAATTCGCACAAACTAAAAATATGAATTGTAGATTTTAACGGGAGGCGTAGGAGCGAAGATCTGTAAACATGACGGGAATATAAAAATGGTGCTGTTGCCAATTATAACAGGGACACCAAATTCGCAAATTGGAAGAATTCAGTTAATGTAATTAAAATAAAGGAATAAAGGATTTTTTTCGTAACCTTCGTTTTAGGGATTTAAGGTTTTGGTTTTTCAGTATACGCGATCAGTATTAAAGCGAACGATTTTTGTTAATAAAATTTAGTGCTTCTGCTTGAATTTATTATTACAATTCAGTTAAATTTTGTCTGTTAAAGGAACTTATTTTAAAGGAATTATTTAAAGGAATTATTTTTTCGGTGGATTGCCGATTTCGGTGAATTGTCGTTTTCAATTAGTTGCGGGTTTGAAATGCCTTTCGAACGATATAGCACACGACTCCCTGTCTAAGTAATAGTTGTCCCCTCCTATGGAAATGCATGAACAAACCTACGCCAATGATTTTAATTTCATGACGATGTAATTTTAAACAATAATGTTCCATGAACTGTGTACAGTTTTGCTGTGAAAAAAATTAATTTTTGAAAGTTCAAAAAAAGTATTGCGAGTTTTTTTATTTAACATCAGTAATACGCCTTGGTGTTTAAAAGGTGTTTGCCCACTAAGCGCTCCATTCCCATATGAGACTTAGACAAGTGTTTTAATTCTCCCTTAAAACAGGTGGAGAAAAGAGTCTATTTCTACATAAGTAACCTTCTCCAGTTTTCTAGAGAAGCTACATTATATTTCTTGTAGCGTGTTTTGTAAGGTCTATTACCGACATAATTTCGATCCGTTTTCGCCAGGATAAAGAGGAGCATTCATGCTTAAACACATTCAATTTTTTTGATGTGATCAGCATTTTGTAACCAAACTCGATGTTGTAATTTGAGCCTTTTAATTTTGTTATAGTTTTGTCTCACTATACTTAAAAACAGTTGTAACATTTAGAAAATAGCTGAATTTGGGAAAATTTATTAAAATTTTATTATTTTATTTATTATTAATTGTTAATTTCATCTTGATGTTAAAACCGTTAAGGAATCTTTTACTCATAGAATCATAAACTGAACCAAATGGGGGATGACAATTCCTGTCTAAAACGATTTAATTGCTTCAGTTAATTGTTGGTTTCGCCGTTCGTAGACTTTCCGTGAACACTATCTTCTCCATTAAATTTCAATCTGATCAATTGAATATTGCCTCATTTTTCTGTTGAATTAAAACGCTTAGAAAATTGTGGTAAAGCTTACTCCAGAATAATATTATATTGAATTTGCTGTTATTCTGCACGACTGCAAATTCAAGCAACTGCGTGCTAAAAATGATACCGATTCTCACGCACCATCATGCTATACTCTGACATTTATCTACAATTGACCTCTTTTTTAAGATTTTGGAAATATAAGCTATAGCCATCGGACCCATCTAAATAAATTTTTCTTTCGACTGTCAAGAACACTTTGTGCCACTGTCCTTTCAAACTTTTTGTGTAGTTTGGCAAAGCCAAGAAGCAGGCTCTCGTATTGACTAAGAAGATAGGTGGGTCGTTCCTTGAGTTCTTCACTCGGACAGAGGGTCATAGTTGTGTTCATTTTAAATCCTGTCAAAATCAGTACTCGAGCCCGGTACCTACCGATCCAAATGCCAAAATTTTAACCAGGGTGCTGTTTGGTCGGTATTTTTTCGCCATACTAACAAGGCGTTTCAGATGCTCTTCGTTTGACAAGTACAACAAAAAATGTGCGATTTGCATGAGGGTGTTCTTAAACAATGACAGAATGCATTCCGGAAACAATATACATAAGAGGATTTCCTTTAAGTATTTGTTAGTGAATTAACCTAAAAGCATCCTGTAGAGTAGAGAACACATACAAAAGAAACTGGATGAAATTGTAAAAATGGAATATCGGATTATCTACTTTTTTGACGTTGAGTTAATTAGGCTTAATTACTGCTTGCGTGCCGTTTCAACAGACATTCTCAAAATTTGGAATGAATTGATTTGACAATTTGAAAGCACCACAAATTACATACAACATCTAAATTTCCTTACACACCTCTCACTATTTGTGTTCCATCGCGCTTAAAGCAAGTTTATAGCTTTAAAGTGTGAAAATATCAATTCGCGGAATTACAATTACAATTAATCATCTTTTAATAGACCTACTTAATGTATTTACATTGGCTTCTTACAAAAACAATTTCTTTTTGATCCATATTTTTACATTTCTTGTTTTTTATTTGTACACGGTGATGGACATACTCGTACAAAAATAATAAGGTCATCATCATTCATTATGCACGATAAAATTTCTTCATAAATTGGTTATATGTTTCATTTGTATATTATGCCAAATTGTGGTCGTCGGGGTGGTATGAGTATAAGAAGTATGTTATTTACACAAATTTTAAATTCTAAGCCACGTTTATAAAAAAAAAGTCACAAACTAGTTGAGAAATTTTTAAATTTATTATTATTTGTTATAGTCGAAGTGTGAGGGTCAGTTAATTGAACTTCATTAGATTTTGCCAAAGATAATTTCAAATTTCCGGACGATAATATATACGAATGGATAATTATAATTTATTGTGTTTATCAATCAGTTGTTAAATGAAAATATAGTTTCAAGGGTACCTCACCAAGTATAATATCATTTTCGTACCAACCTCTATAGCACCGCCATAATCTATCTCCGACTATTTTTATACAAAGACACAATGTGCTGTACAATTTCTAATAAGTTTCATAATCGCACGAAATGGCAAAAAATATAGCTAAAGAAAATACTTTGTTGTTGCTTTGGATCGTGTAAAAACCTATTCGAAATAATCACGATACAATAACTAAATGAATGCCATCGATTATTCTTAAATGTCACATTTAAATTTTAACCTTAAATACGTACATAAACCGCTATTGCATTGCATGTATATAAATTATTTAATGTTATTATTATAAAGCGTGTGATGATGTAATGACACTTTCGATCGATTTCTTTCCCATATTGTTACAAGACGTTAGGTGACAGTACTCGTATAAACTGAATAAACGGATCATACTAGAGATTATTTCGTGATTTTATTTGTAAACAATGTTCAGATCATTATTTTATTTTTAGTTATTGAAATCGTTTAATTTAGTAATTAAAAAATTGAGTTCCACAATCCACATATGTACTCGTAGTATATATTCAATGTCATGTTTTAATTTGGCGCAACTAAAATAAACCGATTATATTGTAACAATAGATTTATCTATTTGATCTAATTGCGATAATCCATCTTAATCTATTTAGTTCAATTTGTTCGATTTATTGTATGAGTGTATGCCTATGCATCTAGGTCAATATTTAACGACATTGCTGATCGCTCTAAATTCGAAATTGCTTCATTTTATTTCTTAGGTTACCTTTTTAAGGCTTATGTACATACAGTATGTCAAGAAAGTAACGGGAATTGGTCATTTAAAAAGCCCGCCTAAAGGGATTGTAAAATTTTTTGTCGCTAAGTTGGCACAACTGTCCTCTATCTGGCCGTGAAGTTTGACCACGATCTGTTATTTTTTAGTTTGTTTACAGTGCTCTATTTTGTCACTTCATCTCAAGTGTGTTTCCCGATTTTTTATAATAAATAAAAATATCGAACGAGGTGAATACGGTGGTTGTTCGATGATATTTGTTGAGTTTCGATTTCAGCTCAGTTAGAGGGCGCCATTTCAAAGCTTGTTGAATGGTTTACGTGTCAAACTCGTAAACTCATGTCTCATCACCAGTTATAGTACGTTTTATAAATGTGGGCCTGAATTGACTCGTTCTAGCATGTCTTCAGCAACCTTTTACGCGATTGGATTTTTGAAGAGAATTTATGTTTTTCAGAACTAGTCGAGCGGCGAATTGATTCGTGAGGCACAAAAATGTCAGCGGGTATCTCTCTCAACCCTAAATGACTTCAGTTGAGACCAAGCACAGGGAGGCAAATCTTCCACCATATATTGACCGCTTTTGAATGCACTGTACCCACCCATATGCACGTGTTTTTGATAAAGTCGATTTATCGTTAGCCTTTTGTAACATTTTCAGTGATTGACACGAAATTCCATTTGCAATACAAAATTGGCCTCAAATTTTTTGTTCGATATTTTTATTCATTATAAAAATCGTAAAACACACTTGAGATGAACTGACAAAATAGAGCACTGTAAACAAACTAAATGAAAGATCGCACGTCAATTGTTTGCGAAATAGAAAAACAAGTGTTTAATAAAATATGTTTATTAAGTCAAGGTCGCTTTTTCTCCCGATTTCTTCAGCAATTTACTAATTTCACTCTTTATTATTATTTACTCTATTCACAAATTCTCTTGTACTGTTCACTTTTACTTTTCGCATTGTTTCACTTTTTACTTCGTAACTTGCACTGTTCACTGGTTAAAAATTACAACTGTCTCCGCCTCCCAAATTGCTCGTGCTTATATACTTGTCTATCGCTGTTCGAGATTATTCCTTTCATTGCATAAATTACACCATCGTTAATTCCAGTATTTTTCGTGGACTGCCACCGTCGTTTACCAGTATTGGAGAAATACTTGATCCGACAACATCAATTTGAGTTAAGAATAATATTCGCCTCAATAAGGGAGTCTGACTAGGTTCGAACTCGCGACCGTTGGGTTCACAACCATTGGTTGTGTATAACTTAACCACTCGACCGAGTGATAATATACATGTTTAGAGTAAAATTCGTTGAACCTGCACCACTTTTCGTCCACCATCCAGGTTTGACAATTTTGTATGGGTCTCTCTAATCTAGTTGCCCATCCCCAAATTTGCTTTTCCGCTTCCTTTGGCTTTATTCTGGTAATTCCTCACGAATAGGGAACTGGGGAAAGATTTTATATGTAATTTCTGTTCAAATATTTTTTTCCCGTCTACTGAGGAGAAAAGTTTGAATTTTTCCATACCTAAGCAGGGGAAATTATTCCCCATTTAATTTTGTTTTCAAAAATATTAACACTAACTTTTTACCTCAGTATGCCAGAAAAAAAATGTTTAAATAAAAATTCCATATAAATTATTTCCACAATTCCCTATTCCCGGGGAATTATCAGAATAGTGTTATTAGAATTGTACATCCGCACAATCTCCTCGTCGAAAATCCCCTGGTCGTGTTACGCTTCCGACTTATTTCTAGAACTAAGCGTTTGCCTCAGGTCTTGGTTATTTCTTGAATCCTCTGTCGTTTTCCTTATTCCAGGTGTCTGTTACTCTCGCCAGTTTTCGTGTACTTTGTCTTGGGAATCAGGCTGCCGAGCAAAACGATCGTTCCATCGTTGTGTATAATCTCGAATGTACAATCTCGACCTAGCTTTTTAGCATCTGAAACATTTTTGATTTTTGATGTCATTTGGCTCTGCACTTGACTTGTAATTCTCTGTGACTCCAAAAGCTTTATGTTAGTACTTAATAAACACATTTTTATTAATCACTTGTTTTTGTTCCGCAGAATATTTTGAATATTTTTCAATAAGTTTAAAAAATCACTCGATCGATTTCGACTTGTTAGGTCATCATCAGGAGTATCTACTCCTGATGATGACCTAACAAGTCGAAATCGATCGAGTGATTTTTTAAACTTATTGAAAAATATTCAAAATATTCTGCGGAACAAAAACAAGTGATTAATAAAAATGTGTTTATTAAGTATAAGTGTGTTTCGCCAAGTGCCTACGGCAAATAGTGTAAAAAGTACTTTATGTTAGTTGTATTAAGTCCTCTCCATCTATCGCATTTATCTCCGCAATATCTTCGGAATACAGTTTGCGCAACCTTACTGTGTCAGTGGCTAAACTGGCTCTAACTGCCTTATATTCGACAGCCACCGTCAAGTATTGGTTGGTGGGGTCTAGTATTGGTTCTTAAATGAAATTTCAGATGGTCATCCCTAACAAAACTGATAAACGCATTCACTGTTAAGCTTACAGTGCCGCTGTTAAGCTTAAAGTGCCGTCGTTGCCGCTGCTTGGGGGTTGAATCTTGCATAATTCTCTGGCGTGTGACTGCTCGTATCTTAGTTCAAACTAAGTCATGAGCCGTTCATAGCTCCTTTCTGTTGCGGGTACTGTTTGAAAGACAGCGGCAGTTTTTCCACGAAGATCCAAAATGAGTGCGTTGAGTATCCTGCTATAGAATATTTCCTAAAAAGGTCTGGGTTGCTTCCTGTCTCTTTAAAGTGTGACAATGTTAAAGCCTATCCTTAAAACAAACACAGGCATGTTGCAATCCGATTTTACAAACTTATATGACTTAATCTGTTTATATCTTACAGGATTTTCTTCCTGTTTATTAGTTGGCTCGGGACCCTAGCGAATTCTCACCGGTTGCTCTAATAATTCCGCGCTAGTTTGGCCCAAAGACTTTCCGAATGTTCAAGATTACTCGGGACATACCAGGCCTAGGTATACAAAATCTCCTGCATTTTACTAAAATAAACTCTCCAGGCGTTAGTTCCCATGTCAATGGCGTCCATGTCAATGTACAGGTTGACATGGAGCTTGCAATGTGCAGGTGGTATACTGTAGTTGTGTGAGTAGGTGAATGGGTTAATGATGTTAGCATGAATGCGTGGTATCACAATGGGCTAAAAATGGCCTAAGTGTCAACCACTGAAACCTAAAAGCTAGTTCTGGCGCTTCTTAGTTCGTATTTGAACATGTTGAGGACTTGTATCCGTGCTCATCCTCAGTATTACAGCCTGCTTTTCTGTAAAGCCTACTTTTTTGTCGGGTGTTTTTCAGGTCTTTTGACCACCAAGGTGGCCGAGGTTTTCTGACTGGTCTGCAAAGAGGACCAAGATGAGCTGTAATAAAAACATATAATAGCCTGACGTTTAATTCGTCCAATTTTTGTATTAATACAAGGGTGTGGTTACTAATATCGGTAGTGGATTGCTTAGAATGGTTCTAAAGGTATCCCAATCAGTCTCCCTCCTGTTATTAAACATTGTTTGGGTGGTTTTGTATCCCATTCTTCCATCACGTTCCAATACACCTAATGAAATCTGAGACCATTCTGAAATTTGCGAGTTGCTGTCTGTTGCCGAAAATAAACCTCGTCGTACATCCAAGGTTAATACTAAAAATAAATTTAAGGAATAATTTACTTTTCCCGTTTATATCCCGACTGACCTCAAATATGATACGCAGGAGGTGAACTAATATTAGCCAGAGATTTTAACAATCATTCTCAATGCTAACCGACGTTACGTAAGCATTGCTGTAATTATTAAAAAAAACATATTTAGGTTCGTTTCTTGCGAATACAGAGGCACGAATCACACCTAGCAAATAGCAGTGTGAAGTTAGGATCAAAGTCCAAGTATTAATTATGTAATGACACAAACTTTTTGTATTGGAACAATGTCAACCTCTTCTGCATTTGTTTTTACATAAGAACATCCGAGGCTAGTGTGAAGGTTATATTAACTCGTCGGCCATTAACTTATCAGATTCGTCTGAGTCGTTCTGGAATGTTACCCCGTTCCTCCTGGTACCGAGGACCCTGATTTGTCCTTTTTAAAAACCTCCATCATGACTTCACTGAACCAGTAGCTAACTGATCACCTCGTTGACCTACAGGTTTCAGGTTATACTTCGCCTAAAGTGCCGATAATTTTTTTTAGAGTGACAAGTTTTATTCTGCATTTCAACAGTTCGGGATTTTCTCACAATATTACCCAAATTTGTAGGCGTTGTGCTGCCGTTCTCCTGAGCTGTATCAATAATAGCTACCACGATGTGCTCCTTACCTTATTCAAAGGCTTAGTTGCAGTCACTTGTAACTCGCGAATCTTTTCGCCACTTTGCGCAATTCCTTCTGATATCTGTGTCTTGAGCAAAGAGCCTACACACGAACCGAGGTTGCCTTGCCTATAGAGTAGGTACTCTTTTTGGTTATCGCGAGCTTTTCATTATCTTTAACAGCTCTATTTAGAGCTTTCCAGACCCATTTACGATTTTGGTAATTTCGTACATAGGTACCAGCTTTAAACGTCCCTATGTCTAGAGGTAGTTTTTGAGGGACCAGCATTATTAATGTATGTGTCCCGTTTTCTTGTGTCGCCTTGAATAACAGGCCTAATGCCACAGACACACATTACTAGTTTCGTCACCATAATTTCGGGAAATTGGTTTCCCAAATGAGAATTCTAGAACAAATTCTTTTGTCTTCTCATTTGGTTCTAAAAATAAACTGAGTCGGGGTTTACAGAAAAGTCGTTTGTTCTGGCAGAACTGAAGAAAATCAAATGTCTCATTGACCGCCAACTAAATGTCTCGTTGGGCGCTTTCAGGTCCCCTATCATGATTAGTGAAATCGTCGCCAATTTGATTTGTAATTTCATAGTGCTAAACGCTTTCATAATGTTGGCTTCGATTTTCGAACAGAATTCGACTTTTTGGTATACTGTTACTGTCTGAAATCCCAAATTTTGATTTGTTCGGCGTTTTTACTTCTAAAATGCTCGAGATGAGAAAAAAAATTCTCATTCCGAAACTAAGTATAAACCAAGTTGTAAATTATGGTTAGGTATGATTATTACAAGGAAATCATGCTTAGATTTACTTTGCAAAGCCTAAATAAGTGAAATCGAATGTGTAAAGTTTAGATCAAGCCACTCGTACGCCCAGATTTATTTAATTTCTTTATTTAAACCTGTGGGATAGAAACCGTAGCTCACATTCGCTAATTTATTTCCTAAACAAATGTAAAACCATAGCTCTCACATCAGTCAAAAAACATAGCTCAAGTCTGACAATTTAATGTCGATTTCGATTAAAAATAAAATGTTACACTGAGTGTAAAAGTGGTACTCCAAATGCTGTCAAACTGTTCGATTAAAAAAAAATACCCTTAGGATAATTTTTTGCTATACCCAGAGTAATATTTTGTACTCTATAAAAGTTTTTCGATACAGTCGGCGTTGTTAAGTCCGACCAAAATGATAAAAATTATATACATATTTTTTGTGACCCTAATTTCACTTCGTATAAAACCGAGTGAACAACCGAATTGAAATAAAATTGTAAATTAGTTGTGTACGTCAAGATACGCTTGTCCTAACAAATAATTTAATTTAACCCTTTCGCGGACATGTCGGTATATATCGACGCTTCAATTGACCTACAGTGGAACACGTCGGTATATTCCTATTGTGATTTACTAACACAATTGTGTGGGTACAGCAAAAGTACCATGTCTTTGTGTATTCCTTTCAAAGTTATTTTCGTTAAAAAAAAACACTATAACTATACACACAATTGTGTTGGTTGTACTTCAAAACAAGTGAAATTTTTTATCAAAAACGCCATTACATACTATGATTTTTTACTAACACATTTGTTGTATGGTTTGGACTTGAATTTTTTTTTTTTTTTGTTGAAAAGGGGATATACCGACGCTTCAATTGTTCTATAGTGGGACACGTCGATAATAACCGACGTTGTTTTCATATGATTAACATTGAATGTGGTTTTCTGTGTCCCACAGGAAGCGTTTCTGTTTTCATTGTGTGCTGTGACAAACATCCTTAAATAATTGTGTGTCCGCGAAAGGGTTAAATATTAATTTGAATTGAAAACAATTTAATGTGTAAACATCACATAAATGTTAGGAAAATCGTAACATCTCATCCCAATAATTATTTTAAACAAAATAGGTATATAAACAAGAACTTTGACAGCGTTTTGTGATAAATGAGTGCGTTTTATGGCAAAACGTAATAAAAAATATCATGATATTTTTTATCATTTTTGACCAACTGAATACTAGGAGTAAACCAAATTTTTTGACATTATGAGCCAAAAACAACAATAACAATATATTTTGACATATAAAATAATGCATTTCATTTTTCTGTTCGATTGATGTACCGATGTATCGATTGATGTAGATATCCAATAACCACGATTTCTTATGGTAACTCAATAAAAGCTTTCCCTCTATCTAAAGCTCTCATTTTAATATTACGGCGCTTTAAAATCATAGAAGGCTGTGAAAATTTAAAAAATACGTGAAGTTTAATTCGATCTTTGGTGACGCACATAAGAATCTTTGATGGATATTAGTTAGATAATTTTTACAGAAGTGACTACTACCGTTTACTGTACACACAGTTCGAGTAATTAATATTCCACACAATGTATTCCATACATTAATTAACTAAATACAATTCTAAGAATCATCAGACAAATTAATCAAATAATTATAATCAAAATGAAGTAGACAAATTACGAAAAAAATAATATTACTTAAAATTTAGAAGGCAATTCTTATTTATTTTATGTATCTTGGTATCTTTCATCTCAAGGGTAAATTTTTGGTGACTGCAAAACTGGCTTGTTATAAACGAAACACTACAGAAAAATATAAATCATTTATTGGAAAGGAACACAGGTAGTTTGTTTAGGTCACGTTTCACGTATTTTGAAATATTTGTGTGTACATGAAAATTTAACAACGGACTGGAAGCGGAAATTAAATGTTGTCATCGGTAAACAAAAAAACAAACAAAAAACAGTTTTAAAACTCTGTGAGAATTTATCATAATATAAATAAACCGGAGAGAGGGTGCTTTAACAATTTCCATTCACAAAAACACTAATAGTCATAAAAATACCACCATAAATTTATCTAATTAAAATTCAAACCACTCGCCACAGCCAATATAAATTCAATAAATTATCGAGTTTTGTGTATAGCTTTATGATTTTGAAGTCATACCCGGTCTTTTGTCCGCTTTTATTATTTATCCTTTTCTTAAGAATTTACAAGTTGTTAAACGAAGCAAGAAAAAGGAAATTTTTCTCACACCAATTTTTTACGGATTGTTAGAACTTTTCAAATTTTATGTAGACATGTTATCGCGTACTTAATTGATGCACGGATAATTTTTATAACCCTCAAATATGTATATCTTTATAAAATAACAGCAAAGAAATATTAATTCCTTTATATTCTGAATGATATAAATTATTTTAAATATCTTTTTCAAATAATCCAGCACATTAGTCATCGACTATTTTATATTTAATTTGTTTTTTTTATCCAAAATCAAGATTTTGTGATCTCATATTGTATTTAAGGAAAAAATTAATATAGTTTGGTACAGTAGCTCACAAATCGTCTAAAAGAATTCAGTCAGATCTATATATGGTTTATCCAATTCCAAATGTACAAAATTGGCACTGTCTCGAGAACCTATAATTTCGCCTGGTTTACAAACAATCGCGCTAAGTGACAAATTTGGTTTTACCAAGAATCCTTTCATACCCCTAAAATATTTTATTCCCTGCGATTGTTTTCCTGCGAGCATATCCAAAATATTATGCGGGCGTAAACTAAAAATATTTTTTTTTTGCATACATATGGTTTCGGTTTAGTCGTTTTTGATATGAATCATTTTACCACCGTTTAAATCAAAAATGGCTAATATTATGCGATGTCCCAATAGTATAAAGATACAGACAGACCTTAAAACATGAAACCAAACTATATACATACTCGATGACATCATACACTTTGTATATGTTCACTGAATTACAAATATATTTTTTCAGATTGACTTTGAACTTGACTGTGCGATGGTGTATGTACATGAGAATGAAGAAGGATTGTTATCAATAATCACTTGTTTCTTGTTCGTATCTTATGCTATCGTCTTATTGGTTGGGGAGTTAAAAATAGTTGATTGCATTGTTTCTAGTAAAGTCATATTGTAATAATATTGCTTCAAAATCTTATTAAATCGTGTATATTTTGATAAAACCTCAAAAAAATATTTATCCAATTTAAGAAGTTTCTTAATCTTTAATATCGAACATAATAAGAATGACATTTAAAATTATAATTTGACGTCGGGTAGGCAAAATTTTTATTTCTACGAATAGAATGGACCATTAATTCTATTTGTATTTTTTGTAAGAATTTTAAATTAAGAAAATAAATTAATTTGACCTAATTAATATCTCATCACTCTTTTCTCATGATTTTGTTGTATCTTGTAATTGATCGGAATTCTGTAATGATCCTATGCATCATCACGTCCTTGGTAGAAGCAAATGTCGATCAAGCCGTCTCCCACTTAATCCAACAGCAAAAATCTTTCTTTGCTATATTTTGGCGTTTTATTGGAGCTTATTTAATATGGCGTTTTCCTGATTATTTCTGAGCGCCAGATTCAACAGAAAACACAAGTCTGACCATCTCCTTCCTGCATGCCTATTGTTATCTGAAGAGAGACTGAAGGTTAGACAGTGGTTAAAAGAGATTCTAATGATGAAAGTATTATTTTGGCTAGAGCGGTTAAGGAGACGATTTGAAAACATTTTTTATGTTATGTTTAAAATGATCTTGGTAAGCCCCTCGCAACGGCTATCTTTCAGATAAGCCGCAATAGTTGGATCATCGTGTTTTAACTTCTATTTACCACGATAATACCAATTATTCGATTTAGTTGGTTTTTCAAGTATTTTTATCATTCTGAGAAAATCGCGAGGGTTGTATAAAAAGTTTACGATCTCAACATGTAGATGGTAGCACTCGTCAACAAAAGGGGAAGTGTGTTACGCATGCGTTGAAATGTACAGCTGTTGTTTAACAAT
Source organism: Nephrotoma flavescens (assembly GCA_932526605.1). Taxonomy (NCBI): domain Eukaryota; kingdom Metazoa; phylum Arthropoda; class Insecta; order Diptera; family Tipulidae; genus Nephrotoma; species Nephrotoma flavescens. The sequence goes on from OW052221.1 coordinate 303,513,154, forward strand.
TGTTCGTGTAGGTCGATATGAGTATTTTTCTGAAAATGGAAAAAATCAACCATAACATTTTGGGGATCTAGATTTAAACGTGGCCGTATCAGTGCTAATTAAAATCAGAGATCTAGAAGAGGCTATGAATATGTTCAAAGAACATTCTTGTCACATATTGAATCAAGATTTATGCATGAGAAAGCTGTCCACGCGTTGGGTCCCGCGTTTGCTCACTTTGGACCGGAAACATGTTCGAATGATCATTTCCAAAGCTCTGTTGGCGCAGTTTAGGCGCAATAAATCAGAGTTTTGGTGCCCGCTAATTACTCCAGAATCAAAAATACAGTCAAAACCGTGGACCACTTGACAGGCAATCGTCTCCAAAAAAAGGCAAAGTCTGGTCCTTCGGCTTGGAAGTGATGGCGACTGTTTTCTTGAACAGTCATGCAATTATCTTAATCGATTATCTTATCTTTATCGTCTCACACCACAGTGGTTGCCATGGCAAAAATCCACGAATTATATTTTGAACTGCTTGGTCAGCCTCTTTATTCACCAGACCCCAAGCGATTTTTCATTATTTTACGGCCGCTGATTTAGAATCTGAAAAGAAATGGTTAAAAAATTGGAACAAAAAATGTATAAAAGTTGGTTTGTTTTACGAGTTATAGCTAGGATATTTGGCGAAGAAAGAAATAAGTTAATAATGGGTTGGGGAAAAAGAAATTCATTATTTAGTGACATATGTCTCGTCATGTATTTGTCGCAGCTGGCCATACTTATAATCGCTGGAAAGGATGAAAAAAAATCTTTTATCATTATTTTGATTGATCGATTCCGGAGGCCTATTATGATATTTCGATAGTGTTTTTTTTTTCGATAATATCGAGTCATATTGTTTAAGATGCAGTTTTGTTTAGATGTCAAAGAAAAACAATCAAATTTTGCTGTTTGAAATTTTTATTAAATGAAATTTATCGGGAATCGAGCATCGGAGTTTTTATAAATAGAAACGACGATGACTTAGAAGAAGAAGTAACGCTCGATGCATATTTTGCTTCGTCACTCCCAAGTTTCTATATTCATCATCTACCTGATAAATGGTAAAAACCGAGAAAGTAATGGCGAATATTTCGATGGCGAGTAATTGTAAGAATTATATTTTCAATAAAATTGATTTGGCCAAAAAAGGCAGTTTCTACTTACGCACCTACCTGCGCACATATTTATATGCATTTTTCAATCGGCATTCGATTTGCTCCTGCGGATTCTATAATCGATGATATCGAGAAAAAATAATATCGTTTTAGAATCGCTCATTTTCGATACTATCGAAAAAAATACAATCGAAAAAATCATAATAAGCCCCCAGTTGTGAGTTATAGCGTGTCAAGGATGGAGGTAATCAAAGAGACAATTCGCTGTTTTACAATTTTGCTTCGATAGAGGCGAAAACGGAAGGCAGACGGCTGAAATTGTGAAAGGTGTATATGGTCCATTTGCATAAGGCTGGCTTCAAAAAGAACCTCGATATTTGGGTGCCGCACGAGTTAACGCAAAAAAACTTGATAGACCGTGTTTCCATCTGCGAATCCTTGGCCAAACGGAACGAAATCGCGCCATTTCTGAAGCTGATGGTACCTGGCGGCGGGAAATGGGTGGCATACGACAATGTCAAGCGGAAACGATCATAGTCGAAGGCCGGCGAAGCGGCCCAAATGGAGGCCAACAAGGATTTCCGACAATTAAGGTTTTGCTGTATGTTTGGTGGGATTTGAAGGGCACTATCTTCTATGAGCTGGCACTACTGCCAGCAATTGGACCGACTGAAGCCAGCAATCGACCAGAAGCGGCCAGTATTAGCCAATAGGAGAGGCGTCGTGTTCAATTAGGACAACACCAGGGGCCCTATTCCTGAATACGATACGAAAACGAAAGTACAAAATTCATATTTGAATTGAATCAGATTCGTACGATTCTTATTTAAAATTGAATAGGAATCTTGTACTTCCGTTTTCGTATCGTATTCAGGAATAGGGCCCCTGGCTAGGATTTAATGTATGAAGAAATCATTAATCCGAAAATAACTTGATTATATAAATTAAATAATTTGGTGTTTCAATCAAACATCAATTTCCTTTAGTTGTCCTGGGCCACACGCTATATATCCCTTTTTCAACCAAAAAAAAATGGCTCAATTTAAGTCCAAACCACACAAATGTGAGTAAAAAGTCATAGTATGTAATGGCGTTTTTGATAAAAAATTTCGCTTGATTTGAAGTACAACCAACACAATTGTGTGTATAATTATAGTGTTTTTTTCGGACGAAAATAAGTTTAAAAGGAATACACAAATGTGTAAGTTGGTTCAAATCACATACAAAAATAAATTTTTGACATGGTACTTTTCCGTACCCACATAATTGTGTTACCGGGCAGCAAAAGGGATATCAACTCCTAGTCTAAAAACACCCGGTCAGACTTATGAATTCAATTCAAGGAGAACAAAAATGGCAGTCAAGTTACAACAGACCCATCATAAAATTGCATACAAGTAATGTAATTTGTTAGAAACGGGTTAACCCCTATTTTGCAGAGCTTCTAAATTTCTGTTTTTCATGCTTTCTTTCAGTAGAGGAATATTTTTATGATTAAATGCCGGTTTTTTACTTTAAAATAGGTATGGAAGGGAATTTTCCGAGGGACAAGCTAACTAGCTTTTATCTCATCAACCAAATACAATCCAATCACAAGGTCAATTAATGGTTTCAATAATTTGCCTGTTTCTCACCGGTGTCAGTATGATTTTTTGAAAAGCCTACATTAAGACTATATCAATTTTCTAAACCATTTAAAAGGTTAATTTACGTAGCGAAATAAATATTTTACTTACCTAATGAAGTTTTCTGCGTGGTGGAAGTAATATTTATTCTAATAAAAGCCGATTTTCTTTTAAAAAATTAATTGTAATATATGCTATTAAGTTGACGTGGTCCTTATTAAGTTGACGAACGGCAATATTCTAATGATTATTTAACTTCGAATATTATCTTGCTTTTAATTGTCGACCTCTTTAGATGGAACCCAAGACTCTGAATATTTTTGAGGATCGAAAGCTATTATTTCATAGACTTAACTATTTTAATCAAGAACTAAGCACCAGATTTATCAAACATAACTTATTAATGATAAATGATAAATTCGTTAAAATCACACACCTAGTGACTAGTTCTTACACAGAGGTCACTATGGAATTTAGAAATTTGAAGAATTGTGCAATACACACGTGTACGATCCGCATGGCATAAAAGAAAAATTGGCATTGAAATTCTAAAATTTTTTAAATAATTTATATCAAATAAAACAACATTTAACAACTAGCTAGTATGAAAATAGTTTTTCGAAAAATGCAGCCCCAGCTCAACGGCATACATAATACTGAATGCATGAATAAAATAGTAAATTGTCAATATCCGTTAAAAAAAAGCAACTAGAAATAATTTTCACAAAATAAAATATAATTAAGAATAATTTATAAATAAGATTTAAATTAGGAATGTATATTAATGTTGGATTTGCATTAGATAAAACTAAAAACGTGTATGGGGGACACAATAGAACACGATACACACACACACACAACTAGATACAAAAATTGTATTCAATTGAATTTCTCCTCTGTACGAGCCGCATACAATAAACTGGCACTGGAAATAGACTCTAGTACGTGACGTTTGTAATAATTGGTAATTTGAATCATGTACATGGTTGCATTGCATTGTAATCTCTATATACTCCGGTATGTGTGGTGACCACAAACAAATATAAATTCCATTTTTTAATATATTTCAGTCACTCGAGCGCGTAATACCTCATTACACACAAGTTTCCATATACGGCGGAATTACATCATTTATAACAAATCTGCAGTGTATTAAAATTTGATTTGTAATCCACCTCGTTGTTAATAAAAATAACGAAAACAACAACAAAAATAGAATCTTATATAAAAACTATAAATACGTTAAAAACTTAACTTTATACGAATGTCAACTTTCTTTTAATAATAACACAACATACTCGTTTAGAACAAGTTAATACAGCGAGTGGAAATTTATCTACACCTACATGAAGCAGCGGCCAGCCAGCAGCAAGCCAGCCAAACGAGAAGAAGAACAAAATGTATTAGTTTTGTTTGTGATGTTCTGTTATGATTAGTTTAAGGGCAGTAATAAAATTCCAATCTATCTTCTTTCTTATTAGCTAAGTATACAATATAATACATTTTACCGATATAGGAGGAATAATTGTGTAATTATAAATAGTTTTGAATTACAGAAATTCCAATCTTTCGTATTTTTTTCCATGTACGATACACAAAAGATGTGCCTTGAGATTAATTGAATTTGTTCTATAGCGGACTTGCTATAATTAATAATTAAAATTTACATGTTCAGCAAATTGCGGTTTCATTATGATTATGGGTTGGCGTGCGCGCAGCACAAAGACTGCATGATAGGAAATTCGATGTGATCACAAATATTTTTCATTGACCGATTCCTAAAATCCTTTCTATTGCACGTCCAAATTAATAAGCATTGAATTGTAAAGGTTAAATAAATTAGTTTCGCGACTTCCGTGCACTGTGTTCACTCGACAGCACCTAATGAAATTTAAAAATGAAACGATTGACTGAGTTCAAAACTCTTAAATTATATTTATAAAGAGACAATCGCCCGATTGTATTCGAATCGGCTGATTGAATAATTGAGATTCTCTAAAAATGTCTGTATATATAAAGCGTATATCACAATAGGCCGCATCTTTAAATTAATATGCAAATTATTCATTCTTTATTGTGCGCACACACACCTATAACGATTTCGATATTAGTCATCCGTAGCAAATCTCAAGAATGTGACTAATCCGCAAAATATCAGAATATGGAACCGCACAAAAATAATTTATCAAATTTTATTGTTGTGAAGTATAAACATACGCCACTTGAGTGAAACACTTAACACCAACGCACACACAGTACGCTATACGCAAATCGCGTTGGGAGGGAGCCACCGCGCTAAGGTTAAAACGTTTTAGCCTTTTAAATAGATTGATTTAAAAACAATTGATGGGAATCAAAATTGAATGATTTGCACGAAATATTCGGAGCGATGGTTACGTGAATACAAATGAAATTGTTACGCTCAAGAGATTCTTATGTATTTTCAAAGACATATAAAAAACAATTTATGTATCATACGATAAATCATAAATGCTTAAATTATTAAATTGAAATGTTATTGTTGACAAAAAAAATATTAAATAAAAATGACGGAAGTTGTAATTTTAATTAATTTAATTAAACAATTAACAGAAATAAATGTTTGTTTTTTTTTTCGTTTTATTTTTAGGAAATGGTAACAGCAAAAGATCCGCCACTACACTATCTTACAAAATTAAGAACATATTTAGATCCAAAGGCGTCGCGTAGTCATAGGGTAAGTAAAAATTATTAGTTGTATAATTTATTAAATAACATAGATCGGGTTTCAATGACCTTGGTATAAATTTAAAAATAAATGTATCCGCAATACTAGACTAGGTACCTAGTCGTCGAGTGAGCAAAGTTTTTCTAATGGCTTAACACGGAAAGCAAACCATTAGCTCAGGGGCATACCATTCCACAGTATTTAACTATTAGTAATTTTCAATGCGGTCTCATAAATACTTTATTCGAATTTTTCTCAACTGCAGGGCGTTTGCCTTGGGGTCAGTCGCAGTGCTATATTTTTAATTGATATCTAAATTATTATAAATGAAAAGCCCAGGTTATTAGTTTCAAACCAATTCCTAATAATTGTAGAAAATTTCAAGGTATATTATATTGTCGCACACCGGCACACCTGTTAAGAAAGTCAACAATGCTCAGTAGTTTGTTATATCAGGCTCATTACCTACCCTAAACCAATGCCATTCAGGGGTGGCATGTTATAAAATCACATTTTCGATACTTTATCAAACTTTATGTCTCGCTTCATACTTGAACGAAATTAGAGAAAGACAACATGTTCGCATTTGTACTAGTAGGTGATAGCAATAGAAGCGAAATATTTTATAAATGAAACAGTTGTCCATTTCAGTTTAGGAAAACGAGATATAAACTTCGATAAAATATCGAAAATGTGATGTTATAACATGCACCCCTGCAGAACAAAACCATATAAATCAGAATAGAAAGTAAACTACGAGTATCAACGGACGGTGTGTGCTTGTATAAAAATAGCCTACATTTAGGTGATTTTTTTTTAATGAAGCAAATGTTGCACGGAAAATAAAATAGTTGTAGTAAACGAAACTACACGTTAGATGGAGCTACTACAGCCATTTTTGAACTGAGTTTTGTTATTCTTCGCATTGGATGATATTTCCGCTATAATAATTTATAAAACTGGCATTTGTATTTAAAAATTGATGTTTGACGACATTCTAGAATATAACCAATTTTGAACATGTGGCGTTATCTCAGTAATTTATTAACCGATTTTGGTATAACACCTTTATGTAATGGGCTCCTTTAATAAATTTTGAGTAAAGTATAAATTTAGAATGTCAATATAGGCCGTTAGCCTATTTAAGACAGCTGTGTTCCTTGTTAATGAATTTTGGACAAGTTCAGTTGGTTGACTTGCCAATATGCCTATGTAGCATATAACAAAATATTTACGCTTCAGGCGCCAGGCGGTAGTTTTGAGTACTTTGAGTGCTTCACTTAAAATTATGACAACGGTGAATTTGTTAACTAAATTGTTAATGATAAAATTGCTGCTTGGGTCAAGAACTTTCAAGCGATAGACCCACTTTATTGTTTGAAAATGGAAATAAATACATCCGCGTCCAGCGCCGTAGCCGTAGTTTTGAGTATTACGGTCCTTCAGCTAACTTTGTGGTAATCTTTAAAACCTTTATGAACTTGTAGCGGTTAGAATATTGCAAACCTATATTCTAATCGTACATGTTACAAACGTAACATCTCGCAAACTCATCGCTAACTCATCATCACTCTGTACAACTAAACAGAGTAAATGCATCAACAGATGCACAGATACATGCAAGCCGGAAATAGCACGACGAGCATTCCAAACGAAAGCAAAACGACAAAAATCAAACCAAAGAAGAACGAGCAAATTAATTTATAAAATTTGGTAATCATTCAGTTCGTCTCCATTCTCCAACCGCAGCCGCTCAAGCAACAAGCAGCACAACACATTGCCGCCGCACACCACGATGCCGCACAACACCGCCATTACGTAAGGCGGATATTTAATATTAAAATCATAAATTAAAATAAATTATGAATATTTTATTTAAATAATAGTGTAATGAATAATAATAAAATAAAATAATATTTTATATTAATAATTATAAATTAAATATAAATAAAAATTAATAATAAAAGCATAACTTTTATAAACTACAATAGTTTGTCTAAATTTTCAAAGACATTTCAAACGATTACACGAGTATTTGGGAATAATAAAAAAGACAGTGAACCATTTCGTGGTGTTGGGTGATTTTGTGGAATGATTTCTTATCGGGGGTGCCCGACCCAGTTGACGTAAAGTTCCTAAAAGCTCTTAAATTCGCCGAAAAAAATAGAAAAACATTGATTTTAAAATGTAAAACGCACTATCTAGCCATGTTTCAGATGGTCGTCCTTGAAAACACCGATAAACGCGTCCACTGTTAGTCCATTCAATACATCCGCAGGTGTATTACCGTAAGCTTTTCCACGTACTTGCCGCTTGCTTTGGAGTTACAGTTTGCAATTCATCTGCAGCTTTCCCACGAAGTGCGAAAATGAGTGCGTTGAACTTTAAAAGTCTCAAATGGGGTCCCGCCATCGAATGTTGGAGGTTTTAAAATGCTTGAGCTTACGGCATCTGGTTCTGTTGAAAGGTTTTATTTAGCTGGCCGTCTCCTTACGCGGGTGTTACAAAATGAGCGTCTACTTGCTTAATTTTATTTTCAAAGTCCTGCTTGATTTCTTCTTCAAATTCCTTGAGCTGGCTATCGACGTTTTCCTCAAGGACTAAAGTTCTTTAATTTGAAGATCTTTGGTAGGCTGGATTTGGTCGAGTTTTTCATTCTGCACGTACTGCTGTTAAGTTGACCGCCTTGTTCCATTCGTAGTACTGTCAATTGAGTGCTATGCTCCGCTCCTTGCTGGTCTATTTTCATATTTTGCTGTGTATTTTCGAAGCTTGCTGGTTTAATTTGGAGTCTTGTTCTGTGCCGAGTTGTTCGAATTTCGCGTCTATTTCCTTCTTTTGAAGTAAGGATGCCTGCATCATATCTCTTACGTCGAAGGATAGTTTCTGTTGTCCAGTAGTAAGCGACTGTACTGATATGGTTATTTCTGTTTGATCCATTGCTCATCGGAGCGGGGGATGGGTTAAATGAGTGTCGATGGATTATTATACAGATGCATGTGTAACCTTTCCTCTCGTCAGCGCCACACTGGCAATCTTCAGGCACAGAAATAATAAATATAAACAGAAGTAAAGCTGCATACAAAATTTTTACGCTTATTTTCATAGTAAAATATGAGGTCACGATCCGGTTTTATGTTAACCAAATTTAAAATTACCATTATAATCTGAACGAACAAAAACAATATGAAAAGTCAAAGAAACGCTAAATGTATATTCGAAGAGTTGGTCATTCAATTATTGGTCAGTTATTAAAGTCGTAAAATTAGTTTGTATTTTGGAGTTGTAATCTAAAAAAGTTGTTTCAAAATTGTATATGCAGCTTTATCTCTGTTTATATTACTTTTCTCTATGCTTCAGGTTAATTGAGCTTTCGGCTTCGACCTGGTCTGCATCTTTCAGAATTATCGGCTTTGGTTGCATGTGATCGATCTGCTCGTGGTCGAAATTTTCAGTCACTCCGGGATTGTCGTTGTCATCTCATTACTTCGCTTATATGCTCGGTTCGGAGTTCTCTGTACCAACGATGGACAGTTTCGAGAAAAAATGAAAGTTTAACACACAAATGCTATTTTGACAATGTAGTAGTGCCCGGTGTTCTAGTCTAGCTAGCGGTCAATTTGAGCTCACTTTAGAACAAAATTCTTTTAGTACTGATATATAGTCATTTCTAACCAACTTTTTAATTCAGATTTTAATAACCTTTGGGATCATGTCGTTAAGCCTTGAATCGATTGTGAAGAGTTTCAATTTTTCTTTGCATAATATCGCAATGACCCGGGCTCATAAACCGCTGAATATAGTTCCAAATATTTTTAGTATGGTTCGCGCCGTCGTCTTATAATTTATTTTTATTTTAAACAAGTCACCCTGCTATTCTTGACTCAATTTTGTTATTTTATTTTCAGAAACGTAAGATAGTTGGAGAGTCAACGTCTACACAAGTGCTGCGCGATCTTGAAATTTCTTTGCGAACAAATCACATAGAATGGGTAAAAGAATTTCTTGATAGTGACAATCAAGGTTTAGATGCTCTAGTCGATTATTTAAGTTTTCGTCTACTAATGATGCGTCACGAGCAAAAACTAAAGGAAGAGAATAAGCTACTGAACGAGAATAATTTAAACAATAGTTCCGAACTAAATAGTGATATTGGTGGTAACACGATTAACGTTAATAATCGTCTAGGTGTACATGGTGGTCTTAATTGTACAGCAAGCGGTCTACCAAGTGATAATCATAACTCAAATTCATCAATCATGCAAACACAGAGACCACGCCTGAACGATCTAATCGATAGTCCTAGTTTGAAACGTCGATCCCGGCATATAGTTAAATTAAATATGGGCACATCGACCGATGATATTCATGTGTGTATCATGTGTCTGCGTGCCATTATGAACAATAAGTATGGTTTTAATATGGTGATCCAGCATCGCGAAGCCATAAATAATATCGCCCTTAGTATTATCCATAAATCGTTGCGTACAAAAGCACTCGTGCTTGAATTGTTAGCTGCTATTTGCCTAGTTAAGGGTGGCCATGAGATTATTTTGGCCGCCTTCGATAATTTCAAGGAAGTTTACCAAGAATCGAAACGCTTTTCAACGCTTATGACATATTTTATGAATTACGAAATTTTTAATATTGACTTTATGGTCGCTTGTATGCAATTCGTTAATATTGTGGTGCATTCAGTCGAGGATATGAATTATCGTGTCCATTTACAATACGAATTTACATCGCTTGGCTTGGATGACTATTTAGAGAAATTAAAATTGACCGAATCTGAAGAGTTGCATATACAAATTTCAGCCTATTTAGATAACGTATTTGATGTGGCGTCACTGATGGAGGATAGTGAAACAAAAACATCAGCATTAGAGCGAGTACAAGAGTTGGAGGATAATTTAGGACGTGCCTTAGATCGACAAACCGAAATCGAACGAGAATATTTATATAAATTAGCCGAAATTGATACCGAAATGCAAAATTTAAAACATGAACGTGACGATTTAATTCAATTAAAGGATTCGTACGAAAATGAAATAAAATTGTTAAAGAATGTGTTGCAGGAAAATCAACAGGAGCTGAACAATACAAAAAATCAAATAAATAATATTAGTAATAGTGATAGCAATCAAAATAAATTATTGAATAGTAGTATTAGTAATAATAACAATAACTCAACTAGCGTTAATAATAACAAAGTTCCTCACGAAAATTCAACAATACCGGTGGCACCAATTCCACCACCGCCCAGCATGATGATGCTGAATAATTTCAATTCATTATCATCGTCATCGTCACCTCTATCGCCACCATCACAAATGAACAACACTAGTGATAGTAGTAGTGTAAGTAATTTAGATGTAAATAGAAATTCAAGTACGAAACCAAATCCTCCAGTACCACCACCAATAATACCATTACCTCCGTCGTTTACAAGTCCTATGGCACCACCAATGGCCGGTTTAATGCCAGCGCCCGATGGTGCGATGACCATAAAACGCAAAGTACAAACAAAATACAAACTGCCAACATTGAATTGGGTCGCTTTAAAACCTAATCAAGTAAGTATTTAAAGATGCGTCCTTATTTCTTAAAACAGTTACCAAATCATTTTTATTAAATCTAATCCGCAGGTTAGAGGAACAATATTCAATGAACTAGACGATGAAAAAATTTATAATCAAATCGATTTTCTTGATTTTGAGGAGAAATTCAAAATTGGTTTTGGCGGGGGTCTCGTTAACGGTTCGGCTGATGGATGCGACGGTTTAAAATCGTTCCCTAGCAAGCGTATTAAGGTGCCTGAAAATATTTCGCTTCTCGATCACAATCGATTACGAAATACCGCAATATTTTTGAAAAAATTGAATACTTCGATCGATACTGTGGTGAAATCGATCAATAATCTAGATTTAAAATCTCTATCGCTCGATAAAGCAGAAATTTTACAAAAGCTCGTGCCAACCGATGAGGAAACCAAAGTATATCGTAAATATGTAATCGACAAAAAAGATTTAAATCAATTAACCGATGAGGATAAATTTATGTATCAATTGACCCGGGTGGAACGAATATCAACCAAATTATATATAATGCACTACATGGGCAATTATTACGAAAATTTGAATTGTATAAATCCGCAAATTTACGCCATCAAAAATGCGTCCAACTCGCTTAAATCGTCATACAAATTTAAACAATTACTCGAAATTATTTTAGCGTTCGGCAACTACTTGAATAGTAGTAAACGTGGTCCAGCCTATGGATTCAAAATGCAAAGTTTAGATAATTTACTCGATACAAAATCAACGGACAAGAAAACTTGTTTGCTGCATTATATTACGGCAACGGTGCGACAAAAATTCCCTGAACTATTAAATTTTGACACGGAACTGTATTGTATTGAGGAGGCATCACAATTTCTATTCGAAAATATAACGACGGATCTGGCCGAACTGGAAAAGGGGATGAAGGCGGTTAAACAAGAAGTTGAAGTCGGTTCGAAGGGTGCACAAATTCATACACTTAAAGAATTTTTGCATAATTCGGAGGACAAATTAAAGAAAACGCAACGGGATGCGAATTTAGCGATGGTACGTAGTAATTTATAAGAATTGTTTGAGATAGTTAATGATATATTTTATCTTTTACATTACAGTCGGCATTCAAAGAGTGTGTAGAATATTTTGGCGAAACGTCACGAAATACCGATGCGAACACATTTTTCGCGTTAATAGTTCGATTTACAAAAGCTTTTAAGGTACAATACAATACAATATGTGATTAATATTAGTGTTATTTATTTTTGTTATTCTATCATTTCTATACTTCCTTTATTATGTTTTGCCTAATTTATATTGTATTTTATTTTGCTTGGTGTAAGAATTATATACCTATATAAAATCAACCTTTATAAAATTCTGTACTTACATAAATGAATTTTCAAGGCATCCGATCAAGAAAATGAGCAGAGACGGCGATTAGCGCAAGCGGCTGCATTGGCAATGGACAAGAAAGAAAATGGCGATCTAAAACAAAATCGATTATCGAAGAAACAGCAACAAGTAAGCTTTTTGTTTAAATATCAATTCTGTTTTAATTGAAAAGCTCTCCTAGTCGCGAACACAGTAGTAGTCCCAAACACAGTCAATTTTTCCAGTTTATATATTTATCACGTCACAGACAAGATTTTTCATTTGAACTAAACAATTAAAACAAAATATATTTCGAACAAACTGAGTAAACGTATACGTTCACTCTTGATTCACTTAATCGATAATAACGCCCAGAGCCGATTCCTTCTACTAGCAATAAATATTTTCCTAAATTTTGTTTTATTTTTAATAATTTTTTTAAATATTTTAGGAGGCTGTCATAAATGAGCTAAAAAGCAAAACAACGGCTGTACGCGAAAAGAAACTACTTCATCAGGATGAGGTGTACAATGGTGCTTTAGAAGATATTTTATTGGGCCTGAAATCAGAACCATATCGACGAGCCGATGCAGTACGACGAAGTCATCGACGGCGCATCGATAGCAATCGTTTATCAAAGAATTTAGAAGAATTGCAATTATAAGAATTAATTTTATAAGATCGTGCACAATTTATTAAATTTTTTATTTTATTTTATTATCGTACTATTTAGACTTTTAGAAGAATAAATACATAAAAATATCTCGCGCATGTGATAGACCATGAAAATTTTAAATTATGTGTAAAATATTTTAGAGAATGGGCGCAAAATTTGCAGAAACAGACGGTTTCACTGCACATTTTTTTAAAAATAATATTAAAAAATACATTTTTGTTTTGTAAATAGGGAATAATTTTAATATATTATTATATATTTGATATATAAATTTTGAAGTAATTATACATAATAATAAGTATAAATATATATTTTAATTTTAGATAATAAACAAACTTGACATGACATTCTAATATTTTATATACAAGTACATAATTCTATATATGTACTCGTAGTTAGGTGTACAACAACAAAAAAGACTAAAATTGAAAATAAATACGGACACCAGCAACATTTTTACATTCGAATAGTTTTTCTTTATTGTAATGCTAATTATTAATTAATTGATATTTTTTATACGACATGTCCCTTTACACATATAAAAATCAGAGGATGTGAATTAGAAAGAATTGTGTGTAATGGCAAGCAATTTATTAACGAAAATTTTGTTATTTTGGAGATGTACCAAGTTGATTTTGATGACAAATAGATATACTATTATTTATATATTATAAACGTTTTTTGATCTAATTTCTTATTTTGAAACATATTTTCTGTATCAAATACTTGGCCAAAATTTCAAACGAGTTTTTTGGACAGAGAATTCAATCTATAATCTACATATGTGTACCAGCACAAAGTATCGAAACAATTATTTCTCTTGCACCATTCCAACTTATTACCACTCGAGGTCACATGAAAAATGAGATGCAAAAAAGCTGCTGGTGGAGATACAGTTTCCAGAAAAATTCTAAAAAAAAATTGCGGAAATTGGATGTTCTGAGATCGACTATACTTTAATAACTACCACGGAATAGCTTTGGTAGTACCAACAACCATTCGAGAAATGTTACGTAAAGCACATTCCCTATTCATAGTCTGTTTATAAGACTTTCGACAGACGTACTGATGTCTGTGTGCAAAATATGGATGAGCGATTAAAATTATAAGGTAAAACGTAAAGCAAACTTTCGGAGGTCTAATGCTTCAGGAGTACAGTTTTTAACTTATGTTTAGAATACGCCATCCTGGAAGAATCAACAGTTCATCAACAATATATGGTTACCGTAAGAAAGCAAATACGTGAATTTATTTCGGGAGACACGCAGTATGAAAAAGGTAGTCAATGAGCAAAATTGAAATAACATCATGGATCGTAGTTGGATATTATACGCAAACATTTAAATCTTCAAGACTCGCAACATATCACGTCAAACAAAACTTTAACATCTGCAAGGCGCTTTATATCGGCGGTTACCCTCGATTGTGAGACATACACGCGAACAGTACGAAACATTCAGAAAGTTTTGTAAGTGATGGCGAGTGAATCATAAGAAACGAATTTATTTTGAAATGTGGATATAAATAAAACAGAAAAAAAAATTAATGGCCGCTATGTGAGTTTATTTGAAAGATAATTTTATGCCATTAATAAACATATTTATAAAACACTTGTTTATTATCATGAGTATCTACTCGATGATGGTCGAAATCGATCGAGTGATTTTAAAAATTTTTTAAAATACGTATTCAAATATTAGAAACATTATTGGCTGACACAAAATAGTTGTTTGTAAACAGAAGTTTGAATTGGATAAAAATCGAAAATTTTAGTTATGAACATGGCCGTTAATTCAGTAAATCCATAACTACAGTTAATTTATAATACTATATTTGATAATACATATATAATCAATGGTGATGTGAATGAAAATTCGTTCAGACCAAACAAATAAATTATAATTATTCGTTCAGACCAAACAAAAAAAAAAAAAAAAAAAACATGGCCGTAATTGAAAAATATATTTTGATATTATCTAGTATTAATTTTAGTTAGGTATGTATTTTCCATTTTTTGTCTTTTATACGTTCAAAATTACCTACGTTAAATAGCAATCATACAGTACGACAAAAGTGTTAAAAGTATTATGTGCCATAATGTTTGAATATGATTTCGGACATGTGGCCACCTCGGCTGCGGCGCGTACATGGCGTAATCTGTAGATCAAATTTTCGAACACTTCGCAGCATTTCTAGACGTATTTCGGCAATAACGCGTCGAATGTTGGCTTCCAAGTGTTCAATAGTCTTTCACTAATATTAGTTCAGAACCACTTCGATCATCTGTGTGATTCGAAGTGGGCTTTGTTATAAAAAATTTCATTTTATAAAATACACTCAAAACTATTCACAAAAATTAAATGTTTTCTACTTACAGTGTAGAAATATAACATTTGTGTTTATTAAATTTTTCAAATATTATTATGAAGTTCAAATTTTGAGTGTTTTTTTCAATTCTTAGTATGTACTTACAGGTCACAGTGTATATTTTGTTATGTTGGCATAAACTTCAATTTTGTGGAAAAGCTAAGTATGAGGTTTCATCCCAATCAGTCAGAGCTTTTGTTAAAACTTTTTTTTGTCATTTCCGTCCATTGTTGGACGACATTGTTGCAAATTTAATTTAGAATTTTTTAATTCATAATCTTTTTTCGCGTAAATGATATACTTTTCAAAAACTTTGCAAAAAAAAAACAGTTCCTATCGAGGCTGGCACTTGCGTGGTGGGACTGATTTAAGCCAAAAATCATTGGGATCTCCCAATTTATGAGAAAATCTTAAGTATGAAGTTTCATCAAAATCAGCCAATCTACCTGAGCTGTTACAGCTCTACAGAAGAGCGCCAACACAGATTTAGTCTACGCGAAACCACACACATACACGAGATTTTTTAATTTATTTTGTTCGGCTTCGTATCGCAATACAGCGAATGGTAAATCTGGAAAAATTTCGAGGTCAACATTTTTTATAATTATGCACTTAGGGTAGGTAGGTTTCAGTGGTTTACAACACTTGGCCATTTTTGGCCCATTGTGATACCATGCATTCATGCTACATCATTTCACCTACTCACACAACTACAGTATACCACCTGCACATTGCAAGCTCCATGTCAACCTGTACATTGACATGGACGGTGGGTCGGCGCTGAATTTTGCACTCCATCAGAGGTTCTCAGGTTGTGTTTATTAACATCACCGATTGTAGTTGATGATGAAAATTCGATTTGCATCTAAAGCCTCTGATGGGATTCGAACCCAGTACCTCCCGGTACAAGTGCCGAAGCTTTAACCACTGCACCACTTGTCCGTCCGGTAATTGTGCACTTAAAAGAAAGTAAAATTATGAAATTAACGAAAAAATTATTATATTTCGATATATCAAAGCATAAAAATACGTATACAAATAATTCTATAGATTTCGTTTAAATATTGAATTATAGGTTCTGATTTTGTCTCAAAAAGTTCAGTGGCCACCGTTGACCACCATAATATAACAGATTTATTTTAAATAAATTCGATATGCTTGAATCTTAGCCAAAAATAAGTCCCGATCAGCCTCAGATATATGTATAAACTGTTCGTACTGCTGGTGAAAGTAAACGCCGTCGAGTTGATTGTACTCCTGAAATGAACAAAATTAAATTAATTCGGTCTCAATCTGAAAATCTGTATATTCATTTACCACCAAATCAGACAATCCAACCGTATTCATCGAGAAAACCATAAACTGATGAAATTTATCGTACAAGAATATCACTTGGAAAGGTCTTTTCTTGATAGAATTCGGATGCTTTAAAGAACTCATGGATTCTGGATTCGCGTTATACTGCTGAAGACAGTATAAAATACAATCCGCCTCTTCATTTGTTATAAAATAATGCTGAGAATTAAATAAAAAATTATTAAAATCAATTTATTTGCACACGGATTTTCGAACATACTTCGACCATGAATACCAAAGTTAACACAGCGCATAAATACGATTTTGGTATAAATTCGATAACTTCATAATTCAAATGTTCCGAAGTAATCCAGCTCAGAAGTTGTAATTTTGTTTTGAATATGTCTCCAATACCTGCGCCCCGGCAAAGAGTTAATAGTGGTGGCATATCAATTGGTGGATATATTGGAGTAACCATATCATGAGAAAGTTGAAATTCATTGAAACACACAATTAAACGACGTTGCCCACAGGGCTGCTTATGCTTCAAAACAACACCCATTTGACGGCGATGTAATTGTAGAGAAGCAGACATAAAATGTCCGTACGTAGATTTACATATGAATAGAGGCCGAATAACGATCGGTAAATCATTTAAAAATTCATACATAAACGAATTGTATACAAATTTAACGTACGTTGATAATTCATCTTCGACCGGTGGATCGGGCAGGGGCTTATTGGCAAATATCTTTAATGCTTCTTCTATAATTTCTGCGTGTGTAGAAATGTCCGTTGAGCTTAATATTTGGGCAATTTTATTTGGATCCACAACCTCGTTGCGGCGGAAATTTGTTTTAATAAATGTAGCTACATTTTTCATACAATTTCTTTTATCTCCAAGGCTTCTAAAAAAATTATTCGACAAATTAAACGGCAAATGTTTTGATGTCAATGCCCCAAATAACGGTATTTGGTCCTCGTCTATTCCTAGGAAATCTCGAATTTTTATTTTATTAATTTCTAAAATTTTAAACTCGACTGCATTAAACGTCTGTACGTCCCAAAAACTCCATTTGCCATTAATTAATATAAAGTCGGAATTTCCACTCATTACCGCTATCGCATTATGAAAAGAGGCACATGCTGCAATATCATGTTCACATTCATTTTCAAATGATTTTGTTATATGATAATATTTCTCAGCCAACATGATTACAGCTATAGCATAACTGGAATTATTATAGATGCCGTCCTGCTCCAGTCGTTTTACTATATTTTCTGGACTACTATTACTTTTCATCATTTCTAAAATTATATCAGTGGTTCTGATATTATCTTGCCTTTTTTTATTAATCGCAACGGAGTCTTTTACAAAACGCTCGGGTGCCGCCAAAAAAAATTTTAGTTGTACTCCCATGTTTAGGAAGCGTTTTAATATGGATTCCGTTGCAGCCAGCAAACGGTCATGTTTACCAAAGAGAACATCTAATTGCCCCTCGGTAGTGTTGCATATAGAACGATAAAATGCAGGAAAATCCACTACAACTATTGGCGTGACGTCTGGATGATCACTAGTTAGGTTGACAGATTTAGAATTTGTAATCATCGAACATAAATAATTCCAAAATAAATACCTTTTCCATTCTACGATTTTTTTATCTATTGCGATAATTTCACATGCATCGAGAATTTGTGTATTAATCAACGTTTTTAAACCCCGCACCATTTTGTTCACCAAACTTATAAAACAAAATCTCAGGAAAATTGGTTGTCGTCTTGCCAAGTAAGTGCTTTTGTATCGTGTAGTTTATGCGGAATTTAATCGCTAGCTACGAATTCTTTCATCTGTGTCGTGGTCGTGGTACATATGTATTTATAGAAATGTTTACATATTTCTGAAAATCACCGTTTTTCCCATTCTCAATTAAGAGTGTGCTCACGAGATTTACATTGAAATTATTTTAACAACAGGAGGCTGTTCGTAAACTCTACATTGTGTCATTGTTACAACTGTCATTGTAAGTATGACGTAGCGCTTAACAATGATTTTGTTACAAATGTCAATGATTGATTTTACAGATGATTGACGATGACCAAAACCAACCTATAATTATAATAATTATTAAATTAGATATCTGTAAACTTTGAGTATTAAAATTATGATTTTTTAACCCTCGTCAGGCGGCATAGGTACAATTGTACCTTTTCTGTTTTTAAATACTAATAAGTCTTCTTGTAGAAGCCGAAGAGAGTTAAAGATTTGTGAGATCTCTACATTTTAATAATGTTGAAATTCCAAATATTATGTATTTACAAAAATTATGACTACAGTGACGATTTTGGTATAAAATATATGAAAGTACAATTGAACGTCTGCCGCCTTTTAGCGTAGTAAAATTATGCCGCCGGACGAGGGTTAAATAATTCTCAATTATACGCATAGTATTTTTATCAAACACATTGACCACATAAAAAGTTTATTAAAAAATAATTTTGTTTAGATATTGATGTGAAACAATAATTTTTTCGTTTGACTGTAGCGTATATTTAATACTTTGACAGCTGGAAAGGCAGTCTCGAGTAGGGTTGAGAATGACATATGTAACAATGTTAAAACGAGTTCACGAACGACAAAAAGCACGTGGTCGTTGTTACAATGGTAGTTTCAGAACGATTTAGAGCTGTCATTGTTAACAATATCGTAACAATGTAGAGTTTACGAACAGCCTCCTGTCAGGACGTAGTATGTAATTAACATTCCGTGGTTCCACACTTTAATTCTTTCGTCGTGATTCTTTCCTCGTTTCTTTCCCCTTCACCTACAAACTAATATTTTAGAGGGGAAATTTTTGATTAATTTTTTAGCAATATTTTTTTGATTCAACTGATTCTCGCTGAACTGAATTTTCAAGGACACCTTGTTTATTTGTCGTTTTTGGGTTAATTTTAGTTTAAATTGTGCTTCGAGTGCAAAAAATATAATTTTTCAACCAAGGAAGCAGTTTTCGCAGCAAATAATAAACATTTTTTACTATACGAATAAATCAAAAAATATAATTTTACGCACATACATAAAAAAAGAAATGCGCAAAGAATTAAATGTGGACGGCGATTGTTTTTATGAAATCTTTGAATCACGACCAAAGAGTCAAAGTGTGGCGAGGCTCATTTCACGTATTATTTTTTTAAGTTAAGTTTTTATTCCTGACTGGTTCCACTTTTACACCTCGATTCTAACGCAAGTCACTGATCGTAGATTAGACTTTGTTTTTAAGATTAGTCTTAGTTATTACTTTTCGTACTCTGCGCATAGTCTTAATTGGCATTGGCCTTAAAACTCTCACGTGACATACAAATTTAGTGGTCTTATTGGTCACAGACCACGCGCAGAATATGAGAAGTCTCATAAGTAAGACTAAAAACAAAGACAAAAAGGCTTATCTAAGATCATTTTTCAGTCAGTGACTGCTTCAGAATCGGTGTAGTATACACGAAACGACACACACATACTACGTATATATTAAGAATTCAATGCGGATTGACCCCGGATTAAAATACTGTTTATATTGGAGGTTGAACCTAGGTCGAGTCAACTTGTAGTTATCTTCAGGTTAACCTTGAAGTTAACTTCTAGTGTTTATATTGGAGAGTAAGGTTGAGTCGAAACCAGGTTATAAATGTCAAAATCATTCTAATTTTTTCCTTGGAAAAATCATTCTAACTTTTTCTTTCGAATTAGTTACATAGAAAAATATTTAAAAAAAAATAAAAAAAAATTGAAAAAAAACACAAAAATATGCTGCCGAATTTAAACACAGACGCGCTCGTACAAGAAAAATATGAAAAATCTCCATTTTTATTTTTAAATTTATTGATTATTTTTTGTTGTTGTTTTTCGACTCGACTCTGGGCGTTTATATTAACCAGAGTTAACTCGACCTAAGAAATTTTTTGGATTGAGTCGAGTTAACTCCAAGTTAACTTTTGGTGTTTATATTGGAGGTTGAACCCAGGGGGGTTATTATGTATGCATTACGAGTTACGAATTACGAGAAATGACGTCAAAAGGCCTTTTTATTTAAAGCATTTTGAGTTGTCGTAATTACGACTTTTTGTTCTTGTTTTAGTCGTACACTTTTATAAATACGAGACAAAAGTCGTATTATTTATTTTTTTCTTGTTATTGATAATTTGTCAAAATTAGTTTGAGTCGAAACTCGTAAGTCGTACTCGTAATGCATACATAATAACCCCCCCTCTGTGCCGACATGTTCTAACTATCACTTTTTTCGCTTCGATGCATTTTCGATGGAATAACGGTATTTTAGAAGTAATATTTTTACAAAAAAAATATTTTTACTTCTAAAATACCGTTATTCCATCGAAAATGCATCGAAGCGAAAAAAGTGATAGTTAGAACATGTCGGCAGTTGAACCTGGGTTCAACCTCCAATATAAATAGTATAAATATATACGGGATCGAGTCATCTTCGCGTTAACTCGATTCGATCCACCAAATTTGTAGAATCGAGTTAACTCAATCCTTATAAACGCCAATATATACGGAATCTAGTCGAAAAACAACAACAAATTATTATAAAACAACGCCATTTTTATTTCGTTTACGATTATTTGCGTATATAATATATAAAATTATTTTATTTTTGTTTTAATATAAATAAATAAAGAAATATGTATTTAGAAATTTTTTTTGCGTTTATCTCAACTCGGTTTCGATTCGATTCCAACATAATCCGCCAATATATACGCTAGAAAAGATAATTCAGTTTCAATCCAAAGTTAACTCTAAGTTGATTCGATTCGGATTGAATCCCTAATATATGTGTGATAAGATTTATTAAATTATTTTGTTTGACTTCTGCGATACAGCAAATGATAAATCTGCAAAAATCTCGAAATCGAAATTTTTTGTGAAAACCCACTTTGTCGCCCTCTGTAACACAGTGGGTAGAATGCTTGCTGTGTGTATAGAGGGTCTCGGGTTCGATTCCCGGTGGTAACGAAAGTTACGACTGAATACACAATAATATAATTGATAAAAATACATTGCCGGGTCATATACAGCTATAATGCTAGTCGACCTAAGCTAAAAAAAAAAAATCCCACTTTTCTCTATTTTACTAAGTAACAGTAAGTAAAATTAACGAGAAAATTATTATATTTCGATAAAATAAAGCATACATATAATAGTCCATATAAAAGTATGTAATTCCAGATAAATGCCAGCGCGTAAAAAACATGTTTCGTTACATTTTGAAAAAGGTTCTGATTTTTATCGCAAAAAGTCCCATGGAACCATTGACCACCATAAATAACTTAGTTTGATTTAGAATAAATTCGATATTCTTGAACATTATTCATAAAGAGCTCCCGATCAGCCTCAGATATATGTATAAACTGTTCGTACTGCTGGTGAAAATAAACGCCGTCGAGTTGATTGTACTCCTGAAATGAATAAAATAAGAACAATTCGGTTTCAAACTGAAAATCTGTATATGTACATATTAATTTACCAGCAAATCGGATAATCCAACCGTATTCATCGAGAAAACCATAAACTGATGGAATTTATCGTACAAGAATATCACTTGGAAAGGTCTTTTTTTGATAGAATTCGGATGCTTTAAAGAACTCATGGATTCTGGATTCGCGTTATACTGCTGAAGACAGTATAAAATACAATCCGCCTCTTCATTTGTTATAAAATAATGCTGAGAATTAAATAAAAAATTATTAAAATCAATTTTTTGTACACGGATTTTCGAACATACTTCGACCATGAATACCAAAGTTAACACAGCGCATAAATACGATTTTGGTATAAATTCGATAACTTCATAATTCAAATGTTCCGAAGTAATCCAGCTCAGAAGTTGTAATTTTGTTTTGAATATGGTTCCAACACCTGCGCCCCGGCAAAGAGTTAATAATGGCGGGATATCCATTGGTGGATATATTGGAGTGACCATATCATGAGAAAGTTTAAATTCATTGAAACACATAATCAAACGGCGTTGCCCACAAGCCTTATGCTTCAAAACAACACCCATTTGACGGCGATGTAATAGTATAGAAGCAGACATAAAATGTCTGTACGTGGATTTGCATATAAATAGAGGCCGAATAACAACCGGTAAATCATTTAAAAATTCATATAAACACGAATGGTATACAAATTTAACGTACGTTGATAATTCATCTTCGACCGGCTGATCGGGTAGGGGCTCATTGGCGAATATTTTTAAGGCTTCTTCTATAATTTCTGCGTGTTTGGAAATATCCGTTGAGCTTAATATTTGAGCAACTTTATTTGGATCCACAACCTCGTTATGGCGGAAATTTGTTTTAATAAATGTTGCTACATTCGGCAGATAATCTTTCTTATCTCCAAGGCTTCTACGAAAATTATTCGATAAATTAAACGGCAAATGTTTCGATGTCAATGCCCCAAATAATGGTATTTGGTCTTCGGCGATTCCTAGAAAATCTCGAATTTTTCGTTTATTAATTTCTAAAATTTTAAACTCGACTGGATCAAATGTTTGTACGTCCCAAAAACTCCATTGCCCATTAACTAAAATAAAATCCGAGTTTCCACTCATTACCGCCATGGCATTATGTAAAGAGGCACATGCAGCAATATCTTGTTCCAGTTCATTTTCAAATGATTTTGTCATGTGGTAATATTGCTCAGCCAACATGACCGCAGCTACGGCATAACTGGAATTATTATAGATGCCAGACCCCTTCAGTCGTTTTACTATATTTGTTGGAGTATTTTTCTTTTTGATCATTTCTAAAATAATATCCGTCGTTCTTATATTGTCTTGCCTTTTTTTATTCATCAGAGCGGAGTTTTTTAAAAAACGCGCTGGTCCCGCCAAGAAAAATTTCAGTTGTACTCCCATGTTTAGGAAGCGTTTTAATATTAATTCCGTAGCAGCCAGCAAACGGTCATGTTTGCCAAAGAGAACATCTAATTGCGCCTCAATAGTGTTGCATATCGAACGATAAAATGCAGGGAAATCCACAACAATTATGGGTGTGACATCTGGATGGTCACTAGTTAGACAGATCTAGAATTTTATAGTCGAACATAAATAATCAAAAAAACATAAGTACCTTTTCCATTCTACGATTTTTTTTTCTATTGCAATAGTTTCACGAGCATCGAGGATTTGGGTATCAATCAACGTTTTCAAACCCCGCACCATTTTGTTCACTAAACTATAAAACAAAATCTCAATATCAAAAAATTGTTTGTTTGCGGTTGCATCAGAGGTCACAGTGCTTTTTTTATTATGTATCCGAAATTCTAATCACTAAGTAGTTCTGGCATGTGGCATGTATTTATAGAAATGTTTACATATGTATTTCTGAAGATCACAGTTTTCGCCATTTCCAAGCACTGGGAAATATTGAACAAATCACATTTTACGTTTGACGTTTTTCTGTTGATTTTTACGCATTTTCTTGACAACGTTACTTACAACAACAATGCTATTGAGCCTCGCCACCTCGCCACACTTTGATTCTTTCGTCGTGATTCAATGATTGCCGCATTTGATTTCTTTGCGCATTTCTTTTTTTATGTAAGTATGTGCGTAAAATTATGTTTTTTGATTTATTCGTATTGTAAAATATGATTATTAATTGCTGCAAAAACTGCTTCCTTGGTTGAAAAAATATATTTTTTGCACTCGAAGTGCAAATTAAACTAAAATTAAGCAAAAAACGTCAAATAAACAAGTTGTCGTTGAAAAATTTATTTTTGTTGTTGTGCGAGAATGAAACGAGATAAAAAAAAGCTGGGGTGGGATTTTGTAACATCACTTTTTGCGATACCCAAGTACAGATCATGTTTAGTACATAAACTTCACCCTTTATCCCACCAGACGTCAGCTAAATACGGGGTACATTTTCAATGTTTACATTTTTTTTATATGGAGTTTAGGCGAAAATAGACTTGATAAAATTTAGAATCTTTGTATGAAAAGTGCCAAATTTCGATATTCAAAATAAAATTATTTAATTAAAACACAATTAGACATATATTTTTTGAAAAATATTAATTAGTAACATTAGGGTATGTGTGGAAATAATGTTTAAATAGCAACAAGTTTTGTAAATTTGTGAGGTTATATCGAAATGTTTATTGACATTTAGTTATGTTGGATTGGATAAAGCGGTAGCTAAAGAAAATTTATAATGGTGAAATATTGCTGTGTGCCCAATGTACAAACTAGTTTGTGAAAAATTCTGGAATACGTTTTCATGTCTTTCCGAAAAATAAAACAAATTGTAGGAAACGGTTGTCATTGGAAGGCGCTGGGATTGTTTTTGTTGTATATAATTTCCGATCAAGTTGGGTTTGTTCCCACAATTGCAATCTATAATTAATTAATATATGTACATACATAAGTCATAAATATAAATGCAATACAAATTCATTTAGAGTATAGTACCTCTCATTTAAAACAGTCTTATTGCCGCTCACTCTGGCACCTTTTAATTTTAGTTTTGCTTTGAGGCAACCTATTTATATATGTATAATAATATATGAAAAATATTACTTCAATTATAATTAATTAATCTATTAAATGTATTGTATGTAGGTAATAACTCTACATAGATTCAATGTTAAACTTAAAAATATTTTCTTTATTTGCCATCTTAAAATTAGAATTTGTGTTGCCTTCAAGAACACTAATCTTAACGTCGACCAACCAAAATAAACAATTTGACATAACCTCACAAAACTTCAATAATTGTTAAAGTTTGTACATCATTTTCTTAAATATCCAAGTAATATTATTTATACATTATTTTAAAAAATCATCTATGCATATATTATAAGTAAAAAGCATTAGTTTTAGCATCGAATCATAGTACATTTCATTAATTTTTTTCCAATTTTGTAATAGCCGTTAATGCCTAAACTCCATATAAAAAAAATGTAAACATTAAAAGTGTACCCCGTATGATATTGACATCTGGTGGTACTAAATTGAACAATTATCACGATCTATTTTTACTTTCAATTTTCCTGGCGATATTCGTACTTAAGTACTAAACTTAGTCTAGTATTTTTCTAAGTTTGAGTTGCAATTTATTAAAATAAAACGTATGAAACGTGTCGCGATTATTCGAAACTGAACGAAACTCAATAAAGGAGAATTGTATACATGTATGTGTGAACAGAAAAGACAAAAAACAAAATGGCGGGAGCGAGGTTGTGCATGAATGTAAAATGCTATATTTGAAAATGTTAGAAGAAAAAGATGGCGGCATCCAAATGTGAGAGCAAAATAAAAATTTAGGTTTAAAATGAATATTTTTATTTTATTAAATTTGCGGTATAAAAATATACATACATATATACATATTATATACGAATCTAAATTATATTTTAGTTAATTTTTTAATTATTTTTTATTATTACACAATTTGAAATTATTCTTTGATTGTAATATTAAAAGTTTAAATAATTTTCCAAATAGGTACTATGATTATTGCACATCAAGTTTATTATTTTCGCATTTGTTTTCTACCTAAAAACTTAAAACTGAACTAGAAATTAATTAATTTATGAAAACAATATTTGAATAGATATAAAATATATTTTGATGTAATTTTATTTAAATTAACGCACATCTTTAAATTTTTTTAACAAAATTTTATAAAATTACCAAACTCATGTCGTGAACATGAAAAACAAAAACAAACCATGTACATTACACGCTATACACATTCCTACGAAAGAAAAATTGCGGTAACACAGTATACAGTAGTAACAACATAGTATACATATACGCTACAAACACTATCATTATAATGTGAAGTTTAACTTTCGTTAATTTTGGATGAAAACGAAGGAAAATACTATGCTTAATTTTTACTTTCGTTTTGTTATACTTGGGTACTATCGAAATATACGTCTCTTTCATCCTAAGAATAAGGTTAGAGTAAGAGACTGAGAGTGAATGAAAACAGTTGTCAAGTGAGTCAAATTCGGAGGGTAAAAGAGAAAGCATATCAATCAACGGGTCGTATATAGAATTTGCTCGATCGAAATTTAGAACTACACTAATTCACAATTATTTTTATTCGAATATAGTACGCATTAATTGTTTTTATTTTCGGTAAAAAATTATACTTATAGTAATCCAAAATAAAAAGCAATTATGAAAAGAAAAGCACTTAGAATATGTACGTAGTAATAAGAAAAATGCGACACTGGTAATATGTATGTGGGGTAAGTAACGTCACTGTAGCATTTGACCCATACTAAATTACGCCGCCTCTGTGAAAAACATAGATACTATATAAAAATAGAATAGATTTAGTCGAAAAGGAACCGTTGAATTGAAAAGGAAAAAATAAAAGAAAAATACGATTTTCCAAAAACAAATGTGTTTTATTGTAATTCGCGTGGAATACTAAAACGAAGCAAAGCTATCCTACAATTTGGGGGCTCAACCTAAACAATTTTAAAAAATAAAATTGATAATTTTGTTGGTATTACCGGAGAAAGTTAAATATATAGTTTTTTTTAATAAATGTGATTGTCTGCTCCGAAGGGTCGACCTGGCGGTATAACCACATGTTAACAGTAAAACGGGTTTAGAAATCGAAAAAAAAAAATACAGTTCTAGAAGTTAACCGTGATAAGTGTATCAAATTGTTCCAGAACATTCGTCGTTAAAAGGGGGTGTACTTCTTTAAGTAATTCGTAAAGTTAAGTTCGTAAAGAAAAGCCGTGTTTTAAAAAGACAGATGACGCTAAGTTTCTGTAAAACAAGCTATTGAAAAGAAAAGGAAAAGAACGCAACAGTTTTGTTTTACCGTTAACCTACAAATTAGACAAGGCAAAGTGAAAACGAAAAACGAATTTATTCTGTATGGATGATTCCTTAACCCTCCGTTACTATCCTTTATTTTCAGAACAGAACTACTATCCTTGGGTGTAATCCACCCATAACACAAAAATCGCTCGTGCAAAAAATCTTACCATCCAAATCGTAAAATTTGTTATTTTTAAGTAAATCTAATTATAAAACTATTACATCAACAATAAAAACATAACTATTTATTCATTCAATAATTTTTTCCAACGATAAACGTTATACTTGATATCAGCAACAAAAAAAAAGAAAAAAAAATTAATGATTTTGTAAAACCTGGCACACTAGTTCAATTCAGCCATTTCATGTTATTATAATATGTTTTTGGAAAACTGAAATGTCAAACAAAAGTTTATTAGAACATAATTTTTTATTGGTTGAACATACATTTTGAGTAAAATATCATAGAAATCGGGCAATTTACCTTGCTTTTTTTGTCATCAAAACTATAATTGATCGCATGATGTAGCATTTTCTGTAACCGTGTGGTTCCCTTTTTTATTGCAATGTGTTAAAAGTGATATAGATGGGTATCACACTTGTATTTATCACATTTGAAACAAGTTGATTTAGTTTTCCGATCACTTTTGGAGCTACAACACTGGCATCGATATTTCGAAAATTTCGCACACAATATTGCTAATGTGGGTGCAAGACACCCAAAATTACATAACGTAACTACTATCCTGGGTGTGAACCACCCAGACACTTTTTATATTCTACGATGTGAACATTCGAATGACAAAACAATATACTGAAATATATTTTAAGTTGCGGGGAAATACCTAAAGATAAAATACAAATAAGTTTACAGCTGGTAAAAAATCATACAATAACAAACTATTACATACTTATTCAATAACGTTGGTTCTAAAATCTAAATAAAAATCACAAAAACTTCGCACACAATATTACTATCGTGGGTGTAAGACACCCAAAATTACATAACGTAACTACTATCCTGGGTGTAAACGACCCAGACACTTTTTATATTCTACGATGTGTACACTTCGAATGACAAAACATTATTGAAATATATTTTAAATTGCGGGAAAATACCTGAGGATAAAATACAAATAAGTTTGCAGCTAATAAAAAATCATATTCGGTCTATTAATTCAACGTTAATTCTAATTGGGTGGATTACACCCATAGGATAGTAATGCAGGGTTAAAGTTGCTGACAATTAAACAGATACAAACAGTTTTGAAGAAGCATAATTTACCGGTATATTTTAAAAAAAAATCAGAGTTAGTTGAACGATTAACAAATTTCATAGAAAGTACTATGATGGTGGGAGGAAATGCAAACGAAGAGGGTAGTTCTGGAACTACTGAAGTTACAAACAGTAATGGGCAAGAAGGATCGATTGTGTATAATACCTTACCACTTCGCGAAGTTGAGGAATCGATGGTGACATTTGACGGGGAATCAGGCCAAGATGTTGATAAATGGATAGAGGCTTTTGAAGCTAGTGCGATCGCGTTCAAATGGAGTGACATACAGAAATATGTTTATATGCGTAAACTTTTGCGAGGTGCGGCAAAGCTGGCGGTAGAAGCAACCCCAGAAATAAATGACTGGGATATGCTGAAAAAGTTACTGCGGGATGAATTCGCAGCTCAACTATCTAGTATGGACATACACAGAAAATTATCTTCTAGGAAGAAACAAAGCCAAGAAACATATTTAGAATATATTTTTGAAATGAAAAAAATGGCGAACAGTTTAATTGATGAAAAGTCCCTGGTGTCATACATTATTGCAGGAATACCAGATTCAAGCTCAAATAAAATGGTGTTATACGATGCAAAAAACATTCGTGAGTTAAGGCAAAAATTAGACGTGTATAAAGAATTTATCGAAGCTAAAAGATTGGAAAATAAAACTGTTTTGCAAAAATCAAAAAATTTAAATTTTGGAAAACCTAAAGTTAATAACGGGGGAACTCGTTGCATTAATTGCGGAGCTATTGGCCATATTACACAAAACTGTCCTAATAAAAGTAGAGGAACCAGGTGCTTCAAGTGCAATAACTTTGGGCACATTGCCAAGGATTGTTCAGCCTTAGTTCCAACCACTTCTAAAGACGTAGGTCATGTAGCAGTAACTAGTATGCAGGTCAGTGTTGAAATGTTTGGCATTTGTATCATAGGGCTAATTGATACTGGTAGTGATGTAAACCTAATCAGAAAATCGGTCTTAGGTAAATTAAATAATTTTCGTAAATTGGATATAGCAAGTATAACATTAACCGGATTGGGCAAGAAAATCACACATACGTATGGTTGTTTAAGTTTACCGATAAAAATCGACTGCGAGTCATTTGACTTGTATTGCTATGTTGTGGATGATTTTGTTATGAACCACGATTTAATTATTGGTAAGGATTTACTAAACACGGTTGAAGTAAACATAATCAATGGACAAGTTACATTACGAAAAGAAAAAAAAAATCATGCCATTCCAGAGAATGATATTAATGCTATTGATTCGTCAGTTTTTACCATTGAAAATGAAATAGAGTGCATAGCGAATATTCAAAATTCTAGCATTAAACGGGGAGTTGCAGCTTTAATAAACTATTATACACCCAAAAAACCAAAAAAATCGTGTGTACAACTTGAAATTACACTCAAAGACGAAGCACCAGTACATCAAAATCCGAGAAGATTGCCTCAGGTGGAAAGGGATGAGGTTAACAAGCAAATAAATCAGTGGCTTGAGGAGGGTATAATTAAACATTCAAATTCTGAATATGCAAGTCCTATTGTTTTGGTGCGGAAAAAGGATGGTTCGAAAAGAATATGTATCGATTACCGAAAGATTAATTCAAAAATAATTAAGGATCGATATCCATTGCCGATAATAGAGGATATAATAGAAAATCTATATGATGCGACGATATTTTCTACATTAGACTTAAAAAACGGATTTTTCCATGTAGATGTTAAGGAAAATAGCCAAAAGTATACAGCATTTGTTACGCCAGACGGGCATTATGAATTTTTAAAAGTACCTTTTGGGCTTTGCAACGCGCCATCAGTTTTCCAGAGGTACATAAACACAATATTTCAACCATTGATAAGGGATAAGATTATGCTTCTTTATATGGACGATATCATGGTTCCAGCTACTATAGTGAGGCCGAAAATTTTAAAAAATTAGAAATAATATTTAAAATTGCAGAAGACAATGGTTTAGAAATAAATTTTAAAAAATCCAAATTTGTTCGATCTTCAATTGATTTCTTGGGACATATCATTTCAAATGGATCAATCAAGCCGTCCGTGGAAAAAACAAGAAGCATTAGAAATTTTCCAGAACCAAAGACGAGCAAACAAGTTCAAAGTTTCCTCGGTTTAGCAGGATATTTCAGAAAGTTTATAGGAAACTTTTCTGCTATCGCGAAGCCGTTGAGTGATTTGACGCGGAAGGATACTAAATTTGAATTTGGTCCCTGCCAAAAACAGGCGTTTGAAACACTAAAATTGAAGCTATGTAATGAACCAATTTTAAAGATGTACAACCCGAAACTGGAAACTGAAATGCATACGGATGCCAGTAAAGAAGGATATGGTGGTGTACTTCTACAGAAAAACCCAAAGGATCAGAAATTTCATCCAGTATTTTATGTAAGTTTTAAAACCACAGAAGCGGAGGCCAAACGGTGTAGTTATGAATTAGAAGTTCTGGCTATTGTAAAATGTCTGGAGAAACTGAGGATTTATTTGTTAGGACTGAAGTTTAAAATATATACAGATTGTAAAGCGTTTCAGCTAACGATGAAAAAAAAGGATTTGTGTGCCAAAATAGCCAGGTGGGCAATGTACTTAGAAGAGTATGATTGTGAAGTTTTGCATAGGTCTGGGAGTTCTATGCGTCACGTCGACGCACTGAGTAGGAACCCGAGCGTCTTTATAATTGAGGAGGGAATTTTGCAAAAAATTAGAAATGCACAAAGTCAAGACAAGGAATGCCAGTTGATTACAGAAATCTTGAAAGAACGGGAATATAAAGGATATGTATTGAGAAATGGAATTGTGTTTAAATTTAGTAACGGAAGTCACGTAGTAACTGTGCCTAGAATTATGCAGCATGAGATACTAAAAAACATTCATGAAAATGGGCATATAAGTAGACGGAAAGTGGAAACTATAGCGAAGCACGACTACGACATATCAAAGTTGGGTAAGAGAGTCGATGAAATAGTTTCTAATTGTATATATTGTATTTTAGCAACGAAAAAATACGGAAAACAGGAAGGTTACCTTAATCCCATTGAGAAGTTTGATATTCCGCTTCACACATATCACGTGGACCATCTAGGGCCATTACCTTCTACCGCAAAGAATTACAAATACTTGTTTGTTGTTGTTGATGGATTTGCAAAGTTCACATGGATATATCCAGTTAAGACGACGTCAACTGAAGAGGTATTAAAAAAACTTGATCAGCAGCAAGCCATATTTGGAAATCCAAAAAGAATAATTTCGGATAGGGGAACAGCATTTACCTCGCATAATTTTGAGAAATATTGCGCCCAACAAAAAATACAGCATGTAAAAATTACAACAGGTGTCCCAAGGGGAAATGGACAGGTCGAGCGGGTTAATGGAATAATTATACCAATTTTGACCAAATTGTCTTTGGCAGAGCCTTTAAAATGGTATAAACAAGTTACAACTCTACAGAAGCAGATAAATTCCACGGTTAGCCGAAGTACCAACAACACACCTTTTAAGCTTATGTTTGGAGTTGATATGTCTAGGTCAGAAGATTATGATTTGACCAAAATAATCGTGGAAGAATTGATTAATGAGTTCAATGACAAGAGGGTAAGGTTGCGGGAAGACGCTAGGCTGCAAATTAAAAACCTACAGGACGAGAATAAAAAATCTTTCAATCAGAAAAGGAAGATGTCTACACAGTATAATATAGGTGACTTAGTTGCAATAAGTCGTTCGCAGTTTGGGACAGGATTGAAAATTCGCGCAAAGTATTTAGGACCATATGAAGTAACTGCCATTGGTGGGAATGATAGATATGATGTTAGGAAAATAGGTGATGGCGAAGGACCACTAAAAACTTCAGCGTCTGCGGATGTAATGAAGCCTTGGGTGACGTATGACGGTGGGGGTACCGAATCTTCCGGGACGGAAGATTTCGAAGGATGGCCGAGTGTGGGGTAAGTAACGTCACTGTAGCATTTGACCCATACTAAATTACGCCGCCTCTGTGAAAAACATAGATACTATATAAAAATAGAATAGATTTAGTCGAAAAGGAACCGTTGAATTGAAAAGGAAAAAATAAAAGAAAAATACGATTTTCCAAAAACAAATGTGTTTTATTGTAATTCGCGTGGAATACTAAAACGAAGCAAAGCTATCCTACATGTATAACATATGTTTACAAACACAAACACAAAATGAAAAACCCCACGCCGAAATCTAAATTGTTTACTTAATTTTCTCTGATTTATAACTTAAATTAAGGATAAATTTACCACAAATCACTTTCTTCTTAACACAATATACATTTTATTTTATATAAACACTTATGCCCGGTTGCACAGAAAAATTACTAACGGCCGGTTAGTTGGGCGCCAGTTAAATGTTTTATATGAAATCTGGTTTCGCAAGCAGAAAAAAATCAACGCAAACTTGATTCATATATTTTATTCCGTAGAAATATTTAGCTTGTGTATAAATATTTAAACGGCCAATTTTGATTGAATAGTTGTTAAACTAATCGTTAAATATTTCCATGGAATAAAATATATTTAATCAAGTTTGCGTTGCATTTTTTCTCATTGCGAAACCAGGGTAGGAACCAAAACTAAATAAATAATATTTCTTGGTAGATAATACACTTCAATAGTACACTTTAAAAACAAAACATTTCTAGCAGCCTTTGCTTTCTCCAGTTTCTCCTAAAAAATAATTTTTTTATGTTGATATTTTTTTATCGATAAATTGTGTGCTTGGTTCCTGTCCAGATTTCATATAAAATATTTAACTGGCGCACAACTAACCGGCCGTTAGTCATTTTTCTGTGCAACCGGGCATTAGTAAACTTACTGATGGTAAGATACGTCTTTTTGAAATTTGTTAGGCGTATTTTTACATTTTTTCACATACACTTCATTTCAGTTAAAAGTTTGTAATGGGGGGGGGGGGGGGGGGGTCATGGATCATCCTGCGTACGCGTCTGCTACACGACGAGAAGAATATAATCTCACCCGCGATGAGAGTGGTGTATAAAATCGACTAGTTTCCAGGGGCGATATGTTGTACCATCACCACCACCTTCAGCTGGTGAAAAAAAATAAAACTAAATTTAAATATTTCAACTGTCTAACTTAGTTGTCAAAACGAAAAAGTAAACAAACAACGGCAATTTTTCGAAACATGTTCGAAAGAAACGACCAAAGCGACATTTGTGTCCGAAAATCTAATTACGGAAATGAAATAAGATAAGAGAAAAAAAGAACGCGTCTGTCCTATATATAAGCTATTTAACATATGATTCTATCGTTTCAAAAGATCAGTTGATTCTTTGCGCATTTCTTTGGTTATGTATGTGTGTAAAATTATATTTTTTGATAATATATTATATTCATATTGTAATAAAAGTTTATTATTTGCTGCAAAAACTGATTCTTTGTTTGAAAAATAACATTTTTCCTCTCGAAACAGAAATTAACCTAAAATTAACCCAAAAACGACAAAAAAACAAGGTGTCCTTGAAATATTTATCTTTGTAGTAGTGTGAGAATCAGTTGAATCACAAAAAAAATGTTGCTGGAAAAAGAATCAAAAATTTCCCCGCCACATAATTAGTTTGTAGGTGAAGGGGAAGAAACGAAGAAAGAATCACGACGAAAGAATCAAAGTATGGAACGGCGGGATTGATTAATTCGCGCTGAATTAATATTTCGCCCAAGTGACCAATCCACGTTGAATTGATGCCCACTGAACCAATAGGTGAGCTCGTAACATGACCCAAAGAGCAATCGAAAGTACCACCACTCAATTCAATATTTCCTTTGTTATTGCCTCTCGATGCCATCCATATCCACACTCACCATGGTCCACAGGTTCGTCCCCGATGACAATCCGTTTCGCGACTCCTGGAATATGTGCGAGCAAAGTGAAGATGAGAGTGGGAGAAAAGAGTGGCGTGATTGAATTGTCAGTGACAAAGCGTATTTTGATCAGCGGGAATGGAAGGGACTATAATACGAGGTCACTGCTGGGTGAATCCTCTTTGTATATACATAATATGTATGAATAGTAGAACGATGAAAAAACGCAAGGACTAGTTATATAGGAGATTCTGCTAATTGTGCGTGGAAATTGTGCGACATAAAGTAGTCGTGTATTGTGATAAGTGAATTAATTGTCGTCTTACTTTGGCAAAAGTTAAAACCATTCTGGAATAGAATTAATTTGTGCTCAAAGTAACAACCAAAGATATTTTTTAATTTAATTTTATTAGTTGGTAACAATTACATTTTGAATTTGAAAACAACGTAAAAATGCAACTAAATACATTCAATTAAATAGTAATGTGCTAGAACATTATTGAATATTATTACAAATCGTAGCTAATTGCTCGTGTTGTTTAGAAAAATGCGATGTCAAAATAACAAAAATCACTTTTATATTTTTATTGCCAACATTTAAAAATAAAAGTATTCAATACAATTGCCCTGGTGGTGAACATTAAAACTACAGGTAGAATAGAATAATTCTATACCAGCAGAAAAGTTTGTCTAAAATAATTCCAATTTGGAATTATATATATGGGATTGTTGTTGTAAATTTCTCAAAGTAAGACAGACGTACAAATAAATAGTTGTGAAGCTGATTGTTCAGTTTTTGTGTTGTGGCTATTTGTTGTTGTAATATAATGTATAATTGTTGTTGTAATATAATTTATATCGATTGTTTTATTCAAATTCAATGAGGACCTAGGAGCAATACATCAAGTTTAAAATAAACGGTTTCCTTAAATCATATCATGATTTGTCGAAACCTTCAAAGCCGGCAAATTATAATGTCACTAAACATTGCACTAAATTATCGAATTTTCTAATCTCATTTAAAGTCATTACGTCAACAATAAACATTTAATAAACGAAATCTTAATAAAGTACCACCGGTTCAAAATCCATAAAAATATAATAGAGCGCTCGCGGCCGAAGAGCCTGGCTGTGTAACACATCTATAAAATATGTTTGATACATTGTGAAACAATAAAAACAAAACCTGAGTAAGAAGAAAACACAAATAAGAAGACCCCAAAAGGAATTTAATTTTTTCTTCTGTCCAAGAAGAATTTTTCATGATTTCTAATATAAAAATGAAATTGAGTTGTATTTATTTATAGGTATACACACGCATGCACACACAATCTCCGAGTTTCTCTCGAAATTTTGTGCGATAATTTCTTTTTTGACTCTTCGAAACTTGTTTGCTTGCGCATCTTAAGACTCAAAAACGCGTTGCTCGATTGTTTTTTGCCTGCCTACCTATTAAGTATATACATACCTTCTTAAAAAATCAATCGTCGTAATAACAAAAAACAACAAAATTTTATATATTTGACAAAAAGGGCATACCAACTTGAAGATGATTGACAAGAAATAAATTATCATTATTTTTTTTTTGCCTTACATACTCGTATATTTTGTTTTATGAATTAAAATGTGTTGCAATAACCTCCCCTCCAAACGCGATCGTACCATCAAAACACAATGAGGATGAATCGTGCAAGGTGAGATAATTTATTTTCTGAAGAAGATTTGATAAGTTATTTAAATTTTTTATTATGTTGACAGACTGTCCGGTCGATTTATATCTACAGACTGGCATGCAAATTAGATCAAGCATTGTGAGTGACGGAAGTTTTTGGATGTGAACCCAGGTGCAAAATCTAACATATAATTTATATAGATTAATATGTATGTATCCTATATTCGTTTGCACATGCATATGCGAACAGTGAAGCTGTATTGATGACTCTCTCCGCGACGAATTACATTTTAAGCACCGACAGATATAGCTGGGCTTGGCTCATAATATCGATACTAGAAGCAGTCTGTCCATGATTTTGTGTTATGTAGAGCAGTTTGCCTTCATTTTCTCGAATATTCCGGACGTGTGCAAATTATGATAATTGGTGTTGTAACCGTCAACTTCTAGAACGATACTCGCAATCCAGTGATACGAACCGGATTTGATAGGATAAATTCGTAACAATATGAAGCCAGAAGTAGCACTTTAAGTGAGCATGATTTGAAACGTTCACGAAAAAGGATGCGGAAGAGAGTGAAACTGAAAATGCAAAAATTCAAGAACAGGCTACCAAATTTACTTCGTGGCAAAACACTCGAAATAAAAATTCAAACACACGAGGTCAAAACTATCTAGAGAAGAGAAGTCATTAATTATTACGATGCTCACAACCTGTGCGTCCACACGAGGATTCAACATTTCCAGATCAAACTTAATTTCTTTCCCCTTTAGCTTAACGAAGTTTGATCCCGGAATCATGACTTTTAGTGTGAATTCATATAATACGAACTATTATATACCAGAGACAACCTAAACGAAATATTTCATCCTATGTTAACCTAAAAATTTAAACTTGGTGTTTATTTTCTGTTAATAGCCTCCACACCACCAGTTTAATCACAGATACAACGATGACATTGGAATTATCAGAAATAAATTTTGTTTTAATTTTTTAATTCAAATGAAAAATCTCATTTGATTGTTTGTGATTACACATACCGATTGACGCATATACAATATGCGTTTTTCTGTTGTTATTAAAGGTATCGATGTTCAAGTTGGAACAACCGTATCTAGGTCGCGCTTTTTGAATATGGGTTTAAGGTACCGATAATGTATTTAGGATTTTGAACCTTTTGAAGTAACCACAACCAATGGTCAAAATTAAGCTGGATCGATCTGAAAGCATTAAAAGAACGGGAGAAATTCATCCAATATATAAACTAAAGTACTGTTGAAAAACCAGAGAAAAACTACAGACAAGAAGAAATATGTTACAAGTAATGCTACAAAATCAAACCATTATCATCCAGAAACTAGAAAGTCTCCGATAAACTATCTGAAGATATGCCACTGGAACGCAAATGGTATAAGACCACACAAACTCGAATTACAACATTCTGAAACTCGGAAGTTCAATCGTTTCGGTAGATATCTAAAAAAAAATTTTTGCATCCCTGGGTCAAAGGTCGCCAGTGACCTTAATGCCAAACATACCTACTGGAGTTCAAGATTGACTACTCCAAGGAGACGTCAATTAATGAATGTTATTCAAGAAAGCCTTAGACCGTCGAAAAATTTCTGGCGTCCTTGATTTTACGAACGCCTTTATACTAACTAAAGTAAACATACAAAGCGCACTATAACATCTGCTAAAATTGAAAAAATGTTAACTGAGAAACGGGTCCCATTTGAAACGCGATATTTTAAAACGCGATACGGTACAAAACGCGATATGGTACAAAACGCGATATTTCAAAATGCGATATTTCAAAACGCGATATGGCACAAAACGCGATATGGTACAAAACGCGATATTTCAAAATGCGATATTTCAAAACGCGTTATGGTACAAAACGGGATATGGTACAAAACGTGAGTTTAGGATCGGGTTATATCAGGCGGGTGAAGGTGAAATTTAATTTCAGTTTATATTAATTTAAAAATCGATAGGAACGATAGTATATAGGATCGGTATCAGGTGGGTCGCTGCGCTCCCATTGCTTCGCAACGCATATTCTGTACCATATCGCGTGTTGAAATATCGTGTTTTGTACCGTATCGCGTTTTGTACCATATCGGGTTTTGAAATATCGCGTTTCGAAATATCGCGTTTTGTACCATATCACATTTTGTACCATATCGCGTTTTGAAATATCGCATTTTGAAATATGGCGTTTTGTACCATATCTCGTTTTGTGATATCTCGTTTTGAAATATCGCATTTTGAAATATCGCGTTTCGAGCGGATCCGCTGAGAAACACTGCAAATAAATCGATCGTCAGATGCAAAACACAACTTTTACCAGGCGAAAAGAAAATTGCAAAGCCTACTACAAAAAAACTTAAACGGCCTCAGTAACCAAACCCGTCAATTCGTCTTTCTAACGGTGAATAGGCTAGAAGTGACGGGAAAATTACGGAAATATTCACTTCAAATCTTGGATTTGGACCACCGATAGGTGGTTCAAATAGAAAATGTAGCTATCAGACCTGAAAGGGAATTCAAGATAAAGAAACCACTAGTAAAGTTTATTATTGCACATCAAATTGCAGGCGAAATGTCTAAAGAAGTGTCTGAGGGTGCCTTTGGAAGACTGCTTCAAATATTCAAATCAATTTATGAATCAGGATATATCTCTGAGTGCGGGAAACAATAATTCGGTTAGCATGGAACCCGCAATCATTCAGCACGTCATTCAGGCAGGACTTATTTCATATTTTATCGATATTTGCTGTACTCTCGTGTTCTGACCGCTGTGCCACAGGCTGATCGTTTGGAAGATAATAGTTGTGGTACTGCAAGCTGCGTCTACATGTCAACAAAAACTGACATATATGATACGTATAATAAGTTGATCACTCGGGTAAAGTTTATTAAGCACTAAGGGCCCAACATATGTATATGATTCACAAATTCAAAACAATCTTGTTACTCGTAATTTACAAAACGATCGCGTATAACAACAAAAAAAGAACCAAATTAAAAAACACTAAAATCAAAGCAATTTTTTTTTGTTATCTTTTTTATTGTATCTTATTTTTGTGTCTTATGTGTATGTACACATTTTTGTTATTACAGATATTCTTATTTTGCTTCAAGAAAACGATCGTATACCTAATAAAATACAATAAAACATAAGAAAAACGTTTATTATAATGTTCGATCATAAAATGAAACTCGGCATTCGGAGAGCGAGAGACTTCGCTTTAGCCTGGATATTATGTTATATTAAGAATGTAAGAATATTGAATGTATATTAGTGAAATAAATTTAAGTGCTACAGTCTTAAAGCAGTGGTGCCCAAATGAAAGTATACGGAGCAATATTGGTCTTTTAGATATGATTTTGTTTTCATTTGTATTGATAACAACTACGTTTCAGGATCGTCATGAAACCTTACTTCAATTTTTTTGTTTTATGGAAATGAATTTAGGAAAGGGGTCCATCCCCTGGTTCAAGGGCACTCTCCTTTATAGTTATTGAT
Organism: Nephrotoma flavescens; assembly: GCA_932526605.1. NCBI lineage: Eukaryota > Metazoa > Arthropoda > Insecta > Diptera > Tipulidae > Nephrotoma > Nephrotoma flavescens. Next base: position 303,553,110 of record OW052221.1, read on the forward strand.
CTTTTTTTACATATATATATTTAATACCAACACGAGCACGTTTTCGTAATATTTGTGAAGGGTTCGGGTCCTTGGGTCTAGATGCCGATATAAACGATAAAGTGGATCAACAAACGAATTATCTCTATATATAAGAATGTACGGAACGAATTGCGTTATCAATCAATTGAATTGAATAATTCCTCTAATTATATAATTTGAATTAAAATGATTTATTATGAGTTTGAAATGGTGTAGCTTAATTAAATAAAGGAAATAAATAAAAAAAATACTTTAAAAATGGCATGTTCTACAAGGAACATCCTGCCTATAATACGTTACAAAATTGACTAAATTTGAAAAAAGTGCTAATCTTTTGTATTTAAACATTGTATCTTCTATAAGAAATGGCCTTTACTATAAAATATTGTACATGTAAAATTGGTTTAGTTGAAAAATATCTTTTGTTTTTAGTATGTCATTTTCGAACACAGTTCGCGGTGAAACGTATCGAAGTGGACATATTTTTTCATCATTTTGTCTAAATTTTATAGTAATTTGCGTGTACCTCCGAATGTCCGTTATTCCCGATTTCTCAGGTACATTGGAATAAAATAATTGTTGGTGACTATTTTTCAGGTATTAAATATTATTTCAAGTGAATAAACATACTTATTAGATTTACGTTTTCAGTTTATAAATGTGTCAATGGCTGATGGCACACGGGGTATCACAGAAACCGTATTTTTCTTCATTTCTTTCCCCATTACCAATAAAATCAAAAAATTGCGGCGCAGATAAAACCGATTTTATTGGTAAAGGGGAAAGAAACGAATAAGTTACCCTAGTGTGGATATGCACAATCGCTGATTACTTTTTGTTGAACCTGAACCGCTTTTAGCTTACGTCTCTGCAACTATTGAGTTATCCAGAGATTTTTTACAAAACATTCGAAAGTACAACTCATGTTTAAAAAGAAATCTTTAAGGGCAACACAAATTGTTAACAATGGATGTTCTTCCCCTTCCTGACACGTCACCAAGTTTTTACAAATTAACTTTAAGCGAAAAAGTTGTGTTATAAGTACCGGAACAACTGTCAAATTATATCCAGCTTACAGATTTTATTCGAAGAACGCAATCATCTTGTCAAAATTGCATTTTAGCAAATAAATGAGCCGACAAATACCATCCGGTGAAAATGAAAGATGCTTCAACGATCTATGAAGTTGCTATTGTCGTGGTTGGAACGGTTTTCGTCGTCGTGATATTACTATCCATAGACGAAATGAAAGTCTAAACCGTGTTACTGAAACACACAGATTGTATGAAGCTTTTCCATACACAATACTGTTTTGACAAGGAGGAAACGGATATGAATTTAACGTGATGCAAACTAATCCAGCGATAGGAGCTGCGATTACAAAATGGTTACCTGTATACATTTTTATGCGCATTGTGTGTATGATTAGAGCTCAATAATGAAGTCACATACTGAAATGCCGTCAACTTTTCCACTAATGCATTGTTGATATGAATTCTTAAATCGAAAGTGAACGACTTGTAAAAATTCGTTTGAAATCAAGAAAACTTAGTTCAGAAGACTATATTGGAACATTGCTGACATTGGGAAATTAGTCATATCACCAGCTACGTATGTGGGAAGGACGCCATGACATATAAACACAACGATTGGAACATAGATTCTGTTTTCAAACTGCAGTTCTGCGACATCAATTTTAAAATTGTCTTCTTGCGGATCAAATAAAATGCCTGGGGTCTTAATGCATTCGTTTAACTTTATTTGCACATTATCCTTACCGTCCAGTTCTCTTGGGATATGTTCTAAGAATTCACTTAAGCTAGAGATCCATATCCGTAAATAGCCGGTCCTCGTTCTGTTGGCAACTTTAGTTCGTGAACTGAATTGCATTCCTCTTGCTGTTACACCCGGTTACCAGATCGTCTACGTAAAAATCATCTGTAAACATGTTTTGTGCTGCTGTTGTGGATAACCTTTTTCTTGGCTCCACCAATAGCAGCTAGCTGTTCCCATGCCTTTATATGACTAAGAAACTGGCTGCTGTTTTTTCATATGTCACTTTCTTAAGCTTATACGTTCTCATTGGTTTGGATGGATGACTCTCCATAATATATGTTGATAATTGTGATCTAGTTCGTTGAGCTAGATGTGACGATACATATCCGTTAGGTCACCTTCTAATTTTAGGCCATTCATCAAGTTCCATTTAAAGATTCTCCCGATGTAGTTTTTGAGGAAGTATCAAACACTGATCTAAGTTTTGTAGTGGTGCAGTCCTGTTTAATTACACCATGATGCGGGATGTAACAGGTATTGCTTCTAGTCTAGTTTGAAAATTTAAATGAACCCTAAGCTTCCCTAACTATTACAACTATTAACCCTTAATTTATTAAAATTAAAAACAATAGTAAATTAGTGCAAGTCGTTGATTACGTTAAAATCTATAAAATGTTTCTCAACACTGCTTTTTAAAGCAACAATAATACATAATAGAAATAATGTAGTTGTATGGACGGCGACGACGACGACGACAACAACGACGATGTTGATGAGGAAGAATAAGAAAAATTTAAAATTTTTAAGATTGTGTAACAGTTTGATTTTGGATGCTGAGTGTTTTAAAAGTAACATTTTCGTTTGTAATATTGTTAAAATTAATTATTTATTTATATATGCATATTTAATTAAGGATATACATAATTTTTAATAATTACTCGTATAGTTAGTAATTCGGTGTATGTACATATATTATATAAAGTGTGTGCCTGAGTGTATATATTTGTGAACCAAAGAATTTCAATCTTAGAATTTAATCGTTTAACAAAAAAAATTAATTTCTTAAATACATAATAAAATTAAAAGTTAATTTAAATTAAGTATAAAGATATACGAGGTCAATGTTAATTGTCTTATAATTGTGGGAAAAGTAAAAAGTTAAAATAAAAGAAGTAAATTTAAAAAGGTGAAAATTAAGATAATTAATGTTTATTTTTAATTTTGTTATTGTTATTGTGTGATGTGGCAAATTTATAATATTTTTGTTTATAATTTAAATTAATTTTTTTAGTTTAGTGAAGTAAATTTAAAATTTTAGTGATTGAAAATAAAATAAAAAAAATGTTAAAATAACAAGAGGGTATAAAACGAAACAAGATTGAAGTGAAACATAAAGAAAAAAAAATATTTATAAACTTCTATCAAACTCGCGAGCGCGAGTTCAACCAACCAACCAAACCAACATTTTTGTGTAAAAAATAAAAAATTTTAAAACACAACAACAAGACAACAATGTTCCAGAGATGAAGAAATACTTAAGTGAAAGGTGTTAAATTTTGTATTAATTATTAATTTTTTTTTCTTAACAAATATTTTGATTCTTTTGTTATGGTTTTAAACATATTTTTTAAACTCGTGATCATCTTTGATCATGTAAATTTTATCGCCGTGCACGTACTTTGCACAGATATCAATGTCAATCCATTCTTTCACTATAAATATCAACTATGCATGTACATATATATTCAAGTCAACGGTGTATTTTTTATATGACAATCACGTTTATTGATTGAACAGAAAAAAATCTTAAAGATCAGTAAATAGACATTATTAAGAAATTATGTGATGTGAATGGCTAACAAAAATTCCATTGATTTTTACCGAAATTCCCGCCAATCACATAGAAAATAATAAAAAAATATTTGTGTTTGGTGCGCTGAGTATGTAGAGATTATATTGCTAGTAAAAATAACAACATTTTTAGTAAATGGAGCTGTTGGTTAAAAAATTGCAACGGAATGACAGTGTACTGTTACGTATCTGCACATTGCAAGCTCCATGCCAGCCTATACTGACATGGTAGATGGGTCGGCCTATGAGTTTTGCACTCCGACAGGGGGTCATAGATGTGTTACGTTTCATCACAGATCGTAATTTGTGATGAAATTTCACTTTCGCATCCTGCCTCTCCCTATCGGGATTCGAACCCGGTACCTCCCGACCCAAATACCAAAGCTTTAACCACTGTGCCATTTGGTCGGTAGAATATTGGTTTGTATACCTGTTCCCATTGTTATTCAGTGCGTTGTCCAAAATTATGCACAAAACAAATGTGTGAAATAAGTACGTGTAAAACATTTCAAAACATTACAAATACAGGGTGTCCTAGAATGAATGGATAAGGCTGGAACACCTTATAGTAGGGCTATTGGGTGCTCAAAATAAAATACAAAAAAAAAAAATCCCAAGTAGTACCTAAGATATATAATTTAAAAAAAAAGTACACTTTTTCACATTACTTTACGTTTCCGATCACCACGGCTACAAATAAATTAAATCCATCTGTTTTTTGGTGTTATAGTATTCTTAATGGACTATACTAAAAGATATGCATTAAACAGAATGAGTAGTTGTTGCACTTTTTTTGAAAAAAAATCTAAACTTCAATTTTCAGCATGAAATGTGGCAAACATTTTTTTTTTATGAAAGTTTGGGCGTCTTTGGTGAAAAAAATGTATGAAAACCTAACCAACTGTTCTAAAAATATGCGTGTTTAATGCAGATCCTAAAATGGTATAACAGATCCTTTTATCGAATGTAAATACGAGGTTATTGCTAATTGGATTATTTCTTGTCTTAAACTGAACCTGATGATGAGCGCTTCATAAAAAACAACGTTACACATTGATAATACTTTATTTAACCTATGTACATTTATAGTAAATGCTCAAACTGTCTGCCATAGACTCTGATACACGGCCGACATCTCCGAATAAATGCTCTTTTGAGAACTCGTGCATAACGCCGTTGAGTAATGTTTGAAGCGGCTTCCTGGACTCGGCTTCGTAACTCTTCTAAACTTCTGATCAGTTTAGAGTAGACCACTTCTTTTAGGCAGCCCCAGTAAAAAAAATCCAGCGGATTTAGGTCGGGGGAACGTGGAGGCCACAAAATGGGCCCCAGACGGCCAATCCATCTATCTGGATATGTGGAAATCAAAAACGCCCGAACGTTTACTGCATAGTGCGCAGGACACCCATCATTATGGAGACAATAGGATTCTCTCACCTCCTCGGACACCTCTTCCAATAAATTTAGCAAACCATTTTGGAGAAAGTCCAAACAGCTTTGGCCAGATAAGTTCCTGGGCAGTTCAAATGGGCCAATTATCTTTCCGTTCAATATGCCGGTCCAATAATTTATTTTGAATTTGTACTGGGTGTTGTATTAAAAAATAGATTTTTACAACATTTTATGTTGATGGTAGATCAACTGGAGAACGTTTGGGTTCAGATTTGGAAGACCTAATATTAATTTTAGGGATTAGATTAGAATTTCAATGTGATGAAAATGATTTGATTGGACTAATTAATGTTGTAATAGGAATTGTGTTTATTCGGTTTTGTGTTTAAGATCGATTTTGCGTGGATTAAATGTTTTATGATTATGTTATATGTTTGATAATTGTTCATGTAAAAAGTGCACCTCAATGGGTGGATTTATTGTTAGTATGAGAAAGATTTGATAAAATATGATTTAACACGAGTTTGTATACTGTGGGGTTACCCACTTCTTCCACAAACCCCCTCGCTTTGCCGTGCGAGGTTAAGAAACCATAAGTTACCAAATCGGTGCCCGGATATTAGTTGTAGAAATACTTACCATTGTTATTCAGCTAGCTGCTCGCTTCCTCGTTCTTGTATTTGAAATAAACTTCCACGATTACTTATAGTTTTTAGTTTTTATTGAATGAAAATTTAGTTGAACTGGTTTTTGTTGAGTTAAAACCTGGACTACGCTAATACCGTCGAGGTTCGTCTAGTGACGAAACCTCTAAGGGTTTACGATCCAGTTTTAACAATTCGCTATGGTTGATAAACTGAACTGAACTGATTTACTTGAACTGATTTAACTGAACAAATTTTGGTTCTTATATACTAAATAATTATTATTATTCTACCAACAATTCATTTTTTGAAAACTCGGCAATTTGATTTAAAAATATTATTTAGGCCGCGTGTAAAATAATATTTGATTTTGAAAAAATTGCATTTTTAAATTAATATGCATATAATAAAATATTGATTTCCCAATTTTCCGATCATCAAAAATCATAGTTCGATAAACGATATTTATTTTGAATACGATAACAAAAATGTATATCACATATGTGTCGTAATAAATATCGAAGTATTATTCATACTTGGTTTTGTTGATGTACAATTAAAATGATGAGTATAGTATAATTATGTTGTATATACTACTTGTTTTGTTGTTGTTGCGCTTTGATACTACATATATGGGAAATGTGTGTATGACGTATGTATATATAACTAATGTTTTGTTTGTTTTTATATTTTTGTGTATCACGCCGATCGCGCTTACTATGCGTTTTTTGTATGAATGATAAAATGTATGTTATATGTATTTTGATATAATATGTGATGTCGTTTAGATTATCGTAACGATCTTGTATTTGATTTATGATGATTATTTGATTGATGATATAATTTTTGGAATCAATTCGCGAGATTTGGTAATAAGATAGATGAGGTTGTTGTGAATATCCAAACATGGGATCTGTTTTCTCGCATTACGAGTAGATGAGGATTCGAAAGTTGTCAGCTGTGAAGATTGTGCACGTTTAAGCATCCATCTCTATTCAGTGTTGATTCATCACTCCATGGAATATTATTAAAGAATTGCGGATCTTGTTCTATTTTCTCAAGCATCTTTCGGTAAAAACACAATCTTGCGTAATATAGTCTCTTGATTCCAGAGTTTTCACGCATCTAATATGGTAGGGGTGGAACTTATTTTTTTTTTTCAATACACGGTGCACGTTCGATTTTGCGATTCCAGTGCGTCGTGCTATTGCTCTTGTAGACGTAGACAAATCTCGAACAAATTCCTCAAGCACCGTTTCTTCAGTGTCAATATTAGCGATTCGTCCAGTGCTACTACCACCAACACCGCTGCCAGGTAATCTTCCTTCCGAGTAACAACCGTGGACTCTGATGAATACGCGATAATCCGGGTGACGCGCGTTTGGGTATTTCTCCCTATAAAGGACTGCAGCTGCATTTGCGTTGCTTCTGCATTCACCATAAATATAATGCATGTTTGCGTATTTTGTGACGTATACTGATTACTTGGCATTTTGATACACAAGCCAGAAAAACGGAATACGGAATTATATATATATATATATATATATATATATATATATATATATATATATATATATATATATATATATATATATATATATATATATATATATATATATATATATATATATATATATATATATATATATATATATATATATATATATATATATATATATATATAACGGAATTATATATCTTAGGTAGTACTTGGGATATGTTTTTTTTGTATTTTATTTTGAGCACCCAATAGCCCTACTATATAAGGTGTTCCAGGCTTATCCATTCATTCTGGGACACCCTGTATATCAAATATTTAAAAAAAAAATTATTCTCAACGCCAACTGTTTTAATGATCAATAAGCTCTATATTACATAGTATTAAAGGGCATTATTCGGCGCGTCCATTTCGACCAAAATGATAAAAACTATCATGATATTTTTTGTGACCCTAACTTCACTCTGTTTAATTGTATGTTAAAACCGAGTGAGCAATCAAAATTACAAATGACATATATATAAACAGGACATTTAATATTAACAAACTCTTTTCTAAGATCATAAAAAAATATTACAAAATAATATGCACAAAAGTTTTGACAGCTAGAATGAAAAAATTTCTTGTTTTTTTGTGATAAATGAGTGCGTTTTATGGAAAAACGTGGTAAAAAATATCATGATATTTTTTTTTCATTTTTGGCCGACTGAACACTAGGAATGAGTAACTTTTTTCCTACCAGTGAAATTTAAATTTTTGCCGCACAGATGTTACTATGTGATAATTTCTTTCTGAAAACATAATAATTTCGAAAAACATAGAAATAGAATTTAATAGACTAGAACACAACAACTTGAGTCGCCCATAAATTAATCTGTCTGCTTAGAATTAAAATTTAAATTTTCTCTTATTTGGAAAATTCTCCAAATGCTTTTGTTATAATAGTATGGCGCAACTTCCAGCAGTAATTTTTCGATATCAATCACCTGTATGTGATCCTGTAAACAATTTTCTTAGTACCACTATGTACTATTTGTTTACTTCCACTGATTGTGTACCTCAAACAAGCTAAAATGTTCACTGTGGACGTGATTAAAATTATCGAGCTAAATATATTCGCATACACGAATCGTGACAATTTCTCCAGAAAATTTGTACTGCGTTGGGGTCGTTTGCTCTTCAAAATCACGGAAATAAAAATCCCGATTTTCGAAATCCCGCCTTTCAGAATCCAGCTTTTCAAAATCTCGATTTTAATAATAGAAAACAGATTTTAATACCGTGTTTCAAGACAGTACAATGTAGAAAATGCACAAAAACAATTGAAATTGATGGATCCGAATCAAGATGAAGTGGAATTCTAACATGAACGTTTGAAGAAATTTGGCATTTCTTAATAAATTTAGGTCAAATTTGGGTTGTAAGGTCAAGTAGAGTAAAGCGAAAGCTGAGTTTGTAAAGCTTTAATGAAATTTGATCATGAATTTTGGAAAATTTTTAGATTTTCTTACGTTGTTGTTTTTTATTGTAATGGTTTTGTTGCATGCAAATCTTCCATCTATAATTCAAATTAAATTCTAAAAAATTTTAGAGTTTCATCAAACCATTCAATCTCTCGTTCAAAATCGAAATCATTGTCAGTTCTAGCGTAAAACTTGCAATTATTACTAAATTTCCTTCTAAAATTATTTTAGTTAATTTTTTTTTGCTGTTCTACGTTTTCTTCAATCACTTTCGGCGTTTTAGTAAGATTCTTCTCCGATTTAAAGTAAATCTTCATTTAAAAACCCTGCGAAATGCATATTGATGATTTATTTTACTTCTTCGCTAATTAGATCATCAAACTCCACAATAACGGAGCGTAAATTATCGGCCACGTAATTTTCATGTTCTTTAAGAAGCATTTTATTCCAAACACCTCCGTAATCACAATTTTTTCAAAGTTATTTGAATGTACGCCGGATCGGCTGAATTAAAGAAGTCGTATTCGGGGGTAAAAATATGACTTCCGCAGGTATGCTTTTTTAAAGCGCAGATAAATTATATGATTCTCCTGGTGCATTCTCAATTATTAGAAGAGCTCCGGGTTCCAGTCTCTTACTTTTGCAATAAACTTTGACTGCCGAGCAGAAATAATTCACAAACCAATGCTCAAAAACAGTAGCTGTAGTATAGCTGTAATCCAAGCTTTACGATTAGACATGCAAATCACGGGTAAATTATGCTTGGGGTATTCTTTGATTGCCCAAGGATTTTGCGAGTGATACAGCAACTATGATTTCAATTTAAAACCGTTTGATGCGTTTCCACTTAATAAAAGCATATGCCGATCTTTGGCCGCATTTAACCCCGGAGATCTCTTCTCTTCTGTAGAAAAAAACGTCTCGGAAGGCATTCTCTTCCAAAATAACCCTGTATCATCTACGTTGAATATTAATTCGGGAGGATATATTTTCTCAACTATTAACAAGTGTAAAAATTTGGTAAATTTTTTCCATGCACTTACAATCTGCATATGCGGCCTACGCAAATTTTTTTGTTGCAACACATGTGAATACGAACGACACGAACCTTAAATTCAAGTACAATCTTCTTCAGAATTTTGTTTGTCTAACTTCTCATATAAACCTCTTGCTTTCTTCATTATGACTGCTTGACTTAATAGCGTATATTTTGGTCTTATATCCGGTATTGCACAGATTATTTAATTTTGTCAGTATTTTGCATTATCGTTCTAACAGTTGATCCGGGCAACTTCAATTCACGGCGTACACCTTCTTGACGTTCCTCATTGTCTTGTCTCTTTTCTTTCTTTGAATTTTTTATCAAATCTTTTACACTTTCTTTTCGTTCCGACATTATTTATTACGAATTTAGTAATTATTACAAAAATATGTAGAAACTATTTCAACAAGGAACAACGATCAACTGTTTAATTCTTTGTTTGTACATATCCCTTTTCCCGCCTGCCCAGACAATTGTGTGGGCACGGCAAAAGAATCATGTCAAAAATTTATTTTTGTATGTGTTTTGAACCAACTTACAAATTTGTGTATTCCTTTTAAATGTTCGTCCTAAAAAAACACAATATCTATACACACAATTGTGTACTTCAAATTAAGCGAAATTTTTTAACAAAACGCCCTTACATACTATGTTTTTTTACTCACACTTTTGTGTGGTTTGGACTAAAATAGAGCCAATTTTTTTTATTTTTTCGTAGAAATAGGGATATACAATACCCAAAATAGGGTATTTATTTTGAATTTAAAATTTATTTCTCGAAATTTCTTTTATTTTTCGAAGGTCATTTTATTTCTCAAACACTATTTATATTCGAAGATTTCGCTGTAAACCCGAAGATTCTCTCGTGGAAAATTTTAATTTTCTTTTTTTTAAATAAAATGAAACATATTAACTTTATTTTAATTGTGGACTGTATTTATTTTAAAATTTCACAAAACACTTCTTAATGCTAAGATGGCTGGAAAGGAAACGAACAACAAAAAAAAAATATCTCCTCAGTATTTCTCTCCTCATTCGCTCATACCGGTATTGCCCGATATACTTATACCATTTGGTTTTACATTATTATTTCTTTTAAATGGTATAAAACATAACATGAAATGGAACATAACTATATTTCAATTAACATAATTGTATTTAACAGTATTTTTTATGATTATATTGAAAAGGGCGGCTATTTTTTAATGACATATTATATTTAATATTTTCTTCATTAATTAGTTTCAACATGGCCAAAATTCATAACTTCATTCGAAAAATTGATATTAGATTTTCAATTCTGCTGTACAAACCAAATTTGACTATAATTTTAGTAAAGAGAACCTTTGAATAATTTTATTCAGAATTACCGAATTTTAAAACTTTATTCAGAAATCATTTTAAAAAAATACCAAATGTGACAATAATTGGTTCAGAATTACGTACAGAATGGTCGAATGCCAGAAATAATTTTAAAATTCACGAGTCCTAATCTAGTTCTACATACCAAATTTAACCATAATTTGTTAAGAAGTATGGCCTAGTTACATTCAGCATGGCCGAATTCCTGAAAGGGTGTTGTACGATTTGCAAAATTCAGAATCCCAAAATCAAAATTTCAGAATGACAATTCTAAAAAACAAAATTCCGAAAACAAACATTCTAATAAAAACAAATACCTAAAAAATTCAAAAAAAATAAAATTCCTAAATACCAAATTTCATAAATACTATATACAAAATACCAAAATAAACTTAATTTTATGTCCATGGAAATATGAAAGGACCTTTCATGTAGTGACCACACATTGAGCCTGTGTTCAATCAATTTGGGTTTGCCCGATTTAAATCCAGCTTCATGCTTCAACCACAAAAATATCTCAATACTAATGTGGTATATCTGTGGTTTTGCTAGATTAAAATTTAGTATTGTGTAATAGGGACTTTCTGGTAAGCCTTATAAATCCTATTAAGCTAACAAAGTTATAAATTTAAATAAATCCTGACAAATGCAAATTGACTCATGAGATGTATGCCATATTCTGTGTGATGTGTGTGCCATATTCTGTGTTGAATTCTCTATGTTTCGGGATAGGTAATTAACCATACCAATGAATCTTTACAGATCCTGTTCGACATGTTCGAAAAACAATTGAAGATTTACATAAATTAAGTTTCGATTTGTCAAGTTTTTATCATGATCTAATTGATCACACCTCTTCCGTTGTATTGTCATGAAAATATATTAATAAATCATGTGGTACAACTCCACCAGGACTGTCATGTACGAGTTGATAAATTTTCATTAGGAAAATTTTAGGTGCTAATGTTATTCCAAATGGCATTCTCAACTAGTTGTATCTTCCGAAAGGTGTCGAAAACCAAATTAAGTTTCACTAACCAAAATTCTTTCTTTGCAACGCAACTGAAAAATACCTTCGCTTTGCCTAACTCTAGTAGGACATCGTCTAAGGTTGTGAACTGATAGTTTGGCCTTTTTAATGCTTCGTTCAACGGTATGCGATCTACACATATTCGAAAAGTATTGTTACGTTGAAGTATTAACTTGTTATTCGCCCAATGGGTGTGATATTCCGATACACGTTCAATCATGTTGAACATATTCACATGCATCGTTGAATAACTGTTTTAATGCTTTTGTCAATCTCTAATTCTATCTCGCCGGGTATGGTACCATATCCTTCATAGATATCTGCATATTTATCCACAATGCGCTCGGCCTGCATTCGTTTTAGAGAGCTTTACATCTGAGGTGATTTGTTACCGATGGTGTTGCAAAATTCTTGAGCTGAACGTGCGTTTAAAGACAACAATGGCTATGTGCTTTGGGAATATCATAGACACCTTTCTATTTTTGGTTTTTATTAAAAATTATTAACTCATTGTTTGTTTGTGTACGTTATACTGTTTTGTTAATTTGTGTAACTGAATTAAAATTTTGTGTTGAAAGTTAATTTCTAAAACCGATGAAAGTTTTTATTAAATCCTTGGGAACGGTATCAGCGTAGAATTGATGCACGCTCTAGATTGAATGTCGTGCTCTCATGTGTTGCATTTGTATATTTGATCGGAATAGTCGCACATGTTTAATTTAATAAAATCTCTTTCCTTCAGTGAAGGAACTGACTCATTATAGTGTAATCTCGATATTTTAGTTTTGGTTTTCTACTTAAGGTTACCCGTTCTTGTGTTAAAATAAATTGCTGGTTAGAAATCATGCATTTTGTTTCGCTTAAATTATCCAGCTGCAGAAATTTTACATGTGTAACTTTTAACAACGTGTATAAAAAAGACAAAAAATGTTGCTGTCGATCTGTGTCGGACATGTTGTTTTTTCACAACAATGTTCCAGTTGGGGATATACGGATTCAATATACACGAATTTAATAAAAAGGAACTGTCTCCTGACGGAAGGTGGTGCATGTGTTTTTCTTTCTGATTATAGTTTCTTTGAATGTGAATTACAAATCGCATTTGACAGTGATTTTCAGTTGTGGGGTACCTCTAATTTGGGAATTTGGGACTAAATACGATTAAATATTTCCTGGATTGCATTAATAGTACTTGACTTGGTGTGAATCCTTCTGAAGTCGAAATAAAGCTTCATTATATTTTCTCCTTTCGAAAGGGATCTTCATAAGTTTGATAATAATTGATTGCCTGCCTATGAAAATCTTAAAGTCAGATCCATGATTAGGATGAACATTAAAAGCTTTTAAAGCTGTATCGCTTAGTGCTATGAAAAACACGGAAACATACGGGAACCACATGATGGATAAGATTCCGTTCAACGATGTTCCCAAACTAAAATATTTGCTGATTATTAAAGTAGGCCTACTCGGATATTCGCAGGAATAGTAAACATATTAAAGTAGTTGTGGTTTCACAACAAACTAGTGGACAAATTATATGTCTTCTGTTAAATATGCCAGGCAAGTTGATAGAATATCTGCAACATTTTGTTTGGTCTAAGAAGCTCAAGCTTGTGGAATGCTCAATGAATAATAGTCTAGAACGTTTGGATGTATGTGAAGTTATCCCAGAATTCTATCCCTTTAAAATAAAAATATTTAATCAGGCAGCACTAATATATCAATAACCAATTTGCTTTTGTGTGAAGTGTAAAAGTAACTAGCCCATTTTGAGTTGACAAAATTTACTGAAATCGCCATTCATAAAAAATCGTGTATCATTGGTCTAGGCATCATTTCACACCTCATCCTTGCCAAAATCTTGTTTGGGTATGTCTTAAAACAGTCGGTAAACCTTAAATTTAACCTAAGTGTGAAAATCCTACTTCAAAATATTTCCTTCCTTAGCACATCGAAATTGAATAACTCATGCTGACTGCTTAATGATGTTGTGAGCCTTGGTGATTTTAAAATTAGTAGTATGTAAGTACAAATATTTTATATTTTGAAATGCAAGGTTCATTTTATCTCTTGTAACGGTAGTACTAACTAAATTAAGGCCTGATCGAGAGAGAATGAGTTTATACAACTTGAATTATGCGTCTACTCCATTTCCAGTAATACTGTATGCAATAAAAAATTTGACAGCGGTGGGATTCGAACCCACGCCATTTCTGACTGGTGCCTAAAACCAGCGCCTTAGACCACTCGGCCACGCTGCCATTTACAACAACGCACTAGTGCTCCTATTTTGGTAGTAAAGAATAACGTCTTATTGTGGATGATGACGGACTAAATGTCTTGATGGTTGGTGGAATCTGGTTGTGTACTATAACTTACCAGCTGAATAGTACTGAATAGTAGTTTATTTTAGAACCACCCTAAACTTGCTTGATACATGCCTGAGTGTAACAAAGCAAAAATACATATAAATAATCACAAAAATTTTGACCGGTTTTTGGAATGTGCTCAGCAAACAAACCAAGCCAATACAAAAAAAAAAATACAAGAAAAGAAAAGAAACTTCCTTCTTAACAGCGTTTCTTGACACTTTTTGTTTTGGGTTATAACATAAACATTATATTCTATATACGAGTATATTGTGTCATCTGAAATACTCAGAAAGATTTTTGGATTTATTTTCAATTTTTATTGATGATAAACAAATATTATGTTTCCAATATTGCGCGGTGACAAAGTATGCGGCGCGCACGGCCACATGAGACGATCTCTTAAATTTAAATATAACGGAATCGGTATATACAATATGAAAAATCGAACAATCGTTCACAAAAGTATAATATATTTGGTTTTTAGTAAGAATTTCCGCGGATTTATAATAAACGAATATGTACACAAAACTCCAACGTACACAGAATAACAAAAATGTGTACTTATAGTCTTATAACTAACAGCTAAGAAGAAGAAATTGTTTATAAGAAAAACTTGTTTTGTATCAATAAAATTACTCTCTGTGCCTAACTATATATGATACGAACCTTGCTTATGTATATAAAATTTTATGTATATAGAGCAAGAGGTATTGGCTGAAAATATGAAACGAGAAAATTTCTTACAAGACAATTTTATTTGGTTTCTATAGTAGGAGGTTCGATTGTCAGATGAACTCCATAGTACCGTTAACTTTACAAATATTTCTTGAAATACTGGCTAATGCTTAACGGTTACAAGTACTATATACTGGATTTCTTTACAATAACCTACCTCATTATTAGGACCTGTCGGAATGAAGGTCCTATGGACCGCTCCATCTTTCAGTGTCAGTACTATAGGCTGGCATCGAGCTATTCAATGCGCAAATCGTTCTATGTAAATCGAGTGCTTGGAGTGCAACCATCTTTTTCAAAGCATTATCTTTAAAATAAAATCGCTATTAAACGATAGGTGTCTCTATTGTTTTATAGTCTAATAGATCATGTTTTCCGATAGGCGTTAAATCACTCGTTTTATCATGTATAACAGTGAAACTGTTATTACAATAGATGGTAGCACGCATCGACGGAATTTGCTTTATTAGTAGGAGCCATCTAGCGTAAATTAGTGATGTTCTTAAAGAAATTTGTTTTCTAAAGATGGTTGAATTGTAGCTAGAGTTTGCAAACCGGTTAAAACAGGTTTCTAAAAACCGGGGTTTTCAATGAAAAACAAAAACCAAAAATCCGATTTTTCTGGAAAAATAACCGGGTATTTTTTTAAACTACATTTGAAACGATTTAACATAAATTTTACACAAGAAGACAAACTACTAATTTTCAAATCTATAATTTTTATTGAAAATTCATTGACATTTCAATTGCAATATTTGTAAAAAATTGTGGTATGCAAAGGTAGAACAGCATCGACTTTGTTAAGTCGTTTGAAGAGCCAGCATAACCTCAACCAAAAGTGAATGAAAACGAAGGAACTGCCGATGTAGGTCCAAAAGGCAGACCTTCATAAAAGTCAGTCTTCAGTCTAATACATATGTTACAGTTTGTACGACGACAAAGCTTGGAAGAAATTGTATCAAGATTCGCTGCGCTCTAGATAGTTTGTCTATAAGACAAACTACTAGATGCATCTTTATTCGGGAACTAAGAAATTCTCAAGGTTATGAGTGCCCAAAATCCGAAAATACTGTAATGAAAATTATTTTAAATGCTACAAAAATTGAAAATAACCTTAAGGAAAAAATAAAATCAAAATAATTCAATAAATTATAATCCTATTGATGAGTGGACAAGCCTACGGGCCAGAAGATACCTGAACCTGAACCTTGATAATTCCGATTTGGAATTTGGGTTTAATCCGAATTCACGGAAGATATTATTCATATAAAATGTGGGAACTAATTGATCAACGACTTAACAAATTTGGATTGGTTTTGAAAAATGATATTGTGGCCACGACATGTGACGGAGCATCAGTAAATATTAAATTTTGCAAAGAATCAGAAGCTGAAATTATTCTATGTATGAACCATGGGTTCCATTTTAGCGTTATAGACATTTTATATAAAAAATCACCCCGATTAGTGGAAGCAACAATAGAAACAAATAAATTCGAGGAATCTGATTGTGATAAAACCATCACTCGAAAATGAAGAATATTATGAAGTAGAATATTCTTCGTTCGCAATGTTGCACAATTTTTCAAGCGTTACCTGTACGAAATACAATTTTACAGCAGTATGTTAAACAAACGTTCAATGCTGAGATGGGACTAATTTTAAACTCTAAAACTCGTTGGAATACTGTACTACTTATGATCCAACGATTTTTAAAGCTCATTGATTGCGTAAAAAAAGCGCCAGAGGATTTACAAAAATTAAATTTGCTCGAAAATATTTCTGAAATAATGTTTAAAGATGTTTATGATGCTTTATCACTCGTACAAGTAGCAGTGGGAGCTTTAAGACGAAAAGGCTCTACAATAATTACGGCCGAAACCATAATCACATTCATGTTGAATAAAATTGATCAGCTAGGGGTGCCACACTTAAGGTAAAAGTCAATTTTAAGTAATTTTTTCGGTAAATTCAATTATTTTTCAAAAACTCTATGGCAAGCTGATCGAAAATTCTGTTCAAAAACCGGGTTTTACCGTAGTAAACGATTTACCTTAAGTTTGGCACACAGCCTAAATACGGAAATCAGCAAAAGTTTATTCAATTCATTAAAAAAGCAGGTGCTTGAACGTAGAAATATAAATTTTGTGTTTTTGGCGAAGTATTTGAAAGATCCAAATACAACAACCAAATCAATAACTCAATCGGGAGTTTCTCTGTCATATTCCTCAAAAACGGAAATGCCTAATTTTGGGAAGCGGTTTTTGGAAAGATTGTTTCAAATAGAAGCAGAACCAGAAAAATTGGTGGATGGTAACGATAGCGAGAATAACATACTGTGTGCCAAACTTAAGGTAAAAGTCAATTTTGAATAAATTTTTTGGTAAATTCAATTATTTTTCAAAAACTCTATGGCAAACTGATCTGTTCTAAATCCGATTTTTACCCATAGGCTGCGGGCCAATAGTCGGGTAAAAGTCAATTTTAAGTAAATTTTTCGGTAAATTCATTTATTTTTCAAAAACTCTATGGCAAACTGATCGAAAAATCTGTTCTAAATCCGATTTTTACAAGAGTAAACGATTTACCCGAGTATTGGCCCGCAGCCAATAAGGGCTATTTTATTATCGATTTAATTTTTCCAAACTAAAACAACCGGGTTTTCAATTGGAAAAACCGATTTTACAGGAAACACGATTTTTGCAAGCCCTAATTGCAGCATAATGTGTGCGGAACAAAAATCGTTTACTATGGTAAAAATCGGATTTAGAACAGATTTTTCGATCAGTTTGCCATAGAGTTTTTGAAAAATAAATGAATTTACCGAAAAATTTACTTAAAATTGACTTTTACCCGACTATTGGCCCGCAGCCTATATAGTCAAAATTTGTAGACGCTAAATTGTCCAAAACAGGGTTCTTTCGGAATCATTTGTTGCCAATCACTTGAGTCTTGCTTCGCGTCGTATTTAAAATTGCGTGAAACAATAACGACAACCTAATAAACGCTGCTTCATGTTCCTCTATTTTCTTAAATTTAACAGAGTTTTTGAAGTAAATTATTGAACACAGACGGTCACATAGCTTAGTTATAGATAAGGCGGTGGTAAAACCGGGTGTTTAACCAATGGAAGATTTTAGGATCTGTTCTTAATCCACGATACCTCATTTTTTGAACGCGAATCTGATTTTCTGTAAAAGCCGTTATCTTTTTTCGTGGTATCTGTCACAACGAATGTTTGTTGTCAACGGCTGATTAGCACTGTGTTTCTTGAAGCCAACTACCGATTAAAGCTATGGAGCGGATGTGAATCTTTTATAGTCACTGAATTTATTTTACGCTATTCGAAATCATATCACGGTTTATGTTGGACTGTAGATAGGCACTAGGAATCACTTTTCTGCATTTCTGATGTTATGAACAAACTGTAATTCCTCTGAAATTCTACGCTTGTTAAAAGTAAGAAAGAATGTTTAATCTGTTGTTGATCTGTACTTGGACGAATACTACAACAATTCCATTTAAGCAATATTTATCTAGCAGATTTCAAGTATAGTCTAGATGGTTTTTGCGCCTAATGTATTTCCTAATGCATCAGTTATGACTGTCTTTATAATCTTCCACTGATTTTCAACGAAATCGAGAAGTGTTTTTACTCCAGGATACCTGATGTGATCTAGTCTCGAAGTTAGGTCGCATTTTTGGTTGTGTAATCTGGGCTGACTCAAAAATAATATTATGACACTATCTATAGAAAAAGAATTTAGCGCTTATTTCTTCCTAATACACCGAGTTCATCTTGCTAAAGTTCGTTTGTTGACCATATAATCTTGCTGAACTTCATCATATTTGGCACAGCCTAAAACTCTCAGATAACAAAATTCCAGGATTTTGTCTAAAACTAATTTAAAATTCCAGGTTGGAATTGTATCTTATTTGCAAAGGACGCAACTAGAACCAAGTAAAAATCAAGTAAAAATAACTAAGAGCCACGCGCAGAATATGAAAAATACCAAATTTAAAACTAAACTTATTACTAAAACAAAATGGCTAAACTAAGACCATTTTTGAGTTAGTGGACTGTACGTCAGGTTTAGGGTGTAAAATTAGTTTTAGTTCTTCCATTCAACCCGAGAAATTTTACTCCTCCTAAGTGTATTTTTGTGAATTGTATATCTATATAACATCGATATTAGATTTCATCCAAGTAGCTGACATGATTTCTAATGAATAAGTAAGAGGTGGGATGAAAACTGTCAAAACAATGGATCTGACAATGGATCCCCTTGCTAACGTAGAAACCAACGCTATCTACATTTGATTTAAATCTCGAATACCCGCTTAAGTGAATGTAAGAGTACAAGGAATTTGAAAATCAATTTGAATCTCTATGCGCATAACAATTGATCCTGACTCGTACAAAATTGGATTTTTCCAAAAATTGATGACTATAAATAAATCTATTAATCAAATCATTTAAAATTCATTTGTGAGAAACATACGAGTATCATATTTTGTCATACTAACAAGTTAATAACGTTTCAGTACCAGTTACCCAGCAGCAGACAATTTTTTCGTAATTCCATCCATATTCGCTTTTGACAAATAATTTTTTTTCACAATACTGTGATTCCAAATTTTGGTTTATGGGGTTCGTTATTAACTCGATAACATTTCAAATTTTGTTTCTAGGGTACCAATATTTTATGTCTTTAAAATGTCAAAATATGATAAATTTACGAATTACGAATATTTCTTTTTAATAAATTAACAAATTACAAACATTAAAAATATTTTACTTGAAAATACTATGTATAAAAAAAAACAATTCACTATTGTACAATGTTTAATATGAAGTATATGATAAATGGACTAAAAACCGTCAAAAAACTGCCCAACTCTCAATAAACAATACAATTTTATTTTATTTTTCTGGGATGAAATTCCAGGCTAACTTCACCAATATCGATAACAAATATTAAAGTATTAAAATTTAAACATAATTAAAAATGGAAAAATAGACCTCGAATACACCACACTTGATTTCTAAAACAAAAATCTAAAGTTACCGGACTTTTGTTAAAACTGTCTTGTATAGACAAAAAACTTTATTCCTGCTAAAATTTTAGAAAATCAATAAGGTCGAGTACACAAACATATTTTATTCTGAACGAAACCAAACAGATTTTATAAATCTGCAAAAATTTTGAGGTTAAAATTTTTCATGATTTCGATGCTAAACGGTCTTGCAATATAGACGCTCGGCATTTGTTAGGTTAAGGGCAAGCAGCCATGTTCTTAAAAAAACATCTGCCAAAATTATTGTGAACTGTTCAGTAGTGAATGGCAAATCAGCATGAAAGCAGTTATAGCGTTGAAAAATGTATGCAAATCATCAAATTTTATTTTCAAACCAGTGCTCCGTTCATGAAACGTTCCGCAAATTATATGATTTTTATCCTCGCCACAACCGTCCTGCTGAGTCAACTATTCTATTTGGACGACTTTATATATTCCATACTTAATACCATAAAATATTCTTGCAAATGAAAAAATAAATTGATTGGATACTAAATCCAAGGGTGTCCTCTCTATAGTCCAGACGGTTTGTCTGATCGAGTTGAAATTTCAAATTTACGATTTTTTCATTAATTCGTGTGGCAGCTTCCATCGGAGCATTAGGGATTTTTGCAAATATTTTGAAAAGTATATAGCATTTACGAAAAAACGATTTGGAACTAAAGACTCTAAATTTAGTTTGCAACAATATCGGCCCAGATAGTTTTTCCAGAATTTAACAGGAAATAACGATTTGTGACAAGAACTTGTTTTTCATCAAAATTCGGCCCTATACAGCCTTGATAGACTGAGTAATCGAGATTTAACTTCATATTTAAACTTTTTCCATAAATTGGAAGATCTCAGAGAATTTTGGCCGAAATCGGTTCAACGGAAGTGAAATTTCTTGTTTTTGCAAATATTTTGTAAAGTATAGCAGTTACGAGAAAAACCTTTACGAACAAAAGATTTTAAATAAAATTTGCAACAATACTGTTCCAGATCAGTATTCCAAATTTGAGCGGATATAACGATTATTGACTGAAACCGTTTTTCAACAAAAAGTCGGCCCCTATACAGGCCAGATGAACAGTTTGATCGGGATAACTTCATACGTAAGCTTTTCCCACAAATTGGAAGACCCCATTGTGAATTTATCATTCCACCGAAAGTGTCAGCTTTAATAGGAGCTTTTCGTTTTTTTCATATATTTTGAAAAGTACATATATCATTTACGAGTAAATGATTATGAACTAACAGATTCAAAACACCACAAACAAAAAATTAATTTTGCAACAATAGCGGTCCAGATCAGTTTTCAAAAAATTTAACCGGATGTCTGTACAGCTCTTATAGATTTATTGATCAGGATGAAATATCATTCTGGCAGCTTCCGCGGAGCTTATCGTTTTTTGCAAATATTTTGAAAAATACTAATGCTAAAAACTATTAAAATCAAAATATTGTAAATTAAACTTTAAACAAAATTAGTTCAGATCATATTTTAAATTTTACCGGAAATGTTTTAATAAAATTCGGCCTCTGGTCTGCACATGCGGATTCCGACTATTCGAAATAAAACTTCATACTAAAGCTATTTCCATAAATTGGGAGAGTTACGGGAAATGTTGGAGACATCTCTGTACCGATACTGGCAGTTTCCATAAGAGCTTTTTCAATTTTTACAGTGAAGATTAAATTTTCAACCAGTGTTAACCATGATGGTTTTCTGAAATTTAAACAGGAATAATGATTTTTTCGCTTTAAAAATTTAGTGTAGTATATTGGAGATCAGCACATGTACATTTTCGTGAAAGAAAGTCGGATGTTAGCCACAACAATTTTTTGTTCACCCTCTATTTTTTATTTAATCGCCATTTCCTATTCACGTTTTACTTAATTTATCTTCTTTGTTAACTGTATAAAACGATAGTGTATCTTTAGTCATTGACTGTACAAAAAATAGTATAAGTTCTCACCATCAGATGGTGTTATTATTTTATATTATATAATAGAAAAAGGAAGTCGCCTTTAAATTAATTTCTACAATAGGTTATAAAACATTGTCAGTACCGCAGCTTGCGCAAACATTTTAAAGAGTCAATATTTATTGTGGGTAAATCCAATAGAATGCGAAGCCTCGTCTGAAAACCTTAAGTTTTGTATGAAATGCTGCACACACTACGCAGCAGCTGAATTCTTAACCGCACCCTTTATACTCGAACAACGGGATGCGATCACATTGCGTCAATATAAAAAATCCGGCGAAAGTGATGAAAGTTATTTACATAACGACGAATGTCAATTTCATTATAAACATAAATTTTTAATTTAATTCATAAATTAATCAAAATTTTAGACTTTCTTTGAGTATTGTGCACTTGACGTTGACGCACACAACGTAAATGCCATTATTATTTTTACGGCTATACAATATTTTTTGTAGGTTTTGTGAAAATCCGTTAGGCCCCCGTTTAATTTGCAAAACCAATTAGCATAAAATCACAACGATTTGGAATTTATAGTTATTACAACAAGCCATAACTAATCAATTCATTTGTGTTTTGTTGGTGTTTAGAATGAATCAATAGATTACGAGAATTAAAATATTTTTTGTTTATTTAGATCAGAAGTTCCGGTTATATATACATAGTTGAATGGGCGGTAGGCACAGTTGCTTGATTAGATTGGAATATAATTTTAAGGTACTAATGGCCTTGATTTGAGTAGAATTTTTTTTAGGTACTAATGACCTTTTAAGTCAACGCACGTTATTTTTTAATTTTGCCAATAATAAACAGAATTTTATTTAATTATGATAATCGAAATTAATATCGAACTTGTTGAAAGGTGCATTCCGCCTACTTTAAAATGAATTAATTTATTTAATTAAAGTGTTCGCCTACTTTGTATAAATAGTCTATAAAAATTTGCCATCTATCGTAAAATTTCTTAACTAGAATACAAGTATAAGAATATTATTAACCTTAAAAATTCTTTCGTTTTATACGTATGTTTGTATAATTGAATAGCTTTAGGCATATTTTGTTTACGCAGGCGCCCATTATCTAATTTTTTATATCTTCAACAAAAATAACGAAAAATTCTTTACGTCAATTTAATTATATAAGAAAAGAGAACACACATTTCACTTATTTTCAACATATAAAATAACTGGTTGTACTTATCATTGAAAATCAAGGTCAAATCTCCTCTCTCGAAGGTTCAAATCATAAAGTGTAGGTCGTTAAATTTTTCCAATTTATAGTGACATCTCCGGCCATAAATTGTAATTATAATTTAAAGGAGAAATTATTAGGCATTAAAAAAATGAAAAAATGTTACAGGGTAAAGCTGATCATAATGCTTGATATATTTCACATAAATTTCACTTTTTAGCACGATTATTAACCAATTATTATGGTATTTGGTTACGTTCGAATAAATTTGAAGCTCTCGTGTCATACAAATTTTGTGGTTTAGTTCCACAGTGCACTCATTCATAAGCAAATTGAGATTAAACGCGCATTTGGAATTATACCAAATTTGTGCTATTTCCATAAACCGATTTTATATTTTTGTTTAAATTTCTGAGAAAAATATTGTGGTTCCGATAAGGTTACACTGTTTATACCGCAGCGTGCTTCACAACGTTTATATACTATAAGGCTTTCAAAAAAGGTGTGCCAAAATAATTTATTTCACTGCTATTGTCACATAAATTTGATGATATAATTTTCAAAAAGTTTTATTGAATCGTTTATGAACCAGTTTATGTCAACTTTGTTAGCACATTATTATTCCAAATCGATTTTGTATAAATCTTCATTTTTAAAAATCCATTTCGTTTTTAATGGCCATAACGTATTTGTTTAAATTGATTTTTAAAGCGCCATTTAGGAATCGAGACTATCTAGATGTTCGTTGCCTTAAATTTGCTTTGTTTTGAAAGAGTATTTGCTATTTGGGAATATGGTAATATTTAAACACCAGGAGTTAAGTCATATTATACCACCTTTCTTAGCTAATTAAAATCTCTTTCGTTAACGAAAAGTTTACATGCCTCGATGGGTGAAACTGAAAAGTAATTTATTACAAATTATTTTAAAAATTGTTTTTTTTGTCCTTGGTGGCAATTCATGAAGCGATGGCAATGAAATTAGGTTTCAAATGCTGGAAAATGTTCAATTATTTGTAAATTCACAATAACGCAAGTGAACAATATAACTCGATTTTACAATTTAACACTAGAAACGTGTTAATCTTAATCGGGGACGCTTCACGCCACTGCCTGTACTATAGCACCTTTATAAATATGTTTATAGCTGTTCTTCACAATCTGGCTAGTTAAAAGATTTTGGTCCAGACATATTATCCCCTAATGGTTTGGTATAATTCTGATTTCCTTAGAATATGGCTGTTTTACACTGAGCCAGCTCACCGGGCATCAACACTCTAAAATATTTCGTTGGCATAACATGTAGCTACTTAATGCTGTTAAATGATTTCCTATTTATATTCTAGTTTCTGTAGTCTTTCGGTTTATTAATAGGTAAACGCGTGCAGCCGACAGCGCCGCTAGTGTTGGGGCA
Organism: Nephrotoma flavescens; assembly: GCA_932526605.1. Lineage (NCBI taxonomy): Eukaryota > Metazoa > Arthropoda > Insecta > Diptera > Tipulidae > Nephrotoma > Nephrotoma flavescens. The sequence goes on from OW052221.1 coordinate 303,577,948, forward strand.
TTTAAATTTTCATTTAAATGCTCCTTTGCTGCTAGTATGTGCTTACCTTTTGTAGGACAATTGATTTATTCGCCAGTTTATAATAAAACAATTTAGGCTACATATTTTATAGACTTATACCCGATTGTGCGATGACCGATTGGGCACTTATCAATTCTTTGTTTTGATGCTACAGCTCGACCTTGCATTTCATAGCTAATCCCCAGAATTTTATCCGCCCTTTTTGCGAAATTTTTTTATTTAACTTTGAATCTATAAGAAATGCTTTTAAAACAACGATGCTAAAATATTAGCCATTTCTGTTTGTTTAGGGGCTAGTAAACATTTTGTGATCTTTATATCGTACATGATATGGAAAAGTCAAAAAATGAACTTTTTGAGTTAATTTACTATGTTAGATTTCATATCCCGCAATAAAGTTTAAGTTCTTCGTTTTATGACTTTGGTATTAAATAATGTAATTAGTATTTTTTTGTTTTAGCTCTCCTGAACAATTTTAATTTTTGAATTGTGTCACTTTTCCATATCATATGCGATATGTAACCCTGCTATGTTAGGAGCCAAAATATTAGATGTGCAAGTTGAAACTCTGCTTTTTTTGGTCACTTTTTTACTGTTGATTGACTCACAGAATGTTCACTCAAAGTCGAATTAATGAATTCCATAGCTTGAGTGCTTTTTTTTAATTTGAAAACAGAATAGAATACAATGACGTAATTGTTACTTATCGACCGTATCCATCTCTTAAAATTGATGCACACGGAACGACGCTTGTTTCAAAATGGCGGGGATGCGCAACCAACTTCAGAGAAAATAAAAGTTTCTATACTGCACGCCTAATAATTAATTAATTACTCGATAAGCTAATTTGCCGAGAATTAATAAGGCGAATTTTTGCGGGATCCCGGCACGTAAATTTACCAGCCGTTTTTCTAACCATACTCATTGATTTCCAACTTCTTTTGAACTGCTTTCCAAATATGTTCTATAGATGCTCATGGGGTTTCCAAATCTTATCTCTCCGAAAACTTAATAAAACACTTGAAAAAATTGCTTCAGTGTTTTTGTTTTAAGGGTTTACGTTGAAAATCTGTCAATTGAATATTTCTCGTTAATAATGTAAATTTCGATAGTATCGAAAAAGTTATGATATGACATTCTGCTCCAGTATGTTAAATTTCAAAATTTAGGCTGCGTGCCAAACTAAAAGTAAAATTCAATTTTAAGTAAATTTTTCGGTAAATTCATTTATTGATATTTAATTCTCTATGGCAAACTGATCGAGAAATCTCTTCTAAATCCGATAGTAAACGATTTACCCGACTATTGGCCCGCAGCCTACAACTGTATTTGCAGGTGTTATAAAACTACTTCTAATGCTTCTAATGCTTTGGCCAATTTACGGAAATTAACGAGGCTAAGTGACCAATCCAAACTGAATTGACGATCACTTGAAAAAGAGTCTTATCGTATTGGTCTCATCAGCGTAAATTCAGCATGGATTGATCACTTGGGTTATAAACCGTCAAATTTATAGTTGTATGTGCAATCCGGCGATACGAACCGGATTTGACAGGGCAAATTCGTAACAATATTTTTATTTGACTTTTCAAAACGTAAGATGTGCGCGTCACGCGTCGTGTTTGTTAGGGCTATAACTTTTATTAACCGCCAAAAGTTAAAACCAAATTAATCGTGCCTACACGACGATCGTCAAATTGCACAAAATGGGTTTTATAAAATTTTTTAAAACCTAATTTTCAAATTCATTTGTCATCAAAATTACCATCGACTAGAAATACCTATGAATGGATTAAGACTCGTGGTGTAGTAGATATCAAAATGACAACCATAACAAGGGTGATGATGACTTTTGCATTAATTTACAGCGGATGAAATGCAAAAGTTGTAAAGTTATTTGTTGTAACATTGTTATCGGTGCACACGCAATAATCTTTATAAAACAACACTTTGAATTAAACAAAATTTAATTTAATAAAAACACAAATTGCTTAAACAATTATCACAAATATAATAAAATATAAATGGCGCGACGTCTTTTTTGACAATTGACATGACGTTTAGTATATGTGTGAGTAAACGTAAAAAAAAATCCAAAATCGTGTTCTGTGGCAAAAAATAAAAAATCCAAAAATTTGGATGTGGATTTTTGTGCCAGTAAAAACGACATAAGTAATGATCAACGTGTTTGGTTGCGGCGAAACGAATACACTCCCGCTATCTAATACATTATGATTTTCAATGTGATTGAATGTTGTAAACCACTCATTAATGTTCCCAATCTCCAGCTTTACATAATGTTCTTATCAAATCGCCCATTAGGAAGTGTTTATCAGGCTGGATAATTTTAGTGGGGTGCAAATTTGATGGTTTCATTGACCACTCGGAAGCCCAAATCATGACGTTGTGAGCCACCAAGAAATTCAACAGAAAGATTACCTAGGTCATCTTCAATGTAAACCCCCGCGTCAGACTATAACAAAAACGTACATGTCTTTTACTAATGTTAATGTGTGTTGGGTAGGTCTAACACCCAACTTCCTATCGCTTTTCTTTTGAAAAATTAGTTTAAGTCAAAGGCTAATCATTTTGTTCTTTCACATTCAAAATCTTATTTCGGATGTGTGCCAAACTTAAGGTAAAAGTCAATTTTAAGTAAATTTTTCGGTAAATTCAATTAGTTTTCAAAAACTCTATGACAAAGTGATCGTTAAATATAGGCTGCGTACCAATAGTCGGGTAAATCGTTTACTAAAGTAAAAATCGATTTTAGTACAGATTTTTCAATCAGTTTACTATAGAGTACGCAGCCATAAAATACTCATGCGTTTCTCGGGTTGCCAAAACCGACGCGAAAATGCTTTGATGAACCATTTTATTATTAAAGTTGGCTGGAGCCAGGCGTATCGTATTGGCCTGATAGGCACCAGTTCAGCATAGATTAGTCACTTGGGCATAATTAGCACTTTAATGACATTTATGAAATAGTGAAATCTATAGATTTAGGCACTAAAAGTAATTTTATGACAGTTTAATTGTATAACAGAACAATTTTATAGCAGTTAGTCTAGAACAGAACCGTTGCAAATATAGTAGCAGCAAATAACCGCTTAAAAAAAAACTTCTGAAACTTCAAGAGTAGGCATAAAAAATAGTTTTCACAATACATTTAAAAAAAAAATTATGCGGTGAATAGGGACCGCATAAAAAAGGTTTCACGTAGAAAAAAAACTCAAAACATTACGCAACCTGACACAATACTTACTTTTATTACGCAATGTGATGAAATAATAGGTAGGATAAAAGTCCGTGGGCTTTTTTGGGTGACATTAAAACAAAGAATTTTCTTTCAAATGAACTTTTTTAAATCAATTGTGCCATCTTGATCGATGCGAGGTTTTGCCATTTTTCGGGTAGAGCCATGATAGAGCCATGACTGTAGAGCTTCTGTGGTTTAGAGGCGAAAAATCGAGACAACTCATTCTCGCAGCCCAAATGGTGTCCGATGGTGCAAGTTCAGGACTATATGGTGGGTGCATCAAAACTTCCCAGCCAAGCTCTCTCAGTTTCTTAAACGCGTTAGTTGCTGACAGGAAATATTTGAATCAATCGTTTGGCCCGGTGGCAGAACCTCATAATGTACGATTCCTTTCCAATCCCACCAAACACACAGCATTACCGTTCTTGGCGTCAATCCTGGTTTTGATACCGTTTGGGAAGCTTCACCTCGTTTCGTCCATGATCTTTTTCACACAACGTTATCGTATCTGATCCACTTTTCATCACCGGTAATCATTCGCTTTAAAAATGGCTAGATTTTGCTCCGTTTCAGCAGCGTTTTGCAGATATAAATCCGGTCCATTAAATTTTTAACTGTTAATTCACGTGGTACCCAAACGTCAAGCTTTTTGTATCCAGTCATTTTGCATTTTCAAATGGTTTAAAACTGTTTTGTGATAAATATTTAGTTCTTTACCACTTGCATGACTGCTTATACGCCGGTCTTCATCAATTTTCTGCATGATTTCTTCGACTTTTCCAGTTACCTTTGTCATAATAAAATTGTAAAAGAAATCGAATTTTTTCATTATTTATCTCCATGTTTAAAATGTTGCAACTTATTATTCACTTCACCGATTTTAATATTTTGTATGTCAAAGTGCGATATATTTGAATGTCTCGAAAACCATCTACCGGGTAAAAGGCCACGAACTTTTCATCCTAATCTTTATCAAAAACCGAAAAAAACAAAATGGCCAACGTCGATTTGCTAATTAGATTAATAACATTCATTTATGTTCTTATTTGATTGAAATTTTGAAAAAACTTAAGTATATTGTACTGAATAAAAATTTTTCATACCGCATAAATAAATCGCACAAAAAAAGGCCGCACAAAAACAGATTTGACTGTATATATAAATCGCGTGTGATGACCGTAAGCAGTCTTAATTAGGACACGGTACGCGATAGATAAAAGCGAAAGTGAAGAAAATCAAAGTAGGGGAGAGCATTGATCTATACTCCAGGGTCTATGGTAAACAAATCGCCGGAACTCAAATATCTGACAACTGCAAACTAGGAGTCTCGAGCAAGTCATACGAGAGGTAAAACTATTAAGAGATGTTTAAACTATTTTAATCCACGCCGAAAAACAAAACTAATCAGAATTAAATATTGTTATTCCTACCTTGAGCGATACAGCTGAACCGGGAGCATATATGAATTTCTGTTTAGAGTTTACATACACACAACTAGCATCAAATTAGTAGTGCTATGCTGTGATACAAGAATTTTGGTGTTGTTGTTGTTTATAGTCGTTCTAGCAAAGCCTACTGATTTGTCTTGAACATAAGAAAACTTGTTCCGCGCTTATGTACAAAAAACATAGTATATTATTATTATGTAAGATGACAAGTGTAATTTAGTTTTATTTTTTTTTTCGTGTTTCACATCTAGAAATATTTTTTAATTTAATTCGAAGAAAATTATAATTAATGCGCGTGTAGCTCGCGTACACATAAGTCAATTAGCGCATAGTATTGTCGCGTGGCAATATTTATTTTATTTTGTTCGCATCGACGGCGCGTCGGCGTCTTCCTATATATAATGTGGTGCGTATCTCTGAATACTATTCGGTCATACAATATTATTTTAATATGTAACATTTTCTATTTGATCGTAATTATTTTTTCATCTCACATCACATAAATAAATAATAAAATTAAGCCAAAAATGTTAATTTTATGTTAATTTGAATATACAAACAAGTCATTGACTTAATATTTTTTCGGATACATTGTTGTTTGTCGTAATGTAAACGAAGATATTGAAATCATACGTTTTAGTCGTTTTAATAGATTAGTGTTTTTTTTTTGTATTACAAGCCGGTTAATTTTATTGGGTAGGTTTTATTACCGGTAACTATAAATATTTGAGTCGCCGATCACCATGACATTGAATTTTTAACTTTTGACAAAGGCGGGTAGACTGTTAGGCAGGTGTACATCATTGAGCGATTTGAACAGGTGGTTAAGAATGTAAAGCTTCTTTACAAATTTTAAGATCGTACGAATAGTTTCAAATTAGAATTTTAATATGTTTTAATTTCTATATGGTTTTCTGAGAGATCTAGGCAAGTTCAAAACCAGTTAAAAAGCTATTCGGATTCATGTGGCCAAATAAATACTTTACTAGTCTAGGCTATACTAAATATTTAGAAATTTAATATCTTGAGATTTAACCCTTTCGCGCACAATTATTTAAGGATGTTTGTTACAGGACACAATGAAAACAGAAACGCTTCCTTTGGGACACAAAAAACACATTCAATATTAATCATATGAAAACAACGTCGGTATATATACCGACGTGTCCCACTGAAGGTCAATTCAAGCGTCGGTATATACCGACGTGTCCGCGAAAGGGCTAATAGGTTTATCACCAAGTTCAGTATGATTTTCTGAGAGGTCTAGTTTAGGACTATTAAACCAGATTTGATAAACATGTTAAATCCAAAGATATTAAATTTCTTGTGAATATCCTAAATTCTTAGAATAGCATTGGTCAGTAAAGTATTTACATATTTAGCCAAGTGAATCCCATTAGCATTTTAAATAGATTGAAAGGTTGGTAGTTCCAAACTAGACCTCTCAGAAAACCATACTGACCAAGTTATTTAAAGTATGGCATGAAAATAATAATAATAATTCCCAACGACCTATTAACCTTCCCACCCGCGCGCGGGGAGTCCATGAATTATAAACATGGATATCGAACTGCTTAACCATAGTGAATTTCAAGAAAATTTGGAAAAATCAAATCTGATTATTAAAAAGCAAACTAGGTGGGTATAGCAATAGAAAAATAAGTTTGTCCAAGTCACAAATACAATCATGACATTGGAATTGCCAGAACTTTTTTACTCAATTCATTTTTATCTTTCGATTTATCAAAATGAGAAATCTATGGTAAACTTATATTTCTATGGTATAGCTAATCAAAATGATACCCCCCGTCGCGGACGGACAGAAAACGGAAGTTGAGTCTGCTTAGTACAAACAGATTTAAAAAAATAAAAATATATAAAAAAAAATAAAACAAACTATAACAAAACAAAAAAAAATGGTTATATAAAATATAAAACCTAGAAATTAAGCATTTATTTATATAAAATATTATGTATCAAACTGTTCATTTATAACCAAAACGCTGTACACAATTACGTATACATAGCATTACACAAATGTCAAACCCAAGTTATAATAGTGAGATTCATTGCTGGTGCACGCATTAACACGTTAATCGCCACGTCAGCCATATGCGTCTGATACTAAGAAGTTCTACATGAGGCCCCGTCAGTCACTGATATCCAACACAAACGTTAAATTTGCTGTGTCTTTTAAAAGCATAGCATACTAGTGGCACTATTCTGGTAATCCCTCAGAAATAGAGAACTGGGGAAAGAATTTATATGTAATTTCTGTTTAAATTTTTTTCCGGCATCCTGAGATAAAAAGCTAGTGTTAAATTTTTTGAAAACAAAATTAAATTGAGAATAATTTTCCCTGCAAGTTTAGACATGAAAAAATTATTCGCAATTTATAAATATTTTCATCAAACGTTTTTCCTCAGTAGGCCGAAATTTTTTTTAACAGAAATTATATATAAATTCTTTCCCCAGTTCCCCATTCCCGGGAAATTACCAGAATAGTTCCACAGGAGCAAAACCTGAAAATTTCTTGGCGTACTACGGAAAAATAAATAAAATAGACCTACTACGTCTTCGTTAAGACAAAAGTTTTTGCTAAGACTGAAAATACGTCTGTGATTGTACGTTAGAATCGGGGAGTAAGTTATATACATATTGCTATATTGGGGTAGATACTCGATCAACTAGCAAGCAAGCAATTTGCTAGCCAAAACCTGGCTACTCAATCAATTTTACCAAGAAAGTTTGAATTTCAAATTATATTTTTTATAAAAATTTTGTTTATTTTTGTCTTACAGTGCCCACAACATGCAACTTTCGACGAAGAAATGCCAATGCTAGCGAGTAGCTGGTATACAAGTTATTCTTATAAAACGTTCTAATTTCATTTAGAAGTCCTTGTGATAGTTCCTCGCAATCTTTTGCTGCTAAGCCGTAATTATTATCAAAAATCTCAGATTTACCTGAATAAATTTTGCTTGCCCACATGTATTCTTTTTAAGTACACAACTTAAAAAGTTTAATTCCGCACCTATGCGCTTTATTAGGTATATATTGGCGGAGAATAAGCCTGCCTCTCCAAGGAACAAGAGTTTCATCAATTACATAATTTTCGCCGGGCACGAAGACATTTTTATACTTAGGTTCAAATAAATCTAACAGCGGCTTAATTTTTTCCAATCTGTCACCAGGAATAGCATTTTCATTATTTACAAAATGTAACAGGTACAATAATAATTCAAATAATAACTGAAAAACTTTCTTATTTCTTCAGCGTTAGTTGGATTCCATTTATTTAGACGATTGTGTTTTTCGAGTACGTAGAATTGTTTATTCAGCGTATATATTATAATTTCAGTAACAATGAGGTCTATAATCTCTTCGTCAAAAAATAATGAAAATGTATCAAAAGCAGAAATATTTATGTCTACCATCTCCATTAAACATCACTATTCTCATGCAATTCACACTCAGGTATATCGTTGAAGAATTTGTTGAAGATTTTCTTCATCTTCATCCAACGAATAATTATAATTAGGATCATTTATCGAGTCATCTGAACTAAAATCTCTGAACTGTTCATCAGAGATACTTATATTTTCAGCAATCTCATTCAGTTCACTCTCAAATTTATAGTAAGTAGCTTGCTTCGCTAGTGACTCATAGATGACACTACTATAACTTGTGTGGAAAATAGAGCTATATGTATTTATAGAATTAAGCCTGTAATGTAAAATGTAGATGCCAGCACAATGATTCACCGGCTTTTAGCAGTTAAAATTACACAAAGAAATGGGTCAAATAGATTCGAGATTTCGACAGGCGAGCATTAAAACAACGAGATCTATTTTGTGACAAAATTTATTACTTGAATAAAATTATATTGTTACGGTGACACCTGGATTAGAATAGAATAACTTAATTTCATTAATTGTTCAATGCATTTATGATTTATACTCAACATTTAGGCGTCATTTCTATACTAACATATTTGCTCGATGCGCATTTAGGATTATTCTTTAAACAAATGTTTTGGTATATAAAGGCGCGCGTTGACGTGGAATGCTGAGTTTTATTTTAAACGTGATACAGTGAAGGTTAAATAGAAAGATTATTAAAGTGATTATTAAAGCGATTATTAAAGTAATAATTAAAAAGTGTGTTATAATTATAATAATTAATTGTGAATTTTGTGTTGTATAATAAATTGAGTTGTGTAAATAAATTGTGTGAGTTCAAATTTGAAGCAGTTGTATTTATTCACAATCCAGTGATTCGAACCTTGAGTGACAAGGCAAAATCGTAACAATATAATTAAGTATCAATTATCAATGGTTTATTATTGAAGTGCTTGTGGAGGAAAATATATTTATTCAAGTATTTTGGATAAGATACCGGCAAATAGCATTTGCCAGAAATGCACCACGGAGTATTATCATATTTTTGGTGACGGAGTGCCGTAACCTTATTCATAGAAACACGGTCTTTAGGATAAGAACCCCCCAACGGAGAATTTGAAGAGGAAACCCAAGAGCCATAAGGTTAAACAAAATAACTTCCTGTCAAACGCCTTACTAAAATCGGTGAAGATAACATCAACCTCATTCTCTGCCTCCATCATATTTAATGTTTGTGAAGTGAATTCAATAGGATTTGTGGTCAGGGACCGTGGTTTGAGAAAACCATGCTGATTGTCAGAAAGCAACGGTTTACAATTAAAATACAGTGTACAAAAGTAAAGTCATAAACAATAATTTCAGAATTATTATATTAATCGGAACTTTTCCAAATAGATGAAAAAATTCCAAGTGAAAGCGAGTTTTGGAAAAGTGCCGTCAGCGGCTGAGCAAGAATATCACTGCAGTTTTTTATAACGATGGATGGTAGACTGTCAGGATCGGATGACAAATCGTCTTTAAGTTTGGAAATCTTTTGTAGCAAAGTTAGCAAATAGATTTGTTATGACTTTAGCTTCATTAGAGGAATGATCTTTATACTTCAGAGTGGGTGGGTATCCGTCGGATTTTTTATTAAAATTTATAAATCGCCAGAAACTTTTAGGATCAGCGATTAGAGGAGTAGAGTTTCAGAGTCAACCTTGTGCCAGACAAAAGGTGATTAAAATGGGAAGATGGTATACATCTATGGCAGAGAGGACTAGATTGGTTTCAGAAGCAACGCGCTATTGTTGATAACAGAGGAAACGATCCAAATCTAGCTGCCTGTTTAGACTGATGTTAACATTGCTGATCTGAATTAGTCCAGAGATCAACATATTGTGTCATCATCTGAATAATCCCATTTAAGACCGGGGAGATTCCGGTTAAATTTGTGTCTGGACAGTAAATACCATTTTTCTAGTGAAAAACTAGCTGTTAAAATCAAATTAGTCTCAGTGAGTGCAAAAATATCAAATGGAAGTCTTTGAATTGCTGAGAAAACATCGGGAGATTTAGTTCTTAGATCCCTTACTTTCTGGTTAAAGAGACAAGCGTTTAAGTTTGTTGGGCCATGTTATTGTTCAGTTTGCAGTACTAAAAAAACTCACTGAGACTAATTTGAATAGGAATTTCAACAGTAACGACACTGTTCTACTCATCCCACAAAATAGTTCAACACTAAAAAAATTGGTTCAAAAATTTGCCTAAATGTCATTGTTTTAGTTGTAAATTCAGGCGTATGAAATTTGTGTTAAACTGTTCCTTTAATTAGTTTCACTCTAGTTAGGTCTAACTTCACTTGCATTTAGTCTGGTATACTTCAATCAATGGGAAGTAATTTAAAAATCAGAGAACATAAGAAATATTTTCTGTTTGATATAGGTACAAATAATTCTTCACAATTTTGTATTCCTGAAGTGGCAGTATAACGACAGCGAAAGATCATTTTGCTCATAGCTTTACTTCTTGGTATCTCTATCGTATTCTGAGTTTAGACATATTGGTTTATAAGTTCAGGCCTCAGGTATAGTTTAAAAAAAACATATTTTCTATTATTAATCTGCGGGAAAGACAAGCAATGTGTCGCTACTCGAATTTCAAATTTTATGTCCAGTCTCTAAAATTTATTAATTATACGTTTATTGCAAGTAACACTTCACCAAAAATTATGCAATCAATCAAAACATTTCAAAAACCCACGGGTGTGGTTCATTTTTTGTGGCAAATCAATTGACCTCCACGCGATTTCCTATACCACAATTCACAATCCCAGGTTAAATGTCATTATCATTATTCAAATATTATTCGAGTAGATTTATGTACTTGCAAAATGATTCAGCCAAATTTGGTACCCATATAAAATTATTTAATTACATAAGTAATCCATCATATTGCGTTTGGTACATGTAAACTAAATAAGGACATGACGTCTACGCAACTTTAAAAGGGAAACAAACATTTTAAGTTTATTGGGTGCGTCTTTAGTAGCACACAGCCTGTAAAACAACTTTATATGATGTCTAGGTATATTAAGCAATTATAAGATCTTATCTCTGTGCGCACTATATTAAGTATTTATATATAAGCCGTGTAACTTAATTGATTTTTAAGTCTCGCGTAACTTGATTGAATGTCCACCAAATCAAACCATTACGAGTATAATGGTAGGTTTTAATATGTAGGTTTATTTGTACAAATCGCATTAGTAGAAAAAATCGTATTGTAATGAAAATGAAAGTTTTACATGTAACATTCTATTAATTATATAAGACATACATACATATATAAAATATAGTTTAGAGTATTTTGAATACAAACCCCACAGGCATTACCGTGTCGATATTTGGTACCGCGCATATAAACACAAATTATACTTTCACAGATTAGTTCTTGTGTTCTTGTGTATCAATCGAGTAACATTACCAAAAATATCGATCAATATATTTTTTGTGTACAGTATGTCGCGATCGAAATTATGTACGTTGGTTGGTGCCGGTCAAAATCTTATATATGTATATAGATTACTGTTATGGGGGATATATTTCGTATGGGTAATTTGTCGTGATCTTTTTTGTATAGTGTACATTAGAAGGCTAACAGGTGTTTCATAATTGAAATAATTTTATTGATCGCGATATTAATTAGATGAAACACGCAGAGAAATTAATACTATTGCTTTAACACTACCTAGCTGCAGGGTAAATATTAAATTTGCTCTTGTATAAATCTATATTTAATGACTTGATTGTATTCGATTTTTTCTATATAAAAACACAATTGGTCTTATTATATCGACTCTAATAAAGGTTGGTAAAATAGCGCAAATATAATTTTGATTATAACGAAATATTCAGTACCACAACTTGCGCCGCCACTGCGCTAAAAAAATATGAAAAGTCGCTGTACGAAAGGACATCGTAAAAATTCCAAAAAGTTCAAAAATCCAAAACATAAAACAAATGATCTTAAATATTATTATATTGTTATTATTAATTTGTATTTTAAAATTGTATAACAACAAAATTGTATAAAAGAATCACAACCAAAAAATAAGATCACAACCGAAAAAGAAAGGAAAATATACGTAAAGCAGCAATCCAATAACTATACCATATAATCAAGATGATCTTTCTTTCATTTATTTTTTTTACGATCTGATGATCATCATCATTAATGTCGTATTGGTCCGCCCTGTTGTTGTTATTATTATTATTGCGATGATGATCATCATCATTGCATGATTACCAATGTGATATGTCCATTTGTCCAATAAGTAAATGTTAATTTATTTCAATTTCTCCAAAAGTTCCACATTTTATTTTCATTTTGTGTGCGTCTTTTTTTGGTACGGTGGTTGCTGATGCTGCGGTCTTTTCCTTCTTCTTCTTTAAAATTTAAATTACATTTAAAATAACAAAAATAATAATAAATGATTTATTTATTTATTTCTTCTTAATAAAATCTTAAGATATTTTTTTTTTATATTTTTGGTTATATGCGATACAACGGGATTTAAGTTCGACAAAAAATCAAATCAAATACACAAAAAGAAAACTAAATTTTTTGATTGGAATTTGGCCTTTTGTTGGTTTCGGATTTAACTGTAACGTTGTTATTTAAGACAAAAATTATGTTAAGAACAGATCGAATGTAGGTTTGAATGATATTAAATCGATATTACTAGAGGAACAGTTCAATATTATACACTTGTTCGTTTAATTGATCGTATAGATATTCCTATAACCGTATGGTTACGATCGATTACATTTTAATCTTAAATTCGAGCGACCGGTGTAAAATATTGAAATCTGATTGATTTAAAGTCAATCACAAAGCTATTGTGGGTATTTTATTTGATCGATGAAGATCGATTGTTGTTGCTCATTGATCTAGTTGGCAGAATGTGTTTTAAATGAAAGCAGCTTTTAAATTTTTAAAGATCAATAGGTAAGTCCTATTTATTAACAGAATTTCCAAAAGAAGTGTCTACCGAATTAAAGTTTACAGACGTCCCTAAAGCTAGCAGAACCCATCCCCCAGAACCTTGTAAGATACTATGCTAATTAAATGCACTGTCAAACAATGCTGGGTTCCATCCCTTCAATCCACCTAAAACCATGGGTGCTGCTACCTTTAGAAAAACTTAGCAGAACTAATTTTAGGCTAATTAAATGCTAATGGCTAATTAAAAAAAAATTTATTTGGGCCGTCTATTCTAGAAAAGGCATTAGGCTTTTTCACGTCTTGAAAGAACCAATTTGAAAAACGAACCATACTCGAAATTAGAACGCAAAATAAGATTTATTGTCGTACAAATAATTTTAGACTCATTACGGCCTAATCAAGCGTCCATGAAATAATTTTGGATCCAACTATTTGTATGTCACCTGATCTTGTTTTGCGTTCTATAATTTCGGTTTCGGTCCGATTTGAGTGCTGCTACCTTTAAATTAAGTGACATGAAGATGTTTTAATTTATTAAGTTTATTTTAAAATTTTTAAGTGACACCAGCGGGAAAATAATGTACTACACAAAGTTGACTCACTATCAGAAAAATATGCGACACTAATGCAGATTTTAAAATAGCATCACACACCGGGCTATACACAACAGAATGTTTTTTATCAATTTTATCACAAAGTAAGTCGTGTTTATTAAAACATGCAACTTACAAAATTTCGAGCTCTAAAATAGATGCTTTGTCAGAAATAAAACAAAATGATGAACACAATGGTAAACTAAAAGTATACAAATTTTTTAAGCAGATCTAGTAGCCCGAATTAAACAAAATTTATGGTATGTAAAACATTTTGTATTTCATATTAGTAGTTCCACACAAACCTTGTGGTTTATTCCCAGCGCGAATATGCAGAAATGTATTTAATTTATGGTTTGTGTAATGGCAACGCCTGAGCTGCAGCAAGAAAACACCATTACAGAGTATTTCAAAACGTACATCATACAGTGAAGGCGAAGATAAAGTAATTGGAATGGTGATAGATAACTCATCTGTAAGTGTTCGTTGTTTATCAAGACGCTCGGGAATGCCACGGTCCCCGTTACATCGTATTTTCAAAAAAAAAATCAGTTGCCCCCTTACCACGTGCAACGTGTACAAGACCTTTTACCTGCTGACCATGAAGAGAGACTTACTTGATGAGGTATATCTACGTGGAAATATGTGGCTTCAGCATGATGGAGATCCCCCTCACACTATGTGCTAGTAGTGAGACAACACCTCAACTTAAATTATCCAAGCCGCTGGATTTTAAGGGAAAGGTCCATTACCTAGGCCAGATAAAAACAGTACAACAGATCGAGCAGGAGATGAGGCAACGTATAATCGAAGCAACAAATATTACTAAAAATAACGAACCTTAAGCAAATGGTGTTTTGGTGGTATTTCGACAAATGGTGGATACTTCGAACACTTATTATAATATTTAAAATTAATAAAGAAAAAAATATTTTATTCATTTTGTTTTACTTCTAACAAAGCATCGAAATTGTGAAAAAATTGATAAAAACAGTCTGTTGTGAATAGCCCAGCGTGTGATACCATTTAAAAATCTGCATTAGTGTCGCATATTTTTCTGATAGTGAGTCAAGTTTCTGTAGTACATTATTTTTCCGCTGGCGTCACTGAAACATTAACAAAAAATTTAGAGAAAAAAAAAAAGACTTTACAAAACCATTGATTTTATTTGACAGATGATAATACAGCTTATAAAAATGATTTTATAGATCGTATTAAAAAAGAAAGTTAAATAAAAAAACTTTATTTTTTTAACAAATTTTTTGGTGGGTGCGAATGCGATTTCACTAAAAAACACTAAAATTGGAATAACTTTTGCACCATCAACGATTCGAAAAACTTTACTTGGCTGTTTTTATTGGTAACGAGCTCCCCTATCGCCCTGCTTCGTTTGATCGTCCAATTCTGGGACACCCTGTATAGGTTACATAGCCATATTTATATATATATATATATGGTGACAAAAGAGCAGTGCATATCGAGGTAACACCATATATAATAACGGAAGCATTCAAGTCATAAAAAGTTTATGACATGATGCGAGTGCTTCCGTAGAAGAATTATAGATATTATCTACAATGACAATGGCCTGTGAAAGTGGCAGGCTAAAACCATCAGAAAGAGCTTAGTAAAGCATGACACCACGTAGTATACCAGACCGCCATTTAGGCCCTTTTCCAATTACCGACTTATTTCAGACTTATTGACTTATTTGACGCCATCTTGAATAAGTCAGTCAATTTGTTCCAATTCATTTTACCGACTTGTTTGTGACGTAATAACAAAAAAAACAAAACGCAATTTCTATTATATGGAAGAAAAATATTTCTTGGCATATTGGTCGAGCTACTAGATTTGAAAAAAAAAACTGCATGTATTACATCATAAAGCAAAATATGTATATATAAGAGGACTCATGTAGACTTCTAACAAGAACAATAAACTATAAAATAACTATGCTGATATGTTTTTACGATACGTATATGGATTAAATATAGAAAAAATTTAAATTTGTGTATATAATTATATTAAAACTATGAAATAAGATTAACCTCGGAGAAACTTGCTTATAAAATCTGCACTACTTGATTTCTCTTATATATTTATTGCTCGATGGTTACATTTCGTCAAGACACATTTTTGGAGACATTTCTGTGTAGACATACTTATTCAAATAAGTCTCCTCGCGAGATGACTTATTTGAATAATTGGGTGTCCACAAATAAGTCGGTGATTGGAAAAGAGCCTAAAGTATAATAACTGCCACGCCATCGTATTAATTGCGTATTAAATTGGTTACCACAACATTTTTCATTTAAACGATGATGGGGCCATCTTTGATGCGGTTGCAATACTATCGTTTTCAGTTGAATTAAGTGGATATCGTATTAAGCGATTTATCTTTGTTATTGATTTTTAAAATAAATTTTGTTGTTTTAGAGATCACAGAAAATTGTCTGTGTATGTATTTGGTTTTGTTGGGTAGTATTTGTACCGATTTGGTTTAACTTAAAATCAATTTCTTTGTACAAGATGTTGTATTTCTGCATTCTTTTGAAACAAGCCCCATTTGAGAGGCCCCATTTTTATGGCTTTTGTGTCGGGCAGCGATTGTGGATAGAGTTTTTATTTGGTTGTGTGAAATGTGTTTGTGTTACCCGAAAATGGGAATTCATCATTTTATCAACTTTATCTTTTTATTTTTCCAGTATTTTTTCCAGTAAGATGTATCCTAATTTGTGCCACAATAAAATTAATAACTGAAGTAAAAATTTCTGTTAAAATATTTGATTTTATTCGATTTATTAACTAATAAAATCACATTAAAAAAAAATAATAATAAAAAATTAATTCATTTCATTTTCTTGACAAAAATATAACAAAACTTAGTCAAAGAAAAAACATTTAAAATATTATTACAAATAAATATTATTACTAATAAATATGATTAATGATTTGTGTGACTTTCTGTGCTATGACCTGTTTTAGGTGATTCTGAATTGAATGCACCAGTATTCCTATTCTTCCGACGTAATTTGGTGCCATTCGTCGATTAATTTAGATTTTTAATCATCTTTTGTTCTAATATTATGTAGTCGCAACCTTTTTTCCAAATTATCGGGATAGTTCGGTAAAGTGTGTTTGACATTGTAGATCAACCAGTTTTTTTACCAAGTGTGATGCATGTTTGGGATTGTTGTCTTGAACCAAGCTAATATGTCCAGATATTTCATTTTTTGGCGCACTGCTCTTAAGTGATTCTGTAAAATTTGCAAATATTGTTCTTTATTATTTAGTGGTAGTCTCAACAAACACCAGATCTCCGACCCCCTCGGTATCTATTGCAACCCATACCATGACGTTTCCTCCACCATAGCAGGTCACACAAAGGTCAAAAAGGTATGACGCCATATAGTTCTACAGTCATCTGGTCCGAAAATGTTAAATCGCCACATCGATCACATCGGCATCCAACCTAAAACGCGTGAAAATCGTCAATATCAAAAGTATGCGTCATCATAAATTTGCACATGATGATTGCAATTCAATTTTATTACCTGCTTATTCCAATATTGTTGATCGCGATGATCTCGAAATACGAGCATAATTAGAAAACACTTAAAATTAAAAAAATTTTACTTTGACACTTAAAACACATTTTAAATACACAAAAAATTTCGAAAATAAAACAAAAAAATATTTCATAAAAAAGTCACACGGAAGACGGAACTGAAAATCAGAAAGGGAAAGAAAATAATGTTTACTCAAAATCGGGATTTTGTGTCTTTGAGAATTTGTAGCACGGAATTGAGTGTGGAATTAGAGCCGTTTTTCCACACATTGGAAAAATTGCATATTGGGTCAACACGTTTACCTTAGCGTCCAAAAATCATTGGTCCACAAATAAACCTCCTACCCTGTACGTGTAAACTACTAAACTTTATAAACATTTAGTGTACCCCACCTTGGGCGCCACTTAAAATAATTACGAATTAATTTTTTTAATTGATGCCATTTAATTTATTAATGACTTCTACCCACACGATTTTTGGTATTAAATTTCATCGAACTTAATCGATATTTTCTGATTTAAATACGTCGTGGAGTGAAGTGGGACGAAATTAAAATTCCGATTACCGTACTGTACAAAAATATAGATCGTTAATTTTTTATAGATCACTGTTATTAATGTTAAACCACTCACGCATCTTTTTTTCGATCTTAATTCTTTCGTTCTTTACATATTTAACTATCTGTTAACAGTGATACACATTCTCAACAACAAAAGTATTTTAAGTCATAACAAAATACAAAAGCGAAAAGGTTAAACAAAATAAAAATGTAATACATTGTGACAAACACTTAAATTATGTTGCAATATTTAATTCTGTATAAATATAACAATAGGTTAAGCATAAATTATATTATGCATAAATTGCATAAAGGTTTAAATATGTATACATATTCCTTTTATGATTGCGCGTGTAAAATACAAAATGGCGGCCCCAACAATTAAAAAATTGTAATCGCGCGCCATTATTACGTTTGAAGAGGAGAAATACTTTAAGGAATTAACGTTTTATTTTTTTGTTATTAAATTTATTTATTTTTTTTCGCTTTTAACAAATAATATAAGACAAGAAATATCACATTCCATTATATTGACTCATTATATGTTACAAGAAGAATGTTATATTTTCTTTAAGAATTCGCTTTTGTTATGAATTTTTATTTTATTTTTAATAAATTTTGAATATAAAAGCGAGAGAATAATAAAAAAAAAATGGTAAGAAAGAAATTAAATATTTTATAAGAATCAACAGCATCATCATCATCATTATCATCATCAACATTGCCGTATGTCTTCGTGCTGGAAATGTTGAAGATCATGTTATTGGAATTATATAAAATAAAATATAATTTATTTATACTCTTGTCACGATATATTCAATAATAAAAAATGGAAAATTATTTTATAAACAAAATGTTAAAAACACTGATGAAAATTCAAATTATTTTGATCTACTAACATAAAAATCATGATCACGTATATATTGGAGATCAATACAGACGTTGATTGTATCGCAGTTTGTCAATTATGTTTATCTGTATTTGAGAATGCAAGTTATTTCCGGAATGTTTATAGGATTGCGCGCCCCTTTTACGTTTGTTTTTTTTAGGTTATGAGACAATAAAGCATTTAAGTGGACCGTTACATGCGGATGATTGTTACGTTCA